>PUFA01000311.1:0-1451469 GCA_003508835.1 Eonycteris spelaea | reverse complement strand
TCTCAGGTCTCTCAGTGAGTGACGGATGAGTGACAGATGAGTGACGCCTGCCGCTCCCCAAAGGTGCCTCTCTCCAGCTCACGTCTGTGATAAGATTCTTCCCTTCCCTCTTCCGCTCGCTCGCTGGCATCTTCCCCTGTCCTGAGGCAGCCGAGTCGTCGGGTCTGGGGCCAGGCGGGAGGCCGCAGGGCCACTCCGAGCCCGGCATCCTCCTCGCGGGGCCGCTCCGGGCAGACGAGAGTCGTAGAAACCGAGAGTCGCGGTAGCATTGCTGGCGACGCCCGGCCCCGATATGACAAATTAACCCGAGGAACTGGCCATTCTCCGATGGCCAGAGGTTCTACCAGAAAGTGCCAGCCACCGTGAGCGTTTGCAACCAGCGGTTTTACGGAGGTTCTCTGCTGGGGGGCGGGGGGCGGGGGCAGATTCCGAGTCTCAGTTCACGAGGAGAGGAACAGCCCAAGAATAACGCTTGGGGTGCGTCTGTCGAGGGCAGAGGTACTTCTGCCTCCTGCCTGCCCTCTCGCTAACTTCCAGAAAGCGGGCCGAGGGACGGGATTTAAACTCATCTTCTCGGACAGCGGGCGTCCGTGAACTGATTTTCTGACTGTTAGAGCAAAAAAAAAAAAAAAAAAAAAAGATTTCTGTACCTGAGGACGGCTGTAAGGAAGAAAGTGGAGGATCAGGGTGGCTCCAGCATTAACCAGGATGAGCTGGACCGTGCTCCGGTAAAGAAGGTCCCCACATCTCAGTGGCAGAAGGCGGCAGATTTGTTCCCATCCGTGGCAGGTCAGCGGAGTCTCTGCTCCACGCCGGCCTCACTCAGGGACGCAGGGCCCCCACCGTCAGGGGTGTGGCTGGGTACCCTTGGGGACAGGGGAAGTGGCAGATTGTCCTGGCTCCGGTCACGTGTCTCGGCTGCAGCAGGTTGCTTAGCTGAGCCTAATTTCCAGGGGGACAGGAAGCATGGTGCGCTCTCGTGTCTAGAAGGGAGAGAAATGGAATATTTGCCCAGCACTTTATTCGCTGCCATCCCTCCTCCCTCCCCGATATCCAGCTCCATCCCAACCTAGGCTGACATGAGCAAACGGGGAGACGCCATCCTCCTCCCGCCTCAGAGAGAAGGGGGAGCTAAATGCTCCTTGGGTCACCTCTCGGCCGAACGGAAGAGGCACTGGGCAACAGCTCGCGTGAGCGGGTCACGTCGCGTGTGGTGTCTGGCTCATGGCAAGTGCTCAGAAAATACACGAGAGGCTGCTCAGGGTTCTCCGAGGGCTTCCGGTCGGAAAGAAGGGAAGGAGGACCGTCCTTGGGGTTCGAGGTCAGAGGCATGACGCCAAACCGAGGGGGTTTCTTCAAAGTCCGTGTGGCGAGGTCAGGAACACCGGAAGCGGGCGCGTCAGACTGGAAGGTCCCCGTCACCCACCAAGATAGGACGACAGCCCCGGCGTCTGACCGGCGGCTGCTCTGCGACCCAGCCCTCCCTTCTCGGCGTCTCTTTATTTGCTTCTTCCAACGCCATCGCCTCCCAACTCCTGCCACCCCAAGCTCCCGGTGCTCCGTGCTCTCTAATTCCTGTCCTCTCTCCCTCTCTGTGCGCGATGCCCCGCCACCCAGTGGGGTCGAAGATGGCAGTTCGCAGGTGACTTAGCTATCCCGGGTGGGAGTGGACGGGAGGGGAGCCAGGCCTCGAGGTCCAGAGGCAGGCTGCAGTGCCTCAGGGGACAGGGTGACGGGTGTCTGAATGTCTCTGTGGCTTCTTGGAAGCGGGCGGTGGGCCCGGTACCTCAACCATGAAGGAGCTCCGTGGTGTGTCTGGTTTGAATCCCAGCTCCTCCCCCAACTAGCCGGGTTACCTTGTTAACTGATGCCGGTCCCCTCACCTGTAAAATGAGAATTATAGCGCGATTCAACTGGCAGAGTGGCCTCGAGGGGTCTCGGCGTCAGCTCTCATTCCTAACGGCCTCCCCCGAATAGGAGAAATCAGGGCTTGATGCCAGGGGAGGTGGGCCAAAGGCCACAGGTAGCTGCTTCTCCAGACCACGGCTGAATTCCTGGAGACAAAGGGCAGCTACCCCAAGCTTGGGGAAGGGCCGTCTTCTAAACTCAGTCTCCTGGAGAGCTGGGGTCCGCACACTTCTTCTTCAAGGGCCAAATAGCCATTGTTTAGGCTTTGCGGGCCAGAAGCCTCTGCTGCAGCCGCGTGAAAGCATCCGTAGATAAAATACATCCATGAACAGCAGAGCCAGGTTTCAATAAAACTTTATTTACAAAAACGGTGGCAGGTGGGATCTGGCCCGCTGAGCGTCAGCCTCAATGCTGCCCCGTGCCTCCCACTCTCTCCCTCGGGAGCCCTCGGTAGGTGCATGTAGGCAAACTAACGAGGAGGTCATCCCTCCGAATTTCTGCTCACGGCCCATGTGTTTCTGTGACAATGGTGCATGGAGCCTTCTCTGTGGCTTCAGAGGCTGTCCCCTTAAGGGCTGGGCTTAGGACAGTGGATCCTCTCTCAGGTCGAGGCCTCGGTGATGGGCAATCGGCAGAAGCTATGTGTCTAAGAAATGATGGGGGAGGCTGATTCGGGGCGCCCGCCTCCCGGAAAGACTCACACCATGCACCGTGTCCAGAATGACTCGTGGTCTGTCCTTTGACCTCCCCTTCCCCAGGTGACTTAATCAGTTCTGCTCCAGGCATAAACGCCAAGTCAAAGCTCAAAGACAGGAGTGTCACAAGTTGGCGTCTGCCCCGGGAAGCATTGTCAGGGTCACCTGCAAAGGGTCTCTTCCCCTCAAAATATCCAGTGATGTCCCTCCCTCAGAACTGACTGCGGCTCGGGCTGATTTCTCTTATGGGCACAGATCTGCGAATATGTCCTACAGGCAATGGCATGTCTATAATATCCTACCCATATTTTCTCCCTTCATAACGTTACTGTGGCACTGCCAGCCCTTAAATCAACCATCACGGCACCCTCTGCTGAAATTTGAATAGGAAGCTAGAACATAACGTCCGCCGCCCAGTGGCAGAGCCAATCAAGGAGACAGACTTGAAAGGGAGGTACGGGTAATAGTAACAGGCCCGGAGAATCATAATCACAGCACTTCGGCGCCTGCCACAGCCTAGTTTCTCACTGGCACATCTCGTGTTTCCAGACGGTGACGCCGAGACGCGTCCAGAGAGAAACGTCTTAGCTGAAATTGAGCTCGTGGCAAAGGTGGGGCCCGGAAGCAGGGCTCAGACCGCCGAACCTCGGCGCCCCACTCCCCCAAGGGCCAACCTGCTTGGCGCGATGGCTCGGTAACATCTCACCCCTGTGCTTCTTTCCCGTCTTCTGCAGGATGGCTACTTCTCTCACCGGCCGAAAGAGAAAGTGCGGACGGACAGCAACAATGAGAACTCGGTCCCCAAGGACTTTGAGAACGTGGACAACAGCAACTTTGCACCCAGGACCCAAAAGCAGAAGCACCAGCCCGAGTCGGCCAAGAAGCCGCCGAGCCGGCAGAAGGAACTCTTGAAAAGGAAGCTGGAGCAGGAGAAGGGGAAGGGACGTTCCCTCGGGGACAAAGGCGCTAGCGAGGCGCTGCCTGCCGGCGACAGAGCCCTGGTGAACAGCAGCCGTGGGGAGGAGCCCCCCAGACAGCCCCCCGCCAGGAAGAGCGAGGGCCGCTCCCCTGAGGTCAAGGACGACCAGCCCCTCAAGTGTGACATCTCGGGCAAGGAGGCCATCTCTGCCCTGTCCCGCTCCAAGTCCAAGCACTGCCGCCAGGAGATCGTGGAGACCTACTGCCGTCACAAGCTGGGGCTGCTGATGCCGGAGAGGTGCCCCGCTTCTGCCCCCTGGAAGGTAAGCGCCAGCCCCACCCCCCCCGCGGCCGGGAGAGGAGGCTGCTCTGCAGTGATGGGACATGGCAGGAGGCGAGGGGACCGTATCGATATGGCGTGTTTTCTGTCTCAGCGGAATATCGGGATGAGACCTGACGGGAATATTGGTGTCATTGAATATGACTCAAAAGGTTTCTCATGGGCGGCATTGACTTTGGACGTTCTGAAAAACCACCACCCCATTTCCCTCTAACTAAAACTAATTCCTCCCTTCCTCCCTCCTTCCCTGCCTCGCTCTTCCCCCACCCCGCCTGCCCTGTGCCGGACACTCTTCTGTGTGCTGGTGACCAGTGACAGATCAGCTCTCTTACTGCGAGGCAGGGAGAGATCAGGGTGGTAAACAGAGACCAGAGGTGCTGTGATCTCCTCGGTCTCGAGACGGAAGGTCAGAGAATGACAGGAACCAACCCCGGTGGTGGGGCAGGGAGCCGGGGCTTTCAGTCCCCCCTGACACCAGCGAGGAAGACTTCGCCATTGTCCCCCTTACTCTGAGCAGCTCCTGGGCCCCTGCATCTCCGCTGATGCAGAGGGAAGTGCGCGATGGGAATGCCCCCCAAGAAAAAGCCAACGAGAAAGTCCCCCACCTAGAGAAACCTCGGTTCTGTGTGTTTGCTGGACGGCTAAGAATGAGATGCCCCGGCAGGGGTCAGGGGGGTGGGGGTGAGGAGACTTATCCAAGGTCACCCAATTCATTCGAGGCTAAACATGAGCGAAACGCAGGCCTCTTCACTTTGCACAGGACCCTCTCTGTTGACCACTGGGCACAGCAGGGAGGACATGGAGGGAGCAGCCACAGGTGCTTAGTGTACAGCGAGCCCTAGAAGCATCTGTGGCGAGCACCCCCGGCGGGGCCTCCCAGTGTGGGGACAACGCAGTGGCGACGTCCCTTCTTTACTCAAGTTCATCTGTATTTTTTAAGTGTTCAGTAAGTTTTGGGTACAGAATACTTGCTCTCTGTTAAACAGAAAGGCTTAACGAGAAAAGGATCATTCCTCCCTTGCATTCTAACCCTCCTCGAAGCTGGTCGAGGGTTGCCCATCTTTGTCCTCGACGGGACTTGGCAGGTGGAGTGTAGAAATGAGTAAACGGAGGGAGACGTGTCCAACATGTTTTGGGAACCAGTGCGGGGCCTGGCAGAGACGCGTCGGAGGCCTGAGCCGAGTGCCCTTCTGTGGGCGTGATACTGGGCACTCACCGTGTTCCAAAGGGCGACACACTTTTTCTATCAAGGGCCAAAGGGTAAATGCCTGAGGCCCCGCGGGACATGTCACGGCTACTCGGCTCTGCCCGTGTGACACGCAAGTAGCTCTGGACAGCACACACGCCAGCACACTGGGTCATGGTCCAGTTACACCCCACCTACAAAGACAGGGTCCGGCCCGCGGGCCGCCGATGGCTCACCCCAGCCCGCCGCGGGTACCGATCCTATGTCCACTAGGGCCTCCCCTCCACCCCGCCCGTTATCCACGGCTTCGTTCCCCGAGGTTTCAGTCACCCTCCATCAACTGCGTGTCTGAAAATACGAAAGGGAAAATTCCGGAAGCGACCGATGCGCGAGTGTTCACCTGCGCGCCGTGCGGAGCAGCGTGATGAAATCTCCCGCCCTCCCCCCTCCATCCCGCCTGGGGGCGCGAATGTCCGGTGTCTGCAGGCCGCGGTCACTCCCTGCCCGCTGGTCGCTGAGCAGCAGTCGGGGTGATCAGATGCCCGTCGCGGTACCACAGTGCCGGCGTTCAGGGCACCCTGGCTTCCTTCCGCCCACATTCACGTCACTTTTAGTACAGCGAATCGTTATCGTTGTTCGCTGTTATTATTAGTTAGCTGTTCATTTCGTCCAGGGCCTAAGTTATCCGTATCGCACGTACGTACGTATAGGAAAACTCGTAGTATTTATGGGGTTCAGGACTCTCTGTGCTCTCAGGTGTGCCCTGGGCATCTCGGAAGGCGCACCCCACGGATAACGGGGCGCCTCATGTACTAGTGTATAAGGACGCTGTTGGTGCCCAGTGTCACATCCGGTTCTCACACCAGCCCTGCGAGGCAGGTCCTCTGCAACCCATCTCCTTGATGAGGAGATGACGGCTCAAAGCCCTGGAGGGCCTGGCCGGCGGGCCACAGCGGGTAGATGGCGGGCCGGTGGGGAAACACAGGCGGTGGAGCCCGTGTCTCCTTCCAGAAGGTGCTCCCGTTGGCAGAGGGCGGATGGTTGCAGTCCAGCTCAGCCCTCGGGCACGCCCTGCAGCCCAGAGGCCGTACCTCTCTGTCGCCAGTGGAGTTGCAAGGGGAGGGCAGGCGTTGCCAGCCGAGGCCAGGGGTCCCCCCCACCCCCGCACCTCTGCTGGTCAGACGTCACCAGTGCAGTGGTGCAATGCGACCTTCTCGGGGTTTCCTTGTGGCCTTTGCTGCGTCGGCCAAGGTGACGCCACCTCCAGGGACCTCTGAGCTCGTTAATAAGATTGGCATTTAAGAGCCATCGCACACCCAGCCCCGGCGATGCTTTAATTTGCTGCACCACGGCCTCCCCCTTTTGCAATAAATTTACTGTGAATAGACTAATTGCAAAATAACCCTAATTGGGTAGTTATCAATGAACAACTTCCCACGGAACAAAAACGGCTTACAATTAATAGCATTTAAGCCATAAACTATTCTTCTGCAGAAAAGCGAAGATGTAATTACACCCCATACAGAGATTGTGTTCCCATCCCGGAAACCATGACACCCGATTTCCCTCTGCTGAGGAGGGATTTGAGCTCCAGCCCGGGGTCCTTTGATTTCCTGCTAAATGAGGAAACGGAAGCGGGAAGGGAGGGAAATTTAAGACGCACGTACATACACATGCACGCGTGTGCACGCACACTCGAGTGTCTACACCGGCTGTCATCGCCCGGACTTCAGCCCCGATGATGCCAGGAGTTGAATATATAAGGAAAGACGCAGTTCCTCTTGGCGTGAGGTCTGAAAAAGTCAGAGGAAAGGAAAGAGACGTTAAGTGTCGACTCCTATGAAGGGCCCCCGTCCTGCCACCCCGACGCCTCCTGTCACCTCCCCTCTGCCCCACTCAGGGAAAAGGAAGCCTCTAGGACCCCAGGAGATGGTTTGCTTCCTGTGGAGACATCCCTTGCCTTTGTGGCTGGTCGACGCCACCCTCTGCCTCCTGGAGAAGTCAGCCAGAGTGGGGACATGCTTGGACAAGGACAGGAGGGAGGTGCGGACCATCCGTCCACCGGTGACGCTGGGAGGGAGATGCAGTGAGCTCGGGCGGGGTGCCCGGCTGGCCGCAGAGGCCTCATTCTTAACCCCAGCCAGGCAGCTCCGCCCCCACTCCCCACAGTCACCTGGGCCTCCTGTTGCTTCCTTGGCTCCGAGTCACCTAAGGGCCTCCAGTCACTCCAGCTGGACCTCACGGCGTCACCCCGAAATGACACCTCGTCAGCTGGAAGGCCAAGGGTGGCCTGGGCTGGAACAGGTGGTTTTACATCCCAAGATCCCCAGGCCCTGGGTCTCAAACCCTGGTTCTGCCTTCACTGCTGTTGCCCAGCCACATCGCTCGCTCTGTTCCTCGGATACGGCCCTGTGTGCCTGGCCTGTCCTCTCATGCTCTCCCCGGGCCCCTCCCCTGTTGCCCCTCGCCCCACCTTGTCTAGCTATCATCTCTTCTCCCTGGAGATCGCGGCCTAAATGCCACCTCCTCAGGGAAGCCTTCCCAGACCACACCTTCCCCCAGAGGCCCTGGCCACAGCAGGTACGTCGACCCTGGTGAGGGGCACAGGTGGCTTTCTCAATAAACGCCATTCCTCATAAAGCTTATTCGACTCATCGGAGGTGTTCCGGTGCCTGGAGCTGGGGATGCAACTTTCCTGCCTCATTGCGCGTGGCGTAACTAAATCTCAGGAAGGTCCCTCCATCCTGTTCTAAGTGACCCTGGTCCCTCCCTCACTTCTTCACTTTTTGCCGGGCCAGGTAAAGCTGTGACCGCCGCTCGGCCGGGATGTCCAGGTGAAAGCTGTGAGGAGTCCCGGAGGAAGCCGGCGGCGGGGAGGCAGGGGGCGGGCGGCCACCTCAGCGGGAGCTAAGGGCCTGAGCTGCTGACCAAAGCAGCGGTTCTCGATGAGCAACGAGGCTCGTGGCTTTTGAGTCGCCTGACAGGCAGCAGGTTGGCAAGCCTTTGCACACGACTGGGGAAGCCAGCTCGGGGGTCCGAGTGAGGATGGGCAGCTGTCCATGGCTTTACCCATCAGCCTTTGCAGGAGGCCCGAGGCTCTGGGCAAATGGGGCTTCTGGACGGAGGTGGCGGGGGGAGGCTGGCTGCCCGTGACGGAGAGAGACTGGCAGATGGCACCGCCAGCTGTCCCCCTCAAGCACGTCTCCGCAGCCCGTCGCGTGGAGGCAAGGCCGGCACAGAGGGAAGCGGAGAGGTCGGCTCAGCCACCATGCGCGTCCTGGGGCCTCAGCCTCAGCTTCCCCACCTGTCAGCCAGAGGCAGTGCTTTCTCCCGGGTCGTGTGCAGTAGATACCACGATGAGAAAATGAGGGAAAAGCTGTGAAAAGCTGAGAGGCGCCGCACTAATGGGGTGGCGTGCTGACGCCCACACCACCCATGTGCCTCGCCCCCTCCCCCAAAAAAAAGCCAGGTCCGCAGGGGACCTCGTTGGACCGGTTCTTCACCTCCTGCTGATGCAGGCACAAAGCCTAGTCAAGGGAGGTTCTCGGTTATGGTTCGTCGGCCCCTAAGGTGTTTCCTGGGTTCTGAGGGAAGAGAAGGAGGCTGATCGCGGTGAGCCCAGAAAATAATCAGCAGACCACGTTCAGGGTCCAAGGCCGGGGCGTCACAAAAATGCTCTGCGAAGGGCCGGACAGCAGACATGAGGGTCCCCGCCACGGTGACGCAGCTCGGCGTGAACCCGGCCCCCGACAGCACGCAAGGAAATGCCCAGCGTGGCTGTGTTCCGATAAAACTTTATTTATGCTCACGGAAATGCGAATTTCGTGTCATTTCCGTGGGTCACGAAGCGGTATTCTTTTGATTTTTCTTTTCCCCCCATGCACCGTTGGTGGGGGGTGCGAAACGGTCTGGGCACTAGGGACAACGATGCAGAGGCTTCTTGACAAATTAGAAATAGCCGTCCTTACGCCCCAGCAACCCCACTTCCGGTCGGATTTCGCCCGATGGAAGGAGCAGAGACAAGGACGTTGTGGGCACGTCCCCGGGGGTGGACGCGGCAGTGGGCCAAGCTGTCGGGCCTGGCCGGCGACTCGGACGGCATGACCTCGAGTCTCCGCTCTGGGCTCAGAGGCTTCTTTGGGGGCACAAAGACCACCCCGGCCTGATACTCCCTTTGTGGAGCTCCTCCTGGGTGCCGGGCAGCTGTGGCCAACAGTGCCTCAAGCCCTCCCGTCGGGAGGTGAACCCCAACAGGCCAGTGCCACGTAGCCTTCCCCCCCCCCCACCGCCCAGGCTGGCTCGGACTCGTAAAGAAAAGCCTGCTGCCATCACGAGGCTCTTCAGAAAGCTAAATAGGCGGTTATGGGGCCTCTCGTAAGTGCCCCTCTGCCTCCCTCCCACCCCTTCCTCCGCCCCCCCCACTCTGTTCCTCCAGGAACGTTGTTCGGGCAGCTGCACGGTCGGTCGCACTGTTCGCTTTCAAACTTGTCATTAGGGTGTGGCGGTTCCCTCCCTGCCAAGCCCGAAAGCAAAGCAGAGAGAGAAAGGCTCCGGAGCGGAACGGGGCGAGCATGCCGGCCCCTGGACGAGCAGCCTTAAAGCCCGGGCACACCCCTTCCGAAGCTCCAGGCACCAGTGAGCATTTGCTGAGCTGAGTCTGTTGAGACACGAGGATCACGGTTCGGCGAGGTGGCTTTTTTTGGGTTTGGTTTGGTTTGGTTTGGTTCCTTCCATGTGCTCACAGGGACATCTAGAGACTAGGGGACGGGGAGTGTGGGTCCACCTGGGCATCTGTGGACCACTACTCGGAGCAGCGTGGCGGGGAGCCGCCGGACTGGTCGGCTTCCCTTCTGTTCAAGGGTAGATTAGAGGAGGCTTTGGGGAAAGGGGTGACTGACTGACGGTCCTGAGCTGCTGGAGCCCAGATGTTGGCCCAGCCCCAGCGTTCGTAGGCGCCTGTACCCACTCTTCCCCTGACGACCCTCTCCCTCCCTCACACCGCACCCAGAGATGCAGGCCGGCCAGGCTTCATGGCCGGGAGTGTCACGGGCAATGTGGGATTACTAATCATCCAAGTGCCACGGTCGCTGAAGTTCGTTTCGGAATAAGTCGGAGAAGAATCAGCGGATTCTCCCAGCACCTGGCCCTGTGCTGGATACTCAGTAAGTTCCTGTTGGTCAGTGAGCAAGTGAACCCCTGATGTTACATTCCTTCTCTTGGTTTTATGCCCCTCGGTGAGAATTAGGACAACCCCAGGAGAGCCGTGGAAACTGTCCTGAATGTGCCCATCATTCTTCCCCTGGCACACTCCAATATAGTTAATCTGTTTCGTTCATTCAACAAATACCCGTCAAGCAGCAGTTACTTGGGGTAAGCAGGTGCTAAGTACTGAGATAGATGATTGAGAGAGAGAAGATCCCACCTCACAGAGCGCATGGTCTTGGAGGGCGGTGGGGGGGGGGAGTGGAGAGGCAGCAAACGGAGAAACACGGGGTCTTGGCGAACTGCCCTGTGCGTGAAGGGAAAGAGCAAGGAAGCCAGAGGAGCCACCTCTGGGTGACCGACCTAAAGAGAGCGGTGGACACCAGCTACTCAAAGAGGGGACGTAAGACTCCGAGCTGCCCCCAGATGGCACGTGTCCGAATTCTTGGTCGTGAGGCGATCCTTCATTCATCCGACTAACACTCACTGAGAGGCCACCAGGTGCCAGGCACTGTTTGACGTAATGGCGACGAGCCAAGCCGACGGAGAGAACCAGCCTTCGTGGGGGTTTCCACCGGGAAGGGGAAGACGGGTCATTGACGCGTGGCACAGTCTCCCTGCCCCCCCCCGCCCCCCATCACCACTGCCCAGCCCCATTGTTTACCTGTCTGCGCCCCAGACCCGCCTGTCAGATGCAGAGGGGGCTCTTGCTGCCTCACCTTCGAACAGCCAGCGCCCGGATGTCAGAGTCCTCAGCCTTATGGTCACGGGGTAGGAGGGCAGCTCGGCGGCTTTGCGCCTCAGCGTCCGCCCCCGTTGCGGGAGCTGTGTGTGCCCGGCGAAGGGAGTGTTTAGAAGTCTCCACGCACGGCACGGCTGCCAACCAGGGACGGAAAGTGTGCGTGCCCGGCTCCCGCCAGTATTCGCTCACTCGGCAGTGACTCGTCCAGCATCTGCTGTCGGGGCTGGACCCGCGCGGTCTCAGGGGATGCGCTCGGGAGGGAAACCGACAGAGTCCGTGTCATTACGGAGCCCGCGGCTGCGGGCTGTGAGACGTGGCGGGAGCAGACGTGAAGCCGGGGCAAATGCAGAATAGCCACCGTGGCCACCGCCGCCTCTGCAGAGACGCGAGGTCCTTTTCGTTGGGCAGAGAGAGGAAGGGTGGGAGGAGTTCAGCAGGAGGGGAACATCCAGGCCGGGGATGCCTCACGTGCAAAGGCCCTGAGGCAGGAGGGGGGCGTGAGGAACTCACCAGACCCCCAGGGGAGCTCTGGAGACGGGCAGGAGGGTCAGCCTGCTGCCTCCCCAGCGAGGTCTGAATGACCTGCGCCTTTGCCTTGAGCAAGAAGAACAGAGCAGAGGCCCCTGCCCTTGCACTGCTGCTGAGCTAACGGGAGTTGGGGGCAGGCTCCGAACCGCCCCCACCTTGAAAGGCCCTCAGGGCCCCCCCCCCATACTGCATCGTCTGCAAAACCCTCAGACTAGACACTCGGGCTGTGGAATGAAATGCCGTATTGGGGGATACTTCGGTTATTCCCTCTCTTCGGCCGGCAAGTATTTACCAAGCTCCTGCTCCACATCGGCTGCAGATTATCACGGGTCCGGACGCCTCCAGGGTGGGCCTGACGGACCCGCTTCCACGGCAGGGCGGTTTAGGATGCTCGCTTTGGCCTCCGTGAGGGCCTGGCCCACCCCAGGATGAGGCACCGATGGTGATTCCCAGAGGACAGAGGTCTTGTCCTGTGAGTCGTTCCTCTCTCTGGGTGCAACCAGTTATGTGTGAGCCACCCAGGGTCCCCAAAACGGGGACCTCTTGCCGAACGAGACACAGCTGCCCTGCTCACACCTTTCTCCAGCTTTGATTACTGCCCCCTTCCCTGCAACCATAAAGAGACAAGGTCCCTGGACGCATACCTGACCTTGAATACTGACCCTTCATCTTGGGGCTGCTAAGTGCCAGGGACTATCCTAAGCGTTTTAGCCGCCCCAGATCGTTTATTCCTGTAGCAACTCGTGTTTCAGGAAACTGACACTCAGCGAGGCAGGAAACCCGCCTAAAATCACACACCTCCTCAGCGGGGGAGCCAGGCTCTGCGCTCAGGGACCTCGGTGCCAGTGGCCCAGCGCTAAACCGCCGTGCTTTGTGACCTGAAGCAGCAGTTACTCTTTGGCTGAAGGACGCCCGTGCGGGTCCACATGTTCCCTGAGCTATATCCATGTGTTTCAGAAAGAGCCATGCGGTCGGGTAATTCCCTGGCTTCTGCAGGGGGGCCGGTCCCATCCGAGCCCCCCCCCAGGCCCGGCAATGGCCACCTCCCCTTTCCCTGCTGGTTCTGAGCCGCCGTGGTGTGTTTGTGCTACCGTAAAAATGACAAAGCAATAATTTTTCATTGTATCCCTCAGTCACCCATGAGAGATTGGATTTAGGTCACAATTTATTACCCCGTGGAATTGAATCCAATTTTTAACACCATGTCAGCCACTCTGGTATTAGAGCCTTTTAATGGCTGTGAAATTTATACAATGATAAAGTAATTTAAAACATATGTAGGAAGCGCATCAGGCAAATTGGTGTGTATAGAACCCTGTGGTAAAAATTGAATAGAAGATAAACACGGAAAATGGTGATTGATTACGAGACCGTTGAAATGGTGCGCGCTTTGATAAACTCTTAATGGCAAAATTAGTAAACTAATTCATTCTTCAGAATTTCGAGGAGGGTTGATGTTGCCCTCAATCAGAATCGAGAATGAGCCACAACGGGCAAATTAACAGCTCACCTCGGAGTGTGCCGCGGGTCGGGGTGATGACGGGCGACAGTAATGCAGAAAGCGGGCTGGTCACGATTCCTTTAATTATTCAAGCAGCACGATGCGCATTCTCATTATTTCAAAAACCCAGAAAGCACTGCAGATCACGGGGAAACCTAAGCCCAGCGACTCTCTCCGAGGGGGTAAACCTGCGAGCATGGTTCTGTTGTCCATTTAGATCTTGATATCCAATGCCTGCAAAAACAGGGTTGGTTTTGTGGTGGGTTGGGCTTTGTGTTATAAGAAATCGATGTATAAGTCTGGAACCTGCAAAAACATCGAATCTGGCTTGGGGAGGGGGCAATCAACAAGTGCGTGAAACCGATGCGTGGTTCTAGAACTTGCGTTTTTCATTCGGACGTGCGTCTCGGTCTGAGACCGGCTTCCCCCTCAGGAAATAAGAGACCTGTGCAATTTTTAAAAAATATAACGTTTGTTTTCTCATCGTCTTTAATCACCTCTATAATTCTTTGTGATGGCTCATCCTTACTCCAGGGTCTGGCCGTGCATCTGTCAGTGGACGTCGAGGTCATTACTTGTTTTTTGTTTGTTTTTTTGGGTTTTTTGCTGTGTTGAGTGACTATTTTCTCAGTTCCCCAAAGTCGGTGAAAAACCAGCTCTGTTCCAGATGAATTGGAGAAGAGCTGAGTTGCTGCTTGTAATCAATGGCCCAGGACAGTAGAGTTTGATTCCCTTGGGCACCTCGTGTGGACACTGGCTGCTAAGTGTGCCGAAGAAATGGAAGGCCCGTCTGTTTTAAATTCCGATAGATACCGTCACACTATCCTGCCGAAATGCCGTACCAGTCACGGGAGCATGTTGTGTATCAGTCCTGACCGAGATGTCGGAAGCTTCCAGGGCCCCTTCGCTCTCCCCAAGGGGTCTGCTTCCTTCGCAGGAGCCCCCGTGAGGTTTCAGACCCGTAACGACTCTGGGGCCTCATCTTCTGAGATCCCAGCGGGTCTCCGCCATGGCCAAGGTCAGCGGCTCGCACACCATGGCCAAGGTCAGCGGCTCGCATGCTCGAGCTCCCTGAAACACAGGGTTTTGCCCCCAGAGGTGCCGATCATTGGCGTGAGACAACATCCTGCCTCTTCCACTTCTGCCCTTTCCCCAGGTCACTGGTTCCAGACGGAGGCGAACACCTCAGGTTCTGCAGAGTATTAATAAGGTCTCTGTCTTAACCACCCCCACTCAACATGCAGATGCTAGGCAGACAAACGGGCTGGCGGTGCGCTCATAAAACGTTATTTATAAAACAGACGGGCTGCTTTTGGCCCAAGGGCCATAGTTTGCCGCCTCCCGCTTCAGAATGAGCTGACTGCTACGCCCGTGCAGGTGAGGTAGGTCGGGGAGAGAAACCGCAGAAGGCAGGGTGCTTGGCTGCCTCTTCCCACACTGTACCCCCCAAGAGTCACCCACGCTATAACCGGAATGTGGTAACAGCCGCCCAGGGAAGCAGCCAGACCCCCACAGGTGGCCCGTCCATCCGGACCTCTGCCCCCGCCCCTACTCCTCCTGGGAGTCCTAGGACGGAGGGCCTGACCCGGAGCCCTGGAGGCCCAGCGAAGCCACAGCCGCCAGGCCAGGCACGACGGGGTGGCAGTCTCGGTGCTCCATCCTCGCTGGACAGTGTCGTTTGCTTCAGGACGCTGTCAGCATCGCAGCCAGGCCATCACCTCCTCGGCCCAGACCGCCGAGGGCAGGTCACCTGGCCGCCCAGGCCTGCCGCATCCTCGTGTGTTGCTGTGAACGCAGGAACCGCTCGAGCGAGGCGCGTGGGATGCTCTCGAGGAAGCGAAGTGTGATGTCAGAGGCTCTGCGGGGAGGACCCCGGTGGCTGGTTAATGACACATTCGTTCCGCGGTAGCCCGCCGCGGACCGGTGCCGCTCAGCCTCCCGACGGTCTTCGTACGTCCGGGTCCTCCGAGCTTCTCCTCCAGCGGGGACCGCCTGGGGCCGGCTCCCGTGAACTTGAGACCGGCAGACGCGGTGCCGCCCAGATGGGGGTCAAGGACACGGGGTGCAAACCCGCGGCGTCCCGGAGTGGAGCCCCGGTTCCATGGGGGGACTGGCTTCGGGAACGCGGCGTGCCGTGCAAACCTCTCTGTGCCTTGTTGTCCTCGTCTGAGAAACGAGGCCGACGACGGCATCCGCCTGGCAGGTCCCGCGGAGCGTGATGATGGCGGCGCGGGAAGCACCCCCAAAGGGCCGGGCAGCGGCGCACAGGCGCGCACTCGGTATTAACCGCCCGCTCTCTGTTGTCACCCCGGGGTGAGTAGCCCCTTCCGAGGAGCTCAAAGGGGCCGAGGCTGGCGCAGGCCCGTCCTGGGAGAGATGTGAAAAGTCCTTCCTCATTTTCACGTTTCATCCGGCGTCATCGAGGCCTTTCGGTCCTCCCTCCCCCGAGCATCACTCACTGGTCCGTTTCCTCTCCGCAGCCTCTCTGGGTGGGTCGCCGCATCCCTCGTGCGGGCCGGGCCGGTTCGTTCCTGACGCATCTTCTCCCCCCACCTCTGCCGCCCCGCCCCCCGTCGCCCGCTCCGTTTTATTTTATTGCATTGATGGGGGTGACGTCGGCGAATAAAATGACGTAGGTCCCAGTGTACGATTCCAGAACGCATCGTCTGTATGTATATTTCATCGGGTGTCACCGCCCAAAGTCACCATACGTTTGTCTCCTTTCGTCACCATGTATTTGATCCCCTATACCCTCCGCTGCCTCCGCCACCCCCTTCCCTTTGGTGAGTGGGAGTTCTTCTTAAAATGGACCGTGAACATCGCTGTTTGTCTGTGAAAACCCGCCGAAGGCTGCCCACGGCCCTTAGGGTGGGTCTATCTCGTTACGCCGGCCTTCGGGGACCCCCTGTGACCTGCCCCACCCCACCCCTCTCTCCAGCCTTGTCATCTTGTCCCTTTTTTCCCCATGGCTCGCGGTGCCAGGGCTTCCCCCACCACCTCCCTAGCATGCTGCAGCCCCCAGAGAAAGCCAACTGCAGCCGAAGGCTTTTCTGCGGGCTGGTCTCCCCATCCAGACCCCTGTTCTCACGTCTCTCCTGGTGAACTCATGTCCTTCCCTGGAGCAGAGCTCAAATCCAGTTACGATGTCTCAAGGGAACCTTTTCTTCGACAGCCTTTATTCTAGTCTATAGCACACGTGTGTTTCTGTGGTTGGTCGTTTAGCATCTCTTTGCCTCATCAGACTAACACATCCAAGAAGATAGGTTCTATATTTTTACTCACCACTTACCCTGCCTGATACAAAGTGGATGCCCAGGGTTGATAAATAGAAGGATGGATTGGGGGTGGTGGGGAGAGAGGTAGATGTATGAATGGATGAAAAGATGAGTAGGTCAAATGGACAGATGGATGACAGACGGATTAGAAGAGTTGAAATCTACAGGCAGAGAGTCCGATAAGCATGCTTTCGGGATAGCCCAGGTAAGAAGCGACGGTGGGCTCAATGAAGAAGGAGGAAAGGTCGGAGGTGAGAACAACTCAGGAGGCGGATTTGCCAGAAGCTGGCAATGGGTCGGCTGTAAAGATGAAGGATGGAGCGAAGACTCAAGGGTAACACCCGGATTGCTCGTTAGAAGGACTCGCTGGTGTTGGGGTAACCACAGGCGATGGAGCCCCCCATTTATCACGTCTGGAAACATGGGGCCGATGACCACACCCACCTCCCTGCCATGGGAAGTCCTTGGCCATCTTGCAAAAGCCGGCGGAAGTGGGAAGGACTTCCTCGTTTCGGAACCGGACTGGAGTCCCTTAGTGCGGTCCAACGTCGTGAAACCCCATGCCCGACTTCTCAACGACGGGGTCACCCGATTCCTCTAAGACAGGGTCCCGGGTCCACGTGCCAAGGTGGCCTGCTTTTGTAAAGCCATGGCCACGCCCCTTCATTTACATATCTACCATGGCTGTCTGCCAAGCTGGAGATCAGAGATCCCAAGCCTAAGCCGTTCCTCGACCTCGTCCGTGGCTTCACAGAAGCGGCCTGCCGACTCCCGTTCTAAGACAGAGCTCCCGCTTCCTATGTCCAACGTGTGCCCCAGCGTTTCCCGCCGTCACCTTCAGAACCGATCCATGGGAATAAATTACACGTTTCGCAGGGAGCGGCTACAACGTGTCTCTCCAGGGTTTTCGTTGACTTTCGGGGCTGGGGGACGTGAATGGAAAAATCAGAGGAAAATAAAGCATCTGATGTGAGCTCGTTTATAAAACCCCTCCAGCCTGTGCCCCAGATGCACCTGTACTCGCTGGAAAGGTGCTCTCCAAAGGCGGGATGCCTGGCACGTAACAGGCGCTCAGCAAATGTTTGTCGAACGGCTAACGAATGAACAACGACCTGCAGAGGCGTTGGCAGCCGGCCTCCCACCCGCGGTGTTTCCATACGGGAACCAGGGCAGAGACTTCCCAGCCTGCTGCTGCCTTGCGCCTGGGCTGTCCACTAACTTGTCCCAAAGTGGCTGAACACAGCGGTGTCACCCGAGCGACTCCGGAGCAGGCCCTGCCCGTCTCTTGCCAACAGATGGCACAGAGCCCCACACGACTGTGGTCTCCCGGGGAGCAGAATCGGGCCCAGACGGGTCCCGGAGCGTCATTTCCAGAACGCCGGTCAGAAACATTGATGCAGCACCCTCTCCTGCGTCTCTCCGGAAGCAAGAGCCCTCCCGCTGCTGGCACGCCTCACAGCTCACGTGCCGCCCCGCCCGGCTCTGCTTAATTCCGTGTGCCCTTCCTGCAGGCGCGAGCAAGGTCCTGCAAAAGTAATCCCCTGCCCGTCGGGACGAAGGGCATTGATCTCACGCCTGGAACGTCACTGGTCTCGTCAGCCAAGACACATTGCTACCCTCATTCGGGCAGGAACTGCTGCAAGGCATGCCAGCTTGTGGGGTGAGGAAGTTCTGTTTGGGAAAAAAAAAGGATGACTAATTTCTCCAATAGATCTTTGAGCTTCTTTCTGGAATGAGAATGGGGGGGTAGGGAAACAGGTCTGACTCTGGAGCCCCTCCAAAGAATAATAATGTCCATAGATGTTGTTTATTGAGGATCGTTCTTTACGCTTGTGGACGTTGATTTGAGCGTCACCAAGCTTTATTACCCAAACACATTGTGTCGTGCATGCTTGGACCTTCAATGTTTTAAATCCCTTGAACGAGAGAGATTCTCCGGAAGGTGGTTCTTTATCCTACTCACTTTTCTGCGGTCCACGGCATCTTCAATCCTGGCGATTCCCAAATCAGGCCTCTTCCCAGAGCTGCAGAACCTGCGATCCATCGCTAGGTGGATATGATGGGTTGCACTATTTCCCCCCAAAAGATGCTGAGGACCCATAGGCGTCCCACTGGCATCTCAAACCCACGCGAGCTTTGCCAGCCTCCCCCCTCGACCGGATCCAGCCTTCCTTTGCAGTAGTGTCTGGTGACAGCAGCCGGTCACGGTGACGAACAGGCCCGCGCCTTCCGTCTCTCTCAGTGGCCATCTATCTGACTTTCACTCTTGGCCTTTGGGCTCGCGTTGGCAGACTGGCAGGTCCCCCTCTGAGGTTTACTTTTCAGAATCGGTTGCTAAGAATGAAAGATCGGAGGTCCTCATTTCGATGCCGAGATTCCCAGCTTCCCTTGGGATGAATGGGAAGACCCGGAACCCAAAGCCGATAATGCCGCCCATAAGAGTGTTTGTCTGTCTCTAAGAAAGGTCGCCCCGTCCTTTCGGCGGGAGGTGGATTTGTGTATGTCTGTGTGGTTAACGGATAGGGCTGGTGGCATCTAGGGGCTGCATTGGGACAGAGCTTGTTACTTGGAGGATGCCCAAGGTGCACGTGTACCAACACGTCGGGTTCTCTGTAAACGTGTGCAGACGCCGCCAGGCAAACGTGTGTGCATCCCGAAAGCTCTGTGACCCAGAGAGACACAGTCCTTAAAGGAACTGCCGTGACAGCGTTTGTCACAATCCCCCACTTCGAATCCCACGTGTGTCATCACGGCACATCTTGGAGGACTGAGGGACGAATGGCCCCTCTCATGCGTATGCGGGACAGTGAGGGGCCCTGGCTTGGGACTCTCCGAGTTCAGAGCCTGCTGCTGTCACCCTGGAGCTGCGTGACCTTGGGCAGGCCACTGGCCTCTCTGAGCCCCGTTTGTAAATACCAGCATCTCCCTTTGCAGGACCAGTGGGAGGACTGAGAAGAAGGCCTACAAAGTACCCAGCACTGTGCTCAGCACGTAGTAGGTCCTAAAAAAAAAAAAAATACCCAAGCACGCTAATGACGGAGATTTGCCTCCTCAAACTCGAGGCTACTTTCAACACACATAATCGTACGCGTGACTTGAATAGCTTTGTCTGGTGCGTCTGGGATAAGGGCGTTTTTCCTCTTGCAATCCAGAATAACATTTAATTAGATGTCAGGAACCCCCATTCCCCAACCAAAACTGGAATACGCTATTTTCCACACTAAAACAAAGCGACAAATAAAATGGAGCGAGATGACTCCACTTCTTTTTCTTCTTTATTTTCAGGGAGTTTCCCCATTTTCTCATAATGAGAGATCATTAAAATAACCCGAAGACAAATGGCACCAAATTAATACACGCGTAGATCAAACGATCCTCCGTTACCTATTTTTGCTCAATTGCAGTTGAGGAATGCATTGATTAAACTGCCAGCAAACCATTATGGTCATACTCATTACTATAGCATAATCCATTTTATCATGATAGGATAATAACTTGTACAGTCTTGCAGACAGACGTTTCTCTGTGGGATAAGTGATCATTTACTGTGGATTTGCACCAAGGAACACCAGGCCCGTTTGCTTGTGGTAAAATGGAGCCTTCGATTTGGGGCGGGGGGAGAAAATGGCTTATTTTCTTGGTATTTATCACATGGCTTGGCTTGCTAGATTCCCAAGCCATGGGCGCTTTGAGTACTGCTGTGAAATCTATAATGATCCAGGAAAGATTTTTAGAAATGTCAAAAAAATAACAGGGGGGTGGTGGGGGGGGGGGCGGGCGGGGGGGAGTTGGGAAGTCAGTGAACTGATTTTATTAATTCTTTGTTGTTTTTATCTCCTCCGTACCCAATAGCTGATTTGATTGATTTCTCGTGTGCTTATTTATTCATCGGGCTTATTTATTCATTAGGCATTTATTTATTATTCATTAAGCAAACAGGTGACAGGGCACGGCCGTGTGCCAAGCCTCGGCTCGGCAGAGATTGCTATCACAAGACCTGGAGTTGCTCTCAGCCTAGCAGGAAAGGCAAGGACATAACTGAACAGTCACGAGATGCGGGGACAGAGGCATCAGGGGACGGGGGCCATGGGCAGAGCTCTGTAATGGCAAAAATGGAGGGATCGTTTCCCACCCGCCGTCACTGGCCTCGGATGCGCACCACTTAGAGCGGGTCGTGGCCATGACCTTGGATGCAGGGGGCAGGCCGTCTGCATGTGACCCCGGACCCTATCACTCATGAGCCAGGAGTTCTTGGGCAAGTCACTGCATTCTTCCAATCTCAGGCATCTCCCAGCGGGGACGATGAACAGACTCACCTCGCTGCGGACATAGGTCACTCTGTGGGGGTTGTCACGGTGCATTTCCTGTGTGGTCTTGTTGAATTCTTCAGGACGAGGAACACTGTCGTCAGCATCCTTGCTTGGCCTGAGGGCAAGCTAGCATCGAGAAGGCATCTGTCTGTCCCTTGCCCGAGGTCACCCAGCCAGCCAGAGGCAGAACCAGGATATGAAGCCAAGCCTGCAGGACGCCTGAGTGCACGTTCTTAACCAGTAGGAAGCTGGCGTTTTCATGTGCTGCTGTTCCTGAATGCAAGAGGCACAAAATGCCCTGAGGGGGCCAGGCAGGACTGGACCACCTGGAGCAGGCAGGCCCAGACTGCGGCTGGCCTCATGGCACAGGTCCCAGCCAGAGCCCCAGCCTGTGGTCACGTGGATCCCAGGTCCAGGCTTACTCACGCTTCTAATTTTTTTTTTTTAAAGTAAGAAATCTGAATTTTTCTCTGACATCTCTGGATGCAGCTGACAACTATTTTAATTTCAAATAGCGCATGAGCTCAGCAAAACCTGTGTGCGGGCTGGGCGGGCCCGGGAGCCGTCAGCCTGCCCACTCCGCACTGAAGGCCGGCCTCTCCGCCCGCTGCGTGCTGTGCTGAAAGCCTACAGCCCCACACCTTCCCACCTAAATCTCTGCTCAGAGGCCTCTGCTGGCCTCTGCCGGCCTCTGCCGGGAGCCGTCTCTGGCCCCGGCTGGCGGCGGGAGCCGGGCTGCTGCTTCTCCGGGCCCAGCCCCAGCTCCCAGCCCTCAGTGCATCCCACCCAGCATGGCGAGCAGGGCTCCCCCTGTGACGAAGCTTGTCTCCAGGTGCTGCCCTCATTCTCAGAGCGATCTGAAGCTGGGCATCGGCTCGCCTTGAGGCCAGGCAGGGAGGCAGGATTCCTGCGGGTTGCTCCTGTCCTCGTTGCTTCTTTGAGGTTGAGTGAGGCACGCCGGAACGTTCTGGGGCCTCCGGAATCCACCCTCATTCGGTATCAGCGTGCGCTTGTTACATGGCCACTCCCTGCAAATGCTGAAGAGAAGGGGAACAGTGCCCCTGCAGAGCAGGGAAGCGTAGGTGTGGGCGTCCTGACAGCCCGTGGCAGCCGGTGGCATGGCGGACGCACTGACAAATCATGCAGAACGCGGCTGAGGAGGAAGTATGCTCAAAGGAGGCGAGATCGGGGAAAGCATCCCAGTCTCGGCGCTAAAGCACGCAGCGTGTGTGTAATTTCCTCAGGCCAAGAGAAAAGAGGAAGGGCCGTGCACACAGAGCACACTGTCACCATTGCCAGCACCGCCACCAGCACCATCACCACCACCAACACTGCTGTCAGTTATCCATCACTCACAAGGCCATCATTTTGACCTCCATCGCCACCTGCAGCACCACCTCCATCCTCACCATGGCGACCTCCGCCACCCCTCCATCACCGTCATCCCCACCGCCACTGTCTTCACCATCACCAACGCATCAAGAGCCAGCAGAGCCGAGAGCTTACCATCAATCCCCGTCTGTGTTTTATTGCGTTGGAGCCTCACGCATAAATACGTTCTCACTTAAACGGAGGCCACTGAGGCTTCCGGAAGTGGAGGAACTCACCAAGGTCACACAGGTCATCGGTGTGTGACCCCAGACGCAACGCCCCTGCCCGACCCCAGAGCCCGCACTCGATCACCGCCCCTCCCTGCCTGCCGCACGCCAGCGTCCGAAAGGCGGAAAGGCCTCAGAGGACACGTGACTTGTGTAGGGCGCTGCTGGCCCATAGCCAGTGCTCAGTAAATGTTAGATATAAAATATCAGCGACTGTTGCATGATCAGAGGGCGTCCGTGGTCCCGCACGTGTAGGAAATGGTCGATCGGATGAAGTCACACCGCTGCAGGACTTGTCAGGGCCTTTCAGAGGTGTGCACGCATCAAGAGTCTCTAAGAAGCGGTGCAGGATTCGCTCCCTCCTGACCATGTACGACGAGGCTAGGGACGCAGCCCCGAGGTGGACGCTCGGCAGCATCCGGGCGAGGTCGCGTTAACTCAGGGTTTCTCAACGGAGACACGACCGGCACAGGGCACGAGATCATTCTTTGTTGTCGGGGCCCTTGGAGGGCGCTTTGGTCTCGAGACACTAGGGGCCAGTAGTAACCACCCCCACCCCCACCCCAGCAGTGACAATCAAAAGTGTCTCCAGACATTTATGAATATCCTCTGGGAGACAAAGTCGCTTCCCGTTGAGGGCCACGGGGTTGGCTTACTTTAGAGCTAAAATATAGAACAGGCCAGAAATGCCTACAATTTCAGGGGCTGGAGCATGAAAAAAAAAAAGAAAAAAAGAAGCCAGAATGATCGAGGGAAGGCAGTCCCTGGGCTGCCAAAGGTCCGGTGGGTTCTGGAAGAAGAGGCGGCCCCCAGCAATGTCAAAGCCATGAAGAAGCCCTCGTTTACTCATTGGCTTCTCTGAGAAGGCAGCTCCAGCTGAGTGACAGGTGGCTGACAGGTGCCAAGGGGCGTGGGGGGCGGTGCTGAGAGGGAGCCTTGAACCACTCAGGGAAGGACCCACGAGGCCACGAGCAGGAAACGGCATTAAGATGGGAAAACTCTACCTGGTCCAGAGAAGGAAGGAGGAAAGTCTGGTGGGGAGCAAGTCACAGAGGAAGCGAGTCAGTCAAGACCAGAAGAGGAGGCGGGCGGAGAAAGGGTCGCGAACTTGACCCAACGACCCCGTGGAAGAGAGTGGGCACTTTCCTCTTCGCTGGTGGGTGTGGGTTGGTTCACGTCTCAGTTCCCTGAGGCTGCCGTAAACTAGGTCGCACAAAGCAGGTGGCTTGAAATAACACGAATTTCTTCTCTCGGAGTTCTGGAGGCCAGGGGCCTAAAGTGAGGTTGTCCGCAGGGTTCACAGGGTTCGCAGCCCTTGGCTTATAGATGCGCCGCTCCAGTCTCCCCCTCCGCTGTCCCACGGCCTCCTCCCCGTGCGTCATTGCCTGGTCTTCTTACGAGGACGCTAGCCACTGGCGTCAGGGCCCACCCTAACCCGGCGTGACCTCATCTTAACTAATTACATCAGCAGAAGGCCCTCCTTCCCAAAGTCCTATTCCGAGGTTCCAGGGAGCCATGAACTTGGCCGGGGGACACTATTGAAACCAGCACACTCACGTAACAGCTTTTTAATAAATTTGACTTCGTAACCACTTTAAAACTTGGGATGTCGAGCCTAAAATCATCCTTTGGGGAGGCTTCTGGGAAACCAGAAGACTTAGCAGCACGGGACTGCCTGCCCCACGGCAAGGCCATTGGCACTAAGAAGTGACATGACCATCCCTGTTCGATGGGGTGCGCGGGCTCATTCTACCCTGCCACAGCCCCCTACCCGGCCTTCTTCTCTCACCGACCTTGCACAGGCACGTAAAGTGCCTCAGAGCGGGCCAGGTACGCGCTGGGCACTCCGTAAATGCCACCCTGTGAAAACTATCACCCGTCCCGTCGTTAGCTGAGTTCCAGTCGCCGGACAGATGGCACACAGCAGCAATCACGGGTCAGGGCAGAGCAAAGTACATGGAGACGGGGGGGGGGGGGCCGGGGGGGGGGAGCGGACATCGCGCCCAATCAGAAGCCTCGGCGAGGAGGATGGCAGTGGGCCAAGTCGCCCGTTGGTTCTTTGAAACAGGAAGTCTTCTGAGCAGCAACCACCCATCTCCTCATCCCCCGCTTCGCCCCTGCTAGGTGCTCATCTTGTACGTACTATCCAATGTTTAGGTGACACCTTATTAAGCCAGGTTTGCCTGTGACCCAGGGTGTCCCCATGAAGTCAGGAATTAAGACACGGCTTCCTGCATTGCCTAATTGGATTAGCAGGATGCTATGAAAGGCCTCCAGGACTAGAAATGTGAAGGGATTATTCAGTAATGACTTTCTGCTGTTGTCCTTCGCTAATCCCGTCAATCGGGAATAGTTTGGATCAGGAGAGACTTCTTCTGTGGAAGAAGCTGGCTTTCTCATTTACAATCGGGCCTCCCTGGGCCTTGAGGGAGCTGGGGAGCTGTACGTAATTGGTCGGCCGGTGATGACAGCCGCCATGTGTGAGCCAAGGACTCTGGTTCTTCTCATTCATCTGGTCCCTGATCCAAAGAGCCAAAGGCAGTGGACATTTCTCCCCTGGGGACCCCACAGGCATCTCAGGATCCCATAAAGAACCCACTCTCTTTCTGTCCCCAAGTTGTCTTCCGATTTCTCTCACAGTGGATAACCCGACCAGCTTCCAAGCGGCCCAGGCCAGAAACGCAGGAGTCTTTATATTCCTTCAACTCCCTGGAGTGCATGAAGTCCCCCTTCGTTTCTGACTGCTAAACATCTCTGCTTCCATCCCTCCCAACCGGTCTGCTCTCCCCGTTAGTTAGGCCCTTATCCCTTCTCGCTTAGGGTATCACAGTCACTTCCCCACTCTTAGATCTTTTCTTTAAAAAGAAAAGAAAAAAAAAAAGGCGTCCGGAGTGAGTTGTTTAAAACGCCCTTCGGCTCTTAAATCACTCCCCTGGTGAAAATCCTTTCATCGCAAAACCAGTAAAGTGATTGCTCTCCTAAGTCTCATCTGCATCACAGGGCCCAAGCAGACATCACCAATCAATCACGGCACTGCATCCTGCTGAACGGGGATTCGGGCCGCCGCTCTGCTGTGAGTTCACTGGCATTGATGGTGCAGATTTTTCAGATTCCTTCACCCGCCGGCCTTCTGCCTACCTGGCTCGCCCCTTGCTGCTGCCCGACTTCCCCCACCCCTGCTGCGGGATTTACATCCCCGCAGTCCTCAGCGCTGTGTGGTTATGCGTGCCCGAGATGCCCTTTCTCCCACGTGTCTTGCCGGAAAGTTCGGACTCCACCGAAGTGTCCCTCTCTGAATCCTCAAGGTCTGGGCATTCTCCGGGAGCCCCCGCTCTCCCGTGTCTCCATTTCGGCAAGTCTCTTTGCCCTGAAGGCGTCGGTTGGCGTGTCCGACTGCCCACTATTGTTTTCTGGTTCCCAGCGCGGGGAAAGGGACAGGGGCTACGCCTCTTGGCATCCACAGTGCCTGTTATGGCGTGGCCATGATCGGCAGCCATGTAGCAAGTAAGCGATCGAATCCGCAGTGTCTCACTTTTAGTGAACGTGCCAGACGCTGAGCTAAACGCTCGACATGGTCCCTCATACTCTGCCCTTACGAGGACCCAGGCCTGGCTGGCGTTCTCCCAGGGACGCTTGGCAATGCGTAGAGACATTTCGGGTTGTCACGCTGCGTGGAGGGTGCCCCGGGCATCTCGTGGGGAGAGGCCAGCGGTGCCGAACAGCCTGCAAGGCCCAGGACAGGGAACTGCCCGGCCCGCAATGTCAGTAGCGTCCAGGTTGAGGAACCCTGCCCCCGAAGCCTCGTTACACAATCCTGGCCTCCAGCCCCTCCTTCTAACCGTTGGTGTTTTCATCAGCGTGGGGTACTGAGGCTCCCAGGCGACAAAATGGCAGTTACGAGCAACTCTGCGTACTTCGAGACTGGATGAGGCGATGGTGACACATTTCCAGGCGTATCTCCTTCTAAACCTTGAGACCTCAGTAAAGACGTGAAACCCTGACGGCCTCCAAAGGCAAAAAGGGCCTAGTACCCGTCCTCTTCTCAGTCCGTCCACCCCTGAGGGGTCACCTCCGAACCCAGTGCCGGATGCAGATTTCCAGTAGCTGAAATGAACCACATGCAGGTATCGGAGGCCGAGGCTCTCAGAGCAAGGTAAATAAGTCATGGGGATAAATCCGAAGAGCCCATGAGCCAACCCTGTTTGAGCCACACGAAATCGGCGGACGGTTAACCAGCGCCCACTCCATTCTCATCAGGAAATTTGAACTTTGGTCCTAGCGTGCAACTTAGAGGCGATTCCACGTTATTTGTTATTCATGGGCATTGTAACTCACCATAGTCTCTGAGTAATCTTTTTAAGCCTGCCAAAAGAACCAGTGTTAATTGCTTACACTGGAACATATTTGCTGTTGGAAATGTCACACCATAATTATATCTCATCTCACTGTCTGACAAGTAATACACTCAAAGAAAATTGGGGTTTTTTTTTTCTTCTTCTTCTCCTTCTTCTCCTCCTTCCTCCCTTTCCTCTCGTGACATGCAAACCCGTTGCCACAAACCTTTCAAGCAGCAAGCAGGTGGCAAGTTTCTGGACTTGTCAGGAAGTTAGACGGACAACTTTCTAGGCTGGATGATGATAATAGAAATGAGCAGGGCCGGCTTCATGGATGGACGAGCAACCTGGGCAGGACACAGAGCCTACACCCAGGAGGCCGTGCTTGATTTCCTGCCCTGCTGTCATGCTCTTGAAACTCTTAATTGGGGGACAAGGGGCCCCCCGTCTTCACTCATAGTGGGTCATGTAAGTTCTAGAGGCAGTCCGGCCAAAGAAGAAGGAACAGGAAGTGACATAGCCCATGGGGGTGTGGTTCGCGGCCGGAAAGAGTTGATGTAAAAGGAAATGGTGAAAAATTGTAGGGACACGGAGCAGTTATAAATTAGAAAACCATATACATGTATTCACATATGTGTATGTGTGTTCTAAGAGTCGGTGGCTTGTGAGAATTTCGAATCAGGATGCTCTTTCTGGAAGGCTAACACTATATTTGGTAGGCTGGGTGTCTCCTAGGCCAGGGGTTGGCCAACTACGACACACAGGCCAAATCTGGCCCACTCCTGCTTCGTAAGTCAAGTTTTATCAGAACGCACCACACGCATTTGGTCAGGTATCGTCTATGACGCTTTCACACTGTGAACGGCAGAGCTGAGTAGTTTCAGCAGAGCACCATGTGGCCCACAAGGCCCAACATGGTTGCTCTCTTGCCCCTTACAGAAAATGCTGGTCGTCCCCTGTCTTAAACTGTGGGGGCCTCATCCCCCCTGGCTGCCGGGGGCGCCCAGAAGTGTCATCCTGGCTGGACACAACCACTTTCTCTTGTATGATCGTACAGAAGGGGAGGGAGATCGGGTTTGGGCTGTCTGTGCTACACCCATTGTGCAGATGTGCCAGTGGTGAAGACAGGGGATTAAGCCATTTGCTCAAGTCCTCAGGGCAAGTAAGTAATCGACTCAGCCCACAGAGAGAGGCCCGCCTGGCTTGAAAGTGTTAAGTGCAGTTTTCTGAGCTGATATTATAGACATGTACCTGTCACTTCCACATTTTCTGACATCTTCTCCCCTTCAATAAATAGATAAGTTCCTTCTCCCGTTTGTCAGTCTCATTCTAGGAACTGACATGAGGGTTTTTGAGTGAAGTAAAATAATAAATGAAGTTCTGCTCATGTCAAAAAAAAAAACGATATTATAAATTTATTCTGTAAATACTGAGCCAGGATACACTCTGTGCCCTGCCCTGGCTTGGGTGGTTGGGATGTAATATTGAATAGATCATCCAGTGATTAAAAGTTCACCCATTCATTCATGTATTAGAATAAACTGCGTGTTTTCTCGATTGGCATCGTTTACCTGCATCTGGGAAGAAGCGAATGGTTACTGAGGAATCTCCTGCACAAGCCGCTCTGCCAAGACTGGGGAAGAGAGCAAGCTGAGTCACAGAGGCGCGCCGTCCCCAAGGGGAGGGTATGCTTGCACACGCACGAGCGTCCTAGCAGGCGACGTTGCCGAGGGTGTTTGTTAGTTCATCTGTCCGTGCATTTAAAAAACGTAGACAGTTTAGGCTGATCACTAAACGACCGCTCCACCTCCTGTCTCCCTTCCGGGCTGTCTGCTTGGTGACAGGACGTGGCCGATAATGACAGCGTGTGCAGTAGCTAACGGTCGCTAGACGCCACACCCGTCGATCACTGCGCCTAGGTTGATCCTCCCGAGTACTTTATTTCTTTTTCCATCTGAGCAAATCAGGCTCAGAGAGGTTCTTGTAACTTCTCCAGATCACACAGCTCCTGGCTACCGAACCTAGATTTTTCTGCCTTCGGAGCCCAGCGTGCAATCACCACCGTGTTAGGTCGGGCGACGTTCGCCGCCGTCACAAACGGACCCGGTGATACAGAAGGCCTCGGACATGAAGGAGGCTTATTTCTCAATCCGATCCCATCCAGAGTGCATGTGTCTGACTGGCCCTCTCCAAGGAGAGCTTCGGGGCCCCACGCCCCCGGCATCCTGTGGCTCTGCCCTCTGCGGTGCATGGCACCCAAGGTTGTGCTAGTCACTTACACGTCCTTTTTTTTTTTTGGACTCAAGTACCGCCATTTGGCCAGATGTCACTGCAAAGGATCCTGGGAAGAAGATTCTCAATGGGCCGCACCACTCTGCTCGCTCTGCTGCCCGGGACTTGATTCTCTCCTCTTCGGGTTATTTCTAGCCAAGCCTGGAGTACACGTGACAGGTCGCTTTTTAACCCCCACTAAAGGGTCACCTTCCCCAATGCTGGGAAGACGTCTCCAGGAAGCATCCTCTCTTAATGTGGCCGCGTGCCCGACAGGGATACGGGATGGGGGGAGGCGGGGGAAGGCGAGGTTGGTGATTTAGTTGTCTTGGGCTGACAGGTTAGTCGTAGCATGTTCCCTGCAATTCAAGGCTTGAGAGAGAGAGAGAGAGACAGAGAGAGACAGAGAGAGAGAGACAGAGAGACAGAGAGAGGCACTTAACGCATGTCAGCAGTTTCTTCCTCCTGACACAGCTGCCCCGTGCTGACCCTGGCATGTCCCAGGAGTGTCTCTGCTCGGCTCCTCTTCCCACCCGCCCTCGGTGTTCCTGCCTCGTCTGCCCCATGGGTGTGGTCCTCCAAGAGAAGCCAGTCACAATTGTGAAAACTGCTGTGTGTGTGTGTTCGGATGGGGGGGGGCACGAATCTGCATTCTTAATAAGCTCCCCGGTGAATCTTTTTGAGAGTCACTGGTTTCGAGGAGACTTTCTTCACCTCAACGCTTCGCATTTGAGTAGAATTAAGCCCCTTGCGGTGCGGGACTGTCCAGCGCATAGTAGGACGTTGAGCAGCATCCCCAGCCCCTCCCCCACTCGATGCCAGTAGCTCCCTCTTCCCCAGTTGCGACAACTAAGGATGTCCCCAAATGTCCCCTGGGGTGGCAAAATGACCCCTGGTCAAAAAGCGTGGGTCTAGCGCACACGCACTGTGTGGGTCTAGCACACACGCACTGTGTGCACGTCGTAAACTGGCACTGCCCCCCATGGGCCCGTATGCTCCTCTGCACTACCCACTCTGCACTTGTGGGTGGGGGTCTTGTGACTCGGTCTCCCTAAAAGGACATGAGCGGCCAAGGCAGTGAGAAGCGGGCACCAATTCGTCACACGGATCCCTGTCCCCTCTGTGTGCTTGCTGCAAGAGGACCCGGGGAGATGGCGGAGCTGAAAAGGAAATAATTTGGGTCCTCGAGTCACCTCTCGAAGGACAGCCAGCCATGCAGGAAGGCTGCCCGGAGCAGCGCAGGAGCGAGAAGTAAGCCTGGGTGGTATCGAGCCCCTGAGACGTGAGGGCGTGTGGGTCACCTGGCGTGGCCCTGACCGATGCAGGTCCTGGTGCTCTGAGGCTTCCGCGTGAGAAGCAGTCACCTCCCTCCCTCAGCCGCTGTCGGAAACAGGTCCCTCGCACAGCGAGGGCAGAACGGGGAGTCCCTCCGAAATGAGATGAGCCTTGGTTCAGATCGCAGCCGTGGGGTCTTGACGTTGTTTCCTGACCTCTCTCAGTCTCGAAGTTCCCTCCTCTGTAAAATCAGGACCCTGGGAGCCCCTGCTTCCCAGGGCGTTGTGAGGATTAGATGAAAAGAAAAAAAAATGCAGCAGAAACAAAGAAAACACACTTAACATTATGCCTGGGGTATCGTCAGCACTCAACCAAAAGTTACATTCTTTCAATATTCTATTTCTGGGGACTCACTATACACGTTGTTTCTTAAGGCTCAGCATCTTTAGCGGGAGTCCTGTTTCTTTCTAATCGATCAGCTTCCCATAACTTTATTGACCAAAGGACGAGTCTTGACCAGGGGACAGGGACAAGGACCCCCAAACCAATACGTCAGGGGGCCGGTGTGGCTCGGAGGTCATCACTGCTGGCGGAAGTCAAGGCAGAGGGATGTCTGCATGCTTCACATATCCCACAGGTGCTACCTGATGGCCTACTGTGTGCCTAGAGACAGGGATGAAAAGGAAAGCCTCTCTTCTCATGCCTTAAGTCTTGTGTCAGCCGTTGCGTTTATGAAAGAACAGGAAACTAAACAAGCAGGCACATTTCTGGCCCTGGGTGAGATTTTGGTCATAAGTGGAAAGGTTAAACGGCTGACTGTGTCTGTCCAGGCAAACGGGGGGGGGGGGGCGTCACAGTCAGCAGGGAGTAGTGGCCCGAGTCCCCTACATTCATCCAGACCACCCCCGACCCACGCTGCCACTGCCCCACTCAAGCACATTGTACTGAGAGCACTTTGTGGCCTGGCCCGGGTGACAGCTTGCTCCACTTTCGATTGTGCGCGTGCATTTTTTTTTTTTAATGGCAGTTTCAACAAATTCTACCCGCTGATGCATTATTTAACCAAATGTCATTTCCCTGCCTTTCTCATTTAAGTGTCATCTGTTACGTTTACACATTGGTACACCCATGAAATTAACATTACACGTGTCTCCTTCTGGAGCCCGCTGAATTTAATTTAATGTAAATTGTCGTAGCCCTCCATGGCTTTCCGAAGCCGCAGCACTGCAGTCCGGGGCTCCTTGAAGCCTTCTCTTAACCCCACCCCATCTCAGAAGCTGTGGCACCTTTTACCCCCGGGGTCGGTGGGGCTCTGTCTAGTCTAAGGTCTAGTCTGTGGTTAAGCTGAGCTTCGTCTGCCGGTCCTTTGACAGGGTTCCTTATTCAGGAAGGGGTGTTCTCAGAAGGCCCCCGGGCTTAGATGAGGCCTCCAAGCCGGTCGAGAAGTCGGGGTCTCTTGGGTCTTCCAGGGCTGATCCAGGAGTGGTGGGAAGTGAACTGGGTGGGACAGGGACTGTCCAACCAGCAGGCAAGGGGACTTGGTCACTACAAACAGCATGGCAAATAAAGGATGGTGCTTCCCCCCGGGGAAGCCTGAAGGGTGAAAAGCAAGGCCACTTTCATCCAGGCCAGGGTCCACGGAGGCTCGCTGGGAGGTGGGCTGCCTCCATCCGGCCCAGCACTGCCGGCCCCCTAGTGGGAGGCGGAGGGATTGCATCGCCACAGTTCTGTGTGAGGGGTTGGCCCACCGCAGAGGCAGCCGGCTGTTAGGAGCTGTTAGGACGTGTGGATGAAACCTCGTGGCGGGCATATTTAGGAGGGGGAAGCCGACGACCCGCCCTGTCCGCAGCTGGCTATTGCGGAAGGTACTGAGAGGCCCATCTTTGGAGGCATTCAACGAGGAACCGAAGGGCCCTCGATCGTATGCTCATTGTTTTTGTCATTGCGCTACAGAAATTTCAAAACTTCAGGAAAGGAAAGGAAACAATCGGACAGAGGTCCTTCCCCTCCCTCCTCCCCCTGCCCACTGTTTGGTACTCTTCGGAGTGAGATTTTTTGCCTCTGGAGACCTTGACCCATGCATGGCCTTCCTCTTGCCTGAAGTGACACCCTCTCGACCTGGCTCCCTCTTCCTCGTGTTTAAGACCCTGACTTCTCTGGTGCTTCTTCAGAGAAGGCTGCAGACCTGGTCTGTCTCACATCCCCTGGCCCCATCGTTCTCCTCCTCGTGCCCTGTCCATGTCCCTTCCTTGTGTTACACGCCTTTTTAAAAATATGTTTGTCTGTCCTCTCCACGGCCCCCCCACCCCGCCCAACCCCTCCCCAGCCCCGGCAGAGTAACTGCTCGCAGTAGATGCTCGATCGGTCTTTGCACAGAAAAGACAGCATGCGTGTCTTTGTTGACATGGAAGCGATGTCACGGGTGTGGTGTCGAAAAGAGAAAGCATGGGACACAGCGGAACGGATACGATCACATACAACGCGCGTCTGTAAAAACACTCGGAGAAGGTTCGCCAGAACGCCGCCGACGGCGACGTCTGGACGCTCTGATGTTCGCGCGTCTTTCTTTCTCCGGACTGTTCCATAGGCTGAATTTCCTGCAGTGAGCGTGTGTCCTCTATGTAGACAGAGACATCAAAAGAACCACACAGAACGGGCGAAGGGGTAGAGAACCGCTCTGCCTGCGGAGACACTTGGTGCTTATTTCTCAGGGACAGATGGCAGAGGGTCCCGGAAAACAGGCTGCTCCTGGGCATCCTGCCCCCTCCCTCTGTGGCTCAGGTTCCCCGTCTGTAGAATGGGGGTGGTCCCGCGCACTCGTAAGTTTCCTGCAAAACTAAATGCAATGGTGGGTGGACAGGGCTCGGCCGCATGACCAGCACACAATACCCTGGTGCACACACGAGCCAACACAATGACGCCTGTCTGCGTCACGTGCCAGCCCGAACGGTGACAGATGGGTAACGATTGGGGGACCCGGCCCTTTTTTAAAAAGAAGGCGTCCGCAGAACATGCGTATGGTTTACGATCAGAAGGCAGTGTTAACGGCCCCATAATGTGATTACGATGAGCGGGGGGTTTTTTATTAGGAAAATTCCAACTGATTCAGTGTTAATTAACACGCTGTTACTTCAGGCTATTACTCTCTTCCGGTCCTTGGGGAGCTGGAGCAAATAAACCTGTTGTCAAACCCTCACCCCGAGGAGTAAATAAGAGGTGTGTTCCCTCCTCGGGCAGCTCCCTTTGTAACGGAAACAGCGGAGTTGCTGTGTGTCGAGGAGGCGGGGTTCAGGAGGCGGGGTTCACCAAGCCTACAGGGCCTCCAGGACAGGAGAAAGGAGGACACAGGTGACCATGGCAAGTGGCAGGGAAGGTCCTTGGGAGGACTTGCAAATGGCTGCCTCGGGGTCGAGAAGGCGGAGGGGGCGGAGCAGGCGTCGACTCCCCGAGCCACAGATGGGGACGGCACGGGGTTCCTCACCTGCCCATCCCGTAGAAGGAGCGGCTCAGCCCAGGGAGCGAGCAACGTGCGTGGCGTGTTCATCAGCTCCTGCGCGAATAACAAAATGCTACCGATGGGGTGCCTTCGACGACAGAAATGTGTTTATTCACAATTCTGGAGTCCGGACGTCGAGGCGCATTTGCCGGTGGTCGGGGTCCTGTGAAGAGCTCCCTTCCCGGCCCGCAGAGGGCCAGCACACACCTTCCCCCCGTGTCCTCCCACCGCAGACAGACAGCGAGCACGTCTGTGGCTCTTCTGATAAGGGCTCTAATGTCCTCGACCCAAGTCACCTCATTGACCTTCATCCCCTCCTTCAAGGCCCATCTCCAGTACAGTCAGCCACGTGGGGGCTCAGGCTTCGACGTAGGACTTGGGGTGGGGGGCACCAGCCCGTTCATTGCAGTGAGGCAGGAGCACCCAGCCCCGTGAAGCTACGTCACGGCTTCGCCGGAAAGGAGACCAGGCTTGTGCGTGGGGAACAAAGGCCGGAAAGGGGCGAAGAGGAACAGAACACGGCCAGCCACTCCCATGTCGTTATTTAAAGCAAGAGCACGGATGGCCGCCATGTAATCTCCTTCATTGCGTGAGAACGGTCTCAGAAATGTTCGTGGGTTTACAGCCTGTCTCCCTTCTCTGGAGAGTCCGTAGCCTCTGAAGCCAAGGTTCTTTGTGGCATGCGTGTTAGTCTGTCACCCACTCCCGGGTGGTGCTCGGCATGAAATAGGTGCTCGTTTCAGTGACTACTGCCAAGTGACAAAACAACCCCAAACTCGGTGGCATAGAACGCTACCTTTTTTTTTTTTTTTTTTTTTTTTTTTTAATGCTGCTGGATTCTGCGGCTCGAGAATCTGGAAAGAGCACATCTCCGCCACAGACAGGTGGCAGGAGGGACAGAAATCACAGGATCGGGAGCTCTGCTCTGGACGAGGCACTTTTCCTGAGCATCCGATTCCCTGGATTCCTCCCGACGAGGCAGGGGGTCAGTACTGGGCCTCATTCTACTGGTGACGAAACTAGCATCGTCGAGAGGGGATGAGACTTGTCCCCAGACTCATGGTCAGTGAGTGAGGCACTGAGGTTCAAAGCCAGCCTTCTTCCTCCTTGCCGTGCTGCTTTTCCAGAGAGACCACCCAAAAACAAAGTAGGCCATCTTGGCAGGGAACCCCTGCCGCCCGGCCCCACGAGTGCCTCTCAAGCGACTGCCAGCATTGTCCCTTAGGGGGCGCTGGGAAATGTAAATAGGAAGGGGCTGTTTGCGGGGGGGAGGGTCTAGGGATATTAAATGTCCTAGGAGGCATGGGACAGTCCCGCCCAACAAAAATATTATCTCTCCCCAGATGCCAACAGTCCCTGTTGAGAAACATTAAATATTAATGAAATATTCATCTGTGCTGAAGCCATCAGAAAGCTTGCTCGGAGACCGTAGAAACCGTCGCTTCCTTGCAGGGTTTGGCATAGGGGCTGTCTTAGTCCATTTGAGATGCTGTAACAAAATACCACAAACTGGGTGGCTTAGAAATGGCAGGAAGGTATTGCTTATTACTGGAGGCTGGCAAGTCCAAGGTCAAGGCACCTGCAGACCCAGCGGCAGGTGAGAGCCCGCTGCCTGCTCACAGTAGGCCGTCTTCTCTCTCTGTCCTGCTTGGCGGAAGGGGGGGGGGAGCCCTCTGAGGCCTCTTCCATCAGGGCACTGATCCCACTCCTGAGGCTCCACCCTCATGACCTGGCGACCGCCCAAGGCCCTGCCTCCTACCGCCGTGGCCTTGGACATTAGGCTTTCAACAAATGAATTTCTTTAGGGGAGCCGCAAACAGGCAGACCACAGCAGCCAGGGTTAAAAGCCTTCATCTTAGGACAAATGAAGGTTCAAATCCTAATTCCACACTGGATTAGCTGATGAGGGTCAGTTCACCACTCTGAGGGGTGGCTTCCTTGTCTGTAAAATGGGAACAATCACAGTAACCCTCCAACGTGAAGGATACAACGTCTGTTTAAAAACACTCAGCACACCGGAGTAGCTGTTATCCTAAAAATAGCTCTTTCATCCTTGACACCTGGGAAAGGTAACCGCAAGCAACTCACGGCCAAAGCGCAGCATCTTCACAGACACCGTGTAAGGGGCACAGAGACCGGGACCCAGTGGGTTACGGCGAAAGGTAGCAGAAGCCGTCAATGCCTGTCCCACCAGCAGAACGTCGTTAGAATACCCAGGGCTTTCGACAATAAAGTCAATAAGACGGTTCCGCCATGGACTGTGGTTTCATAACTCCAGACTTGAATGGGGCGAGGGAGTGGGGTGGATATCAGGGAGCAGGAAAATCTCCCGAGCACGTGGTCGGGGGTGGAAGGAGACATTTTCTCAGAGCACATGACGAGCGAGTTAGCCTCCAGTCTCTAGGGAAGCAGGCGGCCGTGAGGACTGAAGGTGGCACCCAGAGATGGGTTAGGGACAATTTTTCCACCTTGAGATGCTTCCAACCCCCCACCCCCACTCCTTTTTTCTTGTAGAAAAGCAGTCGAAAAGAAAAGAAGGTATTCAGAAGGAGCTTGGCTGCACATTGGATCACTTGAGGAGCTTTAAAAATGTTTCCAATACGGGCTCCCACCAAAGTGATTAAATTAAAATTGGTTGGAATGGAGCCAAGGCTTTTTTTTTTTTTAATAAGATGCTCAGGTGATTCTGATGTGCAGCCAGGGTTAAAAATCAACGGCTGAGGCCAGTGGTTTGGTTTGGTTTGGTTGTTTGTTTATTTGTTTGTTTCAGACATATTTTGCATCAGAAGCACCTAGGGGGCTTGTTAAAACCACGGCTTGCTGGTCCCCAGCCCCAAGTTTCTGAGTCAGAAGGTCCGGCAGGGGAAGGGAGGAGGCTGAAGTTTGCATTTCTGGGTGCCTAGGTGTTACTGACACCTAGGAAGAGACCCCATTCTGAGAACGTCCCTCCCAAGACAGCGCTTCTCAGTGAGCGCGATTTTGCCCCTCTCCCCAGGGGACACGTGTCACTGAAGAGATGGAGACTTTTGGGGGAGGGTATTGCTGGTGGCTCGTGGGGTGTCATGAAACACCTACAGTTGCACAGCCCTCACACCTATAAGAAAGAATTATCTGACCCCGAAGAGCCATAGTGCTGTGGTTAAAAAAGTCTATCCCGGAGCAGACAGCGGTCTAGCAGCCATTTGGGGAGTTTGACGCTTCGGTTCACAGTGAGTGTGGAGCCTGAGTGGGGGCAGGGACACCCAGATTCTTGCCAGGCAAAGTCTGGGCGTGGGGCATGGTACTCAAAGTCAGGTCCACGTCGGCGCCCGTCTCCTCTGCACCTCCTGGCCCTGTGACCTTGGGCCTGTTCCCCACCCTCTCTCTGATCCTGGGACAGTTGGCCATCAATGGGGCGACTTCCACGTGCAGCTTCTCTATGAGATGTAGAAAGCCTGTGGAAGAACCCACGAATGTTACATGCTCAACAAATCGGAGGGAAAAATCAAAAGGATCATGTTTCTCAGAAGACCGGTGGCTCGTTCTCAGTCTCTCTCTCTCTCTCTCTCTCTCTCTCTCTCTCTCTCTCTCTCCCCCCAAAACCCTCCTGGGCCTCTGAAGCAAGGACCCCCTGAAGCCGGGAAAGCAAATATCGTAGGAAGGACCGGCAAGTCCTTCTATGATGGATGGGGCTGCTTGGCCTTCACCCGCCCTCATTCGTGGAACAAATTCCGCACATCCTAGTTGGGAAACAAATTCGCAGGATCTCGTTAATAATATTCCCCAAGCTTCCTTCACGCTTCTCCGGGCCTTCGCGAGTCTGCCATCTCCGCATCCCACCTGCCCTATTATTCTCATAATGTTTTCCTCGCGGTCGACTCACTTCCATTTTCACTGAAGTCAGTTTTACTTCACACGTGATTTTGCATCACTGCCGTAAGTGCGAATCTCGCTGTCACTTATCACAAAAAAGACAGCAGCCCTGCAGAGGAAGGAGCGACATTAAAACAGTGGTGTTCCATGCCAGCCGGGCACTCCTGCTGCCTGCCTGAGATGCCAGTTTTGTGGGCAGATCTTCCCAGTAGGGAGGGGACATCCAGTAAGCGAGTCGCATTGAGGACGGGTTTGCATTGACCGGGACTTCCTTAGTGGCCCAGTCGGAAGGTCTGGATGAAAACCGGAAAGGGAGTCACCCTCTCACTCTGACTCAGTGCCATCTGCGGTCTGTGGACCATGGAAATCCTCCCTCAGAGAAACCTGGAGGCAAGTGTAAGAACACCGGCCCTAAGTCCTCAAGGTCAGGCCCCAGCCCACCGGTGCTTAGCTTCATGAACAAAGTCACAAGTTTCAACACAGTGGGTGGGGTCTCCGGAGTCACACCCCACAGGCTCAACAGCTGGCTCCTCCACATCGAGCTCTGTCACCTTCTTTTGACTCAGTTATGGCTTTTAGTCCTGGCAGCATCCCTCAGAAGTGGGTGCTTTGGCAGGGGAAGAAACTGAGGCATGGTTTAGCCAAGTGGCCTGTAAGCAAATGGTGGGTTCAAGATGCACACCCAGGTAGAGCCCCTATACGGGATGGCTGAGTTCAGAAATGCAGGATGAGTTTCTCAAAAAAGAAAAAAAAAAAGGTAAATCAATAAAAATATAGTTACCGTACAATCCAGCAATTCTGCTTCTGGGTATATACCCAAAATAATTGGAAGCAGGGTCTCAAAGAGATATAATTCTGCACCATTATTCTAAGAGGCAAACAGTAGAAGCCACCCAACTATCCACCAACGGATGAATGGGGACCGTCCCGTGTGACAGCTCGGAGCTGAGTCTTCTGCCCCGGCCTCCCAGGCCTGAATGTGGACCAAGCTGTCTGGCTCAATGCATCCGTCAGAAATTATTCACTCCACCAGAGGCCTCTCCCCCGAGATCGGCTCTGTGCCGGACTGGGTGGGAGAGCCGGACGGCATCCTAGAAGACGTTGGCCTTGACCTTGGCTCATGGGGCACGGACAGAGGTCGAGAAAAGCCACCTGATGCGGTGTGGGCATACGATGGGATATTCCGAACGCATGAGAAAGAGGGCACCCCACACCCACCGACAACGTGGATGGACCTCAGGGACGTTCCGCTCCGTGAAACAAGTCCGAGAAAGACAACACATGCATGCTGTTTCGCTTATCCGTGGACTCTTCATTTTTTTAAAAAAAAAAGAGTCAGACTCATGGGAACGGAGAGTCGAGTGGCGGTTGCCAAGATCCGGGGTGGGCCGGGGGAAATGGGGAGAGGTCCGGAAAACGACGCTAACTTCCGGTCGCAAGACGAAGGAGGCCCGAGGATCTAATGTACAACGTGGCGACGATAAATGATAGCACCGGCTTGTCGAACTGAAATTTGCTCAGAGAGTGGAATTTCAATGTTCTCACCGAAAAAAAAAAAAAAAGGAAAGAAAGGAAAAGGGAAATATGTGGGGGGATGTGTTCAATAACCGGGTGGCCGGGGGAACCTTTTTACAGCGTAACGGCTATCAAATCACCGCAGTCGACACATTAACTATCTTACAGTTTTATGTCATTTAGACCTCGATAAAGCTGGGAAAAAAAAAAAGGGGGGGAGGGAGGAACCCAGCCCTCTCTCAGTGTGGGACGGTTTTCTGTGCGCTGTTACCAATTCCAGGATCACGTTAGCATCTCAGACTGTGGGACTTCATCTCCTTCACCTGGTAGGAAAAAAACGTGGGTTTCGGAGCCTGGCAGACCCACGTGTCTGTCCACATCCCGTCGCTCGGCGGAGAGAGGACGTTTTCATCGGTCGCTCAGGGCCGCGCGGCCTCAGAATCCTTGACCGTAAAACGGGGTTATAACCGTGGGACCTGGCTCCTTAGACGGTGGGAAAATTAAATGAGGCGATTCATGTGCGCCTGGCGCCTAGGGCGTAGTAAGTGCTCGATTTGTCTTAGATGTCATTGTTGTTTTGAAATGACACATTCAGGGTCCCACAGCTGGTTCGAGGCCACCTTTTTGAAACTGACTGAGATCAGGAGCCTCTTCCTGAGCCCTGGGCATCTCCCAAGTTCTACTCACCAGAAGCCTGCATTGCAATTTCCCAGTGGCCAGGGGCACCCGTGCCCGAGTCTGACAAAGAACCAGGAACCTGTCGAGGCGTCTCCTCCCAGCGGCGTGACTCCCGCTGCCCTGCACCGTGCCCGCTGCCGGTGGGAGACCGTCCCATCCACGGTCACGCCTCGGCCCACAGCCCAGCGGGAACAGGGACGCCTGGCTCACCCTTCTTTATTCCCTGTAAATGTCATCGTGTTTTGGTAAGAACACGTAACTTGAGATCTGAACCATAGCGTTGTTGACCGTAGCGCAGTGTTTTTCAGATCTCCAGAGCTGATTGGTCTGGCTTGCCTGGAACTTTATGCCCCGTGAAAGTAACTCCTCATGTCCCCTCACCCCAGCCCCCGGCAACCCCCGGCCCCTGGCCACCACCAGCCCCTGGCAACCCCCAGTCCCTGACAACCCCAGTCCACTCTGCGTGTCTATGAATTCAACCATTTTGGATCCCTCGTAGCGGGCGGCTTCATGCAGTATTTGCCTTTCTGTGAGGCACTTATTTCACCGATGCAAATGCCACGAGGGAAATTCTGGGTGTGGACGTTTTGCCAACAGCGGGCTCCAGTGTGCACACAGCCCCGGAAGCCCGTGCAGCCGCGGGGTGGTGCCGTGCAGCGGGGCCCGTTGGTTCAACCAAACTCGATTCTCGATCATTGAGGACAAACAGCCAAGTAGAAGGGATGTCACCAACGCCGATGAAGATGATGATGATGACAGCTCCTGTTTACATGCTCAGGGCCAGATGCTTACGTCCGCACGAGGCAGACGCTGTGACTACAACACGACCCGTTTTACAGATGAGGAAACTGAGGCTCGGAGAGCTCGCGTAACCGGTCCAAGGTCACACAGCCCTGCCCGGCTAGAGGCCACGGTGTTACTCCCTGGACCCTGCTTCCTACCTGGGTCACAGGCCTTCGAGGTTCCACAGCCATCACGACACTGGACATTGGACACATGGACCCCCCCCCCCAAGCACCTTCATCTTCACCTCGTCTTCGCACCCCAAGGATGGTGTAGTCCTTACTGGACCCATGACTGAGAAAGACAGAGTTTGGGTCGCAGGCCTATCGTGGCACAGCCCGTGGCCGGCGACCCTGTCCGTGACCTCCCCGTCCTTGGCCTTCACATCTGTGTCGCAGGAATAAACTGGACATTCTCCTGGCTTTGGAGCATTTGTCTGAATCGGCTTCTCCCGCTGCCTCTACTCCCTCCGAATCTTCCACGGGGGTCTGGTTACACTGTTAAATTCATAGGGGTTCGAGGTTTCGTTCATTCGTTTGTTCGTTGGCTTCAGAGCCGGGCCGCGTTTGGACCCACATTGCTCTACCTGCAGGTCGTTGTCATCGGTCCTGCAGCGAAAAGTCACCTGACACGCTTCTCCTACGACAAGGTTTCCTCTTTTTTTTGCAATGGGGACACATGACTGGAGCATAATGACAGTGACTAGGCTCTAGTATCACAGTCTCGGCTCAGCCACAGCCTCGCTGGGACTTCTCCGAGCCTCGGCTTCCGCAGGTCGATACCAGGAAGATCATAACGATTTTCTTGTAAAAGGTTCAGATAGAAGTAAAAAAAAAAAAAAAATGATGCACAGAAATTGCTTTAACACATGATCTGCACTGAATAAGCCTCTGGTATTAGAATTATCGACAAGCACCACCTTTATGTTTCATTATAAAAGCAGTCTATTTGGCAAAATGCGGATAATGCAGACAAGTGTAAAGAAGGAAGGAAAACTGTCACGCCGCCATAGAAACTTCTGTTGCCAGCTGGGAGCCCGTCTTTTAAATCATTACAGCTTACACAGTAGGACTTCTCTTTTGCCTGATATATTATAGACAATGTTTTGTATCGATGAGCATTAATAAGACCTCTGTTTCTTCCTAGCCTTTCTCACTGTCTGCTTACTTTGTAATTGCCTTTCAGCCCCACCAGACTAAGCAGGTGTTAGGAACAGACTCTATGGGGTCCGATGATATGGCGGGAGATTCTGAATGAATGAGTAAATGAACAGAACATCAGCCCCATAGAGACTCACATTTTTGCCTTCTAGTTCCCTGGGGACAGGTTCTTAGGCGTGGGGTTGCTGGGTCAAGGGGCACGCATGTTTAAAACGGCGGTCCCTGGGGCCACATCACCCGTGGCGATCCCTCCCTCCAGCAGCAGGACAGTTCCCGGTGTGACCACACTGGACCCTTGCCACTACCCACTGGCCATCTCCCTCCTCCGCGTAGGAGGCCACGTGCTTTTCAGGACCACAGTCCCGGAAACGGTGGCCAGGGCGCGGGGGGGGGGGGAGGCCCGTGCCCAGGGGCATCTCCGCCCACGTCTGCTGTGCGTTTATGGTCCTCTCCGGCTCCCCCGTGTCCGAGCGGCTTGCCGGAAAGGTCATTACAGGAGCCAGGGATGTGGAGCTATAAAAACAGGAGGCTGGCGACTGGCACCCGGCAAAGGCGCCTTGTAAGCGGCACCCGCCCCCATGCCGGGCGATGGGGGTGGGGTGCAGAGACCTCGCTCGTTCTCTCTCGTGTTCAGTGGGTATAAACCATGTCGCGGTCCTACTACGTGCCGGTCTGGCACGTGGTCACGGTTGCAATCCTGGAGCCCACGGGAGAATGTGAGTCACCTCGCCCCTCTGAGCCCGGCTTCTTCCACCATCCCTGGGCTCGTGAGCGGGCGGGAGAGTTGGCCGGGCTGAGGGAGTGGGGCAGGTGCGGACCGGACAGAGGCAGATGAGCAGGACAAAGGAGGCAGAGCTTGGGGGTTCGGAGATTCTGGAACGCGGCTCTGCCCTCGCTTCCCACGGCCACGATGTTCCGGGGGTGAATGCCCCCAGCTTCTCCGCCGTGAACGCCCCGCCTTCTCGGTCTCTCCGCGTCTCCGTACACGTGTCTGATCACACGCGTTTGTCTCTGTGCGTGCCCGTGTGTGTCTCCGTCTTCCTCAGAGTTTCCGTTTGGGTCGCTCTACGGATTTCTCTGTCCAGAGAGAGGGCAGTCCCCCGGTCTACAGGGCTCTCTGTTCCGCTCTCAATAGGTGTGTGGCCCCTCTGTGTCCCCGTCATTTTCTAGCCATCTATCATCTCACCTTTGCCTACGTTTTCTTCCCATCTCTCTCTTTCTGTCTCTCTGTCTCTGTCTCTGTCCTCCCTGTTCTGCCTCTCTCTGCCTCTTATTCCATCTCCATCTCTCCCTCTACGTGAGCCTCCTTTCTTTGGATATTTTTGGTCCTTTCCACCCCACCCCCCCATCCCCAAAATAGCTGTCCTCCAGAAGAATCCTGGTTTCGTGTTGCCTCTTCTCTGTGCTACTCCCCAGGCCGACGGGCTGACCCACAGGCGATGCTCTGTTTAAGTGGGGGAGCGCTGGAGTGAGATCGTTTGCTTTCCTGGGGCTCCCTCCCTTCCGCCGAGGGAAGCATCCTTGTCTGCCCACCCACGAATCCCCTCTGCCTTCTAAAACCCTAAAGAGAAATCACGGAAGGCTTCTCTCAGCATCAACACACACGTCCCTTTAAAGACCAGCGCAGTATCCTGACGCTAACCCTCCCGTCTCTCCTGCTGTCCACTTCAGCGTAGGGTGGGTGGAGATGGCAGGGCCAGCTTTGGGCTCAGCCACGGTCCCCCCTCACCGTGTGACTGGGAGAAGCACACGGACTGCAGAGCCTGGCAATGCCCCCCACCCAGAGCCCCCAGCACAGTGCCGATGGGCAGTGGGACCTCAAGAGACGTCGCCTCCTCTGGGCCACAGCAGCCACTATTCTCCAGAACGCATTCATTCATTCACTCACTCACTCCTTCAGCAATGATGGCAAGAGACATCATGGCTGGAGAGCTCAGGCGGATCCCAAAGGCCCCAGAGTCTCAACTGCTAAGATCTCCAGGTCGTTGTTACCCGGGGCAGGAATGAGTACAGCAGGTGCCCCTACGGAGTGGCCTTCCTCTGAAATATAGTGTCGTGGGCTATGTTTAGGCCTTTGAAATATCACCCCGTGAATTCAGGTGGGAAGAAGTGGCATGAGTAACCGGTTGCTTCTGAGCATCCATTCATTCGTTTGATAAAGAGTCTCCAAGGGAAGCCAGGAGAGGTCACGGCCAGCGAGGCAGAGGCCAAGGCCAGTGCACTGCCTTTGGGCTGCGGCCACGGGCAGAGAATATAAGCTTTTCTCAAACGTTATTATCTTTTTACTTTGGATGTTTGCATTCCTCGATCCATTTATAATCCACTTGTGGAAACAGGTGCATATCTACATGTCTTCAGCCTCTAAGCTTTGTCCAGGACTGAGAAGAGGGAGGTTTTAAGAATGCTTCATGGTTGGATGGATGGATGGATGGATGGATGGATGGATGGATGAATGAGTAGCTGGATAGATGGCGGATGGATGGGTGAGTGGTTGATGGATGAATGGATGGCTGGCTGGCTGGCTGGATAGATGGATGGATGGATGGACGGACGGACGGACGGATGGATGGATGGATGGATGGATGGATGGAAGGTTGAATAGTGGGTGGATGGGTGGATAGGTGGGTGGGTAGAGAGGTGGATGGATGGGTGGATGGTTGGATGGATGGATGGATGGATGGATAGGTGGATGGATAGTTTGCTGTATGAGTGTTTAAAGAGACATGATCCCTCCAGGCGGGACCTCCCCACCCCCATGTTTGATCACCAGGAGAGCCCAGTGTCCTTGTGACTGGTTTGGAGTGAAGATTAGAGGCTGATTAGAACAACCATCTGGTTGCTGCCCAGTCCGCCTTCAACCAGAGCCAAGAGGAAAATTAGCCCCAAGATCACAGCTACTGATTTAACAGTCAGGGAGCCAGACATTCGGACTCATGGCAGAGCCTGAGGACGTGGGCTCCGAAGCTGTGGGCTGAACTCTCTGAGGCCTTTTCCGTCCCTGAAAGCAGATTATTCACTCCTTCCCCCCCTGTAAGGGCAAGCTGAACACACTTCTGTCATAAAACAACTGAGCATTGTCTTATGTTTTTCCCCGCTTAGCTGAGAGCTCATCAAAGGCAAGCATTTTTTTTTTCATTTTATTTTTCTAACCCCTCGCACAGTACTTGGCATGTAAGGCAGGCTAATTCACATGGATCGATGAGTTGATGTTAGGTGGTTGGAAGGGTATGTGCACGGATGATTTGCTTTGAGGATGATGGTGAGTAAATGGATGGATGGATGGTTGTTTTTAAAGGTTGATGGATGCTTGGATGGATAGATGGATGGATGGATGGATGGATGGGTGGATGGATGGATGAATAAAAAGCTGTGACCTTATTGGCTACTAGAGTCAGCTTCCCACTTGATACAGAAATCCTCCCTGCACTGCCTCCGATAGTCCTCGAACGCATGCCTACCTGCCTGCGATAACCCGCTCACAAGACATTTCACTAATGAACAGGCAAAACTGTTATAACATCTCCAAATTCTGGGCGTGGCAATGCGGTCTGTGTTCGCAGGTAAGGGCATAGGCTTTGGGAATTGACCTGGGTTTGAATCACAGCCGAACTGATTAAACAAAATGACCTTGAACAAATACACCCCGTGGCCTCTCTAAGCTTTGGTTTCCTCGTTTGCAAAATGGAGATAAAGCACTATCTTGCAGGATTGTTATGAGGATGAAATGGAATAATGAATGACAAGGGCTGGTCAGAGTTCGGTAAAACATATTATAATGGTACCGAACCAAAATGTACCCTCTTGTATTTTTTTTCCCAAGAATCATATGTGTGGCAGGTACTGCTTTCGTGGTGTATAGTCAATGACAAGCCAGATGGAAATCTCTCTCATCTCTTGGAGTTTATGTCCTAGCGGGGCAGTCAAACAATGAACGAGCAAATGAATCGACAATTTCAGAGGGTGTTAAATGCGACACAGAAAATTGAAAGAGAGCAATGTGGCTGGTAGCAGGTAGGTGGCCTTTTATTGAGCCGTGAATTTAACGACAAGCAGAGTCAGTCAGGCGAAGATCTAAGGAAAGGGTGTTCCAGGGAGCGAGAATGTCCAGCGAAAAGGCCCTGAGGCAGAAACGAGCTTGTTCAAGGTAAAGAAAGGAGGCCCGGTGGTGAGGTAGATATGAGGGCCGGTCGGGGCACAGAGGTCTGCGGGAGACAGGTCACGTGCGCTGGGCAGGCCGCCGTGTGATTTGGCCTTAGCCGCGTTAATCTCTATCTGTCCTCTGGACCCGCTTAGACGGTGCCTCGTCTGTTTGTCAGCCGCTCAGCATCCTGATGACAGCTTGTGACAAGCTCTCAGTCCCTGACCTCTGGGCTGAACGCTCCCAGCTCTGAGCTTTCCCAGTGGACATCCTGGGACACGCACCGCTCCTGGCTGGCCGCATTCGGGGCCCATAAACCTGAACCCACGAGACATTAGGTCGGAGCCGTCAGAGCCGGACCCTCTCCGTCGCTCAGCAACGCTGGCTCCGTGCTGGCTTTCCTTCCGGGCGACATCTGTGGTGGGGGGGACGGAAGGGCTCTTCGAATCGCCTAGTTTCGTGTACATCCATCCCGGTTTCCCAACAAACGTCTAGAATTCTGTGTTCTGGACCGGTTCGCTTGGCTGGGTCACAGCTGCACCTCTGAACCGTGCAAACGGTGGCCGGGAGATTCGGTGTTGTAACTGGGCAGGCCTCAGCTCTGTGATCCCCCCCGGAAACTGATCATGGAAGGAGACCTCCCCTTTCCATACGGACGGCGATGAGGAGGGGGACAGCGCTTCCCCCAAAATATTGGATGATCCGTTGTCCTTACTCAGGAGGAATACTTTCTAGAGGTCTTCCGCGTGACTTTGTGCTTATAATCGGCATTACTATAGCATCCACCAAAAGTTCTGTTAAGGGGGCGGATCTCACGTTATCTGTTTGGACCACATTTTTTTTAATGGGTGCTGTTCAGAGGAGCAGAGAGAATGGACTCTAAACGGGCAAACACAGCACATGGGTCTACGTTTCCCGGCTCAGAATTCGGCGCTTCTTCCTCTGCAGTTCAGAGATACGCTCATGCTGCTAACGGCCCCTGTTCCATAGTTTACTACGCGGACACATGTCGCCACTGGCGTTCTGAAGCTCCTTGGGGTTGGAAGCCGCGACGTAGGCCACTCGGGGTCCCCGAGCAGAAGGGGTGAGGACTGCTCAGTTAAGCCGAATCAGGGCCCAATATGCCTGCCATGTCCCTCCGCCCGTCCCCAAAATGAAGCATCAGCGAGCCGGAGAACCCCACCCACCCCCCAAAAGAACCGCGATCCTCTCACCCCAGCTGTGTGGTCTCTCGGGTTGTCCCCAGGCAAAGCCAACAAGAACATCCAGTGGGACGAGGACTCGGTGGAGTACCTGTCAGCCAACCCAGTCCGAATCGCCTTCGTCCTGGTGGTCCACGGCCGCGCCTCCCGCCAGCTGCAGCGCATGTTCAAGGCCATCTACCACAGGGACCACTTCTACTACATCCACGTGGACCAGGTGAGGGGCGCCTCTGTCCGCCGCGCGCGGGCCGCTCTCTGCGGGGCCGCCTCGCCCCTCTGCAAGCCCACCTCCCTGTCAGCGCCGTGCGTGTGTGTGCGCGCGTGTGCATACGTGTCTGTGTACGCATGTATATGTGTGTATGTGTGTGCATGTGTGTGCATGTGTGTATGCATTGCAAATGTGTGTGCATGTGTGTGCATGTGTGTATACATGTGCAAATGTGTGTGAATGTGTGTGGGCGTGTGTGTATGTGTGCATGAGTGTGTGTGTGCATGCATGCACGTGTGTGTGCATGTGTGTATGTTTATGTGGGCATATGTGTGTATGCATGTGTGTGCATGTGTGTATGTATGCATTGTGTGTGCATGTGCAAATGTGTGTGAATGTGTGTGTGTGGGCATGTGTTTGTGTGCATGTGTGCACGCATTGCAAATGTGTGTGCATGTGTATGTGCATATATGTGTGTGCATGTATGTATGAGTGTACATGTGTGGGGCATATGTGTGTATACGTGTGTGCATGTGTGCATGCATGTATGTGTGTATGCACATGTGTGTGCATGTGTGCACGTGTGTGTGTGCGCACGTGCATGCATGCTGGTTCCAGAGTTCCCAGCTGTGACTTTAGACTTTCTCCACATGTTTTTCTTACCTCTTTTCCGCCCTGTCCCACTGCCCAGGGTAGCTGCTGCCACTTTCTGAGCACAGCTACCCCCGGTGGGGGCACACTTTTTCTACAAAGGACCAGACGGTAAATATCTTAGGCTGGAAGGCCATACTTTCTCTGTCACAGCTACCCAGCTCTTCCATTATCACATGAAACCAGCCACAGACAATACATTAACGAATGTATGTGTGGCCGTGTTCCAATAAAACTTTATTTGTAAAATCCTGCAGCCAGCTTGCTGACCCCTGAGGCTATGTGCTTAGTCAAGAGGCAAGGGGACGCTTGATCCAGAAGGTCTGCTTCCAGCAGCGGGGGACAGGGAGCTCGTACCCCTCCAAATACTCACCAGATTTAGATTCAGCCGTGTTTCTCAGCTCGTGGTCCTCAGACGATGTGCATCCGTCTTGTATAAAAATTTCAGAGTCCCTGGCTCCTAGTGACCCAGCAGCTCAGAGGTGGGTGGGGCCAGGGAATCTGCATTCTAAATAGCTAACATAAACCTTGAAAAATAATAGAGTGTTGACTAGTGATGCAGGCAGGCACTCCGGGCCCAAACCGGCTGCTTGGCAAAACTCAGAGACCCCGCCAACTAGAAGGGCAGGGACAGAGAGGGGACGAGGGTCACCTCTGGGCATCTTCTGGGCCACTGAATTGTCACCCTTTCTCTCCCGGGAAAAGCGCTCCAATTACCTGCATCGGCAAGTGGTCCAGGTGGCCAGGCAGTATGACAACGTCCGGGTCACCCCCTGGAGGAGGGCCACCATCTGGGGCGGAGCCAGCCTCCTGTCCACATACCTGCAGAGCATGCGGGACCTTCTGGAGATGACCGACTGGCCCTGGGACTTCTTCATCAACCTCAGCGCAGCCGACTACCCCATCAGGTAAGGCGACCCGCGGCCTCAGGTGGCCTGCTCCGAGGTCCCGCCTCCTCTCTCTCTCTCCTCTGGGGGAACCAGAGGCACAGGCCGTTTGTCTCCCGCCCAGAGACGCGTCTCTGCCTCGGCGAGGTGCCCTGAGAGCTCACACACTCCCCGCACGCATCTCTCAGCTTAGGGTCCACCTCAGACCTGAGACTCATTTGTGCATTCTTTCGTTCATTCATTCATTCATTCATTCAACGGATGGTACACAGTCTTCTCGGCTCTGTTTGAGAAAATACTAGAGGCCATAACCCCTGCCGGCAAGGAGCTTCCATCGGAGTGGGGGAGGGCAGGGACAGACGACAAACAGGACGAGTCAGGTGGCCCGTGGGAAAAACAAAGCAGAGAGAAGTCGTGGCGGGGAGCCGTAACTGTAACGTGCGGGGTGGTCCCCGGAAGAAAGGGAGAGGAGGGTCATGCGGTGGGAGAAAGCGGTCCAGGCGGAGGGAGCCGCGGATGCTGAGCCGTGGGGCGGGGGCGCGGCCGCGGTGCTGGGGGAACCATGGGGCTTCGTGGGGCCCAGACGGAGGAAGTGAGGGGCGGGGGGAGTAGCGAGAAAGTGAGGGTGAGATCACGGAGATTCTGGAACGTGGCTGGGACTCCAAGCGAGCCGAGAACCGCTGGCATGTTTCAGGCAGAGGAAGGACACAGGGTGACGTCGGAGACAGACGGAAAGGGGCGGAGCCGGGAAAGCGGGGGGGGGGGGGGGGGGGGGGGGGGCGCCCGCCCAGGCAGCGTCAAGCCACCTTTGGGCTCTTGGAGGACCAGGGGTGTTTCTCTGGAATTTTGTTGTTGTTGTTGTTGTTGTTGTTGTTTGGGATTTCTTTTTGTTTTTTGTCTTTTTTGGCTCTTAGCAAATTTTAACAAATGACTCGATTGCCTCCATTGGAAAACTGGGGGATTTCGCATGACACTATAGATTCTGAGCCTCACACTCAACGGTCTGTGCGTTCTGGGCCTGCGGTATGCTTGGGGGTGGGGAGGGGGGTGGCGAGGGGGTGGCCAGAGCGGCCAGCAGCCCCGAGGTGGTGGAGATGATGTCACAAGGAAGTTCTGTCCCTGGGCAAATATTGATCTGCTCTTCAAAACAGACCGAGAGAGAGCGAAGAGAATCCCTCTAGAGATCTTGTGACGGAAAAAAAAAAAAAAAGGCCAGAAAGTGAACTGTATTTCCTATCAAGAAGGCAGCTCTTTGCCCTGCTGTGTTTTGCATCTCGATTTACTGAGAAGGATGGAAAGGAGACATGGATTTGGGGGGGGGGGTTAGGGGCGGGGCGGGGAGAGAGCCTCTCTGCCTCTGATGGCGTGAGGTATTGGGCACGACATTCCCAGAAGACCTCAATGAAGGCATCTTTAAAAAAAGGAGAATTTTAAAAAATGTACCCCACCCAGTTTCGACTGTAATCCATTCACGGGGGTCTCACAGTTTCTACACCGCCGCCCTCTCTCCCCCGTCCCCAGCGAAGCGTTGCCAAGGCATCCTCAAATTGTAAATATTTCAGTGTGCCTCTCTCTTTGAGCGTCACATCAGTAGGATTACCCCCACCTACGGTATTCATAGTCCTGCCTACTGTCACCGCGTATCGAGGCCACATACTCCCAGGAGTTTGGGTTTCGAATCGGGATCTAAATTAGGTACAGGCTTGGAAGGGATGTCTGCTCTTTAAAGCTAGACATGGCTTCCCTCTTTTTCGCAGGGTGGTTTCTGGTGCCTTCCTCCAGTCTCGGGCTCGGCGGCACGCCGTCGTCTGCTCGGAGACCCTGGGCTCTGGAGGGGACCTGGCAGTGTGGGGGGGGGCACTGCCTTTGTCCCATTTAGGCACGATACACCTGGCACCCTTGAACCTGAGAAGGATGATGGGGGTTAGAAAGACTCCTGCTTCTTTTGTGCGTAGGATGGCAGGGATAGAAAGGGGCGGTTTCGACACACCTCTGACAGATTCTTATTTATTTACTCGTTCATTCATTCAGACATTCATCCCGCAAACATTTATTAAGCACCTACCGTGCCAGGCACTCTTTGGGCATTTCGTGAACAAAAGCCACGCAGCCCCTACCTGGTGGGACCCAAGCTGGGAAGACGGGATTAGATACTCATGCAGGAGAGGTGTGGTGACAGGCGTAAACGGGCTGTAACGGAGGGAAGATGGTGTGTGTGTGTGGAAGAGGGATGTGACCAAGAGGTTGGAAGGGCCTCGGTGTGCAGTTCTGAGTCGAGACTTGAAGGATAAGAGATTGGCAGGCCAAAGAGAAAGAGAAGATGATTCTAAACGAGGGTTTCCCAGCCCGGGCACTGTTGACGAAGGGGACCGGATCATCGTGTGCCATGGGGGCCATCCTGGGCACGTAGGATGCTTAGCAGCATCCTCGGCTTCCACCCCCAAGGTGCCAGCAGGTGCCACCTTGTCATCACGGCAACCACAAACATCTCTAGATGCTGTTCTCACTTCCGGCTGAGAGCCCTCCAGTTCCTGAGACAGAGAACAGCCCAGACAGGACTTGGGTCCGAGGTGAGCTAGTTGCATTCGAGAAATTCAAACACCGATAGAGATTGTGAAAAGAATGAGAGGTTACTTTAGAGAAGGACAGGGCAAGCGTGAGTTAGAACATTCTCCCTCCATCTTTCAAGCAAGGACGAGTTCAGAAATATCCCAGAAGGCTGAGTGTAGCAGCCAACGTGGGAAGGCGCCCCCTTTGCCCCCCCCCGCCCCCCCCAAAAAAACCTGTTTTACAGAAGAGCGAACTAAGGCCCAAGGTCACGTACGGAATCCATGGCAGAGTGGGAACCAGAGCCCCCCTGCTTGGTCCCAAGGTCGGTGTTCTTTCTGCTCGAAGTGGATCCCGTGGAGACGTCAGCTGACCCAGAGGGGCGGGATGGCCCCGGGCCACCGAGAAAGCAGTCACTCCTCAGACTCATGCTGGGCAGGGTAGCGATTGCACCACCTGGCATCGGGGAACGTCAGGGAAGAAGGTCACCCACCCACTGTCCCCGAGTCTGATGAGCCGTCGTCAAGATTCTCACACTCCTTTCCCTCCAGATCTCCGGTGGAGGCCCCCAGAGGTCATTTCAGTCCGGGTGAGGGAGCTGAACTCAGGCAGAAGACCTCTCAAGGTCAGGCAGGCGAGCCCAGGCCTGGGGCCCTTCCAGGCGGCATCCCTCAGTTCTCGAGGCCGCCCCTAGAGGCCCTGTGTTGATTTGCAACTTGAAGCCCTAACCAAGGGCCACTCAACCAAGTCAGCACCCCCGGATTTCAGAACTCCTCGTTCCTAGCATTTGAGTGCCCAAGAAGACGAGAGCTCTGACTCCTGGCCAGTGGCTTAAGTTTGAGTGTAAGTGCTGCCAGTTCGCCGGCAGGGCGACCCATCCGCAAGTAAATTCAGCCCGTGTGAAACCGGGCCATTCACAACACACCCTAGCAGCGCCTCGGACGCTTAGGGAGGGCTCGGTCAACGTCCACCGTGAATCCAGGAGACCCAGAACGCCTTCCTCAGACCACGCGCCCGCTACTGGGGAGGCAGAGAGTCGCGTCGTCGTGATGCTAGCTAGCTAGCTGTCTTCGCTTTCTGCCCCGGGCCTCTCTGCGTCTCTGTCAGGCTGTCCTCCTCTCCCTCTGCCTGTCACGGCTCGCATTTCCACGGCCCCTGCCCCACCCCCCTCCCGAAGTCCTTCTGCCCACAGTCCTCCGCCAGCCTGCCGGCCAGAGGCACTTCATGCGTCCAGCACGGCTGGGGGGTCCTCTTGCTGTTGTTTGCGCGACGTCGCCCCACGCCACGACATAGGCATTTTGCAGATGAATGGTTTCATCCTGGGCAGCTCTGAGAGGCTTTCGCTTCCCATCTGCCGCTCCATCTGTGGCTTCCAAGACCACGTCTCCCACCCCAGGAAAGATGAGCAAACTTGGGAGCCTCCTCGAAAGGGCGGGAGTGCCCAAGTGGAAGCTTCTAAGAGACTCTGAAGACTTGAGGGGGTGGGTATCTGAAGACAGGGCCCACCCCGCGTGGCTCCTCTGAGCTGTTTGGGATGTGATATCGCCACCCCGCCCCCCATGTCTGCTGCCCAGCTCTGGCTGGGGGGCCAGACTCTTCCCCTCCTAGGTGGTCTACAGGGGCCACTTAGCCTTGTCTAGGCCCGGACACAGACACCCCAGCTGCGGACTCACTCTGTGCCACCACCACTGGCCGTGTGACTCAACACAGGCCACGTTAGCTTTCTGTGTCTCCGTTTCTCTGCATATAAAAAAAAAGGGGGGAGAGCCCACGTAAAACTATTCGCACCTGTTTCATGGGGCCGTTGGGAGTCAAGGAGACATTGCTGCAAAGGGCGGAACTCGGCCCCCAAACAGGAAGTGCCGGCGAGACGCGGGCCAGCACCCTTGCCACGGCGGAGAGTGTGGGTGCCCCAGGCTGACCACGGCCGGAGGAGAAGGAGCCGCTTCTGCTTCTTCCCGTCGCTCCGAAAAGACCGTACAAACTGCTTCCTGAACGCGCCTCTCTTTCGAACGTGGGAAAGGCAAAAGCCAGTCTGCGAGGACGCGTGTTTCGAGGCAAAACAGGGTCACGCCGCCTCGTTTGTGAAGGTGAAGACTTTGGTCTTCGGGCCATGCCAGCTGGGTGGGCTTTCAAGACCCCGGGCCTCCCCGCTCCGGTGCGACGTGTCGGCCCGGCCCAGGAGGCTCCGCGCGGAGCCGGTGACGCACCCAGCGCGGGGGTGAAAATGGATGTTTGCCGACCCCGAGACTCCGCGAGGCCTCGAGTCATCGGAGGACGTGCCAGTTTCTTTCAGAATATTCTCTTTGCTGAGGAAGGAGGCTGCGCTGGCAGATGTCAGCCGGGAAGGGCCACAGGAAGTGATGAAACCTCCAGCTCTTTGCACTGTGGCTTGGTCGGGGCCAGTGGGAAGAGAACCAACCTACACATGTATCTTTCTCTAGGCCCTGGGTCTTGGGGCAAATCCGATGTAAAAGGAGTAAAGCCGAGTGTGTGTGTGTGCGTGTGTGTGTGTGTGTGTGTGCACATGCATGCACACACATGCATATGGCAGAGGACATAGTATTGGAATTTTCCGCCTTACGGTCCAACCCAGGGAGGCCCATCATGGGGACATCTGCCTTACTCTTGGCTCTAGACCCAAACCGCCGTCCTGAGAGGCCACCAGGGACCCAGGCGGGGAGCAGGAGAGCGATTCGGTGCTGCCTCTCGCAAGCAGGCGTCAGGGGCTCCTGCAGCGCCCCCGAGACCAGCGCTTCCGAGGGACCGAGCGAGCGAGGCTCACGGCCGCAACCAGCCAACCTTTGCGGTGGGTCAGGCCCTCCGCGGGGCCTCTCGCGCGTCTTTTTTCTTAAACCATCCCCCCAAAACAGGACTTCCACTGCGTAAGAACGTCGGAAGCGGTTAGTGATCGAACATCCCGTAAACTTGGCGAGACAGTCAAGCCCGCGCGATGAAACTCGGCCCAGCTCCCCGGTCGGGTCGGTCACCGTAGGATTTGAAATGGAAGTACTGGCGGGGGGGGGGGGCTCAGATGTTGTCCCTCCCTGGCTTTTCATGTTGTTAGTTGGCTCAGCGGTTCCCGAATGAATCCACGCATCTCTTTGTTGGTAGCAACCGCAGCCATCGCCTGAACGGCACTTAGTAGGTCCTTAACATCGAATTAATTTAAACGTCTTCGGTCACCTCTCTCTGGTTCCAAAACACCAACAGGAAACCCTGCACCTAGGAAGCAGGCGCTGTCCCCCGCCCCCAGTCCCTGTCAACTAGCCGTATCCTCCTGGGTGTGGTCATGCCGGCTACCTCGGACACCGGGAGGAGGGTCTCAAGTGGGGAGGCCAGTGGGGAAAGGGGCTGTTGCTTCTGCGACCCCACTCCCATGCCCACAGAGCCCCCTCCCCTCCAAACCCCCGGCAGAAGCAGCTGTTCCGGAAGCCACCGCGTGCTTCCGGACCCCACGCGGCCGGCTAGCCTTTCTCTTACGGGATCAGGACCCCGTCCCTGCTCACAACAGTGCAGAGCAGGCTGGGCTGGCTCAGGACCCCGAGGCAGCTCTTCAGGAGAGGGGCTCAGAGCCCTGAGCCTGACGCAGGAGGGGGACAGGTGCCGGGCTCCGAAAGCAGGTGACTTGAGACCCTCCCTCTCTGCTCTTTTGATTCTGGTAAAAGGTATATGCCGTAAAACTTACCATCTTACGCAGTTTTAAATGCGCAGGTCAGGGGCGTTAGGTACAGGCACACTGTTGTGTGACCATGTCCTGGACTCTTTTCGTCTTGGGAAACTGAAACCGTCCCCATGAAACAGCTCCCCAGCGCCCTCCCCCAGCCCCTGGCAACTGCCGTTCGGCGTTGTTTCTGGAAATCTGACCAGTCTCGGAGCCGCGTATGTGTGGAGTCATGCACTGTTCTAGCTGGCTTATTTCACACCGCCTGACAGCCTCAAGGTCCGTCCATGTCGCAAGACGTCAGAACTTCCTCTTCAAGGCTGCACGACAAGCATCCCTCAGACGGACGTGCAACATTTTGCTGATCCATTCGTCCGTCTATCGCCGGACGCTGGGCTTCTGCCCGCTCGTGGCTGTCGTGAATGAACGTGGGCGCTCAAATCCCTCTGTTCCTCCCCGCTCTCCAGTCTTCCGGGTTTTTACCTGGATGGAGAGTTGCTGGATCACATGGTAATTCTGTTTTCTTCATTCGTTCATCTTATTCATTTCTTTCCTTTTCGCGGAATCTTCGTCCCGTACCTCACCACGGCTGCACCATTCCCATGCCCACCAGCAGTGTGCCAATCTCTCCACGTCTCCGCCAACACCGCTATTTTTCTGTTTTCCTGGTCTTTTGTTTTTTTTTTTTTTTTTTTTGATAGTGGTCCTCGAACAGGGGTGCAGTGCCTCTTGCTCTTTGGAAGGAGCGTGAAACTCCTCAAGTGATTCACCCAGAACGTCTCCCCAACCCACATCGGCCTCCTTCTCACTTCCTGCCTTTCTCTGAGCAGGACCAGCTGCTCACCAGCAGCTGGGAAGCTCCTGGCCCTCGTCACCCCCTCAGGGCCTGCGTACCCCAACGCCACCCTGGATGCCTTCTCAGGCACGTGCCCACCTGTGATCCCTTCCGCCTCGGCCCGAGTCAGACCCTTGCTGTTTCACCGGGGCCTTCGGAGTCCCCCAGGAGGACAGAGGCTGCTTCTCCGTGGCCATATGGAAAAAGCTTGGCCCCCAGCCCTCTGTGGGGGCGGCTTGCAGTGTGACAGTCATTAGTGACTCCAGCACGTGTTCGGCTCACCTGTCGAGTATTTCTGAGCACAGGCTGGGTGCCGGGCACCGGACTAGATACTGGGAGATGCGGCCGTGGAAAGGACCTGCATGCTCCACCCCCGAGGGAGTTTGCAATCCATGGGGGAAATGAAGATGGTTCCCGTAACATAACATGATGTCAGGATGTCATGGGTTCTGCTTTAGGGAGTGTGGTCAGGGGAGGGAAGATGCCTTTCAAGAGTGATGTTGAAGCCGAGACCGGAAATTTGGCCCACAGTGAGAAAACAAGAGAGGTAGAGGTCCCAGGCAAAGGGGGAGCAGTGCCCGCAAGGTCCCCGAGGCTGGAAAGAGCCCAGCACACTCCGGGAGCTGAAGAGATGGGTGGCAAGGGGGGGCACAGCCGTGGAGGCGGGGCGTGGAGGCAGACGGGTCTGGGGAGGCACACGGGGGACTCCTCAGCCCGTGACTTGTCCTTCTGCCCACCTGCCCCTTCTCTCTGTGTGTGCTTAGCCTCGTCTTAGTTTCCTGGGGCCGCTGTAAGAAATTACCCCCATCCGCGTGCCTTAAAGCAACCGATATGTATTTCCTCACAGCCCTGGAGGCTGGAAGGCTGAAAGCACGGGGTCCTCAGAGCCAAGCTCCCGCTGCAGGCTCCGGGCGCCATGCTCTGGGTCTCTGTCCGCGGCCGTCAGCCCTTGGCACTCCTTGCTTTGTAAATGCATCTCTCCAATCTCCGCCTCTGCCTCTCTTTGGCCTTCTTTCCCAGGGCATCTGTCTCTCTGCGCGTGACCTTCCCCTGAGGACGCCGTTGGATTCAGGGCCCACCCTCCTCCAGCGTTGACCTCATCTCATGGAATGGCACGGATGACCACCCTAGTTCCAATAAGGTCACCTCCTGAGGTTCCGCGTGGGTGTGGATTTGGGGGACACCTTTCAACCCGGTCCAGACACCGTCGCCCTCGCCGGGCCAAGCGCAGGGTGCAGCTGGCCCATGGGAGCACGGAGCCGGCCCAGGTCTCCAGCCGCGTCTGGCGTGGGCACTGCCAAGACCCACTCTGTCCGGTCACCTTCGTGTCAGGATGTCTGGGGGTGCAGAAGGCGGCGAGGCAGGCAGGGTCCCTCCACAGGGAGGCTGGCATCCGGTACACAGTTGTCAAGGGGGAAATCGGGGCTCCTCATGATTCTTGGAAGTTTTTTGTTTTTTTTTTTTTTAATACCCTTAAAAACCAAGACTCCATCCCGGACCAGTTGACTGTAAATTCCTTGCAGAAGGCAGGCATCTGTAGATACTTCTAAAGCTCTCCAGGCGATTGAGATACACAGTGACAGTGGGGTGCCACTGGTCTGGGGGAGACGACATCTGTCACTCCATCACGGCAATAAACAGCAAGGTAAACGCTGTGATGGAACACACGTGATTCGCCTCAGCGTTCCTCGGGAAGGCACATTTGAAGAGGGCCCAGCGCCCGATCTTTGGGTGTGACCGTCTCCCTCACTGGCCGCTTCCTGAGCACCCAACCACCTTCATTCCTTGGACGTTCAGAGATGCACACCCTCTTTCCTGAGACCGCAAGACCCCGGGGTGAGCACCATTCCAAGCAGAGCTCCGCCCAGACAGCGTGCGAGTCAGACAGGGTGCATCTGCTCAGGCTGCTGTTCACAGGGGGGACTGGGAAAACATGCCAGTAATTACGCCATTAACAGTTCTGTTTGCATCTAGCGGCAAAATAATCATTTCCTCAGCCCTGTTATTTTTCAGCCTGGCGGAGCGAGTTCCCGCCTCTGCGGAATCACAGTTTGCCCTCCCTTGCCAGCTGCGCCGGGCCCCCGGAGCTGTGCTGTAGGCTGGACAGCCCTCTCTGTCCTTCCTGGAGGCAAGGACTGACCCACAGTGTCCCCTGGACAGACGGAGTGAGGCTAGAGTCCTTGGAGCTCTCGGGGGACTCAGCTGAAAGGTGCTGAAGCTCCTCGGGCCAAGAGGGTCCTGTCGGTTTAGAACGCTGTCTCGGCTCACGCGCATAGGGAAGGACGTTTCTGGAAGGATGGAGGTGTTCACGTCATCGGCGCAAAAGGTGGCCGAACGCAGGCAGGAGGGGTGTGGTTGTGTCACCCCAGGAATGCCACCGTTGAGCTTAAACACACGCCAGCCATCTCGTCAGTCTGCTCGCTGTTTCTGCTCTTCTGTTACTGAGAGAAAAACTCAAAGTTCCAGGGGAAGGAGTCGGACGGTTTTATCTTGAGCCGTATGTCCGTTCTTTGGCCCGCAGGAGGAGAACATGTTTGCTTTCCTTCGTTCATTCGTCATTCGTTCATTCATCGACACGTGTTACCGTGCTGCGTGCCGGGTGATGTCCCAGAGCCGAGGCGGCCGCGGTGACGGCATGTTCTATAGCTGTCCTTCGGCGCCATCGCCACCAGCACCTCGTGGCCACTGACAGCTGGGACCGGGCTTTGTGGGCTGAGGCACCACGTTTGAAATTCAACTCGATTTTAGTTTCGACGTAAACAAAACAGCATATGGAGCGGCAGATTCTAGACACTCAAGACAGAGCAGTGAAAAAGAAAAAAAAAGGAAAACGATTAAAAACGCCTGCCTTCGTGGGCCTTGTTTCTGTCGGGGGCCGAGGGGTGGGGAGGTGGGGCGGGAGCAGAAATCCTTGCACTAGAGAGAGTTACGGGGCTGTTAAGCACATAAGAGAGCGGATGCTGCCAGTTCCGAAACCAGCGTGGTCTCCGTCCTCTGCCTGTTGATGGTCTCTCGCCAGATCGCAGACTGACCGCGCATGGAATTTTCCAGGGCGTTTTCTTCCTAGCTTCTCCCTCCTCAGATCTCGCAACTTTCCTCCTTGACAGTTGCCGTCCATGTGTCTGTGGATGGGACATGCCCAACCCTGGGTATCTCCCCGCCCAGGGCATTGAGGTGTGTTTGCTTCTCGGGAGAGCCAAGCCTTCATTTACGCGCTTGTCTGCCAGGGGCCAACAGCACGGACGATAAGCATCCTCGGATGCTCCAAGTGCATCCTGGGAGTTTGGATGTGAGCCCAGGGGGGTCCATTATGTGGGGGGTCCACACTGGAGAGTCTGTTATTTTTTCCCTGCCTCCTTCCTCACGTCTAACTGCAGGTGCAATCTAGAGGGACAGCGTGTCTTAAAAGGTCCAGTGGACTAGGGAGGGATATTTCTACCCCTTTTCATGGATGATAGAGAGATAAAGGTCCAGTGGACCAAGGGAGGGACAGCACGAAGGTCCAATTAGGTGGAGAGAAGGAAACTCTGTGGCTATATCACTATTATTATTATTATTTTATTATTATTATTATTATTATTATTACTATCATTATTCATTTCCTTCCTCTTCCTCGTTGCCACTTTGAGTCATTGCCCAGCAGAGAGAGTGGCCAGTAGTGGCCTCTCAAAGCAGACGAGGGAAGTCCTCCATGATTGCAGCTCCAGGGACCAAGTATGAGCTGGCATCTCGTGAGCACTTGCCATGTGTGGGATCTCGTTATCGAATGTCATAGCAACCCCAGGAGGCAGAGACGGCCGCTGCACCCCATTTTACAGATGAGGGAGCAGAGCCTGAGCCAAATGGAAGAATTCACTCTGTGTCACACAGCTGGGGCGGGGGGGGGGGGGTGGGATCAGAGCCAGGATGTAAATCTTTGCTTCTTTCATCACTGATGGAAAAAAAAAAAAAAGACCTGAGTTCTTCCCCAGAGGGTCACGCTGCACTCACTAGGCAGTTGGGCACCGAAGCTCTTTCCACTCATGCTTCTCCCGTCTAAGTCTTCATTCTGTTCGTCCGGATGAAAGCCCAGGAGGCAGAGATGCCCATGACGAGGTGAGAAGCAGTGCACATCAGACCCGGATCCAGGCTCCCCAGCATGCAGCCAGCCACTAAGCTGCCGTGACTTTCTGCCCCGGTCCTCACGGCATGCCCGGGGGTGGTGTAGACATGGCCGCGGAGACTCAGCAGGCTCAAGTGACTCGCACAGCAAAGCGGGTCCCACGTCCTGTCTTGCTCCCTGCCACCTGCCTCACCCCAAGAGCTGCCGCCTGTCCCCCGTCTCTTTCCTTCCTCCAGAGAAGGATCCTCCTTTGGTGCAATTTAATTGTCTGGATCAGTCAACATTATTCCGGGAACGGGAACGAAGGCGGCCAGGGGCGCAGACATCGCCACCCCTCTCTCAGCGGATTGTGCTCTTTGGGATGCTGAAATGTGGTTTAAGGCTAAGCAGTTTTTGATCACAGAGTCATTCTTTGTTTAAAGTTTGCCACCCCGGGGAAGTCTCTAACAGGTTACTTTAAACAATGCATTCTCCAGGCACCTACAGCTACATAGTCCCATTAATCCAAATTGCTTTGCTGGGAGGCTGTGGAACAGTGTGACCAGGCAGCATCCGAAAGGGGCTTCACAGGAGCCGTGGCTGCAGTCCCCAACAGAGGTGCTTTGTCATGAATTGATCTCCGGTCCGCATCCCCTCTCCTGAGTGTCCCCACCTCTGTCCATCCAGCCGTGAGTGTGTGCAGGGTGCTGGCTAAGTGCTTCCCTGGCCTCATTTAAATTCTCAGCTGCTTGGTGAGAGGGGACCTTCATCACCCCCACCTAAGAGAAGGAACATGTGGAACTTGCCCAAAGTCACTCGCCTACTGTCTGGTGGAGCTGAGACTTGAACCCACCTGTGTCCTTAAACCATAAGCCAGGACTCCCCAGGTCTGCCCCTGCAAGGCAACTTAAAGCGGTACACTGGCAAGTTTTTGAACGTGTCAATATTTATCTATATTAACACATACAAGGGGAGTCCGACGTACCCCAGAATTCCGAAGCTCAGGTCTTCCTTAAAAAATAGTTGACCTAAATGTTAATGAAGCAGTCATGCAAGGGGCGAGTGGCTCCTCAGTCATTCAAGTTCTGTGAGCGCCTGCTCTCTGGCGGGCACTGTTCTGGGGACTGAGGCATCTGTGAAGAAGCACGTGACTGCCATGCCACCCCACCCCCGCCCCCGACCCCAGGCTGGTGAGGGAGAGGGGACAGTAGATAAGTAAAGGGGAAACATAGTGGGCTGAAATGTGACGGAGGAAAAATACACCATGAACAGAGGAGCTGGGCCCAAAAGATGCTTCGGTAAGGTGGTTATGGAAAAAGTTGTGAGGAACGTGTATGAATGACCAAAAAGAGAGAATTGTGATAATGGCAGGGGTCAGCAAACTTTTTTTATAAAGGGCCAGATAGTGACTATTTTTAGATTTGATGGGCCTTGTGGTCTCTGTCACTATGATGCAATTCTACCACTGTAGCAAGAGGCAGCCATAGGCAATATATACATGAATGGCCACGGCTGTGTTCCAATAAAACTTTATTTACAAAAACAAGGCGTGGGCCGTAGTTCTCACACCCCTGCACTAGACCATTCCGCCAGGCGACCCACATTTCCGATACTGGCCTTGCCTGGAACACACATCTCAGCCCTTGCAAATCCAAGTCTCGAGCCACACATGGCCTTCCCTGCTTTTTCTCACGATTCTTTCAGTCCAGGTGCCAGTTTATGAAGTTCCTGGCTTCAGATTTCAGGACCCTGGAGAGCAAAAGAGTCGTAGAGAGTGCCAAGGCCTTCTGGTCAACCTACCTGGCCCCTGATCTGGACTCCCACCCACCCAGGGCATAAAATATCAGTCTCCTTTTATTCTTTTCCCCAGCCCATGGCTTAGCAGTCCTGAACGTGAGCTGGCAAGCAGCCCATGAAATACCGCTCACCCGTCAGTATTCCCTGACCAAGGCCCCAAAGACTTACATGGGCCTGTCCACCTCCCCATAGCATGAGGAGACCGTATGTCCTCACCACTCAGCCTTCTCTGCGTACACCCGTCAGAGACGCCCGGTTCTCCTCAGCGCCATCATTCACCCTGCATCACCTTCCTCAGTCCGAATCGAAAAGGTTAAGGGCGCTGAATCCCGAGACTCATTGATTTCGGTACTTACTACCCCAGCTTCCTGCTCCTCCCGAGAGCATGAGACTCGTTTATCTTTCCTTGGCCGACCAGGCAAGTTGCTGACGACTGCCTTAATGCCAGCTGATTCTCTGAAATTTCCCAGAGTGACTGGACATATGTTTTTTGTTGTGCTTGTGTAAATCTGGCTGATCTCGTGTGTCTGGTTCCTCGCCATCTTTCTGCCAAGACGAGTCTGGGCTACCCTCCTGTAATTTGTCTCAGGAGGCTGCCGCAGCTTGCAATGTCGACTTTAGAAGAGAAAGAGAAATTTTTAGCCTGGCAGCTGATCCCTTCTAATGAAATATCAGCTTCAGGACCTCGCGGTGGATTTGATTCATTCATTCATACAGTTAGTTAGTCGGTCAACCAACACATGCGCATTGGAAACCTACTACATTGCCAGACATTTGCTGGGGTCTGGGGTTAAAGTCACCAAGAAGACCGTTAACGTCTCTACCTGCACAGATTAGGCCATTAAATAATTACATCATCATGACCTTGTTAGGAAGGACGTTTACATGCCTATAACATAGGAAACAGACGTGTATGATACCTTTTTTCGGGACTCAGAGAAAGCTTCCCTGGAGTAATGTTTTGAGCTGAGAGTTGAAAGAAGAGGAGGAATTAACTGAAAAAAAAATAAATAAATGGGAAATGAGTTCCAGCCAGCAGAAACCACATGTGCAAAGGTCCTGAGGCGTACAGGAACACGGCCCAAGCAGCGAGTCGAGAATGGCTTATGTGGACAGGGTAGGGTAAGGGGATAAGCCAACAGAACAACTCTGGAGAGGGAGGCAGCCCCCATGGCATGGGACCCTGAGGGCCACGTTGAGGAGCCCAAGTTTATCCTGAAAGCAACAGGTTGCTTTTGAGAGGTATCCTACCGGAAAGAGCCATGAGGAGATTGCTCTAGTTCCTACTCGATGACTTGGAGTGAGGAAGAGGAAGAAAAGAGAAAGTAGAAGAACTGTGCCAGGCTGCCGGAGGAGGGGGAAATACAATAGCTAATATTTTCTGCTAGTGGATGTGCACATTACAGCTCGGGTGAGACCCGCCCACAGCCCAAGATATGCTTCTTGGCCACACCTCGGGTTTCCTGGGGCTGGACCCTGAAACTCTCTTTCTGTCCTCCGTTTGGGAGAAATTTGCGGGCGCTCAGGCCATCGGGATGTGCAGCTAAGCAATCGGGGTGTGCGTTTGGGGACCGCGAGCCCAGCTGCCCTGTCCACGGGCCGTAAAACCCTGGACACGTCGTTTATCTCCTTCGTGCTTTGGGTTTTGCCGTCTGTAAAGTGGAACCGTCACAGCTACTATGTACCTCGGCCTTTTGCGGCGACAATTAAACTGAAGCACGCGCTCGGTCAATGATGACCCATGGGGGACCCGGGGTGACAAAGGCATGAGCACAGAGTGGACATGTGTTTCGCTCAGCACCGTACTAGAGCCCGGTCCAGTGCCTGGCACAGAGTAAGAGCTCGGTTAAGTCCTCACGGAAGTTGAGGCATGGAGGAGCGAACGAACGGTCAGTGGCCACGCCACGGCCACCCCCCGTGGCTGCGGGGCCTGTCGTCCGTTACTGCTGAGTGACGTCGCTGATATTTCATTGCATGTTCTTCACTGCCCCGCTTACTAAGAGCATCTCTGGGCTCATTCTGGGATGGAGGATCAGCGGAGAGGCTTTGTCATGTCTTATTTCTTTCAGCTTAGAGGCATTGTCCGATATTTACCATGGATACGGAAACCATTCCCAAGAGCCAGGGAGTCCGTTTCAGAAACACCACGAACGTGCTGGGTCCTCGTCGATCCTACCGTGGGCGCAGCCTCTCCTCCGCTTAACCGAGGTGCCGGCGCGGATAGAGAGGGGCCCAGCGGGTCGCGGGGTGATGACATGGCATGCCTGTTGGGCCACAGAGTCTGGGAGAGGGTCTGGATGCCCCACGCATGGTCCCTGGATGCCGTGCGGCAGGTATCCGGTCGGTCCCCTCCCTCTGTGGGAGGAAGCTGGGAGGCGGAACCTCACCGCTACGCTCACCCTCATTTCTGTCACGAGCTCCGTGGCGAAGGCCTCTGACTCTGAGGGGCCGGCGGCCCGGGGGCCAACCCCTGCTCCCATTCCGCGTGCGTGGACTGGCTAGCCCGGCACGAGTGATTTAACCGCTCTGTGCATCCTTCCCTGCAAAAGGGGTGAGAATCGTGGTACCCACTTCATGAGGTCATCGGGGGTGGGGGGGCAGAACGAATCGCTCTATAGCAATGCCTGGAACGCGTGCCCTACACCGTCACGGGCTGTCATCATCGTCACCAGCGTTATTAGACGAGTGGCCCAAGCCCTGAGAAGCTCGGTTTGCTCCGTGGTGACGGGAAGCACCCTGCCTTCCTCCGGGCCGGCCGTGAGGGTTACGTGGCCATCACCGGTCTGCCTTTTGTCCCTAGGGGATGTTTCGTAGGAAAGGAGGCATGCCGTGTGCGACCTCGTGCGCCCGCCTCCTCACACTCGGCATCACGTTCGCAAGGCCCATCCGTGTCGTAGCGTGGGCTGGAGTGTCGCTCCCTTTGATGGCTGAATGCTGTTCCATCGTGTGCGTGGACCGTTGGTTTTACTCGTTCATCCGTTACTGGTGTTCGGGTTATTTCTCCTTGGGGGCTGCTGCAAATAGCGTCGCTTCGAATAGTCACGTACGAGCTTCTGTTTGGACCACAGTTGCCGATCCTCCCGGGTGTTCTGGTGACGTTTAATGCACGGGGTTCCAGTTACCTCCGCGAGAAAGGGACAGATTCGTGAGAAGATAAAGCAGGGAAAAGGAAGGGATTCTGGTTTCTGCACGTGGGGAATCCCCAGCGAGCTTGGCGTGGGCTCCCTTCTCCAGCTCTTGGGGTGCTGCTTCCCCTGGGGGGAACCCCCGATGACGCGTGTTGCAGCGTGGCGTGCCTGGGGAAGTCAGCTGTCCCTGTACTTCCCTCTGGAGAAAAGAAGGAACAGGAGTGGTGAGATAATGAAGCGCTTCCTGTGTGCCCGGCCACCGGGCTAAGCCTTCCCCACACGTGAGCTCATCCAGGCTCTACTCAGACAAGGAAACTGGGACTCCCGAGGGGTAAAGTAACGTAACTCGCAGGGTCACACACAGTCAGGCTGCCACCCCGGTCACCTGAGGCAGAGCGACGTCCCTGCAGGCTGGCACACCTGGCTGCCACTGAGTTGGGCCCATCTCCGCTAGACCCACCTGCAGATCTCCTTTGGCGGAGCAGGGACTCTGGGAGAGCCAGACGCTGAGCTAGCCAAGGCCTTCTCCACAGCGGGTTCCTCATCTGAACCCCAGAACACAGAAAGCGATCAGAACGACTCTTCTCCTGATTCTTTTGCGAGGATGGTACGTCACTAGTACCATAACCGATGCCCGGGAGCGGGCTGATCCAGAACATGGCACGGATGGATGTCTGGGAGCACCGTGGACCACTTCTCACTGAGACCTGGTCTCCGTCATCACTGTTTCTCCAGCACCCAGAACCGTACCTGACAGGTAGTAGGCGTAACATAAATATTTGCCAAAGTAATGAATGCAGATATAGCGGTGTGAATAAAAAGACAGGAACCCTGCCCTCGCCCAGCACACATCCTGTTTTACGATTTACAATACAACCCTGTGCTACAATCCAAGCCACTGAAATATTCAAGGACCTAGCACGGGACATAATTCATCGGTGATTAGTGAATTCATACCAACATCTTTCCAGCATAGTTAGCGGTAAGGAGGTCTTCAGATTCATCCCAGATGACATCCGATAAACAATTTTTCTCTTAAAAAGCACCATATCAGTTGTATAGGAACACAGGTAAAGTACTGCCCCTGAGTAAATATCTCGGGAATACTGTAAATGACTCCCCTTTCCCAAGCTGCAGGATGCATGAGCTCCTGGCCTTAAGTGACCCCCATCGACATAAGTCCCTACAGCTCAAAGCGACTCCCGTGGCTGAAAAAGCCAAATTCGCATCCAAAATCAGAACTCGACACAGCTTTTGGCCCTTAGGAAATGCTCAGAATTTGTGGCAGGGAAGGAGGAAGAGAGAGAGAGAGAGAGAGAGAGAGAGAGAGAGAGAGAGAGAGAGAGAGAGCAAGAGAATGGGAGGAGAGGAGGAAAGGAGAAAGGAAGGGAGGGAGGAAGGAAGGAGAAAAGGAAGGTTCGTTCACATCCCCAGGAGTAACAGCCAGCTTTCGACCGTTTGCCGTGTACCAAGCTCTCGCGCTGAGACCCTAAGTGCCTCATTCCGTTTGTCTTCAGAGCACCACTGCGAAACCCTTCCTGCTGTGACTCCCGTTCACTGCTGCCCAGAGTGCACCTGCCCCAGGTGAGACAGGAAGTGAGGGCGGGGCTGAGCCCGGGCTCTGCCCCGCCCACCTCCCCCCTCAAAAAAAAAAAAGAAGAAGAAGAAGAAGAAGTGGGATCTGAATTAGCTACCTTCTTTAATGATTTTGGACCTTTTATTTTTAAGCGGCGAAATCTTTTTCCTCAAATGGAACTTCACCCAAGCCCCAATATGGCAAAGAAGTGACAGTGGCCCTTCTCTGCAGAAACCTCAAGTGAGCCACCCCCCACCCCCACCCCCGGACGCCCTCCCTTCCTTCCCCAGGGGAAGCAGGAACAGGAGCATCCCAGATGTAGTTTTGTCGACCACTGACCTCTATGAGAAACTCTCTTTTAAAACATTTCGGAAGTCGCCTGTCTCCGAGAACTGCCACGTTACTACCTGGCAGCCTGTGTCCTCTGGTTAAACCGCCTGCTTTTCTAATGTCTCCTCAGCCCTCTGCAAAAAAACAAACAGCCTTGGACATCTGTGGTTAAAGACTACTGGGCACAGCCCGTCTCGGGCCTCCAGTGGCTCTCGCTCAGGCCAAGGACCTGTGTCTGGCTGGGGTTTGCTGAGGTGACCGCGATGTTTGTTTTTCCGAGGAGGAGCGTGTGGCTTCTCTGCCGTGTTGCAGAGCGTCGTGACCTTGTTCCCGTCCGACGGGCAACGAACCTGGCAGGCTGCCCAAGGCGATCCGTGACAGTCAGCTGTCCTTCCCGCTCCATCCCCCTCCGGGGCTGAAATCTGAACTCACCTGACCCTGGCATTCTGCACGATGGAGAGTCTTGTTGTATCCTACACCCTGCAGAATACAGGCTCTGGACTCGGAGAAGGAATAATAATCATGAGAGCGGCCATGATAGCTCACGTTCGAGCATCATGGGGGTGGCTCCTTGCTGCTGCCCTGCCCGCCATCCCTCACCCACCCTGGCACCAGTATCTGTATCAGCCAGGATTCTCCCATCGCTGGCAGCCGTTAATGACCACGTACATTGATTGCATTGGCTTTTATGCTTCTCTCTTCTGCTGCCCTGCGGAGTGGGACTTGCCTTGTCCACCCAAGACCCGATTGAATCGCCGGCAATAATCGGTCGTCGTAAGGGGGCACACACGTTGGTTCACCAAATGTTCTGCTCGTCTGCGATGTCCCGGGGCATCTGAGGACAACCAGATCTCAGAGCATTAAAATATAATCTCGAATAGACGCCACACGATGCATGCACAAGGCTGGGTGGCAGTTTCGTCCTCCACTGATGATCGGGCAGTGTTCTAGGAGGAGGCACGGCCTCTGGATGTGGACGCTTGTCAGTTACCTGTCCCTTCCAGCGTCTGGAGGGAAGGCTGCCATGCGAAGAGCTTGCCGCCGAGGAAGCGCCAGGCAGACCGCCTCTGGGACCGGCTGACGTATGTTGGAAATGGAAGACCTGCGTCTCACAAATGTTCCCTGGGAGCGTCGAGACGTTGAGAAATGGTCCGCCGGTCCCTGCAAACGCGATCAGCGTGTTTTTACTTCAGCAGCGTCTGCGTCCGTCACGGAAAGATAAATCCGATGCAAAGCGCATGGGTTTATTTATCATCTGGGGGGGTTCTCCAGCCGGTGCGCAGGGAAGCCCTGTCTCTGGGTGTCGCCAGCGAGAACTGTGCTCCAGTTCACCTGATGTTTAGTTCCCCCTCCTTGGTCGCAAGACTCTGCCGATTTGTCTCCCTTCCCCGCTGTCCTGTGTGATCCTTGAGGACAGGGACCACGGACACCCGACCTGTCAAAGAAACGGGAGATCAGACAGCACCCGGCACAGTCTTGGAGTTCCGAAGCGCAGCCCACATTTAGGAAACTTCCAGGGACTCCGAGGAGGGGGCGAACCGCCTCGCACCCTCGTGAAGAAAGAGTTAGGACTTTGTCCTGTAGGTAGGTGGCGAGAGCCCGCGGGGAGAGCCAGCGCGCAGCAGGGCGGGGGGTGCGATCGGACCCGTGACGTCCTCCCAGAGGAGGGTGCAGCGTGGATTCCGAAAGCTGGCATTTTGCCCCGTTTGCTTCCTCGGTGGCCCACTGCGACGGTCACCATGCCCGTGGGATCCCGGAGGAAGCAGCGTCCAGCTGTTTCCATACATTGCCCACCTGTGCCTTGGCAAGTGTGGGTCTCGCCGGAAGCTCTGACGACGTACGGTTCGGAGGTCACCCCTCTCTCTCATCTCCCGACCTTTCTTCCCGTTCTGGAATTCTGGCCTTCCCGAGGGATTTCCTAGGAGACGAGGAGACTGCAGTGAGGCCCCAGCAGAGCCCACCCGAGCTCTGCGCACCAGCGGCCACACCCATGAGTCCCGCACACCAGCGCTCCACCGGGACACCTGTTAAGCATGTCACTGAATATCTGTTGAGCACCTACTATGCGTCAGGTCTTGGGGGAACAGGCATGGAGGGAGATGCAGTGCCTGCTCATCTCACGACTTCAGCCAGGCTCCCGGAATCTGTCATCCAAGGTGCCCGGAGAGAAAATCCAGTGCCATTAGCAGACAGATGGGCACCAGCTGCAGCAGCTGCCCTGGGCGCTGGAGAACCTGAGGATGGTTCTGCACGCCCCGCACACACCTCTCGCCGCCCGACAGATGGTTCATTTGGTTCCCACGGGTTGTCGGTTGCACGGGGAAGTTGGGAGGCCCTGCTCAGGCCGGGCCAGCCTGCCAGAGACGCCAGCCGGCCTCTCCAGGATACCCCTTCCTCTCTGTCACCTTGGCAACGCCCTCCCTCCTCCCCCCCCTCTGCGCCCCAGCCATGCCTGCAACTGGAGGCAGGCTCATGCCACGGCGTGTCTTTCTGAAAGCAGAGAGAGGCTACCACGTGCCCTCTGCACGAACGGTTCCACGTCGGGAAATGTGATCCTGCAGCAACCTGTCCTACACCCGCATCTGGAAAGACGAATCCGCAGGGATGCTCACGGGGGCAGGCGCTGTCAGAGCGGGAAGCAAATCTTCTGAACGGCCGGCCGCTCCTGGGACATTGCTGTACCACGGCTTCTCCGCGGCCATGAAAAAGGGTGACGTCTACCTGCGTGGGCCTGTTAGGCAGGACGCGGGGTCTATCACGACAGGAAGAAGCCAGGTCCCCCATGTGTTCCCACGGATGCAGTGAAGAGGGGACATGGGTATGATAGAGCAGTCCTTCCTAGGTCGCCGGGAGGAATCCGTGGGCTCATAAATGCCTAGACTGGTGTCTGGCGCACACGGCGGGCCCTCAAGGGTTAGACGTAGCCGCCGTTTAATTCTGCCCCTTCATTCGCTAGCTTGCGATCACCTGTGTCGTCATCACCGTAATTCTGAAAGCACAGGACAGGGTTACGGCTGGCCTTCCCGCCGTCACGGTTGTCTGTGCTCTCCGGCTCGTCACGGAAGGGCGGAAGGTGACACCTTTCCTGTGGTCACACGTGTCTCCGTGGATTGATGTGCCCCGAGGCGCCAGCTCGTCTCGGTGTGCTCCTCTCCCCTTCTTCACCTTCTCCCCACGCTGGACTTAGAGCAGAGCCCCAGGACCGGGACGGGCACGCGCCCCGGGGCACCTTGTGCAATGCAGGTTTCACTCGGCTGGTCTTGGGTGGGGCCGGAGCTGGTCCCCTCCAAGGGTGGAGGGCGGGCTCGGCGCGGAGCAGACTCTGAGTGGGGAGGCTGGTGCGTTCTCCTGCGTCTGGGGTGGGGTTCATTCATTCCTTCACGCGCTCGCTCATTCATTCTTCACGCACTCACTCATTCATTCATTCACGTGCTCACTCATTCTTCACGCGCTCGCTCATTCATTCATGTGCTCACTCATTCCTTCACGCGCTCGCTCATTCCTTCACGTGCTCACTCATTCCTTCACGCGCTCGCTCATTAATTCACGCGCTCGCTCATTCATTCATGTGCTCATCATTCCTTCACGCACTCATTCATTCATTCACACGCTCACTCATTCCTTCACATGCTCACTCATTCCTTCACGCGCTCGCTCATTCATTCACGCGCTCATTCATTCATTCATGCGCTCATTCATTCATTCACACGCTCACTCATTCCTTCACGTGCTCGCTCATTCATTCACGTGCTCATTCATTCATTCACGCGCTCACTCATTCCTTCACGTGCTTATCGGAAGGATCGGCCTGGAGTAAAGGGCATGAGCTTCGACGCTCGGCCTCAGGTTCCAGTCCCGATTTCTTCGCCTTACTAAAGGGGCGGCTTCTCTGAGCTGCCCTCCTAGCTGCTCACCTGTGAAAGGGGGATGAAGCTCACATTTCATAGCATCTTTGCAAACACCAGATGCAATAAACAGTAGCAAGCGTTGGCCCCAGGGCCTGGCCGATGCTCTGTACGTGGTCACGGAGCTTCTCTTAGTGCTCATTTGTTTATTCATTTCAATCGATAGTCCCATGTGGCTCCAACACGTTTATCTTAATATCGACTTATTAAAAACAGACACGGTTATTCAAACAAAGACGTCCCAGCGCTCCACAGGCTACACTGATGGGCCCCGAGTCACCATGGTGAATCAGAGGAAGCAGCAGAGACGACGAGACACAACCCTCTAGTGGTTTCCGGAAAAGGTACAAGGATGCTGGTGAGGAGATAGGCACAAGTGACGAGCTGTGGGAGCCACTTGGCAAATGACTCCACCAGAGAGAGTGAGCAATGTGTGTGAGGGGAGCGAGAGAGAGAGAGAGAGAGAGAGAGAGAGTGTGTGCCGGGAACAGGGTAGAATGTCAACAGATCGCAAGCTGTTAATTACCCGGGGAGAATTAAATATTGTGTAGGCAATTATCGACAGGCATCTGAGAGCCACAATGGGAAAACTTGGTCCTCGGCCGAATTCTGTCTCCCCTTGGAGAGGGGCTGGGGAGACAGGCTTCAGCGTGCAGAGCAGGCTTTTTACACAGAGGGACGGCGCGGGGGCCCCGGGCCCCAGGGAGAGGGGCGAGGCGAGGCGGGGCGGGGGGGGGTGTCCATCTAACAAACACACAGCTCTCTGCGTGGAGAACCCGCTCTACCCACAAGCCCTGGGCTTGGAATCCGAGGCCCCTCCCCGTCCATTCTCCCTGCCCCAAGATGTCACCTTTTGAGAGGATTTCATGTGGAAGCATCGCTAAGGAAATTCGCTCAATGCCTATTCACCCCGGTCCGATGGGGACTTGGTGAAGCGGTTAATGCGAAAATGGCCCCGGCTCGGGGCCTGAAAGGCCCTTTCTGGGGTCTCAAATGGAGCTGCAGCCTCTGACCCCGGGAGGCCTGAGGCTTCGAGAGAGCGGGCCCCCCCACCCCCGATGCCGCTCGCGGGGCCCTGCTTAATTATTCCCGCTGCCGGGGACCCATTCAGAGGTTAACTTGTCCCCCCCATTCATCAGGACGGCAGTAATGAACCGACGCAGAGCACAGCAAGGGGGCTGGTAAATAGGGACGCTGAGACGGGGCTGGAGCGCGCCGTCATTTCTCCTAGGCGGACCGAGTTCCCACCTCTGCGGGCAGATCCACGAGGTGCTCTCTGCTCGCTGGCTGCCCGTAACTCGGCGTGAGGCGCGGGCGGGCGTCGTCCCCCAGACGCGCACCGTCCGTCGTGTGGACACGTGGGGCGGGTCTCTGTCCGCCTCCCCGGGGTCCACCTCCCCGCGCACCGGCAGGGCTTAGCAGGGCTGGGCTTGCGTGTGCGTGCCAGATGAGGTTCGTCCGGGTCTGCCACGGCGAGGCTGGCCGGCCGGCTGGCTCAGACTCGGCGTGTGTTTCCGTGTTAGGACAGGACATCGGCAGGGCTCGTTTTCACGGCAGCATCTCCTAAGCGTTCTGTGCCCCCTCCGCTGGAATGATGGGTCGGTCCCTGGGGCTCATCCAGTGACAGAGCAGGGCCTGGCGTGACGAGATTGCAGGGGGTTGCAGGGGAGTGAGGGGAGGGGGAGGGGTGGGGGCGGCTCGGACCCGACGATTAGAGAGCAGCTTGCGTTGCCTGTGCACCTACGGCAGGCCCTTTAAACCCACCTGGTTACCCACGCACCATACATCTATGGAGAACCCACTGTGCGTTGACAGGTGAGTTCAGGGGAGGCTAAATGACTTACTCTTCTTAGACACGCACAGCTGGGTCAGGAGTGGATGTGGCTCTGTCTCCAGACCTTTCTGCTCCTTGAGGCCCCGCATCGCCTCCTAAGGCCCCCACCTGCCTCCCACAGGTCTAGCCTCCTTCCTGTCCCCAGGCCTGTCCTTCCTGTCCGCTGCCTTGGCGTGTCTCCCCATTCGAAACCACGCTTCACCCTTTCCTGCTCAGTGAAAACGCCGCGCGGAGACGCCTGGGGGCCAAGGAGCTGTCACTTCGGCACCGTGTACCTGTTTGGGTTTATTCGGTGCAGGAGGCGCCCGCGTCTCCGGCCGACGGAGGCCCGTGCGCGTGGGCCGCCTGGTAAAAGGCTGTCACAGCTGGGTGCACGAGCCGATGAGCTGTGACGAGACCATGAGGGCCAAGATGGACGGCGATAAACGTGGGGCGACAAAGCCAAGAACGGTGTCATCCGTTTGTGCCGCACCCCCTGTTTCTTAACGCTCTCCCAGGCAGGTGCACCCGGTGGTTATCTAGGACTTGGTACTTGTTCACACGTGCACCCATTCATTCAGTCAGTCAGTCCTCAGAAGGCTCTTGAAGGGTCGGTTCCAACCCGTCTCGCCTTGAGTGGTTTAGCCATCGAACAAACAGCAGCCTAGCTCCTACTCCGTGCGGTGATTAGCAATGTTCGAGTAGGTTCTTGTCCTCATGGAACTGACGTCCTGACGTAAGCAAATTTAGCGCTCTCGGATGATGGGAAGGTAGCAAAATAGAACAGGGAGAGGATAAAGGCGTAGAGGGGGCCCATAAAAGGCCCCTCTGAGGAAATGACACTTGCAAAGGCGCCTGGATAACACGGCAAGCCAGCCATGGGAAGACAGATACAGGGCAGAATGTCCCAAGCACGGCAGGTGCAAAAGCCCTGAGGTCGCTTTGTATCTGGTACCGAGCTGTACACACCGAGGACTTCCTGTTTGCCAAGCCCAATGCTAGGCATTGCACATTCCAAAACAAAGAGGATACCATGCTCAGCCGCACAGAGTTCACGTTCGCTGAAGCACGTAGGCAGCAAATGCGCAAACGGTCCGTTTTATGCAGTGTGGTAAGGCCCAGGGAGGGTGACTCATGAAAGAATATACCTTCTCAGCCTGCGGGGCATAAAAAAGAGGGATCTTGTTTTCCCTGACAACGATGGGAGCCAAGACTCAATCCTCCATGGTCTCCGGAGGACCCTGACTTTCCTCTCGGCTTGTTTCCACAGGACAAACGACCAGCTGGTGGCATTTCTCTCCCGATACCGAGATATGAATTTCTTGAAGTCCCACGGCCGGGACAACGCAAGGTAGGACCCCCCCTTCCTATTTGTGTGCAAACTGGAAATGAAAATACGAGCGAGCGTTCTGGGGGTTCCTTCTGGGCGGGTTTGGTGCAGCCGGAAAGAGGTCAAGGCTGGGAGACGGGCAAGCATGGGTCTCCTCGCCCCTTCCCTGGAGGATCCGAGTGGTCCCTCTTGTCAGCTGAGGACAGGGATGATAGCGAATGTGCCTCAGCGCCATTTTTATCAGTGGGAAGGCTGAGGCCCGTAGTTCAAGCGATGTCCCCGATCCGTCGTATTGGTCAGTCAGTCATTCAACAAACATTCGCCGAGTGTCAAACCCTCACCGGGCATCCATCTAGCAGTGACCAAGACAAGATCCTCATGCCCCTGAAGTTTCCTTTCTTGTAGAAAAAGGGTCTCGGGCCAGCATGGAGTTAACTCAAGCCTCCTGGCTCCAGCCCTGTCCCCTCACCACTGCCTCTCCTTTGCTGCCCAAGACCTTGACGGGGATCCACAGAACCCCAGTCCGGACCCGTCATGCCGCCCTCCTCAAAACGAGCAAAGCCAAACGACGTCACGGTCCCCGTCAAGCTGAGTCTGAATCTCGGGGCCAGGGATCGGCTCAAATGGCAGAGTCTGGAGTGCCCCCTGCAGGGCAGATCACGTGACTGGCTCTGCCGTGCAGGGGTAAAACACCTGTAAAAACCTGTAAAACACGGGGTAAACACCCGCAGGATCGTGCTGGCATCTCAGAGCTTTTTCTTTCCAGCACTGACCTCGGAAAACGCCCCGGCAGCCCACAGGATAATTTTAGCTTGTCAGCACGTTATGTTTGGCCCTCCTGTTGATTTTATTTTGCTTTTGGGTAATTCGGGTGTTTCATCTGAAAACGAATAGCCCCATTTAAAAATAGCCGTACTTCCCATGAACATCCAGATTCCAGCTCATCTCAAAAGCAAAAGAGGTCCTCTTACCCTCCGCCTGAATTTTCTGCCCTTATCAGCCGGCGCTGAGATGCCTGTGGGTCCTTAGACTCCGTGGTCCTCACTGGCCCCCACTTCCCTACCCGTCCTGTCGGCATTTCAGTTTGCAGTGTCTGGCTTGACGTGTTCTTGGCCACGGCTGAGGGAGGTGTGGTTCTGGCTGGCTCTGTGACTCGGTTTACCCACTTATCCACAGCAGCAAAGGGACAAAAATAAATGAATAAATAAAAGCAGCAGGCTTCTCGTCCCGAGCGTCTGAGAGTGACCCCAGAGTCCCTGTGTAATGTCACTTTCCTACGCTTCAACTTCGATCTCAGGCAGCTGTCTATTTATAGATCGTTCTTGTCCGACCGACAACCTACATTCTTCACATTCAAAAGGAGCCCGATACTAGAAAACGCTCTGTACATTAGCACAGACTGGGAGGGCATCTCCTGGCCACCATGGGCGGAGAAGCCCGAGGGGGCGAAAGAAGAGGTAGCACCACTTGCCTGCTGTGTCCCTACTAAGTGCCCGTCTCTCTGCTGGGCCCTGTTCACGCAGGATCCCATTCCGTTCTAACGGCCACTCCGTAGGAAAATGAGAATTATTGTCCCCCCTTTGTCAGGGAAAGACAAGGGGTCTTTGGGAGCCTAAATGGTTTTCCCAAGGTCGCGTGGCTGGAAGGCGCTAGAATTTGAGTGCAGGTCTCTGGCCCCAAAGCCCACAGGAGTGAAGCAGAGCTGAAAAGTTCCACGGAGTGGCCAGGTACCCAAACCGGCCCACATGCTCATGTCCCCACCCTCAGGCAGAGACGGCAGGCCCTTCTTCCCCTCTGGGTGCCCTTGTCACACGTGGTTTGTGCAAACGAGGTTGCATCGTTTGAAAACAAATAGCCCCATTTAAAAATAGAGAAAGGGTCCACCGTTAAGTCAGAGATGCTGAATCGCATCCAGCCAACGATTCTGATTTCCTCTCAGTATTTATTCTCTGCCACTGTTTTCTGGCACCGTGCTAGGAACTGGGCACAGCGCAGAGGTTAAAATCATGGGCCTAGAGGTGACCCCCCCCGAGTTGGAGTTCCGCTCAGCTGTGACCTCGCTGTGTTGCATCGGGCAGGTGACTTAACCTCTCTGAGCCTTTTCCTCTGCCTGTACCATGGACATACTCTTCCCGACAGCCCCAATACACTCATGGGTTGTTGAGAAGACGAAGGGAGACTCTGCCTAAAAAACATTTGGCATAGAGCGAATACCCTGTGATGACGGCGATGGCATTGTCGTGATAAGCCCAGGACTGAAATATTGCTGGCGGGAGGAACAGACAGATGGCGTACGGGCCAGAGCCGTGCCTCCGGGTGCGTGAGCACTTCCTGTCGAGTTGATGGGCTTCGGTAGTTGACAGGTGGTACCCAAATGGTACGGGACAGAGTAAAAGCTCTGGCGAGGGTGTTACTCAGCTCCCGAGGTCCTCTGAACAGAACAGCCTACGGGTCCCTGAGTCCTCAGCTGGGATTCGCTCGCCGGGATAATAAGGGCAGTCATTTAGGATTGATTTACTAGTAAAGCGAGCCAGCGAGTCATCGTCCGGGACTGTCCCCTCTGCGGGCTGCGATCTCACACCGGCTGCATGAACATGCCTCACCTTGTTTTCTGGCCCATGCGTGCAGCGTTGGGCATGGCTGAGCCCCAACACCAGTGCTGGTGGTGTATTCAAAAGGACGCTTTGGGGGGAGAGGACAGAAACCCAGCTCAAACTAGCTGAAGCGGTAAAGGAAGTTATCGGATGATGCAACTCAAGTATCAGTAGCTGATTTCAGATACGGCTGAATCAAGCAGTTCAAAAGACACCATTAAGCCCGGACTCTGTTAGTACTTTTTAATTTCTTTTCTTTTCTTTTCTTTTCTTTTCTTTTCTTTCTTTTTTTTCTTTCTTTTTTTTTTTTTTTTTTTTTTGTAGTTTAATTCTTTCCTATTATCCCTGGAAAAGGTTAAAGTAAAAGAAACACATCACATCAAAGAGCCAAGTAGTTTCCTGGCTTTTTAAAAAAAAAAAAACTGACAGACGACATCACACTTGTTTCAGGCGTACAGCAGAATGATCCAATACCTGGATAATACCGCAAAATGGTATCGCACAATAAGTCGAGTTAGCATTCATCACTACACAGAGTTATAATTTTGTGTGTGTGAGGAGCACTTTTATGGTCTACTCTCCTGGCCACTTTCAAATACGGACACAGTATTATCAACTAGAGCTGCCACGCTGTGCGAACGTAGAACGTCTCAGGACCGATTTATCGCGTACCGGACGTTTGTGCCTCTGGACTCCCGTCGCCCGTGAACCCCACTTCTGTTAGTTCTATTTTCCCTTGTGTTGGTTTCATTCTCTGGCTGCAGATGGTGACCCATCTCAACTTACTAGCCTCGTTTGACAAATAAGGGAGCTGAGACGCCGAGAGGCGAAGGAACTTGCTTAAGCTCACACGGCGGGGTGGGGCAGGGCCAGGACTCAGACCCCGGTGAGTGTCCCCAGAGCCCAAGCTCAGAAGTCCCGTGGGGCGGCACCTGGCTGTGCTCTCTGGTCCTGTGTTCCTCCAGCGTGCTGGGCGGCTTCGAGGTGGCCGCGCTACTTCTCTGGGCTTTATTGTCTCCCTTTGAAAAAAAAAACAAACAAAAAAAAAACAAGGGGCTAGGAACGAAACGGTCTCCAAAGTCCCTTCCCGTTCCGATGCCCCGTGCTTCTGGACCAGCCCTTGTCAAAGACGGCGCGACAGAGGCAGAGAGCTTAGAGGACATCAAAGACGGGGAGGGACCGAAGCGAGACACGAGACACAAAATGGGCCCCAGGGTGCCTCTGTTTTTTTAATTTCACGTGGTTCTTAATAGCAGTGTTGACTTCCTGTCCCCATGCCCAGCCTTTAGCAGCCAATTTGGATGACATAAAGGCAACCAACGTTTGCCAAGAGCTGCCAAACTGGTCCTGTGATTAAATGAAGGGGAGTGTAGCGTTCGCCGCTGCCCCTGCTTCCCACCAAAAATAAAATAACTAGATATGTTGACAGACACGCAGCCCAATTTGTCGTTTTCCCAGCAGCCTGCAGGAGCAGGCACCCTCAAGTCTGCTCACAGCCTGAGCAAGCGGGTCCCCCGGCGCTCCTTGGCTGGCTCACGCTCGGTGAACATCGAAGACGTTTCCCAAATCTCGGCAGCCCAGTCCCCACCGAGTGGGCACAGGCGGTGAGACGGAAGAGAAAGATCATTCCTCTCACCCAGAAGAGGGTTTTTCTCTGGGACGTTTCCCGCCTCGGCTGATCCAAGTTCTCTACCTAATTCAAGGTCACCAGGGGCCCCACAGAGCTTAGCCCTGGGGCTCCGCGTGGTGGAGGGAGTGGTGAGAGCATAAAGCGGAATCACTTTTTAAACGAATGGGGGAAGCAAGTCCGGCCCTTCCGTTTCCCTCGAGTCAGCCTTTCCCAGAGCACACGCACAACCCAGCAGGGACGTGTGAGGTCCATTTTTCCAGGTAGGTCACAAATGGGCACCCTGGGAAAGGTGGGTATCGATCTTCTGTACGGCAACAGAACTGTATATATATATCATTAGCCCACCTAGCCCATGACTTCCTGGATATTATGCTTAGAATGAGAATGAGATTTTTTGAAAAAATAACAGTCAAAGCTATTTAAAACCGGTTTTGAGAAAAATATTAAAGGAATTCTCCTACGGGAGAATAGCACATAGCACGGCAGTTAAGGATCCAGGTTCCGGCACCAGCTCGTAGGGCTCCCAGGTAAGCACTCGCTAGGTGTGTGACCTTGGGGAAGTCCCATCAACCACCTGCATGTCCGTTTCCCCATCTGTAAAATGAGGATGAGAATAAGACCAACTTCCTAGAGTCGCAAGAACAAAATGAGTGAATATATGGATAAGTCTCGGAACAGTTATATGTGCATATTAAACTGATGATGGTGAGGATGATGATGATGTTGAGGAGGATGAGGATGAGGATGTTGAGGAGGATGAGGATGATGATGGTGAGGAGGATGAGGAGGAGGAGGAGGAGTTTGGTGAGGAGGAGGATGATGCTGAGATGGCAGTGGTGATGGTGAGGATGATGGAGAAAAATCTTGACAGTGATATACAAATGATTAATATCCTAGAAACACTTTTAACCACTCGTAGGAAAACAACGAGCATTTCAAGTGGAAGAAGGCTAGTCCAGAAGGAAGCGAGGACAGGTGCCAGCCACCAGGCCAGGAGTGACATAGCCCGTTCCTTCCCGTCCCAGGTCTGGACCGCCTGGGAGAGGCAGCCCCTCCCTCCCTGGGCACCGGAAAGGGCCAGCTGCTTTGGCAGCTTCTTGTCTCTGACACTGAACTAATCTCCAGACCCAAACCTCCCTCGATGTCTAAACGGGCAGCCATTTAGCCACGAGTTGGCAAATCCATCGAGAACCAGGCCAGGAACCTCCTCCAAGCAAATCTGCTTTCAGGAAGCCCTTCGGTGCCAACTCGCTTATCAAGAGATGGGCTCTCTCCCAGCTGTCTGGTAGCACCGTGATTGATGTGAGGAGATAATTAATATCTCATCTCCAACGGGGAAAACATATTGCCTTTCCCTTTCGCTTTTCTTGAACTTAAGCAGGGAGTTTATCACTGTTGGCATGTTCACTTTTTTTTTTTTTTTAATTCAGTGGTGTGAAAGACACAGTCAGCATCGCACAGGTTCCCACACTGGGCTGTGCACGCATCCCCTGCCTTGGCCTCAGCGTGGGTTTTGAGGTCAAAACTTAAAAAAAAATAATAATAATAATACACATTGAAGTTAGCCAAAAGGCCAGAGAAGTAGAGTAGGGTTTTTTTTTCTTCTTTGGGGTCTTTTTATGTTCCAAGCCTTCTATAAAGCACGTGCATTCCTTTCATAATCAGAAGAAAAGGCAGCAAAGATTGTCTTTCAAAATACGTGAAACGTGGAAGATCGATTAGCCCTCAACAGACCTGGGGACGCGTGGAGGGACAAGCCTCTTCGGGCCCTGAGGGCTGTGAAGAGCACGGCCACCATGCTGGGGCTCTCTGCGTTCCGGGATTTGGGCCCCAGACCCCGCATTTCCTCCTGGCCTTGTTTTTCTCCCATCCCTGAATGTCAAGCCAAGCGAGCTTTTCCCTGCACAGGGCGTGCGACGCCAGTCACCTGCGGAGGGCCCACTGCGCGCCGGGGACTGTCCTCGGTGCCTTGCAGATACAGATTCTTTCACCTCTCACGACAGCACCGTGACGTGAGCCATCATCACACCCGTTTTCCAGATGGTGACGCCAACACTGGAGAGTGTCGCTCATCAGCGGGGGCACAGACGGGGCCCGGGAGTCCGGCTCCCGAGTCTGCCCTCCTCACGGCTGCGCTGTCACGTCCTGTCACGTCCTGCGGACAGACGGCACGTGCCTTCCACCGACCCGTCACGGTCCGCCCGTCCTGAGGCCGGCCTGCTTCTGAGTGACGGCGTCCAGCCGCGCGTCTGCCTGAGGTCTTTGTGTGCACGCACGTGGGCGCCCGCTCACGCCCGCTGTCTCGTAGAAAGATGATGGATGCGTTCTCGTCGCGCTGAAATGCCACCACCTCGGTCCTCAGCAAAGCCTTCCCCAGTGCTCTGCGCAGAGGAAGTCCCCGTCTCTTGATTTCCTGTCATCGCACTCTGCGTTGCTCTGTATGGCACTTACCACAAACGACTAATTACGCATTAATGTGTTCTCTAGCTCTTGATGTCTACTTATTTATTTAGTAGAGCAGATTCTAACCGGCGTGGTTAAGAGGATGGGATCCAGAGCCTGACGATTAAGATGTGAATCCCGCCCTTGCCACGACCCAGCCACGGGACCCTGGGAAAGGCACTTAACCTCCCAGTGCCCCGCTCACTCCATTTGGATGGGAAATGAATCCTCATAGGGTTGTGGCGAAGGCCGACTGAGAGAATCTAGGTTAGGCGCGAGGAACAGGGCCTAGAAGGCAGCAAGGGATCAGTAAACGGTAGATGTTATTTTTTGTTGTTATTGTTGTGGTGGTAGCTGTGGGTCTGTCTCTCTCCCTCGAAGGCAAACCACGATTCCCAAACGCAGTCTTAGCGCACACACCGGAGTAGTGCAGGTGTTCCCTAGAGCTGCCGAAGAAGGAAGAGTCCCCAAGTCCCCTGGCTCTTTCAGCTACTGCAGTGTAGACATGACAGCTGAGTCCAGCCCCGGTCAGGAAGGGGCACCGCCCACCCTGGGCCCGAGACAAATGGCCAGCAGGGGACGCTGCGGAGCTGCCCGACGAGCTGGCCACCGTGAACTGAATCCTCGCTGACTCACGGCACAGAAAGACAGGAGGGTTCTGCATGCATGCTACTCGGAGAGCATTAGCAGGGTGCCCGGGACACGGGCCCTCCACCACCACAGCCCTGGGCATCGCTCAGCTAAAATAATAGCAGGCGATGGGCTTCGCCGTGGGCGCTCTGGGCGTCTGTCCTTGGCACTGAAAGAGTGTCGCTTTGCAGGGCACTGAGGCTCTCTCCTTCACTCCGTCCACCCAGTCACACGTACTTGTCCAGCCGGTCACAGGGGAGAGGAGGGGACAGAGAGCCATTTCCATCTTCTAGCTCGATAAAGGAAAACGTCAAGCGTCTTGGCAAACATCTCCGGAGCACTTCGCCAAGCCTCCTCTCTCTCTCTCTCTCTTCTTTCTCTCTCTCTCTTCTCTCTCTCTCTTCTCTCTCTCTCTCATGTCGACCTTCACACCAGCTGAGGGAGCCTTCTTCAGGATCGCCGTGTCTCCATCAGGAACCGAGCCAGCATCACACACTCAGGTGGCCCGAGGTTAGGGCAAGACCCAAGCAAGACCTGAGTCAGGACGTCTGGCCCAGAGCCAGAGCCCATGGCTGTCACGCGTGAGCCCCTTCACATAGCCGGCTGACTTCCTACACGGTGGTTGGCATGCTTTGTTCCGTGACTTTATTTTTTAACTAAAACGCCGAGGTTGGACTGCTAGGCTGAAGGAGTCATCCGGGTTCCGTGATGGGAAAAGAGAAGAAGAGACTTTTTTTCTTTTTCTTTTTCTTTTTTTTAGGCTGCGTGACTTTGGATGGCTTTGACTCATCCGACGTCCCCCTGGGTCTCCACACACGTGTGTGCGTTTTAATCTGTGGAATTAGTTATATTCGCTGATTGCTAACGTTCCTTCTTGCTCAGATACGCTGTGAAATCTGAGAGGCACAGCTCTCCCTTTTAGAGCTCATTACGGGACAAGACGGCTCTGGAATAATTTCACACTCGATGACTGTGCCGAGATCGCAGACACGAAATTAACCGAATCGAGAGACTTCTTCACTGCCGGCCTTCTCTGAGCTCATTTCCAGAGGCTGCGGGTGCTTTGTCTTCATTGAGTTCTTCTCCCGCAGGCGAAGTGCAGGAACCCCTCCCACCTCCCACCTGGCTTCCCGTGATGCGCCGCTGAGTGGACTTGGTCCCTGGGACATCCCTGTGGAGTCCCGTTCAGCTATGACTTTGTTCCATATTGTGCCAGCAGAGCAGTTTCAGGAAGGCAACCTGCCCGTCCCTGAAGGTACATACCAGGAGGCAGAGCCACATGCAGGTGACCCCATGTTTGCCCTTGGCTAACGACAGGAGTCCTCGTGAGGTCTCGTGAGACAGCAGTGAGCCCTAGTGCTCCTGTCCTTGCTGCACAGTGCCTTCCTGGGGCCGTAGACATTCTCGGAGCCTTCGTTTGGGTCCTTTTGGAGGGACCTGGCAAATCGGAACAGATGAACGATGGCAGAGTCGGTGAGCGCTTGCATTGGATTTCTCCAGACCCGGTTTCGAGTTCAGGACTGCTAGCCGTGTGACTTTGGGGAAATTCACCTAAACTTCCTGTGACTCATGTCCTTCACTTGCCAATACGTGGTAGAAGAATTGGATACCTGGTTCACTAACAGCTGCCACTTCCTGACTGCCTGACGGGCATAGCTCTTACCCTTCCCTTAATTTATTCCCTCAGTAAATACTCACCGAGCCCCAGCTGTACGCGAGGCATCGAGGATGCGGCCGTGGACAAAAATAGACAAGAATCTCAGACCCGCTGGGCCTTACGCCTAGTAAGGAGAAAACAGACAACAAACTAAATAAGGAACTTGGTATACGTTATCAATATTTTTGAACTTCTTGGAACAAATACAGAGTGAAAGCACGATCAGGGATGTGAGCGTTGGGGAACAGCCATCATCACTGCCCGAGGAGGAGCCGACAGTCGTGTCGGCCCAGTGCTCGGGGGAAACGTGCTTCCAAACCCTGTGCAAGGACTTCCATCACAGCTCACAGCCGACTCGGGAAGTGTCACGGGGCTCGCCCGACGGACGAGGGAACCGCCGTTCAGAGAGGTGACGCCGGCCCCACGTCTCAAAAAGTCTGTGAGGGCAGGAGGCAGGGTCAACGCCCGCATCCTCTTCCTGTCTGACCCAGTGGCCCAAGTCACCGGGTCGACGGGAAAGGAAACTGAAGGCAGGAAGACATCATCAGTCACCTTCTGTGTTCAGCCCATCGCTGCAAATCTGCTGCCCCCGCCTCTCGAGCCACGCCCCCTCCCCCCCCCCCCCCCCCCCCCCCCCCCCCCCCCCCCTCCCCCCCCCCCCTGGCGCGCCAGCATTTAGAAAAGACACACCCAGGTGTGTGCCGACGTCCCTGATTTCCAGCCTTTACCTTTTCAAGTCACGGCAAACGCACAGGGCAGGAAAAAGGGCAAACCGCTCCCCAAGTGGCTCATTGCTTTCACCCGCTAGATGCTCAGAGTTGGGGCCTCTGCCAACTTTCCCAATCCAGACCCATTTCCCGGTAGCCCCTCTCAACCCAGGAATGTTTTCTGAGACCTTGGGAATCAGTCATCTCTATTTTTACTCGTAATTAACCAAAGCATGCATTAGCAGCTTATCCGTTTGGGAATGCAGTAAATACAGCAACCAATCTCCCAACCCCATGAATATTTCATTTTAGAGATTACTGCATAAATATTGCATTTGTATTATGGCCTGGGACATCACATTAAAATTGCAAGACGGTGCTATTATCGCACATAATGGAACATGAAATTCAAACACCCAACCACGGAAAGAAAAATCTTACAAGTTCTCTCACCTGTATTCCTTTTCTTTCTATCCCTTGGTTAGTCTTGGTTGCCATGTATGCTTTGGTATAAAATTATCTAAAGTTTAGAGCATGAAGCGTGGTTAAATGCGCCGACTGGACATTCCTGTGTAATTAGCACCGGCCAGAGTCGAGGGCGGATTTTCTTTCCCTAAATTCAGGGCTTCGTTCAGTGAGCCAGAGCGAGCTGCGTTTCGTGTCTTTGGGGTCATGGTGAGGATAATGAAAAACCTTCAGCACATCCCTTCCCGCAGAGAAATCCCTAACCCCTTTGGCCGTGCGAGGCCAAGCTTGGGTTTTGCATGTGGAAAAAAAAAATGTGTTCGAGAAAGAACAGGACCGGGGATGTTGGGCACCTGGATGTCCCGGCTGGCTTCTGTCCTCGTGTGTGTCTTCTGTGTGCCTTCCGGAGCCTTCCGTAGGCTCCCGCGTAACGCCTGCGCCCATTCTCCTGCGTGACCTCCACTGTCACACAATGATGCGGACCAAGAGCTGACGTTTCGCGACCAGCCAAGTAAAACCAAGACGCGGCTCCCAGAGAAATGAAGGCTGGATGCTGGGTGGACGGGACGAAGGGGCGAAGCACTGATATTTGCTACGTTCTATCTGGTGGGCGGAATCCAGGGAGCCCGTGACTTTGAACGGAAGGAAAACGATCTTCATTTGTAACGAGCGCTCACCGAAATCTAGCTAAATGTCCGGAACAAACCACAGTAGACTACGCAGTGAGCTAGGAATCAACAGATTTCCCTGTCCTTATAGTTGGTGCCCACACCTCTAAATACCATTTCTGCTCACCGCTGCTTCCCCATGACAGGGGTTGTAGACCGGCCATTTCGTAATCCTGTTTTTAACGCGTGGATCGAAAGCGCGTGAATGACCCTTCTGGTCATTTGGGTTTTGAAAAAAAATAGTTTCTAACCCTGTACATTTTGATTTAAGAGCGTTATTCTGAGAGGAAGTTCCACAGGCTGCGTTCCCCCAGCACCCACAGGGTCCACGGCGTGACGGGTGGTTTTAAAGTCCCCTAAACAGGAAGGAGAGGCAGCCGATGGCCATTGCCACCTACTTGTGCAATGGGACGCACGCCAAGGTTCGGCGTCCTCATCCGTAAAATGGTGTAATAATAGGACCCCCCCCCAGAGGGACAGAAGGACCTGCCTCTCTTGTGAAGACAAAGCGACCCGCCGCACGCAGAGCCCCTGGCTCAGCGCCCGGCCGTCCTACAGTAAGGCTCCACGTGCGCATCTATGGCCACGACTGTGCCGTCTCGCCGGACTCCAGGTGCAGCCCCTCCCGCGGGGTCGCCGTCAGGCTGAGGGCTCCGCTTGTCTCTTTCAGGTTCATCCGGAAGCAGGGCCTGGACCGGCTCTTCCTGGAGTGCGACGCCCACATGTGGCGCCTGGGGGACCGGCGGATCCCAGAGGGCATCGCCGTGGATGGCGGCTCGGACTGGTTCCTGCTGAACAGGAAGTTTGTGGAGTATGTGACATTCTCCACGGACGACCTGGTGACCAAAATGAAGCAGTTCTACTCCTATACGCTGCTTCCTGCCGAGGTGAGTGTCTGGGACAAAAAAAAAAAAAAAAACATCCTGAGTGGTCACATGGGCATGGGGGCTGGCTCTAGCTTTTGGAGCAAAGCGGGTGTTGGCTTTTAACTGAATTTTTGGCAAAGGGGTGCTGAGTCCAGTACAGAGTCCTCCAAACACCCAGCTGAAGATGGAGGACCACATCCAGTGCAAGGGACCTCGCTGTCGGAGCAGGGCCCATGGTCTCCTCCAGTCTCTGGAGGCATTTAGAGGAGATGCCACCAGCAGTCCACAGTGTCTCTGGGAGAAGAGGCAGCCCTTCCCCAAGACACTTGGCTCCTGTTGGTCACAAAATCATCGCGATACATCGATTTTGTTAGAATAAGACATTTACTGTCATTTCCTAGAAAACGGCTGTGTAAAAAAAAAAACAACCATAATGCCAACCTCTGATCATCTACAATGTCAACGGCACAGCTGTGCCGTGCGAAATCCGCACAACTGTGTGTCCTGGCCCTCGGGAGACGCGGCTGCGTCAACCTGGGACAGGTCCTCTGTGGTCGTCAGTCCTAAATAACGACTCTCTCCACACCGAGAACCCCTTTTTGAACTTTGAATATCGTTCCGTCACTTCCTGACAGACGGACAACAGAGCGTTGGCCTCATCGGTCACGTCAGAAATCGCAGTGATCCCAAAGACGGCCAGCCAGGCTCCTGCTGGACCTGCACTAGTCCCCCGCACCGACAGCCATCACAGCTAGATGCCGGGACCCAGCCCGTCCTGTCGGCTTTGAAAAGTGTTCAAACAGCTCTGGGGGGCCTGTCACCGCTGTTCAGGCCTCAGCGCAGGAAGCTAGCTTAGTCTCGGCTGCAAAGTACGATAGGCAAGGTGGCTTATAAACAACAGAGCTTGTACTTCTCACCCTTCTGAGGCCGGATGTCCGATATCGGGGTGCCAGCATGGTCGAGTGAGGGTCCTCTTCCAGGTCTCCGACTGTCTAATGAAAGTTCTCCCTCTGTCCTCACACAACCTAAGGCGTTAGGGATCCTTCCAAGGTCTCTTTTCAAAGAGCACTAACCCCCACGTATGAGGCCCCTGCCTTCAACTCTGAATGACCTCACAAAACCCTCATCTCCGCAACGCCGTGATATTGGGGTTGGGAGTTCAACCTGCGAAGCTTGGGGAGACACACACCCTCCGTTCCAGACGCCCCGCTGTGGAGACGGAGAGGGGTGGGGACCCAGGGCTGAAGTGTGGCCTCTGACATGCCCACAGCCTCCTTCTCAGACCTGAGGGACGGTGGGTGCAGGTCCCCGTTCACGCGCATCTTAATTTCCGACTTCGGAAAACTCCAGAGCTGGTTCTGTGTCTGCTGAGCCCGGACACCTCCCGTGGAGGGTCCGTCATGTCTTCCGGGCCGTGCCCCGCCTCCAGGCCACGCAGGTGTGTGCTTCCAGCCCAGACACGACAGTGCGTCCACTGGATGGTTTCCATGTCCCCACCGGCATCTGGGGCAGCGCCAACATCTGGGAGGGATGACGGGCTTGTCATCACTGGGCCGGGCTCAGCTCTTCTGCACACATGTTACGTAATCAGCTCTTAATCCTGTTTCGGCGAAAATCACCTTTTCTCTCAATTCGATAACCGCCTCATCCATTCTCTTAAAGGAAATGTCCGTATCATTATGAAAGGACACAGGGCAATCGGTACTTGGGTGCTTTCCCCACCGCTTGATGGAGAATATGCTTCTCTGTGGGCTTGCAGGCAGTTCCCGTGTCAAGTCCAGGTCGTGGGCATGGCAGTTACCATCACAGGAAGGTCAGCTGCGGGTGGTGGGCGGAGCCTCATTTTGCCCGCCCTCCCGCTGAGAAGAGGCTATTTGGGGCTTTGGTTTTTTCATCACGATGCCCACCCTGACGCGGGCTCCTTCCATCTCACCCCCCACCCCCAGCACACACACAGGCACACTGCGCTCCAGGACCCTGTCAGATGCGCCTCCCCCACGCCAGCATCTCGGCCTTGTCCTCCCTGCTCCCAGACTCCCTCCAGGGGACCCATTCAGAAGAAGTCTGAAGGCTGTGCCATAAATTTATAGCAGGCACACACGTATTCCCCAGCAGTTTCTCCCGGAGAGAGCAGAGAGCAGGGGAAAATGTATCTTCCTGGATCTGGAGTCGTTACAACAGAGTCCAAAGAGAAGTCGGTCTCAGTCTGTGTGTGTGTGTGTGTGTGTGTGTGTGTGTGTGTGTCTGTCTGTCTGTCTGTCTTTCAGCACCTCCAGCCATATCTCTTCTCTCTGGTCTTCTTTTCACTCTTAACTTTGCCTCGTTCTCAGATTCTTGGGAGAGGGCAGCCAGGAGTCTCAGGATTAGGGGACGACACCGGTGCTCAGGTCAGCACCAAGGACAGCGAGCAGCAGTGCCTTACGCCTCCCTGTGCTGTACAGATGCTCCTCCAGTGGCAAAGGCAGGAGGGCATCTGGGCTGCCTTCCAGCCCCAGAGCCGTATCCACCCCTACATCTGGCCCCCCTTACCCAGGGGTGAAATTCCAGAGCATCACTTTGTTCTTGAGACATGTCAGAGCAAAATCCCTTTGGTTTCTGACCTCGCTTAGCAAAGCAAGAGCCTTTTAACACAAGGTTTTCTGGAAAACTGTCCCCACTTATTTTTTTTTTCTTTTTTCCTCCTCTGGTCCCCATGGGTGGACATACTTTTGAGGGACTTTTCCTCTCCACCGAGCAGACAGCAGATGTCCTGGGTGATAAGGGATGTCTTGAAATCAGGTTCTAGACTCCTGGAGGAAGACAGTTAGATAAACACTCGGAATGCTCGACTTCTGAGCAGGCTTGAGCTGCTCTGGACCAAACACCCAGTGCCCCCTGATGGGACGAGACTGGCACCGACCCCGTCTGCGGGGAGAACAGATCCGCCTCCGAGATGAGCCTCTGCACAGTCGGGTGGCCTAGGGCGGGACCCTCCCCCGCCCGCGCGCCCCCCGCACCGCGGCCCGTTCGAGCGAGGCTGGCCCAGGTCTCAGGCTGGTCCCCCTGTCGCCCTCACAGTCCTTCTTCCACACGGTGCTGGAGAACAGCCCCCACTGCGACTCCATGGTGGACAGCAACCTGCGCATCACCAACTGGAACCGCAAGCTGGGCTGCAAGTGCCAGTACAAGCACATCGTGGACTGGTGCGGCTGCTCCCCCAACGACTTCAAGCCGCAGGACTTCCACCGCTTCCAGGTGAGCCCGCCATGCCGCCCCCCCGCCCCTCGCCACCGCTTCCAGGTGAGCCCGCCATGCCCCGCCCCCCCCATAACCGCCCCTCCCCCGCCACCGCTTCCAGGTGAGCCCACCATGCCCCGCCCCCCCCAAACCGCCCCTCCCCCGCCAGCCTCTGCAGGCGTCCAAGGCCACGCCGTGCCACAGTGTCCAGCCCCGGCTGTTGAGAATGGTAATGACGATGCCCACCGTAGCCGGCCGGATGTTGAGCCGCAGCCCCGGCCCCTGCCCGCCGGGTCTAGGCGCCCACTGCAGTCCTGACAACCGCAATGTCTTCTTCGCGCGCGGCCGAAGGTCCACGGAGGGCAGACGCGCTCCCGGTGGAGGACCACTGGCCTCCAGCACGGTCCAGGGATTTTTTGTTTCCTTTGAGTCTCCCACTTTGGGAAATTCCAATGAGCAGCCAGGTTTAAAAAATAAGAATAATAATTCATTTTTGTGAGCTCGAAGGAGTAACAAGGGGCAGAAACGCCGTCCCCCGTCACGGGGATCTCTGCGCCGCCTGGTAATTTACAGGTCTAGGGAAAGCAGAGGCAGGAGGGTGACAGATGCTCCATCTGCTTCCCACGGGCCCTGAGGGGGCCTTGGCCCAGACCGCTCCAGGTGACAACCCCTTTCCATCCCATGTGGGCACCCTTCCTACTGCCTTCACGCCAGCACCCTGAGCACCTTCCTCCTTCCCCCCTCCCCCACACCATGCCCCCACCCAGATGCATAGGCAGAAGGCTGCGAAAGAGTTAAACATATCACTCTAGGTCACTAGAGCCACCACGTGCAGACGGTATGCCGCTTTCAAACTGCTAATTCAGAGGGAGGGCAGAGACGACAGTGCCAGGCCGATAACCCAGTGCGAGGGGCCCCTGCTGACTCACTCTGGCCTGTACCCGAGCCGCCTACGGGCGGACGCTGGCTGCCCACAGGGAACTTGGTCTCTTAGCCTGGCTCCTCGGTGTGGCCCACGGGCCAGCAGCGTCCGCATCACCAGGGAGGGTGTCAGCAGCGCGGAATCTGACCCGGACCTGCCGAGTCAGAATCGGCGTGTGAGCACCATCCCTAGGTGACCGGGAGCCCGTCTGAGAAGGGCAAGGTTAGGACTCTGCTCTCTGTCCCAGGCCGCACCAGCCCCGCTGTGGGCACTGGCTTCACCAGGGTCTGTGTCATCTCCGTGGTGCCGGTCGGGAGACGGAGGCATGGGTGGGGCTTTCTCATGCGTGGTCACACCGTGAATAGAGGGGGAGGGCCGGAGGTCCCTCACAGGTGTTTCCGGTTCCAGCCCTGGGCGTTCTGCCTCAGACCCCCCTCCCCCAGCATCCTGGTTTCCTGTCGACACAGGTGCGGAATCATCCTGTCTTACATTCCCTCAAGGCTCCCACGCGACATCTTTCACCTCCAAAGCACTTGCTGCAGTGCGTATGGTTTTTTTTTTTCCCAGACTTGTTTTTGGTGGCAGATTGAGAGCTTCTCGGGCACCGCCTCAAGCCCACGTTAATTTAGGCATAAACGTGGGGTGACCTTTTTCGCTCCATTGTCCATGCAGAAAAGATCTGCTGAGCAGAACGAGGGTTGCAGTGGGGGGGAATATGTGACCTATTCCAAGAGAAAAAAAAAAAAAAGAATTCCCACTTTTGTAGAGGACCCATAGTGGCCTTCGTTGCAAAGGACCAAATCGCTTAGAGCATGGAGCCCACGGTGCTTGCTGGGGACTCTGCCCTCTCGGGCTGTTAGCGGTGGCTGCATTTCCGTCCCAGCCCCAGCCTCCTGGGGACCGCGTGGTCTCGGACGAAGACTGGCTAACACAGATGCGCTCCGCAGCTCTTTCCTTCACAGTACGCAAAGATCAAGACTATCCCCCCAATGTCTAGACTCCCACAAATGGCTACCTCTACGGAACTCGGTTGGTCTGGTTCAGAGAACTCCAAGAAAGGGAATGAATGATAAACACGCCGAAACGTGCCTTTTGAGGAGATCCAGCCATGATCATAGAATCGCAGACCGGGAAAGGAGGCGGCCTTGTCCCTGAGCCCAGTTCTCTGCCCCCAGAAAACGAAGCCTTAGAAGCCCCCAGTCGTAGGCTCAGGGGTCTGACACCGTTGGCAGACTCTACCCTGCGTCTCCACGTCGTTGTACCCATTTTAAGGATGCGGAGGCCGAGGCCCTGGGTGACTAGCGGTGAGCCCAGGGGGCCTGTCTTTTCAGGGCCACTGGAAGGGGACAGGGCTGTCCCCTCCACCGCAGCGGCCGGCATCCCAAGGATTCATGACACAGAGAGGCGACGGGATGTCCAGAATAATACAAAGGGTGTTCGGTTGTTTTCGTCTTCATCGGGGGCTTCCAGTTAGATCCTAGGGCGGGGCAGGGGAACCCCTGGGGTTGGAGGGGCATCGGAGCCGCGTTTGAATTTCACAGCCGGGTGGGTCTGCCCCTCTTGCTCCCCGCCTCTGAGCTCTGTTTCCTCATCTGTAAGACGGGAATCCGAACCCCCGCTCTGCAGAGCGAGCAGGAGGGTGAGAGGTGACGACGGAAACGCAGTGCCTGGTGCTCATCCGCCCACTGTAGCGCTGGACCCAACTCAAGGCGACAAGAACCCTCGACCGTGACTCCTCCGGGGAGGGGCCTGTGTCCGAGGTGTTCCTTCAGCCTGGGCCCAGGGGTCAGCAAACTACGGCCCGGGGGCCAGTTCCAGCCCACTGGCTGCTTTCGCCAGTGTGGGCGTTTCTGGAACCCGGCCACACCGTTCATTTCCTGTCGTGTCCACGGCGGCTGATCCCAGCTTATAGTATAAGACCTCGCAGATGACGGGCGCTCGGTATTTTGTTTCTTTATTCCTGGTCCCTGGACCTTCACCCTGGCGCTGCCATTGCCTTGCTGGGTGACCTTAGAGGAATCCCTCTCTGGGCCTCAGTCTCCTCGAAAACTTGGCTTACATAAATGGTCCTCAGACAGCGCGTCGTAACCACTGGGGAAGCTTTTCTGGGTCGATTCCCAGACCTCGTCCCCGGAGATGCTGACTCTGCCGCAGAGCCCAGGAGGCAGTAGGGAGTGGTGGAGTCTGCGGCGAGCTGAGGCGCCCGTGCCGTGGGTCGGGACAGCTACTGTCCAGCGTTAACCAGTCCCTACCCTGTAGGAACATGGCTCCAGGTGGCCGAATCTATTTCTGTTTACGGGGAAGCCAAAAAGTGTTTCTGTGAACTCTTTTCTACCGTGGAAGTGTTGCCAGCTAATTCAACTGGAAAACACTCTGCTGGACAATTAAAATACATCCTCAGGCTGTATTTGCCCTAGACCTCCAGCTAAACAATTTCTGAGATCCATCCCAGCTCTGAACATCCAGGATGCTGATTTATTTAACACACCTGTAAATGATGCTTATCACGCAGGGGCCCACCACTGCCCCCTTTCGCTTTACAAACATTAACTCGTTCTGTCCAAAAGCCCCGACTCTCACCTCTGTTTTGCAGAGGGGGAAACCGGGAACACAGAGGTTAATAAGTGTTCAGCGCTGGATGCAGGCGGGCTGGCGGCAGAGCCACGCCCTGCGACCCGCCGCCCCCACCCCCATCCCCACCCACCCCAACCCCCGACCCGCGCTGACACCTGACCTTTTCGTCCCCTGAGCACAGCAGACAGCCCGGCCCACCTTCTTCGCCCGCAAGTTCGAGGCCGTGGTCAACCAGGAGGTCATCGCGCAGCTGGACTATTACCTGTACGGGAACTACCCGGCGGGGACCCCGGGCCTCCGCTCCTACTGGGAGAACGTCTACGACGAGCCGGATGGCACCCACAGCCTGAGCGACGTGGCGCTCACCTTGTACCACTCCTTCGCCCGCCTGGGCCTGCGCCGGGCGGAGGCGTCGCTGCACACGGAGGGTGACAACAGCTGCCGGTGAGCCCAGGGGAGCTCGGGGGCGCCCAGGGGCGGGCAGCGAGCGGTGGGGGAGGGGCGGGGCAGGGGCGGGGCCAGGGGGGAGGGCGTGACAGAGGGAGCAGGGATGTCCCCTGTTTTAGGGGCAGCGGCTCCACACCACACTTCTCTCTTTTCCTAAAAAGCATCTGATCCCCCCTCCTCCCTCCCCCCCCCCCGCCCCCAGCGCTCAGAGCACTTCCGGTCTAAGCCGTCACCGCACTTGAACCTTTTCGGACCCCTGGGTCTGATAGTCACCTCGTTCTTTCCTTCCAGTGGGCTCGTTCTTGACGCGAAGTCTAGGTATTGTAGGGGGAAGCTCTATGGCACCCTGTTACGTAGTTGTGTTTGGCTTCAATGGAAGGTAACCACAAACCTACAGAACTTTTTTGTTTTTTTTTCATTTTTGATTATGGAAAATGTCACATACATCCAAAATGGAGAGGAGAGTGTAGCCCCCAGCGCCAGCAGTGAGCAGCCCGGGGCCGAGGGCAGTTTGTCCCAGATGGCACACGGCCTCGGCCGTAAATAGTTGAATATCTATCTCTGAAAAGTAAAGAGGCTTCTTCAAAATTCTTTTCCTTCGTTAAAGTTCTCGGGTGCCATTGTCTAATACAATTACACGGGTTTCAAGTGTACCATTCAATAACATGTCGTCGGTATACCGCGTGGTGTGTTACCACCCAAAGTCAAGTCTCCTTTCGGGGCCATGTGTGTGACCCTTTGCCCTTTCTGCCTCCCCTCCCCCGCTGCCCCCCCCCCCCCGTAACCACCATGCTGCTCCCTATGAGATGTCCTTGGTCTCGTTTGTTGCTCGATTCCGTGTTACATCCCGCATCGCATGTGAGCGAAATCATGGTTCTCAACCTTTTCCACCCAACTTCTTCTGCTTAGCCTATCCTCACGATCCAGCCACGTCACGAATGGCAGCATCTTGTCCTTTTTTATGGCTGAGTAGTATTCCACCGCATATATGTATGTACCGCACTTTCTTTATCCACTCATCTATCGAAGGGCACTTCGCTTGTGTCCATGAAAGACCCCTTTTCCAAACATGACCATACAGCCATCGCCACACCTTGACCATAACCAAAACCATCATTAACATGCAGCGTTTAGGGGCCCCTTCGGGTCATCTTGCTGGCCGCTCGCCGGTACCAGCTGACCTCGAGGAAAGAACGTTCTAGAACGCTCCAGAAAGGCGAGGGGAAGGGGAAGAAAATCATTCAGCATCTCCCCTCCCTCCTCTGCCTTCCCCCCCAGACCCAGCAACACTCTTCATTCCCTGCGGCTTTCACTCCGGCCTCCAGCAAAGCGCTGTGCAGATATTTGCATATTCGCGATGAGACGTGGGCGCCCCGTTATTTTCCCGTGGGGCGGGATAACATTAGCCCCTTCTCCCAGGGCTGTTCCGCAGCTTCCACGATGCTAACGAGCCTTTTCAATGCCGCTGGCGTTCCGCGGAGGAACACTCCAGAGGTTGCTCCATCCGGCCCTTTCCTGTTGCTATAGTCAGGAATGGACCGTCGTGAATAATGTTCTGATGAATATATTTTTTGTAGAGAGCTTTTTTTTCCCCCCTTTCCTTCTTTTTTCTGATTTATTGTTTTTAGGATGGATTTCCCAAAGTGCCTCTAATCACTTTCCTGCTCTTTTTTGTTCTGCCTTATCCTCCTCCCAGCACCTCCCTCTTTTTAAAGCAAAGCAAAAAAAAATTAACATCAGTTTCTCTCCACTGAGCCTCCTCTATGTGTTCCTCCTTGCCCCCCCCCCACGCCCACCTCTCTCTCCTGAGGAACTACTATGCTCCTTAAAATAATGAAGATATTGGAGAGTTTCCTGTTGGGGGCCCTCACATAGCCAGCTGGGTTTGCGCGTGGCTGTAGCAGGTGTTCCTTATCCCCTCATGGGCTCAGCCTGCAGGTGCTGACCTCATTTTAAAAAAATAAGAACTCAGGACCTGCAGTTTGCACCCAGCCCTGCTTTCCTGTCTGTTGACCTTGGACAAGTCATTAACCTCTCTGACCCTCAGTTTCCTTGTTGGCAAAATGGGAATAATAAGAAACCTGACGGTAGACGGTGATGTGAGGTTTAAAGGAAATAAACCTTTTTTTTTTTTTTTTTTTTTTTTTTGGTAAAATCGTTTTCATCCTCAAAAGCGATCTTGTGAGTTATGTAGTATTATTGGCCCCGTTGTAACGGTGAAGCGGTCAGGGAATGTTCGTGCCGTTATTATGAAGCTGCCCAAAGCAGTCAACAGGGAGCTTACTGTGTGGGCCACACGCTCTGGAACTGGTGTCTCCCCTGTGCTTCCCTTTGCTCCCTGCCACGCCCCCCATCCCTGCAAGACCCTGTCCCAGGCTTCGAGGTCATCTCCGCTGCCACCCTCTGTGAAGCTTGCTGAGAGCAGCCTCGCTAGCCCACCGCTCCCTTCCCCAGCCAAAAGGAGCTCAGAGGCTTCCTGCTCGCCCCTTCATTGCCTGTAGCAGCAACGTCTTGGGTCAAGGTCAGCGATGAAGGACTTCTTCCCCCTGCTAGTCCAGGGTCAGAATCCTGGCCCACGGAACCACAGTACGAACCCCAGTGCAGAGCACAGAGCCAACACTCGGGAACTGAATGTCAGTCAAGAAGAGTTTTCATCCCAGGCTTCAGAGAGATCATCTATGAAACGATCGTCGAAGGAATTCCAAAAGACACCCCCGATTTATTTAGGGTTGTTGAAATTGTCTCCCGGTGCTTGTCTGGGAGTCAGCGAGCCATCAAGATGCCTCAGGCCTGGAATCCTTCGACGTCTTGCTCATTTTTTATCATAACGGAACCGCTGTGCCTCGCTGTGGGCAAAGCCGATTCATTTATGAATACGAGCCCGCAAATCGATCAGGACAAAGGACCTTTATCCCAAAAGGCAAAAGAGAGCGGATCCTCACCCCTGGGGTAGCTGGGGAAAACAGCAAGCAAAAACTTTATTTCGAGAGTTTCTTTTCCTCTGGGCACTTCATGCAAATTGTGTCCTTCCGGGCTGCGGTATAACCTTTCATAAAAATAGTGTGTATCGATTCTCTTTCCCATTAGAAAATAATACATGTTCAGCGTAGAAGTTTTCAAAACGGCAGGTTGAGAGAACAAGAAAACAAAGCTTGTTCGTGAGATGCCTTCCAGGGATAAGGACGTCAGTATTTTATTACCGGTCCTCAGATTCGGGCCACTTGCCTCCAGGGCCAGGCAAGTGGCACACGTCGGCCGGCCAGCGCTGGGCCCCGCAGGGTGGGCTGACCATGCCAACCTCGGGCACCTGTGGCCCCTGGTGCTGAAAGCCAGCACTCTCCTGCCCTGTGGGGCTGTAGACCTGCGGCGGCCAGCCATAGGTCAAGACAAATCAGAAAACTAGATTGTTGTGAGTCCCCTGATTTTTTTTCAATGCCCACCTTATTTAAATTTAAAAAAAAAAAGCCCCTGGGCCTGATGATGGCGTCCGTGGCATCCTTTCAGTTCCGTTGTATTGCGTCTTGGGTATTTATTGTGCTGCATCTAGTTAACACTCACGCTCTTCTGAGTTTTAATTAAGTACCATGTGCAGCTAACACAGGCGCCGGAGGGCTTCGCATTCATTCCCAGGTTACCAGTTGTACCTTAGAAAAGCAAAAGCTTCAAGAGAAAGCTCCTCTAGATTTTTTTACTCAATTGACAAATACTGGCTGAGCATCTACCACGTGTCAGGCTCAGGTTAGGCACGGGGCCGTGACCCACGGAGGCCTGGCCCCCTGAGCTCGAGGCCCTCCCGCTAGTGTGACGACACACCGTATCTAAGTACCCGTAGATGGGGACAGAGATCGATGGGGGCAGACGCCGGGCTGACAGCGAAGGTGAAGTCACATGACCGCAGCGCGCTGGTGACTGAAGATTCAGCGCTCAAGGAAGATCCCTCCAAAGTGGTAACGTTTAGGCAAAATGACAAGACAGAGAATTCCCAGGGGAGAGAAAATCCTGTGCAAAGGCCCTGAGGTGGAAACAAGCTCGGCACGTTCAAGAATCCAAAATGGTATTTCTGTAGACTCCAAAATAAGGTCCACGTGGCTCCGAGCAGAGGGAAATGAGAGGAGGCTGGAGAAGGAGGCGGGGCTTTGTGCACCAGGTGAGGCGTTTGGAGAAAGGGGCGGGGCTTTGTGCACCAGGTGAGGCGTTTGGAGAAAGGGGCGGGGCTTTGTGCACCAGGTGAGGCGTTTGGAGAAAGGGGCGGGGCTTTGTGCACCAGGTGAGGCGTTTGGAGAAAGGGGCGGGGCTTTGTGCACCAGGTGAGGTGTTTGGAGAAAGGGGCGGGGCTTTGTGCACCAGGTGAGGCGTTTGGAGAAAGGGGCGGGGCTTTGTGTACCAGGTGAGGCGTTTGGAGAAGGAGGTGGGGCTTTGTGGACCAGGCGAGGCGTTTGGGTCTCATCTTCAGCACTAAGCAAAGCCACAGGCGGTGTTTCAGCAGGGGACGAAGGCTATGGCTGCTGTGAGAACAGGTCCCAGCGAGCCAGAGTAGGAGGGAGACAAGTAAGGAAGCTCTGAGAAGGGGCAGGTAAGGCACGGTGGTGGCTGGGACCGGGGTGCTTGGCGGTGCACGGGGAGTACGGGATGGATTCAGGTGGACACGACAGGATTCCTTGACAGAAGGTGAGGGAAAGCAAGCCCTCGAAGGTTAGCTGCTGGCTTTCTAGAACACTTGACCATTGCTCATTCACTTAACGCCTTAGCAGCAGCCAGTACAGTGGACCGCTCCTCCCAGAAACTTCTCTCGAGGTCCACACCTACAAGGCTTCCTGCTTTTCTCCCACCGTCTCTGACCCCACCCGTCTTACAGAACGAACTTCGACGGCGTATTTATTAATCTGTGGCAATAATGCCGTGTAACAGACAAGCCCCAAATCCGTGTTCTGAAATGAAAGGCGGTCCGCCGGGCAGGGCTCCTGAGCCCAGCAGGTGTCTCTCGTGCTTCCACAGCCAGCTGCAGCTCAGGAGCGGGGCTGAGAGCTGTTAGCTGGGACAGCTGGGGTGGCCCCGCTCTGCCCCAAGTGCGCCACACCTCCAGACATGCTCTCTGAGGGATCACGAAAGGGCAGGAGAGGCACAGGGAGATGTGCAGGGCTCCGCGGGGCCCCGGCTGGGAGCTGGTATGACGCCCCTGCCACCCCATCCTGCTGGCCGAGGCAGATGCAAGGCGGGGGAACGGGCCGCCTCATGCAGGCGAGGATACCTGCCAGGTGACGTGGAACATCGCGTAGAGAGGAGACGTGAAGAGCTGGGGACGTTAAAGCAGGCGGCCACGAGCCACCGATAGGGCCTGGTGTTTAAAGGGAACGAAATCAGAAATTCAGTTCCTCGGTCACGCCAGCCACATTTCAGGAGCTCAGGGGTCCCAAGTGGCACGTGGAGGGCGCACCTGGAGAACATTGCTGTCGTGGCACCTTCTTCGGCACGGTCTGGGGGGACAGTTTTCTGGACCCCAAGCCGACTTGTGTGAGCCACGCCGCCCAGCGAGCCATCTGGAGAGGGTGCAGGCTTCTCCTCAGAGCCCCAGGGGACATCTCGGCGGCCACGCAGTGACTTCCGGAGACCCCCAAACACAGGGAGGGGGGCGGCTCCCCGCCCAGGATGACTGGACAGAAAGACTTAAACCCCGGATCGGACCAGAGGGAGGGAGGGAGAGAGGGAGGGAGGCCGAGCAGGAACCGTGGCGTGTGGAATGCCTCGTTCAGGGGCCCCCAGCACCCCGTGAGCGCTATGCGGACAAGTAGGGAAGACACGGCGGGGCTTGACCAGGCTCCTTCAGGCTCCTCCCTCCTTGGCTCTCTGTCCTCACCCCCTCCCCCCACCCCACGATCTGGGGACATCTCTGCCAAGCTTTCCTGCCCCTTTCAGCCTTTGAGGTTCAAAGACATGCATCTTAGGGTGATGCTGAAGAAAGTCTTAGAACAACGGCTACCTCTTTGGGCGTACGTGTGGACCTCGGGTTGGCAATGCTGTTTAAGGATAGCACCCGGTGCCCTGGGTGAGGATGGTGAGAGCATGAATCAGAACGAGCTTCCTCTGATGACGTTGGGCGCAGACATAAGGAGCCCCTTGGAGACTGGGGGCGGGAGACAGAGAGAGCAAGAGAAGTTCCCCAAACCATTTTTTTTTTTGCTCGAGGATGTTGAATGCAGCATTGTTTAGAATGGCCAAAAAACTAGAAACCAATTACACAGCCAGTGACGGGGAACTTGCTCTATAAAGCACGGCTTTACGTACGGTGGAATAACGTTGACGCACACGCTCACACAAAAATCACATTTTCAGAGAGTTTTCCAAGACGCGATAATGGCTGAGAAAGACTAGGAAGCGAAAGCAGGAGGGTGTCATGATCCCAGCTATGTAAGGCTCATGCAAATACATACATAGAAAATAAGGCTGAAAGGAAATATGTCAACAAGACATGGTTTGCACGCTGTTGTCCCGGTACTTCGCACCGGAGGGTCCGTAAATGTCTGCGACCTGATGTTGTCCAGGGAAAAAAGCATCAGAAGTAGCGATTTTTGTTTTCTTTATTGTGCTTCCACATGGTCAGCAAGCTTTCTACTTATATTCAGCCAAAAAGTTATTGTTAAGACTTATCGCAGATCCTAGATACGCAGGGAGCAGCTTGCAGAATATGGCAAGCACTGTATAAAATGGGGTTCATTTTAAGAGCAGGATCAGCCTGGTGGGCGAGGTGTACCCCACCAGGAGCCTGCGTGCCAGCCCTGACCTGCGGGCTCACGAGAGACTGTGCATGTGTTTCAGGTACTACCCAATGGGCCACCCGGCTTCTGTCCACCTCTACTTCCTCGCCGACCGCTTCCAGGGCTTTCTGATCAAGCATCACGCTACCAATCTGGCCGTGAGCAAACTCGAGATGCTGGAGACGTGGGTGATGCCGAAGAAAGTCTTCAAGGTCGCAAGCCCACCCAGCGACTTCGGGAGGCTTCAGTTTTCCGAGGTGAGAGGCCAGACGCTTCACTGCCTTCTGCGGCCCCCTTGCTGGGTTCGGTGCCGTCCCACGGTCGGACGCCTGTCGTTGGAGATGGAGGAGGGGGCTTGGAGCGCCCCCAAACGCCGGAACTGGGATCCTAAACAGGGCAGGGAGAGAGGGACAGCCGGTGGTCCGTTTCGGCAGACCGGGAGCCTTGACCGAGTTCTCACCGTAGAACTTCCATTTTGTTTTTAATTTTTTTTTTCATCCTTACCAGCGACTCCCCTCAAACCTGTGTTAGTAACAGACCAATAAGGAGCCAGTTTCCCAATGAGGCAGAGGCATCCGTCCCACTTTATGGATTGGAGACCCGAGGCCTGTGGAGATCCAGCGACTCTGGACCACAGTTAGGAAGCGGAAAACTCAAAACTGAGCCCGGGCCCCTTCGGCTGCAAATCCTGGTCTTAATTTTGCTTTTGTCTCCCCTGCTCTTAGGACAGGGTTTAGCTCAAAATAAGCACCAGGTCAATCATTGAATGAGTGAGTGGATGGGTGGGTGGATGAATGGGTCAATGATTGGACAGAGTCACTGATGGATGGATCAATGGTTGGATGGGTTCATCGGTGGATGGGTAGATGAGGGACAGACAGACGTGTCAGTGACCGGACAGGTGGACTGATGAATGGATCTGCGGAGTGCAGTTTCTACCTCTCCAGAACACCTGATAGTCATCTTTCTGCCTGGGGAGATGGGTTGGCCCAGCACCGCCTGTAACGTCAGCCCTGCCTCCAGCTCTGATCTGCCCTCGGCCTACTTCGGCCTCACCCAGTGCCACTCTCCTCCCCCACCGGTCACATGCCCTGTGTCTTCGGCAAACGTGCCAAGTTAGTTCCTGCCTCGGGCTTGGCACGGATCTTCCTGCCTAGAACGTTTTCCCCCAGGTTTGCACCTTTTTTTTTTTTTTTTTTTGTCATTCTCATCTCAGTCCACGTGGTACACCTTCCGAGGAGCTTGCCCTGCCCTCACTTATGCCACAGCGGCTGTGTTCCCCACCCTATGTTACGTTTTTCTCAGCACCGCCACCTGCAATCATCTGGTCCGTTTCTCTGATCACCTGGCGACTGTTCTCAAGAGAAGGGAGGCGACACCACTCTCTCTCACTGCTGTATGCCCAGCACGCGGGAGGGGGCGTGGCGTTCGTAGTCGCTGGGTAAGGCGGCAGAATGAATAAGTGCCCGCACTCGGGTGGCGATGCTGGAAGGGAGGGGGCATCATCGAGCCCGGTGAGGGGTGCCCACACGGAACCCCAGCACGGTCTCTGCCTTCCCCACCTCGGCAACACAGCTGAAGCTGATTCGCCCCCCAGGGTTAAGCATCCCTAGTGAGTTTGGCTGCTTGCGCTAGGGATGCAGGGTCCGATTTGAGAATATGGAGAGTCTTGAGGGATGGGAAGGGGGCTGGGGGCAAGCTCCCACCTGCTTCTGTGTTCCTTGCCAGTCCATTTCTCGTCCCCTCTGGTCCCACCTGGCCGACACGTGCCCTCCTAAACGGGCACTGAGCAGGCACGGGTGAGAGTTAATCCGTGAAGCCACCATTTTCAATTAAGGCTCCAAACGGATCAGCTGGACTTGAGCTTCCATGGGAGCCCACTCCATAAATTACCGGCGCCAGGGGGCAATTAGACTCTGCCCCAGTTAGAGTCTGTGCTGGGGGCCCAAGCGGCCAATTGAAGGCATTAATGTCCCATTAATGAGATGGATGCCTGGTGGCTGGGCTCTCCCTGTTTATCAGCCTGCTGGTGGGTGGCTGGGCACTTCTGGCAGTGACAAATGATTCTGGCCACTCCGTGGCTAGTGATTTGTGAGGATTCCTACCACAGCCCCAGTCCCACAGCATGAGAGCCACCAAGATCCCTGGCTGAGTGTCTGCGTGTGATGCAGGGAGCCCGAATCTTGTATTCCTTTTTCTTTTCTTTTTCTCCCTAAAGTCTTAATTGTAAAGCAAATGTAAAATTGGAAAGGAAGAAAAGAAAGAACCGCAGGGCCACGTTAGGGGCTGCCGAGAGCCTGGCTCACGGCAGGCGGGCAGCTCAGAGAGATCGCTCCATCCCCTGGGAGTCCCATGCAGGTGGCTCGGAGGGAGGGTGCTCATTCCTTCAGCAGGTGGTTGCCGGCGGTATGCGAGGTCAGGAGGGACAATGGTGAGTCAGACAGAGTGGACCCTCAATGTCACAGAATTGCTGTCTAAGGTGGCCGCCAGCCCACGAGTGAGCAAGTAAATGAACAACATGTCAGCTAATGACAAGTATTATAAAGAAAATCGAATTCCTTTCACATGACCGTCGAGGACTTAAGAGGCCAACGGGGTCCTACTTTGGAAGGGATGGTTCATTAGTGAAGGCTTTTCTAGCGAGGTGACTTGCGAGCTGAAACCTGTAAAAGATCTGAAGCGTTCTTGAATATTCCAAGAGAAGGTGCAAAGGCCCTGAGGCTCCAGGCAGGGGCTTGGCATTCTCGAGGGGCAGCAAGGCCAGTGTGACCACAGCACAGCGCGTGAGAGGGAGAGTGGTAGGAGAAAAGTCACTGAGGGGTCAGGGGCAGATCAGGAGGGGTCTTGCAGCCCCTGGAAAGACATCTGGATTGTATTTTAAGTGCAGGGGGGAAGCCTTTGGTGGGTCCAAAGCTGGGAGAAGTATGTTAAGTGAACTTGAACATGCACTTAAACATGAGCAACTGGTTATTTTGTAGTGAATGGTCATGGACTTCCAGAGTGAGCCTGACGAGAAGCCCTCGAAGGCCACAGAGGATGCGACGGCAGCAGGGCTCCATCTCAGGCAGGCCCTCCTCCCCTCGCGCTTGCCAGCTGACTCCTCCCCTTCTCCGAGGTTCAGAAACTAGGTCCAGGTTGTCCATTGTCAACGGTTCCACAGGCTCTCTGCCCGGTTATCTTGGTTTTAGAACTCAGGCTTCAGAGAATTGTTCACCCCTATTTCTCTGGGGGGATCAAAGGAGAATATTCTGGGGTGTCCCCACACTGGGCAAAAATCCCTTCCTTAAGCAGGACCCTAACATCGTTTCGTGGCCCTTAATCTATCTTTCGGTATCCGTTGGAAAGCCAGCACGTGGAGGGCCTGGGTGCCTAGAGATACCCACGTGCTCAGGCCCCAGTCACTGGTGACACAGATGATAGATGAACGGATCAGTCGGTGGATACAGAGTTAGATACTGAGCACCTACTATGTGCTGCTTGGGGCCCTAGAGTTACACTAATGATGAACAAGCCGGAGGGAGTCCCACCCTCGTCAAGCTGACAGTCTAGAGTTAGGGAGAGAGACTGAAAGTTGCAATACTGTGCAAAAAAAAAAAAAAAAAGCCATGATAGGTAAACGCTTAGGGAAGCACCTCCGTGGTGCCTCTGAGCAGAGAAGGCTTCCGAAGAGAGGTGACGCCCTGGCCGAGCTCTAGATGATGAGCCAGAGCTAGCCAGGGAGAAGCGGGGACAGGAAGTCAGACTGTGCCGAAGAGGGAGGTGGGCGTGGAGGCAGGACACCCCTTCTCCAGGGGCGCTGAGCGTTTCTCAGGGGAGCCTGGAGCAAGGGGGCCAGTGGACGGGAGGAAGGGGGACAGAGCCGGAGCTGGAGCCAGACCAAAAAAAGGACCGGACCGCTCGGGCTGGACTGAGACACTGGGCTTAAGAAAAAAACGTGGAGCTGATGGGGTTGCACGTGGGGACGGAATGGGACCAGGTTTCTTTAGAAAAATCTCTAAGACTTTGAGGCATGGCTCGCATCCTGCTCACTCGTGCCTTCGTTTCTTTCAACGGTAGCCGAATTCCTCCTGTGTCCCAGCCACGTGCTCGGCACCAGGGGTCCTTAGATGCAGCCAGTCCCTGCTGAGCCACAGGATGGCAGAAAATGCCAGGTTTTCACAGGTCCGGGCAGCGTGGTGCTCCTGCGGAAATGTCACAGCCATCGGTACTTCCGCCTCAGCTACCCTCAGACGCTTGAGCAAGTTGTGGGCCTGTGAATATGCATGTGTCACAGTTGCCCTTGGCTGGTAGTAAGCATTTAGCACATGTGTGTTGGGTGAATGAATGAGTGAGTGAATGAATGAATGAATGAATGAGAGGCAATGCACAGAAGAATGGATAAGAACCCAACCTCTGGGTCAGACTTCCTGGGTCCGCTGCTGGCTCTGCCCGTCATTGACCACGGCAAATTAGCCAACTGCTCTGAGCCTCAGTTTCCTCATCGGTAAAACGGGGATCAGGACAGAGTCTCCCCTTCATGCTTGGCACCTGGTAAGCTCTGTGTCCTGGGCAAAGAAGGGACGTAGTGCCTCGTGACAGGAACGAGAAAGTAAACCAGCTCCTGTTTGCAACACACATCTGGAGCCTTCTCCAGGTTGTGTGTAGGCTTGCACGCCCGCACCTCCGCCCGCCCTGCACACACACACGCACACACGTGCCCACACACGCACACACTGGAGGCGCCGGTCACGGAAAGCGCCCAGACGCAGCGTGCGCCTTGTAGTGTGCTCCTTATCTGCTCCCCACGTGCCCACATGCTGCGTCTTGAAAACCAGCAAATTAAACCTCCTGGGGCTCAGAAGACCCCTAATTTAATTTGATTTGAAATGTCAACAGAGCTCAGGATCAAGGTCCGCGTAGGTAATTCACTTTTTTTTTGGTCAAGTCATTCACTCGGCAGATATCGATCGAGCGCCTGCTGCGTGCCGGGGCCCCAGGCGAGAGCTGGGGGCCCAGCCACGGGGACGTGAGCAGTGCGGGGACGTCTCACGAGGTCTTTTGGCTGCAGGGCGGAGAATGCATTTCTGGTGACAGAAAATGGAGGGAGAGAAGGAAGGGCTGTCCCGGGTAGGTCAAGGCCACCACACACCCCAGGCTGGGGGGCAGGAAGGCTGGGTCGAACAACCGCCGCCCACCCCGAGGCTTTAGGGAGGCCGGATCTGTCTCCTCCTGGGGGAACCACGTGGACTTCGGCCAAGCACAGGCGATGCTGAGGGACCCTCCCTTTCCCTGGCCAGTGACAAGGCAGCTTTAGAAACCGGACTCTGCTCTCGGTCGGTGTGGTCACACTGTGGCGGCGCGTGAACCGGAAAACCAAGGAGCAGGTGGAAGCCGGCTGCACCTGCTGACCGGCAGGGTGTATGTGTGCTTGGAATGGCCCGCAAGCAGCCATTCACTCATTCACTCACCATCATTCATTCATTCATTCAGCACTTCCCCCCCACCCCCAAAGCAACACACCATGCACCAGGCACTGAAGGCCAAAGGTTTAGTGAACGGACCACGGGCCTCCTTATCCCCCACACTGGGTCCGGATCCCGGATTTTTCCGCTCGCTGCCGGTCCGACTCTGAGCAAGCAACCTACTTCGGAGTCTCGGTTTCCTCACTGGTAAATGGGTGTGCGAAGCCCAGCAGGCAGGACGCCAGGCCTTCCTGGCACCCAGGACAGGCCCGGCGACCGCAGGCCCCGCTCTCCTGTTTCAGGTCGGCACCGAGTGGATGCGAAGGAGCGTCTCTTCCGCAACTTTGGGTGTCTGCTGGGGCCCATGGACGAGCCGGTCGGCATGCAGAAGTGGGGCAAGGGCCCCAACGTGACCGTCACCGTCGTCTGGGTGGACCCCGTCAACATCATCGCCGCCACCTACGACATCCTGATCGAAGCCACCGCCGAGTTCACCCACTACAAGCCCCCTCTGAACTTGCCCCTGAGGCCCGGGGTGTGGACAGTGAAAATCCTTCACCACTGGCTGCCAGTCGCAGAGAGCAAATTCCTCGTCGCGCCCCTGACCTTCTCCAACGGGCAGCCCATCAAGCCGGGTGAGTGCTCCCAGCGTCCGCGGGGCGGTGCTCCGTCCCCGGGTCCTCCGCCAGGGCAGGCGGTGCCGCCCCGACGTGGGGGGCGGGGGCCGTTTTCATGGGCGATGCCCTCTGTTCTCAGTATGTGTTCTCGACCTGTGCACTGAGGCGGCATCATCTGCCTGCGTGTTAGACACCTTTTTATTAGACGCTCTCGCGTCGGACCGCCAGGGGCCCTGATCATACGGAAGGCGAGTTAGGAGGTAAACCAAGACGGGGCCGGAGTTCCGGCAGCTCTTGCTCGCTGTTTAAACAGTAATCATTAACACGGGAAATTCTGTTCGTCAAAAATGTGATACTCTAAGTGAAAAGGCATACCACATACTAGTAGAAAATAGTTGCTACACCTAAGGAAAAGTACTCATAGTTAGAATATATCGCAAGTACTCAAATTCAGAAATCCCATAAACCAGAGCACACTACAGGCCCCAGGCCGAATCCGGCCCACGCCCTGATTTTGTAAATAAAGTTTTATTGGAACACAGTCAGGCCCATTCATTAACATATTGACTATGGTTGGGGCTACCATGGCAGCCTGGGGTAGTCGCAGGAGGGACTAGATGGTCCACAAAGCCAACAATATTGGCGACTTGGCCCTTTATAGAAAAAGACTGCCAACCCCTGCTATGTAAAAGAGAAAAAAACAGTGAGAGAGAAACAGAGCCGAAGTGGCCCACACGTATATAAAAGGATGCTCAGCCTCATGAATGTTGAGAGAGATGCAAATTATAAGCAAAAAGAGATCCCACCTCCCCCTGCCATGTCAGGACACGTCAGGCAAGACAGCATCCCGCGTGGTAAGGACCATCCCAGTGCCCATGGGGTGGGGCGGATGGGGGGGGGGAACTGCCACAAAAATGCGTCGTAGCACCAAACCAGAAACCATCCGGGGTCCATCGTGCGCATGGATCAAGCGTGTGGTTTGTGTAGACAGACAGTGGAGTAATCCACGGCCCCGAGCCTCGATGATGGGACGTTTGGATGAGTCTCTCAAACACAGCGTTGAGGGGAAAACATCGCAGGAGAAACCGTAATGGTGGTGCGTGTTGTCAGGGTCCAAGATCGGGCCGAACCAACTATACTTGAGTTCAGGATTCGTGTGTCAGTAGAGAGCTGTGTCATTGACATGTGATTCAGGATGGTGGCTTCCACTGGGCACGGAGGGACGAGAGAGGAACGTCAGGCCCCTGACGCGCCTGCCTTTTTTTTTTCCTTTATTCATCGAAAAGGGTTACTTTTCTTTTCCTGCTTCCTCCTGTCTTCCTCCCTTTATCCCTGGAAGGTCATCTTCCGTCACTCAACCCTACTCCCAGGAGCACGCACGGCCCGGAGTTCAGTGTGCATCCTTCTCGTCTCGAGGCTTTGAAAGTAGAAACATAAACACGCAAAACAAATCGCAAACACCCCGTTGGTTCGTAAACGTGGGATGCTACGTTTCATAGTGAAAGTTGCTCTGTCACTTTCCGAGTCGGCACACATAAAGCCACACCAGCTGCAGAGTCCTCCGCTGGGTCAAGGACCCACCGTCTGTCTGTCCCCATTGGTGGACGCATGCCTCTGTTATCGTTGTTGTCATCGATAACAGTGCAAAGAAGGGTCTTGAACCTGAGTGTGTACGTGCTGACGCAGATACGTGAAATAGACTCTTAGAAACAGGATTTCCAGGTCTCTGGGTATGGGAAGTTGTTTGTTCGTCACTATGCAACAGATCACAAACCCAGAAGCCAGAAACGATTACAGCCTCTGTTAGCTAAAAAAGCATCCTGGGCTGAGTGCCATTTGGCCAGTGACACAGGGAGAGAGGAACACAGATCGGAGTGGGGGGGGGGCAGGGAAAGAGAGGGGATGCCTGAGTCCTACAAAAAGGTATTGAAGTGAATTCTGTCAACTTCTGTTAAGCTTCGGGGGCCAGCAAGTGGAAAGATAGAGACCTCTCATTTTCTCTCGGGGAAATCTGCTTCTCCACTCCCCCCCACCCAAAACAGGCAGAGGCAGTTCCTCCAGGACGAGCTGGGCCAGACACTTAGGGCCCTCGGATGTCCCCTGATCGGTTCACACCCTCCGCATCCCTCAGGGTTTCCAAAGCCAGACGCGAAGGCGGAAGGACAGTCATCTCTTTGTGTCCAATGGCCCGTTGGACCTGCCTTCTCCCCCACCCCTGTAAAATAGCCCGGGGTCCTTCCCTGGGTCCTGATTTTTTCCCCCGTTTTTTTTTTTTTCCTGGAGTTTCCAAGGACGTTGAGGCTCGTCCCTCCCACGTCCGGGGGTCACTGTCCCTCACCGTGCGCACGGCCCCGTCGTCGGTAACCCTGTGTGCTAACGAGGAGTGGGAAGGTGCGATCTGTTAAATGAGTCATCAAGAGTAATTCGCTATCGATGCGTCCCTCGTAATCTCCAGAAATCCGATGAGGTGGAATTGAGGGAAATTGAATTACGGAGGCGAGCACTGGGCAGGCCGGCGACCTCGTTCTCCGTGAGGGTTTGGGCATCCGCCCCACGTTCAGATGTTTGCTGGCCGCCCCGTGCCCTCGCGGGCCCTGCCTCATGTCAGATCGGGCGTCTCCCTCTCCCCGTCCGCAGGATGGAGGCGAAGAGAACGGGTGTGTGTTAGTCGAGGCGTGTTTTTAATTGAGCTGCTGGTCCCACTCGCTGCATTTAGACGGGCGACCACGCACGTATGTGGTCTTTGTTCCTCCTCCTTCCCCGCTCAGAACCACACACGTTAGAAAATCACCTGCTGATTGTCAGGGCTGTCCTGGGCCACCGGGCGTGATGGCCACTGTCAGTCAGTCTCCTGGACGCCAATTCCTCTTATGAGGCTTCTTCTGATCCTGGCTGTCCGGGTGCAGCAAAGGCTGATCTGGTAAAACCAGCTCACCGGGTCATGGCCGGTGTTTTTAAAAACGTTCTTGCGTTTGGCAGTCAGAGAGGCAAGGAGCGGGAACTTCTTCGGAACAGAAACGGCCAGCTTCTTCCCTTCAGCACAAACAGCTGCGTTTTCGGCTTCCCCATCTCTAAGCCCTGGGAAGCAGTCACGGTCCCTCTCGTTTAAGTGTCACTTTACTGTTGACAATGCACTTCTAGCTGAGCCTCTTGCCAGCCCAGGGGGGTCCACCTGGTACAAGCCTGCGCAGCCCGACGGGGATCTCCGTGCCCTGCCCGAGGCACCGGTGCCCAGCCGGGCAGAGCTGTCACCAGAGCCCTTCGGACCCCCCTCTCCCAGTCTTGGACCGAAGCAGAAACCAGTGGCTTCTGCAGAGCCCATGGTGGGCAGCCGGCAGCCAAGGGCAGGGCCCTCACCAGGCGCTGAGGTCAAGAGACTGGGTTCGAAGCGTGTGTGGGGACAGGTGCTTGATGGGGCTTTGCGCTCACCGTTCCTTCCACCTGGACGTCCCCTCCCTGGGGTCCCTTGCTCACGGCTTCTTCCTTCACACTCATCGGCTCTCATTGCCGATGCCGCCTCCTCGGCGAGGTCTCCCCTGCCCACCTCATCCACAGTAAACTCCTTGTGACCCTCCCACCCGGGGATCGGCAAGCTTAGGCTGCAAGGGCTGGGTAGTCAGTATCTTCAGCCTCAGGGCCCCTTTCCCTCTCTGTCTCAGCCACTCGGCTCTGCCGTGGTGACTCAGAAGCCACTGCAGGCAACAGGTGCCCAAGCGGGCACAGCCGTGTTCCAATAAAACTTTATTTACAACAGGTCAGGGGCCGGATGTGGCCCAAGGGCCACAGTGTGCCAACCCCCTGCTCTGACTCAGCGCTGCGTTTATTCCCGTCATGACACTTACCGCCGATGGAAGTGACCTTCCCCATTTGCTCGTTTCTCTCTTCATTTCCCTCCGTCTCCCTCCACTGCTTTATAATCTTCCTTGACTATCTGGTTCACTCTGCCAGGTACTTAATAACTCTTTATCAGCTGAACAAAGCCGTGAACACCTTGCAGATAGGGGACAGTTAGTAAATATGTGTTGAGCGAAGGCCTTGCATAAAGTCGGCGCCTAACAATAGGTAGTGACTAAAAGACGAGGTCTGGAGCAGGCCAGGCGCTCTGTGAACACGTGCGGAGGGAATGAACGCGCGCGCCGGGCCCTGCGGGTACCCGGGCACAGGCGGGCTCCTGACTGTTGAAGCGACGTCCTTGCTGGCTCGGTTTTCCCACCTGTGCCGTGGGACCGCGTGCAAAGACCTTGCTGGCGAGACTGTCCCACGTGGGGTGGGGGGTGGCCCGGGAGGGGGGATGGGGGGGCGCCAGACGCCCCGCGGGCTCCCGCCCTGTTCTCCGCTCTCCTAACCACGCGGCGGTCCCCTTTGCTTTCAGAGGAGGCCCTGAGGCTGCACAACGGGCCGCCCCGCAGCGCCTACATGGAGCAGAGCTTCCACAGCCTGAACCCCGTCCTCAGCCTGCCGGTGAGCGCGGCGCAGGTGGAGCAGGCGCGCAGGAACGCGGCGGCGGCGGGCCCGGCGCTGGAGCGCTGGCTGGACGCGCTGGTGGGCGGCGTGTGGACCGCCATGGACGTCTGCGCCGCGGGCCCCAGCGCCTGCCCGTCATGCAGGCCTGCGGCCAGACGGCCTGGAGCTCCTTCAGCCCCGACCCCAAGTCGGAGCTGGGGGCGGTCAAGCCCGATGGCCGGCTCAGGTAGCGCTGGGCGCTGGGCGTGGATGGCAGAGAACCGGCGCCCCCCCCACCCACGCCAGGGGGCGCTGTTTGCGGGAGGGACCCCCCTCCGGGCCGCAGCATGGTGGGGGAGGGAGGTTTGAGGGCCCAAGCAAAGCCGGATGGCTGGGGCCCGGCGCTGTGATGTCACCTCTCCTGGCTGCCCCTCCAAGGTCCTCGTCTTCCCCCTCCGTTACCCTCCCCTCCCCCCCCTCCACAAGTGACTCTGACTTTTATTTTGAGCCGCGGGGCTTGGTCTGCTACGCGCAGTCGTGGGTGGAAGTTCAAGGTGCCGATGAAATCCAGGCCGCTGCGGGTGAAGCTGGGGAGAGAGGCCCCTTCTCAAGGCCCAGCCCACCAGGCGGTCCCTTTGCCAAGGGCATCACCACCTAAGGTACCTCTTCAGACCCCAAGGGCTCTGCAAAACCCCCTGTGGGAAAAGCGCTGCCAGCCGGTGGGTTTGGTCCCCAGCCCCGCCCTTCGGCTCCTCCTCCTGCTCCTCCGGGCTGGGAAACCCCGTCCCAGCCCTGAAATGACAGGCCACTGAAAGGTCAGGCCCGCGGGCCCTTCCCCAGAGACGAAGCAGGCCCCGCAGGGCTCTGAGCCTCCCCCAAGCCCTTCTCCTCGGTAACTAGATGAGCAGGAGAGCCTCTTGATGTGTCATGTCCAAGGGCCACCCCAAGTGTGACTGCCAAACGTCCTGGTCCCCAGGCCACCGCCCCCCCCTTGAGGCAGAAATGGGGCGGTGCCGATGAGAATGGGTCTCCCAGCCATTCGTTGGCCAAGAGGCCAAGCCCAGGGCCTCGCTGATCTTGCGGGTGGTGGGGGGTGGTCCATGGACATTGGGGTCCACCGCCTTGAAACTCAGAGGTGGTTTGGAGCAAAACTCCTGAGCTGCACAGCACAGCAATCTCCGTCACCTGCCTGAGCCCCTCCGGCCCCAGGCCGGGCACCCCAGACCTTTGAGACGCCCCCACTTGGTGCTGTTGGGCGTGAACAAACCACGTGGACCAGACGTTTCACATCCGGGCAAAAGCATTTCCCAGTTGGTTTTTAAATTCATGCCCTTCCTCAGCCGAGCTGCCGACGGGCCCACGTGAGACGCGGCGAGAACGTGGGGAGCTTGAGTCTCTGGCGGTGTAAAACCTAAGTAATGGTACAGTTCGAACGTCTTGAGTACTGGAAACCCGAAGGGTTTCCTTGCTATGCGCCGGGCACCCCCTGCTCATCCGAGAGCCCTTCCCCCGTCCCCCCTCCCCGAAGGACAGGGTTCCCTTGAATAAGTCTCCCCCAGGAGAGCAGTCCTTGCTGAGCGTCTTCCCAGCCAGGGGGTGCCCCCAAACCACCCCGTCCCCCACCCAGCAAGGCAGGATGTCCAGTGGGCGGTGGAGAATGTAGAGAAGGAACACTTTAGGTATTTATTATTTACGTGTTTTAGTCAATGACTAATTAGTAGATGCTGTTTTTTGCAGCTTGTCTATTATGTTATCTAACTAAAGCTGCCTTTATTCAAGTAAGGCCCCTCCCAGCCCCTCCCCTCCCCCCTCCTCTGCTCCCCATCCCCTAGTATCTGTCTGTCTGTCTGCCTCTCTCTTTCGGTCTCTCTCTCTCTGTCTCTCTCTCTCTCGTCCATTCCCCATGTCCTCAGAGGAAAGAACACCTTCAGCCAGCATCATCCACTGGCTGAAAGTGGGGTGACTTTGGGGACGTTAGAGCTTCGATGTTCCTCACGTGGCCTCTCCCAGCCCTCCAGTTCTGAGGTGCTGGGATTCCTGGGCACCCCTGCATCCCCGCCCCAGGCCCAAGGACCCGACAGACTGACCCCGTGGAGGGTGACTGTGCCGAGAGCAGACGCTGGGCGGTCCCCGCCTCCCCCCTCGCGGACCGCCCAGCCGGCCTGACCCTCCGTGTGACGTGACAAGAGGACAGGGAAACAGGCTCCTCCTGAGCCCAGAAGAAGAAAGATGCATTTTAGGAAGAGGGTAGGTGGTCAGATGGCCCAGGGAGCTCAGGGGAGACACTGTCAGCAGAGGCTCCAGGGACCTTAGCGAAGCCTTCTCAGAAGCCCGTATGCTCTCTGAATGGACTTAGAAGCGTGGGAGCCCACCCCACACCCTCCCTCTGCCCCCAGCCTCTGCCTCTGGCCACAGCTGCCCAAAGAGCCTCCTTTACCTTCCTCACCAGCCACCAGGACTCCGTGTTTTCCCCGGTGTCACTTGGAGTGGCTTTGAAGGCTCAGCCCTGACACCTCCCTGTGCCCAGCGTGAGCCCAAGGCTCCCAGACAGGCCTCCTGCACCCACTGACATTGTGACTTTTGTCCTCAGCCTGGGGCAGAGGGAGGAGTGGCAGAGCTTGCTTCCTGTGGGGAGGGTCCCCACCCCCTCCCTGTCCCAGGCTTCACGCCCCACTCACCGCAATGAATTCTGGGACACCGAGCCATCACCCAGGGTGTTCCTTAATGTCCTTTATTTTGGATCCAGAAGAACTTTGCAGATGTTACATGAGGTTTAAAAAAAGAGAGAGAATTCCAAACAAAGCATAAGAGGATTTGAGAAAAGGGGATATTTTCCAGGGAAAATAGTTTAACTCACTTTTTTTTTCACCTGCCGAAGGATGACTTATTTGCTAGAGGCCACTCACTGGTCAGGCAGCCTTCGGCGACGGAGGCCCCTGGGGCCCCCGCTCCAGTCTGAGAAGCAGAGTGACCGCGGGCCAGCACCAGCTCCTCCCTCTGTAGAAAGCTTTCCTGGTGGGTCAGGGGTCCTTCTGAATTCATTTCCCATTGCTAGCTGAACTTGTACAACTGCAGGTAGAGTTTAGAGAGGCTGAGCAAGGCCGCAGAGGCCCCCGAAAGGGCCAGCTCCCCCGAGCACACGCCTGCGTCCCGCAGTCCCTGCGTCCTCTGCTTTGCTAGTTCCCAGGTGCAAGGACACCGGCTGGAGCCTTGATCTCTGTGCCAAGAAGATGCAGCATAGAGGACAGCAGTGGTGGGGGAGGGGCAGGGGAGCAGCGACCCCACTCCCGAGCGAGCTCCCTGGGCAATGCAGGACACCGGCACCCCAGCAGGGTCCAAGGGGGTGTCCTGGAAACAGCTGTCACAAAGGCCCGCCAGATCGGAGCCACACCCCGTGGTCAGGTCCCAAACGCCCATGGCACCCGGGACATTAACACGAGCGAAGCAGTGGTGGGGACCGTGGCCCACGGGCACTCGCACGACCCAGCCAGAAAGAGCAGCCGCCACCCAGCGGCAGCCAGTGACAGGGCAGACACGTCCACTGGGTACGGGAAGCCGGAGATCCAGGTTTTTATTGGAAATCTGATTTTTTCAATCAGATTTAAAAGAAAAAACAAAACAGGATGGGCAAAGAGAAATCTCACAGGTCGGCCTATACCCTGGCAAAGACCTTGCTGTCTGGAGAGGTGGCTTCAAAGGGGGTTGGGCATCACCCCAGCATTGAGAGAGGGGGCGACTCTGAAAGGGACAGGAACCCCTGACTAGCCCTGGGAGGACTGGCTTATTCCACTCTCCAGGTCCCGAGTCAGTTGGTGTCGAAGGGGAGAGGGAAGGAACAAACGTGGGGACCCAGAGGACGTCCACCTCTGTCCAGGCCAGGCAGAGAGGCCGAGGACGGGGTCCAGGATGGGGGTGGTGCGTGAGGTGGCCGGCTCTCTCCACACCCCGGGTTTTAGCAGCCACATGTCGGAAGCTTCCTCGGAAGCCACGCGGGAGCCGTGCTGCTCACGGGGTGCCCTCTGCTTCTGCCTCAGTTTCCTTACTTTGCCCATGGGTCTACCACAGGTGCTACCTCACTGTGTCCGCTGAGAAGTTTACTTGGGGCGGGGAGAAGTAGAGGTGGCCAGTTCTGCTTGAGCTGAATGTACAATCTATGCAAATTCTCTCTGTCTCTCTCTGTCTCTGTCTCTCGGAAGTATGACCTTTTATTTTACCTTGCGAGCCGGATACTGGACGGACCCCTCTGAGGACTGAGGGCTCTCTGGCGCCACCTGTGTCCACCCCTCGCGTTGTCTTTGGTCCTCCATGCGTCCCTTTCCTCTGCCTGGCTTACGCTTCCCCCCACCCGCCCACCCCCCAGAAAGCCTTAGGTTCGCCTCTTTACAATGTGGCCTTAAAATTATTTTTTGGAACGCTGACCGCCCTGCCCCTCCCATGTCCACCAACACCCGAGAAGAACGAGCCTCTCGAAGCTTTCGTGGCTACCTCGTAGGCAGGGGGCGGCCGGTCTGCCGTGGGCAGACGCTCAGAAATCACTAATACGCGTCGTCTTTGGGAAAAAAACATTCCTGAGTGTTTCCTCTGGGTATAAAGAAGGCTTGGGTGCCCGTCTCAGCCTCAGCCAGCTCCTGCGATGGGCCGGCTTCTCGCCTGCACAGTGCCAACTCTGCCGTCCGCGCCCCCCCCCCCCTCAAGGCGGCGTGACTTCCGTCCATCAGTCAAGGGTAAATCAGGACAGCTCCTCGAGTCATCTCTTCGTCCTTCCTGCCTGGAAAGTGATAGCATTAAACAATCCCAGCAGACGGGGCGTGTTCTCCAAGGGACCACAGTCCCCTTACTTTCGAAACCCCCTTTTTGGTCCCCTTCCATCGCCCCAGGGCTGATAGAGGCCAAAGACAACCCAGGGTTTTCACAGGAATCACTGGAACCGAGCGCAGTCATCTTTCTAGTCCTTCCGTCTTTTTTTTTTAAAAAATAATATGTTGTCAATAGCATTTGTTTGGGTATGTTTTAGAGGCCTCACAATAAGTTATTACCGTCCCCTTTGTTTTTGTTTTTCAAAGACATGTGCTGATATAGTTTCTAAAAATAACTATTTTGTTATAGATCATGATATGCATAAAACTGTACAGAAATATTTTGTAATGTATGGATTTTTTTAAAAAGAGAGAACCTGTAAATAAATTTTAAACAAAGAGAGAATTCAAACGGCACACACTGAAAGATGTAGATATTTTGCTATTTATTGAAAGGAGTATTTTAAGAGATATCGAACTATCTGAAATTGACCAGTAATCAGAGTTCCAATCATCCGATGCTTCTCCTCACAGTAGAATGTGATTCTCAAAAACAATTGCACTATCTGCCCATGTTTGCACCTTTTCTGTCTTTTCATTTAGCAGAAAAACAACGAAATTGTGCCTTAGCTGTATTTTTTTTTTTTACCTTTTCGTCTAGGGGAGTTTGTTTCTTCTGTCTTGACAAAGCAAATTTTTTTGCAGAAAACAGTGGATGTAATAAATATTGTACCATACCAAAAACACTGCAGGTGTACATAGATGCTTTCTGTCATACTGTGTTTTCAGATGCAGAATTTTAAAATTAAAAAAAAAAGAAAAATACCGTTTATGGAGCAGCGGCTGTGTGGCTTCTTATATCATGCGTCCTCACGCGGTCTCGCACTGCCCCCACCCCTTCCTTGGAACTGCCCGTCCCCTGCTAGTAGGCTGACTACATAATAATTTGTCATCCAGACTGGGACACTTCTGAAAATGAAGGGGGCACCACCCGGAAGGGACCACAGGAATAAACCGGACCTCTCCTGGGAAAACCTGGACATCTCCCCCGCTGTCACCCTCAACGAGATTACCGCAAGGTTGTCCTGGTTCGGACAGCGGTAGATGGTTTTAAACCTTCTGTTAAGTAGAGGTTAGCGGGGGAGAGACTAACACCTAAAGCGGCAGTTTTCTGTACCCAACTGGTTAGTTAGTTAGTTAGTTGGGTAGCAAGCCCGTTTCCTCTTTACCGCACAGCCCAACTACATTTCCCAGACTTCCTTGCGCTCAGGTGTGGCCACGTGACCGACATCTGGCCAATGGAATGTGGGTGGAATAAATGAATGCACTTCTAGACCGGCCCATAAACTTACTATACTACTATACGACCGCCTCTCTCCTCTCTCTCTCTCTCCCCCCCCCTCCTCTCTCTCCCCACCCATTTACCAGCTCAGCTGTTTTGAGTCATCTTGATGTGGGGTACCCATTAGTTAATCAATTCTACTTCCCTTCTCGGAAACATCACACGGCCCCCAACATAAAGGAAGACAGAGCCACACCTGGGAGGGGTGGGCCCCTGGATAGCTACATGGGGGGCCACCCGGACAGTCACCCCTATTTGCCTATCACGTGACAAGACATCTACTGTGCTATGCCACCGAGGACGTATGTGTTGCCGCCGCTAACCTTACCTTAACGGACTCGTCCGGAAAGGGGAACTCACGCAGCTCTGTGAACGTAGAATCTCAGGCCCCGAAGGAACGATGCAGAGACGCAGGTGGGTCAAGTGATTTGCCCAAAGGACTGGAACCGTATTTCCTATGCCCGGCGAGACCTTCGCTGGGGCCGGTTCTGCGTCCTGAGGTTGGCCTCATGGCCATGTTTACGTGCAGCTCCCCAAGGCCATGGCCAAGGATGGAGAACGCCCAGGCGGCTGGGGTGAAGGATGCCTTTAATTCACCTTCATGGGACTTCACAGCTGGAACAAAATAGAGGCGATGAGTATATTTGGGAAGCTGGATGGACTCCAGATTCATTTGCCAAAACCTTTTTTCCAGTCTGACCTCATAACCAATCCACTCCCCACTTCTCTGCTTAAAGTGAGTCCTCAACAAGAAAACGTTTTGCTCGCAAGGGAAGGATAATCTCCCCAAATGTCTGTGGGAGGAAGGATCACCAAGGTATTCTCAAAGCTTAAGACAATGAGCCCCGGCTGTGGGCACTTAATGAGTATTTGGTGAATAAACAAGTGAATAAGGGCATGTCTCTTAATTAACATATGGGCACAGGGACATTCATCCAAGCTGCTATCTTTACAGCAACATTTGATCGATAATATTTGGCAAAACATGGGTTATTTCAAGTAAACAGTGATTTTCCCTTTCAGTGATGATATTTCTGGGCCTTTTTCATGAAAAGGTTGGTTGGAATTTCTTTTCCGCTGATTTATGTGACCTGTTGCACGTCACCTTTTGTTCAAAGAATACTAGTAGTGGTGAGCTTAAGTGCATCAGATTATGGTTTTAAGGTTTTCTTTTCATTTTTCACTTGTTTCTTTTAAGGAAGCTCGTTTTCAAACAAAATTGTGCATTCGACTCCAAAATGGGGGGCCAGGAAGGCTGCTCTGTCTCAGCAGTGTCTCCCCACCTCCCACCCCCAGTAAACCCCTCTGGTGGCTCAGGGGACATGCGTCCGGCAACCAGGCTTTGAAACCAAACATCTGCTGGAAACGGCTAGGCCTCCGGCAGGGCTGACTTAGGGCCTCGCTTCAAGGCTGCTGAAAGCTGCATTCAGGTCTCAAAGCGAGACCAATCTGAGAACAAGCTAACCCCTTACCTGGTCTCGGAAAGCCAGAAGCGCGGAAAGGTAGAACGGGTGAAGAGAAGGTGTGGCTGGCCTGAAAGGAACTGGTTCTAACCAGCAAGCAAGCTTGGGTCACGTGGCCCGCCCTAGACCATCTCTGGAGCCGGGAAAACAGGGGGCTCTGATTGGCTGAGTCTGGCTCATATACCCACCCCTGTGACCAGGGGATTGGGTAAGAAACCGTGATTGGCAGCCCCATCCCAAATACATGATTGGCGTGGAAGAGGAACAGTTCCCCAAAGAGAGAGGATGGTGCGGGACAGACAAACACAGCAGCTGTCCATCCACTTGCGGCTCCTCAGATGCCATTTGTTTTTGCTTCCCAGGTACCCAAGCCATCCCCGCCCAGCTCCTCGCTCTCTAGGGAGAAGGGTTCCAGGCCTGTCCTGGCCAGTCATTTCAAATAAACATCAGATGGACGGAGCGGAGGACCTCGCCCTCATTTAATTAGCCGCGGAGTCTTTATGCTTATGGGGCGGGCGACACAAGGGACTTCTCCCTTCCTGCTTGTCGCCTGGGCACAGGGCTCGTGCAAAAGGCCACGTAACGGCCCTTCGCTCATCACGGTGGATGATTCTAACGCGCAGCGAAAAGCAGCGCCTGTGGGCCAGCCAAGAAGAAGGTTTCCATTTCCGTAGCATCGTCCTGGGACCCCAGCCCCCCCACCCCGGACCTGTCCCTGCTCTGTCCCCTCCGCAGGCACCCAGAGTGCTCAGCTAGCACACCTGTCCGTGGTGAGGTGGCCACGCCTTGCTGAGTTGGTGAGCGAAGCTTCTACGGGGGAGGTGATGAGGAGGAAACAGGGCGGGCAGACGGGCTGACGGGCATTGCTGCAGGCCGGGCGGGACTCGGGCGGGGGGATGTGGGGAACGCTCAGGGCCGAACCCCTTTCCCACCCACCAACTTGTCAGTGCCTCTGTCGAAGGAAGGGCTCACCCTCCGCTCGGTGGGAATCACAGGATGACCACCAGGCAGGTAGGTCACCCTCCGCCCGACGCTGGTTTCATTAGGATCAGCCGAGTCAGCTTCCCGAACTTCCCTGGCCAGTGTTTGATGAATGAATGAATGAATGAATGAATGAATGAATGAACCGGACTTCTTCAGGGGGCGACCATCCTGCCTGAGACTTGATGTCCTTCCTTAAGCCTCGATTTGCGACAAGGTGGCATTGCTTTGATTTCTGAGATTCGAGTGAGATTTTTCTCACCTGCCCTGAACGGAGAGAAACACAGCTCTGCCCCCTAATCCCTTTGGAGATTCTTGGGGTGACTCGAGTTCAGCTGCAACCCTGTCCACCTCCACCGAGCTAGCTCATTACAGCTCACTCCTCTAACCTTTTCCCCTTTCCGTACCATACTGCCCCCTAATAAGCGCCCCGATCCATCACTCCCCAAATAACTACTGCCCAGCTGTGTGGACAGAAGACTTCACGTGAGAGGTTGCACGAGAGCATTTCGAACGACGTGGAATTTAGTATTAGATACTTCCGTTCCCAAAGCCCCAAATCCCTCTCCAGCCACCTGCCTGCCCAGTCTCCAGCTTCCCGGCGCATTTCTGTCTCCCCCACCCCACCAAGACGCCCTGGTACCTCTGGTGATCCCATCCCAACGCCTCCTTGCAGACCAGTCCCTCTAGGTGGTTCCACGCCTCGAGAAAACTGTAACAAAATAAGTTCTCGCCCAAGCTCTAAACTTACACCTCGCCTAAGAGAGCTCTGGAACGAGCTCTCATGACAATTACTACAAAACACTTTCCGCTCTGATTACTCCGAGTTAACACGATCCCCGCCTGCCAAGTGGCAGGCGGCTCAGCTCTCTGGCTCCGTTCCTTAAATCATGCTGTTTGTTTATATGTCAACCCTTGGGGTCTGTCTCAGCAGCACGGGGGTTATGTCAGCATCTCCAGCCTCGGTCTCACGCTGTCACGGATGAGCCCTGATCTAGTTGGCGCTGGATGGTGGGCAGGTCGGTCGCAAGTGTCCAGACACGAACACGGATGAACCCTAGGACCGAGGATCACTCAGAACCAAGAAGGCTGACATTCCAGGGTTAGGTCCAATGACGTACAACCCTTCCTGCCAGCTTCTACTTTCTAACCCTGACTCTTTGAGGCCTGCGTCAGCAGATGCTGACATTGACCTTGGCATCAAGGACTCTAGGATGGATTCACCTAACACGGGTCTTACCCAAACTTAGCTTCAAAGACTGGAAGCAGGAGCAGAAGGAACATCCAGGGGACAAGAAATACAGGACCCTCTCGAACTGTACCCGCACTCAAAGTCTGACCTTACCCAGAAACCTAATCGCTGCATCTGTCAGTCTGTGAGTCAGGGTTTTCCAGAGAAATAGAACCAGTGGGATGTACGTGGGGGAGGGAGGGAGGAGGGAGGAGAGAGAGAGAGAGAGAAAATATTATAAGAATCGGCTCCCATGATTACGGAGGCTGAGAAGTCCCAAGGAATGCAGCTGGCCAGCCGGAGACCAGGGACAGTGGTGACCTAGGCTCCTGCCCAAATGCAAAGGCCTGAGAACCAGGAGAGCCTGATGGTGTCGCTCAATCCAAAAGCCAGAGACCCAAGAAGAGTCCACTTTTCAGTTCAAGTCCAGAAAATATGAAAGGACTGAGGTTCCGGCTCAGGCGGTCAGGCAGGGCCAGGGGCGGGGGGCATGGAATCCCGTTAGCAGCAGGGCATCGGCCTTTGCTCGACCGGGGGAGGTCGCTCTGCGTTACTCGGTCTATGCGTTCAAACATTCTTCTTACCTCAAAATACCCTCACAGACACACCCGGAATACAGTTCAAGCAAATACCTGGGCACCCTGTGACCCAGTGAGGTTGACGCATAAAATTAACCGGCACCCTCAGCCCTGGGCAAGGAGGTGCTAGCTGCCTGGAGGCCAGACCGATGGAGCGAACGGAGAGAGCTCTCACCAGCGATCGTGGGTTTGAGTTCTACCCCGCCCTTATGGGTGTGTGGCTTTGAGCCAGTCACTCAACTCTGTGATACAGTTTGATCACTTGTTTAAAAAGAAGGAAAGGAGGGAGGGAGGGAAGGAGAAGAGGGAAAGGGAGGGAGGAAGGAGATGAAAAGGGGAAAAATCTTATCTGCCTTACCTGTTGGCGAAGGGCTCCGGGAGAGACGGAACCAGTGGCTGTCCATCATGAGCACCTGGGTGGGTCCTTAAATGCTGACACCCAAGCCACACCCCCGAACAATTAAATCAGCATCCCTGGAGGTGGGGCCCAGGCATCATTAACTTCTAAAGCTCTCAGGTGGTTCTGATGTGCAGTCAAGGCCGAGAACCACTGGATTAAATGGGTGGGGAACCTGTCCCCGAATGCTGGGGGTCACCCTGATTGCCCTACGCTTCCGCCAGCCCTTCACACAGTCAGAGGTCACCTGGCTCAGGATGACAGCCCCAATCCCACCCCCCACTCCAACCCCCACTACGATGTTAAAACCAGGGCCACAGGGTTAAAGGTGAGATCCCAAGTATTAACAGACACTATCTCATGTTCTGGACCAGCTTAGTTTTCCTTAAAAAGTGACCCTTAGAATCGCATGCCCCAAGAACTGGGAAGAACCGCACAAATAAACTCTCTAGTCTACCCCCATCCCCAACCCCCCACCCCCTCCAGCTGAAGTCCTGCTTCTATTGAAGCAGAGAGGTAGAGGACTCTGGGGGTGGGGGGTTTCCCACTCCCACTCCCACCACCGCCCAGCCCACCTTTCTAAGGCTCTTCCCAGGCAGGTAAGCCAGCTTCCCTCCGGCTCCTGCTCACAGCCACGGGGAACCCCTGCCTAGCTCTGCATTCCAGAACATGCCTAAGTTGGAAAGGCTTCCGGTATCCCACAGCCCCCTCCTCGCTGGTCTGACTGGTAGCTCCTCAGTCACACTGGGCCAGCGAAGGGAGAGGGAGCCCAGCCTGCAGCAGGTCTGCCAGGACTGGGCTGGCCCTGCCTTGCGGCTGGCCTCGGGCTGTCCTGCCGGGTGACGTGTCCTGCCCGCTGGGTTGTGAGGTTTATCTGGAAAGAGGATCGTGTCGTCTGGACCCTCCCTAGCCAGGGCATGCTCCATGGGGCGCAGCATCAGCACCGCCAGGAGCTCACTAGGAAGAGGAAGACGGCATCTCGGGCTCTGCCCCAGACCCCTGCCTCAGAATCCTCATTCTCCCAAAGCCTCCAGCGGTTTGCACGGATGCGCCTGAAACCCTGAGGCACGGTGACCACCTACACATCTACGTGTCCAAAACAGAACGTGGATTTCTTCAAATCAATACATGGCTACCGAGCCCCGTGCAAGGAACTACGGTAGAATCTAGGAATATAACTGTGAGTGTAACCAGTCTCCGTCCTCGAAGAATGTCATGGGGGCGACAGGGGCGAGACCGTGACCACCGCCTGCCAAGTGCCAGCTGGAGGGTGCGTGTGGGATGCCCTGGGAGCAAGGACAAGGGCACAGTGGCAGTTTCGAGCTGTCTACAAACTCTTTGGTGCGTCTCCTTTCAAGAGATAGAGCTTAATTCTCTTCCCCTTTAAGCGTGAGCTGGAAATGAATCGCTTTCAACCAACAGAATATGGCGGAAGCGACAGTGTGTGGCTTCGGAGCCTGGAACATTGTCTTAGTCGGCGCAGGCTGCCGTGACGGGATGCCACTCTATTTCCCATGGTTCCGGAGACCGGAAGGCCAAGATCAAGGTGCCGGCGTGGTCGGCCCCTCTTTTGCGATTCTAAGGGTCACTTTTTAAGCCTGGGTTGCCAACTGCCATCCTTTTAGTGTGCCCTCCCGTGGCAGAACGAGAAAGAGCTCTCAGGGGGCTCCCTTTTATAAAGACGTTAATCATTCACAAGGGCTCCGCCCTCATGACCTATCACCTCCCAAAGGCCCCGCCCCCTAAAAGCATCACGCGGGGAGTTAAGATTTCAACCTGTGACTTTCCAGGACACACGAACATCCAATCTACTGTGGACATGAAAAACATTGTAGCTTCTTCCCGCCTCTCTTTCTTGGACCACTCACTCTGGGGCGAGCCAGCTGCCAAGTCATAAGGACATTCAAAATCTCAACAGCCCATGGGGCGAGGAACTGAGGCCCCATCCCAATAGCCCTCTAGAAACCGGACCCTTCAGCCCTGGCAAGCCTTTGTATGACCACAGCCGCGGCCGATGCCACAACTCTAGGTTCTATCCAGAACCACCCAGCCGGGCCACTCCCATGCTCCGGAACAGAAATGTGAGCTAATAAGCATTGGCTGTTTCAGAGGACAATTTGTTCAGTAGCGACGGAGAACTAACACAGGCACCGAACCACGTCCTGCGGAGGCAGAGACCTCCCAAAGCACGTGAGCTGAGACCAGGAGGACGAGCGGGAGGGCCCCAGGCCACACGGGCAGGAGGGAGTGTTGCAGAGGGGGCCCGCACCTGTGCAAAGGCCGGCTCGGGCGTGGGTGGCACTTTGCACGAACCACAAGTGACTCCGACAGGGAAAGGGAAGTTGGGACAGATGGCACCAGAGAGATGTGCAGGGGCCTCACAGACCCCGCAGAGAAACTATCTTGAGGGCGATGTGAGACTCTCCCCAGCACAAGAGGGACGTGGCCACGTCCATGCTTTATGTCATCTGCCCTGGGACCCTCGGAAGAACAGGTCGGAAGGAGGCGAGACGGACGGTGAGGAGGGCGGACAGCAGCCTACTGCAATGGTCCAGACGGGAAATTATGGCAATTCGGACTAAGGTGGGGGTCCTGTAAACATGACACGCTCGATACTGCCCAGAGATCTGATTGTACAAGTGACACAGTCTCTTCTGTGTCCACCTGTGCACCCTTAGGCTCAGCGTCCGCTGGCCGGCTGGGAGCGTGTAACCTCAGGTAGGTTTAGTGGCAGAAGGGAAGATCATAGAAGTGTGATCACGTATCAGACACCGGTCAGCACCCCCGACCACCCCAGAAATTAAAGCTGTGAAGCGGTGGAAATTTGAATCTTAGATGGAGCTCCAGGGGAAACTGAGTCTAAGGGTCTCAAGCTTTCTTCCATGCTCCCTACTTTCTATTGAGAATAGCCAAATCAACAGAGACAGAAAGTAGACCCATGAGTGGTCGCCTCGGGCTGGAGGTCAGGGCTTGGGTATAAAGGTTCTTTCCGAGGCGACTAAGATATTTTAAATCGACTGTGGTGACGATCGTGCATATCTGTGAATATACGAAAAACCACTCAGTTGTACATTTTGCGTGGGTGAATCCTGCAGCTTATGAGTTGTATCTCAAAGGTGTTTTTTTTAAAAAAAAAACGACTTTGCTCCTACTTAATGGAGAAAACCAAACATCAGAGAGACGTGCTCGTTGGCATCCTGTCACATGTTTATTAATTCGACTGTTGTTTACTTACCTCAGACAGAACGTACGTTTCACAGACAGAGACTGGGTCTGTTTTACTCACCACTGGTTTTCCAGAGCCCAGAGCAAAGCCTGGCACTTAGCAGGTGCTTGAAAATGATTCGATGAATGAATGGATGAATGAATGAATGATGAATGAACAGCAATTTAACCAAACCCTCGAGCGTCAGAAATGAATGCTCTCCTTGCTCTGATGGGAGACATGAGCTTCCTCCTTTTGAAGGTGTTTGTTGGCTCCCGTGAAGAACAGCTGACCTCTGACGTCATCTGCAAAAACCTGATTCCCAGCAACCTTGGGGTCCGACCCTCACCCCAGGGTCACTGCCACGTGACACCGTCCCTTTTAAAGCAGCTGAGTCAGCAGCACCCGTTGACACTCATTAATCCAATTCTCGTGACGCTGGACAGGCAAACACAGAAGCTCACAGAGCGGAACGAATTGCTGGACCCAGAGTGACACACTTCTTCCGGCTTCCCGGCCTGCTGAGGTGTACGGGGCCCTGCCAGTGGGACTTGGAAAGCAGGCTGTAGTTCAAGGGCACCTTGCACGCGGACATGCTGTCTCGCCGCCTTCAGGGGCTGGGGAAATCGGAGGTCGCGTGGCGACAGACCCCCTTGGGCTCTGTGAAGCCGAAGATCAATGCAGACATCATGGCTCCCTGTAGCCAGGTTAACCCCCAGAGCCTGTCCACAGACGCGCCCTCTCGTTCAGCCTTGCAATTTGAGCGGGAATGATCTTCCGTCTGGCGGGTGAGGATGCGAAGACAAAAAGCTGACTCGCTCACGGACCCAGAGCCGGGGAAGAGGTCCTCGCAGGAACCTGGTAAAGCTGTGAAGTTTGAATCCAGGCCCAGGTGTGAGTGCTAATTGCCAATTACCGCCTGACCTTGGGCTGGTTTTTCGTCTCTGAGCTTCGGTTTCCCTATCTACAAATTCAGCAGCAACTACAAGTTACCTTCTTGGTGTTAAAACGAGGTAGTGCATACAAAGCATTGATCCCAGGACCTGGCGGGAAAAAAAAAAAAAAGTAGGTTTTTCGATAAATGCTAGTTTTAAAAGAAACCATTCAGGCTCTTTCCATCGTGCATTTTGTGAAAAACTCCAATACAGCATGTTCTATTATTAAAGACCCATCCCAAGGCTCCCCTTCCCTTCCCTAATTCCCCCCGAATGAACCTCAGCTCAGAGGATAAGATCTGACTTAAGTCCCTAACGGGCAGCTCTGTTGAGCACCTACTGTGTGCCAGACCCTGAGAGAGGCACTGGTGATGCAAAAATCAAAGGTTCCCTGTCTCCCTTCAGGGGACGTATAACACACGATGATCGAGGATGAAGCTACAGACAGAAGGGGTAAGGGAATGTCACGTGATACGATTTCCCGATGCTCCGACACCTGGCAGATCGCCAAGTCCCTCGTCTGCCCCATTCTGCACCTGTCCACCATGGCCTCATCCTCCGTGGCGCTTCGTGCTTGGGAAGTGATGAGGTGCTATTTCTTTGACCCCCAATATTTCTTTAGCACCTACGATGAGTCAGGCGCTGAGCTGAACACTGTGCTCCAAACGAAACAGACCTACCTGGTTCGGTCCCTTGAGGAGCTTCGAGTCCGGCACGGACGACAGCTGTTAATGCAATGAACGCGTCACCACTCGGAAGCAGCAAACGGGAGCACAGGCTGCACCGAGGACCTGTAACAAGAGGACAGGACCTAGTCAGGGAGGCGAGAGAGTCCTCGTGAAGAAACGACGCCGACAGCTCCGATCTGGGGCATGGCGATGACGTGACTGGCCCGGGGGAGGGGAAGCGCTCAGGCAGGAGCGAGGGCAGCGTGAGCAAAGGCCCCGTGGTAGGGAGAGCCCTGCCTTCGTGAGTGGCAGGCAGAAAAGATGCAGCAGCCACGCCAGGAGAGGCGAGAGCACGGGAGGTGATGTCAGGGTGCTGAGTAGACACCGGCCTGTGGCAGACTCGGAGACCTTGTTGGGGTTCTTATCCCTGGAACAGTAGGATGCCAGAGAATGTCTGTCAGGCCTGGGGGTGGCTGTAAAGGGGTGACCTACTCGTACTTATGTTTTAAGGAGCTGATGGGGAGCACAGGGGAGCGTCCACGGTGGTGAAGTCAGAGGGGACGGGAGACCCCCCGACCCTGCAGGCCAGGCCTGGGGTCTGCGGTTTAGTCTACGTTCAATGGGAAGACTTTGGTCTCTGGGGAGCAAAGGATAGAAGGTAGCGAGCAAGGGCCAGTGTGAGGGGAAGTTATTAAGTCACTGTGCTAGCCCAGAGGGATATAATGACAGCTTGAATAGGATGGAGGGAGGGAAGAGAGAGAACGCGTAAAACTGAGAGAAATGGGAAGATCCGAGGGACGTTTCGGACACCGAGGGGCTGTGGACGACTCAGATGTCCCTGGGAATGGACACAGGGAGGAATGGGGCCAGGCAAGTGACCTCACCAGTATTCAGGAGCTCACCTTGGAAGGTGCTGACCTTGGGAGATGCCCTTGGACCACAGTGGCTGCCCTGGCCTCAAGCTAATACCCTACAAGGCACATTCCATTTGCTCAAGCTGGGGGACCAAGTAATGTGGATGATCTCAGTAGGAAAATCAGGCCAGGAGTCCAGAGGCGCTAAGCCTGGGCCTGTTTTCAAGGTGGCGGTGATTTCTTTGTCATAACTACTTCTTCAGTAAACCTTGGAGATGCTTCCTGAATGAGCCACAATTCTCAGAGGTGATGGAAAGAGTGTTTACAAAGGAAGATGGTATCTCTAATTTCGAAAAGCCTCCAGGTCCCTCCTGTTTTCCCGCACAAGAAAACATATCTCTGGAAAACAAATGTCTGGAAATGCTGCTTTTGCTCCTGAAATTAAAGTCCTGGATTCATTTCCCTTCTAGAGAAATGTGGTGGATTAATTTCCCTTCCTGAGACGGGGTTTTTGTAACCTAGGGAGTCTCAATCAGAGGCAATTTTGCCGCCCCCCCCCCCACCGCCAGGAGACATTTGGCAATGCCGGGACTTATTTGGTTGGGGGTGGTATAGGAATTTAGCGGGTAGACGCCAGGGATTCAAAGGACAGGCCCCACAACAAAGGATTATGCCGTGCCAACTGGCAGCAGTGCTGAGGTGAAGAAATTTTGCTATAAACCTTGTCTATACCTGCTCTCGTTACATTGAATATTGGGATCATGTCATTCTTGTTCTCCTCCTCCAGAAAATATCAGGTGGAAAGATGGATGGAAGGATGGAAGGATGGAAGAATGGAAGGATGGATAGACAGATGGACAGCTAAGTGATAGAAAAGTAGTCATGGAATGACTCAATGACTGGATGAATAACTAACAGCATCAATGACTAATGACTAGACACAGATGACACGTACATTTACCACCTCTGTGCAGCACGCAAAGGCCTCGATTGGGACTGTGTTTCAGGACTTGCCCAGTGAGATTGTCTGTGATGCTCATTGATACCATCAACTTTTCTATCCCTCTCTCCAGTATATTTGTGTTTTTTTTTTATTGTCTCTCTCTTCTGACCAGAATATAATTGTTATGAGGGCAGAGACTTCTGTCTGTCCTATTTACTTCGTTGCCTTTAGCATGAAGAACAACGCCAGCCACAAAAGGAACCCTAAACCTGGATAAGTATTTGTTAACTTCATGATGTAACTTCACAGTCTTCAGCCAACCAGTGAGGAAGGTACCTGTTTTTATTTTCTTCTGTGACAAACGAAGAAACAGAAGCCCAGAATGTCATTTGTCCCAGGCCACACAGCTGGGCAGTGACAAGCCCGACTCCTACGGGCCCTGAAGAACACGACGACTCAAGCCATGTCACCTCCCTTCCAAATGACTGAATGCAGGTCAACGTCTCTGAAGCCTCTTCCTGGCTTCGGCTGAAGATGAAAAGGCAGAACGCGTCCAGTCCCTATCGTACGTCCCCGCTTCCCAGTCCCTGTCCCTTCCAGGAGAAATGAGGATGGACAAGGTTTACTGAGCGCGTCCCCCAGCCTTCCTCTCTTAAAGGCCGCCAGACGCAGAGGAATGCGCCTGAGGAGGGACGGACTTGAGTCTCTTTGTCTCAGCTTACAAACTTGGGTCGGTTGGAGACTGTACAATGGGAAACCCATTAGAAGCCCTCAGAACCCACATGCAGTTTCATAATACCCCCTTCCTTGATAGAAATGCAAATAGTCCAGCACCAGCTCGGGCCCCAGTCAGTGCTGCCGTGTGATAAGGGGATTTCTGTTGGGGCCCCAAGAAATCCCGCCTCATGGGCTGTGAAGGAAGCATGGGGTCAGGGGAGGCGTCTTCCTTCGGCGCCACTTCCAAAGGACTTAAATATTAATTAACGTGCAACCCAAGCCCCGCTCCACCGTACCCGGATTTTACACGGTCGTATCCACACTAAGGAATTCAGCGATCCCGTGACGTCCTCTCCAGGATGGCTTCTGTGGCACTTCCGATCAATGAGCTGGGAGCGCGTTTGTTTGTGGCCCCCGAATGTTGCCAACCCGTGACATCTCCCAATCGGGTCGAGTGAGTACCTGGAGCTATTTTCCAATCCGCGCTGCGCAAACACAAGTCAAAGGAGAGAGCCGCTAGGAAGAGCTAATCAAACTCGGGGTGACCCCGTGCACCCCAAGCCAGCCTCGGCTGGACTCTCCTGATGGGAATAAGGACACGATCTGTGGTCGATGCAGGACGTCACATTTTACGATTCACTGTAACGAATGGCGTGACGCGTAGCCAGGGCGACTAACATGTGGCCACCAATCCCACGGCAACCGCACGCCTCCCGTTCCCCGTATGGCTTGCCACACGTGTTAGGAGAGCAGCTACGATGGGCTAAACAGTGTAGGTAAAAAGAAGACAACGGGCCCAAAGTGAAGTCGTATGCTAAGCCCCATGTCACCAAACCCAGAGGCGGCTTATTTGACCCTCCCGGAAATGGAACCTCAGACCAGTCCATGAGGAGTCACCTGGTCAGCATTGGTGGGGTCATCTGCCCTCCCCGGCCATACGACAGCGTCCTCATTCGGCGTCCCGATCTCCCCGCCCGATTCACCAAGCATCGGACAAAGCCAAGGAGACCTTTCTAACTTACTCAGGTGCATTTTGTGTTTTTCAACAGTTTTCACGGGCACGAGGCTGCGACGGTGACCCAGAGGTGCAGCTTGGAGTTCGTGTCGTAACAGAGCAGGGAGGGAATAATAAAAACGTCACCAAAGAATGCCGGCTCTGGCGAGGGCGATGATGACAGAGAAGCACAGGGAGGTGACAGACGGGGGAATCGGCCTGGGCTTTCAGCCCACGGTCCTGGGCTTCAGGGCTCTGGATGGGACCATAAGTTATGTGGTCACCTGTTGAGTGGCCGTGTAACGACAGACCACACTGGTCAGGGAAGGCCTGTCTGAGGAGGTGACAATCTGCTAAGGCCGAAGAGTGAAAATTAGTCATCCCCGGGAGGGCATCCTGAGCCGAGAAAAAAAAACAACAAAAAACCCTACAAGTGGGAAGTCCGGAGGAAGGGATGAGCTTGTCCTTTCGGAGGAAGAGAGAGGAGGTGAGCGCAACGACCAGAAGGCAGTGTGCAAGGTGACACAGCGGAGATGGCCAGGGGTCCGGTCATGTGCAGCCGTGAAAGCCTGGGCATGGAGCCTCGAGGTCACTCTCCGTGGTGGCGCAGGGAGCCACGGGCAGTTCAAGCGAAGGGGCGACAGGAGTCAAACCTCTCAGAGCTGGCTCCGGCCGTCATGACGAGAGTGGATTCTCCGGGGCCGCCTGCCAGACGGAAGGACCAGTGAGGACGTTGCTGCCACCGCCGAGGTCCTGGATGGTGGAGGCTTGATCGAAGGAAAGCGGGTAAGGGCTCAGGCGTGTTGTTGAGGCAGAGGTCATTGGCCCGACGCTGGGTCAGACGTACGGGTATGAGAGAAAGGGGGAGAACCCTGAGTTTGCCCTGGAGCGACTTTGGGGGCTGGGGATGCATCAAGCCCCAGGGGTGACTGGGGCCGAGATGGCATGCACTGCACAGATGGGACATAAAGCTGGGAGTGACGACTCGTGGGGCCATCGCTACGAGCCGAATCTCACTAAGTCCTCCCGGCCACCTCCATTTCACAAGCGAAGGACGCTCTGCGCAAGAGATGAGGCTGCACTTCAGGGACAGGCATCGGGATTCGTGGAACACCGGTCCTAGAGGAAATAGGCCAGAATCACACACACCACCATGCCCGACCTAGGACTTCTGCTTTCAAATGACGTGTTATCGTTCGTGAACGGTTCCGTGGGTGCGTGGAATTACTCACGGGAAAATACAGCAGGACCACATCTCAGAGGGGCTTGAGGAGGGAGGAGCCCCAAGACTGTACCTTCCTTTAAGACTCTAAAGAACAGGAAACTTAGTCTAACTCTCGACTCGGCGGTGGGAAGATACTCCAGAGGTCAGAGAGCCCAGGAGGAAGGCTTGGACCAAGTGAAGGATCAGATCTGCAGGATGGGGACGGAATCACGGGGCCGAACAGAGAGTGTTTTTTCAGGAACCCTAAATTCTCAACGTGAGCCAAACCTTTTCCTGTCTGCAACCCGAAGACTTGCTAAGATTCCCCCGGTTCTGAAGCAGACAGGAACTCAACGCCAGAAAAGACCTCCCTGGCCCACAGCATGGACTCGAGCTGTGCGCCCTCAGAGGATTTCCGTGTCCTGGAATGACAGCCTGGCCCGGCTGGGACCGTCGGTCTCACCTGGGGAGTGTCTGGCTTTCATCCAAACCAATACGGACCAGTCCAGCCTTCGGTGACAGCTCCGTCATTTCTCCCCAGAGGCCGCGTGTTCCCCTGCCAGCTGTCAGGGAATTCTTTTCTTAGCCGTGACACCATGAAGGTTGGGCGCGGGAAGGGGAAGCAGTATTCACCATGGTCTCGGGCGACAAGGGGCGGCCAATCGCTTAGTCTGAGACAAATCCCATTAGCAAGGACATGAGTCTGTGGGAAGATTCTGCTCGGCGACTCTGAGGGCAGACGGGAATGTGACAGGAGAGACATGCCAAACCTGTCAGGTTAGATGATAAAAAATTGGTTCGCTTTCAGTTTTCTGGATGTGGGGTATGTGCCGTGATTCTCTCTGAGGGAGAAGCGTCAGCCCAGACACTGTCAACGTCCCCAGAACAATGGCGCTTGCGTTCTTACTTTTAAAATACAGCTGTGGTGTCAGCACTGCAGTCATGCAGTGGGACGACACACAGTGGGACAGCACGCAGTGGGACAGCACACAGTGGGACAGCATGGACATTTAGAGTCAGGTCTGGGCCGTAGCGAGGACAACGTCGGCCCGTGCAAAACGGCCCCGCTTGCTGGGTGACTTTCTAATGTCCCTCTGGACATGCAAGTCGATAAAAGAGAAAAAAATTATTGATAAACTTTATTTTCTCTACAGACACCAAAGCTGTTATGTTTCACAGTCTTAATTTACACTGAAACTCCCAGGTCTGGAACTAAATTGTAAAGCTCACTTTGTCTTATTCATAACTTTACCAGCAGGCTGTTTGCTTTGTTTCTTTTGCCATTTCAGAAACCCCCTGTGCTGGTGGAAATGCCACTCAAAGTCATAGTGTCCTCAAACAAACAAACAAACAAACAAACCCATCTGTATGGATTGGCCCCATTCGCGGTGACTTCAGATTAAGCTGTGAAGCTCTGTCTACATCACCATGTCTTCTATATTCATGGCCAGGCAGTTATATAGGGAAATACACAGTATTTTATATAAATTACTTTCTTTTCATGCTCCTTTATAATACAGTTAGGACGTAATATTTTTTTATGAATTACATGTGTAAGTGAGTTACATAATCTATGAATCTCATTTCGGGCTAGTAAAGAAGATGTCACAAAATATTAATTATAGGTAGAGGGCTCCTGGGTCTGACAGAACTGAGAAGCATAGAAATATAATGAAACAACATTATTAAAGAAAATACTGAGTGTACACCTGAAACTAATATAAAGTAATATTGGATGTCAACTCTAATTGAAAAATAAAAATTTAAATAAAAAAGGAAAGTATCGAAGAAGGAAAAAAGATCACCCTAGTAAGTTTTTCAATATTCTTTCCGGTCCTCTCTCGGACACATGCTCCCGTAGGCACTAGAGAGGTAGAACTTGGAGGAAGAGGAGGTGGGGGAAGGACATGGGGTGGGGAGGGTGAGGACAGATGGGGGAGGGAGAGAGAGAAGGGGAGGAGGAGATGGATGGTGAGTGGACCCCACGGGAGTGGGAAGGGAGGGGCTGGAGGTAGAGGAGGTGTAGAGAGGAGGAGAAGGAGGTGGGAAGGCGGCCAGGGAGGAGGGGGGATGGAAGACAGAGAAAAGGGGAGACGGGGGAGGTCCCAGAAGGGGACCTAGTGCCCGCCCTGCTATTTCTGCCCCCCCGGAGGCAGGTCGCTCTCCCTGTGTCTACCTGACAGGCACGTCTGCCTCATCAACTGCCCAAGGACGGAGAAGGTCGACCAGCACAGACAGGAGAAAACTCTGGAAAAGTTCGAGGGCCAGTCACGGAAGGGGCACGTTGCAGCTTTCCCGATGGAGAACTAACTCCCAGCTGGATCCGGCAGGCACCTGCCGCCCAGGTGTGTACGCCAGTGCGCGCCCCACGCGCGCCTCCTCGCCCCGCACCGCGCAGAGGCAACCGCGGGGGAAGCGCCTGCAATTCATCCGCTGCCAAGTCACTCGGATGCCACGGCTTCTCCCCGGTCCACGCGGCGCCGGAGCTGAGACAGCTCTGGCCGACCGGAGGGAAGTGTGAAGCATTTGTCATCGAGGTCCCTGGAATCTTCCGAGCAATTTTCTCCATCCTGAGCGACTTCACATTGCATGTTTAGCATTTGTTTTCATATCTATTCGGATTCATCGCCAAAGGCTGATCTCGTTAGCACTTTTCACAGTGTATTAGAGAAAACAAATAATTGCTTGGTGCCAATGCATCGGTGTGACAGGGACGACCTTTTCATTTTCATCCGCTGCTTTTCTGTGTCCTCCAGGTCTGCCCAACCTCTCTCTGCAAGAGCCAGCGACCTCTGGAGAAGGGAGAACCCACAGGTCCAGATTTTGTGAACCCTCGCTGGGGCTGTTTCAGACCTGGGATTTGGCCTCCTAAAAAAACTCCAACTGACTCATTCATTCATTCGTCAACAAATTGAAAGGGAACGTTTAAGCAAACTTGTTTCGAGCCCTTTGTAGCTGCTCGATTGTCAACACAATTGAGATCCCAGTTTCAATGTTTCCCGCCTTGATCTGCTCATCAAAGCAAGTCCTTTAAAGATCTCTAACAAGCAGCATTCTGTCAGCTCACTTAATGCACCTGGTTGATTAAAAGAAATAATGGCGCATTTTCAAAACATTTCATAGTGCAAGATTTTCCTTATTCTTGAGCTGTTTCTGCGCAAGGAAGGTATTTTTCAGCATTCTGAGGTTTCCAAATGCAGATATTTAGAGTACACGTACACAATTTGAATAGTTATTTCTTTTAAAAGATAAGTCTACCTCCTTATATTTTCCGACTATTCTCGGAGTAAAACTGACCACGCTTCACTTATTAGGTTCAGATGCATTGATGGCAACGAATGTATTGAGTGACCTTTTGGGCCCCACTCTCCACCCCTCTCCGCATCTATACCCCTGCCATAAAGGTGTGCAATTCCTCCCACAAAAGGGAAGGTAGATTGTCCAACTCATTGACCTTGAGCTTAACCATGTGACTTTGCTTTGGCCAACGGGACATGAGCAGATACGACGCAGGAGAGATCTGAAATGTGCTCGTGTGGTCGGGAACACCCTCCGTGACTCTGCGACCCCCAGGAGAAGAGCTTTGCCACTGAGATTTCGTTACGCAGCGAGAGCTGACTCATACGTGGTCGTGACGGCAACGGCGAAAATTCTATTTCTAGAGCGTCCCTTTCGATAATACCGAAGAGACTGAAATACAAGGGTTGTGAGGTGCGACGTGGCTCCAACCCAGGCTCAGCCATATCCTGTGTGATGAGGGCATTCGAGCTCGCTTATTCTCTGTCCTCATCGGTAAAGTAAGAATACTATTTATCTTGCAGGGCAGGCATGACGCGTAAACGAGATGATGCCTATCGGGTGCCTGGTACAGAGGTCAGCACTCAACAGAATAAGAAAGAAGGGAGGGAAGGAAGAAGAGATGAACGGACCGGAGGAGGGAAGGCGGGGAGGGAGGATGGCAGGTTCATGAGAACAGGAAGTTCACCTGGAATTGGAGGCTCGCCGCTCCCACTTCCCCTGCCTCTGAGTTCTTTTCGCCCGGCCTAAACCCAGAGGAGAATCCCGTGCCATCCTCCCCGGGCCTCCCAAGGCACGCTGCCAGGTGTCCGATGCTTTCGCAAAGCCTCTCTTCCTTTTGAACCTGTTGCCACAGGAATCAAACTCCCGTATTGGCAAAGACTGGCAGAAAGAATTGGGGGGTGGGGGTGGGGGGGGGATTCACCCTCGTGTGTGCTCACTGGGAAATTATCCCTAGCCTTTGATATCTTAAAATTGAAGAGCTGTAAATGCCGGTTGTCATGGCAACATGCCGCATGCTGCCCTGTGATTGGTGGTGGAAGTTCACGTCCCTTTGGGTGCTGCAGCCTGATTCACTGTTATTTTTGTCAGTGTGGAGGAAGAGCTCACACTTGGGGTTCGGGGCACTGACAGCAGCCCCTGCGGACCGAGTTAATTTTCAGAGACTACAGAGAGAGAGAGGTGGCTGGGCCCCCGTCATGGTTATAGTCCCGAAAAGTTGCCAACGTTTAAGTGAGAGTCAGAGAACATTATGAATAGAGCACCCCCCCTCCCCCGCCACACACACACACACCTCCGACTTCTCTCTTCGGCTACTTGAATTTCTCTCGCGATCTGGAAAGTAACGTGTTTGGGTTGGAGAAGGGATAACAGGAGGGGGTTGGCCCACAGCATGCGCTGGCCCTGCTTCCCTCGCCGGCCACGCACACAGAGCTCGGTAACAGTCACAGGCATGGCCCACAGAGACGTGCGAAAGCCTTTTGATCTGCATCTTCACCTCCACCCCCAACTATGTCATGATCCATCGTGCCGGGCCGGATCCAGCCGACTCCCTGAAGACCTCTGAACCTGAATTTCCTGTCGCCACTGGCCTGGAAGCCAGACAGTGGTCTCCCTGCAATGCAAGCCGATTCGTTTTCCGTTCCGATCTCTCGGATGAGCTAAAGCTCACCGGTATTATAATATGAATTGCTCAGCTCCTTTCTCTCTCTTGATTTTTTTTTCTTTCTTTTTGCTTCCTGCCACATGTTTTTGAAAAGGGAAGCAGGAAGCACATTTGGCATTGCTCATAATGTGAGTTCCATCCTCAGGAGAAATGGGGGCTCTTTTTGAGTAGCTGATGGCAGGGAGTGTCTGACATTCGCCATGTGTGCTGCGGGCGTACAAATGTAGAGAATGTGGTGGAACTTAAAAGTTAATTCAGGAAGAGGGGAAACGTAGATGAAACACTGGATCGAGAGGCCCTTGTCCCAAAACGCTGTCTTCAGAGGCGCGGTGGGCGTTTAAAAATTCTTTTTGACCACTCTGCTCCTTCGCACGTCCTTCCTTTGCTGGGAGACCATCTCCGCGTGATGGCAGAAACGTAAAGCTTCTTCCCCAGCAGCTCGTGCGTGGCGGCCACGGGCACGTACACAGTCACTCACACCTGTCACACCTGCGCTGGGTGTCACGAGGAACCCACCGTGGAGGGAGGCACAGCAGGGATGCCCATCTTCCCGGGGGAGGAAAGGCAGAGATGCTCACAGCAGCCTCCCCTGCTCGGAGCCAGCAGCTGGACCAGGGCAGCCGAGGTAGAGACTCCACGGGCACAAAGCCACAGGGTCGTTTCAGCCTCCAGGCCGGGCTCTCCAGACCTCCCGTGAGCACGCACGAAAACGTCCTTTAGTAAAATCTCTGCGCATGCAGGTGTGCGCGCATGCAGGTGTGCACACATGCGTGCACACGTGCATACGTGTGCGTGTGTTTGATATAGTTTATTCGAGGCTGTCAGTAGAACGAGGCTGGCCCAAGGAATTCCTTGGAGAGAGAAGCACATCAGCTCCCCAGCCTTTCTCGGGGCCTGTGCGTCTCTGTCTGGATCCAGCCACTCGGACGTGGGTGCTCTGCCAGCATTCTTCGTCGCTTACGGGCTACACATGCAGGGACGCCGTCCACGTGCCCCAAAGGCCCTTCGCTTCCTCCCCGTGAGCTAACGTTTTCCCATCGTAATTTTATTCCACTCCCTTTCTCTGATCATCACTCGGCACTTCCTGTTCCATCCGACAGTTCCACAATTACTGAGTGCCGACGACGTGCCGGACACTGCTCTGTCCACGTCGGAGGGAAGCAAGAGGACTTTGCTCCTGAGAATATCTCAGTGTAGAGCGGCGCTGAGTGAAAGAACCCCTTTTTTCTAAATACCTTTGCATGCAAAAATGCACGGAAAAGAGAGAGGAAGTGGGGGTGCTGTGATGGAAGCCAGCAGGGCTCTGAGCTCCACCCACTGAACGTCCTCCTGAGCCCCACTCCCCACCTCCCTCTAAAGTGGCGGTCCCCAACCCTTTTGGCACCAGGGACTGGTGCCCCTGTGAGCATCTAATGCCTGGTGATCTGAGGCGGAGCTGAGGCAGTGATGCTGGCCCTGGGGAGCGGCTGCAGATACAGATGGAGCTTCGCTCGCTCACCCACTGCTCACCTCCTGCTGGGAGGCCCAGTTCCTAACAGGCCATGGACCAGTACTGGTCCTTGACCCGAAAACTGGGGGCCCCTGCTCTAAAGGGTCCTGGGGAATCCTCCCAGACCTGCAGGACCAACACTGAAGTCCCCTGGCGTAGGTGGCTTGGGGCGTACGAACCAGACAGGGTGTTTAGAGCATTTCTTCCTCTGTGTCCTGTCTCTTGAGAAGGAAAATCTTTCTGGTTCTTTCCCAGCTGTGTGTTTCCACTTCTGAGAAGACCCCCTGAAAGGATGCTCCTGTCGTTCCTGCTTATGGTCTATCCTCGCCGCAGGTGACTGTCTCCCCGCACCTCGCAGGACCCGGAGGGGGCGGGAGGCAGCCTGACAAGGGTCTGTTGGTTTTGCCTGTCCAGAATCTCTCTCTTCTTCTGGTCACGGCACCCTCATTGTCCCGAGAGGGACCGACACATTTCTCCTGCTCTTGGATCACATACCTCGTTCAGGTGGTGACGACGTCACCCACAGTGCCAACAGTAAGCACGTGATGCCGCCAGGCCAATCGGAGCACCGCACCCCTGGCCTCGGTGACGGGTGTGATTTGGGGCAGGTGACCCCATCCGAGCTGAGACAATGGAGAGGAAAGCGAAAGCGTTTCGGCGGGGTCTGGGCTCTGGGCTTGCGAGCCGAGTTCTCTGGAGCTCGAGACGTGGATGGCCCACGGGCCCCACGGGGATACGGGTCCCGCCTGGGCCCATCGCAGGCCGCGTGAATGTGGGAGAGTCACCCGGCCTCTCTCCGCTCAGCTTTCTCAACAGCAAATGGGGCACTAGGAGTTTTGTCGCTGACCGTCATGTTGGGAGACTTTGATAAGGCCATAAAGGTCGTGTGCTTTCTCACCGTGCCTGGTTCCTAGCGTGCATCCTAAATTGTCATGATTCGCTCAAAACGAAAACAAAAACAAGAGTAGAGATCCAGACTCCAGAAAACTACGAGTTTTCCATGGGCCTGGGAAGAACGCTTCGGTCGGTGGGGGAGTGGGGAGTCGGGTTATTCTCGAGCTGGGGGCGGGGAGGGGCAGTGCTGACGAATTCGGGACTTCGCGAAGCGGCTTAGGGCTGCGTCTTCGAGGACCTGCCGCTCCTCGGCAGCGGCCGTTACGTGCCGGGCTGTCAGCTTGGCAAGCGGGAGGCGGCCGAGCTCTGCGCACGGGCCGAGTGTAGCGCTCATCATCGTGCTGCGAAGCCACATCTCATCGTGACGCGCGGGTCCTGAAACGCGGCTGAAATCGATTCGGCCACTCCCGCTTCGGTCTCGCCTTGCGGTCACTGCTCTCTGACCCGTGCTGAGTGACCCACGAGCCCAGCGGGCCCCGCCCCATTTCTGCTGCCGGTGCTGGGGGTGGGGAGGAGAAGGGTCTCCCTCATCCCCAACTAATAACTCGGAGCGGCGGAGATGCTGGCGCCAGGGCCCCGCGCTCTGCTGTTGCTTTTGTTCGATTCGCCGTCGTTATTATTGGCTTCTTTGTAGACTCAGGCGGGTTTGAAATCTCAGCCCCTTTCGTTTCTCCTCTTTTTTTTTTATTTGAAAGGAACAGCGAAGCACATCCCAACGATGGGGAGACCTTCCTCTGCTGCCGTTTGATGCTACGTTACAATGGGAGTCGCATGGCTCCGGAGGATGCTGTTTGACTTTAACGTCCCGTGCTCTGCTTGCGCGATACACATGTTAAATTAGAAATTCATTTGTCTCTCCCGGATAATAACGTTCCGAATGGCGCTTCCTGCATGAATCATTATCTTCAGCCTGGAGTTGTTCTGCTCATGAATATGCATGAGCCCGGAGAAGGGAGAAGAGGGGTTTGTGCAACCTGTCCCCTGGCGGGCCCGGTGTTCTGAGTCTGAGCTTCCGGAGTGGCATCTGTCCGCGGCGTGTCCCGCCTCCCCGAACACCTGCTCTCTGCTGACGGTGAGCGCCGTGACAGTGGCGGCCCGCGTGGTCGGCGAGGTGCCGTGGCGGGTTCATGCGTGAGCCTCGGACTCGGCAGAGGAGACGGAAGCGGCTTCACGGTGTCCTTCAGAAGTCCCAGCTGGAGAATCGAGAGACCGTGAGAGACGCCTGCTGGCTCTGCCTCCAGGAAGCGGGAATTAGAGACAGGAGCCTGAGCAGCAATTAATTTCAAAGAGAGACGAACGCTCTGTGCCGGCCGGGGCTGTGGTGCGCGGGGGGCTGTCCCCAGACGAGCAGTTCAATGTCAAGTAGAGGAAGGGAGGGGACGCGTGGCCCTGCCACCAGCTGCCCTGGAGTCCCCAGCAGCTCGGCCGCCTCTGCGTGACGTCCGGGCATTAGGCCCTTTTCTCAAGGTCTCGTTTTCTGCCGTGGAGGATGGTTCATCAGACGACCTCATTCCATTTGGTTGGGTTCGGCATCCGCTCGAAGTTTCTAGGTGCCGGCTGAAGCTCTCTCGACCGTGGAGGTCATGTTTACGGACCAGCCACTCCGTTCTCCGCACCGCCCCGACGTGAGTGCAATCACGCCAAGATAGGTCAGCCCCGCTCCCCGCCCTCCCCAGCCAGGGCGCCCACCGACGCGGGAAGGGCTGGGGTAGCTGCTGGCAGAGACGCAGAGAGCAAGGAGCAACGTCTAGCTTCTGACCCCCAGAGCCGGCTCTCAGTGCCCGTCAGGAGACCACAGCATCTCGCTCCGTCTCTGTCCCTCGCTCAACTCACTCTATCGCCTACTAGTTTTATTACTCTGGAGATAAGAGAGAGAGATTTTATTGCGGGAATTGGCTCGTGCCCTTGTGGAGGCTGAGCTCGTCCCGTGACCTGCCGTCTGCACGCTGGGGCCCCAGGAAGCCGGTGCTGTAACGCAGTCCGAGTCCGAAGGCCTGGGAACCAGGAGCACTGACACCCAAGGGCAGAAGAAGAGGAAGCCCCGGCTTCAGAGAAAGCAGATTCCCCTTCCTCTGTCTGCCCCTCCCTTCAGCCCGCCACGGGTGGGTACAGCCACCCTCGCCGGTGAGGACCGGCTTCTCTGCTCTGCATGCAGACTCCGCGTGCTGCCGCTTCTGTCTGGAGACCCGCCCCACCCCCGACACACCCAGACACGATACTTCACCAGCTCCCTGGGCATCCCTTGTCCCAGTCAAGTGCACACCTGAAATTCGCCATTGTGGTGGCCGCTCTGCAGTGGAAACACCGGCACAGGGCGCCCAGGGTCAAGACGAGACCCAGAGCCCCATGGCAGAGGCCAGAAAGGACGGCGAATGGCGCGTGGACAGAAACCGCTTCTCCTTGACTTTGAAACATCTGGACTCCGTCAGGAGCTCAGACACCACCTTCCAGAGCGGGAGGAGAAAAAGCCCTAGAGAGAGCAGATAAACCACCCAGTGGGCTCTCGCTATCCACGGAGACTGTGCCAAGGCTGAGTTACCTTGGCAAAATAGCGAAGCCAAACCAGGATCTCTCGCACATCTCACTCCAGGGGTGAGGACGAGGAGATCGGTTATGGGAAACGGGAAGGTCCACAGATCCCGTGCTCACCTGAAGGCTAGTGAGGCAGGAGCTCGCCTGCTGCCCGTGGGGGCTGGTCGGGGGGCTTTGAAGGGTCCCGGGGCAGCACGATCCTGCCGGGCAAGGCCCCTCGAAGCAAAGGCAGTGACTGCCGTTTACAGCGCACGCCGGGCCGGGCTGGGGAAGGCGCGAGCATGCACGGCCTGCACCCGTCTGCCACGGAATGTTCCGTTGCGTTCTTTTTCACTCTTCCACGGCAAGCCCTGAGGTGGTGCTCAGTCTGACAGAAGAGCGACAAGGACAGAGATCATAAGACTCTACACGGGAAGCAGCCCATTCGAAAGGCTACGGAAGGCCCTGTGGGAGCAAGGTGGGGGGCGAGGGGGGGTGCAGCTCCGTCTGCCAAGTGAAATCGGAGCGCCTGGTGGCAGAAGGGACATTCTAAACGACGCAATGCTACATCCTGGCTACTCCGAGCAAGGCCCATGGACCGCAGCCTTGGCATAACCCGGGAGCTTCTTAGAAATGCAAGGTCTCAGGCCCCACCCCAGACCTGCTGAATCAGAATCTAAAATCTGCCTTTTCACAACCTCCCCAGGTCATTTATATGCATACTAAAGGTTGGGGAAATACCAAGGCTGACACTCAACCCTGAGCAGGGAGGGGGCGGGTCCCCTCTAAGCCCTCCAGGACCCAGCTCAAAGCCCACTGGCCCATCCCCTCCCAGGGTTCCCAGAGACTGAGCTGGGTCACAGTTTTTTCCAAGACATAATCAAACTAAGAGTCCCCCGAGGCACCAATGCACCAACTGTGAAAATCAGATTTTCCTTTAAATCAAGCCTTACAAAGTGTTTAAAATAGACTTAGACATGCCGGCGAGCCCCACCTGCTCAAGAAAATGAAACAACAAACACAGCCAAAGAAAAACTTGTCAACGGAAGATTAAAACCCACAGACCCGAGAGAGAGAGAGAGAGAGAGAGAGAGAGAGAGAGAGACAGAGAGAGAGACAGAGACAGAGAGACAGAGAGAGAGAGAATAAGAGAGAGACAGAGAGAGGAGACAGAGAGAGAGAATGAGAGAGAGAGGGAGAGTCAGAGTTAGAAGGGAAACAACCGAGCCAGGAGAAGGAGAGGAAGAAGAAAACCATCTTCTTCCTTTTCTGGACCCTGCTCACTGGTGCCACCTGGAGCCAATCCCTCGAGGACCCAGAGAAACCATCCTGGTCCAGAACCCAAGGCTCTTGGTAAGTGGCCTTTGCTCATTTTCTAAGAGGACGTCGCCACAGTCCGGCCTCGGTCACCACCTCCGCGGGCAGGCTCGTCCCGAACACCGTGCCTTCTGCACATGCTTCCTGTCACGCCTCGCCGGGCCCCAGGTCCCACCCCGAACCCAACGCCTGTTCCCGTCTTGATCGGCTTCAGGCAGAACGCTACGCCTCCTCTACTGGACGGTGAGCTCTTCGAGGGGACAGGGCGTGATGTCTTACTCAGGGCCGAACTCCGGCGCCCCGTGTATGCTTTGTCAGAGTTGGCCCTCGCCGCGGGTTGGTGGAGCAGTGGACTCTTTCTGAGAGATGATGCAATGTTGTTCCATCTAATCCTACGGAAAAGGCTACTTATCCGATGGTTAGGTTTAGAGAGGAGTCGAAAGCGGCTCAGGACTTCGTAGCCAGAAAGGGCTCAGATTGAACTCGGGCACCCCCGCCCCCACGTGGCACTTCCAGTCAGTCCCAGGATAGTGCTCACCATAACACAGACATAAACACGCAGGGAAAAAAGACAAAATAGCTTCCATAATGCATGCACACAGACTAGAGTTTATTTTTACTCGGTCCCCAGCACTGATTGACTTAGCAAAATGTTGGGTTGTTTTTTTTTTTAATCCCATCTTTGTGCTTTTTTAGTTGAACTAATTGCCATTCTTTGTCTGTAATTCTCGAATTCCCATGTTCCACTTCGAATCCATCGTGTAAGTCTACACGGACAAGGGGACCTCGAGAGCTGTTGTAAGGGGGCCTCTCTCTCCGCGCGGCCGGGTGGTTCCAGCCCTCACAGCCTGATAAGCCAAGCTCCAACGTTCCCTGCCACTTGGCTTCTATAAAACTACAATCTTCTCCTCAACAGGGACATCGTAGCGTGGGCCTTTCCAAGGAGATCCAGAAGCCGGAGGCCACGGCATCTGAGCGGAGGCGGAGACCTAGCACAGAGAGTGGCAGGACTGGGCGAGAATTCACGGAGGGCCGATTGGGAATTCCAGGGCCCCTCACTGCCTTCTGCTAAATGCATCGTGGATCAGGCTACCAAACAAGAAAACCACAATGTCCCTTTCACCCTAGTCTACCGGGATGGCAGGCGATGGCTTCCGAGGCTCTCGTGCAAAGAGGCAATATAGCAGACCCGCTGGCCCCAAATCCACCTTCGCTCTTTCCAGCTGTGAGACCTCGGAGAGGCTGGCCAACCTCTCTGGGTTTCGTGACCTTCACCTGCGAAACGGGGATGAGGAACTTATAACGATGTGAAGAACTTAGACCGGTTTGCAAACTCTGGGCGAGTGTGTCATAAGCGTGCGCCATATTGAAACACCAGGTTGATGGACTACGTCAGAGACTGCGGGAGGGGGCGGGACTGTCGTCTCCAGGGACAGAAACAGGGGATTCCCTTCTACCAGGGCAGCCGATGACCACAACGAGTCTAGGGGCCCCTGACCCTCCTCCCACAGGACATGGCTCTTTCCTGTCCTTCCCTCGTCATCATCTCTCGCCTTGCATGACAATCCTGTCGTCACGGCAGCTTCCGTGTGTTTAATAGCCTGTGACATGCCAGGCGCCAGGACGGGCAATGGCCTGCACCCCTTGCTCCCCTGAACAAGAAGGCAGGGTGCACATTAGTCCCTCCGCGTGCCGGGGTGGGGTGAGGACCTTAAGAACCATGTTGGCACGGGGGACACATGGCAGAACGGTATTCAAACCCAGTTCTGTCCGAGTTCAGCCCTTCGGCTCTGCTCTGCAAGGGGCGCTGTTCCTTCCAACAAGCCCCGCGCCCCCTCCCTCACTCCCCTCTAGATGAAGGTGGGTGACACACAGGAAAACGCAGGAACGTGTGGGCGCGTCAGGGTGGCGGCTCCGTGCACAGGAGGGAGTGCGGACCAGGTGGTGTAGCAGGTGGGGTCGCAGTCTGTGTCAAGGTGGCTAAGGGAAGCCACCCTGAGAAGGAGGCACCTGAATAAAGATCCGGCAGGGACCGGGGCGAGCCAGGCCTATCAGGGAGGCTGTGAGGCCGAGTCGACGGAGCAGGGGGGTGATATCAGACGGGAAAGTGGGGTGTAGCACATCGCGGCTCTGGGTTTCAGCATGAGTGGGAGGCGATGCTGTACAAGGGTTTTGAGGCGAGAAGTAATGTCATGTGACATATTTTTATAACGTCGCTCTGACCGTCGTGTTAAAAACAGATTGCGAGGGAACAAGGGCAGAAGCGGGGAGAGCAGGCAGGAGGCTATTGCGGCAATGGGGTGACGTGTGACGGGGACCTGGGCCGGGGTCACGTCCGTGGAGGTGGTGAAAAATGACGGACTTTGTACAATATGCACAGCTCTTCCCAGGCCTTAGATAGACACATCGTCCTCTCAATTTCCGTGAAGAATCACACAAGGCGGGGATTACTATGTGCCATTTTCACACACACACACACACAAAACAGGAAGCTAAGTGCCCGCCCAGCGTCACATGGCTAGCACGTCATCGGACTAAGCTGAGGACACGGGTCCCCTGAGTCAACTCTTTAGGGTATTTTTCCCGAATCCAGTGATCCTCCTGCGACACTTCATTCGGCAGATTCTGTCGTCCGTGAAGACTCCGCCTCTTGAGAGCAGCACTTTCTAAATGCCCTCTGCCGCCAGGCCCGCATTTCTGAAGCCGATTAAGACTTGAGAATAAAAATGTTCCAGGCAGATCAGAGAACCAAAATAGAAAGAGAGAGAGAGAGAAAGCGAGAGAGACAGAGAGAGAGACAGAGAGACAGAGAGACAGAGAGAGAAGCCACTGAAAATTTTAGGGCTTTGCAGGCAGGGATCAATTCCTTAGGGTATTTTCCCCCTTTACTTCAGGTTGTAAGTGGCAAGTTAATTAAAAGTGCGACTCGGTTCCAAGAGGGGCATGGAGGATGTGACACTTTAAAAATATCACAGTGCTGGGCTTGGCGAAGATTCTGAGGAACTGCCTCCCCGAGACGCAGCCGTGTGCTTGCAGGGCGACGTGCGGGGAGAAGCCTGCGAGGAGGAATTATGTCCCCAAGTGCGTCACGACGGATGGCGGCCGTGAGGTGTACTGCTCCAGCCCCGACCGCCCCCTGTGCCCGCAGCCATGTGCCCGCACCGAAACTCGGGTTGAGAATCACCCTTGCGAACCTGCAAGTCCAGAACAGCCTCCCCATTCCCACCACCCCAACCTGCCCCTTCTGACGTCTCCCCAACTCCGTTACCGCGGCCACCCACTCAGTGCTCAAGCAGTGGACCTGGCGGTGGTCCCTGATCTCCTCTCTTACCCTCAGCCCTGAGGTCCACCGTCCCTCTCAAGCGCCGCCTCCAACAAAAGCCTCTTCTCCTTTCTCCGCCCCCTCCCCCGCCCACTGCTGAAACCCCAGGTGTCACCGTCTGGTGCATCTGGTGCATGTGTTGCTGGTGGAGCCTCCTTTCCTTGCTCCTCTCTAATCCACGTGACAGCCAGCAGGCGCTTTTAAAACGTGAAGTGCAGACCGGAACAGGTTGCGATGGCTTCCCAGGATTCTTGGAATAAAAGACAGACTCTTCGTGGGGCTCACGAGGTCGCGCCTGATCCGGCTGCCAACTTCTCCTCGCCTCTCTGCTTTCGTAGGCCTGGTCTCCCCAACCCACAGCTTCTCAGCCTTGGAATGCAGGAGACCCTTTGCAGATGCTGTTCTTTCTGCCTAAAAGGCTCGAGGTTCAGCGATCCTCAAGGCTGGTTTCTTCTCATCCTCGGGCTCTCGTTTTAAATATGCCCGGCTCAGAAAGGGTTCCTTCCCGGGACCCAATCTCAGATGCTTTCGACCTCAGCATTACTGACATTTGGGACCAGGGCGATCTTTGCTGTCCTGTGCATGGTAGGGCTTTCAGCAGCACCCCGCCTCTACCCACTGGATGTCCTTAACACTTCCCCCCACTGATGCCACTGACAATGTCTCAGGACACTGTCAAATGTCGCAGTCTCCCCGCCTGGAAGAGCTGGGTTGGTTTTGACCCCCTTCTTCCTTCCCGTCTGTGTCCCATCAGCCCTCGACCCTCTGTGTCCCATCAGCCCTTCGACCCGTTAATTAGACCTCATACATGCGACCTCAGACCCAGCCCTCCGCTCCGCCCCGCTGCCGTGGAATTCATCAAGGTCCTCGTCGGTTCACGGCTGGGGATAGGAACAGTCTCCCAAATCTGGTCTCTCCTCTGCCAGCCTCTACCCACTCCGTACACTCCCGTTGGGCACCAGGGTCCACTTGCCCATCCCGGGTCATGCTCTGGTTTTGAACATGCCCCATGGGCTTCCTGGTCCCTACAAGTCCAAACTCTTTGATGTGACTCCGGGTATGTGATTCGACCTCTCTGCCCTGCGGTTCTCCAGCCACAAGAACGAGAATACGGAATTCACCTGTCGCAGGTGCGTCTAGGTTCCGTGGACAAGGCATGTGATAACTTACAATGGAAGCTCAGTGGTGTGGGTTTCTGTTCCTGCCCTTTCTTCGCAATCTGAACCTCCTTCTCCAACTGCATCTCCTGTCCACCTCCCCACTGCCCCGCCTCTACCTAGTGAATCCCTATTCATCCTTCGAGTTGGAATTTAAAAGTCTCTGACACTGTTTACGTCTCCCTCCACTTTTCCCGGCAGAGTCGATGACCCCAGGTCGGGGAGTCAGCCCTCCCCTCTAGCACTTACCACGTGCCTTTCAACACGGCATTGTCATGATTTGTTTACATATCCTCCTTCTCCGTCAGACTAAGGGCAGCGACTCGTGCATTTCTGGATCCCCGGCACTAAGCAAAAGGCTGAGCACATGCTATGTGCTCAGGAAATGACTGCTTTAGATGTGGGGAGGTTGCAACACAATTCTAGTATCACGTAGACCTGGGAGTCAATGCTGACTCAGCCCCAAACTTACTGGACATAATAGATAATTTATTAATTGCTGAATTCCTTTCTGGACCTTGTTTTTTTCTTTTCTCTTGAGATGTTGAGATAGTTATATCTTCCTCAATGGATATAATTAGGCAATTAATGTAAAGTATCTAGCATAGACCTGGCACGTGATTCGCATTCAATAAATGGCATGTGATTATTATTACCAAAATTTATTACTTAATTAATGTACTCAAGTAAATTAAGGCCTACTTTGGGGATTAAGGAAGCTAAAATATTGACACTTGGAACAATTTGGAAATAGCACAGAACATTGTACACAATGGGCCTGAGACCCCAAACAATAGATGTTAAATTTTGGTAACAAGGGTCCTGGAGAAGTCAGGCAAGCCTTCCTGGAAGAGGGGTATGAAGATAGTCTCCAGAGGCCCACACCAATCCCTTCCCTCCTTTTACGCATATGCTGCTTCATCTACTAAGAGATGAGATCCGTTTCTTCTCCCAGCGAAACCTAGGCTGCCCTGGTGACTCATCAGTGGAAAGACAGTAGAAGTGTTAACTGTGTCCGTTCGTTTTTCTGAGGCCTGGCAGCACCCACTTTCGCTCTTAGAAGCAGCCACCATGACATAAAGATGTTCAGAGTAGACGATTGAATGATGAGCTCCCACATGGAAAGAGAGAGGTCATGGGAAGGAACACTGAGCCCCCAACATGTGAGGGAAGCTGCTTGGACCTTGAACCCCAGCGCACGTGGCCAAGAATGCGGCTGAGTGAGAGACACTAGCCAAGGCCACACGAGCAGAAGAAACATCCAGCTGAACTCTGGCCCAGCTCCAAGCCCAAGAGGGATGAAAAATAAATAAATCTTTATTTAAGCCACTAAGTTTGGGGAGTACTTGTTGAAAAGTCATAGGTAAAAGAAACAGGTGGGAATTTGAATACAGGTAGGCCTGACACATTGGGCAGGCGTGGAGAGAAAGGCCTTCTGAATGGGGCGACCCAGTGTCGTGAACGAATTCATCTCAGTGGTCACCCGGGCTTACCTTCCAGCCTCTGGGTCCACTTACCCCCAGGGGCTACACTCCAGCCACACTGAATGGACTCAGGCTTGGTCCTCACTCTTTCTGATCCCCTTTCAGCCACCTCTTAGGTCTCAGATTTGCCACTTCTGGGAAACCCTCCTGTGCCATACCCAGCATCTATTGAAGTGTCGCTCTTGTTAGCCTAATGACCTATTTCTCCATGGCGATGATTAATCAATTAGTGGAGGGAAAGGAAAGTACTTACTGTAGAATGCGAACTAATTACTGAAGAAGGAATAGTGGAATTAGAAAATTACCATTTGCAACCATCAAAGTAATCATTGATTTGGGCACCGATCATCAATAGATGCTAAAAGAATTGGGTAAAAACTTGATAAGGTAGTGGACACTTGCATAGCCTTGGAATATATGCCCTATAATTCTTTGTTAATTACAAAGGCATAGAAGTAATTTTATAGTGGAGAAACCTGACATACATCATCACTATGATCAGGTGATCAAAGTTACCATCTATAGTGATGGGACAAACCACTGTCACACACCTACTGAATGATCAATCACTCACGTAATAATCTGGCAAAATTGTATAACCCGAGTCCAGTCAGGAGACATCCACTACACCAAAACTTAGGGACATTCTCACACTTTTCAAAACATATCAATATCTTGAAAGACAAAGAAAGACTGAAAAAAACGTTCCGGGTTAAAGGAGACAAGAGCAACGTGAAAAGTCAATGCCATGTGTGATCCTGGATTGAATCCGTAGCCTGAAAAAGTATGCTATAAAGGGCGTTATGAGAACTTTTAAGAAAGTCTACATTAGATCATCGTATTGTATGAATGTTGAATTTTTCCGATTTTGATTATTGTACTGTACTTATTTAAGAGATGGTTCTTGGCAAACACACACAGAAGCATTACATGGTAAATGGGCATGATATATAAAACTTATCTCGTATTGTTAAAAAAGAATATGCATATACATATAGATAGAATATAACACAGCAAATGTGGAAAATTATGAACCGTCGGTGAATATGGGTGAAGAATCCATAAAATTTGTACCAGTTTTGCAACTTGTCTATAAGTTTGCAATTACTTCAGAATAAAAAGTGGGACAAATAAAAGGAAATATCAGCTCTTTGGTGGATCAAATACAACGCGATGTGACTATACACCCACCAGACTGACTAAAATGATCAAGATAGACAATGCCAAGCGTTGGCAAGGACGTGGAGCAACCAGAACTCACGCTGTTGGAGGGCGTGTACATCCTTACGATCACTTGGGCATAGGATTGGGGAGTGCCTGCTAATGCTGGACGGATCCATACCCTATGACTCAGTGACTTCGTGCTGAAATACAGACCCATCTCATGCATACGTATGCAGACGCTGCAAACCGTGTATTAGAATGCACTCTGGCGTGGCAATGCTTCGTAACAAAAAACAAAACCAAAACAAAACAAAAATGAAAGCAATTCAAATGCGCACCAAATGGAAAAAAGTTGTGACCTATTTCCCAAGTGGCAAAGAAAAAAAATGAATCATTTCTACCGATTAAAACAAGATGAATCTCACAAAAATACGAAGCGAAATAAGTCAGACAAAAATAGTGCATCCTGTCTGACTCCATTTATATAAAGTTTGAAAACAGGTGAAAACCAACCTGCAGTTATTAGAAACCAGGATGGTGGTCACCCCTTGGAGGATAGGGGTCAGTGGCAGGAAGTGGATGTGACAATGCTTCTGGAGTTTGTTTGGTGATCCGGGTGCTGCTTTCTTAAATGAGTCACTTCTCAAAAGCTCACTGAACTTTACCTCCATGATTCAGGCACTTTTCTGGAGGTACGTTTGCATTCGGAAAGAGAAAAGAACCATGCTAATGCTCAAATCACTGTTGTCCTTTCCAAGGATTAACACAGACTGGTGGGCCATGAAATATGTGCTATCAGGTAGCTTCTATTGCCACACCCCTCATTTTTGCAAACGGAGAAACCGAGGCCCAGAGTGGCTAAGCAACTTGCAGAGGGCCACACAGCCAGAAGGAGCTGATAAATCCAGGTGGTCCAGCTGCCTACTGAGTCTCCACTCCTAGGGGCTATGTCCCCCTGTGTCTTAATGAAGAGCCTTTTGATATACAGAGGATCTTCATTCTTTCATCACAAGGCTCTTCAATAAACCCAGGATGTTAGGAATTATGCAAATGAGCTTAAAGAATCAGAGACTCTGCTAATAAAGATGGAGAGAGGAACCGCCCCATGCGGAACTGAAACGTGATAATGAGGCTGATCTTAATGCCACTTCTCAATCCCTATTTGCAAAATTAAGATCTAAGATGGGGGGGTGGGGAGAGGAAAAAAACCCACCCAACCATAAAAGGCAGGGTGGATACCCATGAGATAAGATGGTCAGAAGAGGTGCTAACGATGCAATTAAGAAATGGAATGCAGCTCTGTGGTCCCTCTTCCAATTACAGTAGCAATAGCGCGCATCCCTGCCTGCAGCATCCTCACTGCCTCCAGAGAAAGTTGGGGGGGGGGCGGTGGATGACGGTTTGATTTTGTTTTCTTCTGCCTGTGACAGATGACGCTTTGAAATATTCATCCATGTTTTCCTTTGCTGTACGTTCGGTCTTCCATCCTGAAGAGATCACAGGGATAAAATTTCTCCTGGAAAAAAGAGATGAGTCCAGATTCACCCAATCTAGGAGCCAGGGGAGGGGGAGACTGGTAGAGAGTCAGGGGTTCTCTCCGCCTGGGTGAAGAGGGACAAAAGGGGTCCCTCGAAGAGTGGGAACTATGGTCCCAAGTAGGAGCAGCACCCAGGAAAATCAGAATTCAGGACAAGCTCTAAGGAGCCTCTGTGGCAGCCGGACCCCGGGCTCAAAGCCCCTCAGGCCCAGCCAAAGGCTCCAAGCTCGGCATAGACGCAGAAGGACCACAGACCAGACATGTCCCCTGCGAGCACTCGACCCAGCAGACGCTGATGAGCTCCAGTGCCCAGGAAGCTCACCAGTGACCGAAATTATTATTATTATTATTATTTTTTTTTTTACCAACCTTGCAGTTGGAGGGTTTGAGGTGACTTGAGTTGAAATATGAAGAATAAAGCATGCTCACACCCACGTCTGAGGCCTTAGATGTATGTCTCCTGCATAAGAAATGGCCGGGAACTACCTTGTATGGGTTCGGAGCATTGAGAAAATCACTCGCATGAGAACATTGTCACCTTTGCTTTCCCTGGTGCCTCGTCGTCATTACTGGAGCCCCGCTCTGCTGTGACCAGCCAGGCTGGGTTGGACCACATGTTCCTGTCTCTTGACCTTGGGGTCCAATTGCTCAGGAGTTCCCAATGTTAGTATTTCTGCCAGGCAGGGCTGTTTTAAGATGATTTCAAGTTTTAACCAAACTGAATTACATATTCAACCGCGAGTCTCTCCCTCCTGTGAGTAAAGATATGATTGAAACCTGTGTGGTGATTGCTATTATCATCACATGTTAGAAGCCAGGTGTATTGAGCCAGGATGTTTAAATTTACCTGGAAGCCGACTGTTATTGCTACCGGCGACAGCGCAGAACCATTGAAGTTCAGAATTGGGTGAAATATGAGGATTATCATGGAAGCCGAAGCCGTTAGCCCAGATGCGCAGGCCTGCGGTGACGATAATTACACATCGTTAGCGCGTTTGCAGGAAGGGGTCCCTGATTCCAGCGAGAGAGGAAAACCCACCCAGCGTGGCTGTACACACAGCGTCGCGGTGGCAGTCCATCACCGTCCGGGCCCCGGGAAAAGCGCATCCTGCCCCAACGGCTTTTTTGGCAGGCAGGAGGCTACGGGAACCTTCGTGGAGGGGTAATAGGCTAACAGAGAAAATGGCTGTTGTCTGGATCCCAGAGAGGGCTGCGTAGGCAAAGTGTCAAAGCCGGGTAGCGGAGGAGGATGCTCGATTAAAAACGAGGCGTGTCAGCCGGTGGAGGCGAACATCTTCTGCGAATCGTCAGTCAAGCGAAGCCTTGGTGGTGAGGGAGGGGGGCGGTGGGGCTCGGAGCTGCAGGGTGGAGCTTCTCTGGCATTTCGGGGTGTAGGGATCTGTGTGGATGAGCTCAACAGCCCCCATCCATGTACAGACAACATTCGGGGGGCGGGGGGGGGTTGAAATCGCAGCATCGACTCACTGAACAGAGCAAGGTGATGGGATATTCACGTCAAAGCACGTGGCTCGGCGGCTGACATATTGTCCGTGCTCGCAAAGGTTGGCTGTCATTCTTACGGATGAATATGTGACGTCGTGAAGCATCTGTTTGGTTTCTGCCCTCAGTTCCTGACACAGAGCTCCGAAATGCCTTGGGATTTCCTGGGTGATAGAAACATCCTTTGTTCTATGAGGTGACTCTGGGTGGCATCGTGGAAACCCTTAGGATGACTGTTGGTCCTCAGAAAGACAGAGCTTTCAGCCTGCACCCCCCCCCACCTTCCTCTAAGAGCCTGAGTTAATGATCACTCGTGCCTATGTGATGAAGACTCGATAAAGATTTCCCAGTGACAGGGTGTGGAGAGCTTCTAGGTTGGAGAACATATCCACGGGTCAGGACGATGGTGTGCCCCAACATCACAGGGACAGAAGCTTTTGTAATTAGGACCTATCCAGGACTCACTCTATATTCCTCTTCATCTGGCTGTTCATCCGTATCCTTTCTAATATTCTTTATAACAAACCAGAAAACACAAGTAAAGTGTTTCTCGGATTTAGGGCCAGTCGGTCAGAAGTACAGATGACAACCTGGAACTTGTAATTAACATCTAAAGTGGGGGGGGGGTGAGGGGTCGGGTAAGCAGTTTTGTGGGACTGAGCCCTTAAACTGTGGGATCACCTCTAACTCGGGGTAGCTGGTGTCAGAATGGAATTGTAGGACATCTCATCAGTGTCTGGAGAATTGGAGAGTCGGTCAGTGTTGGGAAAAGCCCCATACACCTGATGTCAGAACTGTTTTGTGAGTAGAGAAATAGGGTTTATTTGGGGGGGGGGCTCCCAGCCAGTTTCTGGTGCTGTCAACATGAAAAACACCAAGGAAAAAGGAAAGGCGTGGATGTGAAAAAAGTAACCGTGAAACCACAGCCTGAGAGACAAATGAGCACGTGAATAGCAATAACCCTAATTTCCCTGGCTCTCTTCTTCAGATGTAAAATCGAGGGCCTCTGGACCCACCCTCACATGTCACGTGGTCCCTTGGGAAAATGGCCCTTCTGGTTTGTCTTTGCAGCCCTCTGTGGAGGACAGCAGAGACCAGTTAATGCAGTGGGGTGAGGGACAGACGTTACAACGAAAGCTGAGGTTGGCTGGATGTTTACTAATCGCAGGACACTTCGCTCACCCCCTTGGCATGCACCCCCACACTGAACCTGGAATGACCTAGGAGCTTGGTAGTAATTGGCCTCATTTTTTAGATGTGCTGTAAACAAAGCCCCAAACCTTTAAGTAACTAGTCCAACATCATAAAGAGAGGAAGCGAGCCCAAGAATGTCTGTCCCGAAAGCCGGCAGACTGTGTAACTATGCTGTTCTCTGGAGGTCCCCTACATACAATCCGCCTTCTCAATTGCCCCTTGTAACTCTGTCCCCACCATGAAAATCAGCCCATGCAAATAGATGCTTGATGGGCCCATAAGACATGCTCAGATGCCTTGGATCTGAGCGGGAGCCAAAATTAGGCTCAGAATGAATCGACCACACCCCTTGACATAAATCAGGGCACATGCATAAGCAATGGAGAAATTGCAAACGAGCTCAGAGCCCAATGACTAGCCCCAAATCCAAAAGACGCCATTAAAAAAAAAAAAAGTTAATAGACTCAGAGCAGTCTCCTGGATAGAGAGGTCATTAATATAAGATAAATAATGGTGGTGAGGTGTGAGAGCAAGCTCATAAATTCTCACTTGCTTATTACGGGAGGTATCCTTTGGACCCACATTTATAATGTATATGACTGCATATGGATGAATTATAAATGCATGTTTTCCTTAAATACCGAATACTGGCTGCTATTTCTCCCTGATGCAAAAAAAAAAAAAAAAAAAAAAAAGAAGTCATAAAGGAATGAATTAAGATTCTGTTTACCTTCCTATTATCAAAGAGAATACTTTATAGCTAGAAGCGAACGTGAGATCGACTGTTTGTTCCAACTCTCTCCTTTTGCACAGGAGAAAACTTCTGGTTTAAGCCACACCAGGATTCTGGATGATTTGAAATTCAAACACGCTGGTGGAGCACAAACACCTTTTAATTTACTCCTTACCACTGACAGCTCTAATCAAGGTATGAGTCTTCTGTTCACAGCCAACAACTGATTAGCTCGATGATGAATGGTCACAGAATCCTAATTCATATCGATTCCAGCTTCAGTCCTTGGCTGCTGTTTCAGCGCTGAACTGTCACAGTTATTATCCACCTCGCGAAAGCAGTGTTGGGTTGGGATTGCCGTGCGTTGGCCCCAAAAATCCGAAGGCGACTAGTCCAGGACCATGGTCACCAGCGGCAGGAGCAAAGGGGGCCCATGGCTACACTGGGTGCAGACAACGAAGACGACACTTCTCCCCATGGTCTGGCATGTCCCAATACTAAGCTTTCGCTTCACGCCAGGAACCCCAAGCCGGCCTGCTGAGAAGGACAGAAAGGAACGCCAAGGACAGAGACACTCAGGTCAACTGAATAGTGGCCAACAGAGGCCGTAGTAAGCCAGAAGTGACTGCATTTCCTCTAAGCCGAGTTGCCAGCGCATAGTGGAAGTGGATGCTTCAGAGGGAAATAAACTCAGTCATATAGGGAAATAAAGATCCACGTCTCCCCTCTGAGTTTCGTGACTGGGAAGATACCTAACGCATATAAAATAAGCTCTTAGTACGGTATCGGCTTAGTAACTCTTATCCCGGGGAGCACCCAATGCTATCATTTGTGGAACCTCGTGTCCAGGTGGCACTTCCCCTGGCCTCGGTTCCTGAGTGACTGATGAGAGAACGCCAATAACCAGTGTCAGACATATGGCATGAGTAAGAAATCAATTTCCGCTGTGCTGAGCCATTGGATTCCGGGGTTGCTCGTTACCGCAGCACGACCCAGCCCGTCCTGACTGACACAAACTACAATGTGAAATGTATTTAGGAGGAGGTACGTAGTCTGTGTCACGCCTTGTGACACCCTTTATGAATTTAATTTTCACTATCTGTATTTTATGGTCAATGCATCTGAAACTCAAGGATATTCAGTGATTGGTCTGAGGCCACACAGTCGGTGAAGGACAGGACCATCTGAGTCCAGAATCCTAGATTTTCTGTTGCATCAACTGCCCCTAGGGAAAGACCTTCTTGTACCTACTCCTCGACTGCACATTGTTACTTTGAATGTCACGGGAGATCGCTACTTAATTTATATTCCTTTCCACTTCTCCAAAAAGTCTTAAGATAAGTAAGGTTTGGGATGAGGTACAGAGAAAGACAGGTGGCCGTCGGGAGACAGCCAGAGTAGACACGGAAAACCATTTCTGTAAAATTCAGGGTGTACGTCACCAGTAGGAGCAGTCGGTGGAATGTGGCAAACTCTGGCGGCGAAACGAACAACGTCCTGTCTTCTGCAGACTGGGAAAGAATAAAAAAGAGGGATCGAAGTACTGACAAGGACATGAGGTGACTGGGACCCCCACACGTGGCTGGTGGGGGCGCAAGATGCTCTCATCCCTCTGGCAAGCAATTCAGCAGTTTCTCATAATCATAAAGTTAACCACAGGCCCACCCCAGGACCTTTTGGCTTCAGTCCTAGGATGGCACCCAAGAGAAACGGGCACATATATGTCCACAGAGATCGGTCCACGGATGCTCACAGATGCTATATTCATGGTGCTCCTGAGCTGGAAACAACGCACAGCTCTACGAAAAGGGAAATAGATCATGGAGGTACAGTCATACGATGTCATGCTGATCATCAATTAAAAAAGCATGAAATACGGGGAAAATGGAGCATAGATGATTTTCAAAAACATTATATCGAGCAAAAGGAGCTAGACGCAAGAGGGCATCTACTCCACGATTCAATTTATGGGACCGGCGATCACAGATGAAGCTCACCTACAGTGACAGGCCAGACCGCAGGTACACCCCAGGGTGGGGGTGCTGACGGCAAAGGTCATGAGGCGTTTTTGGTGACGATAACTAGATTTGGATGGTGGTCACATAAGGAAGATCCCAGCGCATAAATCCACTGAGCCGCACGCCTAAGGTCTGTGCGTGTTCCCGTATGCGAGCTCTGTCTGCCTCAGAAGACACAAAAATAACACTGGGGTCCTGGAGGTTTGGGCGCCCTCACGCTAACACGGAGGAACGTGATTCCGCAGTTAGGATGGAGAGGAAGTGATACAGCCCCTGGGTGGCCGGTCTGCAAGACGAGGACTGGGGCTTCTGGGAGGGAGCGAAGCCTCGGTGATGGCCACTCATGAATGTGACGAGTGACTCGAGGCCACTAGGCTGGATCGCTGTGTCTGTCTGTGGTCCACAGAAATGACGCCCTACGTCACCCCGAACAAACGGCCCAGGCCCAGCGTCCACAGCATCATGGCACGGCCGAGACCCAGAACCACGTGAGTCCCAAACACTGGGGGAGGCGAGGGTCCCCTGAGAATGACTGAGACTGAATTTCTCATCGGCTCCTGTGGGCGAAGGCTGAGAGCCAGAGTCGGTTTTCATCCCTAAGTTACGGGAACACGAAAGTCGCTCTTCTCAGTGGCAGCCAGGCTGACAGGGAGTAGAAAGCGAATTGGACTTCCTCATCCCCAGGACACCCGGCTTCCCGGCCAGCCTCGGCCACCTGCTGCTGTGTGAGAAGTCCCCCCTCTCTCTGACACTCAGTGTTCTCTCCTGTAAGATGCAGACAGTGGCCCCTACTCCCTAGGGTTGTTGTGGGGATGAAATGAGAAATACGTGGAATTAGAAAGCCCCACACAGGTCAACTAGCTTCCCAGCTGTTGGCGGGGAGCGTGTGCGTACAGAGACCGCAGGAAGTGTGTGGACGGGTCCACGTTCAGAAACAAACCTTCTGGGGCCCCCGGCTGGGAGCCCGAACCCACTTACTGACACTTTGGCTACTCAGATGAAGCGAGGTGGAGATCAAGGTGCAATGACCCAGCAAATTCTGGAGCCGGGAAAGAGGTTTGAAGACGCGTCAGAGAAAAGAAAGCAACAGGCCGAGGGCTGAATTCCAGCGGGGATGGTCCCAGAGGCTGGATTTGCCACGCTGCCTGAAATGAAGTGTCCTTGCATCTTCTTTCACATGAAGTAAACACACACACACATGCACACGCACACGCACTGGATTCCTGGGCTTGGAGGCAGGGTGTGACATCATAAAATCGAGCTTTGAACCTTGTTTCCCCTTGCCCAGTCCGGCCCTGCTCAGAAGCATCCATTCCTTCAGCTAACTAAAGGACGCTGGGAGCAGTGGTTCGCAGACGGGGGTGGTAGAAAGTGCTAGAAGGAAGGCAGTGAGCCTGGGTCTGGTCCTCGCCCGCCCCTAACCTGCTGTGCGACTGGCGGAGTCACTCCATCCCTCCCAGCCTCAGTTTCTCTACCTATACAATCGGGCCTCAAAAAAATTAATCGTTCTAGCTCAGCAAATTTGTAGTCTTTGATTTTAGAAATTCAGAATGAAGCAGTGAGAAACTGACAACTGACACAGTTCCTTAAAAGACTGAGTTTGGGAACATTCTTGTTTCCCATTTGGGACAGTCTTAGTCCACGTTTTCTGAGCTGCCGTATGAGATCACAACAGCGAAACAAGACGTGTCACTTTTCTTTGAGGGTGTTACAGTCTGGTGAGGAACGACAGAGTGTACACCTGTCACACACACACACACGCATGCACAGTTGTCTGTGTGGATGATATACATCTCTGTATCCCTTTTTCAAAACGTGGGCTTGGGGATACACACTGCTTTTTAAATCTGCTCGTTTTTCTTCAATATATTGCGAACCTCAGCCTAAGAAATGAAATCATTTAAATGGTCTTCATACCATTCTATTAAATGAATGTACCATATTGTTTTTTGCCTGAAGACTCTAAATTTGGACGGTCAGGTTGTTCACCATTTTCCTTGCTCCTATAAACACCTTTGCGATGAGCATGTTTGCAGCTAATTTTTTGTACTTACTCGCCTTTATTTTCTCGGAATAAATTCCTAGCAGTCAAATAATTGAGTCGAAATCTCTGTGAGGCTTTAGCCACACTAGGCAAGATATTCAACCAGAAGGTTCTATTAATTTTCAATTCCACCAGTACTACGTGAATTTTGCAATTACTCCCACATTCTTCCAATCAGTAGGTATTATTTTTCATTTTTATGTATCAGCTCTACTTATTTTTGGCTTTTCAAAATTGCCTGTACGTGTCTTTTTCTTCTTAATTAATTTGAAATATCTCTTTATATTTTAAGAATATTGTCATTCCATTCCATCATCTAGGTTACAAATATTCTCCCATTTAAATGGATATTTTTCATTCACGTAGGATTTTTAAAACTTTTTCTCTCTCACACACACACAAAATCAGTCTGGTTATTTAAAGTTTCTGCCTTTGGCTTTCCAAAAGGAAGTCCTTCATCACTATCAGATTTTAAAAAATAGTCTCTTATTGTTTATCCTAATACTTACGGTTTGGTTTTAAAATGTTTGAATCTTGAGTATATATGGGAGAGTTTCCCTACAGCGTGTACCTAGAGGTAGAATGTTTAAGAGATAGCATGTAGACATTTTCAATTTTTAACGCTATTTCCAAACTGTCTTCTCAGACGTTTGTATTAACGTAGACCCTTTCCTGCGGCATATCTCATTTTACTGCCAACACTTGATATTATTGGACTTTCAATTTTTTTCCCCAAAATTATAGGTGAAATAATAAATGTACCCATTTTAAGCATACGGGTAAATAAGTCTTGACACAAACTCACACCCCAAGCAAACACTTCCGCAGCTAAGACACGGAGCATTTCTATCGGTCAAAACAATTCCTTTATCCATCATAGGACAGAAATAGGCCTTTTTCTTTAAAAACAACTTAGCAAAACTGACACAGGGAACATGAGACCATAGCAACACAGGTAATAATGACATCGAATCTGCAAGTTCAACCATCTCTCTCTCTCACACACACACACACACACCACACACACACACACACACGTCGCCCAACTCCAGGCCCAAATGGTTTTACCAGCGGATTCTTTTGAGTATTAAGGGAAGAAATAATCCCAGGCTAACAAAATTCTCAGATTCATGTATTAATTCAATATAGTCTCATTTTAAAGTCTCGGCAGGATTTTTTTTTCTTATGGAAAGGAACTAAATAATCCTAACATGCATCTGGAAATGTGAAGGGTCAGTAGTGTAAAAAATCACCTAGAATGAGGACAGAGCTAAGGGAGGCTTTGGGGGTTGTGAGTCACGTATCTTTCTTTGCTCAGGCAGTGCGCTCATGGGAGACTTTGCAAAAACTCAGTGAGCTGTTCACTTGAGATGTATGCACGGCTGCCTTATGCATTTTGTGTGTCAGTAAAAATGTTTACAAAACAAAGCGACCCCGCACCAAAAACTCTCTTTGCGGGGAGTGGAGTTTCCCTGCAAAGCCCTACATTTTGGACCTGGCGCTCTGGCCAGGTGTACTGCAGTGGGTACAGATATTAGAGCAGGGACAGTCAGACCGGTTTCCAATTCGGCTTTGCTGCTGGGATTGCTACAATTCATGTGGGGAGGAGGCAAGAGAATTAAACATGTTCATCAAGCCACATTCAGAGACTGCCATGTGCGGCTCAGCCCGGCAGCCAGCACAGGACACCTGCAGACCAGAGGGAGATGTCGGCTGGGATGGCTGACAGCCCGTCCCCCACACCTGTGCAGGGGACACAGGGACCAGGGGTCACACCCTCGGGCTAAAACCACCCAGAACCTACGATTGAAGGCTGGGAACCGCCCGCAGGCCTTTCACTCTACACATTCTGACCTTTTCACGCTGCCTACCCTCCCCTCCTCACTGTATGTCTCTGTCCCAGGAGATGGGAACTAAAGAGTGACACAGAAACTGAAGTCCCTGAACACACAGCGTCCCTCAGTGCCTTTACTCTCTCCCCCTCCCTGTCCTCATCTCTACTGTCACTGTCCCTCTCACTCTCTGCCTCTGAGAGGAGCCCGCACCCCGTCTGTGGGGCGTCACCCCCTTTCTAATAAACTTTCCTTTTGCCTCTCACTTGGGTGCGTGTGTGGCATTCCTTCCACACTCTCCACCAAAGGACCCTCTTCTCTCGGTCCAGGGCTTGGTCTCCCCCAACTCGGGGACAGTTGTCCGGTCCTGCATCGTGATGACTTTGGAAGATGGATTAGCAGCACCTAGCAGTGAACCTATGTCCAGCCTATGATGCTGCAGTGAAGCTGCCGGACACATATACTCAATATAAATGAAATACATGTGAACAGCCAGAAATGTGAAACGACTCAAGTCCTCAGGACCGACCGTCTTCGGGCAGGTTGCTTCGCCTTTGGGTTTTAACTTCCACCTCTGTAAAATGGACATCATAACACCCACAGCCACCTCACAGAATCATGTCCAGGAGAGGACAGCACCTAAGACCAGCATGGAGCATCCAGCAGGTGTTCGATAAACGGTAGCTGATGTTTCTCTGTGATTTCTACATAAAGACGCTGCCATTCAGACCCCAATGAAGTACAAAATGCCTCTCACCCCACCCCCTCGGCCCTGGACTACCAACAGGCTTCGAGGCTTGCATCCTGTCGACCAAGACAGCTAGGGTGGGAAACATTACTTCACGTGAGAGATCTCAGACTGGCCCTGGGCAAAGTTTCCTGGTGAACCAAACAGGGAGGGAGGGGTGTCGCTCCGAGTCACAGCAGCCCAGTCCTCCCTGGGGCGAGAGCTCCCTCTCCGGCCCAGTGTCAAGATCCTGGAACCCCTGTCAGTTCAGCGAGGGCTTCGCGTCACCCCAGGGTCATCCCTCACCCCGCCAGGATCTCCAGCCGTCAAAGAACTGCCACCTGGAACCCTCCGGGGAGACAGACACTGATTGTGTACGCCGCGGAATTAGCTTTTCTATTTCATTCTGTGCCTGTTCGAGGCGGCCGGGAAGCAGATGTGGCTTTCGGCAGACACGACTTCGAAAGCAGTAAACACACTTATCAGCAAACTGCAGAACGTGAAGCAGCCGGCAACAGTCAAGGTCACTGACAGGTGACATGGCAAATAAAGGGAGATTAAAAGCCATGCCTTGTCTGACATGGGCCCTCTCGATACTTACCAATGGCAGGATACGGAACATTGCTTACTCTTGATGGGAAGTCACAGAACGGAGTGTAATTTCTTGGAAAGTGACGCCCTATCATTTTTCCCCCAGGGGAATAAAGGGGGGAGGAGGGGGGCGGGAAAAAACAAGAGACAAGTGGCTCTCTGCTGATGGTCCAGCCGTTGTCATTCACCTAACGCTAACCTTTAAGGAGGTGGCCATTGGCCGGATTTTCTGCTAAGCGTTCTCCTTCTCCATCAGCAAGACAACCATATTTATCCTCGTTTTAATCATTATTTTCCCTTTCTGGTAGGAGAAACTGAGCTGTAGAGGATTTCGGGTCCCCTTCCCGGGCTGGTCAGTGACCAGCCAAGACGGGAGCTCGGAGATTATGTTATAAAGCGTATGCGTGAAGACAGAGATTTACTCCGGGTGAGGGAAGCAGTCTATTAGGAGGGCATCCAGATGGCGTGGCTTCCTGGCAGTCCGCACGATTGGCATGCATTTTGGACGCCATCCTCCCTGCGGCCGAGAGACAGGCACGCTACAGGATTTCTAGAAATGGTCATTTGCGTGCCAGGGTGGCAATGCCCTCATCCCTCGACTCCGCCTCTCTGCGGCATCCAGCAGGCTTGCTTCGAGCCCAAAGAACCTTTTGTGTCTGCCAAGGAAACGCGCTATCTGCAAAAGCCCGTTCAAGAGGCACCCTTTTGCTTTCCGCGGCCAATTTAGCTGTTATTAGATGTAGATTTAAATAAAAAAAAAAAGGTTGACAATCAGGTTTAACCACAAGGTGCAGTTCACTGAGGACAAACCAAATTAAGATGATAACGATGCTCCAAATATTTGATGTCTTAAACAGGTTTGACCCAGATGTACGATGGGGCCTCCCCTTCTGTGGAGTTTTACGTGAACTTGGCCTACGCCCCCATGCGACGTCCTGTGAGTCCGCCATCCTCCTAAGGCTTCTGTGAACTTCTCAGGGTTTGATGTCCTCTTGATCACGTCTCTGCCTGCAAATTCCCTCCCCCACCCAACCCCCCTTACTCTCGGCTCACTTTCCAGCTCTCAAGGCTGCGTGGACCCCGAAAGCAACAGCCTCCCTCTCTGATGTCCATCAAAATATGTGTCATTGTCAACTCTTTGGGGTGACCAAGAGGGGTTCTGTCACAGCAATGCCAGTATCTTCAAACTGCGTATTATATATCTGAAGTTGACTTGAGCCTCATTCTCGATCTCTTCCGACTTCTTCCAGAACGGACAGAATCGGCCCTTCTCCAGCCCCTGTGGCCCCTGTGGTTCCTCGGTCAGGCCAAGTTCACTCCTGCCTCAGGGCCTTTGCGTTTGCTAGGTGACAGCCCTCAACTAGCCTGAAGACCGCTGTCACTTCCCTTCGGTCCCTGCGCCAATGTCACCTTATCAGACACACCTGCCGAGTAGATCCCTCCGACTTAACAACACCTCCGTCTCCTTTTCCCTGTGCATCTGCACGGCCCTCGGCAACGCCTCCCCTGCTGCACGTGTATTTGCTTTGTATTTGTTTTGCTGTCCGCCTGCCAGAATTTTCACCGATTTTGTTCCTTTCTGTCTCCCCGGCCTCTACAGGAGAACATAGTTGGGTGGGGAGGGGTGTCAGAGGAGATGTTTGACGGAGTAAAGACACTGTCCGCTTCCTCCACATTTCTCTTTCCAGCGCAGCATCGACGTGCCACCTCGGAGTAGAATTAATTAGAGCGATATTTGGCCACGACAGGGGAAGCAGAGCAGGGGCATCGTTGCCCTGGGAGGAAAACTCATCTGGGGCCCGAATGCAGCCCGGATCGGGAAGGAGGCTGGGTCAGTCCTGCAGAGGGGGAGCCGGGCGCTGGGCAGTGCGAGAGGAAGGTACAGTCCTGGCGGGTGAGACCGAGGCCAGCGACGGTCCCCGAGTCACGTCTCCTGGGTGGGCGAGTCGGCCTCATCCAGGCCGTGGCAAAGAGCTTGGCCTCTCCACTGGCCCGCTGATTCTAATTCCTCGTTCCACCAGATCTTCGCTGTATGACCTTGGACGGTCATGCGTCTCATCCAGAGAGACGCTGCTCCCTTAAGTTGGAGACAACGTCACTGCTTTATGGATTCTCGTTTGTTCCCTCCCCCAAAAAAAATCGGAAAATTCAGAAAAATGACTCAGAATCACGCTACGCAAATCGACCAGTTCTATTATAACTATCTGTGGCTGTCCTTCTAGACTTGCCATGCGTTACGCAGTGGTCACTGTGGTGGAAATGGGCCTAGTCTGAGTGGAGACAGGCTGTTAGTGTAAAAGACAGGCCACGCACACACACGTGTGCACACCACACCACACACGCACCGATAAATATCTCAATAATTGGCTGGGTTACAGGTTGAAATGATCGTACTGGGGATATTTGGGGATAGATAAAATATGCTATTATTAATTAACTTCACCGTTTTGCTTTATTTTTAATGTGGCGATATGTAGGCCGTTCGTATTGTATTTCCGTCGGACGGCTCTGTTGCAGATTCTCTGCCCCCTTACACACGTACATGTACATTTATAATGCTTTTCTTATTAAAAGAGAAGTAATCACACGTATTGTCTCATAAACCCACAACTTACCGGAACATTTCTGAGTGGCCGTAAGCTAAGAATCTCATCATCGTTTTTAATGGCTACAGAGCATAACGCTGAATAAACACATCAGGATTTATTTAACCAAGGATTTATAACCAAGCTTTTTTAGGTTATTTCCTTTGTTCTTTTTTTTATTTTTCTTTTCTTCTCTCCCTTTTTCCTTTCCATTTTCTTTTTCTCTTTTTTATTGGTATATGATGCCCTGTGACAAGTTGCATTACAAAAAACCGTGAATTACACGTCTGTTATTTCCCTAAGATAAATTCCTAAAATATATTTAAGGTTCATGGAAATCGAATAAGTGGCAGGCTCCTCAGACCAGCATTTTATGAGCTGTGGATGTGACCTCTAAGGGTTTGGAAAAATCCCTTCCAGGGTCAGGCACACGGAGCCCAGGGGCACCAAACGCTGTGATGCACGGGTAGATGCAGGCTCTGTAGGCCGTCAAGCCAGGGGCTGATCCTCGTTCTCTCGTTTCTGTGTGGCCTCTGGCCAGTTTTTCACCTTTCTGAGCCTCAGTCCCTATCCAGAAATGGGAGCACTAACTGTACCCCCCCACCCTTATAAGATTTCTCAAGACTGAATGAAACGCCACAGGGAATTGGTCAGCATAACACCTGGCTCTTGGCAAATCCTCGCGAAATGTAATTATTAACATTTTTGAGCTTCATACACACACAAACACACACGGATTTTTTTTTTTTCTAATCATACTCTCTCAACGACTTTTTTTTAAATAGAGCTCTATTTGCTAAAATAAATTGAAGTGGGTAAAGAATGTGAGGCACAATTTATACTAGATATATCTGCAATTACTAACTCTGAATTAAACATATCCCTTCATGAATAATGAAGCAGAAATAGGCCAAAGGAAAAATGAGATAAGATCTTAAATCCATGTATTTTTAATTGCTTCATTATCTAAAATTTGCTATGAATAGCAGTGGATACAGTTTGCTGTTTAAAGCACAAAAAGAAATAAGAATTTTCAGCCAAATCACAAAAGGCTATCAAAAATTAATTTTGTGTGCTGTGATCATTGAAAATGTAAGTGATTTGGGGGCAAGAGTGACATTAAAAATGCCATTTATATGCTAATAATAAATGAGTTGTATTTTTTCATCTGGATGCAAAATAAATTTTATTTTCATTTTAGTGAACTGTAATGAATTATAGGCATTAGGTAAAGTTTGGGACAGAGAGCAAAAGGGTGGCAGATGACAGGCAAGCGGTCAAGAGAGCGAATACGGTAAAGGTTCTTCATGTGCACTGACCTAAAATAAACCTTTGGTTTAAGATGATTGCCTCTAGGTTCTAGAAATTTCCAAAAGTCAGACTTACCTAAGAGGTGGCCAAATACTCATCAGTGCTATATTTAGAAAAAGGTATATATTGAATTTATCATCATTTTTTCCTTACATGGAATGATTTTCTCTTTCTAGAATTTAAAAGAACACAGTCAGTTACGTGGCTTGGCATGCACATTGCTCTCTGAAGGATAGTTTTTGATAATGTTATTTATTCTTTATCAAAATGTCAGGCATTTTAGTAAATATTCTATCCCTTCTTTTATCTAATCTTCATGACAGTCCTAAGAAGTCGGTATCATTATAACCCTCATTTTACAGATGAGAAATTTGCAACACAGAGAAGTTAAGCAATTTCCCCAGGATCCGACAGACTGTAAATTGTGGAGGTTAGACCTGAATTCCTATCTGTCTATGAGTTAAGTGCCACGTTCATTTATATACAATAATGAATCCTTTTCTAAAAAGAGAAAATAGAAGAATGTAAAGGTTTAACCCCTACAAATGAATTGTGAATGGTGAGATTTCAGGCATCAGTGAGAAAACCCCTCTCAAGGAGGACAGGAAGAGGGACATCGGGGTGCCCTAGGATGTCACCGTCCATTCTGCCTCCAGGATACAGGACCTGCTGAAACCTCGCCTATGTCCTGGCTCGGGTTCAAGCCCAATTTGTTATTCCGTCAGATCTGAAAGGATGGCCATTTCAGACTTTCACACGTGCAAGTCAGAGCCTTGGTGAAAAATACCCAGGGTTCTGCTGGGCCGAGAGGCCATTTGTTTTAAACTGAGGCTTGGACATTATTCTCTGTGTCTAACTTCTTTGAAGTGAGGGGCAAAGTTCCCAGACTCGTCTCTCTATTCCCCCTCGTCCCTGACTCTTAGGCCTCACATTGCCTCTGCCTGAGTCGATGTTAATTATCTTTAACCAGGGTCTCTTTGAATGGGACCTTGTGAGTTATGGAGCAGTAATTCACCCCTTCAGATCTACCGGACCCAAGGCCACAGGCCAGAGCCAATTAAACAGAAAGGTCTGAGTTATTATCCTATAATTCACCTCTTGGAAGTGTCTTAATTCAATTACACTATGTCCCTGAATGACTATTAAAAAAAAATAGAAAAAGGGTTCTGGATCTCTCTTGTTACAATCCAAAGTAATTTTCAGTGCCCAGGAGTTCTTCCTTTAAAGTCATTAGAGAGAAAATTAAACTGAAAGATGAAAGGAAAGAGCCTCTTATCACTGACAAGGCTGCTCTATTGACAATAGACCATATTTTAACCACAGGGAGCACGGCAGAGACCACAGCAAGCATCTTCTCTGTGACCAAATGCATTTGATTTGTCTCTTCCCTCCCCTTGCATTTTTGAATCGTTCTACTAGTAGGCTTGAGTCAAAACAAGTGACGAAGCCTGTCCTAATTTGCCCCGTGACAACATAAGACTTTTAGTAATATGGATAGTAACATGCAGATGGATAGAGCTTGGCGGCAAGACGCACTTCTGCAGAAGCAAATAGGATCCGAGCTTTGCAAGAAACGAAGCAGTCGGGGTGCTCTCATGTCTTCTTTCGGGGCCCCCAGAAGCAGACGCTGAGACAGGATTCGTCTACGCGAAGGTGATTTGAGAGGTGAAAGAAGGGACACTCGACATGTCCCTGGGAAAGGAAAGCCACTGACAGGGTGTGCCAAGCAAGGCCCAGTCCAGGTGGGGAGCCCCTCAGAGTTGGTGGGGGTGGGGTGAGCTGCTCAGGAAAATGAAGGATCGGCTGACTTTGGCCCCTCTGTCCTCTGCGTTTCAGGAGCCTAGAATTCTCCTGGGACCATCCAGTTGACTCTGTTCTGCTCCGCCCACACGGATGTCGTCAGGAACTATGCTACGTCTTTCCTGAAGTTCCGAAACACGCAGTCTGGGCCCCAAGCCACACCCATAGTCGCGAACAGGCATAAAATGCCCTCCAGACCCAGGCTCCGTCCGTCCCGGGATTGCGAGCAGCTACTGAGCCTCTGTGTCTCATCCGCGAAATGGAGCCGATACCTCCCAGGCCGTTATACAGGAAAGCCGGCAGGAACCCCGACGAGGCCCCTGCCCTGGTGGCAGGCCCAGCACCCAGGCGGCTGTTCTGACACTGGCTTTGCTCTGGGGCACTGGAAAACCCTTTCCTCTGAACCGGCCGCGTCTCGAACCCAGCAGCCCCTTCGTTCCTAACCTGGTCCATGTCTCACCTTCGGGGATGACTCACTCCCATACGCAGAGAGCAGATGGCTCTCGAGCAGCTAAATGGAAATCGCCATCTGATCACTCGCAAACCGCGCGTAGACAACGTGCAGGGTTTTAGGCGAAGCCGGCAGGGCAGGTCCAAACTAGTGCGTGTGCTTACATTTTCAGATCTCTATCGAAACGTCAAAAGATCTTGCCACGCCGGGCCCGACGGCCCTTCTGCAACGCTGGCTGGACAGGAGAGACAGACGCCCCCGCTAGCCTGGGCGAGCCCCCTCCCGTCAGCCCCCGGCCCCACCGCGCCTGTTCCGATGACCCACCTCACGCCCTCCTCTGACCTGCTTCTGTGTTTATGACGTTTAGTTCTGCTAATCAAACACGGCAGCTCTAGACAGCCCCTCGCATCACGTCACACATCTACCCCAAATGACTTCTCTTTCGACTCATGCTACTGAGGAAAAGATGGTGGAAGTGTCACCCTGATACCCAGCTACGAGCACGGCACGCAGAACGGGGAATGTCAACACGCCCCTTAGAATGCACTGAGCGGACCGGTCTGGTTTAGAGTGAGGGACTGAACTCCACCAGCAAGGGCCGGAGGGCCAGGCCGGGCCGTCGTGGGACCAAAGGCGCAAATAGGCACAAACCTGCGGCCGGAAGTGTGCGGCCCAGCGAGATGAGGTAAGGAAGGCCCCGTGTTTAAGCCAAAGAGCCTTGGAGCTGGCTGAGTGCCACCTGCCTCCTGTGAACAGTGGCGTCTTCTGTACCTGGGGCGGGTCCAGCCCGGGAGGTCAGGGGCTGTGGGTGGCAGTACCTGGGTGAGCAGTGCTAGGCGTGCGATGGGAAATCGCGTCTGCTGAAGCGTAAGGGACATGGGGAGGCGTCTGGGGAGGCCTGGAGTGACGAGGGCCATCGCTGAGCCGCTGGCCCGTCTGCTCCTTCTCAGAAACCTGCCGGCCTCGCGCGGACTCCATCCACAGGTGTGTTCCACTCAGCATTACTGACAACCTGGGCTGGATCGGGCTCGTTGCTGCGGGTTGCCTTGTGCGGTGCGGGATTTTAGCAGCATCTCTGGCCTCTGCCCCACCTGTGTGCCACACCCGTAGCACCCAGGTGTGACACCACAGATATCTCCAGACATTGCCAATGTCCCCAAGAAGCCAAATCACCTCCAGGAGTGCACCGCCGGTCTCGGCCTGTGCAGTGTATTCCTTTTTCAAATGAGTGGACTAACTTTAAATGAAGGAATATCACTTGTAAATCCTGATTTCTGGCCTCTCTGTGAAAAGGTGAGATGAGCTGACGACACTGGGTCCCTCCCCTTCTATGCCGTGGCCTCTGTCACCCCTCTGAACCCATCTCCTGCGTTCCTGTCCCCACCAACCGTCCCCTACTCACTCTCCCTGCAGTTGGTCGTTCCTGCTCACGCGCCCTGCGCCTGCATCTCACTGCCTTCAGGTCTTCACCCAGGCATCACAGAGGTCCTGGTAGAGGTCTTCTTGGCCACTCAACCTAAAATTTCAACACCTCTTCCCCCAAATGTCCTCGCCTCGTCTCGATTTAATTCTTTTTTTCTCCTTAGCACTTATTTAATGAGCTATGTAAGCATCCAATCTTTTCTTAAAATTCTGAATTTTTTTTTTTCATTATGGGTATCTTTGCACTCGTTTTTTTTTAATATTGCATTAAAATATAATTTATCTTGGTTACTGAGTTTTGGGGACCAATGTATGCAATATGCAATGAATGAATGAATGAATGAATGAATGAATGTTTTGCCATGTGATACTTAAGTAGAGCAGAGACTCAGCATCCCAGTTTTATTCCTAAATTTATTCCTTCACTCATTTTGCAAACACATGTAGGATGCCTACTATGTATGTACCAGGCCGTGTGCTAGGTCCCAGGAAGGAAGAGGCGTCCACCTGTCCCAAAGCTTAGAGCCGGAAGCGGCCAATCACGACACAGAGAAGCAGGTGCTGAGACGGAAGGACGCAAGACACATGCCCAGAAGAGGACTCCTGACCTCGTCCGAGGGGGTGCATCAGTCTTCCGGGCTGCCACTAACCAGGCCAGGTGGTTTAAACAGCAGAAATTCATTTTCTCGAGTCCTGGAGGCTGGAAGTCCCAGATCAAGGTCCAGCGGGGTTGGTGGCTTCCGAGGATTGCAGATTTGCAGATGGTGCCTTCTCGCTGTGTCCTCACATGGTCATCTGTGTGTGTGTGTACGTGTCTGGTCTCTCTCTCTCTCTCTCTCTCTCTCTCTCTCTCTCTCTCTCTCTCTCTCCCCCTCTCTCTCTCTGTCCTAATCTCCTCTTCTGATAAGGACACTAGTCATTGAATGAGGACCTACCCTAGTTAGCTCATTATCATTTCATTATCTCTGTGAAGACCGATTTCCAAAGGCAATCACATTCAGAGGCACTACGAGTCAGGACTTTAAGATATGAATCTGGGGTTGGAGAGACACAATCCAGCCAGTATCCACGGGCAGAGACCACTGACGGCTCCCACGAGAAATGTACACACTCTAGCTTCATGGAACCAGAACTTCTCCCATCAATCAAAGCAGACACATTCCGTATCCACAGCCATTTATTCTGCAAACATGTACCGAGTATCCATTAGCTGTCATTACTCTTCCAAGCTCTAGGATGCAGCAGCAGTAAGACAGAGGCGGCATAAAATCATCAATTCTAAAATTGCCATGTAATTGGAATGTGGCTAAGAGGCAAGGAGTGGCAACGAGCTGGAAATAAGGGAACCCAACTCAGACTGGGACTGGGTCGGGCTTCCCTGTAGGGGTGACACTTGGGATGAAACGAATCACAGAAGAGAGCGCGAGGGGCATTTCAAGCAGAGAATACAGCACGTGCAAAGGCCCTGCGGCGAGAAGGAACAGGGCGCTAATGGTGGGCTGATGGAGGGCAAGCCCAGAGTGCGCTGTGATGGAGCTGGAGAGGGGCCGAGGGGTCGGTCACGCAGGCCCCCAGGAGCGCGGGAAGCATCCTGAACTCCACCCGGGGAGCGAGCAGGGACACCGTCTGCCCTCAGCACGGGCGCCGAGAACCAGAGCCCGTCTTACTGCCCCGCGAACGCGATTCTGGGCTTCCTCTGCCTTCGGCAGCAATGGCTTTCTTCCTCAAGGCCTCTGCTGCCCAAGCGAACGGGCTGCTGTTCACCCCAAACACTGAGAACGCTCCATCGACTCTTCGGTAGAAAACATCGACAGTGTCTACGCGGCTTTTACTCCGTTATCCCCAAGGCTGCACCGCCGTGGGCACGGCGGCCCTGAACTGTGGCGTGATGACCCGGACGCGGCGCTCACCACGCCTGCACCTCGAAAGGCTCCAGCGTAAATCGGCTCCCGAGTCCCATTCGGTTCCGCCCCCAGCCTGCCCCCCGGCCCGAGACACTGCCGTCTCTTTGCGAAGCGGCGCCTTTGCTTGCAACCCTAAGCGATCCACTCCGCTTTGCCTTGTCAGCAAGTCGTGTTGGTGATATTAGTGGGGGGCTTCAGGCTGGGGCTGGGGGTGGGGGGGCGGGAAGTTGAACAGGAAAGTGACAGGCATGTGTGACGGGTCTGGCACCGAGTACAGTGCAGAGCATTCAAAACGGAGCACGACGTGCACACGGTCTCTGGGGTTTCTCGGTGGTCACCTTCCAGCGTATCCAGACAAGGCCAGGGAGAGACACGGGGTTCAGAAACAGGAGGCGAAGGGAAGCCAACCCACGGAGAACGCCGCCACACCCCTGCCGCTCTCCAGCTGAATTCAGGCTCCGAATTCCTCAAAAGGCTTTGAGGCCACTGTCCTAACGTGCGCACTGAAAACTACACGTGTGTTAGCGCTGTCTTTGAGCAAGGGACATTGCACCGTAATTTTGGTTAGTCATTAAAATGTTCTACGGCGCATCTTGTCAACAAGAGTCTTTTAAAGGGTGTTAATCAGTCTTAGTCAACACAGAACAAGGTGGCGGCACAGTGTTTGCCAGAAGGCGGGTGGGACGCGAGGTGCCCGAGACGTGGGCAGCGTCTTGCATCCCTTGCTCTGAGAGCTGTTTCTCCTCCCCTCGCCTTTCCTGCAGTTCACACTTGGCGGTTTTCAGGCCCAGCCCCGTGTCCAACTTAGCTGGCACGTACCAAGGTCATTTCCGAGGGTCTTCAGGCATGTGCCTGGGTAGGTAATACACGATGGTTTAATTTTATAAAGAAGAATCGTCTCTATGTCTCTTTGTGTCCCAGAAGACAGTCTAGTCCCTGCAAATCCTATAAGGACAGGCGGCTCTGAGAGGAGGGGACAGCCCGGCGTGCACTTGCTGGAAGTTGGACACTCACATGTCACCCGGACGAACATCCAGCCCAGCCCGCTCTCCCGAGTTTTACAATGTCAGACATCCGCTCACATCTGTATCTGTTGGGAATACTTTTGCCAGCGATAACAGAAATCCCAACTCGGACTGGTTTAAATGGTAAGAAAACTGTTGATGGGATTGTCCTTAGACGTCCCACCAGAATCTTCAACCGGACGTGTATGAGGCGCCAGGGCAGAGTGTGCATCCCGCAGGATGGCAAACGGTGTGGATTCTGGGGCCGGCCAGCCTGGGTGTGACGTCCTGGCTCTGCCACTTACATGTACCGTGACCTTGGGAAAGTCACTCGAAACGCGGGGCCTCAGGGCCTCCGACTGAAAAACGGGGACCATGACGGTCTCCACTTCACAGGGTTGCTGAGAGGACAACCTGAGCGATGACTGTAACCTGCTTGGAATGGTGCCTAGTACTCAGCGCCATGTGCGCTTGAATCCCACGTACCACCCGAAAGCCATACCGCCCTGGGTTCCCCCACTCCGAACCCTGCGTCACACCCACCCAGGCACCAAGGCCAGACCGGGCTGCCCCCCAGGGCTCGCTGCTTCTCTCTCACAATAGTTACGACAAATCCAACTGAGAATAGCTATGTTGGTTATTCTTAGTTTGTCTGTCTTCTTCTCCCATCAAGCTTTAAGACAGTTGAGATTTTGTCAGACTTCTTCATCAGTGACTAGCTCATGGTATTGAATGAGTGAATGAATGAATGAATGAATGAATACTACGGAAGGAAGGAGGAAGGAAGAAAGAGTTGGAATTCTCATGCACTGTTAACAATCAGAACCTGTTAAGAAAGTTCTAAAAACTGAAATTAATGAGAGGAAAAAAAAATCACTCAACATTTCTGAGTTTTCAATGACACAACTTTCTTAAACTTGGGGCCCTATGTCCACCTTCTGGGTATCCGACCAGACGTCCTTCAGACTCATACTGCATGAGTCAAAAACGAAACTCATCCACTTCTGTCAAGACAGCAGGTGTGGGGAGTTTGCTACGCAGAGCTTGGCCCGAGGCAGGGCCTCGTGTGTGAGTGCCTCTCCCACCAGACAGACCGCCCAAGCTCACGGGCAGGGTCCGGTCACGGGGAGACTCGGCGGCGTCACAGAAATGGGCACACAGCGAAGACGTCCTGACCCCACGACTTCCTTTCCCTCTGCTGACGGGAATTCCAAGACATTCCGGTTTGAGCCCGTATTGCCTCGTCTCCCTCAAGGCAGGCTATCAGGAAAAAGACGTCGCCATTGACCTTCGTTTCCTCCAGCTTCACGGAGACCGACCTGACTTGTGAAAAGGGGGTCCCCACCCGCTTCATCAGGGCACATGCGATAAGAACGTGGGGGGCCAGTGTGCCCGGGACGAAGCCTCCAGCACTCAGGAATCTGGGTCCTCAGGGAGCCCCTGAGCTGTGCCCGGCACATGCCTGGGAGACAAAGACCAGCATCTTGTCCTTGGCCGCACATGCAAGTCCTGACCGCTTCTTGGCCCACCTTCTCTCCGAACACGGTCTGGACTGGCCGCACGGGCCTGCTGTTTCCCGCTGCCCCCAGCATGCGGTACTGACCCTGCCCCGCGTCCCAGAGCCTCTGTGCCGTCTTTCCTCTCCCAGGACGTTCACCTGGTGAGGGCCGCCCCCGCAGGCTGCGGCTCCATCATCACTTCACTCACCTGTCCGCGAGGTCCGCCCCTCGCACACGCCCGCGAAGGCTCCCCCGCCTCCGGCGTCCTGCGGGGTTATCCGCGTGATTCTGTCACTTGCGTCTGCCTCTCCCGCTTGGCTGCACATTTCTCAATCAGGGATCCCGTCAGTGTGTCCCCAGAGTCCAACACAGCCTTCGGCACGCAGGGTGGCACCCCTGAAAGGCCTGTTTAATTCATCGACCACTACCCCCAGCCATTCACTAAGTGAACACACGCAGATAAATCGGGTTCGCACAATCGATCCTCAAGAAACAGGGGATGACAGAAACTCAGAAAACTCCAAAAGGGTTCCATTAAAACGTGCAGAGAAAAGGAGAGGAATTTCCTTTTTTTTTTTTTCCTAGAGGGAAGCAGAAAAAAAAGGGGGGGGGCAGATGATCTAAACCTTGAAGGCTAGATTGGCTTGGACCCCAGGGAAGAGAGATGACAACCCAACCATAAGGAAAGGTACAGGGGTGAGAACATGCAGAAGGTTAAAAACCCAAGGCGAGATTTTAGTGAGCGAGATTTTCACAGCAACCTCAGCCGGCCGAGCACTGAGCCCCGCCGGCCCAGAATTCTCCCAGGGGACTGGACGTGGAGGCTTTGCAGGGAAGCATCAAAGGCCACTGCAGTGGCCGGGCCCAGTGACACCCGTGCAGAGCTCCGATAAGGCCGAGCTGCACCCATGCCACAGGCTCCCGCCTCCCACCTGCGCCCGCGTCCCGCCTGCGGATTTTCCGCGCCGTCTGTGGCTGCGCAACGCGCATGCTCGGTGACTCGGGCCCTTTCTGCTTTGTGACCCGGCTGCAGCAAAGAGCGCGGAGGGGCACTGAGTTTGGGTCTGAGCTTTCTAACGATCGTCCCCTCGCATTAGTAAACGATAGCCCCTGCTTGATGGGTCCAGTTAGTGCTGCATTTCCTCAAAGAGCCTCGAAGCAGGGGACAGACGGAGAGTAGACGCGGGGCAGGGAGGTGTGAGGAGGGGATGAGGGACTCAAGCCTATTTAGAAGTGTGTCTCTCCCATAGGACGTCGTGAGGATAAGGCCAGACGAACGAGTTCCCCGGGACCGCTGTTTAAAGGGAGATCACGGTGGTGATTTCTGGGGTGCACGACCCTTGCCATCAGCGCCCTTGCAGAGCGGAATTCACCCACAGACCCTGGGGGCAGAGTGCGAGCAGATCCGACGAGGCAGAAAGCCTTGTGTCAAAGCCAGGGTTTTTTCCCTCCGCCTGAATGGATTCAAGGAGAGGTTGCTGGATAGAGCAAGGGGAGCAGAGTTTTTTTTATAATGCCTTCATCAAAACCGAGTTCTGGGCCTCTGCTCGGGTCCCAGAACTCTGCCTGTCTGTCTTCATCACTTCTGCTCCTGAATTCCTGCTGGGAGCCATCAGCACAGGACAAACCATGTCCAGCAAAGAGCATGCACCCGAGCCGGGACCCCCGCTGTGGATCCGAGTTCACCCCGGCCCTGCTCCCTGGGCTGTAAGAACTATGGGGCGGCCCCGAGCTGACCTCTCTAAGTTACTATTGCTTGACAGGAGTCCCTGCCCGGTTCTTTCACCCTTAACCATCAATGAGAATTTGACCTCTGCGGCTTTTTATGTTTTTACTGTATCTATGTCTCTTCTTCCTTCCAGCTAGATTCTTTGGTCCCGGCTCCTTCTTTGCAGCGCTGTCTCATTCAGCCTGCATCCTGATGGCTCAGGATCCACCACTCCTCACCCCAAACAGCAACACTAGGAGTGCTAGGAGATGGAACGTTCTGGAAATGGCTGAGGGCAAATGCTATACCCAGCTAAACCACCAATCAAGCGAGAGCCTACGAGAAAGACATTTCTGGACGCGAAAGGATCCCAGATGTTTCTTTCGCGTGCACTGCGTCTCTCGGGAAGCTTCTGAGTGCCTGCATCCCGCTGAAAGGAAGGACCGAAGAAAGAAGAAGAAGCAGGATCTGAGGGCTCCCAAATGGCAGACAAACAATAGTAAGCCCTAGACTATACTGAACAAACCACATCCAATGAAGAGTGGTCAGGGCGATGTTTTCATGGGAAAAGGGTAGAACGTATAGAATGTTTGGGATTGTGTCTGTGCATAGCTTACCTGGGAGATACACACACACACACACACACACACACACACACACACACACACACACACAAGAAAACTGTCGACCAGCAAATACAGAGTAGGGGGATTCAGAAAAAACAATTATATATATAATATATATAATCAGCCATGAACAATAGCTAATGGTCATAATTATGTAAACATTATTATCGACTTAACCCAGTATTTTGATAGAATTAAACTGAGACATAGTGAATTGAGACAATGAAGGGTGGGAAAAGAAGGTGGGGAGGGGGTCGATGAAAGCGAGTTAACCCCTCAGCCATCCCGATCAGAAGCCAGTGGGGAATTTCTGAAACTCACGCTTCCAGCACCAGAGGGGTGAGCATATTACATGCACATATGGAAGGAAATACCCAAAGAAATAGCTATGACAGTATGAAGAGTTATTTCTGGGGAGCTAGACTTGGTGTATGTCACTACAGGCTTTTTAAAGATTTTTTAAAACTCTATCTATGTATCACCTTAATAAATATGAAAAATTAAATTGTAATGTTTGTTGTCAAAACCAAAAAAAAATGTAGAAAAATATAAGAAGGGAATGCAAAGCACCGGCAACCTCACAGTCTTGAGATAACCACGGTTCACACTCTTCTATAATCTTATCTTATTACGTGCACTTTTAAAGAAGTGATGGTTATGCACTATTATGGTTTTCTTATTTTACATATTTCATCTAATATTATGCCAAGAGAATGTTCTTAAGTCATGAAAATTGTCTAAAACATTATTTTAACATACGCATTACAGTTTTTAAGTGTATTTACAATAATTTACCCTATTGGTCCCTCATTATCGGATAATTAGGTTCCATCCAATTTTTCACTTTAATTTTTTTAAAGTGCCACGATGAACATTTTTGTAATAAACTTCTTTCCTCGTCTCTGATTATTTCCGCAGAAGTGAGATTACTGGACTCACAATGAGAAAAATAGAAATATTTAATGAGCATAAAGCAGTGAAATGGTTGCAAGCACTTTAAAAAAATACCGCTGCATAATTGTTATAGATTTTTTAAGCATTACATTGAAAACATCTTCCTTAAGATGCTGACACCCTGGGGCAAGTCACATCTGCCAACTTTTAGGCAAACCTGATAGACTGCCTTTGGAAAGAAATGCTTATTTAGACAATGACTTCTGCATTCATTAAGAGGTTACTGCCTGCAGTTAGCATCATGCATTGATTTGCCCTGGAGCTCCCCAGCCCCTTTTCTCATAGATTATCTCCAGAGACTGCCACCGACTTTAGTGAGGACCAGGCCTGGACTCCTTCCTGACTCCTGGTCTCATGCACACCATTGGATCACGCGATTTGAAGAGATGAGTAAACACTCGACTCTTTTCTTATCTTGTCTGGTCATTGACATTTAACGATGAACCAATAAAAAGACATTTCGCAGTCAGCCAAAGAGTTTCAGAGACCTTGAATGATAAGGACGTGACTTTCGAAAGGAAAAATGAGTTGTTGATGGAACCAGAATTGGTGATTTTATCAAATACAGGGAAAAGAAAGAACGGAATCCTCATTTGGATTGTACGGGGTCAGTTCAAATTATTTGAGGTTCAAATATAAAAGAGAGAAAATTGTATGTTTCTTAGATGCCTTTCCTTTATAAAATGACCTCAGATTCTTTACTTCTTTTTACTTATATGCTGTATGGTACATGATCTTATTTTCCCCGAAGTTTGCCATCTCTCTGGTCATGGATCACAGTCACTGCGGTATATTTTCCAGCCCCATTGATGTGGGTCTGGTCATGTGACTGGCTTTGGCCAATAACACGTAGGGAAATGTGACAAGGTATGAGTTTAGAGCCCAGGACTTATGGACACCCTGCGTTTCTGAGCACCCTTCCTACATCTCTGTCATCATCCATGAAAGGACATTTCCCACATAGCACACACATAGAGTAAACCTAAACTCCATTTGCATCCTGAAGCAGAGCTATCCCAGGTAAGCCGTGGGCCAATGAGCAAGATAAATAAATAATAGATAGATAGATAGATGATAGTAGATAGATAGATAACTTTATATAACAGAATAAGATATAAATAATCAATGTTGTTATAAACCAATGGGATTCTGGGGTCATTTGTCACACAGCATCAATGCAGCAATAACTGACTAATACATATAGCTTACTTTTTTTTAATCTTCCCACATTCTCTGTATCAGTGCCATCCTCAGAAAGAGCTTGTTAATGCTACACGAAATAGTAACGGTGATTTCGTAAATTATAAACCACATTATAATTAACAGAGTATTTTATGACACGTTGTTTCATTTAACTCTCACCACAGAAGATGAATCCCAGAGAGGTAATGACTTGTATAAAGTCACAAAGGTAAGTCTGGGGCTTGAACTGAAATCAAATCGATTTAAAAACAATTCCCCCTACACACAAAACTACAAGGAACATAAACATGGTCCAATGACATTAAGTCGCTAAGATGTTGACAACAACTACCCTCCAGGAGATCTCTGCCAAGAATGGAAAACAAGGAGAATGTGTGATGTGGATGGAGAAAAGGCTTTTCACTGCTAATTATTTCTTACTTCCTCTGCATTTAGGGAGCAGTCTGATGTGTCAATGTTATTTGAAAACCTTTCATTTCCCAGGGACATTTTCCCCCCCTGACATCCTCGGTATCTCGCTGTGGCCGTATAAAATGTCACACTAAACAACTCAATATATATTTCAAACATTAATTGCCTTCCCAGACCTAGGAATTTCTCACTGAGCTCACTCACAAGTTTTATTGAGGGCATAAAATTTATCGTGTTGACATAGACTTTAAAATGCTGGATTCATCAAGGCCAAACTAACCTCTATGACTACGGAGAGCGAGTCAAATTTTTTTATTGAGAGTTTGCCTCCTCTTTTACATCACAACCCGAATTAAGGGGAAAAAAATTCCAATGCTTTTTAAAAGAAATGTAATCATCCTTTCCCAGGCGCATTTACACAGAACTGAAACGAAGTCTCATCTATTCTGAAGAAGTCTGGGCCTCAGCAAGCAGTCTGTGTCTGACGTGTCTTGGGGTGGCAACCCGGAAGCAGAGAGGCCCCTGGAGGTTCTCAGATCAAATGATGAGCTTAAAGGTTTTTGCGTGGGACCTTTCATTTGTTTAAAGACGAGTTTATTGTTACATGATAACTTGTTCAAAATTTTGCCTCTGAGAGGCTTTGCTTGCAACTCACACGTTGACTTGCCTGGTAAAGACAGGATTTTAAGCTATAAAAGACTCCAACAGACAGAGCCTGCCAAGCCTTCTGTGAAAGGCTTCGCGGAGTGAATCGGGAGGTGAAGAGGTAATAGGATGCTTCTAGAAACATGCACGAATGGTGCAACAAATTAGACTGCACGTCGTTGACAACAAACACTCTCAAGGTTATAAAAACACCAGTGAATTAATAGGTAACAGAGAGGTCTCCAGCTCGCGGGGACATGGTCCAAAGTCACACGTCCGTCTCACTTGCTCACTCACTTAAACACAAATGTGCGTTAAGCCTCTGAAGCCAACGCCAGACTCAGCCTCCTGGCTGCCACTTACATGTGACATCCTGTGACACTTTAGGCAACTTAACTCTTTTTCTGTCTCAGTTTTGCACCTACGGAATGATGATGGGAGAATAATACTCTCCTCACAGTTCTTATAAAGGCGCAGGAAGTTGCTTTACTCGGCATGGTAATCATGATAAGGAGGGAGAGGGACCGGGAGGAAAGAAAGAAAGAAAGAAAGAAAGAAAACATTAAGTGTCCTTGGGAAGCCCAGTAATGTCAACAATCCGCAAAGAGACAATTATAATCCAGTGTGAAACGCTAGTAAAGGTCACAATAGGGGTTCCTCGGGGTGGCTATTTAGTCGAATGACAATACCTGCTTGGATACAAGATTATCTGCCTACTCATCAAGAGAGGCAAACTGAACTTGACCCACAGATGGTCTCACCTGTTTGGCTCTAAACTTATCTATGGCTGTAACAAATTACCCCAAACGCAGTGGCTTAAAACAACAAATACTTGTCACCTCACGGTTTCTGTTGCTCGGGAACCAGGATGTAGCTCGGCTTGGTGTCTTTGACGCAAGGTGGCCCCTGGGGTTGCAGTTAAGCCGTCGGCCAGGGCTTCAGCCTGAACACTCACCTCAGGGGCTCCACGTCCAAGGTCACTCAGGTGGATTCTGTCAGGCCACAGCCCTCAGTCCTTGCCAGGTGGGTCACATAGAGCTGCCTCATGAGGTGGAAGCTGTCTTCACTGAGAGAGAGAGAGAGAGAGAGACCAAAGTAGAAGCTGTAATCATTTTATAAAGTAAAGATGGAGTGATATCCATCACTTCTGCCCCATTCTATCTCTTAGACGTAAGTGCAGCCAACATCCAGGGAGTGGGGACCACACAGGAGCATCGATACCAGGATGCAGGCTCACCGAGGCCTTCTCACGGGCCGCCTACCACACTGCTGGATGTTCCAGGCTATTCGGAAGGAATTTGGTAAAAGCACAGGAAGGAAGGAAGCTGGACGTTCTGCTGGCCAATGTCCTTGCCACGAACCACCAAACTAAAACCAAAAATGGAGAAGTCAACCTATCCACTAGTCAAGTGTCCATTCAAATGCCACTTTTCAAAGAAGTCTTCTCTGCCTTCGTATTAGCTGCGCCTTCCTGCGGCTCAGTCTCTCATTGTCCTATCTGATTTTCATCATTATATGATGTGGTCTTATGTATGTGATTATCTTCTCCCTGCCACTGTACATCAACCTCCATGCAGACGGGGTCCTTCTCTATCTCAAACCTTTCATCCACAGTAAATATCCATCCAAAGACTGCCAGGGTCTCTAGGCAAACAAGAGGTCCATCTGACCTCAAAGTTCCGAAATGTGGTTAGAAAGACCAGGGCAGCATACAGGAAGCAGACAGCAGGAAGCGTTTGCCATAATTTCGTCTTTAAGTGCAATCTGGTCGGAAGCCTGAAAAAGCCACCGGAGGTAGAAGAGTCAGAGAAATCCTAGCAGAGAAAGAAAACCATAGTAGGGAGTGAACAGCGTGCAGGTCTGGTAAGCAGAGACACCCATCTATGGGGCCGAAGGGGCGGAAGCAGCAGCCGGGTAGGTACCGCGGACCCCCTGCGGGGAGTGGGCAGCTGAGCAGGGGAGCTACAGGACCTCAAGCCGGTCCTTGTTCACTGCCACAGGCCAGGCTGGAACGCGGAGGCTGATAGGTCTCCACGCACTGAGCGCTTGGACGAACGAAGCCACCGAGATTGCCAGACTCTCCCCGGTGTCTCCGAAAGTGTCCCCAAAGGAGAAACACGCCATCGGTGTAGGGTGGTTCTCTGCCAACTCGCTGCCCTGGCACGTGTGAGCGTCCTCGGAGCTCATCCAATCCCCTTGACTCTGACTCGTTTTCCCAGAAACCTGCCGGCGAGTGATTTTGACAGCCGTGTGTGTCCACAGTGACCCGGCTCAGGCGAGTGCCCAGTCCTGAACCAGCCCCCTGGCCAGGCCAATGGCGTTCTCCGATCAGCCGAGTCTGGACACAGGCTGCCCTCCTGCCACAAAGCGAGGCCGGTCACAGCCACGGCAAAGCCATGTGACCTAGAAAGTGGAGAGGTCAGTGAACACGTGAAAATTGGGGTGTCATTGCCCAGGGAGGTTGAAGAATCTTAAGGAAAAAAAATGGATGTTCGCCATGCGTAATATCCTGAATCACCCTGAGCAGACCACGGTGGGTTCTGGGGACAGTTCTCAGAATCATGGTCCTTGGGAGGGATTTCCCCTCAATCAAATGGAGACCATGTGGAAGAACAGAGTTTATTTAAACTCAATGGCAGTGGGGGAACTCTAGGCCCGTGAGTGCCTAGCAAATACCCCGTAAAGAAAGATAAATGGGTTGTTTTGACCATATATCTGTAAAGAGTAGGATCAGGGATTGGTAGGCACTCAACAGATGTTTGTTATAAATGGCGGACATCAGGGAGGGAGAAGCGACTCTTACGGATTTTAGAAGACTTGAGAATGTCTGTGTACGAGCGTACGAGTTTTCTTCTCTCTTGGGTAAATAACTAGACACGGAACGGCTGGATCACACGCAGGTGTGTGGATTCGTTTGCTGCGGCTGCCGCAGCAAATTACCACAAACAGAGGCTTAAAAACCATCTGAAGTTCTTGTCTTACAATTCTAGAGGTCAGAAGTCTGAAACGGGCTAAATCCAAGTGTCAGAGGCCTGCGTTGCTCCTGGTCCTGGGAAGAACCGCCCTCTCACCTGGCCCCCTTCCCCAGTTTGCAGACGCCACCTGCCCTCTCGCCTCACGGCCCCTCCCCCTCCCCAAAGCCAGCACTCGAAGCTTCTGGAAGTCCCATTCTCTCTCGCCCTCCTGCCTCCCTCTGACGAGGACCTAACCTGGGCCACCCAGATCCTCCAGGATAGTCTCCCCCATCTCAAGACCCTTGCTTTAATCACGGTCCCTCTCCAACGGAAGGTGTCAGAGTCACAGGTCCCGGAGATGAGCACATGGATATCAGCGTACAGGTGACTCGCACCATTCTCGTCCCCGCCAGCTGTGCCAGTCCAAGTTCTTCCTCATCTGCTTGCAAACTGGTAGGGTGAGTCTTTTTAACTTGATCATTTCTTTTTTGGTGCAACGAAGAACATCTTTTATTTATCTTTTAAATAATTATTTCATTTTTCAGTTACAGTTTATGTACAGCATCATCTCAGCTTCAGGTGTATAACATACTGATTAGACATTTACATGACGAAGTGGTCACCCCGATAAGTCTAGTACCCCCCATACCAATACGTAGTTATTACAATATTATTGGCTGTATTCCCTGCGCTGTACTTTATACCCCGTGACTATTTTGTAACTACCGATTTGTACCCCTGAATCCCTTCCCCTTTCTCACCCATCTCCCCCAAACCCCTCCCGTCTCTCGACCATCGAGTGTCATTGTGTCTATGCATCTGTTTCTGTTCTGTTTGTTCATTTATTTTGTGCCTCAATTCCACCTGCACGTGAAGTCACATGGCATTTGTCTTTATCTGACTTACTCCACTCAGCACAATAGGTGTGCAGTGGCATCTCATTCTGGCCTTACGTTGCATTTTCTCTAAGTAAAAATGCTACGTATCTGTTCACGTGCTTATTTGTCATTTGTATGTCGTATCTGGGAACGTGGCTGTCTGACTCGGTTGTCCGTTTTTAGTCGGGTTGTTTGTTTTCTTACTATTGAATTTTCAGAGTTCTTTCCATGCTCTGGAGACAAACATTTTGTTGGATATATGCTTGGCAAATATTTCCTCCCTCCCAGTCTGTGGCTTATCTTTTCATTCTTTTAACTGCCTTACTTAGAAAAGACAAAAGCTGGAAATAATCCAAAAGTTCATCGACATGAATAGACAAATAAAGCATGGTGTACCTATCCTAAAGAGGGCTCCTCTGGAATAAAAAAGAATAAAGTCTCGATACACCCAACAAGATGCATTAATCTTGAACCAGTCATGAGTGCAAAGAAGCCAGACAGAAAATCATACATGCTGTATGATTCCATTTATGTAAAAGTCTGGAAAATATAAACTAATCTATCATGACAGGAAGAAAATTCGTGATTGCATGGGGGAGGGAGGTGCAGAAGGGAGATTACAAAGAGGAATAAAGAGACTTTGGGGATGAGACGACTGTTTTCCACCTTGACCGTGGTGATGGCTTCGTGGTTACAGACACATCTCAAAGCTAATCAAGTTATACACTTGAACTACGTGCGATTTATTATGTGCCAATTATACTTCAATAAGCCTGTTATTTTAAAAGGAGACTTAAGAGATTTACTAACTAGATGCAACGTGTGGATCTTATTTTAATCTGAATTTAAACAAATCAGCTAGGAAAGAAACTGAGTCGAGGAAATTCTTCACTGGATATAAATGATATTAAGAAATCAGTGTTAATTTTGATTGAGTGATGCAGTGATACAATTTCTGGAATTTTCTTTAAAAGAATCCATGAATGTGGTCAATGATATTGTAATGACTATGTATGGTGTTGGGTGGGTTCTAGATTTATCAGGAAGACCATTTCATAAGGTACACAAACGTCTTAATCACGATGTTTTACACCCGAAACTAATATAGTATTGTATGTCAGCTGTAATTGAAAAGAAATTTAAAGAAAAAAGAATCCATGAATAATCAGAGCAGCAAGTGGAGAGGAAACCAGATTGGCTACAAGTTGACAGGGGCAGAGCCTGGTGACAGGGTGTAGGGGTTCATGACACTGTTCTCTCTACCTCATGTACATTCCAAACCTTCCATCCAATGTGGTTAAAATGTGTCAGTGTCTTACAACGCTTATGGCATGAACGTGGAATACAGCAAGGCAAATTCTGACCCGAAACAGTTCCTGCTGTCTCTGAGCCTTAGTTGACTAATCTGAAATGTAAAACAAACAAACAAACAAACAAACAACAACAAAAAACAGACAAACAAACAAAGCAAAAGCCCCAGCCCAGCTGGTCCCAGAGGTGCCCCACAGAACAACCCCCCACCCCGGGAGAACAGTGGATAAAATGCTTCCGAAGCAATTTGCCTTGAGCGCATGCAGTTGGGAGACACTGTTTGCATTTGAAGCGCTCATTTTCACTGCGCGACCATGCGGCGGGGCTCAGCGAGGCCTCTTCCTCCACCGAAGACCAACTCGACGCCCATGGGCTGCTGGGACAGGAAAAGGCGGTCCGATGGGCTTCGTCTCTACAGGGAGGGGCAGCCGTGTCTTGACCGAGACAACGCGATCGGTTTCCTGGCCCATTTCTTCGAGTGGCTTGACCCTCTTTTAGTGCTCTTGTGTCCTGCCACTGTGTTTCTAAGTCGTCGACTCCCCGTTCACAGAAGTCAGGTCTGTTCTCCACACCTGTCAGCGGGGCCTGATGCTCTCGAGAACCCCGCCCCCGCCCCCAGGTCTCTCTGCTTCTTTTCCTCCTCTTTTCTCTTCTGCCTGCGGCCGACGGAGCAAACTCAGAAGCGCCTGGTTTCCACATCTAGGGTGCAATGAAATCTCTGTAGCCTAGATTTTGAATCCACGCACATTTGGGGATGCGATCGTGGCCACTGGCTCAGCGTGTCCCAGAGTCTGCATTTCCATTTGTGATTGGCATTCGGGTACCGCTGTCGGAACTAGTAGCCATCAGTCAAGCAGGAAGCGATTAACAGGAAGCAACAAACAAACCCCAACTCCAAGTGCAACCGAGGTTTTTCAATAACGGATACCTGAGTAATTTAACTAATCGCTGATTCAGCCTAACTGAGTGTGTGTGTGTGTGTGTGTGTGTGTGTGTGTGTGCGCGCACACGCGTGTGCCTCATAAGTAAACATAAATCTGGAAAGTTACGAGTATTGCATGAGCAAATTCGTCTTTGGATAGAAACTTAACCTGTGGAAGTCAACGAAATCCTCTCCATGTCTTTTGGAATATCGTTTGTTTCTATTCTTTCAACCTGTTTCTTTCAAGCTGTGCCATGTAGAATTCCACGCCAGGAATTTGACTGGAGCTGACAATGATCGGAGAATGTTTAAGGAGAAGAAGAAGCCACCCCGTTTATCCTATTTGGCAATTTCTGAAATTATCCCCCTATTCCACTGACCTGGAAAATGCTTTCCTCACATGACAATATGCCTCTTGGCCTCTGGCCATTTTTACCATGTATTTTTGCGGCGGAACGAAAAGGTAAGGCTTTCCCTTTGATCAGAGAAAGGTATCATTTAGAAAATGCGACGACTGAAGTGTGAATAGATTATAAAACGCTCGACCCAGCATGCACTGCAGCGGGTATGCCTCGTGGACAATGATGGGTTTTGCTCATAATTTTACAAATACATCAGCCCTTCTCCCAAAGATCATGGACAGAAAGAAGCTAAAATGGCTTGTCCGAAAACCAACGGCGGACTATGGTCAGGATGACATATGACAAGAAGGAGCACACTCTAACGGCAGAAGAAGTGGCTCGGGATCAGAATTCGAGACATCCGTCTCCTGACATCTAAGGGGAGAAGCCACTTTGGGACGCAGCACGCGGAGATGATTCTGGACATGAATTCGGGCACCAGGCAAACCTGAGCTGAGTCCGAGCTCCGCCTTTTACTGATTTTGTTCAAGCAAAGTACTTAACCTCTCGTGGCCTTAGTCTTCCCATCTGGGAAATGGGGATAAGAACCGTATCGACTCATAGGATTGTGGTGGGGATTTCATGAGACAATGCATGTAAAGCGCTTTGCCCAGGACCCGGCCCACGGAGCTCCGATACGTGCTGCTATTACAGCTGACGTAAACATGCAGGACAGTTCCAAAACTCACGGCATTGTGATTGTTTTCATCATACTTATTACTATTAATGATGTATGTTGGCCCCTAGAATGAGGATTTTTTTTTTCCAGTTTGATTGAGATATATTTGACCTATATCACTGCAAAAAATTTATGGTATACAACATGATTTGACACATATATATTGCAAAATATTTAACCACAGTAAGTTTAGTCAACATGCCCTGACCTTACATATTCTCCATTTATTGTTATTACGTGAGAATATTCAGGATCTACTCTCGTGGCAATTTGCAAGTATACAACACAGTACCATCAACTGTGGTCACCAGGCTATTTACTGCATCCCCAAAACTTACTCATCTTATCACTGGAAGCCTGGACCCATTTCCCCGACCCGTCGGCCTCCGGCAACCACTAATCTCCTCTCCAATTCTATGAGCTCGTTCTTTTAGATGCCACATATAAGTGGGGTCATGCGATATTTGCCTTTCTCTGTTCGGCGGATGTCACTTAGCATAACGCCCTCCAGGTCCATCCGTATTGTGGCGAATGACAGGATTCCCTTCCTGTGTATGGCTGAATAATGTTCCACTGCGTGTTTATACCGCATTTTCTGTCTCTGGTCACCAGTCGACAGACATTTAGGTTGTTGCCATGTCTCAGCTATTGAGAATCATGCTGTCCAAGCGCACGGGAGAGACGATACCTCTGTCCTCTGGACACACAGCCAGAAGTCGAGTCGCCGGATCGTATGGCAGTTCTAGTTTCATTTTTCGAGGAGCCTCCATGCTGTCTTCCACAGGAGCCGTACCCACTCCCACCAACGACGCACAGGGGTCGTTCTTTGGGGAAATGTCCGTTCAGACCCTTTGCCCCTTTTTAATTGGATTATTTCGTTTTTCTGCTATTGAGTTGTATGAGTTCTATATGTACATAGTCTGCACATTAACCCCTTATCAGATATAAGGTTTGCAAACATTATGCCCCTGGAATGAGGCTTTTAAAGCCTCATAGCTTTACTAGAATATTGCTAGAAGACCCAGAGCAGCACGGCCACGAGAAAGAGCCTTTTGTCACGGCATGGTAAGCATCAGTCTATGGAATGGATGTCAGAAGACAGAGAGTTTTAAAAGCGATTGGTTTCTACGTATAATGTTTGAACACGTCAGAACACGTCATGATGACAAAGCGTTGCCTTTTCCTGATCTATGAAAAAGTAGAGAATTCTAATAGGGAGCCCTTTCTCCTTTGACTTTGCTAAGCTGTTGTTAACTACTATTAACAGCGTTTAACTTTCTGATACGTGTGTGTGTGTGTGTGTGTGTGGATATTTTACGATCTCCAAATCTGACGACTGTGAAATTGCATAGTATGTTTAATTTTTAAAATTTAAATAGTTATCATGACCATCTTTGCATGTCTACAAGACGTGTTCTGACACCGTGTTTCCAAAAGCCAGCTGACACCCCACCGTATGGCTGTAAGTAACTTAGTCGGTGCCATTCACTTTTTTTTTTATCATTTTTTTTTTTTTTTATTTTATCGTTATTGTTTATGGCACATGCCAGGTTGAACATCTCTGCAGGTGAATATTTGTGCAGGTCTATTTGTTATTACTCTAACCGAAAACACTGTTTCTGGGTCCAACGGCAGTCCGTTTCGAAGGGTTATCACTCTTATTTTCAAATGCCCCCCCAAAACAGTAGACCGATTCACACCCTTGCCAGTATGGTCCCTGGTCTCTGCCCCTGCACCGCCCTGTAAAACACAAAAGAGTGGCGGGCACGAGCCTCCAAGGAAGTCTGCAGCTGGGTCTTCAAACGGGCTCGACTACCGTCTCTTTTGCACTAGTCTGAGGCTAATCCACACTTCACTTTTTGTCTCCTGCGAATGAAAATAACTTTTCCTAGAGAACTCACACTTCCTGATATCAAAACTTACTACAATTTTCAAGACAGTGTGGTTCTGGCACAGGACTGACACATACCCACAGGAACAGAATAGAAAGCCCAGAAATAAACGTTTGCATATAAAGTCTGACGTTAAGGGTGCCCAGACCATTCAATGAGGAAAAAACAGTCTTTTCCACAAACGGTGCCGGGCGAACTGGATATCCAAATTCAAAATAATAATCAAAACGGCATGGTATTGGCAGAAAAACAGACACACGGATCGGTGGAACAGAATCGAGAGTCCAGAAGGAAACCCATGTTTATGTGGGCAAATGATTTTTGACAAAAAAAAAAAAATAAAAGCCAAAAACATACAATAAACGTACTGGGAAAACTGGAAAGCCACCTGCAAAAGAATGAAACTAGACTGTTGTCTCTCACCACACACCAAAATGGATTAAGGACCTGAATAACGCCTGAGACAAAACGCATAGAAGAAAACATAGGAGCTAAACTCAAGGACCTTGCACTGAAAGAGGATTTTAGCAATTTGACCTCAAATTCAAAATAATAAAGTTGGACTCTTCCTTTACACTACATAAAAAAAATTCACTCAAATGTGTCAAAAACCTAGAGCTAAAACTATAAAAATGTTTAAAAGGAAACCTAGGGAAGAATCTTTATGACATGGGATTTGGCAATGATTTCACGGCTACGACATTGAAAGCAGCAAGCAACTGAAGAAGTACGTGCATGAGTTGGGCTTCATCAAACTAAAACCTTGGAGGCATCGAAGGGCATTTCCCAGAGAGGGAAAAGACAACCCACGGGATGAGAGCCAATACTCGCAAATCATATATCTGAATCCAGAAGATGCAGAGAACTCCTACAACTCAGCAATAAAGACAAAAGACCCAATACTAAAGACGCGCATAAACGTTTCTCCGAAGAAGGTCTACACACGACCCACGAGCACATGAAAAGATGCTTCACGTCATCGGTCACCACACACGCAAATCAAAACCACTCCGCAGCCTTCGGGATGAGTGTTCTCAGATAAAACAGGGGTTAGAAGGATGGAGAGGAACTGGGACCCTGGTGCATCCTTGGTGGGACTGTAAAAGGATGCAGCCACGGGTGAGCAGTTACGCAGAATCACCACGCGGTCCAGCGCGTCTTCTAGGTATTCAGAATAAATGACTTCTACTGACGAGGAAAGAAAAGATAACTTCTTCCCCTATCCTCATCAAGACAGTGAAAAAAGGCTTTCTTTAGGAGCGTTAAGAGGGTGACATTCGCGTTGGGGCAGCGTGGGTTCAGACGGTGGCTCTGTCCCTTGCCGTGTGACTCTGGCCAGCTATAGCTGAGCTTTGGGCCATACACCTGAAGTCATCTGTAAAGCGGTGAGAATAATGGTTCCTACCTCAGGATACTTTTTGAATACAAAAATGAGCTAAAGTGTTGACACACTTATCACAGTTTCTGACACGTGGTTTAAAAAATGCCAGAATAAAATATAACTCTGGCCATTGCCCTTATTCGGTGTTATTTTCATTATTATCTTAAAGTACTTAGGACACTTTGATTTTCTTGATTACTTATTTGAATCGCTGTTCACATCATTAAGGAACGGGCTAGAGAAATTAATCATGGGGCATTTCAGCTCTGAAATGAAAAACCCTGATCCCCATTCCCTTAAAACAACCTCCTAATTATGCAAATTATGGTGTTCCTGGCACTTTCTGATCTCTCGCCAATGGACTTGGGTGCCATCAATGTGGCCTCATTACTCTCATTATCAGTTAGATAAATTTAGAGAGGACAGTCCTTTAAAGAAAGGAAGACTCAGCAAAGGCTCGTCTCTGGCATGACAATGCCATCTCAAAGGGCAGAGAAAGCTGAACCGCTCCGGCCCCAACATCCCGTCCCCAGGTTCGTGGTGGCTACAGAGCTCTTGCTGGCTGAGTGGGCGCCTTCATCTGCTCGGTTACAGCCCCTGCATGAGGGATACGATATGCAAATGTTAGTCCCTGAAGGCGTCATGATGCATTTCTGGAGTACCAACGCCCTGCCCTCAGCTCGCTGTGCAGAAGGTTGACCCCGGGACTCGAAGGCAGGCTCGGCATCTTCCTTTGACGAATTAGCTCTTCCTTGGTCGTGGCTGAGAGGGCTGACTTGCTCATGGCTTCTGCATCAAGTTCATTCTCACTTGAGCCTGTCACTAACCCTCCTCGTGTGACCGAGGACAGGTCACTTAACCACAGATCCGTAGTCTCCCCGGGGGTCGAAGTTCTATCCTGCTGGGTGAGGCCGAGGTCCCGTATACGTGGGCATTTAAAGAAGCATCAGGTAACTGCACACAAATTCAAGTATATTGTGATTTTTCTTCTTTGGGGAGAGAACATGGATGCGATTCAATAACTATCTGCGAGAATATCAGATATTCTCTAAGATCCGAAAGGCTCATTTTACAGATGGGAAAACTGAGGTTCGGAGAGGCTACGCGAGGATTCCAATAAGGGACAAAGCGAGGCTCAGATGCCAGCTTTGCTGACTTCGAGTCGGGGCTGCGTAAGACCCTTCACGGTGTGGGCCCTCCCTCCACTCCCTCCCACTGCCGTCTGACCTTCTCGGCACCACACTTGGCCTCGACTCGCTGCCTCCGCGGGAGACACATGGGAAGAAATGAAGGGAAACGAGTTTTGTTTTTGTAATAAGCTCCGTAGAACCAAAGACTCCTTAAATTATATGCATGCACGGCTTGGACCCTGTATGTACATATGTTCATATACATGCAGATACATATCTATAATGCAGATATATATATATATAAAATCATACATAGAGATACAGATATAGATATAGATATACGATATAGATATAGATATAGATGATATAGATATAGATATAGATATATAGATATAGATAGAGATATATAGATAGAGATATAGATGTAGATATAGATATAGATGATATAGATATAGATATAGATGATATAGATATAGATATATAGATAGAGATATAGATGTAGATATAGATATAGATGATATAGATATAGATATAGATGATATAGATATAGATATAGATATATAGATATAGATATAGATATAGATATAGATGATATAGAGATATGATATATAGATAGAGATATAGATGTAGATATAGATAGATATATAATATAGATATAGATGATATAGATATAGATATAGATAGATATAGATATATTAGATATAGATGATATAGATATAAATAATATAGATATAGATATAGATATAGATATAGATATAGATATAGATGATATAGATATAGATATAGATAGATATAGATATAGATATATAGATAGAGATATAGATGTATATAGATATAGATGATATAGATATAGATATAGATGATATAGATATAGATATAGATAGATATAGATATAGATATAGATGATATAGATATAGATATAGATACAGATATAGTCAATCAACAGACATGCATCAACAGACAGGGAGTTTTTAATTTCCTTGAGCCACGCATGAGCTGGTGGCCGTGGGAGAAACGGAGTCCGCTGGATAATGGGAATTCGCTGTCCCTGAAGCCTGCCCCTTGAAGGCGCAGACTGAGCGGGGTCCCTCCGCGTGGAGGTCTCGCCCGTGGCACACACACGCCTGCGAGGCATGCGTGGGAGCTTCGTGCCGGGCGTCACCACCCAGGTGCTCCGGAGGCTTCGCGCGGAGGTGACGCGGGGCCGTAAGATGACCTCGAGTCGGTGGGAGGAGACCAGGCCCTGCACCGCGGAGAGAAGAAGGGGGTCCTTGGGCAGGGTGTGAAGAAAGAATTCTACACGCATGCCCCAGAGTCAGAAGGAGAGTTGACTAGAAAAGGGGAGACACCCCACGGACGGAGGGTGGGCTCCTCTCCGAGGCAGAGGGTGAGAGGGACCCAGGGAGGCGTGGAAGGGTGCTGGGACGGAGGAGGCCGCGTTCAGCGAGTCCAGCTTCCGCGTCACTCTTGAGTGCCCGCTTCCTTCCACACAGACTCCCGGGAGGAAGGGAAGAGGAAGAGTGTGCAGCGCCGAGAGCCGCTGGCGGGCAGTTCCCAGCCTTTCACCCGGCGGTTCCCCGCGGTTTTAGCCCGAGGGCGGGCGTGACCCTGGTCCCTGTGTCCCCTGCACAGGTGTGGGGGATGGGCTGTCAGCCATCCCAGCCGACATCTCCCTCTGGTCTGCAGGTGTCCTGCGGCCTGGCTGCCGGGCTGAGCAGCACATGGCAGTCTCTGAATGTGGCTTGGTTAATTGCAGTTCTCTGGCCTCCTCTCTGCACTGGGGGTAGCGTGGGCCCCTCTTCTAAGCATCCGTGAATCCCCCAGACCCTGGCGCACGGGGGCACAGGGTAAAACTGAGTGCCGATAACTACACTTTCCATCTTAGATTTTGCTTTTCTTACTAAGACGTTAATTGTGGAGAAAATAGGAATGGGACTCTTGTGAGGTCATTTATTTTCTCACACACACACACACACACACATGTACACACACACACACATATATATATATATATACACACACATATATATATATATACACATATATATTTCTTTTTTTTTAATTTAGGAAAACATGTCTTCAAAATCCTAATAGGCTTCTTTTCCTTTGATGATTTTTTTTTCCTACAGAAACTAACATTTACTTACATCACTTCTGATAACTCTAAGTTCTATTTTCTGTATGCATAATCCATACCCCGTGCAGACCATGGTTGCCAGGGAGACCTGTCTTGAAATTGATGGGCAAACAACTTATGGAGGGTTGGCCTTAAAGACACAAATGCACAGAGCGACTCAAGTCCCACCCGCGGAGAAAAGGTACCAAGGAGCCTCACTTCGAGAAACGCTTGCTCTGCCCTGCAAGGATGCAAGTTAGGGAAGCAACCCTCCCCCAAGACCCTTGGATTTTGGTCACCCGCCTCGTGATGGCCGCCCCTCTGTGGGAACCGCGGGGTGCTGCCGGCAGCATTTGGAAACTTCATCCCCACTTCCTATTCAGCACCACAGCCCTAAAATTAATGGGTTGAGTATTTTCTCCCTAATAAGTGTGGCAGATATAAATGTCTCAGCCATTTGTCTTTTCAGTGGGGTTAAAAAAAAAAAAATCACACTCTTATAGGGCAGCATTGCTCTCACATTTTGCTTAACATTATCATTTAAATTGCATCTCACCTGTTCTGAGATTAAGGAAGAGGAGGCTGTTTGAATAGGTTACACTCTGCTTTTTCATTCAGGAGACTGTTTAAAGTCTCAGATCAATTCCAACTGACTTTCTAAAATGTTGTTGGGGAGGGGAGAAATACATTATGATAAATAACGATTGCAATGGAAAGACCAGGAAGGGGGGAAAAAAAAAAAAAAGACACTGTTTGCTTCAGCAAGGAACTGTTCAAGAGAATAGGCCTGCATTTTCCTTTCCTTGATTTTCCTCCAACCGGAAGGAATTTTAACCGTTTGACTTCTCTTTAACATTTGCAAAGCGAGCGATGGAAAAAGCAGATCTCCAAAGCTTGTCATCTTAGAATAAAATGCCAGTTGACCTTTAGTTCTTTCCCCTAAGACTCCACCCTCCACTGCCCGCTGCTGTGATTACTGTATGAGTGACAATGTCCCCTGCCTGTGTGATTTTGGGCAAGTCACTGAGTGGCTTTCGGTGTCTGTTTCTTCAGCTGTAAAATGCATATAATAATGAGACTTCAGGGGCACTATATATCAAACTTTGGTAATCATAATCTGTAAGACGATATGTATTTTTTACACCAAAGCCCAGACACACACACACACACACACACACACACACACACACACACACATCTATATACAAATGCATACACAGGTTCATATATATGCACATATCTGAAGTTAAAATTTTACAAAATAGGAGTGTTCCCCATATTAGATGTGATGCGTTCACATAGTTTTTGTCCTACTTTGGTTTATTTTATGTTTTTGAGAATAATGTTGGCAGCATGCGACACTGATACTGTGACTAACAGATCGCAACCCAAAGTTTGAGAAACACTGGTCTCGAGCAGGTGTTGGCAAACTCTGACGCCCACTGGGCCCAGTGCCCGGGTCCGTAAATAAAGCTTTGTTGAAACGCAGCCAGACTCGTCTGTCTCCGAGTATTCGAGGACTCCTTTCTGGATACAGTGACAAAGTTGATTGGTCGCAGCAGGGACCCGGTCTGCAACCCGAGAAGGTTTACTCTCTGGCCCTTTAAGAGACAGTTTGCCAACCCCTGGTTCAGAGGGTTAAAGGTGATCCATCCAGGTCAAAGGCTGAATACAATGCCTGGTATTATATCCGAGAGAGTCAATAAATAACTTCTTTGTTGTTATTCTAGGTGGTGTTTTTTGCTACTAATACAATTACAATGAAAAGTAACTAGCCAAGGAAGAAGTCTCCTCATCCAATAAATATGATAAATGGGGTGGGGGGGGGGGGGTGCGGGGAACAAAGGCTTTGTAATCCAAGCACCAACTTTCACACTGAGAGTCATTTGATCTTTTTCCCCCTCAGTTTTGAGGCGCAGATTCAGTGGGTCACTTCCCCAAATTGGCTGTTCACAGCCTCCCTCCTGCAGGACAAGCCAGCCCACGGAGACCTTAGAGCACGTGCAAGCTTAGAGCCCCTCGGATCCCCGCCCCTGAAGGGGCCCTGCCCTTCTTCCTGTAGTTATTAGAGAATAAATCCCCGATAAGCAAAGTAAATTAGATGCAGTGACATTCTGCTAATTGAGCCATCTCCTCCGCGTGGCTGGGCTGGGCTGTTCATTACCAGCTAATCTCATCAATATGGCAGCCAACTGCCAGAAAGAGGCTCTGGGAGAGAAGGAGAGGGTCCCCAGCTTGCCCCCAAAGTCAGATGGTCCTGAAACCATCTGAATACAGCTCAGACAGGGCTCAGGAACCCCAGAGGGGAGGCGCAGTCGAGGCTCCGGCTAAAACTTAAAGAGGAAAGCACCACGAGACAGAGGATACATTGTTAAAGCTGTGTTCGCCCCTCTCTCTCCATCCCGATCGACTTTTATTTCAGTAAAGCGCAGGGGCTTCGACAGAGAGAAGACACTTTAACATGGAAATTAAGTCCTGTTTCGTTGAGGACCCTGAGCCCAGCACACCAGGGGCTGTCTGAACACGTTGCCCACGCAGGCTGGGTGACCGTCTGGGATGGGCTGACATCTGGCAGAAGGCGTCTTGTCTCCGATCAAATCGAAGCCGCCCCGGTTCTGTGTGAGGGTCTCTGCTCCCGCTCCTTTTCAGAGTCACCCCGAGAACCGTGTGTTAACCTCCCACAGGGCCCGAATGCGTGTGTGGTGACCTGGGAGGAAGGAGCAATGGAGGCTCCAGATTTCCTCAGGAAATATCGCTGAGTGGGGCAGCTGAGTGGGGCAGGACCCATTGTAAGAGTTTCGGTAAAGGAAGATGAGCCCATCAGATGGGCAAACTGACCCGCCGATTCTACCCCAGGATACCAGTAAAAACCAGAATATTCTTACGCAGTGACTAGGGCATGGCAAGACGCGGTTCTAAGCACTTTGTACGTATTAGCTCCCTCTAGAGCGTCTGCTCTCATCACAACACCACTCTGCCTCTCAGACTCTCCCCTGGAAAATAAACATGCTATCACCCAGCACTGAGAGCTCGCTCTGTGTCAGGCCAGCACTAAGGCGTGGATTGTCTCACAAACGCTTGCAGCTCGGTAAGACTACCAGCGGCGCCATCTTGCAGAAGAGACAGAGGAGGCGTAGAAAGGGTAATTCGTTGGCGTGAGAGAACAGTGAGCGGCCAGACCGAAACTCAGACCCAGGCTGTGGACGGCAGAGAGCCAGCTCTCGACGCGTGCCCAAGCCCACCCCCTCTGGAGTGCCACACACGTGCACGCGCACGGTTGTCCCTTGCCAGACGGGGATGCCATCACACGAGTGGCCCGAAAAGGCCACCAGCGGGAGATCGGGTCCCGCCGAGCTGTGAAACGCCTTGCAGCTGGGATAGAGAACAATTCGGGTCTTCCTGTTCTGACATGACGCCATCCTCAAGACACCGTGTTAAAGAAAAAGGCAAATGTTACGTATAGTGTGATCCCACTTAGCTTTTTTTAAAAAAAGTCTTTTTTTTTTTTGAGAGCAGATTCAAGGTCACAGCAAAATTGAGCAGAAGGTAAAGAGATTTTCTACATGCCCCCCTCCCCCCCACGCACCCCCCCTTATCTGCATCCCCCGCCAGAGGAGCACGCTAGTCACCAAGATGAGCCTACGCGCACACCCACACATCATCGGCGGTGTCCACAGCGCACCCTAGGGTTCACTCTTGCTGTTGTACGTTCTATGGGTTTGGACAAATGTAGAATGACATGTACCCACCCGTCTGGTGTCGTACAGAGCGGTGTCACTGCCCTGAACATCCTCTGCGCCCTGCCTATTCACTCCTCCCCTCCCCTCTGACCCCTGGCAACTCCTGTCCTTTTGCGGTCCCTATGTTTGCCTTTTCCGGATCGTCACAGAGTTGGAATCATATGATAGGCAGCCTTTCCCTATTGGCTTCTTTCACTGAGCGATATGCATTTAAGGGTCCTCTGTGTCTTTTCATGGCTCGATGGCTCCTTCCTTTTCAGTGCTGAATAATATTCTGCTGTCCGGATGGACCGCAGGTTATTAATCCATTCAGCTACTGAAGTACGTCTCAGGCGCTTCCAAGGTTTGGTGACCTGCTGAGAACATCCATGACGAGGTTTTTGTGTGGCATCCTTCCTTGTTAAAACTGTGTTTTTGTGCATGCACACATGCGTTTAAATCTCAAAAGTATTACGTGATTACTTCCGGAAAAAGAACTGAGAGTTCTAGTGTGAAAAGAATGTGAAAGGCACATTTTACTGTTTATTCTCTGTAGCCGGGTGTCTTTTTGCCTTGAGTGTGTATTCATGAAATCACTGGAATCGTGAAATTAATAATTAAAAACTGGAAAAACTGAAAAAAACTAGAATAAAGAGTAACATTTCATGCAAAGCCCCTGGGAGGTGAGCCTTACGTTTTCATCTTCTGCATCGAATGCTCCATAAATATTCGACTTAACGACCTGAGCTGACGATGTGCAGTCAGTTCTTAACTGTTCGCAATCCTGTATTTGTGACTTTGCCTGTTCACTAAAATGTGTTTGTAGCCCCTAAATAAATACTCGGGTGTGTTTGTGGTCCTTTATGAACATGCATATGGGGAAACTGAGGCTCAGAAAAGTTGAGACGACCCTGCCCACGCCCACATGGGCTGGAGAACGGGACCAAGTCTGGGTGGCTCAAAGCCCACCCCCGACCCCCGGCCACGGGGCAGTACTGCCGTCATCAGAGAAACACAGAAAAGGTGGGTGTATGTGACCAAATCGCATCTTATCAAGGAAAGGCATTGTCTATGGTTTGAAAAAGAGTCCGAGTGAAGACAGGAAGAGGAAAAAGGAAGGACTTGACGTGTACGGTGACCCAGGCTCACCTTACGGAAGGCTGGGCACGGACCAGGAAAAGTGGGAGCTCCGAGCTCACGCAAGGCTGCGCCGTGTGGGTCGGAGGCAGAGTGGGCACTGTGTGGGCCCTGCCCGTGGCCCCTCGTCACCTCCTCTCCCTGTGCAGGTGGCCAGAGGCGCCCAGACTCCACCCACGGGCTTTTCCCGCTGCCCTTGGCCTGAGCAGCAGCCCTCAGCCGGTGGTGACCAGGTCGAGAAGGCCACCACCCAGCTTCCCGCTCCTGCTGCTGGTCTCTGAGGCCCGTCTCTGTGTGGCCCCCCAGGGGATCCCAGTGGGACCAAGCCCTGGCTGCCCACAAAGGCACCGGCTCCTGCCGCTTCCTTGCCCTGAGGGGATCCCAGATCCTTGTCTCGGGTCCTGCTTCTGGGGAAGCAAGTCCAAAACCATCGTCTGGCAGTCACGGGCAGCAGGTGACGACGGATCGGCGTGTTAATTCCCGTCTTGTTCTCATTCTAACGAACGTGTCGGCCTTGCGGAGGTGAGCGTCGAGAACGACTTCCCTCTTTCCCTCCGTTCTTCTTCAAGCCTCTTGTCGTTTTCAGTTAGCACGTCGCCGTGCACGCGGGGACGACAACAAGGCACCAGGACACAGCCCGGATCCACGCACCACACTTCTTCAGCCGCCACGCAGAGAGCACGGATCTCAGTCAAATGGTGAAGGCGAAGAGATGCCAACGGTTTCCTGTCATTGATAACCCCTCCCCGCAAATGATGTGATGCTTTTGAAGGCGTCACCAGCAGCTGGGTAAAGAATAATCATGTTTTAAAAATAACACCGAGCGAATGCTTACTGGGTATTGAGGGCCATTCTGACTTGCTTTGTGTGTATCAACTCATTTAATTTAATTTTAGCCCATTTCATCATTTAGTGTGTAATCCATAATCATCAGAGATATATTCATAATGTAATTAATCTCATCATTTAATAAATATGATAAACATTAATCTCTTAATAATATTTAATCATTTATCTGCATCAATAAAATTTAATGTCTTGTACCTCATAATATTTAATCGTTTAATTTACAAAAGTAAAGCTTGGGTTTTTTTTTTAATTTTGTCAAAGCCAATAGTTAATGACACGAAAAGCTAATGTATATCGAGCCCTTCAAACGTGCCAGCAATGGTTCTAAGCGTTTGACGTGCACTATCTCGTGATTAAATTAATTCTTACAGCAGCCCGGGAGCCCAGTACCCTAATTATCCCTCATTTCCACTTAGGGAGGGCGAGACGCTTGTTCAAGTTCATGCAGATGCTACGTGATGGTGGGAGCCGGATTCAACCCCATCCTAGTGTGACTTACGAACCACAGTGTTGATTTTGAAAACGCAGACGAGCAGACAGAGGTGAAGTCCAATCAGCTGTATGGTCAACCACGGGACCCAGCCCAGAGGAACAAAAATATACAAGAGGAGGCAAAATCGGGCTTCGTTTGTTGTTGTTGTTGTTGTTGTTTGTTTGTTTTTTCTAGGAAACTCACAGTCTGGAAGCTTCCACAGGCCCAAATCCCAGCTATCAGACCCGCACGCTTCGGTGTCAGCAAACGGCAACCGATTTCCGTTCCATCGTCCTCGGCTCCTCATTCTCGCGACGTGCGCGTTTAAAATCAGCTTCAGAAACGCGTCACCCCGCACGCGTCTTAGGAGTTTGCCGGGTGGGGGGGGGGGTTCAGGTGAGCGACGTCGACCGTTCCTTCTGCGGAGAGGGCGTCTAAGTGGGGGGCGTCTCAGCGAACCCCACAGGTTCCTGAGGCCTTCGGACAAAACGTGGCGAAAGATTAAAGCGCCATGTGTGAAGGGTGTCTTCCCGGCGGGACCGTGGCCGCACACGGTGACGGTAGAGAGCTCACGCAGCACATCTCGAACGCGCCTTTCGTTCCGAGGGGGCGTTTTGCTTCCTTTCACTCGGCTGGATTTTGCTTTCATTATTTATCCTTTGGTTCCATTCTTGCAAAGAAGGTGTTTTGTTTTGTTTCGTTTCGTTTTAAATCGAATCCTATGTTATGCTTTCCCCTTCCCTCTCCACCGTCCTCCTCCCCCTCTCTCTTGCCTCCCCCAAGTCCGCTGCTAAGTTAAAAAAAAGGGGGGGGCTATTGAACCTCACAGAGATTCCAGCCCTTTCTGATGCCAAAGCTCAAACTAACCGGGCAATGATAAGAGCTAGCAGTTGAAAATGACATAAACGCTCAGGAGGTGAAAGGGGTTTTCTGCTTTGATGCGTCTGCAGCTTCGCTGACGTGCTTTGTGGGTCTGGCTGGTAAGACCTGGGCCTAGCTTCTCCCGCCCCCCCCCCCACCAGATAGTAGGGTCAGGGCTACGGTGAGATAAGAGGCTCAAGATATAAGGTGACACTCACTCTTGGGGATGTGCAGATGCCCTAGGCACCCCGCGGGCCACGCTCTGGTCCCCGCCCTGCCAAACAGCCTCGGCCTCCATCACCGGCGCCTTCCCCAACTCTCCCCCGTTCACCTCCTCAGTAGCCAGGGGGATCGTTTTAGGGAGATGTCGGGTTGTGCCATTCCCCTGAGGAACACCCTCTGGCCGCTGCCTGGCAGGGCCTTCTGGAGCCCCGCTGCTCTCCACCCCAGACCCTCCGGCCACGTCCCGAACGGCTCCCAGCTCCTGCAGCCTGGTGTGCTGTCCGCCCAATCTGGGTTTTACAGCGGCCACGCCCTCTGCCTACTTTTCCAAGCTAACGCCAACTCATTTTCCAGATGTCACTGGGGAATATATATATATATATCAGGGCAGTGGATTAGGAGAGCGGTCGGGTCAGTCACAGCCTGGCTGTGAAGCCAGCTCCGCCACTTTGCGGCTTGACCTCGAGCGAGTTGCGCAATGTTTCTGGGCTTGACTTTTCTCATCTACACGTATTGGTGGTGAGAGGTCCGCTTCGCGAACTGACCATGGATGGGGTTTTAAAAAGGCGATCCGTGTGACATTCTGAGGTCAGCGCCCGGTGCGTGGCTGGCACTGTCCGTATAGATGTCATGATGTCACCCTCACGGCCAGCCCCCAGGTCTGGGTGAGAAGCTCCTCCCAGGCACGTCTGCAGCGTGCGCTCCTAGTCCTGTCCCATGTGACTACTACCACGTGCTGAAGTCGCGTCCCTCTCTCTCTCTGGCTGGCTGGCAAGCCTGAAGGCAGAGGCCGGGTCTGCCTGGTTCACCACTGTCCTGCCACCATACTGCCTGGTACGTAGTAGGTGCTCAATAAATAAGTGCCGACTGCATGAGCCAACAGCACTAGTGACCACAGCCACTGAGACAATACCCGCCCCAGTTCTGGGCCGAGCGAAGGAAGATCTATAAGACCCCACGAGCACTCTGCAAGAGGAGTTCACTGCTGAATTCAAAAAGCCGCAAATTGTACCAAATAGTAATGCGACCGAATGTGTGTGGGTCCCATGCCCGGCACCGGGCTGTGTGATAGGAAATGCAGAGACGAGTCAGTCCTCGTCCTCGGCGAGGCGGCAGGGGAGATGCTTAGGAAGCGAGGGCCCCGGCCCGTCATGCCGAATGGAAAGACTCCGCTGGCCTGAACCGCGCCGTCTCAGGGGTATGACTTCTTCATCAGACATGTTGGGGTTCGGATCCCACGTGGTGTGACCTGAAGCGAGCTCCCTGACTCCCCTGAGCTCCCAGGCCTTTCCTCCGCACAAAGCAGGTAACGACGGGACAGACCACAGAGGGTCGTTGGCGTGGGGGAACCGAGGACATCCACAGTCCACTGCACCCCCAGGTCCGGCGCCCAGAAAATACGCAGGCCGCACTCGCCATTATGGTCACAGCCAGCCCCAGCCACTGGGTGGACCGGCACCGTGGACCCCTGGTTCTCTGGAACCTCCTCTTGAGCTTTTCTTTCTTTTCTTCACCACTTCAAATTAAAGATGGAAAAAAATGCACGTTCAGACTCGGCGCTACTCGGCAGCGCGGCGGCAAAGCGAGTTTTTTGGTAAGCAGGAGAGCACCCCAAAACGCCTTTATTCCAAAGCGGTTGCCAGCGCGGAGCAGCAAGGCAGGCCAGGCCGGGCGCTCTGCCGGTTTCATTGGTTTCATTTCCCTGCTTTTGATCGGCGTCTAAGACTCGTGCCGTAGGGCGGCCCACGGCCCTGTGACGGCACCACCGGCATGACTGTGTCCCCCATGGCGGATTTGGAGGAAGAGGAAACAGCGCTACGCCTCTCCCTCCCTAAGTTCTTTCCTGTTGCTCGGTTTGCAGTACAGCTTACCCAGGGCGCGCGCGCACACACACACACGCACACGCACACGCAGGATCCAAAAGGATTGTGGGTGGGTGCCTGGAGCAGCCTCTTAAGAAGGATCCTGACGCAGCTTCTGGGCTCAGAGGGAACGAGAGTGGTGATTGATTAGTAATGTCTGGCCTGGGGTGTGTGTGTGGGGGGGGGGAGTGCCAGGTACTGAACACCCCTAGATTAAAAGCGCTTCTCCGGAGGCCTAGTGAATTCTGTCTCCTCGCCATCGTCCCCACGCTACTCATTTCTCTCCATCTTCCCTTTCTGTCGGACCCCACGCAGCGCGCTCGTAAAAAAAAAAAATAAGTTATTACCCGTTCGGATTGATTTCTATTTGAAAAGAAGAATGCTTCAGGGACGGTCCACAGAAGAAGCAAGCCCTCTCAGGATCATTTAACGAGGGGCCATACCTTACCAGCAAAATCGACAGGCAGCTCTATGACTCAGGGCATCCTGCTTCAGATCAAGGTACCTAAGCCACCAAACTCATAATCACAGGGAGAATAAGAGTCACAATAGTTCAGTGGCTGGCCGGACGAGTGCTGTGTGCTAGGCAGGCATTGTGCCATCCCAGCGGCTCTTTAATCTTCAAGAAAGATATATTTCAGTGCTAGCGCCTTGGTAAGTGTTGACTCCGGGCGACGGGTGTGTGGGAACTGCATGACATGACCGCTGTGCACATCTGAAATTCCTTCGGACAGGAAGGGATGACGACGCAACGCTAGATGGTCCGAGTTGATGGGTTCGGTGAGAACGTGGGCGCCCGACCGTAAAAAGCGCCCGCAGGTGCCTGTACGAGTGATCAGGGATGAGAACCACTGGGCCCCGTGCTCTGCAGACTTTATCGTTGGTCCTCACGACCAACCGAAGACACAGTCATTCTCGTCCGTCTTCGTCCCACGGGGAAACTGACGTGACAGGACAAGCCCAAAGTCCCACGGCTGCTGCACCGCTGAGCCCCAACCCCAGCCAGGTCGACCCCGACGCTGCGCCTGGGTCCCTAGCCTCCCGCGCCAGGCGAAGCATGCCTTGCGTTCGGCTTTCCCGAAGTGTAACGGGCCAATAAAAATCGCATACGTTTAAAGATGTTTGGCTCTGCACGTGCCTTGCGAGACCACGACCACAGCGGGGCTGACGAACACAGCCGTCGCCTCACGCGGTCACCACGTTTTACGAGAACATTAAGGTCCACTGCCCCCCTTAGCACAGTTCAGCGTACGACACGGTGTCTTTAACCACAGGCCCTGCCGTCCGCGAGGCCCCCAGAACGCATCCGTCCTGCGTCCTGACACTTGGCGCCCTCTGGCCGACGCCTCCCCGCGTCCTTCACCCTCCAGCCCCGGCAACCACCACCCCGCTCTCCGCTTCTACGAACGGCCCACGCGTAGACGGTCGTACGGTATTCGTCTGCCTGAGACTGGCTTATTTCACTCAGCATGAGGTCCTCCAGCTTTATCCATGTTGGAAGTGGCAGGGTTTCCTCCTTGTCAAAGGGCGAATTCTATTTTATTGTACGGAGACAGCACAGTTTCTTTATCCACCCCTCCGGAGACAGGCACTCGGGCGGTTTCCAGATCTTGGCTACTGTGGGTGATGCTGCGGTGTAGCTGGGGGCATGGATGCCTCGTCAAGATTCTGTCATTTCCTTGCGATGTTTATACCCAGAAGTGGGATTGCTGGATTATACAGCAGTTCTTCCTTTCGTTTTTCGAAGGCAGTTCATACTGCCTTCCGTAACACCGTAACTTTTTTTACAGTCAAAAAAACATAGCATAGATTTTACCATTTAACGTTTTTTTAGCGTACAGTTCTGTGGCTTTAAGTACACTCACCACCGTCTATCTCCAGGATTGTTCACACTCCGGACTTAGACTCTGCGCCCACTGGAGACTAACTCCTCGTCACTCCCTCCTCCGCCCCTGGCCACCATGATTCCACTTCTGTCCCTATAAATTGACTATACTAGGACTCTCAAATTAGTGGAATCATACGGTATTTGTCCTTTTTTGTCTGCCTTATTTTCTTGTTGTAATGTTTCAAGGTTCATGGTATAGCATGTCAGGACTTCATTCCTTTTTAAGGCTTAATAAGAAGCATAACTTTTTTTAAATAAAAGTTTAGGGAGCCCACTAAATTCTTACTTGATCTGTGTAAACGGAAGAGTTTGAGGTCAAGTGAACAGGAGTCTAACTCAAATCACAAAAGCGGGGGGTCATGGCCCCTCAATCAATTCCCAGAGATGGGCCAGTTAACGGGCCCAGAACCCCTGGAATGAAAGGGGTGTGGGGCCTCCATGAGGAAGAATGGCAGTACGCCGACAGAGACTTACACCGCTGACCAGGGGGACCGTGTCAGACCTTTCAGGGGTGATGGCTCTGAACTGACACTGATCCCAGAGGAATCTCCCCGAGCTCCGCCAGCCCGAGCCTTCGCCCAGGTCCGTTTCCTGGCAGGTCCAGGTGTGCCCGCACCCACCCTGTGGTTACTGCCCCGACGCTGAGCCGCAGAATTTAGACGGACACACTCAGCACCTGGCAGAATTCCTAAACAAGTTCACTGCTTCTCGGAAACTCAAATTGAGCTGGACACCCGGTATTCCTATTTTCTAAATCTGGCAGAAATTGCAGGTGGGGAAAAGCTCCTGTGAACAAAGGCTCGGTGGGCAGGAGATTGAGGGATATGAAGGCGACCTCAGGCCTGAGCGGGACCTCGACGGTGAAAACCAAGTGCTAAGGGGCATGAAATCCAGTGGCATGAGGGGCTTGGGGAGGCTCTGGAAATGTCCCTGTTAAAGAAGAGCCAAAAAAGAAAAAGAAAAAAGGCAGCCCAATGCAAACAGAACCTCTCCCGCCCTTCCTCAGTTGATAAATTTTTAGGAAGTTCCCTTTAGGAGGTCTGCTGATTATAAAACCAATCGCCTCAGAAGCGGTGATTTAAACTTCTCACTGGCGGAGCGGGACGCTCACGTGGAAAGGGTGGGATTTTCTCCAAGTGGATGCGACAGCCCCTTTGGGAATCTGGACTGCAGTGCCTCAGGGCGAGAAGAGCTTAGAACGCTTCAGGCAGTTTGGAGCGGTGGGTTACAGGGAGCACTCAGGACAAGGTGGTCGTTTGAAATCTAGCAAAGACCTGAAAATGCGCATCGCTTTGGTCACGGCAATTCCGCATGGGACGATTTATCCGAAAGCCCCAAGTCAGCTAACTGCGCACAGACGCATGGCCCACAGGGGTGTTGCCCCCACGATGATTGTAAGCGAAAAAACCCAGAACCCTCATACACGCTTATAGTCACAGGCTGTTGAGCAGTGAATACAATGAACCACAAGGCAGTGTTAGAAAGGATCGCGTGGGGCTTTTTTTTTCAAACGCGGGAAAAATGTCCCCGATCTATTGTTACTTCAAAAAAAAATGCAAAGCGAGGTCTGGCGTGGCTCTCTTCTAGAAGTCTCGCAGGAAAAAGCACCCACTGGGAGCGGAAGAGGGATGGCGGGGGAAGAAACACGAGCACGGGCTCCTGTGGAGGTGTGACCAGTCACAGCGGAAGGCGGCTGCTTTCGATCGCCCCCGTGTTTCTCAAGCTCTTCTGGGAGGAAGACGGCTTTCTTAAATAAGCGAACCATTTGAAAGAAAACAGCACGAAGCCGTCAGGGCTCCTCCGTGGAGTGTGAAGAAGACACAGATCCTCTCCTTCCTTCACAGCTTTCCACCCCAGCGACCCTCCGGGGTGCTCGGGGGAGCTCGTAACCCCTGCAGAGTGATTTCCCAACAGTCGCTCTGTTGCACCCGCGAGCCTCCCTCCCCCCTGTCCTGCCCAATGTCTCATTCCCGCGCCTAGAAGACACTCGGGGGCCCTTGAGGAAGTGCTGTGACTCCCCCGTCCTCCAGCGCCCCTTAAGGTTAAGGCTGTGGCCTTGGGACAGGACCTCACGCTGATCACAGAGACCAGTCACGGCGTCACAGTCCTGCTTGGTTATTTTTTTCATCATCTCGCCTGTGCTCCTCCGCTATCCCTCCCTCCCTGTCACTTTTCAGATCGTCGCCCAGTCCGTCCCCCTTTGCATACTGACCAAGAGAGCTCGGGGTGGTGGGTTTCTGAGTTGGGCTCCCCGCTCCCGTCTGAACCCCGAACCTCCAACCTCGTGTCTCCATCTTTGCCGAATCTCAGAATCACCCAGCAGGGCTCTTAAACGTATGCCGCCAGGCCCCACCCTCAGAGATTCTGCTGCATTTGGTCCACAGTGGGGAGCCTTTAAAACTCTTAACCCCGGGGAATCCAGGGCATGGCCAGCTTCGAGGAGCCCTAGCTTAGCCTGTCACCTGCATGGCACCTTCACGTCTTGGGGCTTCTGCGGAGGGACCGCCCTGGCCTCAGCGTCGTGCCCAGGCGGACTGGACTAGCAAGCCCACCCTCAAATTAACCCCTGCGCTCGAAAACGTTGCTAGCGTGCAGATTAGGAGGCTGAGTCGGCCGACATCCCCCCTTGACTCGCTCCTGAGCTGACTGATGTGCGTTTTCCCTCCCAAACGCACAGCACCGTCTTCCGCTGTCACTCGGGGAAGTGACAAGAATCCATCTGGCAGCCCCAGACACCAGCCAGGTTCCGTCAGGCTGATGCGCACTTTCTTCTCCCTCATTGTCCCCCCGGCCGGGTGACAGCCTCCTAACCAGTCTCCCTCCCGCCCTTGCCCCATCCGGTCCACTCTAGAGAACCTTCTAGATTCTCTTTTCCCTGACCACGTCAGTTCCCACAAAAACCTTCGCTAGCTCCTAACTGCCCGACTTACGACACTGTCAATAAGAATAATCATTACGAAATTAATTTTCAGGGTTATACATTTTTTGAGTTCTGACAGTGTATTTGGCCCTAGGCTAAGCGTGTTATGTGCACCATCTCATCTTCAAAACATTTTATTATAGAAATGTTCAAACATACAAAAAAGGAGAAAGAAGACCAGAGTCCCCACTCTCTTCTCCATCATTACAAAATCCAAAAAGCCCCGAAACCCAGAAGATCGTCATACAGTTGGTGTTAAACCCAGTTGGTAGCAAAACCTGAACCAAGTAAGTATGAAATTGTCTATGTTGTTATTTAATCCACTTAGAATATTTAAAGGTAACATTGCAGACCTCCTGACATAAAAAGTCACATTTTCTTGGAAACTGCAACTTTAAGTGAAACGATGTATAATGAAACCAGTGTTACCACAGGCTAGTTGATACAAACAAGGGTTAAGTTCCTATGGAAGTTCTGGTCACGAAAATGTCACCCAAGTCCAAAATAAAGACCCAGGACACTTCTGATCTAAAAGGTTGAAACCAACGTAAGCTGATTTATATACAGCTTATATTCCTGATTATATTCCTAACACTCTTAGGAAAGATGAATAAAACAAGTCAGATCATGATTGTCCAACCTGCTCATTGTAGTTCAGAGTCTCAGGTGGCTCAGGGCGCCCGGCGGGACCCACCGTGGACAAGACGCCCCTGCATTGGGGCCACTCACCCACCACCATGCCCCCTCAGTCCGGGACGAGGCCGAGACGCCGGTTCCCCCGTGTGCACATACTCCTGGGAGGAAGGCGGGGTCCCCTGAGAACACCCGGCAGACGTGGGAGAATGCACAAACTCGGCCCCGACGGGGCCCCAGCCAGGAACCCTTTTTTTTTCTCTCTCAACAACATTATAATGAAACAATGTTGAACAAAACAGTATTATTTGAAGACCTGCTGTGTCTGATTACGGGTGCTGCCCGGCTCCATTATGGGTCTGAGGTAACACACAACGCATGCGCCCAAATGCCTTTCCACAAGCTGGAAGTGTCTGAATTCAAAAATGCAGGATTTTTAGATAAGAAATTACGTATGGAATGAGTACCTGTATCCCTGAAACTTAGATTCAGCAACTGTTAGCATTTTGATAGCTTTGCTTTTCCATCGATCTGTAGATAGATATAGATATAGGTATCGGTATAGATATAGATATAGATATATATAGATAGATAGATATATAGATAGAGATAGGGATAGAGATAAGGATAGATGATAAGCTATAGATACTCTTGTGGCTCCAAAAAGATACATCTACATCAAATCCTTGGAGTCTGTGAGAGCTACTTACTTGACGAGGAGGTCTGTGCAGATCTTATGGAAGATCTCGGGACAAGAGCTCCCCGTGAACTTCACAGGGCCCCGGATCCGCCGTCAGGTCCTTCTAAGAGGTGCCCAGACAGAAGAGCCAAGGCAATTGGGAAACAGAGGTTGGGGTGATGTGGCCACAAGCCAAGGGAAAGAGAGAAGAGCAGAGGGAGGAGGCAAGGAGGAGAGTCCTCGGGCGCCTGGGGCAGGGCGGGAGGCCTGTGACACCTTGGACCCCGTCCTCGGACCCCGGCACGTTGAGCGAATCACTGCTGCCGTGTCCAGCCTCCCGTTCGTGGTGTCGGCTGCTCGGTCCCGGTCGGGTCGTGGGAACTTAAACACAGACGTGGGTGGGTCGCGGGTGGTGACGCGGCTGTGGGCAGAGGCGGGACCGTTCGGAAGCAGGTGCGGCCCCGACGGCAGCCTTCGCTCCAGACCCTTCCGTGTGCCAGTCCCCGAACCCGCCCAGGGCCCCGGGAGGGGCGTCCCGCGCCCGTTTCTGAGGCCGGGAGAAGGAGGCACGCAGGAAGCCTGCCCGGTTCCACGCCTTGCCGCTCCTGGAGTCAGACTCAGAGCAAGAGGCTCGCCCTGCCCCGCCTGAGGCGGGACCCAACGAGCTGGCAAATGGGAGTGGCATCGGACCCTCCGATGGCAGCGCAGGCGCCTCACGGCCACCCCCAGAGTCCTCGCCCTGGTCCAGGGAGACACGGCACTGTCCCCAGGAAGGGGTCGTCTGCCGGACACACCACACCAAGACGCTCCTGCAGAGGGGAGGCGTGCGGCTCCATCCGCAAGGTGCCCCTGCAAGGCCGGCGTGGGGAGCCGGGAAAGAGGCCTGCGACAGACCCTGCAGCAAGAGCCCCCCGCTTCCCCACCCGGCACTCCCGTCGGGAGGCCCCAGAAAACCTTTCCGAAGGGCCATCTGTGAGGTGCCCGGGGGTCCTGCCCGCAGCAGCAAGGGGACGGCAGGGCACACAGGCCCCAACACCCCACAACGCGCCCAGGGCAACAAGTCATCTAGGTGAGAGGTCTGGACCATGTTGTTTAGTGCAAGAGGTGGAGCTGTTTTAAAAAACCTGTTTGTTTGTTTTATTTTTTGGTTTTTTTGGTCTCCCCACCCCACCCCAATCCCGCATAATACATCTTTTCAGCTAAGCCGTGGCGTCAGCAGCAAGGTTCATCTGATGGTGACAAACAGGCACGGACTGTGGGCCAGGCACGAGACAGGGCGTGAACGGACCGGCCTGGCCCTGGGCCTCGTGGAGTGGACGGTCCCCCACGCAAACGCACGGGAGAGAGAACGGAGTCACGGGTGACACGTATGACAGGAACAGGGATGTGTGTGTGGGACAGAGCGGCGGCCGGGAGGCGGCCAGAGAGGCTCCTTCAAGAAGCGACGTTTCAGCCGAACCCAGAAACGCAAGGGAAATGAGTCGGCAAAAGGAATGAATGCCACCCACGATGACCGGTCTCCAAAATGAAAACCGTGGGAGTAGATCTAAAATATATATATATATGTATGCACAGATCTGTATGAGGAGAACAACAACACTCTGATGAAAGAAATCCGAGAACCAAATAAATGGAGAGAGATCCATTTGTGGAGAAGTAGACTCAGTATCATCAAGAGGTCGGCCCTTCCCAACTCGCTCGGCAGATTCGGTGCGATCCTGATCAAAGCCACGGCAAGTTATGTGGATGCTCACGAACCGAGTCTGCCGTGCACATGGAGAGGTAAGGGGAGCCAGGATCGCCCATGGAATTGGAGACGGACCAAGAAACGGACTTCAAGGCTGACTGTGAAATTACAGTAATCAGCGCATCCTGACCCGCTGAAGGGGGCGGGCATCTCCCACTTCCCAGGTCAGGTGGGACCTGACAACACCCAGCAGGTTAGGTTCTGGTTAACTAGAACCGCTGCTTGTTTAAGAAGAATAGAACAATCCAGCATATTTCAAAAATGGTTCTTCCCCCGCCCCGCCCCCCCCCTCCCTCCTGTCAGAAGCAGGGGAATTGTTCTTCAATACTCACTATGAGAAATTGGTCAAGATTCTGGAAGTAATCTCACAAAATTGTGGGGGCCTTTACTAGGAATTTGGGGGGACACAAACATTCAGTCTATAGCAAGATGTGAATAAGGTCTCATTGTTCCTCGAATTTGCATTTAACTAATGACGGGTGATACTAAGCGTTTCCCACATGCTTCTTTTTAATCTACATATCTTCTTTGGTGAGCTGTCTGTTCAGGTCTTTTGCACGTTTTTTAATTGGGTTGTTTGTTTTCTTATTATTGATTTTAAGAGTTCTTTGTGTATTATGGATGCCAGACCTTCATCAAACATGTGTCTGCAATTGTTTTCTCCTGGTCTGCAGCTTGTCGGATATTCTGTTCAGGTTGTAGCTAAGTCTACAAAAAAGTGGGTCAATTTAAAATATATAGATTGTAAAATATATAGGAAATCCCTATAAGAAACGTACAAATAAATGGTGGTTGAAGACAGCAGAAATCGTGAAGGAAGTAAACAAATAAAATTTGGGAAACACTTCTTTAGGCTAAAGTGTTTCTCTCTCTCTCTCTCTCTCTCTCTCACAGACCACACACACACACACACACACACACACACACACACACCATGACATAAGTTCTAAACCCAGTCAAAGGCTTAAAGAAAGGAAACCGGGAGCTTTATTTTCCAATGCATGCTCTCGCCTCCACACTAAGTGCTTCCTGCAGGTCTTGCAACTCCTGGGTTTTCACACCACCCTCCCCTTGGTGAATTCACAAGACAAGAAAAGCACACCTCCTGCGCCTTGCAGAGATCCTCGTGACAGCAGAGAAATGGCATGAGCTAAAACTGGAAGCAGAAAGGAGATGGGTGAGCTCAGTGACCTGAGAGGGGTAGGTGGCCAGGCTGTCGCAGGGGTGAGTGGGGAGCGAGACGAGGCTGGGGGTGAGGGGCCAGGTAGGTGGGGCCTTGAAAGCCACTCTAAGGATTCTGAAAGCAAAGAGAAGGTCATCGAAGGGGTAGTGCCAGGCGGCTGACATGATGGCATGTGACTTCCAGATTATAAAAACAGAAGGAGTTCCCCTTAACCACGTATTCTTAGGGATGTTGGTTTCAGTGCTAGGGAACCGGGTCACTTGCATCTCTTATTGCTTCTTAGAGACCTGGGAGTGAGGGAGATGCTTCACAGGCCTGCAAGGAAGACGTTAAGACCCTTCGACCCAGAGGATGGGCCGGTCGAAGGTGTTACTTCTTGTCTGTACGTTTTCCTTACGCACAACTCCCACTTCTGTTTCCTGCAAGAGGGGTGTCCATGTAGGTTATGACATCCCCTCGGCCACTTCCTGGTGCCGTCACCAGAGGTGCAGCCTGCCGACACCCCGGGCTTGGGGTTCCAGCCTCCCGGACCAAGAGATGGTGCGTTCCTGTTGTTCAAGCCTCCCAGCAGCCGTAGCAAACCCGCACGGTGGGTAACCAACCGCCGCATTATTTTCAGTATCTGGGACTTGTCACCAATAAATCACGGGTATTTTCATATCATGTCCCAGGTGTTACAGTTACTTCAAAATATTATTTATGTTCATCGGTACTTTGAAATCACAGTTGTTATTAAACCCACTGCTAAATATGAACATGTTAATAAAGAACCGTCTCTTATTAGACCTCAATTAAATCCTTTGAGAACTGCATTTCAAAATAATTAGTTTTCTTCATAACCCTTTATTTATGCTACGTATTTTGAAACATTATTCTGAGGAGGGGTTCGTGTGATTGCCAAAGGGGTCCCTGGCACAAAACGGGTTAAGAACCCTCATTTTAAGCAGAAGAGAAACAGTGTAAAGATGCCCACACCCACGCTCACTCTCTCTCCACCAGCCAGGACAAAGCTCAAGGCCTGAGAAACAGGCAGGGAGGTGCCTGTGTAGGAAATTGCTTTCCAGCTGGAGAGTATTACGTGACTAAAACTACTGTCCAGATGCGTCATGATACGTGACAAACAACGTGCAAAGACCAACCTCCCCCTGATCACCACTCATCACAATGTAAGCCCCCGAAGGCCGAGGCTCTGTGTATGTTCCCAGATGTGTTAGTCTGGGTTCTCTAGAAGAACTGAACCAATAGTGTGGGTCCAAATATATATGGGACACACACACACACACACACACACACACACACACAGAGCTTGAGACATATGCTTAGTAATAGGCTCATGAGGTTATGAAAATTAAGAAGTACCGAGATTTGCAGTTGACAAACTGGACACCCAGGAGAGCCTACGGAGAAAGACCCGCTCTGATTCTGAAACCGAAGGCAGGAGAGACGAATGGCCCAGCTGGAAGGCAGCCAGGCAGGAGGAGTCTCCTCTGACTCACAAGAGAGTCAAGCCTTTGGGTCTATTCGGGCCTTCAACTGATTAGACGAGGCCCACCCACAGTAGGGAGGGCTTTACGCAGCCCACCGATTCAGGTGTCAGTCTCATTCGGAAACACCTTCCAGACACACCCACGATCACGTTTGGTCAAATGCCTGGGCAGCCTGTGGCCCAAGGCAGGAGCCACACAGAACTAACCATCACCACAGTAAGTCTGAGCTGCGCTTAGCATATCATCGATGCTCGATAAATATTTGTGGAATGAACAAACAAGGAAAAGTCATGCTAGAAATGCCCGAATGGGGCCAGCAGGGAAGTGGAGAGACAGCAGGGTTCACGCTGTCCTGCCTGGGTGTCACGTCTGCTTCCTGTGCACACGCTTCGCCCCGGAAGCCGCAGGGCCGGCCAAGGCCATGCCAGTCACTTGCGGGTTTCCTCCACGGTGGCAGAGGCACTGAGCTGGGGAGGCAGACGTCACACAAAGCTGGCAGCTGACAATTGCTGGGCAAGTGGAAGATCCTCAGAGGAGGTCCTGGCACGCATGGCAGATTCCAGAGGCTTCGGGACGCCTGGGGCCACGTGGCACAGACCTGGCTTAAGCTGGGAGACTTTACCAAACACCCTGCTCTGCACACAGACCCTGCGTCCCAGTGTCTCCGGGGCCCTGGGGGACACTGAGGATGGCCCTCAGGCGCATGGCCCGTGGGGTCAGGCACCCTTTCAAATGGCGAACCATCGGTCCTGCTGCCCCTGACACATCGTGGCTGAGAGTGACCAGGACTCCAAACCCCAAGGGCATGCATGGAGGACGAAATCTGCTGTCAAAGGACAGGGCAGGTTTGGGGTCTGCAGGAGGCAGGAGGAGCCCTGAGCAGCCCCCAGAACTGTCGCTGAAGCCACGGCTGCAAGATGACTAGAGTGCAGTCGGCCCAGGACAGAAAAGCCAAAGGGGACCCATCGGCAGAGGTACGCACGCCCTCCCCCATCAGGGCACGCCGCCCTCCATTTGACTGCTTCCTTAGTGGTGCCGCTTTGCTCAGCCACACGCACATGCACGCACGCACACACGCATGCACATGCACACACATGTGTGCACAGACACATGCACAGGTGCATGCATGCACATGTGAGCACACATACACAGAGACACATGTGCACATACACGCACACATGCACACAGGCACACATGTACGTGCATGCACACATGTGTGCACGCCGACACACACACACGTGTGCGCACATGTGTGTACACGTGCGGACACACGCGCGCACACGTGTGTGCACGTGTAGACACATGTGCACACATATGCACACATGCATGCAGACGCACATATGCACATGCACGCAGACACAGATGCACACGCATGCACACGCTCAGAACTCTCGGCAATGAACTCCACTCTGGAGGCTCACGCGGCAGCTAAAGCCCAGCGGGCGCCGTCCGGGAACTAGGGAGGAGGCGCCCGGGCTGACCCCACCACTCCCGGGTGACCTCTCCCGAGCCAGCGGTTGCCATGGCGAAGCTCGGCCAGCAGAGTGGCAAAGAAAGAAAGAACTGGGTGCGGTCGGCCCTTCTCTGCCGTGGCGCCTGCGAGCAGGAAACGGGGGGGCGGGGCCACCCCTGGGGCGGCGGCCCATCCGCGGCAGTCGGGGACTCTTAGCTGGGGACAGACCGCAGCCGGAATTTTCACAGGCTTTGGGTTTCATGGCAGTTCGTTTGTATTTGCTACGTAAATAAGCCATCCGGGCACGGTATGGGCTGAATGGCGTCCCCCCGAATGTGCACGTGGACGCCCTAACCCTGGTACCTCCAAATGCGACCGTTTTGGGGGACAGGGTCCGTAAAGTGGTGATTAAGGCAATGCGACATCATCTGAGCTGGCCCTAATCCGTTACGGCAGGTGATGTCCTTGTAAGAAGAGATGAGGACATGGGCACGCTCGGAGGAGGACCTCGTGGGGACGCAGGGAGAAGCTGGCCGGGAGAGAGGTCTCCGGAGAAAGAGCCCTGCCACACCTTGACCTTGGGCTTCAAGCCCCCGAAGCGTGAGAAAACGCATTTCCACGGCATCTCCTGCCTGGGGGTCTCCAGCCCGCCGCGATTTCTACACTTTGGCGTCCTGGGGTCAGCCGGGTTGCGACTTTGAAACGAATGGGGGTCTGATGAGCATGTCACTCCTTGAGATCTCCGCGCCTGTCCTGCCTCCCGCCGCCACGTGCGAGCCCCGGGGGTGCCTCGCCGGCCGGGCTGGGGGGAGCGGACAGGGCCCGGGCAGGCGCGGCCCCTCGTGCTCGCCCACGCGGAGCGGCAACGACGTCAACCCTGTGACGGGTCCCTGCTCCCGGAAATCCCGGGGGACGCGGAGGGTAGCTGGTCGCTCCCGCTCCGCAGACGAGAAGGCCGAGCGATGCCCTCACCCGAGGCATTGTTTCCCCAGCGTGGGGTTACTTAGGCGCTGGTGCAGATCTGTGGTGTAAAGAGGGGTGTGTGAGTGTGTGCTTGTGTTGAGTGGGTGTGTGTGCGTACATTAAAACAGCCACCTACTCATTGTCCTCAGTCCCAGTCTCCCTCCCGCACTGCATTTACAGGTTTCTATAATTTATGCAAGCTCGATCTTACCACACTTATAGGAGAACCTTCCGGTGACTCCCCACTGCTCTTAGGGTGAGTGCGAATGCTGAGCACGTTCACGGCCCCGACATACCCGACCCCGTCCCACTACTCTGGCCCACCTCCCTCCAGCCGCCACCCCGGGGCTTCCTCCGGCAGCTTCTCTCTCCCTCCTGCTTCCCCTTCTGAAGATTCTTCTCCTTCCTCCAGGTTTCCTCCGGCCAACTCCTTCCCATATACGAGTCTCAGATTGGGCAAAACTCCTTTCAGGCAGTTCCGCCCTTCCCCCACCTGCCCACCCTCCACCTGACGACTCCCGCGAGCTGGTCAACATCCCTGCCTCCTCTCTTCTCAAATCGTATTGTAATCACTGGCTTGTCCGTTCCCCCACTAGCGTATGAGCTTGGCAAGGGTAGCGTCTGTGTCTTATTTTCCACTGTATCCCCACGGCTCAGTACTGTGCATGGCACATAGTAGGTGCTCCTTGAATATTGGTTTTGAACGTTAAATGGAAGTCAGACATATGCACACCCGTGACAGGGGAACAAGGTACCACCCTTCTCTTATGTTTGGGTATGTTCGCGATTACAGCCCAAAAAGAGAAATGTTTTGTCAAAAAAAAAAAGAATACACCTCTACTTTAAGTCAAGTAGAGGTTGACCTTAAACCAACTATCAGGCAGAGGAACTAGAACTCTGGACTCCAATTATCTCCCTTAGGTGGCCTTTGGGTAGGAGACAGGACTCACCTAAGATCATCCCTTTCCGCTCTGCATTTTCACGGTCTGTCGATGAAATTCAGGAAAGGGCAGAAAAGACCGTTTGGATGAAAAAGTTCAACTTGAACTGAGCTGCTCATGGGTGACTGTCTTTGCAAACCACAGAGCTCTGCCCAAGTAAATCCGAGCATTACCAACCAAGCATCTCCCCATCCCACAGGTATTTAGGGAGTGCCTGCCACGTTCTGGACACTGGGGTTCTGGAGAGACGACAGCGGCCAAGCCATGGTGATCCGTGCACCATGGACTATGGAGGTGAGCTTAGAGGCGGGAAGGACAGCAAACTGGCGTAAGCTGACCATGCTGCTCTGCACTAGGAAGGGCTTGTGCATACGGCATAGAAGGAGCATAATCTAAATATATATGTCCAAATTTCCTTGCTTTCCCCACTGGACTCCCTGAAATGGGTCCTAGGAGTGTGCCTGTTGCTCAGTCCCCGGCCTCTACCCCTTTTTGCCTCTCCGCTGGCTGCTTGGTACCTTCCAGCTCTCCACGTGGTCAAACCCATGATGTCATTACCCCTGAGGGGGAGCTGTAGATCCTTTCCTTGATGGTGATCCTCCCGTCTTCTTCAGCACAACCCACTTACGAGATGAACACACCTTTTGCTGATTATGGATCGGCTCTCGTGGCATACTTGCCCTGATCTGTTCTACTGAGAAGCCTCTTTCCTCTACGAGATGGGGTGAGAAGGTGCTCAGGGAGGACTCCAGAGGCTCGTCTCTGCGACCTGGCAGCATCGGGGAAAGCGCAGAGGGAACGGCATCCCGGCTTCCACCCACGCCTCCATCTTTCTTCAGAAAAGCTATCAAAGTACGTTTGCTCTTGTTTTCATTGTTGTTTGTTGCGTGTTTGGTAGGAGGTGGAAGAGACGTCTACCTATCAATTGTAATGCGGCTGGTTGGGAATAACAAAAAACCCAGCTTGAATTGCACTTAGGATATAGGGACAAAAAAAAAAATGCTGGCAAACAACATACACAGCGCACCGTTTCATGTGTCTGAAAAGCCTAGAAGCCACAGGCTTCAGACACGGTTTGATCAAGACTCTGTCTCTGTTCATCTTTCGCTGTAGCTTTTTTCTCTACTTTATGTCAGCTCCATCCCCAGCCAGGCTTCTGTCATCAAAGTGAGATGGCAGCCGGTTTCAGGCTTCACACACACACACACACACACACGCACGCACTGCACTTTCCAGAGCAGAAGAAGTGTGCTCAGTGTGCTCGACTCAGCCCTCCCTACAAGAATCCGCACATTCCTTCCAACTGGGCCGGCTTGGGTCACACGCCCACCCCAGGACCACTCGCTGGAGCTGGAGAAGTAAAACTCTGTGATCGGTTTAGCAGGTCACATGCCGCATCCCTGGCAACCTCCCAGAACACGAGGCCCCTGAGAGAAATCGGGGGCTACTGGGAAGTAGGATGGGAAGGCGAGGGACGCTGGGGGTAGCGTCCGTGCTAGAATCAGCCTCCACTGTAAGGAACAGAGACCCAAACTGGGCGTGGCTTCCATAAGATATTTTTTTCTCTCTCTCTCATGAAAACTCCAGGAAGGTAGACCAGGGCTGGCATGGTGCACGGCAGCAAAATGGAGCCAACGTCCATTTTGTTTCTTCTGCTGTAAATGTCCCCCATTCAACGGTCACCTCACTGCCAAGCCAGCAGAAGGGGAAAAGCAAGGTGCATGCACACAGCTTGTAATGAAACTCCTCAGAAGTTGTGCACATCTCTTTCCACTCACATCCCATTGCCCGAAACTGAGACACATGGTTACACATTGCTGCAAAGAAGGCTGGGAAATGTAGTCTTTATCCTAAGCAACCTACGCTCCACAAAAAAAAAAAAAATTATTTTACCCTAGAAGAAAGGAAGACTGGTTGTAGAGGGACACTGCTCAGCATCCTCAGGTAGCCATGGTAACCCCTCCTGCCGACCCAGCCTGTGCTCTGTCAGAGTTCACAGAACTCCCTGGCAGGAGGGTCACCAGCAAGGAGTAGCCGTGCTTCATGCCAGGACTTCCAGGACCCAGAGGCATGACAAGAAACATCGGACGGAAAACTGGGAAACTAAACTTTTCGTCAAAACTCGCTGCCCCTTTACATCATCTCTTCTCTTCCCTTTCTCTTCTACCACATTATTTGTAACTCGAGAGGCTTTGGAGCTAAGGAAAAGGCGGCTAACTGTGGTCCAGAAGACCTGGGTCTGAGCCTTGGATAAGCAGCTTACCACCTGTGTGGCCTGAAAACATTTAACCTGTCTGTACCTCATCTTCTCATCTGTAGACTGGGGATTATAAGATCTCATGGGATCGTGCTAAGGACCAGGGGGCTCATGGTAAGGGCTTAGTAAATGGCAGTCACTATTATCACGAGGCTTCTCCCGGGCACCGGTCACTGCAGCTGCCTCCTGCATGACCGCCCCACACGTGGAGTTTATTAAAAGAGCCTCCATTCTAAGGCCAAGCCACATGGTTTTCAGGGAATCAATATGTTAAGCCACCCGGCATTCGCAGACAGGCTATAAATGAAATTAGATTCAAGGACTGTCTCGGCTGGGAAAGACCTCCGTGTCCCCTGGGTTCCCGTTTTCCTGCTTCTTGCTATTGCCGTCCTTGCTGAGAACAATAGCGACGGCTGTCATTTGTCAAATGCCTCCTTTATTCCAGGCATCGTGCTCTCTGATCCTCTCAACAGGCCCACGGGGTACATTTTCTCACACACTTTGCACAGGCGAGGGACCTGCATTCAGCGGGGAAACGCGACTTGCCCCAAGACGCCCACAGCCAGCTGGGGATTTAGATCCAACTCAAAGATGCTACTTCTCATTTGCTCGTTTGCTTGCTTTTATATTTTTTAAGTAACACCCCCCCCAAAAAAAAACCCAAAAAAGTAAAAATCACCCATTATCACACTACTTTCTTCTTTCAAAGCCTATCATGAAATAAGGAAAAGCCACCCCCGGCCTCGCCAACCCGTCCCCGGAGATGAGCCCTGGCGGCAGACTATCTTTTTTGTCCTTTAATATTCTTTCAGTTGTCATTCCCACTCTCTTTCAAATGAGTCTTTTCAAACAGGTGGAGCTAAAACAGCTGTGATCCAGCCTGCGGGGGCGGGCGGGGGCGGGGGGCACGGCTTCCGCGGGTATCGGTGGGTATCTTTCTTTTCATTCATTCGCTCGTTCATTCAATTATTCACTCACTACGTATCAAGCAAGCACCTCACACTGGCAAGAACCAGGGAGGCGCTGGACAAATGACACAGTTTCAGGCTCTCCCTTGGAGAAGTCACCGGCTTAGAGGGAAAATCCCTCGCCCATCATAACACGGAAAGAGGTATAAAACATATCAAGGTGAAGGTAAAGAAAAAATAAATGAGGAAAAGGCCCAGAGAGAGAGAGAGAGAGAGAGAGAGAGAGAGAGAGAGAGAGAGGCCTGCGTTCAGGATTAGAGGACACACTGACAGCACCAACGGGGGCCACATCGCCCCAAGCTGAGGCCGGCAGGAGGGAACCCAGAGGTGAGGTCAGAACATCATGGAAGAGGGCGGAGGCCTGGAATGGCGAGGCTCAGCCTGTGCAAGTGTGCACGAAACAGAGAGAAGCCCACACCTAACAATCCATCGTCGGGGGGTATTACTTGGCAAAAAAAGAAACGAGACGCTGATACGACAGGGACGAACCTCGAAAACACCACGCTAAGCGAAAGAAGCCAGTCAGAAAGGGCACGTACTGTTTGATTCCATGGGTATGAAATGCCCAGAATTGGCAAATCTGCAGTGATGGAAAGCAGATTAGTGGTTGTCCACGGACCTCAAGAATCTGGACTTTAATTCTCCTATGCTCCAGGTTTGAGGACATCGGCTCCAGACTGTGATTCCTGGCTTGGCATACCCTCCATTGCATGATGCTGGCCCCCAAGTGGTCTCTGTGTCGGACTGATACTAGCGGTTACCCTGACTGCTGATGCCATGGAGCCATAGCAAGACATACCGACGCGGAAGAACCTTTGCGAAGAGATATGAACACATGGAAATGGTGTGCTCGGCTGTGACCGATGAGCTTGGAGGGTGACTGAGCCTAAAGGGGCCAATGAAAGGCTTCGCGGGGCATGGTAAGGATAGAACGATGTGTGTGGCCAGGAGATGCAAGATTTCAGACTGAGGACCGGCCAGATTTAGGATGTCGGTCCCAAATCTGTTTAGCCGGATGATCTCCGACTTAAGTCCCCTGATCTCACGTGTGGCCTGGGTCCCCTAAGAACATGGCTTCTGTCTTGCTCCCACCGTTGGACTTCTCCAATCTGCCGCGCATCCCTCCGACCTCCGTGAGTCTGGTCTCCTCATTTGTCATTTCCGAGGTTCACTCTCTTCACGCGTAAGATGATAGCTTGGGTCGTGATTGTCTAGAGATTCTCTCCTGGCTCTTACGATATGTCACACAGGTCAGACAAATTTGGGGAAAGGTCGGGGAGACTTCTCTCATGGTTTTGACCCACAGAATCGGATACGGATCTCATTCTCTGTGTGCAGCATCTGGCATGTAAGCCACCCACGGATCGCGGCCTGCGTGGGTAACGCCTTCTTTGTTATTGCCAGGGCCGTTTCCATGGGCCTAAGACACAGAGAACGAGCGTCACTGCCTAGGACGCCCTCTGTCCACCTTGACCAGGTCAGGGCTGCCATTTGCTCCCACACACCACGGAACCCACCACTGTAGCCCTTGCCACTAACAATGTTTTTTGTTTTTGTTTTTCCCAAAGCCACCCAAGTGTCCCCCTGGAAGATCCACGACGTGTGGGTGTCCCCACTGTGCAGGACACCCTTTAATGTCCTGGCTCCTGGCTTCAATCGATGGTCAGTTTATCACTGTGTTTTACTGAGTCCTCGCAGAGGGACTCTGAAGGTCATGTTTTCACCTCGAGTCCCAGCTTTCAGGATTTGGACAGCGGCTGAGCTGTCTGCCCTTTCTCATATTCATTCTCCTGCCACAAGGCCCCACACAGACGGTCCTTACTACATAAGTGACCATCCACCTCCTCTTTTCTTGTACCTTGCCCACAGGGACATGTTGACGCTTATGGGGCGGAAATATCACACAGTCTGTGGCTGGGAGCTGGTCTTAGTGGCCTTAGAAGTAACCCCCTGGGGAGTCAGGGCACGAATGTTAGCCCGAGTATTCAGAAGGGTTCCAACATCCTGGTTGTCACTGCACCTGTATTCGTGTGGCTATCGCTTGCTGCCTCTTTCCCTCACAGCACTGTGAGCTTCGGAGGGCAGCGACTGGTCTGCCCCGGCTCCCCACTCCATCCTCAGTGCCTGACACACTGCCCAGCACACAGAAGGTGACCAATAATGAACCCCTGAATGGGAAGAAGACAGTAATGGATGGGAGGGAGGAGGGGAAGGAGAGAAGGAAGAGGGAGAGGGAAGGAAGGAGGGAGGGCGAGCAGATTGCACCCTTGAGGTCCCTCCCATAACTCGTACGACGAGGGGAACTCACATTAAATAAAACGTCGAGCATGCCCTTACTTACACTGTCGGTGGAACTGCGCCCCCCAAAAGATACGTCCAAGCCCTAAACCCTGGTACCTGCGAACGTGACCTCACTCGGACGTAGGGTCTTTGCAGATGTCATGAATTAAGACGAGGTCATCCCAGAGTAGGGTGGGCCCTAAACCCGATACGACTCGCGTTCTGATAAGAGGAGCGCTACAGACCCGCTCCGGGGGACGGCCCTGTGGCGACGGAGGCAGAGGCCGCAGTGACGCGCTCACAAACCGAGGCTCGCCAAGGACCACCAGCAACGCCGGAAGCTGGAAGGGCAAGGAAGGACCCCCCCACCAGAGCCTCCAGAGAGGGCTCTGCCCGCGGACACCCTGGTTGGGGGTTTCTAGACCTGCGTTGTGTTAAGCCATCCGAGTTTGTGGTAAGTTGTCATGGCGGCCCCAGTAAACGAATACGCAAGCTCATCCCATCACGTGGGGTCGGACGAGGTGGGATTCCTCCTCCCCAGAAAATGGACTGGAGAGGTGACCTCAAGTAACCGTGCCCCAAGGAAGACCACGCACAAGTGCAGGGAGGCAGACTCGCTTCCTGCTATGCCCCCTTCGCGGGCGCCGCAGAGACCCCTCCCCACCAACCTGGTCCCGTGAAATTCTGCATCTTGACGGAGTGCAGAATAGCTCATCAAGGACCAGGTTTGCAGGTGACGGAGCCGTACTGAGAACCGCAGCTCATTTTTAGAAAATAAACCCCAATTAGCAATCTCAGCCGCTTGTTTCATTTCCTGGCTCTTCATTTTCCACTTGCATTCTGGGGGTTGAGATCTGAGCGTGGAGGGCCCGTGATTGACACACCGATCGCCTCTCACATTCCAGGCACCAGGCCACTCCCGTGACATTCTTGCCATCGGTGGGATACTGGCCCCATTTTGCAGATGAGGACATCGAGGCTCGACAAAAGGTTTTCCACCCCAGAGAATGTCACCTTCTTCCTCTCGGTTGCCCGCGCCAGAAGACTGGGAATCATTTTTAACTGCCAAATAATCAGTTACTAATTATTTTCCTTTGGTCTGCAAATTCGGTCTCAAATCCACGTGCTTCTCTCCACCGTAACTGCCATCACCCTGCCCTCGGCCACTATCACTGGGCAGGCAATTACCGAGGCCCCGCCGTGGACCACGCCCTGAGATACAGGAAGGAACAAGGTGACACAGATCCCGGCCCTCCGGAGGCTTCCTTCCCGCCATCTCTTGCCTGGGTTATGGCTCCATCCTCCGACCGGTCCTCCCTCCTCTCTGCTCCCACGGAGCCCCTTCTCCACAGCGCCGCGGACTTTTCCAGAATAAAAAATCTGATCATGTCGTTCCCTCCTGACCACCGTCTGAGGGGCTGGCTCCTGCCGCTCTGAGGACTAAGGGTTCCCCTCGTAACACGGGTCACGAGCCCCCCGTCCATGGCCCGGCCCCACTCGCTCTCTAGGCCCAGCTGTCACCTCACATGCCACTCTCCTCCACATGAACGTTTCTTGTTCTCTTTAGCCCCCGGCTCCTTGCCACACACGGGGGTTTCTCGGCGTGGCACGAGGCTCCCCGCTCCATGTCCCACCCATGCCTCGCAGCTAGCCTGGCGTCACTTCCTCCAGGAAGCCCACCCTGACCTTCCACCCTGCCCAGACTACATTGGGGCCCCCGCATAGCAGTGTGACCTCATAGCAGCGGGTCCTCCTGATGGGTCAGCCTTTGTTAGTGCTGCCCTTGTCACTAGACGGTACCCTCGGAAGACAGGGACAGCGTCTGCCCAGCGTACCTGCAGCACCAAAGGCATCACCCGGTGTTTGTTTGTGGAACGAATGAATGTACAAATGAATGAATGCTGAAGAGGCGACGAGCTCAGCGTCACAGCTGGCGAGTGGCAGGAAAGGGGGTCTGAACGCCAAACCCCCTCGCTCTTCCCGCCATAGCCCCCCGCGAGGGGCGGGGCTGGACGTGGGTGCAGGGAGCTTTGGGAAGAAAACACCGTCGCTTGCCATCGATCTTCCTCACCGAAAGCAGAGACTTAGGCTCGGGAGGCAGGGACGAGGGTGGCACACGAGATAGGATATGGGGCTTCGCCGTCCTAGGCCTTGGGGGTCATCAACTTCACGCCCGGTTATCAAGGCAGAAACTCAGAAATGCCAAGTGAGGACGGATCTTAGACGCTGCCTTGTCTTTGGGGCCCATCAGGACGACGATCCGGGGCTCGGGGCGGGAGGGACACCCTCCCCAAATTATACATAGCGAGAGACAAATTCAGCCCTAGACTCCTGGTTTCCTGACACCAAATCGCCTGCTGATATCACGAGTGTAACTAACCCCGGGGGGGGGGGGGCTAAGAGCTTAGTCATCATAAAGTGCTTTGAAAGCCAAAAAAAAAAAAAAAAAGAGAGAGAGAGAGAGAGAGAGAATCCTAAATTTGCTCCTACGCATCAGAGCTGTGGCTACGGGGGAGGATCTTTGCTTCGTGATGGAAAATTCCTTCCCAAGGAGAGATGGGTCTCGACACAACCTGGGTGAGCACAAGGGGCCTTGCAGGGTACCTCAGGCGCGTTTAGCTCAGTCCTCTCCCAGCAGGGAGGAGGAGGAGGAAGACAAAGGAGCACTGCCCTACACGTGAGCCACCCTCCCTGGGGGTAACTGAGGTCGGCGCTGTAGGCAGACTGAGCCAGGCATGCTAAGCCCATCGCCCGCCTCATCCCATTAAACTCTGACAACCCCAGGGGACATTTGCTCGCGGCTGCTGAACTAGCATGTGGCGGGGCTGGGCCTTGAGTCGGACCTGAGCCCTGGGATTCAGTTGGCCAACAGGTGGACAACCACTCATCAAATCCTGCCTGGTTGTGAACCGTGTCCTCTTCCCCACCGAGAGAAGCCCCAGAGAAAATGGTCCTCAAGGTCCCTTAGAGGACCCCACAACCTGGAAATGCCCAAGGATCGTGGGTACATAAAAAAAATTTTTTTAAAGGACTGAATTTACACATTCTGGAAAGTGCTCATTGAGAACAATGCAGACAACTATGAACCACGCTTTCTGTAGATAAGGGCAGCTGGTGTAAGCTGACCCTGGGAGGCCACTGTCTCAATCTTCCTTTTATCTGAAGGACCTTCGAAAGGGTGGTGACATCTGACATCTGCAATCACACAAGGTTAGGGGTGGGCTTCAAGCCTAGGCCAGCCTGTCACGAAGCCCCTGCCTTTCGACAGGATGGGCCGACACGTTGCCACAGCACCGCCACCAGCCAGGTGGTACCCCTCGGGGAAAAGATGGTGCGTTGAGGTCAAGGGCCCCACTCCTGTGTCGTGGCTTCATCTGTCAGAAGGCCACTGCCTCCCATGACGGTTTGCAGGTAAAATCGGGCAACTTCAAAACGCATTGGAGATTTGCAAAGGTCACTCCTCTTTGAATTATTATTACTCACTGTCCTTAGAGAGAAACAAAGGAAGAAGCAGAAGCCATTAGTTGCCAAGCCCTCAGGTGCAAGGAAATTGGGGTGGGGGGAAAAGTCACGCCCCTTCCCCAGGCTGAGCCCCCTCGCTGTAATTTGCCTGAATGCAGAGTCCTGAGGGCCACGTACAGCCACGTACAGCGTCTGCTGCCTCCTGCCCCGGGGTGACTCTTCCTGGGTCCTTCGCCCCCAAGTCCTCTCCCTCCCACTCACTCCCAGAATTCTTGGTGGGACTGAAACCGTCCAGGCAGAAAAATCCACAAACTGTTTCTGAGGCATCTGAAGACCGAACACCAGCTCTTGCCCACCACGCAGCCCCCGGCCCAGAGATCCCTGAGCTGGTTAGGGCGCCGCACGGCAGCTGCGACCCAGCCTCCGAGCCACACGGCTAAGCCGTGGCCCTCGAGTTCGCGGTCCCTCAGTTTGCTATAAAACGGGGACAGAACGGTGGCCTCCTCACAGGACTGTGGTGGGGGTTCCCAGAGCTGGCGCCTTTGAGAGCCTTTCCGCAGAGGCTGCCCAGGGGCAAGCGCCCTGTGAGTGGCAGTGTGGGGTGGGACAGCCCACGTTCAGATGGCCCTGGAGGCAGGCTCTGCCTGGGTTCTCATCCTGGCGGCCCGTTTTCTCGCCGTTTGACGCTAGACGCGTGTTTAACCTCCCTGAGTCTAAGATGCAAGGGGGTGCCAGCACCCACCTCGGGGAGTCTGCCGTGAGGATGGATAGAGAGTGTGACGGTACGGTACGGGCGTGTGACTTAGTCAGCCGGGGCTGCCGTGACAATGCCACAGACCGGGGGCGCTGAACAAGCAGACGTTTGCTTTCGTACGTGTCTGGAGGCTGGAAGCGCGCCATCCGTTTGGGAATCTGGCGTGCAGTGAGAGGCCTCTGCCTGGCTCGCAGGGGGACGCCCTCGCAGACGGAGAGCCACTCTGCCGTCTCTGCCTCTTCTCAGGGACAGGAGCCCTGTGCGATGAGGACCCCACACGGCCCACGTGCAGCTCTCTGGGCCGGAAACTCAGGTCTTGGTGCGGCCGCCACGGCTGAGGCTGAGGCGGGATCTGTCTTCTCCCGTCCCGTTCTTCCCTAAAATTCTTTTCTGCTTCCCCAGGACCAAGGTGAGACAAGGTCGGGCTTTCACGGAACTGCCTGAAACCCAATTCCTCTGTGCCAGCTGCTGGTGGCTTTGCCAGTGGTGGCTGGGGCACCCGGGGTTTCCCATCTAACACCAGGGAATTTGGGGACCATGCGATCACGGGATTCCAGAAGAATCCTCGTGTTGGGTTTCTATTTACAGTGGTGTTACTATAGTAACGACCGGTATTTGCTGAGCACCTACTATACAATATCTGCTAAGCAGTGTCTGGGGACTTCGTGTGGATGATTCCATTTAAGTCTCCTAAGAGCTGCCTGGTGGTGGGTCTCATGGGGCAGGGAGGAGGAACTGCACCTCCCAGGGGACACTTTCGGTTGTCAAAACTGAGGTTCGAGCTGGGGACCTGGAGTACTGGCATCTAGTGGGCGGAGGCTGGGGCTGCTGCCCCCCGACCCTCTCCACTCCCGGGTGCAAGGCAGCCCCCAGAGCAAAGGAGGATCTGACCCAAAAGGTCAAGAGCGCCCATGCTGAGAGGTCGCTACTCTCACTGTTCCTGCAAGACGCTGCCCGTCTGAGGAATTAGCATCAGCTCCAAATCACGGGACAGGCAGGGCCTGGAGCCAGCCAAGTCCAATAGCTCTCCGAGCCTCTCTCTTTGCCACAGACCTGTAAACAATCACACTCACGCGTCGCACACACTGTTCTGTCTGCGTCAGGGCCGTCGGCGTCTCCGAGACTCGGCGACCACGTGCGACGGCCACACACCACAGTTAGTCAGGCTGCTGGGAACGATGCGATGCGCCCCCACGAGCAACCAGCTCGCACTTGATCCCAAATCACCCTTGAGGCTTCGGCACGGACGCCCCTCACAGGCAGAAAAGAAACCCCGATTCGCGAAGTTGCCATTCACCGTCTTCCCCATCGCCCCCCGCTGCAGCCTAAGACAGGTGGTTCCAGCGACGGGCTACACTGAATCCTCGGACTGAAGGAGAGAAACTGAGCTTCGAGTGCCGGGCTACAGAGAGACGTGTTTTAGGAGAAGTTGTCAGCCTACCTCCCGCGTCCGCCCTCGTGCTTTGGATCAAAAAGCAATTGCAAATTGTCGTCGTGTTAAAAGAGAGGCGGCCGCAGAGGTCAAGCTTTCTGATTTCTCATTCGGGGAAATTTCCCAGTCCCCAAACCCTTGGCTAAAAAAAGCCCACATCTGAGAGAGCCGTGCTGCTCCGAAAACACAAATGATTTTCTTTAAAGCGCCTTTGTCCGTCAGAAAGCAAGCAGTTCAATCAGACTAATTATTTCCCAACAAAGACATGTGGTTCCCTTTTAGCGTCTCCTTGCTTCTTGCTATCAAAGGCACATTTAAATTAAAAAAAAAAAAGAAAGAAAGAAAAAAAAAAGCATCCTGGACAGGGAAGATCAAAAGAGAGGTGTGTGTTGGGGGCGAAAAATATTTTTTCACGTGATTTCCAGTTGAATTTGCTTAAATCTCTCTTATTTTACTACTTGTCGTTATTTGAAATCCTCGTGGTTGAGTGATGGCTGGTGGGGGACGAGGACGGTGCTGGGTAGCAGAGGATGAAAAAGACAAAGACGGATGATAAAGGGAGTAAGAGGGACGACTGTTTTTATCTCGACACCGGTATCGATACCCACGTCCGGTGAACTGGAAGGGGCAACCAGGGGCTGGTTAAAATGGGTTTCGGAAGTGATGTCAGGCGAGCTTCTTTTCTCTCTTGCCTCGGGGTGATCCTAAGAGGCCCCGCACAGGCAGGCTACCGAGGCTTTTCTGAGCGCATCTGAGCTCTGCGGCCCAACGGACAGAGGGGGAGCAGCGGCTTTGAGAGGGGATGACGCACACGGACGAACAGCCGTGGGGAGAGCCGGCGTCGACGGGGCTTGGTGTGTGTGTTAGCCCTCTCCTAAGCCCTTCGTGTGGGTTAGTCCGTTCCGTTCTCACGGTAGCCGTACAAGGCGGGCGTTATTACTGTCCTCGTGTTACAGGTGGGAGAAACTGAGGCACCGTTGTAGGTGGGGGTGTCACGGTTAAAAGCTGGGACACGTCTAAAAGTGAAGGCTGCCCGGGTTCAAGTTCTGATTCGCACTCGTGAGCTTTGTGGTCTTGACCAAGTAGAGGGCAAGGTACCTGTCTGAGATTCTTTCCTCATCAGTAAATAAAGATGATGATGATGGTGGTGGTGGTGATGATGGTGATGACAGTGATGATGAAACCTCTTTAAATATCACGGGGTTGTTTTAAGGATGACGTGCTTGGCCCCCCGCATCTCACGGAGTACCTGTGAGTAAGCGTGAGCTGTCTATGATTCATGTTTCAGAGCTGATGAGCAGGTCACTTCTTTAATTTTTGAGGAGATGTAGGCTTGGTCTGGTGCCATGGAGAGGTCTTTGTGCTTTAGCAGAGCCAGCTACGAATGCCAGCTTGGCTCCTGTGTGACCCGGGCGACCTAACTGACCTTTCTGAGCCTTGGATCGCAATATGTGGGGAAGAGCATGTCTGAGGAAATTTACAATAGCTGTTTAGTGAAAAAAAGGAATCTTTAATTTTTTTAATCTCAGGACTCTGCAAGACTCCCGCTCCCTTTCTCTGTCAGTGTCTGTCATCCCTCAGACCCTCCCTGCCCTGAGCCAACCCTGAGCAAGCCCTGGCAGGGCCCCTGAAATTTATCTTGGAGCCCTGTGTCTGTCCTTTGCCTTGGGGCCGCAGGTGCCTGTGCACCCACCATGGAGGTCTTCCCAGCCCCCCCCCCGCCTGCCCCCCGACACTCCGTTCTCCACTGGGACCAGGGTCTGCCCCAGTAGAGCTGAGTCTCTGACCAAAGGCTTCGTCTCGGAAGCCTCTACCTGCCCCCTCACCCATGTTCCCAGCCACTGGCCAAAGTCCTGCGCCAAGTCCAGAACCCATCGTCCTCACCCACTAGATGCTTTCGAATCAGACAGACGTGAGCTTAAATCCTGCCCAAGGCAGAGCAACTAACCCTCAATATTTCCCTACCTGTAAAATGGAGATAATAAGCCCCATAACTTAGAGGGCTATTGAGAGGATTAAATACGAGTGTGTGTAAAGCATTTAGGACCACATCTGGTTCATTGTAAGTGGTCAATAAAAGTGAGAGGCTTCTGGTGGACACCTGTCATAACTCGCATTTCTGCCTAGAACGCCACTTCCAGCAGGATAGAGCCGAGGTCACCAAATCCCTCAGACCCCCAGCCTGAGTCCTTCCCACCCCTAACGTACTCCTTTCTCTCAGCCTCTCAGAGTTTTTGCACAACCATATTTTACATCGCAATATCACCCAACCTCTCGGAAGTTCCTCTAGGCTGAGAGCATAATTTAAAGACTGCTTGGAACATTCCAGATACCAAACCATCACCCGCTATTAGAAAAACAAACAGGTCTGGGGTGCAAGATGCCCTCAAATGCACGGTCCCCCAATATGATCAACGGCACGTGTGATCGGCAGATTACCCCGGCTCCTCACGGTTCCCTAGTGAGACTCTGCATTCCACAGAAGTCTTTGGGTTGTAAGTGGCAGAAACCCAACCCAATCGAGCTTAAGTGAAAAAAGGAGATCTGTCGGCTCACATTAAAGGGTAGCCTGGCTTTAAGCAAGATTTGTTCCACCGTCCAGGAGATGCCTCCCTCTCTCCTCTGTCTTCCCTCAGGTTGGTGTCCTTCTCAGACAGGGTGCCACCCTTTCATCGTAAAGACAGCAGCTCCAAGTAATACTCCTACTGATCCGGCATCCCAGGAAAAAGAGAACCCCTTTCCCCCAATGGTCCCCTCTCAAGCCCCCAAACGGCATCTCATTGGCTCTGCTTGGGTCATATGACCATCCCTTGCCCAATCACTGTGGCCAGGGAAAGAGTATGTATTGGTCGATCGGATCTGCATCAGGTGTGGGGTGAGAGTCGACTTCCCTGAGAACACCTGGGCTGAGCATGGAAAGGGTGATTCCTCAAGGGGCAAGTGGGGCATCGGATGAGAAGGAAGGAGAATGGATGCTGAGGACGCTGAGCAAGAAGAAAGATGCCCAACACCGGCCAAGAGTGCTAATGACCTCGCTAGGACACTCTAAGCCCAGAGCCTCGATTGGCTCAGCTCCCACTCAAGGAACGCTCCCGTGCATCAATCGGAGTCGATGCCGTGGCATCAGGCTTCCCCTGGCGTCATTCTCTTCACCAGCAGAGTTCCCTTCTTCTTTCACTCGTCAGTCTTCCACCTCCCAACACACCGTCTCCTCTCGCTGCTGCTAATCTCTAACCTGCTCTTCACACCTCGCGACTGAATCCCCGCAGATGGGCGGCTGCGTTTAAGAGCACCCATTGTTGCCGCCGAAATAACAGGATGTGAAAACCTTATAAAGATGATACGCCAGACAAGAGGGAGGCAAAAAAGGAATGCTAAGTTTCCTTGCATAATACTCTGTGGGATGTGTTTTTTCCCCCTAAGAATATTTTTGCATTAATTAAGATAAACAATGATATATGCTGAAAGACAATTGAATCTGTTCTCGGTTAAAAACAGCCTCAGCGTATAAAAATAGTGCCCAAATTACAGCATATAAAGATGCAGAGAGAAAAATACTGTAAACCTATAACATGATTCAAATGAAACGCTAACTGGTGATGATGAGGCCGCGAACAAGCTGGAGGGGGAAGGGAAGATGGGGGAGAAGCAAGAAGTGGCATCACGCCTAATTTACTCGCCTCCCCCCGGGACCCTCTCTGCTGCGCCTCTCTTTAATAACAACTACCATCTATCACGGGATGGTTAACATATGTTTCCCAGGAAAGCACTGTTGTTATTACTATTTGATAAGCGAGGAATCCGAGCCTTGAAGAGTTTAAGTCAAAGTCACCCAGGTAGGAAAGGAAATGGGAGACTCGAGTTAGCTTAACTTCTCGGCCAAATACCTCCCACCTCTCTATGCTGCCCCACGGTTCCCACGTCTCTTCGGGGTAGAAAGGGGATAAAGATGGAAGCCCGCACATGTCACATTATGATGTGCCAGGCGCTGTTTGACGCTTTTCCCCTGCATTGATTTATGTGACCCTCACAAGGATATTGGGAGAGCCTGACTATCATTAGCCCCGTTTTGCAGACGGGGAGAGTTAAGTGTGTTGGCCCAGGTCAGTCAGTGTGGGAGGCACCTGTCCTCAGGGTTCACACTCTTCACTGCTCTGCTCTCCCACTCTTCTCTTCCCTTTGGGGAACCATGATGTGACTCCTCCAGCCCCGTTTCCCCCCGTTTTTGCAGAAATGACGACCTCTCGTCTTGTATTGTAGGACGGGGTGGTGTCATGCCTTAGTCTGGTAGCTCCCCTGGACGTCTGCAAATTCCTTGAGAGCCAGAAGTTGCCAGAATTCCATCCATCGCCCACTTAATCTTCCTCGTCAATGCCTCGCACGTGACGGAGATGCAGCCGTGTTTGATGAGGAGGCTGACGGAGACCAGTTAATTTCGCTCCCATCCATGGCTGCTATCTGTGTGCTGAGAGCCAAGAAGTCATTATTCTCGAGTGCGTCTTTGGTGCGGGGATGGACCAGGCAAGGATGATGGACGGTTTTACACAACGCCACCCTCGCCTGGAAGAATAATTCAAAGCTGTGTCTTCTCGGGCACAAATTTATTCATTCGTCCACTGTCTCTCACCTATTCATTCGCTCGTTTATCCAGCCCGCCACTCGCTCATTCCTTCACTTATCCACGCATTCGCCCAACAGTGACTGAGCAGCTGCCTCGTGCCCGATGCTCTGCTTGGTCCTGTGGATGAAACGCTGCACGAGACCCTGCCTCTGCTCATCCAGACGCCCAGGCGTGACGGAGAAACGGCCCCGGCGGAGACAGGGTGTCAGGTCAGCGGCGCCGTCAGAGACCGACTCCCGCAGCCTCGGAGCTCTGCAGAAAGAAGCAGCAAGCTGAGGGCCTGCCTGGTGTCTCCGATTTGCTCACGGTCCACGGACCTTGCTGCAGGGTTTCGGGTGTGAGGCGGCAGGTTGAAAACAATCCCTCCTCTCCTCTCCATCATTTCTGGACGTCCTGAGTGGAAACTGCAGCTGCTTTTCTTTCCGAGGAGAGGACAATGGGAGCTTCTCAGCGACCCTTGGCTTCTCTGGCAAAGTGCTTTGTCTCTCCAATGACAACTGGTTGATTGAATTTCAAGAATCGCATTGCTTCTCTTTCAACCAGTTAGCAGGTGCCTACTGTGCGTCTCTAAGCCTAAACGTGTTATCTGAAAGATGGGTGTTGTTACTGCCTGCCTCAAGGTGGAGAAATCCAGAGCTTTGTCAAAACACTTTGAACAATTTAGATAAATAAAAGGAAACTCAATAGCGGAAAATGGTACTATCATTTATCTTGAGTTTCTTTATATGTTCTGTTCTGTTTGAGTTGGTAATATCCGCACATGCCTATCTATGCCCCCCTCTCTCAAATATATACATATACACACACATACAAAATATGTATACATATAAATTCACATAAATGGAATGATCACAAATGCTTTTCTGTTGGCACACTTTTTAACATGTGTAAATGTGCACATATGCACACACCTCTCTCTATGTCATATATATTGCTTTTTATAATCAGAGACACGCTCTACGCTTTAATGCTGTGAAACATTAAGCAATGTAGACATATGGAAATAGGACCCGCAAGGTCTCCCAGAATCCTACCCCGCCCCCAAGGAGCCGTCACTAGTTTGGTAAAAGCTCCCGACTTCGGGCTCAACTTGACCTTCACCACGGGGACAAATTAGCCAAGCAGAGATGAAACTTTTCAGGTTAGACTGAATGAATACTTTTGTTTTTTTTTTTTAACTTCCTTCCCTTTCCATCTTTTTTCTCCATCCAGGTAAACCACGTGAGGAAACAAGGCGTATCTTTCTGTCTACTTTTGTCCGTGTTCATATAAATACACGCAAACATGCAAATATGTATGTTAACGTGGGGGAGGGGGCGGTCACCCTTTGTTTTATGAAAATCGATGTCGTGACCTAGATTTTCCACATCTTGCTCGTGTGGAAGCCCCTCCACCTGACCTGGCCCTGACTGAATGCACTCACGTTAACGGCTGCGTGATGGTCAGGCTTCGGGGACGGGCAGACCTGGGGAACTCTGTATCTTTCCTCTTCCCCTCAAGCCTCTGCTTTGACATCCAAAAGCTAAGAAAAGTCTCCCTCCATTCTTTCTGCCGTCACCCTCTTTCTCCTGACGGGAGGAACACGGAATGGCTTGGCTACTGAGGCGGACAGCAAATGCCACGAGAAAGTGAGTGTGAAAAAAAAACCATATTGGTGTTTCAAACATATTCTACCACCACACGGTGCAATACTTTTATGGCACTTTACAGTTTGCAAAGCCTTCCCTACGTTGTATTCGGAATGCACGCTCACCCAGCTGTTCCCTCATCCCTCATCCCTCAAAACTCAGGGTAGCTGCCACTTGGCCAGGAAGCCGTCGGGCCCGAGGGTCCTTCCCTGCCCAACCCCAAACAGAAAGCCTTGCGGAAGGAAAACGAGTGAGCGAAATTCACATTATTTGGGGGATATCTTATTTGTCATGCAAAGCTTCACATGTTTACAAAAAGGGAATGATAGCGTAATGAATGCCCATATACCCATTCCCGAGAAAGACTCCAAGGATAGCTCTGAACCCGTGCTAATTTTTAAAGATAAAAACCTTCTAAGAATTTTAGCTAATTTTAGGAACTCGCAACCTACCACTTACCGGAACTCACACCGGTGTCTCGAAAAACCCCTGCTATTGAAGAGTCTTGGCAAAGAAGATCAGAGCCGGATGGACACTCGTGAAAACAGATTTCATTCAACAGGAGAAAGAGGCCTCAGTATGGAACCGCTGAATGCGAATGCCGCATAAACAAGTGGGGGTTATAGCCAGGACCCAGGGCAGGAGGGCAGTGGATGGAAAACTACTAAGAGGAATTGTCAGAGGTGACGGGGGATTTTTGACCGAGTCCCAAATTGGGAGCATCACGTGACCCTTCTCAAGCCAGCGGAACATGGGGAGACCTTCGCTGAGGATGCTGGGACAGGGCGAGGCAGGCTCTCCACGCCACTGACTCTGAAGCTTCGAGGATGTAGGCTGAGCGTTCCTGGCAGCCATTTTGCCAGCAAGAGGAGGGAGCCCACTGGGAACACTGGACACAGAGGAAAGCAGAGCTGAGAGACGGCCACAAGCCGGACTCGATCGACACTGTTGGAGTCCCTAGATCCAGCGATGCCTAAAGTTAGATCAGATGCATAAGCCAACAAACATCCTTTCTTTCTTTTTCTTTTTTTCGCTTGAGCCATCTTGAGCTGGGTTTTCTACTTCTTGCTCCTGAAAAGTTCTGATGCCCATGAGTCAGGACGGCAAAGAAGACGTACGTCAACCAGGCATCAGAAGGGACGGTCTGAACACGCACGGACAACACAGACCCCACGCTAACGCGTGACATTTTACTAGGACACAGTACTTTCAGGGGTTGGGTTTGGAGTCCAGGAATTAGCTGGCTGGAACTGGCAGAGCAGACACCTCCTGACCCCCTCGCTTTTTCTCCCACCCCCGGCTATAAAAGCCCTCTCCGTGGGTCCAGGGCGGGGAGAGCTCCCAAAGCAGTAACATTGTGTATCTCTCTCCATCTACACCACTACGGAGGCACCTCTCCCAGTCGATAATCCTTCCTTATCTCCTTCCATCTCTATTGATCTGGATGCCCTGAGAGAAGGGCTGACAGGACCCAGCATCCGCCACACGCCTGCCAAGCCAGGAACGGATGGATTCAGAGACGCACCCTGCTGTCCGGGCTGCCTCGCTGTCATCCCGTGCAGCAATTAAGGTAGAGGTCGCAGGGTAGCTGAATCCCAGTCACCCACCCCGGTGGCATCCAAGCTGCTCGGGATCTGACGAGAGAGATGGAGCTGACTACTTGATGTCTGAGTTCAGCTGCAAAACTGCCAAGCCGTCACTTGGGCTGGTGACTTACGGCAGGGCAGGGAGGACGAGAGGAGAACCTTTAATCACGCTCAGAAGTGACAGTGAGAGCCCGGCTCTCAAATCCTTCCGCAAACGAGTCAGCTGGCTGTGTCCGTGGGACGCAGGAGTGTGTGGCTCGGAGGGGACGCGGATCTGAACACCGAGGGCGGTCTGGGGCCCCGAGTTAGCATTTCTGATGCCCAGGCTGTCACGCCTCTGTCCATCACCTTTCTGCTAGCTAGGAGCACAAGCCTCCCAGGTAAAGGCGTAACTGCATCTCTCGGCCAAGCAAGAAGGGCAAGTCAGTGCAGCAACTAGGTCTAGACCTAGACTCAGACCCGGGCATAGAGCTAGACCCAGACCTAGAACTAGACCCAGATTTAGACCTAGACCCAGACCTTGAACAGACCCAGACCTCGAATAGAGCCAGACCTAGACCTAGACCTAGAACTAGACCTAGACCTGGAAATGCAATTGTTCTGTATGCCCACTGGGCTAGCTGGGACAGAGAGCCACGGGAAAACTGAAACCAAGGCCATCCGAGGAGCCAGCTTGGCCACCTCGTCACACGTCATTCGACCACTCTGGCTTTAGCCTCAGGGCAGTGCTGAATCTTTACAAGGAAGCCCTCTGGAACATTGTTCCTACAAGCAGTTAGAAAGGGGTATTAGGGCTTAAACCATGGCTTACCCTTACTAAGGGTGCTCTGCTCTAATACAGCTTTTCTATATAAAATAAAACAGAACATTCTGTTTAAAAGTTAAAAATAATCCTCAACGAGCTTTTTCAACTAAGAGCACATGCAATCGAAGGCACAATTCACAGAAATACTCTCTTTACTCTCTGCTAACCTTCTGACTGGTCCTTCAATCTCATCAATCCCTCTGATTCTAACCCAGCTTATATTCGTTGCCTGTAAAGACCACCTCTTCACGTTTAATACATATGAACGCACTTTATAAATGCTCATGCATCACATGAGAGCAAAATGGGAATATCCGCCTCTCAGGCCTTCTGAACGCGGAGTTTTACACTTCGAGGAATGGCTTCCTCAAATCTTCTTTGCATCTCTAATCAGATGGCAGCTGGGCTCCCTGCGATGCGTTTAAATCCCCGCCCAGCTAGATACGACAACGACGAGATCACACTTTAAGAACCACAACATCCATGCTTCTGAGAACCACGTTGAAACCCGCATAATAAGGCTTTAAAATAAACACCAAGCGGCTTCGCCAGCTAGCTCTCACCAAGGAGCACGCAGATGGGTATCGCGGAAGATGAAAATGGGTCGCTCCGGGTAGCGAAGTCCTATCGGGTCTTGAGCAAGGGAGACCTGGGTTATCTACAGGACGGGAATGGGGGCTGGGCCAGGGAGCTGCGCACGAGTGGCATTCTTAACAGGGGGTCCCTGTGCTCCCCACGAAGAAGCCATGTGCGCAGAGTGTCCTAACTCAAGGTAGGCTGGCCCAGTGATGCTCAGTGGGACGGCCCGCCCCTCCGTCTCACAGGTATAAGTGGCAGGATGTTAGCCTGTGACCTCCCCCTCCTCCTCGTAGCTTCCGGCACTGCCACCTCCCCTCCCCACACTCCAGCAGCACCTGGACTTCATGGCGTTTGTTTAGCTAAGGAAGGGGTTGCAGAGAAGCACTGAGAAGCCTTCGGACTTCAATGCCTCGTAAAGGTGAGTTGGAGAACTCAGGCTTTCCGGCTTCCACAGCCCAGCTCCAAAGGGAATCCAGGCATTTTAAAAAACGGTTAATTCTGGACAGAAAGGTTCCCGCCTCCTGGCTGAAAGCACTTCTTGAGTCTGGGAGAGGGGAAGGGGAAGAAACAAAAAGGGTGATGAAAGAGGGGAAAGCCTGTCGGGTCTGGGATGACAGGACCACGCACACCTGCCGAGACCCCCCCACCCATGACACGCCAACCTGCTTCCTGCTCCGGGAAGCGGTGACTGCTGCGTCCCCATTCTGCAGACGGGGCGCCGAGGCTCAGGGCTGCGAAGCCGCTCAGCAGCTACCGTCGGCAGAGCGGAGAGGACCTGAAGCCGAGGCTGTTTCTCTTTCACACCCCGGACACCCCCGGCCCCTTGTGACACACTCCCGGCTGTGCTGAAGGTGCCAACGACCTGCCGCTCCACCGTTCCAGGAACCCGGCCTGGCATCTGGCGTCTTGACAGCCTCCCGGTCACACGCACTCATCTGCTGTCCCTCGGACCCACTGTCAGAGGACGGGAGACTCTCGGAGAGACCCAGGCCTTAGGTCCACCCAGCGGTCCCCAGCCCCAAGAGGGCCCATCGGGATGCGTCTGGAGCCACAGTGGAGCAGAGCGGAAGCCGAGGGCGGGCGGGGCTCCAGCCTGCTCCCTCCTCTTCCCTCCGCCCCCAAACACACGCTCTGCGGGCATCTGTGGGGCGTGCCCAGACTTGGGTATAAGGACTCAGGAAGATTTAGAATTGGGACCAGTGCTTCTGTTCAGCCTTCCGAATGTACAGGTGAGCAATCGGGAACTCACTGGTCTCTGTAGCTGGGACACTGGAGACCTGGGGTGACATACGGACGGCAGGGACTTACTATCTGGCCAAGAGAATCTTGCTGGCCCCATTGACAGGCGGCACCTGCTAGGAGGTACGTAGCAGGAAATGCCCCAGCCCAAATCGGACTCAAAAAACGAGGTCTTTGCAGCGTGTGTCGAGAGTGAGAGCATCTCCCTTCTCACTCCCCTAACCCATTCCCAACACTTCACCCCAAATCCTAACACCCCAATGACAAGGCGGGAGTCGCTGGGAAGGTTACGTGGGAGTCAGCAGCACAGCTGGGTGTGGTGTTTAATGGTCTCACTCGGCTCTTCCATGTTCGAACTGGACACGAAATAGATCCTGATGAAATACGGCGGTGATGAGACATCCCGAATGTCCAGACCAAAACCCCTCAACATGCCGCCTTCCCCTTTCCCCTGCCTCTTTCTCCTGTGACCTTGTGGACGGAGAGGGGCGGGGAGGGGACGGGGCGGAGGGCAGCTTCCGTTTCTGCCTGACGCCCCTTTCCCCGCTCCGTGTGGGGTTGGCGGAGCAGCCGATCAGATGATGTCACGACGAGGGACAGCGCAGGGGGCACGAGAAAGCCAGCCAGATTCTCCCGTGGCGGCGGTCGAACCTTAGCACTAACACAGAGGCGCGGGGGGAGTTTAGGACACCGTGGTCACTCTCGCCAGCACTCCAGCAGGAGAGTCACACACGCGCGTGTGTGGCCGAGGTCCAGGGCCTGCCTCTGATGTCCCTGAGCTCTGCTCGTCCGTCCGCGTCCTGCTGTCCCTGTCATAGACGCCCTTCACCTGCTGCTTCTGTCAGAGCTGAGTTCTCGGGCTTGCCACAGTACCGGTGGACAAAGCTGAGCTTAAGCAAACCGGTCTCCAGGCAGAGCTTGCCTGGCTCCGCTCACTGGGTACTGAAGATGCGCTCACACATGTCTTGGAGCGGGATGGGCGATGTCCGACTTCAGAAAACGTCAGCTACGAGGAAAGGAAGCAGATCTGGAGACGCTCGGCCCGGCCCTCGGAGTTTGCTCTTAACTGAGTCTAAATTTCAAGTCCAAACGTACGTATCATCGGCTCTCTGTTGCTGCCCAACAAGGTGGTTCCTCATAGCTCAGCTGGGGCCCACAGTCCGGTCCGCTGTGGGTCAGGCCAGAGGCTGGGCTGTCTCTCCCAAAGGGCAGGGATGGGCTCGCCATAAGAGGGGACCCTGGGCTGTTCCCCACGCGGTCTCTCGTCTTCCAGGAGCGTGGCCCAGGGAGAGCCAGGTCCCCGCCCCACCCCCCGAAAAAGCAGAGCCGTGCAAGGCCTCTGAGCTAGCGCTTCCGCGGCATTCCGTTAGACCACGCACGTCCCGAGGCCAGCCCGGACGCGAGGGCTGGGGGCATGCACGCCACCTCTCAATGGCAGCAGATGCAAAGTCAGACTGCGGCGGGCAGAGCCGGGGGGCGGGAGACTCGGGGCCGTGTCCGCCAGCCACCTACCACGCCGTGTGAGATGAGCAATATGGCTCAACAAAGCATCGTGCCCGGAGAGACGCAGCTGCTTGTCCAAGGTCACAAGTTGTTTTAGAACGGGACTTCCCACCCTCAGTGACCTTTTAGACAGGGCCATTCCCGGTTGAGGGCTGTCCTGTGTGTTGGAGGATGTTTGGCAGCATCCCTGGCTTCTACTCACCAAATGCAAGTGTCACCCCTCTCCCATCCCAGTTATGACACCCGAAAACGTCTCCAGACGTTGCCTGTGTCCTCCGGAGGGGTGGGGGGGATCCCCATTCCCCCAGTTGAGAAGCACAGCTGCAAAGCCTAAACAAGGACTTTCACACTGCCCTCTGCCCAGTACTAGACTTTTATGAGAAAATATTCCCAACATACCTCAAACCCAGAAGGGGCTATAATTGTCACTGCAGTTTGGGGGTGACAAAAGCAGCCCCCGTCTCTTTCCTCCTGATCGTTATCTGTTCTGCCCTGGTTCTCCGTGGATCTGGACCCCGCGGGCCTGAAAGCCTTCTGACGTGGGACCACCCGGCCACCCGCCCTCCCAGCGAACGCTCCCCCTACAAGATACGATCGGGCCAGGTTCCGGTCTCAGTTAACCTTCAGCAGGTCCCCCGGTTTGCCGGCCGTTCCTGCTGGATGCGAAAGTGTTTGCTGTTCCCTTCGCTGGGCATTTTTTAGCCCATGTCAGTTAGTGCGGGGGAGGGCGTGTGGTCATGATGGCCGGGCTGGCCGGGCTGGGCTGCGGCAGCTGGCACCGACAGCCTGCGAGGATGACCCTCTGCCGGGTGGGCTCGGGCCAGGCCGCCCCAGACGCCGCTGCACCCCACTTCTGGGGTTCCCGACAGCTGTACCCCATTCTCTGGGGTTCCTGAGAGCTGCACTCCATCCTCTGGGTTTCCTGAAGGCTGCACCCCACTCCCCAGGGTTTAGGGCAGCTGCACTCCATTCTCCAAGGTTTCTGGCAGCTGCACCCCATTCTGTGGGATTCCTGTCAACTGCACCCCACTCTCAGGGATTCCTGACAGCTGCGCCCCATTCTGCGGGGTTTCTGGCAGCTGCTCCCCATACTGTGAGGTTCCTGGCAGCTGCACCCCATTCTGCGGGGTTCCTGGAAGCTGCACCCATTCTGCAGGGTTCCTGATAGCGGTACCCCATTCAGTTGCTCCCCATTCTGTGGATTTCCAGGCAGCTGTTCCACATTCTGCGGCATTTCGGGCAGCTGCACCCCATTCTGAGGGTTTCCTGATAGCGGTACCCCATTCTCCAGGGTTTCTGACCACTGCACCCCATTCTGTGAGGTTCCTGTCAGATGCTCCCCATTCTCTGGGGCTCCTGACAGCTGCACCGCATTCTGCGTGGTTCCTGACAGCTGCTTCCCATTCTGCGGGGTTCCTGTCATCTGCACCCCATTCTTCAGGGTTCCTGACAGCAACATCCCATTCTGTGGGGTTTCTGGAAGATGCACCCCATTCTGTGGATTTCCTGGCAGCTGCACCCCATTCTGAGGGTTTCCTGACAGCGGTACCCCATTCTGTGAGGTTCCTGGCAGCTGTACCCCATTCTGTGGGGTTCCTGACCACTGCTCCCATTCTGTGGGGTTCCTGACAGCTGCTCCCCATTCTGTGGATTTCCTGGCAGCTTTACCCCATTCTGCGGGGTTTCTGGAAGATGGACCCCATTCTGCGCGGTTCCTGACAGCTGCTCCCCACTTGCCAGGGTTCCTGGCAGCTGCATCCCATTCTGCGGGTTCTGGAAGATGCACCCCATTCTGTGGGGTTCCTGACAGCTGCACCCCACTCGCCAGTGTTCCTGGCAGCGACATCCCATTCTGCGGGGTTTCTGGAAGATGCACCCCATTCTGTGGATTTCCTGGCGGCTGCACCCCATTCTCCGGGGTTCCTGACCGCTGCTCCCCATTCTGTGGGGTTCCTGTCATCCGTACCCCATTCTCCGGGGTTCCTGACAGCTGCTCCCCATTCTGTGGGGTTCCTGACAGCTGTTCCCCATTCTCTAGGGCTCCTGACAGCGGTACCCCATTCTGAAGGTTTCCTGACAGCAGTACCCCATTCCGTGAGGTTCTTGTCAGCTGCACCCCATTCTGTGGGGTTCCTGGAAGCTGCACCCCATTCTCCGGGGTTCCTGACAGCTGCACCCCATTCTGAGGGTTTCCTGACAGTGGTACCCCATTCTGCGGGGTTCCTGGAAGCTGCACCCCATTCTGCGGGGTTCCTGATAGCGGTACCCCATTCAGTTGCTCCCCATTCTGTGGATTTCCAGGCAGCTGCTCCCCATTCTGTGGGGTTCCTGACAGCTGCTCCCCATTCTGAGGCTTTCCTGACAGCAGTACCCCATTCTGCGGGGTTCCTGTCATCTGCACCCCATTCTCTGGGGTTTCTGACAGCTGCTCCCCATTCTGTGGGGCTCTTGGTAGCTGCTCCCCATTCTCTGGGGCTCCTGACAGCTGCACCCCATTCTGCAGGGTTCCTGATAGCGGTACCCCATTCAGTTGCTCCCATTCTGTGGATTTCCTGGCAGCTGTTCCGCATTCTGCAGGGTTTCTGGCAGCTGCACCCCATTCTGAGGGTTTCCTGACAGCGGTACCCCATTCCGTGAGGTTCCTGTCAGCTGTACCCCATTCTGCGGGGTTCTTGTCAGCTGCACCCCATTCTCCGGGGTTCCTGACAGCTGCACCCCATTCTCCAGGGTTCCTGTCAGCTGTGCCCCATTTTCCGGGGTTCCTGGAAGCTGCACCCTATCTCTAGGGTTCCTGGCAGCTGTACCCCATTCTTCGGGGTTCCCGGCAGCGCCCAGAGTGATTTGTTTCTCGGTGCAGATCAACCCAAGAAAAATTAAAACTAGAGAGACTTTTGTATCCAAGCACGTCAGGTCTGAAGGGCACCGAGGAGCCATTCTGCCGAAGCTCCTCTTCATACACGTCAGCTTGACCCCGGAGAGGTTACGTGGCCTGTCCAAGGCCAGCCAGCCAGTCTAAAAATCAGATAGTCCGACTCTTAGTCCAATATTCTTCTTAACTGTTTTTTTTGTTTTTTGTTTGTTTGTTTGTTTGTTTTTGCTTTAAAACACATACTTTTTTTTCTTTCTAATTTCTATTTTCCAAACCACCTTATTTTTAATTGAAACTTAAACTCAACAGTGTCGAATGCCTTGTAAGCACTAAGCTCTGGGTTAGGGTGCTCGGTCTGTGCCTGCAGGGAGGGAGCTCTGTCTCGTTAGGGACAGGGGCTGGGTGAGGAGGGGACAGGCATGAACTTACAGGAGTCACAGCTCGCGCGGTCACAGAGAGGTGCCGATTTGCCCTGTGTCAGAACACAGGGGTCGCTGAGGACAAAATCGATCCATCCTCAATCCTAGGCTGGAGTGATGGGAAGGCCCGGGGCCCTGGGGCCGGGACCCCGACCTTTTTTTCCTGTTGCTGCATGGGGACAGAAAATTCTGATACATTCAGAACCAGCGCCATCTGCTGGTCACGTTAGAGCATCTCTAGGTGACATTTTCGTGATGCTTCTGCAGACGGTTTCTGTCCATTAAGTGGGTTCCCTGTGTAAAATGACCCCATTTGTATAAAACAGAAAAGCTCGACAGAGCTGCAGATAAATGAATAATGATATGTCCAGAAGGAGGTTTGCCAAAACGTTGCAAGTAACACCTCTGGAGTATTTATTCCAACTGACGTGTATTTCGTTCTAGGCACTTCTGTCATTTGATTTTCTAAAACAATGAACATAGATCTTTCCAACCAATGAAAACAATGAAATTATATTCACTTTGAGGAGAGAAAAATAAGTGCAGAGACTGAAGATGTCTCAACCCAGAAGAAATCATTGGGTTACTCCTTTGTGCTGAGTAACCTTTTAATGGAAAAAAAGAAGAAAAAAAAACGAGTCAAAGTGAAACGCAAGAGCAGCCTTGAGGAGGAAAAACAGGGAAGAGATGTCACATGAGGACAAGAATAATAGCTGGACCAGTAAGTACACAGCACTTTACACTTACTTAGTGACTCCGAGCAGTTTACAAAGTAAGTACTTCAACGACCCTTGAACTCCCGAGATGTTCCCCCAGCTTCGCGGCGTGAGGCGGTTCTAGAAAGCTCTGTTCTCATCTCTGGGTGGGCCCCACCCAGGTTGTGTGGCCATGGATCTCTTGTGATCATGACGAAAACCCTAAAACTGGCAACGCCGCGCTGCCATTCAGCACTGCGCCAAGAACTCTGTTCTCGTGATGATGTTTAATCCTCACGAAACCCCACGGGGTAGATACTGTGGCCCCCACGAAACGGATGCCATCGCTGAAGCTCAGCGAGCCGGCGCTTCACCCTTAACTCAGGGCCCCAAACGTTACGTTATATTTGGCTTCACACCCCCAGATGCACGTGGTGGAACCTGGGTGGGCGAGTGTGTGGAATGATGGACGGACAGGGTGTTGGGCCGAGTACAAAACTAAAAACAAACAAACAAACAAACAAAACTAAAAAAAAAAAGTGCATTGAAATGAACCTTTATCAAGCACTTACAATGTATGAGACAGGACGGTCAATGTTGAGAGTGAAGAAAAGTGTCACTTTGGGGCAGAAGGATCAGAATTCTATTTATTATTATTATTATATTATTATTATTATTATTATTCGGTTGGAATCTCAGAGTCTGTTACTAATTACAAAAGCGAGGAGAGGCGAAGGGCAGTGATTCTCAAGCTTCGGCACGCGGCGGAACCATCTGGTTAAAATGCGGACTCCTGGGTCCCGCCCCTGATTTCTAGTTGCTGAGGAACGGGCGTGGGCTCGGTTTGCTCTCCTGGTAGGTTCCCAGGCGATGCTGACGCAGCCGGTGGGGAGACCACCACGGGATGGAAGCAGTGCAGGAGCTGTCGCTGGCCCAAACCCTCAGGGACGAGCCCTGGGAAATGGGACTCTGTGGAGGAAGGGGCCTTGCAGGGGGCTGAGGCTAACTTACAGGAAGGGTGGGAGGATGCGCTGCAATCTCCCGCCACCCTCCTCCCTCTTCCTGGACGCCCTAACCCAGAGGAGCCGATGAGCTTCAGATGGCTCAGTCTCCCAGAGAAACCAAGATGCAGATGGGCAGGGAAGGTAAGGTTTGGGGGGCCAGGTGGAAGGAATCGGCACACACGTGTTGACTTTAAATGTCAGTGAGACATCAGGAAACTGTGTGCAGACTGGAGCTCACAGAGGAAGTCCCAACTCTGACCAGCAAGGCCGCCTGTCACTCTGCATGGCTGGGGGTCCAACCGAGATGCCCAAGGAGAGGAAAGACCCCCAAGTCATGCTCACAGGACACAAGAGGCCTGGCCAAAGAGGCCCGTGGGGAGGTTGGGCAAGCAGAGGGAAGAATCCAGATGAGGAGGAGGCTGGGAGAGAAAATTCAAGTGCAGAAACGGGGCAAACGAGGGGCGGGGAGAAAGAGAACTTGATACAGCCCCTGGAGCGCTAATGTCACAGGAAGCAAGAAACTGTGGCATCAGAAAGCAAATGCGGCTGGACAGAGCAGCAGCCCCCAGGGACGCTGCATCCACGCAGGCAGCCCCCACCCCGCCGACCCATGCTGAGGCTCCCCCTCCCACTCCGCTTCGGGCTCATCAAGAATCCGCTGTTTGCCAGACACTAGCTGCGAATCGCGGTATGGCAGGATGTTTCTCTATCTGGGAGACTTTGGACAACGTTATGAGGCCCCCTGAGAAAATGGGGATCATCAAGGGCGACCCCTCCTCTTCACCACGAGTTTTTCCGTGAGCTTCCTGGTGCCTCAGATTTCACCATTAAAGATTCATTCCTTTGGCTTACAGCTTTAATCCTCTGATAAATGTAAATCTCACTGACGAGCCAATAGTGTGTGGGGAAGGAGGTCATACATTAAGCCGTCTCTATCACTGACACCTCAATGAGACGGTTGACAGTCTTTTCTCAAGGCCCAGGTTTAATCGGGAAGAAGGGAGATAAATAGAAAGGCGCCGGAGGGCTTAGCGGCAGAGGGAGAGACGCTGAAGGCGATGGGATCGGAAGCTAACATTTATTGAGGCATTATGCTAATAAGCAGAAGAAAAACAGTTACCTTTTACTGGCTGTTTAAACGTGTCAAGTTCCATGCTGAGCTCCTTACATATGGGCGGGATGATTCAGTGCGGCCTGTTTGTGTTTTGTTCTCGCTGCCTCCGAAGGATGCTAACGGCCAAGGGGGACTTTTCTGGTCTCCGCTCAAAAACAGGGAGCCCGGCCGTGGCGCTCCGGGGCCCCCGCTCCTTCCTGAGCCATCAGTGGGGGTGTCTTTGCGTAATAAAGCACCCGAACAAGAGTGGCTGAAGCAGTGGGCAAAAAGCCACGTCTCGTGTAGCAAGAAGTTGGGGTGCTGGGCTCTGGGGCGAGCAACGTCGTCAGGGCCCTGGCTCCCGCCTTCCTTCAGCTCTGTCACGCTCCGCAGCTGCCTTGATCTTGAACTTGCCCACCCCCAACCCCCGCCCCATGGTCACAGGATGGAAGCTGCCATGTCAATCATCCATGACATTATGCCAGAGAGAGAGAGGGCTTCTCCCTGTGCGTCTCTTCTCCCAGCTCACTGCTCTGGGCTCTTTTAGGATACGACCATCATGCCCTTGGTCGAAATCGGCACCTTCGACATCCCAGGCAGCAGGTTGGAATAAAGGGCGGCAGAAAGAGAGGGGAAAGCAGCAGGCGCGAACCGTCCCTTAAGGGAGGTCCCCAGAAGCTGTCATCCACGCTGCCACACGGCTCGCCCTGGCCGCGAGGCGGGCTGGGACACGCCAGCCTCGTGCTGGGCGTCCGCCTGCCCAGCCAAACCTTCCGCTGGCGTGAAAGCCGGAGAAACTGAACCGTGCAGACAACTAGCACCCCAGCCAGGGGCCGAAAACAGAGATGATGAGAAACCAGAAGGCCCTCCTGCACCCCAGTTTTGTTCAGGAGGTGGAAGCTCGTTCATGGGGAGAAGGAATAGGCCGGTCGGGAGGTTGGGGTGGAGAGGTAGGTCCAGCATCGGCTCCGCCATAGCGGGGGGTCTGAGTCGCCCGAGCGGTTCACACGCAGACGCCTGTGGGATCCCGGGGAGCCTGGGCGGGTGCCCGGACTGTGTCAGCACTGGCGAAGAGCTCCGCGGTCCGCGCATGCCAGAAGACCGTCCAGGAGCAGTGAGAAGCACCCCTGGGCCCTGGAGAGGACAAGGGCTGGGAGGCGGGGCAGGACACGTGCAGTGGCACCCTGAAGCAGGAGGGGCATCGGGAACTCTGGGGGCCCCAAGGACTGAGACCCGGGCCCCTCGCTCGTTTTAGGGCACAGCATAAGGTGCGGGGAGACTTCGCATCTCTTCGGGGATCGGCGGGGCATGTCCCTAAACATGCCTGCGATTAAATGTCTCGACTCCGGCGAGGGGGGATCTGGAGCCCGATGCAATGTGATTTAAAACAGAGGAAGCATTTTGGCATTGGTTGCATCTGGATGCCACCGAGCAAGCTCACGGCCGCTCATTGTCGTTACTGTCACAGTCGCAGAGACCTTACAAGGCTGCTGTCATTTTCAGTGCATTACAGCTGCAGAGGCTGAGGTCCTAAGAGGTTAAAGCACTGATACAAAAAAAAAAAAAAAAAAGGTTTGGCGGGGCCGCGATACACGCCCCAAGTTTTCTGACTTCAAACCTGACACCATCAACCTGCTACATGTCGCAGGTAAAGCAAGAATAAACTAGTAAAGTCATCAACTCCACAATACCACCAACGGCCATCGGGATCCCGTTAGACATAGGCCAGCATGGGGCGGCGGGGGCATCTCCACGGGGTGACGAGTCGGTGGCCGGCCACTCCAGGCTCATATTGGACTAGAGCGGTCGCCCAGAAGAATGAAAACACCTTTCCTTCAACAGGTTCATGAAACGTGCCAGGAGTGTCCCCGGTGGCCTGCATGAGGTCGCACACCCGTCCCTGAACTACACACCGACATGGCGAGAGGAGCCGCCAAGGTCAGCAGACCTGGCCCAGCCAGGTGAAGGGTCATGAGCGCCGAGGACCATGGCATAGAACTGGCTCGCAAAGTCCGTCTTCCCGCCCGTCCTCGATCGAGAAGAGCCCCCCACCGGCCGCAGGAACACGAAGCTGCTGGACGCCTCGCGCATCCCCGGACGCGGGCGAGAGGCAGGAGCTCCAGGAAGCAGCGTGTGGGGGCTGCCCTTCCCGGTCCCAAGCCGGGAGCCCTCGACCGGGCGGGCCGGGCACATTCCGAGGTGCCATGGCGACGGGATGATGCACTGAGCCTGGGAGGGGATGCGCTCACGCGCGACTGGCGGCAGAGCAGGCATCCTCGTCCCGAGCCATGTGCCACCCTGGAAATGACCATGACGAGACCGAAGCCGCCCCACTGCTTATCTAACCTGCATCTGCGTGTGGCAGAAACAGGTGCGAGGTACAGCAGTCGGGCAGCATCGCGGGAGGCACGTGACTCATCTGTGTCATTTCCCCAAATACACAGATTTTCACACGGTCGCATCAAAGTACGAACACTCCGTCTCCGCAGACAGACTCTGAACTCTGTGCCCAGAGGCCACTCCGCCCTCGGACGAGCAGGGGATGCCTCACATCTCTGAACCTCCCCCCCGCCGGCCCCCACTACGCCTTTTTCTCTGTAGGGATTTTCCACATATCAATCTGCTTCTTCCCAGATCCTCGGTGCCTCTGACGCCCAGGCCCCAAACGCCAGATGGCCACCGAGCCGGCATTCTCAGACTCCGGGTTCTCAGGAGAAGTGGACGGCATGGATGAAACTGACGAGTGTGAATAATGTCATTCGTTGGCCTAAAGCGAGACCGTCCGTCCGTCCGTCTCTGGCAAGTGCCGGGAATCTTCGGACGAGCACGTGTCTGCTGGCATCGCTCTCGGCCTCCTCCCTTCTTTCCCGCCTTCCGTGGCTCCTTGCTTCGCCGCGTTGCTGCGTACCATGCGGCATGCTCAGTGTCTGGGCAAGCCAACCGAAGTTCCTTCTGGAATGAGGCCGCGCGCACGGAAATAAAGAAATTTTCCTGTGGCCTTTCCACGGTGGCTGTCGTCCTTCTCTCCCCCTGCTCTTCACCTTCAGCCTGTTAACCCGTCTTTTTAGTCTCGTGCCCAGACATTCCTCAAAGCCATCCTGACCCACCCTTGCGGCAGCTGCTGCATGAAAAAGCTTTTGAATGGTTCTCTCCTTCCGATGTTGCACTCTCTCCATCCCTCTTCAGTGCCGACGATGCTGTGATGTACCCCAAGTTCAGACCCATCACGTTCTCCCTTGCTTTCAATTCTCCCCTGGTCCCCATCACCCACGGCTCGTCCAATAGCGTGAGGAGGATTATAAGTGATGTGTGACCGAGAGCCTCTGACATGCCAGTGTTGGCGAGCAGCTTCCCTTTTTCTGTACAAATTCGAACACGCTGACTGGGGATGGGGCAGGCAGGGTTCGTGGTGTCCACAGCCCACCCCTCCCCCTTTCCCAAGTCCAGGAGTTTCCTAGGGCTGCTGTGAAGAAGTACCACCGAGCAGGTGGCTTACGCCTGACTTTGACTTCCAGTTTGAGAGGCCAGACATCTGAGAGGGAGGTATGGGCAGGACGGGTTTCTTCTGAGGCCCCTCCCTCTGGTCTGGCGAGAGTTGTCTTCTCTCTCTGTGGTCCGTGTTCTCCTCTTCTGCGCATGTCTCTGTCCAAACCTCTTCTAATGAGGACATCCGTTACATTGGATGAGGGCCCACGGTCATGACTGACCGACTTAATGACCTCTGTGGAGACCCTCTATCAATCAAACAGAGTCACATTCAGAGGGGTGAGAGGAGGGGACTTTAACGTACGAATCTGGGGGACGGGACCGGGCCATCCCCTAACCAGTCCATCGCCTAACACGAGGAGTGCCCGTGATCGCCAGTGCAAGTCTTGCCCGCCCCTCTCCTGGCGCCTGGGAGATACGAACATTCCTTGCGCTGGAGGCAGGAGGCAGGAGGCAGGAGGCAGGAGGCAGGAGCATGGCGTCTGCCGCAGCGCGGAGCAGGGGGAGAGGGAGCGCCGGGCAGGGCGCGGGCCACGCAGACAGGACACAGGGCAGGAGCCTCGGGGCAATCTGTACCCCCCCCATTGCTTCTGAGAACTGTGAACGGAGTCATCTTGCTCCCCATCTGGGTGTCACATTTAAAAATCAACAAGGCGCGTGCAGGGTCCGTAACGGAAAGAACTGCATTCCGGGGATCACGTCCGGCCACCGCGCCGGCCTCGCTTCCGGCACGGCCGCGTCGCTCACTGGTCCTCCGGTGAGCCCTCTCCCTCGAGGTCAGCCCAGGTTGGAGGACAAACGTGCATCTTTAGCTGTCAGGATCCCACGCTCGCCTTACGAGAGAGTCACGCACGGAGCTGAGGCTGACTGCAGCACAAAGGTCACCCCATCCCACCCCCAGCCTCGTGCGCTCTCGTGGCGTGGGGTGGGGCGGGGCCGGCAGGGTTGGCTGGGCGTTGGCACAGTGCCACTCTCTCCCTCGCTGTCCCCTTCTCTGGCTGGACTGTTTTGCTTAGACCTCAACTCCCCCAACCTCGAACCTGACGGGTCCAGGGTTTTTAAGGACTGTGAGAAACATCATCTTTTTACACACTTGCCGGCCAGGGGAAGGAGCCGATACAGCCAGGGGGCTGGCAGTTCTTTGGTGTCTTACCCCAGGCACACCGAGAGTCTATTATAAGGGCTGCAGCTTATGACTGAATTCACTTTCGCGGCCCTCACACAGACCCTGGCGCCTGGCAAAGGCTGGAATCTGCTCGATTGTCCAAACGGCCCTCCCTCTAGGATTTTAACTAGTTGGTCCCAGGTGCTGAGGCCACATGACAATCTCAGTAGAGTATCATCTTTATCCCTGGCTGGTCAGGGGGCATGCATCTCAAAACGCAAAGTTTCTAAACACCTGTGTTGGCACGTGTGGCTTGGGCTCAGGGCCACACCCAGCCTGCCTCCTGTTCTGCATCTAACCCTTGGAGAGCAAGGGCACAAGATCTGAGGAACAGACGGCCCATCGCCATCATCACCAGTAGGAGCAGCTGATGCCGATAAATGATGAAACAGGGCAATGTTTGACTCTTCCTACAAAGATCTCTAGTTTGTTTGTTTGTTTTTTTAATGATAAAACCCATAATGATAACAAAAGGTACTGCAAAGAAACAGGCTTCAGCAAAAACCTGCGTAGTGATTTCCTGGGACGCGGGTCAAGATTACGGGGGAGGCAGAGAGAAGCTCCGGCGGCCACGTCATCCTCCAGACGTTTTTCTAGCAAACACAAACAGGTCGCGTGGCTGGTGGGGGTCCCACTGGCCGCCGTCCGCTCCACTCTACCCAACGGCGAAGCTCAGGAAACCATAAAGGGTGGTTTGGGTCTGCCACAGTGCAGGTGTCACTGTCTGCCTCAGGGCGTATAGGTGACTTTAGAAGCAAGTATAAAGAGGAGGCCGGAGTGATGGCAGTTGGTGGGTCCATCGGACAAATGTAACAATACCTGTTAGAAATGTGTTATGTGCATCCCTTCTACAGTCTAGACAGAGATACTTCTGAGAAAGAGAAATACAAAGGACTCTCGCATATAAGGCAACACACTAGCTTTCTCTCCAAAAAGAAACATCACTTAAAACTACATGTGATGACATTTTCATCTACCAGAGTGACAAGAATCATAAAGTTTGGTCATATCTTGTGTGAGGGGGGAAAAGAACTCTTCCAGACACTATTGATGGAAGAAGAAATTGCTATCATCTCTTTGATGAGAAATTTGTCAATATCAATCAAAATTACAAAAGCTTATAACCTTCAACCCAGTAAATTTGTTTCTAGAAAATTATTCTGTAGCTACACCTTCAGGGCAGCCAAATGGTGTATGTCCGTGGTTACTCACTGCAGCATTATTAATAAGGACAAAGGACTGGAGGGAACCTTGATTTACGCCAAAGGGCGTCTACTTAAATATTACACGCGCATCCACACAGCGGACTATTAGGTAGCAGTGGAAAAGAATTCGGCTTAGTTTTATGTGCTGATGTAGAAGCTTTTCAGCATATATTACTGTGGTGAGGGAAACAGGCAACTGCACAAGAAAATCTACAGTAAAATACTGCTTACGTAAACGTGTATGTGTGCATTTATACGAATGCAGAGAAAACAGTCTGGCTACCAGGCATGCAACAGTATTTCTTGAAGTCCTTATTCGAATGAATATGATTATTATTACTCCTGAGTATCGATGCTAGGAAATTGCTCCTAGCAAATATTCCTATAATCACAGATAGTTGGGGAGCTGGCAGAGCCCTCAGAAATGAAGCTCAAGCTCCTTACTCTACAGATGGGTAAATCGAGGCCGGATGTCTAGTGCCAGAGCCTGGATGAGGATGCAGGTCTTACCCACTGTGAAAGGCGCGCACACCAAAAGGTTCCAGACCTCATCTAAAACTCGCCTCTACTGCGATTCTACTTCTGAAAAGCCTCCCCACCTGCACGGGCCCCGCCTCCCCACCACATCAGCCCCGCCTTGCCCATGGGCTGAACAGAACTGAGAGAGGTAAACAAAGGTGAAGGCTGCTCAGGAAATCGAGCTTGGTCTTTCAAAGAGTGGAGGGTGAGACACCATCAGCTTCATTCCTATTCATTTGTGGTGCTTATTAGAGTGTCTGAAAATATAAGCTGAGTAATTGGAGCATTAGAATTGATTAATTGAAGGAGGCTTTTGGTGTAAATACACCTGGAGAGGTTTCTCAGGGTGGGATTCTCTGTGAAGGAGTGGGAGAAATTCAGGCCTCTGACGTGGGGAGAAGCGGTGTGGCAGCTTTAACGCATGGCTGCCAACTTTTTGATGCTCCTGCCACCAAGAGGTGGGGCCTGTGTCCCCTCCCTTTGAATTCGAGTGGGCTCACGACTGCCTCACGCTCTAAAGGGTGGCTGAGGGGGTGCTGTGTGACCTCCACTCGCTCTTGGAGCCCGAGTCACCTTAAGAGAAATGTGACCGCCCTGAGGCGACCACGCTGAAAGGAAGCCGAGCCACAGGCAGGCGCCCCAGGGGACAACCCCAGCCCAGCCAAACTGGCAGGCCTGCCAGTGAACAGGTCCCACCTGTTCAGTCATTGCCAGCCCTTCAGACTTCCTTGCTGAGGCCCCAGACAAAGCAGCCACAGTATTTCCTGTCCGCAACCCCTGCCCACAGAATTCGGGAATGGGATAAAACAGTTACTGTCTTAAGCCACTAAGTTTGGGGAGGTTTGTTACAGGTAACAGGCGATTAGAGAAGATGGAGCCTATGACAGGAACTTGCTTATTCCCATGGAATTCCCTAAGAAAAGGGTTGCTCCAGGAATTGGTTTCGATCCCACAGGTGAGATAATTTCTTACCTCCCCAACTGAGCTGCAACCTGCTTGGTTTGTACCTTTACTCTGGGGACAATAACTTCTCACTGTCCTTATCGACCTGTGAGTTTCCTCCTCCGGGCTAGGACCCCGGGGGCACAGAGCTCTCGGCTTTGCACCTGCAGAGTCCCTAACCCGGTACGCGGCCGGGAACCCGTGATGAGACCACGACACGTGTGCTGGCTGGCAGGCTGCTTCCACTCGGCCCGGACGCGCGGCTTTGGGGTGTTCATCAGAAAATGATTGCACAGATGACCTAACTCACCCCTGGTACCTTATCAGGCCCAGAGAGGAGTGACGACCCGAGAAGACACAGCCAGCTAGTGAACCGGGACCACAGCCTCCTGCCACCATTCAGTCACTGCCGTCGGGGCGCAGCGAGTCCAGGTGGGAGGCAGGGACACAGGGTGCTCAGGAGCACGGGCCACAGAGAGAGACAGCCCTGGTCCAAGGCCCCGGCGGCCAGCCACCCTGGCCAATGTGTAGTGGCTTCTCTAGGAGAAATGAAAGGGATTTGATTGACAGCTGGCTTCCAGCCAGCCCCACCCTCTGTGAAGAATAAACAAGCTCTTTGGGGACGAGAGGTCCGGGACCTGACTGTCAGGGTCCAAATCCCCGAGGCAGGGGAAAGCAGGACAATACGCTCTTCTGTGTGTTGAGTGGCCTTTTAAAAGTGTCAGAGTTTGGACATGTAGAGAGAAGGCTATAGGGAGCTGGCCTTAGCAAGGCCAGCAGACTGGGGCAGTGGCTCTCGACTGGGCAACTTTGCCCCTAGTGGACTTTCAATGGTGTCTCGAGACACTTCTGGTTGTCACGACTGCGGGATGTACTCGCATCAGGTAGGTGGAGGCCAGCAATGCCGTCACACATCCTACGATGCACGGGACCCTCCTCCCATCACAAAGAACTTCCAGTGCAAAGTGTCAACAGTGGCAAGGTTGAGAAACCCCGAGTTAGAGCAAGGACAGCTGCGAGGCGCAGCCCACAAAGTCCCCAAGAGCGGAGGCCGAACTGAAGGGCAGGTCCCCGGGCAAGGCCCAGCGGTGGCTCAGAGGGAAGCCCGCTCCACCTTGTGATGGGTCCTCACTTGCCCTGAGCTTCAAGACCTTCCCTGCTAATCGGCTGACCCCAAATGAGGAGCCGGCATGACCCCAGGGCACGAGCAAGTTCCAGGAGACAGGAATGAGGCCAGACCAGGGTGCAGCTGTGCGCTCAGAACTGGAGACGCGGGAAACCAAGGTGTTTAAGCAGAGTCCTCTGGCAAGGTCGGTGACCAGAGAGGCAGTCACCGGACTAAGCTGACATCTCTGAAAGCATTAACGCAGAAGCGACTCCGACCACCCGCTAACGATTGTGATTATTTGGCTGCCTGTGAGACGGTTTAAGAAATGATTTGTGAATTTAAATTTTAATTAAGGCAGGAGCCCTCGGGGGCCTCCGCAGTCAGGCAAGCACAAGGAAAGCCTGCTGCTGGAGGAGCGGACTCGAGGGCCAAGGGCCAGCACGGAGGACGCCCGGAGCCCAAGTCCAAGGTCGCTAGTGGACACTGGGGTCAGGGCTCAGGGCTGAGTGACTCGAAGGAGCCGTGCACTTTGGTATTCTAGAAAGCTCCTTAGATAAAATCATGAAAATAACCTTAAACAATGTGCGGCTCTGCGCACTCCACCGACACCGGACCCAGCATCACAAGTCCTGGGATCTAGTCTCCCCTCCATCATGAGATCCCCAGTGACCTCGAACTCCATTCGTGACGCTGAGGCTTGGGACTCACGTGGCCACCCTGGTTGCTTCCCAGGGCCACCCGGAGCCTCCTTCCAAGGAGGGACAAAAACCTCTCGCAAGGCAGGGCCATCCCGTCACCTGACTCCACCTACAGTCTAGCAGAGGCACCTTTCCCTTCTCAAGGATGCTGCGGCAGAGGAACACGCCCAACCGCACACAGAGGTCTGGCGCCCTGGCCTCCCCACCCCAGCCAAAGCAGACAGCATTCTCCCTCCGGCTGAACTCCACTGGGTCCTAGAGACACGGGTTCAAGTCCTCAGTCCGCCAGAGGCAGCTTTTCTGGGCGCATGGTAGATAACACATAACGTCAACTCTGCCAGCTCCGCCCTTTCTAAGCAGGCATTTCAGCAAAACTAAGGGTATTCGCACTGCTGGGCACCAGCTCGCAAGACCTTCTCACCCTGCACGACTGGAACCCGGGCTCATCAGAACTCAACTCAGCCTTCTGGTAACTGCGGGGTTTTCACTCTGCATGAGCTTCATGGAGTTTCCTCGGCTGGAACGTACGGATTTTTTAAAAATTACTTTTCAGGGTTGCCGTATCTCACGCGATGTATCTGCCCGCCACGTGGTAGGAGTTCAATAACTAACTCTCATTTCTGTGTGTCTGTCTTTTTTTAAGGAACATGGCCTTCAGGGAGGGGATAGTGGGACCCAAGGGCCATCCGAAGGAGGAGGAGGAGCTGGGAGAAAGGGGGAGGCGACCGAGATTTGTATTCACAAATCCTCTTTCCGCAGAAACAAGCCATTTATCAAAGCACCACGGCCTCGTTTACTGTCACAACACGAGGGCTAATTACACTTGAAGAACAATGGACTACAGGAGCAAAGAAGACGGGGCCTGCTCAATTAATGGGGAGCGGAGGGGGGGTCTCTAGCATACAATATTTTGGACATCGGATTGGAACGGTTTAATTAGCCATTGCTACGGACCTTGGATCGCCCGTTGTTCGAGAAGCCATTAGTCATCTGTAGCTTTTAAGCATATCGTTTAGATTCTCCCCTTCGACAAATGCGTTTGGAGCACCTGTTAATGTGTCGGACACTGGGCTGCGCCCTGGAGGGACAGCACCCTCGTGGCTCACTAATGGGCGACTCCGACTGCTTCTGCCGGCGACAGAGGTCTGCTTTTACCCCACTCCGGGCTCCTCCCCCATCCTCCACGTTTCAGAAAAGGCCTCCCACCTGTCTGGTCTCCTGTGTGACAAAGGCCTTTCCCGAGGGCTCCCTTTCTGTCAGACCCGAGTTCCTGTCAGTTCTATTAACGAAACAGCTCCGTCCACCGCCTCGCAGGCGCATGGCCCTGACCCCGGTGCTCGCCGGGGTTAGTGCAGGAGCCTCTCTGAAGATAAAAAGCCGTTTTTTCCCTGTGTCTGCACCTGCTTCCCATTGCAACCCACACAACGCGCAGGCGATGGTCGAAAATGGTGCCTCACGTCGTGCCATTCCCGTGCTGAAAATCCTTTGCCGTCTTCCCATCGCTCCGGGATTGGCCTCCAGCACCCCCGACTCCACCTCCAGACCTCCACACCTCCACGTGCCCCATCCCACCCGCTCCCCTCACCCGTCCCAGACTCCACTCCTGATGGCCGGTGAAGCTCTAGGCCCATCGCGCCCTTTCTTGCCTCCCGGATGTTGTCCTTGCTGGTCCTCCCTCGCCTCCTCTTTCTCCAGCTAGTCACGAGCCTCGTTCCCTCTCATCTCTCCAGCCTCGGGTGACATGGTACTTCCCCGAGGAGGTTTCTCCCGCCTTCGCTGTCTAAGTGGCCTCGCCCCGTGACTCTCTGGCTTACTACCTCACTTATCCCCTGCACAGCCCTCGCTCCATGAGAACCACCTGGTGTACTGTTGGCTCCCTGGACGTCACGTTCCCACTAGTCAACAGGTATCACGACGAAAGAGGCGTCATCTGTGTCATTACCGGTTACACAGTGTCTGGCACGTAGAAAACTCTCAGCAGCTATCACGGGGCTAAGCGAATGAAGGTGACAATGTGCAAGAGCTCGAGAGAGGACGTAAATAATTCTCTGGGGAAGACGGAGCTCTCGACAAAGATGTGCCGTGAGCTGGACTCAATACACCGCGTAGGAGTTTTCCGGATCGAGGAGGGTAGAAGAGCAGGGGAGGGGGAGGGGCCGAGGGTTGATTAATTGGAGGGTGAAATGCCTCAGAGCCACAAAGAACCAAGCATGAGCAAAGGCGCAGAGTCCCTTCGAGACAGAGAAACTTCCAGCAAATTCCAAGCATGGTCACCACCTCTCTAATACAGTGACGGAGGAAAACTGGCCAGGATAATCCCGATCCAAAGAGAACGAGAGTCGCCTCTCCACTCTCTGGGAGTGGGCGATCAAGCCTTACGCCGGAACAGGTCCCGGGGCCGCTCACTGGGGCTTAGGGAGCAGGAGGCGATGAGCGACAGGAACTGGTCCCGAGGGGCAGGGAGGTGAGGAGTCCATGCCCCTGGGCCTTCTGGAGCATCGGGTCTCCCCTTGGCCTGCTCCAAGCAGTGCCAGCGGTCCAGGCCCAGTTTCCCTGGGTCCTATAGCTCTCCCCACACAGCAAGGCCCAGAGGAGACGTGACACGCCCCAGTCCCCCCCCCCCCGCTAACCCAGCTCACTTGTGACCAGCCAGTCTGTCTTAGACAGTAAACGCCGCACGCAAGGCTGGCGAGTGGCAAGAACTGAGTCTATACGGGTGACACGAAGAAGGATGGCACTAATATCTGTGGGAGGACTTCAGGGGGGACCTAGTTATGACACGAGCTCAGGCCCAGGGGCACGAAAGGCCTGGGGAATGAGGCGAGGCGAGAGAGGCTGGGCTTGGGAGGGGCGTCTGGGAAGTAGAATTGACAAGGATGTGGGCGATCGCTGGCTGTGACAGGTAGAGAGGAGGGAGGAATCTGGGGTGACGTGCAGTGAGTAAGCGAACATTGCTGGGTGAATTGAGCCGCCAGTCAAGGTCGGTGACATCATCGAAAGAAGTGGATTCAGGCAACTTCGCTCTCTCGGTTTTCACATTCCCTCACTGCAAGAATGTCTGCACCTTCCGGTGGCGGAACGCCTTGCTCGTCCACGAGGATCTGCACCCTGCTTTCTCCTGTGATGCTCCCCACTAGGCAGAGTATAATCACCACCTACTGTCCCTGGGCTCGGCAGCCGGGAAACCTGTTCTGGCCCACAGAACGAGCAGGCGTGGCACACGCCACAGCCAAGCAGGAGCTGGAAACACACCGCTGTGGTTGCGTCTGGCCCTCTGGAGCCTCTGTCACGACCACGACAGTGGCAGGGCCAGGAGGCGGCCTGGGGGGAGCCATGGGCGACCTGCAGCTCTGACATAACGTGAGCCAGAGCCTTCCGCCTCTGGGATTTCGGGGGGAGGGCGGTCACTGCAGGAAAAGCCGAGCGTGACACTCCCGGTGTCCACGTGGCTCCCGCTCGCCAGCCCCTCCTCTGCTTCCTAGTCCGAAACGGTTTTGTGTTTTGAAGCCGTCTCACCACCGTGTCACCACTTCAGAGCGCAGCATTATTTGGGGCGGGGGGACGGGGTTCGAGCGCTTTCCCTTTCCAACCATACAGATCAGACAGTCAGGGTCAACTTACCAAGCTCCAGACCGGCCGCCGATGAAGCCAAACCCGTGCGGGACCGGAGCGGGAGGCCCGGGTGCTTTCAGCTGCGGCGGCGGCTCTTCTACTCTGAAGACCCTGCGATTAAAAAAAAAAAAAAAATCCATAGAGCACAAACCTGCAGCGTTCAGCTGCTTCGGTTATTTATACGAGCATTTCCCGATTCCAATTGCATACTCAAATCAAATTCCCCTGGTTTATGCCTTCTTCAGCAATTACTTAAAAGCAGTTTACCTCTCTCCGGAGGAACTTAGCACAAAGGCCTACAGACAAAACCTCAGCGCGTCAGGGGGAGAGGAACGCACTCCGGGCCTGGCTCTGCCGAAGCCGCTCTGGCCGCGGAAGGGACGCGGATGGGCCGCCTGGCCAGGGTTCGGCCTCGCTGATGGCAAAGCGTTTCTGAGGAGGAGGGCGATGGCCGGGAACTGATGGAGAGGGGAAGCCTTGGTGGGTAGGGAGGAAGGGACCACCTTCCCCTCGTGGAGTTGCTTTGTAGCGGGGAGTGGGCTGACGGCCTGAGGCTGCTTCTGCTCCAATGGGATTAAGAGACGTTGAAAGGGGAGACTATGATCACTTCTGCCTCGGGAAGTTTCTGGGTCCTTGAAAATTCACTCTAAGCAAGACGAGCCCTCAACGGGCAAATTTTATCTTCATTGTACTGTCAACATGCCCTTAACTCGCTTTTCATCATTCGGAAGAATTCTCTCGTCCTCCACCAAAGCACCATCATTTGTTCCTTCGTTTACTCCAGGGAGGGCTCCCAGTGGTTGGGCTTGGGCCCAAACCAATCACGACGGCCCGGACAATGCAGTGTTCTGATGGGCCAGGTCTGGGCCACACGCCCATTAGTTTATTTCTCTACTCACTAATTCTGTGTTACCTTTCCTTCTTCATTCAGGTGTTCAGGGTAGGTGGATCTTATCTTGATCGGCCTGCCCGACACCTACTGCCTTTTCTTTCAGTAACGACATTCTGGATTTATTAGGGGGATGGTTCCCCAATGTCCCCGTTACATATTGTAGGGGCGACGGTACCCTCCACTCTAGACACAGGACACAGCCTGGCCAGTCAGCACACTGCATTCTCCAGGCCACAGCGATTGGTTTGAGGATGAACATATGGCCCAAGCCCAACCAATGAGAATCCTTCCTGGGACTTTTGCTGGAATTATCAGGAAGAGGGTAGGGAAATTCTGTTATTCCCACATCAGTCGATCAAGACAGGAAACACTGACATAGACAAAACATCCTTAGTAACAAACCATATATTGCAAAGAAGAGTCAGGCTGCGATATTCGTCTGGAATCTACCACTTACTAACCTGGACAACCTTGGGCAATGAACACACCCCCTCATCTGAAAAATGAAGGTGATGATGACTGCCCTGTGCGTAACCGTCTGCGAATACGCCACAGCCCTCTCCCGTCCGAGTTGCTGGGAGCAAAGAACTTTGAGATGGTGGAGTTGAAAGATGAGAGACCCCTAAGTCCCTGTTCAAGGGGAAATGTCAAGGAGAAAAGCCAGAGCCCCCTCTGACAGTGACGTGTAGAGACATGGATCTGTGTCCCATTAAACTAGGAACGTGAGGTTTATTTTACCGCAGCACAGTGGAGCCTAGCCTGACTAATATAATAATCATCGGTCAAAAAAAAACAAAACTCATCGGTTCAGTTATTCCCAGATAGCTGGCGAGTCCATGACATAAAGTCATTTGCCAAGATGCGACTTGGCATGGTGTGTTCAGAAGCAGGCATATGGTAACGGGGGAGACAGACTCTATTTCTGCTGCCCGGCCTCTATGTCCTGGACACTTCAGTGATTTTTGGGGGAGAATATTTGAAACTGAGACAGTTCCTATGCTCCGCCACAAGTATTTGGGGATTATGAAATCATCTCAGTGTGTCGCCAGGAAAAGATAAGGACCAGGAACCCGACTGTAGAAAGAGACAAATCTGGACAAACCACCCATGGCAAATGGCACACTGAAAAAGAGGCAGGCAGAGTTGAATCATATTAAGGATCTACAAGGACCTAGAAAGAAGAGATAAATGAAATAACTGAGTTGGTAATATCCTCTGCAATGAAGAGAATATAGGCATAGTGACTCGAATCATGAGCTTGGGAATTAGTTTAATGCAACACGGATTAAACGCAGAGATTTAAGGCGACAGGGTTTGAATTCCATTCCTGTTCCCCGACCACTTAAGCGAGTCGCTTTATCTCGCAGACCGAATTTTCTCATTGAAAGATGAGGATTAAGAAAGTCCCTACCTCGTGGTGTGCTGCAAGGATGAAATTAAACGATCCGTGTCAAGTGCTTAGCACACAGTAAGAGCTCGATAAATTATCCTAATGATATTATTGGCATTGTAAAATAAAGAGTGGACGAAGAGGGCTATCTGGAGGAGACGGAGGAATTAAAGGAGAAAGAGGATGGTGTGGCAGTCGGGGTGGGAGCCAAGGGCACCCGGAAACCAGCAAAGGGCCAAAAAGGAAATGGCAGGTGGAAGATGGCTCTGCACAAGGGAGCCCTCGGCACAGAAGGGAGAAGGTGGGACAGCCACAGGGGAGGAGAGGAAGGGGGAGGAAGCTGGAGCGCAGGAAACGGGGAGAGACAACAGAGAATGGGAAAATGGGCCACGTGCCATGAGCAAGCGAACCGCATGGCGAGACAGGGACACCCAGGTGGGGACAAAGAACAGAGGCCGAGAGGAGAGGGGGAAGTGAAACGAAGGCGGTCGCGGGGGGAGAGCTAAGAGTTCAAAAGACGCCTCGAAGGGTTAAAGATGAAGAGACGCGGCGGAGGAGCACGGCTTCGAGTGGAAATGGCTCATGGAAATAGCTCGGAAGGCGGAGTGGCAGAGCGTATAATGATCGCACAGGTCCGTGAATTCCAAAAGGAGCTCTGGAAGCCGATTTTTTTTTTTTCATTAATTTGGTCACAAACATGTTTGGCAGCAAAACTGGACTCGAGCTCACACGAAGTTATTTATACCCTTTATTTCTCCCACGTCCCACTGGGCACGAACCGTCACCTACTTCAGTGCAGTCACAGGCTGACCGTGGAGTGCACACCCAGACCACACGTGGCGGTGGGGTGCTGCAGCACGCACAGCACACGGACCGCCGCATCCTTCCGACTTCCAAAACACGTGACGGCCCCACGGGTTTCAGATTGGCATTTGCGGGTTGTGCTGGAAGACACGAGACTGGGTAAGAAGAGACTGGTATTTGATAATGAAGCCGATGCGACCTACCATTTCTTAAGTGTTCACAACACACCGGATGCCGTGTGTTCAATAGCTCCTATAAGCCCCACGATATGTCCGAGCCCCTCGCCTTCTTCGTGTGTAGACAGAGTGAGGGAGGCCAGTGAAGTGAGCGCTTTGCCACCAGTGTACACGCAGCTGGCAGGAGGAAGAGGTTAGGATCCGAACCCAGCTCTGTGACTTCGGAGCTCGCACGCTTCCCCACCGGGCTACGCCGCCTGCCCCCAGCAACTCTCGGAAAAAGAGGCAAATCAGCGTTTCTCGAGCCCTCGCTGAAGAGGGCCACTCCTAGAAGCGCCCACGTGTGATTTCTGCCATAACGCAGTAAAGTCATCTCGTCGTTCCCCATCTAGGGATCTGAGCGACTTTTCCACAGTCTCACAGGGAACTGATCAGATAGATACCAAACCCATTCTGCTCGCTGTGATTGTGACGATACCAGAAGCGAGCTGGTCGGGGTCTCGTTTGAGGAACACGGAAGACGGCTGGAGAACGTTGTCACCTTTAGAACGATTCTCCAGGAAGATGGCAGTCACGGTCCCAGGGGACGGACGGGCTTTGTTCCCCTGTCATCGCCAGCGGCAACTCCCCCAGCCCCTGATACGGACAACTGATATTTCCTCATCCTTAACTAAAGTACTGTGGACGTGGGCCTCCAGTCGAAACTTCCCTAAGTCCGTCCTTTATAGAAATTCTGAAATCAGGTGACAGAAACACAAGTGCTAATATGTATATCATAACACCGGGAGGGAGATTTCCCAGGAGGGTAAAAGATATCATCAAGAGGAACGAGGGCATAAAACAGACGAGGGCAAAATGATGAAAATTCAACACGGAACTGACATGCAAATCCTGTGAGAATTCCATCAACTGATGATGGGAGAGAATCCGAAAACACACTTCGTGGTTTTTATAGAACTTTGTCAGGCTCAAATTAACAACAGGGGAAACAAAGTGCAAAGATCCAGATCTTCGGGGGCCTCCTTTGTTTCTTAGTTTGATCTTGAACAATTAATATAACGTCTCCGGATTCGATCAGATGCTTTCTGTTTCTTGCGACCGAACAACTCTCAGCTACACACGTGTGTGTGCACCATACAAAAGAAACACTGTCAACTACTATACTTTGTTAATGTTTCCAACCAGGTGGTAGGTGGGGCATTTTGAATGTGATTTTGAGCATGCTTATCAGTCTGAATGCTCTAGAACAGTCCACTTGCTTCATGCTCTAAATATAGCCTCATCCACTTCCCTCTGGAACAGTTTGCCGAGGCAAAATCTTTTGTCTGTAAAGAAATTCCAGCTCCAATGTTTTGAATTTTTTAACACAGTCCAGCAACAGTGCCAGACTGTTGTCAGGGAGCTTGATGTGTGTATCAGTCAGGATAACAGGATAAGCTAATGGAAGCTACGATAACAAACAGGCCCAAATCTCACTGATTTAAAACAGCCGAAGTTTATTTCTAGTTCAGAGTCCTCCCATAGTCTGCTTGGGGAGGCTTTGCTAGTCTTAATTAATTCATCCTCAAACACTACCAGCCTCCCTCCCGGGTGCCATGAGGTCGAATGAATGGAGCGAGCCACAGTCTGTTGGGAGGAAAGCACTTCGGAGGTAGAAACAGAAGGAAAAAAGACCCTGAGGAGGATATAGAGGTCAGCGTCACTCAAATGGGGTGAGCAGTAGAAGGTAAGACAAAATCAGTGACCGGGTCCAAATTATGCACACACACACACAAATCATTGATAACATGACAACTATTTATACAATGCTTACTAACTCTACACGTGAGAACGGTTCTAACGCCTCGTGACCACTCTCCAGGGTGGCAATATCATTGTTGCCATTTCACAGGTGAGGAAATCGAGAGTCAGAATGGAGTGCTTAATGGCCTGAGCAAGTGACCAAAGCAGGACTTAAACTCAGGCAGACGCCTCCAGAATCTGAACGCTTACACACTGTTCCGCACTGCCCGTCAAGGCAAAAAGTCGTAAAAAGGAGGAATAGGTGCGTGAATGAGGAGAAGAGCCATAGGCTGGGACAGAATATCTCAAAAGATACATCCAACAAAGGAATGTCATCCAAAATACACAAACAACCCTTAAAACACAACAAAGATGATGAAAAATGGGCTGAAGACCTGAACAGACACCTTACCGAAGAAAACACACAGACGGCAAATACGCACATGAAAAAAATGTTCACATCATATGCCATCAGGAACTGCAGATTAAAACCACAGTGAGCGACCACCGCACATCTATCATAAGAGCCAAAATCCGAAATACTGACGACATCACGTGTTGGTGAGGACGGGAAGCCGCCAGAACTCTCTCCCTTGCTGGTTGGAATGCAAACTGGTATGGTGAATCTTGGAAGACAGCTGGGCATTTTCTTATGAAACCAAGCATATTCTTACCCATGATCCAGCAACCATGCTCCTTAGCATTTCCCCAAAGGATGTGAGAACTTACGTCCACACAGAAACCTGCACACAATGCTCACAGCACCTTTATTCAGAACTGTAGGTGACTGGATCCGTGGCCTATGGAACATCCAGACAACAGAATGTTATTCAGCGCTACAAAGAAATGAGCTTTCAAGACACGAAGAGATGTGGGGGAACCTGGAATGCATATGACAAAGGGAAAGAAGTTAGTCTGAACAGGCGACGTTCGGTGTGAGCTCAACTATATGACATTATGGAAGAGGCAAAACTATAAAGACAGTGAAAGGGTCAGTGCTTGCCGGAAGTTAGGAGTGATGGAGGGAGGAATAAGTGGAGCACGGAGGATTTTCAGGGCAGTGAAACTATTCTGCATGAGACTGTAAGGGTGGATCCATGTCATTATACATGTGTCAAAACCCACAGAACGTACAGTGTCGACAGCGAACCGTAACATAAACTCTGGCCCTTGGGTGACAATGAGGTGTCCCTGTAGGTTCATCGGTTATGACAAATGTCCCACTCTGAGGGGGATGTCAATAGTGGGGGAGGTGTGTGTGGGGGGCAGCAGGTGTGGGAAAGCTCCATGCCTTCTTCTCAATCTTGCTGTGCACCTAAAATACCTCTTTAAAAAAATCTATTTAAAATAACAATTAAAAGAGAGGTGAGGGAGAGGTACCTAGAGGCCTGGTGGAAGGAGGAAAAACGGTAAAACACGGGGCCAGATGCAGGTGCATTTTACCAAAACAAAACAAAACAAAATGATCTTTCTACATGTGGATCCGTGTATTCTATTTATTTACCAAACGTAAATTGGACAGCCAGGCCGTGTACCATTATAGACGCCGGTGATAAATCAGGGAAGAATACAGACGAGATTCCCGCTCGCACAAACTTGCATCCCACGCCCTCTGAGCACGTCTGCTGTTCAGATCTTGCGGACGGGGGCCCGAACGCGGCTAATTTATCAGGATCCACTGCAGCATCAGGATTCGCATACAAGGCCACCTCATTGGCTGCTTTTGACTCGGGGGCCAATCCCTGCCAGGTCACCTGTGTCTAGCGGAGGGTTCACGTGACACTAATATGGCATGTTCAACACGAGGCTCTGAGGGAGCTTGTGGATGTAGGGACCCTTGGTGTCTTAGAGGCACCGTTTCAGGAAAACCAAAATCTTAAAACTCAGTCTCAGTTACTCTCCTCAGACTCCCATTAGACAAAAGCTTAAGGAGAAGCATTAAATTTGAGGCGGGGGTGGAGGTGGGGGTGGGGGCAGTCAGAGAAACATACAGTTCCACGGAAATGGACAAGCCGGCCCTGCAAATTGAATTCGGGTTCCCCTTCAGCCCAGACGAGGCTCTCGGCGCTAGTTACCAGAGATGTGCTCAGGCCCAGTCTCTGGCTTTCAGTAGCATCTGCTCCCTTTGTGTGAAGGATTGTGATTTTTGTATAAGCAATACGTATAAATAGCTTTCTGAAAGGTTCCATTAATTTAAAAAAACAACAACAAAAAACGAAAGGCTAAAGAAAAATTCTATCCGATTCCCTGGTTCTGACTTACTCGGCATCTGTGAGCGAACGGGTCTTTTGGATGCTGCGTGGAGGGCTGTGCTTTGAAATTACTGCCCTGCCCCCCATGCTTCCAGAAGGGATAGTTTGCTGGACACTGGGATGGCCTGGCTCGTGTTTCTGCCTGAAGATGATGCTCTTGCTAGTCTTTGGCTGATGGAATGGGTTTGGTGTGACCAGCAAAGACCCAAAACAATTTAGGTCGCTAACAATTCCCCAGAACGAACTGGAATTCTCCCTTTCCATCTGTCGCTGCTCAATAATTTTATCATTGTCCACGATGCATTATTTTTGCCGCAGCTGATTTGGCGTAAACCGACTTCATTCCCTCCACCGTGTGTGGCTCACACGACATCACTGGAAAACAGCTTGGAGACCTTGATTGACGGATGTTCTGAAGATGCATCGCTAAATCTGCCTTTTAGCAGCTGTTTCACGGTGCGGCCTCCCCTGGTGCCTCCTCTCACCATTTAATGGGGTCTTCCAAGCCTTGAGCTCAGGGGAGAAAAACCCAGAGGTCTAACGCCCCTTTTAGCAAAGTCCTCATGAGGTCCGAGACCTGAGAGCTGATGCCGGTCCGCGTCTCGATGGCTTGAACCCCAGGGAGAGGAGAGAAGCCGACACCCGCCTGCGAGGCTCCGGGCTCAGGCGATACTGCTTCGGGGCCTGATGACCAGGTTCGACGCCAGGCTGAGTTGAGGGCTGTTCTCCCCATCCCAGCAGCACACTGCAGGGGGCTGAGGCACGTCTGTAAGGACCCAAAGTACCCACTGTCCCCTGCGGTACAGCGGAGAGTCCGTGCCCCCAAAGGGTCCAGAGGAGGCACGTTTCAAGAAAAGACTCAGATGGAAGAAGCTGAGAGGGCGTGCTGCTCAAATACACGAGTCATTCCCCGGAGGCCTCCTGGACACGAGGGGCGGTCCAGTGGGAGGAAGGGAAAGCTACCAGCCCATGCCACCTGGCCGTCTGTCTTAGAGTGACCTTACTGGCAGCAGCGAGCGGGGCGGCCTGGAGTCCGGCTTCGCTGAAGTGAGCTGGGTCGCTCCAAGTGCATGATCACTGCTGGGCGAAGAGAATCGAGTTGTGGGAATGAGACACGGACGAGAAAACGTGCCTCGCCATGTCGCTCGCTGGGCTGCCAGCCCCGCCAAGGCGCCGTGGGTTCTCAGAACCCTGTATTTAAATTTTAATTATAACAAAAATTGTCTCCTATCCAGGAAGAATGTGCAAAAAACCAATTACAAACATTTGCCAACTCAGTGAGGAGAAGTTATCTGCTCCAAGAATAGACTCTCCGACTCGGGCTTGGAAGGAGAAAGTAAGGAAGTTTGACTCCAAGACCTCGCACCAGGGGCCTGGGCATATCCCAGATGGCTCCGAGCCGTCCAGCTTGCTCCTGGCACCCACCAGCTCTTCTCAGCCAGGGTCTTGCACGACTGGGTGTAGCAGAGCAAAGCCTGTGCCTGACAGTCTCGGAGGGGACCACTACTGGACCCCACCCCCGCCCCCAATGCCAGTGCTGTCCTGGAGCAGGTGAAAGGTCTCTCTCTGGGGCTGGGACGGCAGCCTTTGATGGCCCAGATGCAGCGCACAGAGGTCTGACATTAACGCAGCGAAATGCCTCAGGATAGGAACACCCGCCAGATGCCAACTAGTAGGTGGGAAACATAAGTTCCACCACCCAAGAAGTCTGAAATTAGGGCTGAGAGGCTGAACTTGGAAAGCCGGCCAAGGCAGCATCCCAGGAGGCCGAATCTGGAAATCAGTTAGGGAGGAGAGGGTGGGAGCCAAGCCGCAGCTCAGCCGGCGCAGGGAGGGGGTGCCGTGTGCCTGATTGGCGTGTGTTGGCGTCATGGAGCATATGTGCGCGCTGCCTCTGTTTTTAAACTTTCACAGGGAGACATGGCTAGAGGAGAGAGCGAGCTAGACTGAGCAGGAAAAAAAAACTGTCCACAGGAAAACCCCAGAGGAATTAGGGGACTCTAATGCCTCGTTCGGGAGTGGTGGCTCTGCGTGGACGGACCTGCGTTCTTAGGCCGTTTCTCCGTGTCCAATTGTCAGAGCTCTGGGTCAGATGACGTCAAGGGGCATTGCTTGTGGAAAAGACAGGAACGGATCGTGCTACTTGGAGGTCAGCCTCGGAGCCTCTGGAGACGTGTGCTCTTCACTGCTGAGTCAATGGATCTTCAGCTGTAGAATAACTCGGAGTGCTGAGGCTCTCGTGGCCTCAGGGGCTGGGAGTGCTGGGAGCAAATGGACCTCAGCTGACTCTCTCTCTCTCTCTCTCTCTCTTCTTCTCTCTCTCTCTCTCTCTCTCAATTGCCGTCAGTGGAAAAAAGCCACCCCACCCAAGGTCATGTCATCCGGTGATTTATCAATGTCAGGGTATAGAGACTTGACCTGCTTGCCTGAAAGGAATAACTCTGAAGGCCCATCCCAGCTCCAGAGCGCCCAGGGACGTGCCGAGGCTGCGTCTCAGGTCAGGGTCTCCTCTGCCAAGTCCTGGTTTCTTCACTCCTACATGGTGTCAACACGGGAGGCTGGTCCCCAGCGATCCTGCAGGTACCTCTGCATCGGAGCCTGCCTCCAGGGAGCCAGATCTAGGATGCCATCCAGTCGGATCCGCCTTAGGGAGGTTGACTTGGAAGACGATGGGTGGGTGGATGGATGAATAGATGATAGATAGATGACAGATTGATAGATGATAGATAAATAGACAGACAGACAGATAGATAGATAATGACGACGACGATGATGACGATGATGATGATGATGAAAAATAATAGATGGATAGATGATAGATAGTGAGAGAGAGAGAGAGAGAGAGAGAGAGAGAGAGAGAGAGATGACAGATAGGTGATAGGAAAGAGGGACGGGTAGAGGCAGAGGGAACAAGAGGAACACAGACAGTGCAGGGAGCCGCCGGCCATGAAGCAGCAGAAACACAGGCAACAGCAGCCATCAGTGCTCTGGGGTCAGTGCACAGGGGTCAGTGCGCTGGGGTCAGTGCGCAGGAGCCACACGATGGAGGGAGCTTAGAGTAGGAGAAGCTTTGAGGCCAAAACAGTGTGACTTGATAGGGAATGTTACCACCCGAGGGTGACAGTGGAGCTTTTTTCCTTTAAACAATGGTTATTATAGTAAGACGCACGTACATAAAGCCGACCATCTCGCCCTTCTAATTTACGGTTCCCTGGAGCTTGTCGTCCCACACTCCTTCCTGAGGCCGGACATCTGGAGGGGGTCTGTGTTTCCGACAGACCCCAACCCAGGGCCTAGAGGCCTGAAGCTTCTCGAAATCGAGTACAAACCCTCACCTGAACCTGTCTACGCCTGAGACTTCGGCCCAGTTATTACACCCAATGGTGCGGATGGAGAAACGCAGCCAGATGGGTCAGGTACACACAGAAATGGGGTCCAGCCCGTGAGCCTCAGTGGCCTCCCCTGCAATGGGGGCACCATGGGGCTTTCCCCATAACTTACACAAGGACCGAAGGACCTAACCCCCACGAAGCAGCATCCCCGACGCCGAGCGGCATCCTGACACACTGAGTGTTGTTCGTTCTGTCACTCTTAGCTCTGGTTAAAACAGCCAGCGTCGAACTGGGACATTTGCATGGGTTTTAAAAACTGCTTCTTTAACAGGGAGGAATGAGGCCAAGACATAAATCCCTACGTAGCAGGATGGGATCTCCCTGCAATTTTCAAAAATAACACCGCCCTCCGCGTGTTAAAGGCATGGAGGTACAAATCGAGGCCTCTCACCGCCCTCTCAGCGTCCTCCTGCTCGGCTGCGGTGGCTGGAGGCCAAGTTCAGGAATGAGATGGGAGCTCTGAGCGAGCTTCGCGCGCTCGGACTCTTCACGGCCCAGCAATAAAAGGCTCAGAGGGCAGCGACCTTGGAGGCGGGCGCAGCAGCCTGGCCGACGCGGCGGCTGATGGGAGGGAACGTGTCACACACGGGCTTCCAAGCCTGCATTTCTGCTCCCCGGCATTAGACAGAGCCACAAAGGCCAGGAAACAACCCGCTTGTCCTGGTCCCTTCTCCCCCACAGCACGTGGGGGCGTAGGTTTATAGTAGCGGTCATGCGCAACATGGCGCCGTGTCTTCCCGGATTTCTTCTTCCTCCCTCAGCGGCTCGATGCAGAGACGTGTGAAAACGTGTCACGGGCACATCGCCCCTGTGCCACTGTGTGAGATGGCACATCACCGGCCCCTCGGTCCGTCCCGTGTCTGCCATTCTCTGGTCTCTCCCCTGCCACTCCCCGTGCCTGCACCTCTGTCACACTCGCTCCGCCCTCTCTCCACGCCCGCGCCCCATGCCACCTGTCCCCCCCCCACCGTCCGTGTCCCTGGCGGCTCCCGCTGCCCTTTCTCTCCGTCTCTCTTGAACTCGCTGCATCTCCGTTTCCCCCGGCTCTGTTCCTCGGTTCTCTCTATGGCTCTGGGTCCCTTTCTCTTTATTTCTTGGAATCTGATAGGCCGCCAAGCCCTTTGACTCTTAAACTCCTTGGGTCTGTCCACCCCACGGCCAGGGTAGCAGAGGTGGAGACAGCCCTGGAGCGCTGGGATCCCGCTGGCACGTCAAGGCTAGATTGTCCCCATGAGCGGGGCAACGGGCGGAGGGGGCTGTAGGGGGAGGAGCTTGACTTCCACACAGACCTGAGTCAGGAGCTGACCGGCGTGACTTGCTGCAAGTCCCTTGCCTTCTCTGATTACATCTATACTATGTGTGTGTGTGTGTGTGTGTGTGTGTATAGTAAAAAGTATATAGTAAAATATAGTAAACTATATATTATATATCGTAAACTATATATATCATATAGATAGCACACTATATATACAATATATATTATATATATTATATATAATATATATATAAGATACACACACACACACACACACACACACACACACACATCTTTAGGACAGTCATGCCCAGATGGGCCCAGCTGTACCCAGGGCTGACAATTAACCAGGTCCCCTCGGTCCAGCCACACAAGCTGTGGAAACACTGAAACGGCTCCCCTGCTGGCTGGAGCAGCCTCCCCGAGCTCCCCAGACCGCCCCCCATTCCTCTGGCTCCCCCCTTCTAACCGGAGTGAAGTAGAAACTCAAGTATTCACACCTGGCACAGCCGGGGCCGCCTCAAATTTTCATCGGGATTGAATGTGGTTTAGGCTTCCAGGTTGTTGCTCTCTCTCTCCCTCTCCCCCTCCCCCCATACGTATCATTTTCCCTTGTTTAAGGCATTGTGTCTAAGGGGTTTCGTTGTCGCAGCCCCAGCTAAGACAGGGGGGCTGTGTGACCGATTCCCGCCAATGGGCTTTGAGTAGCGAGGCCATGTGCCAGTTCTCTGTTTACATATTTAATCGCTGACATAAGGCCTTCCGGGCTCTCTTGCCCTGCGTGGGAGGCGGGGAGCCACCATGAGCCTGACACTCAGTGAAAATGGCATGTGGGCAAGAAATAAACCTTCGTTGTTTTTCGTAACTGAAATCGATGGCTGTTTGTTCTAGGAGTATAACTCAGCGTGAAAAAGCAGCATTTAATGATGACAGCAACATATAAATATTTCATGTCTCGCATGATACGTGGTTTGGTAGTTAAGGGGTTTGGTTGTTGTTCTGGGGGGCACACACGTTGGTGTTTTTTTTGTGGGAGGTTAGACTTATTCATTCCTTACTATGCACAGACAGCATAGTTTTGGTACATGATCTCGGCTAATCCTTCATAGGAAATCATTTCTTCATTCATTCATTCATTCAGGTGCATTGAACGCCAGCCAGGAGCGAGGAGGCCTTGAGAAGGAGATGGACATGGTTGGCCCCAACCTCATGGAGCTCGGTCTGGCGGCGGGTAGGGCATCGAGGCAGATGGACTCGGACCATCTAAGGGAAGGGCGGACCACTCACACTGTGTCTGGGTCTCTGTGAGAAGGAAGCAGCCTACGAATGCATCACAAGGACATCTAATCTAGACCCAGGGCAGGGGTGCCGTGTAGGAAAGGCTACCCTGAGACGTTTCCTGAAGGCTGAAGAACAAAAAAGGTACGCCTAGACTAAAAGCATCATTATTCCATTTTGCTGTTGAGAAAACTAATTTCCCTACGATGACAGTTTGTAAGTGGCAGAGCTAGGATTTAAACCGAGCTCTGTCTAGCTCCAAGGCCAATTTCCTTAACCACTGCACTGTAGATTTATTTTTATATCAGAAAAAAATGAGTAGTTCAGGATTTAAGAAAATTATCTAGATCTTCAAGCACTACCCTACCAGAAGGTACTTCGATCTCAATATGTTAAGGAATTCTTAGGTTTAAGGTGTTCACAAAATCACCCAGCTCCGTGAGTATGTAGATGCATTTTAAATGTCCGAGTAGATATAGTTGAGGTGAGGTCAAATATGCCATTTCTCAAGTCACTCAGAAAATTTTTTTAAAGGTAAAGGACGAAAAGCAGCATCAGCTAAACCAGCAATAAAAACAGCAATTAGAATCAATTTTTGAGCCAGGATCAAAAAGCCCCGCCCCCTACACCCCTACAGCTTTTCAAAACAGATGCTAAGTTAATTCCCAGCTCCTTGCAATTCATATTGTCTGCTCTCCAAAGGAATTCTACATCGCAGCATATCAGAATGGATAATTATACCATGCTTATAAAGCATTTCGTGAGTGAAAACTGCTGTTGGAAGAACAGGACAGTTGCTGGCAAAAAAGGAGGCAGGCGTTCTCAGATGGAAGGGGGAAAAATTGGAAATCGAGATTTCCCTCCAACCCAACCCTAGCCTTTCTAGACTCTGACTGCGCTAATAATACACAGTCTCATTCATGCTCATTTAACACATACACACACCAAAAAAAAACCCCAAAAACTTAAGGTATAACTGTTTATCGATTGGGGTCCTCGGTTGCCAGCAACAGAAACTGACATATGCAGAAAAGAGATGACAAGTCCCCAAAAGGCAGGTTGGGTTTTGTTAGGAAAAGGGAATAAAAACAGGCAAAAAAAAAAAAAAAAAAAGAAGAAGAAGAAGAAGAAAAGAAAGTAAGAAAAGAAATGCCCGGTATTGCTGCTGTATAGACGAAGACTCAGAGGTTCAGCTGTCCACCTTCAGGGTAGACGCCAGGCTGAAAGAGGGTGGGAAGAAGCTATGTGCACACCTCAAGAATTCAGAAAATCACCCTGCTTGTGCGGCCATCTTGCTTCCCCCCAGCTGCCGCCAGCCACGTCTGAGTACATCAGAGCTGCAAAGACAGGCCTGTTTCCTGGGAGACACGACTCCGGTGACCGACATGATACAGTGATAGAGAGGGACCGAAATCAGATGGGATGAGTTCAATTTCCTATAAAGTATAACCTACACTTGTGGGCACACACAAAAGGACAAGAATCTCAGAGAAATGAATACCTGGCCACCAAAAGGATATTTTTGAGGATATTTGTTCTTCACACACAGCAGCTAAAAACCGGAAACAACTCCGATCAATGTTCATTCGTGGATGAAGAAATTGTGGTGTAGGAAACATTGGTGGTGATTTAGGATACAGCATACGCTGTAACAGGTGGGACAAACCTTACAAACACCATGTCGAATAAAAGGAGCGAGACCCACAGGAGACAGTCCACCTCCATCCCTTTATGTTAAGTTCAAAGTCACGGGCTCTATCGTGAGAGGCCCCAGAATAATGGTACCCGAGGTCCGGGGAGGCGGGGAGGTGAGTGTTGACTGCAGGCCGGCATGGAAGTGCTGGGGAAACCTTATTTACCTTCATCTAGGCGGTGTTGACGTCGATGGATACGCACAGATTCATCATAGTTTGGACACTTAGAACGTGTGAGCTTGCTCATACCGTGACGAGTCAATAAAGAGTTTAAAACGCAAGAAAAAAGGACCGGTGGGATGAAGGAGAATTTACAATTCTCTTCATTACGAGTTTCTGCATTTTCCTCGATTTTCTCCGAGGAAGACATTCACCGGGAAGCAGAGACAAGACGCGCTTTCCTTGAGCAGAGCCACAGGCCAGGCGGCGACGTGCGGACTTCGCCCGGGAGTCAGACGCGAGGCACTTCGAAGACACACAACCCCCTGAGCCACCCGGACACATCGCTCCCGCCCGGTGCCACCCGTTCATCATGACCCGAGGGTGGTAACGGCATTGGCGGCACAGCTGAGCACCTCTCCCGACGCCAACGGCCTCTAGAAAGGAAAACCTGAGGCTGTCACTTGGAAGCTGTAATTTGGAGAGCGGCGGTACGGTAAGTGTCTAAGCCAACCTTACCCCGCTCCTTAAAAACTACCCATGGTAGCTCCGGTCAAAGCACAGTTACAGACCTGCGAATGCAAAGCCATCATTATGTCGAGGCAAATACCTCGACGCCACTTGCATTTTAATAGTTGTTTTCTGATATCGAAGTCGCTAATGCCTTCCTTGCCCCTTAATGACTATTCTTAGCAACAAATTTTGTGCCTTACAATTAGTGATTTTCTTCCTAATTACGGCTTTTTTTAAGTTTTCACAGGAGATGACAAAAAAATCATGTTTAGCCCAACAACTAGCTTATTAGTTAATGAAAACTTGCCTAATAACAGCCTTGTAGATACCCTGTCAAAATCAAAGGCAACATGCAGAGAAGAGAGAGGTCGTTTCCACACAAACGTTCAAAATTAATTTCTGGGCAGGGGCTGGGAGTGGGTTGTGGGAGGCATAATTTCTCCCAAAAGATTAAAATAGATATTCTTTCTACGGTCCATAGAATTTAAATCTTTGATCTCTCTCTCTCCTCCTCCTCCTCCCTCTCTCCCTCCCTCTCTCTCTCTCCTCCTCACCCCCTCTTCTCTTCCTTTCTCCCTCCCTTCCCCTCTTGTTCCCTGCCTCCCTCCTCTCCCCCCCTCTCCCACCCACCCCCTCTCCTTCCCTCGCTCCCTCCCTCCTCCTCTCCTTCTCTTTCCTTCTCTACTGCCCCCTGCCTTTGTACCTATTGCTTTGCCTGTGAACTAGTGCCAGCCCCTGGAGAATATCTGGGGTTAGAATATGGTAATTTCAATACCGATGTATAATCAATCAACTATCCAGACACCTAATTCTCCATCCAGAGTGAGATGATTTAATTTCACTTCCACGCCCCCCGCCTCCCCCACCTCCACCCAGAAGTTCTTGTGCAACATTGCTTTTGCTGGCAAGGACAATCTCCTACCTGTGCCTTGGTTTTTGAACCATAAATACGGCACACTGGGAATGGAGCAGAATCTAATATCGTCCCCCAAACAAGCTTTATTCTCTCTGGCAGCCGCAGTCTGGTTCACTTGGCTGGGTTTGTTAATAATATAAAGGGAAAGTGAACTTTATCAAAAAGTAGTGACTCATATTTCTCATCCGGTAAAACCCATAAAAGATTTAGGCATGACCCAAACAATTTACATCTTAAATATTCATGCCCTGGTCCCAGCCCTGAAATGACATTTAAATTGTGTCTGGGGATGAAGTTGTGAACTGACTTGCACAGCCCACTTCGGAGGGCTTCAAAGACTGGGCAAGAGAAAGGAATATTGAGAAGTGTCCATTTCAGAGATTTACGAGGGGGCAAATGAAATTCTCTCCCACTCCTGGACAACCCCTGGGAAAGAAAACATTATCCAGATCAAGTAAATAAGCCCGCCACCCCATATCAGCAAAGGCTGTGGGGGGGAAACAAGTATGAATAATAACCCTGGAGTGTCTCCGATGCGTTTCTTGTAAAGCGTGTTTCCCAACCTGAGAACTACTGACATTTGGGGCTGATAAGGCTTCATTGCGGGGAGGGTCTATCTGCGCACTGTAGGATGTTCTACCTACCAGATGCCAGTTGCGGTCCCCAAATGTGACAACCAACACTGCCTCCCAACACTGCCAAAGGTTGAGGGTGGTGGGCAGGGAAGGAGGAAGATAAAATCCCCGTGGTTGAGAACCGCTGTTTTAAAGAATTGTCACAAACGGAACTCACCTGTGCTACTGAAACCCGGGCCACGAAACCGATCATCACCAGGTGCCCAGGAGCCCACCTCGAGCCTCGTCCAATCACCGCCCTCCCCGCATCCACACAGGGCTCCCTTACAGCACAGGTGGGTTTGATGGGGCTCCCTGTCCCAGGACTTACGCCGCTTGCCGGAGGCACTAATTCATGAGACAGAAAAACGTTGCTGAGTCACTGGATAACGAACATTTACTGATTCCTGACCGGGGTCAGGCTCTGTTTTGAACAATGGGGATGCCACCAGTTCTCGCTCTCGTGGGGCCTCCGTTCTGGGGGAAGACGGGCGGGAAACAGACAAAATGTTAAACTCATCAAGATACGTTCAGACGGTGATAAACACGAGGAGACAGATTTGACCACGGAAGGTAATAAAGACTTCAAGAGTGGGACGAGGGGGAGCACTAAAGATTTGGGGGCCAAAGCAGGTTTTTCCGAGGGGCTGGTATGTGAGCTGTTATGAATGCAGCGGAGAGCACCAGAAAAAGCCCTTGCAGGAGGCATGCGCGTGATGCGTTTAAGACTGTGCCCGGAGCACGGTGAGCGTGGGTGAGATCAGCCAGGGATGATGCTGCCGAGGTTAGAAGGGGTCGGATCATGGAGGCCTCGCAGGCCGGAGTGAGGAGGGTAAAGTTTATTCAGCGCGCAGCGGAAGGAGATTGCAAGGACTGAGTGGCGGAGCGAAATGATCTGGAGCATCTGTTAGAATAAATAAACACAAGGGAGCTACGTGACACTAGCCGCGCTCGGGGCCCGCGTACGGGTCGGGAAGTGGCTGGAAGTCATCGTGATGACCCTCCAGTCACGCTGCCAGGCTGCCCTGGTCTGCTTTGCTGCCTGCTTGCCCCCAGGCTGTTCTCCCCGGGTGTTTAAGGAGACCTCGTCTACTCTCCTTGCTCAGAGCCAACGCTCTCTCCTCCCCATCAAAACCTATTCCGCATCCCATTTGCTAGGTGGACGGTTGAAGAATATGACCAAATCCTTGATGCTGAGCTGTTAGTGGATGCTGGCGTGCAGGACTTATAGAATTACACTAATTTTTAAAAATTGCTGTAGCGATGCATGTTCATATTGCTACAAACCAGAAGAGGAAAGTCAACATACCTATAGTCTCAATAGGAAGAAATAATCGTTACTAGCACCTGAATGTATATCTCTCAAGACCCTATTTTTATTTGGAAGGGTAGGGGAAGAGGAATTATCCCCAAAAAAGTGAAAAAAGGATTATAGCCTGATTCATAAGATTATGCGGTTCTAAGTATATCCGCAGCCTCTTTTTTTCATGGTTACAGTTACATCATTGGCTAGCAGGACAATGCTTGCCTTGAGAAGAAGGGTGGTGGGGCCAGACCCTGGAGGACCCCATGATCCCTTTTAAGGACTTTACCTCTTCCTGTGGTCGCCTGGGAGGTTCTGGAGCAAAGGAATGACATGATCGCATCTCTGAACAGTCACTGGCTGCTGTGTTGAAGACAGACTGTTGGAACAGGGTAAAAGCAAGAGAATCGGGGGGTCGTTGCAGTGCCCCAAGTGGAAGATGACAGCGGCCCAGGTCAGCGGACGGGCCGAAGGGGTTGAACTTTAGATATAATTAATTTCGAGGAAGAGCCAAACAGAATCTGCTGCAAAATTGGGCATGAGATGCAAAGGCGAGAGAGACTTTTGATCTGACCATCTGGGAGGATGGAGTTGCCATGAGCTAACACGGGGAAGGCTAGAGCAGGTGTGGCTGGGAGAGAGATCAGAAGTTTGGTGTTGAACATGTTCGGTTGAGCTGTCTATTAGATATCCAAGTGAAGTGTAGAAATATTATTCTGGAGCTCAGGCGAGAGCTCCAAACTAGAGAAATCAGATAGAGTTGTCAGCGTAAAGATGACATCTGAAGCCATAGGCTGGATGGATCAGGTCTTCGAGGCAGAGAACAGAGATCAAGAACAGAAGAGGACGAAGAACCGAGCTCACCGTCTTCCGGCACTGAGAGTTTGGGGACCAGCCACGGGTGCTGACAAAGAGCGGTGAGTGAAGTAAGAGGGAAAAACCAGGGGAAGCCCAGTAACCAAGAGGCCAAGCAGGGAGGATGTGGCCAGCTGTGAAGTGTGGCTAACGGGTCGAACAACCACTGGCTTTAGCGTCATGGACGTCAACAGGAAGGTTACCGGTGACCCACACAAAAGCATTTGCACTACTTTGCTGGAGGCTAATGCCCGACTGGAGTAAGAATTTTTTTTTTAAATGAAAGGAGAATAACCAAAAATAGGAAACATATAAATATCTTTTGAGATTTGATGCAAAGGAAAGAAAAGAAATAAAGTGATGGCTTGTCGAGATAGTGGGGCCAAGAATAAAAGGACGCTTGTGTGTGTGTTTTAATTTTAGAACAGTTTTAGATGTATAGTTGTTGAAGAAAGTGGGAGGTGCTGTGGAAAACAGTATGGAGATTCCTCAAAAATGGATTCCTCTGTTTCCCTTGAAAACAGAACTACAATATGACTCAGAAGTCCCCCTGTTGTGGGATTCCTACATGGCCACCGATGGACGAAAGGAGAAACAGTATGTGGTCCAGACATACAACGGAATAGTATTCAACCTCTAAAAAGAAGGAAATTCTGCCATTCGCGCCAACATGGATGAGCCTTGAGAACATTATGTCGAGCGAAATAAGCTAGTCACAGAAGGACAAATACTGCATGCTTCCACGAATATGAAGCATCGAACATCGCCACACTCGTCAAGTTAGAGAGTGGAATGGCTGGCTGGTGGGAGGGAGAAGTGGAGAGTTGCTAATCGATGGACATAAAGTCTCATTTATGCAAGAGGAGTAGGTTCTAGAGAACTTCTGTACATCATTGCGCCTATACTGTGAGTGTGCCATACTGTGTCATACACTTACGATTTTGTTAAGAGCTTATATCTCACGTTGAATGTTCTGACCACAATGACATACAAAAGAAAGTGACAGAGTGAGTGGACTAGGAAGTGCAATGTGGTTGCCTGGCAGTGCTAAGGGCCCATCTGAGATTCCTGGCAAGTTGGATGAAGTTTTGTACATTTCTCCAGCCACATTCAGCTCCTCAAGGACCAGTACAGACTAGGCAGAGAGTTGAATGGAACCAGGGTTATCACTTTGCTAAGCACATAATGCAAGAAAGGGACTGAGGAGTCAAGAGCACCCACGAGGGGGAGATGGTAAATATCGGCGATAGCTGGGGGTTGGGAAAGGTGGTAAGAGACGACGTCGAGTGGTCGAGGAAGGAGGTCAATGCTTTAGAGCTCCACATCAGTGATCATGGAAAGAGGGGGGTTAAGAACACGCTTCGCCTCTCGCTCTGCTGCTTCTGAGCTGCATGACCTTGGGCCAGCTGCTAACCCTCCATGTGTCCTCACCTGTCATAGTGGGGTCATAAGAGAGCCTGCCTCTCCTACGCTGCTGGGGTAAGGACCAAATGAGACGATGCTGGTATGATGCTTAGAACAGTGGTTCTCCAAGTGTGGTTTCTGGACCACCAACCTCAGCATCATCCACAAATGCTAGAAAATCCTCAGGCATTTCCCTTCCATCAAGGGAACCAGAACCCCTGGGGGCGGGGCCCAGCAATCTCTGTTTTAACAAGCCCTCCAAGTAGTTTTGACGCATGCTTAAGTTTGAGGATCATTAAACAATACCATTGATTTATAGTAAAAACAATAAGATGAGGATGAGGATGATTGATGATGACAATGCTGATGAAATAGCTTTTAGTGTAAGGATGGACTGAAATAATAGTAAATAACAGTTATTAATTATTAACAAGTTTCCAGGCAATAATCTGAGTACTTTACATGTATTATTTCAGCTAATTCTCTCAACAAACTTTGAGGTGGGTTTTATTATTATTCCCAATTTACTTGGTGATGAAATGAGGCTCATATTAAGTAGGTTGCAGAAAGTCACATAAACAGTAAGTGGCAAGATTTGGATTCAAACTCAGAATTTCCAGAAGCCCTGAAAGCCAAAATTACTCTTTGGAACTTCACTTTTAGTCCAATGAAGGATAGAGAACAGTGTTGTTACCAATAACATAAATGATGCAATAGCAATTTTGTGAATTGTGAAAAACATCTAGATGATATTAAGAGTCTGATAACCAAGAGTGCGCTAACCAACCAGCAATAGAGAAAAACGTTTTCAGTCAATAGATGTCAACGGTGGCATTTAGACAGCCTCTCATGCAATAACAAATGAAGCCACTAACTTTTTCAGTAAAGGGATAATTTATCCTAAAGGAAGATATTTTCATTTACAAGTGCATGTATAAAATGAACATATTCATTCTCTAGAGCATAAACAATAATTGGCATTAAAACTTTGAAAGGAAAATAACGACAAAGACATTAGTGAATTTCCATTCAGATTCTTGACCAAATTGGTCATCCTGGCGTAGAAATCACAAGTGGCTACAGCTTTCCTTTATGTCTCGATATTTTAGTTTCCATTTATATTCCCTTCTGAGAAGATAAAGCTCTTTCTGAAAAGTTAAGCTGTTTCCCCTCCATGCAGCTTCCTTCTTTTTTAATAGTGGAACTTATCTCACTAATAAATAATAATAATAATAATAATAATAATAATAATAATAATAAATAATAATAATAATACCTCCAAAAGAACTTGATGACAAGGTAACTTTAGAGCATCTTATCTGGATCACAAAATCAGAATGTTTAAAGAAAAAAAATAACCATTCGAATTTGATATATGTGAAAAGTTGCCCAATCAATTAAAGAAATAAAATACAAAACAACATATATTATTTAACAAAGATGAAATGCCAAAATAGTATTTGTGTATTTGTGGAAAACACTTCCTTGGTTGGCAATTATGCGATATCTATCAAAATTCTTCGTCATGGCGATTTCAGTTCTAGACCAAAATCATCGAACCTTAGAGCTGAGAGGGACTTTGTTATAAATATTCGGACTAGCCATCATTTCCTAAGTGAAGAAACTAAGGCACAGAGAGCTACCCAAGATCTTACAGCCAGACGTTGGCAAATTCCTTTTATCTTTTGCAAGATTTTGCCTGCAGTGTGGTTCGGGTCCTCCTGATCCCAAATTTAAAATCTTCTATCTTCAGGAAGAGTCCAGGATTCCTAATGCCTAAAGTTTTGTGTAGCATGTCCACCAACTTTCTTTATTACCCCTGAACCACCAAAGGAAATGCTGACCCATTGACTGAGCAAATTGTTTTGAACAATAGTATAATGGCAAAATTGAACCTGTTTCATTTAAAATCCATGACTTGTGTTTATTTCCTTTAAAAAAATCAATGAAGTATATCGCAAGCACTTACAAATGCACCCGGTACTGTGCTGTTTCCCAAATATAAGCTTCTGAAGTACGGGAACCTTATCTTAGTTTCCCAATTCAGGACCAAGGACAGCGCTCGCCACCCAGTGAGCGCTCCGAGAATTCAATCATTAAAGAGGTAAGGAATTCGAAATATCCTGAAAAAAAAAAAATCACGGAAGATGTCCCATACATGAAAAGCAGTCCTGAAAAACAGAATGTAAGACAACACACTCCACCTCTAAGTGAATGTCAAGGTGCCCTAACCCGCGGGCCCTGGAAATGCACCTCCTGGCTCAGGACATCTGTTCCCTAAGCCACGCGCAGGCCACTCACGCGCCCCGGGCACCCAGGCAGCCTGACCCCGCTGTGGGGATGTCCTAGGGCTCAGCCCACATGCCCACTGAGTCCCATGCCACAACCAAGGCGCCTAAGAATGTCTCGTCCTTGAATCATAACGTCAGCTTTCATCAAGAAAAGTCCGTCCTCTTCAAGCGGGAAGTGTCTCGTTGTCCCTCAGGTGAGAGATGGGGAAGAACATGGAAGCAGGTGTCTCATTGAGACATTTTAAGGGCTGGCCATACCCAAGCGATCAAATCCCCCTTCTCAAACCAGGAACGGACTCAGTCTGTTTCTAAGAGATCATAAGACCAGAAACGATCAGAGCCTGACAGACAGTTCATAAAGGCAAAACCATCACCCTGTCATTGCTGGACCTCCCTTCCCTATGATGCCCCTAGGCACGGCCTTATGCAAACCTACAGACACCCTCCAAGAGAAGCTAATGAGGCGATAGGCAGTACGGTGGGAATTCCCTGGGGTTGGGTCTCCAATCTGCCTCTTCCTAGTGTGTCACCTTCAGCAAATCAGTTCTCTGACCTTTCACTTCCTCAGCGGCAAAATGAGAACGGAACCAGTACCTCCCTTATAGGACCGCAATGAGCCCTAAATGAGATATGCTATGTGCAAATGATCAATAAGCTGTCTTTTTTATCGCCACCACTCTAGTCAGTCAAATATGACCATCGTCCTCACTGCCTTTGGTCACCTCCGTACTGATATATTGGCCACATTTTCCCTCCGACACTGATGGCTTTCCTCTCCAGAGTACCTCACAAACTCCACAGTTACGAGGCTCGAAAAACCCTTCTCTGAGTACTCCAATTAATAAGAATCATCATCATCATCATCATCATCATCATCATCATCATCATAATAATAATAACGTCAGCTAGTGTTTACTGAGGGCTTACTATGTTCAAGGATGGCATTAGCTTAGAATGCTGCTTGTGCTATCGTAAGTCCTCAGACAACCCTGAAATGTAGGTTCCATTACCTAGATGTAAAAACCGAGCCTCAGAGAATGAAGCGGCTGGCCCAAGATCACCCACTAACACAGGACGAAGCTGGGATTCACTTCCAGGTAGTCTGTCTCCAGAGCCTTTTCTTTCCTCCGGTACTCTAGAATTTTCTCTCTCCCTTCAGGAGTCCATATGCAGCACACCTGGCTTTCACTGCTCTCTAAGTTTCCATGCGGTTTAATATTAAACCTTGAACTGGGTTTCTTGGTCTTTGAGGGCAGGGTCGTCGTCCTTGTGTTGGGCTCCAGCAGAACACCTAGTCTGATGCCACATAGTTAGTAAGTCCTTGCCAGCAGCATACCTCTAACCACTTCCTCCTTTCTCTCCAGAATTCATCAGGTAAACGCCAATCATTTGAGATGACCTCGTTTCCCACCACCTCCTGCTGGTCCTCTCTGGTCCAGGCTCACCTGCTCCTTGCTGACTCAGACACACCAGCCACACATCCACCTCACGAACTCTGCACTCGCTGGCTTCGCTTCCTGGGGTGTTCTTCCCACCGATATCCACATGGCTCACTTTCTTGCCTCTTCTCACTGAGTCTTTGCTCAAAAGTCCCCTTCTCCAGGAGACCTTTCCCTGGTCACCATTTAAAATCGAAACCTCCTCAATTCCTCAAAAAGTTAAAAAACAGAACTACCACCTGATTCAGCAATCCCACTTCTGGGTACATATCCAAAGGGAACAAACCATTATCTCCAAGAGATATCTGCACACGGTATTGATTGCAGCTAATTCACAATAGCCACGCTATAGAAACAAACGAAGTGTCCATCAGATGAATGGATAAAGAAAACGTGGTGTATACACACAATGGAATATTATTCAGTCTTCAAGAAGAAGGAAATTCTGCCTTTCTGACAGCATGGATGAACCTGGAGGGCATTATGCTAAGCGAAATAAGCCAGACAGAGAAAAACAAATGCTGTGTGGTATCACTTAAATATGGAATCCAAAAAAAGAAAAAAAAAAGAAAAGAAAAAGAAAAAGAAAGTAGAGGTTAGTAAAAGGGCACAAACCTTCAGTTATAAGATGAATAAAGTCTGAGACTCTGATACAAAACATAGTGACTATAGTTGATAACACTGTGTTGTATAATTAAAATTTGCAAGAGAGTAGACCTTAAATGTTCTCATCCAAAAAAGGGGGTGGTAAATATGTGCAGAGAGGGATATGTTAATTAACTTGATGGGGGCAATCCTTTCACAGTGTTTACATGTGCCAGATCATCACATTGTACCCGTCAAAATATTTACAGTTTTGTCAATTATACTTCAATAAAAAGTTTTTAATTAAATAAAATGATAACCTCCTCCACTCCCTCTCTGCTGTCCTTATCTCCTTTTCTGGCTTAATTTTCTCCATTAAACTTATCACCTTCCAACATACTACATACTTTTCTTTCTTATTTTGCTTAACGTTTATCTCTCCCCACCAGAATATAAAGTAGTAAAAACAAACAAACAAACAACAACAACAACAAAACAGGAGTGGGACCCCAACTCCAGCGTTCCTTCTATCACATTAAGGTAAAATTTTAATAGAGATTCACAATTAAAAAGGAAATCATAATATAACAACTTGAGCTCTATAGTCAGGCTGATCTCAAGTGTAAATTTTGGCTTGGCCAACTTTTATTTCTGTGATCTTAGACAAGTCATTTAACCTTTCTGTACCAAAACTTCATATTCAAATTACGAATGACAGCATTAACCGCACCACCTTGAATGCTTATTCCTGACTCCCCCAGGGCGGACAGAGGCTGTCCTCTGTTTTGCTGACTGCTCTCTCCCTGGCATGTTAAGTATCTCTGTCCACTGCTTGCCTTCACCCCTCCCGCAGCAGAAATTCTGCAAAGAAAAACACAGTGTCCTTCCGTTTTCTGGGTCCTACAAGCAGCCTGATGAAAAGAAAAGAAAAAAAAAACCAGCCATTTTTCTACCAGCTCCCCGGAAAGTACTGAGAAGTCCATCTTCCCCAAGGGGCAGAGTCAGGCTTTCTGCTGTGCGTACAGGCCGGGGATAATTTCTAACAAGTGGCCTTCATTGAGGAAGAGAAAAATCAGTGGGGAAGCTGGCCAGACTCCATCTGAATTACACAATTTGCTGCTGCAAAGTCTATCTTTCCAAAGGAAAAACGATCTGGAAAATGAGGGAACCTGTGGTCTCAGGAGTGAGTCCCTCCAGCAACGGGCTCTCCCAGCTCAACTGCCTGTTGAGCAGGACAAAAAACCAGAGCCTGTGACCACACTGGGCCGGGCCGTGAACTTGGGCTTTCTAAGTTGAAAGTAGTGTGCTATATATATATATTTTTTTTTTTTTCAGCCAACCATTAAAGTGCCTTTCATTTGCAGCGTGGTGCCTGTATCACCTCAGAGCTGTCTAAGTCTTTGGAAACCTCTCCCTTCCATCATTGTCCCCAAGGCTCGTGGAGGGGGAATGTAGTCTAACTCAAGAGGACGTCTTTATCCTCACAAGAAGAGAGATTCCCATATCCGGTGACCTGCTCTAATGAGAGTTTCCGGGACTGTCCTCCACTCTGGGCCCTGGCAGAATCGAGGTACCGGATTTAACACAGCATGGAAGAAAAAGTGGATGCCTCAGCTCTGGCTTCTAGACTTCTTCATGGTTAGACCTTGGGCAAGTCAATTAACCTCTCTGGATATCAAGTTCACCAAGCACCTATTACTGGGGTGAAAAGAGAGAAGTCACACTGGCCGAAGTCAGAGCCAGAATTCAGATCCCTCATTCATCTCTGCGGCATGGTTCTCCCTTCCCCTTTAAAATTTTAGTCTCTATTCTCTCAGACCGGAGATTTTTTTTCTTTTCAAGTTATGTGGATGGTTTTAACAAAACAACACATTTTCTTCTTTGATATCATCTGAAGTAATCACAGTCGTTACTGTGCATTGCAATTCTGATAAAAAAAAAAAAAGGCAAGTGTAAACATTATGTCTTTCCAAGACTCAATTTACACAAATTACATATTAGACGAAGCGGGCCCAAGAAGGCATTGTGTCTGGAGGAGAGTAACACGACGCAGGCATCAGGAAACAGCCGAGCCCACTCCGGAGAGCCTCACGAATAAGATGCAGCGGCAGAGGGGCGAGGAGTGTGGGCTGTGAAATATTCTCCTCTATCACAATGTCACTATTTTCTGGTTTAATTAGAATCAGATAGTGTGCAATATAATCATCACCTGATAACATAATTCCGTCAAACATGGAAGAGTAATAGTCAAGTGATTGAAGCATGAACATAATTCACCTCAAGCAAGGAGAGAAAGTGTGTTAGCAAAGTGCTGCCAGATTCACTAATTAATTTGCTATATTATGCATGATAGGAAACAGCATAGAACAGGGGGAAAAAGCCTAATTTTTCTGAGTTAGGGAGGTCGCAATGGATGTGCTTCCTCGTAATTTATTTCTGCAATGGGTTCATTATTTGATCAAGGATTGGCTGAAAAGGGATTTCCCAGGGAGAAGCAGGAATACAGCAGGCAGCCGGGGGAGTCGGTGCACTCAGTTAGCAGATGTCAGAATCACTCTGCTTCACCAGTAGCTGTCTTCATGTCGAGAGCATCTTTCTCCAGTCGAGCACTCATCTGTACCCTGCTTCTCTGCAAATGGGAAACTAGCAGGTGTGACCCTTGGCCAGTTCATCAGGGCGAGTTGATAGTCTTCAACGCTTCTGGTGTTTCAAGGCAAACAAAATAATACCAAATTCCTTACTGTCTTACCTTGAAGGCACAGACTCACACAAGGTTGAAAATTTCATTACATCCTTCAACCCATGTGTTGACAGTAATCTGGATTGAGGTCAACAGCGTACGCCTTCAAATCATTTATTTATAACTTTTCACATAGTGATGAAGATTTTAAACTCTGCATTCGGAAAAAAGCTGCACTCGAATCAGCACTCTGTTGCGGCAGAATCTTGGTCGGGTCACTTCTAAGTCTCTCTGAGCTTCAGTTTGCTCTTCTGTGCACTGGAAGTGTAATAACTGGACCCACCACGTTACTGAAATAATGCTCGTCAAGGGTTTTGCTGACTAACTTGCCACCTTGTCATCCTGCCGTACTGCGGCCTCTGTCGCTTGAACATAGATGTCTTACGTGGCCAGTGGGGAGTGTGACAAGCCGGCACAGCTGGCCTCTGCAGACGACCTCACTGGCGCTGTCACTCTCCAGGAGTGGAATGAGCCCTTGCCTTTTGCTCCTCACTGCTCAGCAGAGACCCCTTTGAGAATCTGTAGAAGACGTCAGTGTAATGGAAAGAACGCGCAACACCAAGAATAATTCCCGACTAACAGGATGTCATATTTTAATCCAACCACATCAATAACGCACTAAATGTAAACAGTCTAGACACACACATTAAGATGTAGAGACTGACATAAGGGATTTAAAAAAAAAACGAGTCCCAGCTATACAAAATCTATAAGGAATCCACTTTAAATATAAAAACCTAGATGGGTAAAAAGTATATACCATGCAAACACTATTGAAAACTATATATTTATTATATGTATGTACTTAACTAAAGAGCCTGGAAATAATGAGGCAAAAACTGATGGAACTAAAAACAGAAAAAGATAAATCCACAATTGCACTTGGCAACTTTACACTGTCTCTCAGTGATTCATAGAACAGTAGACAGATAATCAGTAAGAATAAATAAGACTATCAACCGTGTTGATCTAATTGACTTTTAGAGAATATTTCATTCAACAAAAACAGAATACGCATTCTTTTCAAGTCCACATGAACCATTCAACAAGATATTCTGGACAATAAAGCAAACTCTATCAAACTGAAATGATTCAAAGTTTGTTCTGTGAGAATGACAGAATTAAATTCAAAATAGTAACATAAAGATATCTCAAAATTTTTCCAAATTCTTGGAAATTAAATACAGCTCTAAGTAGCCCATGGATCAAAAAGGAAGGTACAACAGACATTAGAAAATATTTTTAATTTACCAAAAAAGAAAAGCTGACATATCAAATTTGTGGGGCATAGTTAAAAAAGTGTCTAAAGGGAAACCATTAATTGTTTATGTCAGAAAATAAGACATAAATATCTTACTTATATGGCCTAAGCTTATACCTTAAGAAACTAGGAAGAACAAAATAAAAAATAAAGCCAAGGCAAGCAGAAGGAGGGAAATACTAAAGATGAGTGAAAATCAGTAAAATGGAAAACAGAAAAGCAGTAGGAAAATATCAATGAAACTGAAAGTTGGTTCTTTAAAATAAATCAAGAGATTTAATAAACCCTTAGCCGGACTGGTCAAGGGAAGAGAAAGAGAGGACCTAACCTATCAACAGCAAGAATTAAAGAGGTGACAGCACTATAGACACGGTGGACATTAAGATGAGCATAAGGGACTGTTAGGAACAACGTTATGCCAATAAATTCAACCACTGAGATAAATTGGACAGATTCCTGGACAAACCCAAGCTATCAATGCTCACTCAGGAAAAAATAGAAGATCAATATATGAAAATCAATTGTCTTCTATACATCAGCAATGAACAATCCAAAAATAAAATTAAGATGGTTCAATTCACAGTAGTATCAAAAAGAATAAAACACTTAAGAACAAATTTAACAAAAGAAGTGCAAGACTTATACACTGAAAACTACAAAAACGTTGTTGGCAAATCTAAATAAATGGAAAGACACTCCAAGTTCAGGGATCAGAAGACCCATGTTATTATGATGTCAGTTCTCTCCAAATTGGTCTATAGGTCCAACATCATTCCTATCAAAACCCCAGAAGACTTTTTTTCAGAAAGCTGATACTTAAATGTACATCAGTCCCCTCTAATCCACGGGGGATACATTCTAGGATGCCCAGTGGACATTTGAAAACGCAGATGATACTGAAACCCATAGATGCCATGTTTTTTCCTATATATGCGTACCTATGTTAACGTTTAATTCTGTAAATTAGGCACAGGAGGAGATTATTTAAAGAACACTTAGAACTCAATAAGAAACAAGCAACACAGTAAAAAATGGGCAAAAGATTTAAACAGATGCTCAACCGAAAAAATATATATATATATATATGTAAGTGGCAAATTAGCGCTCAAGAAGGAGCTCAAGCATCATTGGTCATTAACAAAAAGCACAGAGACACTGCTATGCACCTATTAGAAAGGTTTGCCTGGTTTGGTTTTTTAATGAACAATAGCACATGTTGGCGAGGATATGAAGCAACCAGATGCTCATACATTGCAAGCGGGGATTTGAAACAATCCAGCCACGTTGGAAAGCGTCCTGCAAGTGTCTTACAACGTTCGGTATGTACTTATCACGTGATTCAGCAAACCCACTCCGAGGCGTTTCCCTCGTGAAATAAAAATGCACGTTCACACAAAATCCTGCACGCAAATATTGTGGCAACTTTTTCATAGTCACCCAGACTTGGAAACACCGTAAATATCCTTCAGCGGGTGAATGAAGAAATTATGCTATATACCCGTGCGATGGACTCAGCAACAAGGAAGAAACCACGAGACGTGCAATGACCTGATGATTCTCTAGTACTAAGTGGAGGAAGGCCACATGCTGTGTGATCCCCCTTATACACAGCGTGGAAAAGGCAAAATGGTAGAGAGACAGATAACAGATGGGCAGTGGCTGGAGGCAGGGGTGGAGGTGGAGGAGGGCTGACTACAAGGACACAGGGGACCATTTGGGGGGATGACTGAAATGTTCAATATCTTGATCAGTGTTTTGTTTAAAATTCACAACAGAACAAAGTTAGAGACCAACACTTCCCATTTTCAAAACTTACTAGCACTTATCACAGCACCAAAAGATATGAAATACCACGTGTCTGAGAAAGGCTGGCTTTTACTCGAGGTGAATTATGTCTCAATAAAAAGGGTACATTTTTCTGTAAGCAATACCTCGATATGTTTTTTAATATGATGTCCATTTCTCATTTTACGATATAAAGTAGGCTCTAGACCCAGGTCTGGCCCATAACAGATGTGAATAAACATCTGTTGAATGGATACTGTCGTTATTAGTAGAAGTGACTTCTCATCAGTGTGGTGCCTACACCTCTCTGGCCACCATAACCTGGCCCACCGTGGGCACAGGACACAAATTTGGACAATCGGAGTCTTTCCTCGGGATTTTTTTCCAAACGAAACCAGTGGTTAAAGTACCTTTCCCCATGGAATACTACTCAGCCTAAGAAAAATGACAGGCGGCCACGTGCACCAACGGGGCTGGACCTTGAGATTAGCGCGTGAAGTGAAACAAGTCAGATGGGAAAAGTCAAGAACCGTATGATTTCACGCGTCTGTGGGGCATGAAACGGAAAGCAACAGACAAAGAGAAACTCATGGACACAGACAAGCGCATGGCGGTGACCAGAGGGTACAGGGCTGAGGGGGAGGTGGGCAAGGGTAACGCTGATGGAAGGAGACTTGACTTTGAGTGGTGAACGCACGATGCGATATACCGAAGCCGTACTACAGAACTGCACACTTGAAACCTAGATAATGATAATTTTATTAACAAATGTCTCCCCAATAACTGTAATTTTTTACCAAAAAAGTTTTAAAGCTTGTCCTTTATAGACCGTGTGCCCGATCGGCCTGAAGCGATGTCGTCCCCTCGCGAGAAGCTGGTCCTCAGAGGAGTTGAGAGACAGCCGGGGAGAGTGGACGGCGTGGAGTTCTCGGACCCCGTGAGGCCGTTCGCCCCAGCCTTTCCGTAGGTTTGGTTACCTGAATCAGCAGATACCCCTTTTTCAGTAAAACTAGTTTCTATCACTTCTATCAAAGATTCTGGAAACCAGGAATAACATTGGGAGTCACAACAATAGCCAACATTTATTGAACGTGGACCCTCTGCCAGGCACACTGTTTTTATTCATTTCCTTCAGTCCTCGCCATAAACCTATGCATCAGGCCCTCCTTTTATGCACATTTTATAGACAAGGAGCCTTGGAGAGTTCAAGTCCAAGGTCTCGCAACAGGCACAGTCAGTATCCATATGCCATTGGTACCATTTATTTTCCATACATTAATCCGTTTAAAGGGGAAACTCTGAACTTTAAAACTGGTTTATATGGTGGTTCTCTCTCAACTGTGGCTCCGCATTAGAACCACCTGGGACGCTTAAAAAACAGTGTCATTGGTCAGGTGCCACCTGAGGACCAACCAAATCAAAACCTCTGGGTTAGGACCAGGGTGTCAGTATTTATTTAGAGCTCCCCAGTGGGGCCCAGGTCAAGAAGCCCTGACTCAAGAGTGTAGGATTTTCTTTACTATCAAAGGCACTTCCTGCACCCCCTCCCCCACCGTGACGGGGTCCAGAAATGTGATCCTCCGCAGCTTTTAACAGGGATGCAGAATTCAAACGGGATTTCCAGAATTTCCAGTTAAATGGGGGATCTCCATTAAAATGCTTTCAAGGAAGAAAAAGAAGGCTTCTGTGCCAGGGTCTGGGGGGAAAAAATAGAGGTTTCTTACGTTGATTTTATAGCGTTGTTTATTGGGGCCACAAAGGGAAGTAGTAAGAACATGATAATGCTCAGCCCTATTCATAAAAGCCCCAGTGCACATGCCTTTTGCCAATGCAGCCAGCTGTCAAAACAGGAGACGCAGGAAGAATATTATCTGAGCCCTGGTCACACCACAATTACGCCACGTTTGGGTTTGAACGCCTGGATCCTGGCTCTTACATAACGGCAATAATAATACCAACACATGTCACCCAGACAGTGGGCTTTCATCCATCCCATTTTCAGGGAGTGTCTTAAAGGACAAAGACTTTGTCTTTGGAGGACACTTGCAGGAAGATAAAACTTGGGGTCTGTCACTGCATTTACCCATCAGTCTGTCACTGGGTCGTAAGGAACAAATCAATCACTCCATTATTCTTCCCTTTTCCGGCAAAGAGAGTTGCGACTGAGAGTCTCAGCGTGGCCTTTTAGACAGAAATAAAGCTGTTTCTGTCCCAGCAAAGAGTTTTCTTGTATTCTGCATTCTCTTGGTGAGACGGAGCTATGTTGGACTCCAGCCCATGGGAGAATAAAAATGGCAGGTCGCAAGCATTAGCCGACATCTGCTGGAAGGCTTAGGATCCATCCGGCCAAGTAGACATGACCTTGCACTACCCTTCTAGATATATGACCCCAGGAAGGTTCTAGCCCTATTGAGGAGGCAGCCCCATCCTCAGGCCATGGTCTGTAATGGTCCTTTTTTCACGTATTAAAGTTGTGGGCTCTGGTAGGTAGGGAGCATGGTCAGTGTTAGTCGGCTGGCTTGGGGATTAAAAAGATGAGATCTGGACCCAAGCAGGCATCTGCTCCACCCATTCTCCTCCATCAGAGCACATATTCCCACTGAGGCATCATGGACCTGAGTTCGAATCCTGGTTCTGCTGCTCACTATTGTGTAACACTACACAAGGGATTTATCTCCCTTGTCTTAGTCAGCTCGGCTGCCATAACAGAATCCCACAGATTAGGGGGTTTAAACAACATTTCTCATAGTTCTAGAGGCCGAGACGTCCAAGGTCCAGGGGTCGGTCCGCTCGGTTCCTGGCTTGCAGAGAGCCACCTTCCCACCGTGTCCTCAGAGGGTGGAGAGAGAAAGTTCTGGCCTCTTTCTCTTTTCATAAGAACATTAATCCCATCGGGAGAACTCCACCCTCATGACCTCATCTCAACCTAATTCTGTCCCAAAGGCCCCACCTTCGAATGCCACCACCCACTGGGCTAGGGCTTCGACATATGAACTTTGGGGGGACATGAACATTCAGTCCCTAACACTTTCCCAGACTGATGCATCAGGACTCTTTTCCACTCAAGGACAGAAAACCCAGACCAAAGCCGGGGGACTAAGCACAGAAAGGACTTCGTTGGTTCACAAACTGAAAAATCCGGGGACGTCCCGCTCAGGGCGTGTCTGAATTCAGAGGCTCAAAGGACAACTGGAACCGGTCTCCCCTTTTCCACTTCTCTTTCCTTGAAGTTGGTTTTACTCTCAGATAGGCTAGGATGCCACTATGTCCGCTGGGCTCACATTCTGCACCCTGAGCCAAGAAAAAAGACAGCAGGAACTCATCGCATCTCCAATGAGTTCCCTGTCTGGCTCCCATTGGCCTCATACGTCCATCCCTGAACTGATCAGAGGCCAAAGGGGTAGGATAACCAGATGGGCCAGTTCTCAGGCACGAGGGGCCAAGAGAGGTCCATCCTACCTGAGCTGCCTGCTAAGAACGGGGTATGTGGGGGGAGGGACACTGGGTAAGAAAGACAGCAGGTGCCTCTACAATACAGAGCCCCAGTTTCCTGATCGTAAAATGGGGAAATGGTACCCAACTTCCAGGACGTCTGTGAGAATAAAATTAAATAGTATGTTTTGATATAATACTGCATGGTGCTAACAGTACCAGCTGGGGCTAAATAAGTTATTTAGTGTGTGTGTGTGTGTGTGTGCGTGCGTGCGCGCGCACGCACGCACACACACACACACACACACACACACACACGCACGCACGCATGCACGCACGCCACTATTCTATTCCATAAGGGCCTGCCCTTGGCATTCTTGCTTCCCCCTATGATGGCAATCATACATCTCCTGCAACCCACAGAGGAAGTGATCAGTGGAGAGCATTTTCCAGGCATACGGGTCCTCCTGAGGCAAGGTGTTAATGAGACCTCAACAAAGATGGGAAACTCTTTCTAAGGGTCATCTCCAGAGTCTCTGGAGAGGGGGACATCAATGGCCCCTAAATGCTTTGAATGGGGAAGCCACTGGGGTCTCAGGGATTCCCCAGTGACATGCGAATGGACCAAGAAAGGGCTTATCTTAAATGCCAGCTAATAGCTCAGTTATCACTTCGCACAGAGCAGGGATTATCTGAAATGGCACTTGATACCAGCTCTGGAGGGAGACGGGAAAGGAAGCCATAAGAAGAAATGGGAGCAGAGAGAGGCAGGGGGCCTGATTCCTGCTTTTACCTCTCCCTGGGGCACGGTCTCCACCACTTCCCCCTCAGACCTGAGCTTAAAAGAATGTTAGCAGCTACGGCTTAGAGAACACGCCTTGCTGGGCGCCCGTGACTTTAGCTCCCACTGTGCTCTAGCTGCGTGGCCTTGGGCAAGGTACAGCAGCTCAGTGAGACTCCATTTCTCTCTTTCTTTTTTTTTTTTCAGCAAAAATGTCTAATAATAAGGCGTTAACACATATTGAGTTTTATTCTACTTCAGGCATGTTTTTACGTGTATTAACTCATTTGAGTTTCCTAATATCCCTGTGGAGTACTACCATTATTTTATTTTATGGATGAGAATACTGAAGTTCAGAGAGGTTAAGTAACTTGACCAAGGTCACACAGCCAGGAACTGACAGCCTTGATTTGCACCCAAGAAAGCCCAAGCACTTAGTCTCTGTACCGATTCCTGACACTGAGTTCGGCAAACAGCATTCGATGACATTAGCTGTTATTGCTACTCTTTATGCTAATAGGAAGAAATTAATACTGAAGGAATCTTTTTATCACCAACACCATCATTATTAAAAGATTCCACAAAAGTATTTTCATTTGGGAAAACAAAAATAATAAAATAAACTAGCATGAGCTATCTACATTTGTATTACTTAGATATATTTAAAAGCAAGCAATAGAAACCTACCCTTACACACTAAAGCAAGAACTAATATATATCAAAAGGTTACTTGGAAGGTCATGGAAATGAAGGAGAGGATGATAGAGATGATGATATAGCTATATAGCCATAGATATAAATATAGATGATGATGTAGATATAGATATTGATGGATGTCTTAATTACCAGGTGAGAGAACTCCTTTCATGATGTGTATGTATATCAACTCATCACAATGTACACTTTAAATATCTTATAATTTTATTTGTCAATTATATCTCGATAAAAGTGGAAAAAATTTTTTTTCAAGAAGGGGAGCAGAAACCCATCAACAAGCTTTGAAGTAAATGACTTTGCTTCAATCACCTCCCACCCCGTGTGTCTTGGATTCCCAGACGAGAGAAGAGGATTGACCAAGGAGGGTCAGAGACCCAGCCCAGCGGCCAGGGGTGGAGTTCCATGATTGACAGCCCCATCAGAGCCACGCAACACAGACAAGGGACAGCTCCCCAAAGGAAGTGACACTGAGCAAACAGAAACAACCAATGACAAACGCAGCCACTGCCATAGCACAGGACGGACGCCTTCTAAGAATAACAGAAGCCCCAGGGAGAGAGGTCCTTATCTAAGCTTTCACATCTATTATCGGAAGCAATCCAGACAGGGCTCGAATCACAGAGATAATGTCACACACGGTCAGGAGTCTGGAGTGTCTTTGAGATTCAAGGCCAGGGCTGGGTAAGGACCTTCAAGCAGCTTCCCAAGGCGCAGCACCCAGAAGAAGACGCTAACTGGATTTATGGGGCACATTATTGATAAACTCAAGGACCATGTGTCATAATTCATTACGCTGACAGAGAAGCAATTGGTACTAAAGGTTTTGTAGTAACTTGATAGACTTGAGCCTGATTTATGTGTTGAGTGCAAATTGCTCCCAGGGGTACCCAGGACGCCAGGTCCAAACTACCCCTTCGGACTCCCTCCTGTGTGCCTGAAAGGGTTCACTCAGCAGGATGACCTCTGCAGTGTCACCACTGCTTGTTGTGTCCGTGCGAGGAGCTGGACGTAAAGACACACCAGGGGTGAGACCGTACCCAAGACTATTTGCCTTTGCAATGGGCCACGGCCACGGCTGGACATTGTTAAAATACTCCAGAAGGAGATATTGTTTCTCGTCTTTCCATGAGAGCTGCTCTCAAGGTATAACGAGCCATCTACTTGTTTCTTTTTCTAATGCTTACTGACAACTGTTAAGAAACAGACTCTCTGTTAGCGCTTTATGGTTATAAAAATACCTAAGAGGTAGCTCCCGCCCTAAAACAGGAATGAAAAGACCGGGGTTCTCAGTGCGTCGGGACCATTTAGCTATCTACTCAAACTCGGGTACATTACTCCCCCTCCTTGATCCCCAGTTTTCTCAACCGAAACATGCAGATCACAGTGAATCTGTGCCTGTACCCAAAGGCCTCGGGAAGCTCAAAGATCTGGCGCACGTAGAATCGCGTGATTCACTCTATAAATTCAGTATGACGCCCACATTCATGTACATTATCATCATTCCTTGAGCATCAGTTATTCACAGGCTAATGCCAAAGACAAGATTTGAATCCACTATAGCCCTTTAAACTTCAAATAAAAGCTATTCTTATTTATCCTAGTCTGCTAGGGCTGCATAATGGAACATCACAGACTGGCTGGCTTGAACAATAGAAATTTATTTTCTTCCAGTTTTGGAGGCTGGAAGTCCAAGGTCAAGGTGCCAGCCAGGTTGACTTCTGGCGAAACCTCCATCCTTGCCTGGCAGACTGGTGCCTTTCTCGCTGCGTCCTCGCATGCTTTTTGCTGTGCACACGCACTTCTGGTGTCTCCTCTCTTATCAAAAGGATGCCAGACTATTGGGTTAGGGCCTTACGAACTCAATCTACTTCATTTACCTCTTTAAAGGCCCGACGTCCAGCCTGCTCCCCTCACCGACCTGACTGCCAGCAGAACCAGGGGCAGTGGGCCTCTTTAACTCAACTACAGTGGAGAAAAACTAAATTTGCCTTCCCAGAAGCCCTCAGCAAGATCCTCCCAGCATCTCATCGGCCCAGGTTAGCATGGGCCTGCCCGCCATCCTGAACCAATCACTGACGAGAGGGTGGACTTCTCTCCTGGCTCGATAAACCTCCCGGAGTGAAATGGACTCATGGAGTCAATCATGGTTCCTGTCATGCTTCCTGTCCTCGAGGGGTTTGTATTCTAAAAATGAAACGGCAAAGGTGTCTTCGAAAAGGGGATGCTAGCAGGGAATGTTTCTTTTTCATTTTCCATTTTCTTGATGTGTATATCTGCTCTTGGTATCCAGCCGGTTAAAAAGGCGACGTTTGGAAGTTGACTTCAAGTGAAGAAAAGGGGATTTTTCATGAGGAAATGGTGCCACTGTGGGATAAACTTTTTACCTCTTCACTAGGAAGCAAAGGAGCGCCTTTCTGAGCATCTATGGGCCGGTCACTGCGCGTTACTAGTTTGTGATCTCGTCTTATGCTCACATCCTACCTCGACTACTTATAGGATGAGCATTATTCCTGCTGTCAAAGAAACAAGGCCCAGAGATTCGAGAAATGTGTTCAAGGTCACACAGCTAGCTCGTGGCGGAGTCGGAACCAGAACGCAGGGCTGTGTGTCTGGCTCCGCGTTCATATTATTCATAGCATGTCATCATTATTCCTACATTTGGCTGGAGACTTCCTTCCATGATTTCCCCCTTTTTATAATAGCTATAACAATAATAAGTACAATTTATTGAGGATCGGGTATCATGCAGAATATTTAAAACGTGAGAGCAGCCAAAAATATAACGTGTCTAGGAATTAACCCCCTCAAAAAAAAAAAAAACAAAAACGAATGCACTAGAGCTTCATGGATAAAAGTAAAGCTCTTATAAAGACCATAAAAAAGGCATGAATAAATTAAGACAAACACCAGATTCATGAATAGAATAACAACATTGTAAGGATATTAATTTCTCCCAGCATTAATCCATGGATTTAATGTAGTTCTAATCAAAATTCCAGCAGAATTGTTTGAAGAATTTGAAAAACTGAGTCTAAAATATAGAGAGAAATAAAAAGGCACGAATATTCAAGGTAATTCTGAAAAAAAAAAAGGAAGTTGAGGAAGGAATCGCTTTACTGAAAATGAAGACACATTACCGTAGTAAGTCGTAGTAATGTTTTTAAGCATGGTGTAATCTTAGAAACAGACAAGTCGATCTATAAAGCAGCACAGAGACTCCAGAAAACTCCTACATGTATAGAAGACTGGCGTCATATCCCAATTGGGAAAGGTTGAATTATTTAGTAGATTTTGTTGGGAAAATTGGTTCGCCAGAAGGAAAAAGAAAATTGGATTCCTTCCTTCGCTCCGAAAGTGAAAGACAAATTATAAAAGTAATCAAAGAAGATGGAGGAAATATTTTGAGCCTTCAAAACAGGCAGGTTCTCAAGCAAGATCTAAAAAAAAAAGCCAGTAGGATGCGAAGTGTATGGTTACATCAAAATGGAGATCTCGCTCAAGAAAAGACATCACTGTACATTTACCACGCCTGTCGCTGTGAAAAGATATGTGTAATGTCTCAAACCCACTGGTGCTGATTTCTAGGGAAACACCTACGAAATAACAAGAAAAATACAGAAAAACCATTAGAAAAAATGAGTAGAGTCTATAAAAGAAAATAGAAGACGAAACACTAAAAATGTATGAAGAGATTATCAATCTCATTGATAATCGAAGGAAAGCACATTAAATCCACAATGATATAGCATTTTATACGCATCAGATTGGCAGAAATTACAATCAGAGAACATCGAGTGTTAGGGACAAGGGAAAGGATGGGGCAGTCCAAGGAAAACCTCGGGACTCAGTACTATTAACTAGTCATCCATCCGCCATCCACATGGGTATGTGCCTGCAGAGGGACTTTCCCACAAAACCATAGGGACCTATGTGTAAAGATGTCCCCATAGTTTTTTCTGTGACCGTAACAACTCTGATGTCCCATTCTTCATCATTAGGGGAACGGGATAAGCAAACAGCATCTATAAACACATGAACTCCTGGGCCAAAGTCAGGATTTAATGAATTAGATGGAACGACATGAAGAAACGTCAAAAAAAAAAAAAAAATATATATATATATATATACACACATACATACGTGTGTGTGTGTGTGTGTGTATTGCATGGAGAAAAGTAAGCCATCACAATCATGAAAGCAACTCTACATATTTTATCAATTTCCACGCACAAGTCTGCATTCACGCACAAAGGGGGACTGGGAAAATATGTATTACATATACTAGAATGACGTGGGAGGAGAGTTAAAGGGAGAACGAGGTTGGGGGAGAAGACACAGTAAAAAGAATGAAAACGTGAGGAGCTTGCTCTGCCAGGAACACGAACAAATCCACCCTGTGCCCTGAAGTACCAACCTCGCTCTCCAAAACGGTGGGAAAATTGCTTTGCGTGCACACTCTCACTTAATCCTCACAAAAAATGCTGTGAGGTTAAGTATCATTGTTTCTCCTACTTTTGTTTTGAAAACGAAGGCTCAGAGAGGGTAAGGAACTTTTTCAAGGCCACAGAGCAAGTGAGTGGTAGGAGAGGGGCTTGAAATGGGGTCGTGCCCTCGGTCCTCTACTGTTAGCATCGTTCTCCACCGCCTGTGTTTAAAGAAAAAAATCTGCCCAAGTTCTACGTGGTAGAGTACAACAAAGTGCCGGTGTATTAAATTATTTCGCTCACATCTGAGTTTTCGTAGAACCTAAGATGTTCACTGCTACAGGTTTATTTATAGTTGAGTAGCAACACCTGACCAAGCAAAATAACAACTCGCGCTCAACAATTTCACAGCTTCTAATGGAAAACAAAGCCCAAATAAGCTGTTTCTTGCGGCCCATCTTTTCGCGTGATGCAGCAACTCGACCGTAGACCATCTTTTCCCAAGTAAGTTGCATAAGGTTTTCAATGCCAACTGTACAGTTATATGAGCCAAAATCTATATAAACTCAATGCAACGTTTCGCTGCACCTTCCAAAAACCCAAGAGCGAATTTACCTTCCGTAATTATTACTGGAACGAAAAGTGCAGTCCTGGAACTCCCTGAGAACCAAGTACTGATAGTCACAGACAAGGCCTGGTACTTCGTCTATGCTTGACGAGTGCTGAGCAGATAGGAAAATGGATGGATGGATGGGTGGGTGGATGGATGGGTGGATGCATGGATGAGTAAATGGACGATGGATGAGTAAATGATGGATGAGGGGGAGGATGGAGAGTGAGCGGCTAAATTACATATGTCCGTTCTTAGCCCCTAGCTGGGCTTCTTAAGTAATGCCATAACCAAGATGTGCCCACAAGTACATCAAGGTGATGACCGTATTTTACCCTCTCTCAAAAAAAATGCCCTTGAAAATGTTAGTGCTATTTTTAAGCTGGTATTTCCTCTTACCCTTCAGGACACTTACAAATCTGCCAATAACCACTCTGAAAGTGTAGCATCTCTTGGGAGACGCAGCAGTGTGACTTAGTTCAAAAGCCATCCTGAGGCCCCCAGAGGCTTCGGAAATTGCTTTTTTGTTCTTTCTTCCCTTGCATCTTGCCTAGTCTCGGTGTTGGGAAGAAAGTGGAAGAGGAAACTCATCACCAGCTGAGCGGAATGTCGGTGCTTTCAGAGGAGGCCGCATCAGACCCTGGGCCCAGCACCCACGTCTCAAACGCCCTGGAAAGTGTGTTTCCTTGAGGTGCCCTTCAGAGATGTCACCCTCAGCTACCAGAGACCCAGCTTCTGCTGCCAAGCACCTAACTCGCCGCCTCCCTCCACACGCTGAGCTCGTTCCCCCGACAGCGGGCAGAGCCACCGGAACTCCATATCAAACGCACCCGTGACGCAGAGCCGGGCTCAGGAGACCAGAGACTAAGAAGTGAGGAGTTCCAACTTAGGTTCCTAAAACAATCATTTTGGTTTCCATTCAAGATTTCCCTGCTAGAGTCGTTTTCACTGGAGCTTGGTCCAGCACCATTAAGCAATGTTCTCCCTGCTTGCGAGTTACAGGCACCACTCTCTGTCATAAAAACGGCCACGCGGCTCCCTGCGTGGTAACCCGGCCTGACGCAGCCTTCGTTAACCTATCTATCTGCGTTGGAAGGTCTGAGAACCCCAAAGAGCCCTTCAGCTTATATAATATCTATCACAATCTCGGCTGAAGGAGAAATTTCTGGATTATCGGATTATATTTCATGAATGCTCGTTTCTGGCTTGGGTAAGTTCCTTAACCATCCTAAGCCTAAATTTGCTCATGTGTAAAATGGAAAGAAAGTACTCATCTTATAAAACTGTTATAAAGATTCCTCCATTCAGTAAACAGCTTTGGAGGACCTACTCTGTGCGTACAATACGTTAAGCGCAGAGGAGGAAGTAGCTAAGCTGGACTCAGAGTCATCGTAGCCTGGGTTGAAGCCTCGCTTGCCCCACACCCTCATCGCTGAGGACATCACTGACCTTCCTCAGCCTCAGCTTGCCCTGCTACTGATGACTTCCTCCCGATTTTATGAAGAGTAAATTAGGTATGACAGGATAGGACACTTAGCACAGCATCCGCACCATAAAAAGCATTAAAAGACAGCGAATGAAGCGTCATGGGGAACACGAGGTGGTATGGGCACACATAAGCCAAGCAGGGGTCTGCGATGCGGAAGGCACACTGCAGAGGTTAGCCCCCCTTCCTCGCTCCATCATCTCTCCCCCCACAAAGTACTGAATCCGAGCTCAGTAAGGAAAGAGCTAGAAATGGAGCCAAGATCTTAGAGATGCAAAGCTGGGAAAAGACACCAGTGCCTGGCTGCCAAGGAACCTCATTCTGGGCTCCCCCCTGGAGCAGAGAGAAGTACAAAAGCATTCAGGAGGCATTCCTGGACTGCCGGCTCCAAGACGGGAGGACCCAGCGGCGAGCTGGCGGGTCCGGTATCCTCGGGGCATGGATGTGGGGAACCGGGAGTAATTCCAGCTGGGAGAATTCCTGGGAAGACGACACGTGCTGGGCCAAGATCCCCTGATGAGGTATGGACTGGAGCCGTCACTCGGGCCCAAAGACAGGTCGTTGTGCAATGGTGACCACGACAACAGGACAAAAGAGGGCTGACGTCATATTATTATTATAGACGTGGGTGACGCTGGTGCCGCACTTGCTGTCCTACACACGAGACTTTACCGAAAGTGGGAAAACACAAGTGTTTGGGACTCTTTGAGAGGCAAGTGGCAGAAACCCAACTCAAACTGATTTAAGTAAAAATATTAAAATGGGCTAGCTTGCCTAATTGATGGGTAAGATTTCAGGCGTGACAAGATTCAGGCACTCAGGTGATGCCCTCAGGAATCTGTCTGTCTCCATTTCTCGGCTGTTTTACTCTGTTTTGTCTCCCTTCAAAGAGTGCTCTTCCCGTGGAGAGGGAAGAGAACCTCTTTAAGAAGGTTTAGATCTTGTTCTTTCAAGAATTCCAAAAAGTTCCCTTTCCCCAGAGTTGCAACAAAAGGGCCAAGATGCTCACTGGCTCTAATTGGTCCAATGTGATGGGTGATGTTTTCAAAGGCCAGGTCTGGCTCATACACCCAGCTCTACACTGGAATAGATCAAGCCAGCTGGGCCACCCGCCCTCAAAGGAAAACGGGGCATTACTTCTCAGAGAGGGGTCACGAACCTGAGGACAGGTAAAAAGTCCAGATATAGAGCACAGTTCCCTACAGCTCTGTCCCTAGGCATCCAAAGAAGATCTGAGAGCGTATTCAGCAGTTAACCAAGCTCAGATGGTTTCAGCAAGGATAGAAAGAGAAACAGACTCAGAAACGCCATTATGACAGTTAATTAGGTGACATTTATCACCCTGATTGATCATGCAGCATTTAGCCTCAACGTTTTTTTTTTTTCTTTTGACAAATTGAGGCAAGGTTTACAAAAACTAGCAGACATGACGGTGACTTGCCAAATGAAAAAAGTGAACAGGAAACGCAATTCGATATGATTTCATAAAAGATTTTTCCCATCGCTTCTTTTTCCTGGTGCATTTTCTTTCCACCGACAATTCTTATCTCTACCTTTACTGAACAAAGACACTGGACGCAGCTGCTGAGGATCAGTAAAGAAAATCCTTCTTTTATTAACAAGACTGGTGTTAGCAGAGGAACAAAATCCATGTTTGGGGGTCCGCACTGAACTCTCAGGCCATTTCAAAGAAATATGGCTGACGAGGGCCAACGTTATTTCAGGCAATTTCATGATCAAATGTCTTATTAGGGTGTTTAAAATTTTTATAGAGATTGTAAATCAGAACTATTTTCCAGTTGCCCTAAGTATTTAGGTGCTACACGGAAAGCAGATCAAATTGAAGGGTATTGTACACATTTTTTACTGAGATCCCCAGGGTATAAATCACTCCACCTGAAGCATGGACTTCTTCAGTTAACATGGCTGTGAAAACAACATTCGATGCTCCTTCAGCGACCTCGTCAAAGGCGGGACTTGAGTTACGACAGCAGTGCCAAGTTCTTGTCCCCTTCAAATTGGGGGCCACATGCCAAGAATCAAAGGGTGCTACTCAAAGCCTCCCCAGAGACAGTCGTGAGCTACTTTATTCTATTGTTTTGGCCCCAAAGAATACCGTGGAACAAGAATCAGAAGACAGACAAAGGTGTGTAGACATGTTGGAAGGAATTTAAAAACTTTTTAAAGGAATTTTAAAACTCCCTTCTCTTTAAAAACAGAGGGTCACTACCCATCACACTTTAAGGTGTGTATCCCTGGATCTAGCCATTTCAGTTTAGAGATTTAACCTACTGACATATGCAGACAGATGTCCCGGGATATTTAATGCGGCCTTGGTTACAGGGGCAAAGATCAGAAAGAAGGCAGAGGTCTTTCAATATGGCGCTGATTAAATCAATGGTGGCACAGCCTCGTAAGAGTATGGCCAGCAAACAGAGCAAACAGGTCTTGATGAACTGAATGACACTACCTCCCAGATGTGTCATTAAACAAGAAAAAAAAAAAAAAGGTAGAGTAGAATGCCGTTTTGTGTTATTTTTTCATGTATGCAAATATTTTGTTGTGCACACACAGAATACCTCTGTGACAAAACAAAAACAAAAACAAAAACAAAAACCTAGTATTCTCCTCTGTGGAAGGAAACAGAGGTGAGCCTCATTCTCACTGTTATACCTTTTAAAACTACTTTTTGAAGTTTTTACCATGTGTGTACATAATTTTTTAAGTAGAATTTTAAGCAAAAAGATATATGGTGGCTTGCATTAAATCTAGCAGGAAATATAAAAGATTTCTGAGGAAAAAAAAAAGGAAAAGTATTCAGACATACAAGAGATCTCTGATGGTGTGACAGATTGAATTCTTGTCCCCAACTCTTTACTAGCTCCCTTAACGGAATTAAACATCCTCGTCCCTTTGCAATCTTCCGCCCGTGGGTGGGTGTTCCTCCCGACCCACTGATGTCAGTCCTGGCCACATGACGTGCTGTGGCCAGTAGCATCTGTAGATGTGATGTAGGCAGAGGCTTTCAATGTGCCTCTGGGATCTAGCTTGACCTCTTGCACATCTGCCATCCACCATGAAAAGAGCAAACCCTGGGCAGCCATGGCCCAGGATGAGGCACTATATGGAGCAGATCTGGACCAACCCGCCACCTGGAACCAAGCCAAGCTAACCCAACAGAGCCCAGAACTACAGGCTACATGCAGACCGGTGAGCGAGAAACGAAATCATTGTTGTCATAAGCAGAGGTTTGGGGGGATGTATGTTATGCAGCTCTATCACAGCCATATCTGATACAGCCACACTGATACAGATTGAAGAGTAAATTGCTTGGGTGGCTCTCTCCCACGTCCCCTAGGAAATCATTCCTGATTAACCTCTTCAATGGCACGGGCTGTGCGCTAGTCATCCCTGTGTCCCTTGACTTCTGCACCATGCCTGACACAGAACTTAAGAACTTGAAAAATCCTTCCCTGTAGCTATCTCTACCCAATAGTTCATCTCTATCATATCACACAGTTTACTTCCTTCGGACCATTAATCACAATCTGTAAATACCCTGCTTTCTTCTTCTCTTGTCTCCCTCACTAGAATATAAATTCACCCAAGGAAATGAACCAACAAACAGGGGAGAAAAAATGAAGACAGGGCTTTCTCACTCCGATTTGCCTAAGCACCCCGACCTCTGTTTTGCTGCCCTCTCCCAGTTTCTTAGACTGCCCTGAAAGGTCTCTCAGAAGCTGGCCCCAAACTGCTCCCCGTTCTAACACTCACTGTTCCCCTTATGTAATACCATGGAGTAAGGGGTGGGGAGAAGGAATAGTCCAAAGAACTATAGTCTTTCCGGGGACAGGGATGGGGAGAAGGACCCAGCTAGTAATTAGAGATTTTATTCCTAGGGAAGTAGAGGAGAATGGATATCGGGGCACGGCTTGCATTCTCTCTGACACCAGCTCCAAATCGCTTCCTCCTCCTGGAAGCCTTTCTGGAACCACAGAGCCAGACTCCTGACCGCTGAAGACTTTCACCTGTGCGCTTATGGCTCTCGCATAACCACCTACGGAGAGATGCCGGCCCAGCAATGATTGTGCAGGATGTCGAATGTGAACCCTTAAGCCCTCTTTCGAAGCTCCCCTCACCCCCCGCCGTGAGCTTGGCCACCATCTTTACTGAGGTACTAACATTTCTGTTGGGATGAGCGCCTTTATTATTTGAAAGTAATACATCTCTTCTGCAAAGGGCGAGAGAATGAGGCTGTGACCCTGGCTTTCCGCAAACCGCAAGAGGTACAAAGAACCCATGCGAGCCAAAGACAACAGGTCAAATACCAAAACCTGGGAGGCACCTCTTAACATCCAGAGCACAAACTGGCCCACGCACTCTGCACCACGCACTCCGCACTCCGCACCAGAGAAGGCCTGGGAACTAATCCCCGGATGCGTTGGCGTTCTCCTTCTCCCTTTGTAATTTCTTTTCCTCTCTGCACCACTAGAATATCAATCAGTAGCCCGGAGTCCTTCTGGTTAGCAAGATTCTCATTGGGGAGGCTGCAGCCTAGAAGGCTATTAAAAAGAGAAAGAAAAGCTCCTTCTATAAACATTTCCTGCTGAGGGCTGGAGAGGAGGGAGGGGCCAAGGAAAGAAAATCCGTAAAGGGTAAGAACCCTCGGTCCACATCTCTGGTTGGTGATCCATGAATAAAAGACCAACACACACAAAAGGAAAACCCCCAGGGCAGGAAGGAGCAGGAGGAAGGGCCCCCCACCCTCCACTGCTGCCGTCCCAGGCTCAGCAGGAGGGTGAAAACCCTGAGGCTGCTTCCTGCTGTTCAGGACTGAACACCAAAGCTGGAGAAGGGGTGGCCTCGTGCCTCCCCACACCTTCCATCATGCCCGCAGGAAAGGCAGTAAGTTCGTATCTGTTGGGCTATCACCGTGGCCAGCACAGCATGGAGCATCAGACTTGCATTTATTGTCTCAACTAACCTCCCCAATGCCATGGGGCTGGGGCTATTATTATCCTCATTTTACTGCTGGGCCTGGCGCTGCTCCTTCTGTGCCAAGGTCATGTGGTAATCAGTGCAAGTGCCCAAGTTCGTTTCTCTGACTGCATGGGCCTTCCCCCCGGACCTGTGCACCATCCTGCCCTTTTATGCTATGACAGAATGAAACAGGAGGTGTGCCAGGTCGTATCATAGAGCCACCGGTCTCCAGGGTGACCCAGGGGCGGAAACAACTGATGGGCACAGCCCTTTTCATTGACGAGCTCCTAAGCTTTGGGGAAGACTCCTGAGAATCTATAAATAAGAGTTAAGCAACAGCAATCATGATAATAAACAGAGTCACTGAACTGTGCCAGGCGCTATGCTGTTATACAAATAATCTCGCTTGATCCTCTGATGTAAAATTACTGTCCCCATTTTTGTTTTGTTTTTAATTTTTAAAATTGTTCAGCTGCAGTTGACATACAATATTATATTCGTTTTGGGTGTGCAACATAGTGATTAGACATTTATGTAACTTACAAAGTGATCCCCCTGATAAGTTTAGTGTCCCCCTGACACAGTACGGAGTTATTACAATAGTACGGACTATGTTCGCTGTGCTGTACTCCACATCCCTGTGACTATTTTGTAACTACCAATTTGTACTTCTTAATCCCTTCCCATTTTTCACCCGACCCCCAAACTCACTCCCATCTGGCAACCATCGGTTTGTTCTCTGTATCTCCAGTTCATTTGTTTTGTTTGTTCATTGATTTTGTTTTTTAGATTCTACATATAAGTGAAATCATATGGTATTTGTCTTTCTCTGACTTATTTCGCTTGAATTAGTACCCTCTAGCTATCCGTGTTGTTACAAATGGCGAGATTTCATTCCTTTTTATGATTGTCCTCATTTTAGAGATGGGAAAACAGGCACAGAGAAGTCAAGTACATGGCCAGGATGTCACAGCCGACAGCAGCAGAGCTGCAATTCAAAAGCAGGTCTGAAGCTACGGAGCACTGGGTGCCAGCCCCGAGGTGGCTCCCCATAGTCGAATCTGGTAAACTGAGCTCCTTCGCCCAGCTCACATCCACTGCCCTGATCAGGGGATTGCCAGATGCCAGTTGGCTTAACACATCAGGATCCAGTCACGAAGTCGGGAGAAGACTGGCTGCCTGAACAAAGCCTAAGTTCTGTGAGGAAGAAGGATTCTGGGGACCCGGCCCTTAGCTCGGGTGACCAAGAGTGTTCACTACCTTCTATAGCCTCCAGAATTCCAGTGGAACTGTTCCTCTCAAAAAACAAACAAACAAACAAAAACAAAACAAAAACAAAAAGTGGGAAAAGACTCCATCTCCAAGGTCTGGGGACTGTAGCCAGGTGTGTGGGTGAGTGATTGGGGGTGGGAGGGGTCAGTAGTTGCCATGGATATAAAACTTTGTAGTGAGATATCGGGGAACAGACTTCCCAAGCATAAGGAAATGCAGTATCCTCTTAATGTAGCTCAGATACATCATTTATTTTACTTTAGAATAAAGTCGAGAAGAAACACAAGATTCAGGGCAGTGTTTTACCTCTGGCAGGTGACGCAGACATAGGTAACTGTAAGTTACTGGGGCGTTTTGGCTGCGGACGGGCAGGGATTCACAGGTGCCCGTCCTGTTATCAGTGGCAGATCAGCCAGGGCTACGGAGACGCCGTGATGATGGCGTGTGCCGAACCACAGCGTCCGGTGAATGCAACGCTGGGCCCTTCCAAATAAGATGCGGGGAGAGCTGGGCACGTGGTGTTATATATCAATCCGCCCTATTCTTTTTTTTTTTCTTTTTTTTCTTTTTCTTTTTTTTTTAGTAATAGAATCTAATTTGATTTATTCATCCTATTCTTTTTAATGGTGACACTGTGTCCTATCGTATGATTGTCCTAAAATAGAATTAGCCCAGTGGTCTATTGGTAGAAATTTATATTATTTCCAGTTTGGGTGTTTTGGGTTTTTTTTTTTCCTTCTAAACTGTTTTTATTGTGAGGATGGTTTGGGGACAAGAATAAAATTGTTTCTCACGGGCAAAGAGATGCCACTTCCCTTTAGGAAAGACCAGCATCTGTCCCCAAGTAAGTAGTATCCGTGATGTGACTCATCTGGCTGTGGCCATCGTGAAAGCGTCTTTTCCCAGGATCCTCTCTGGCCTCCGCGAATCGACTTCCAACATCCCGTGAAAGCCGGGGATGTGAGACCCCGGTGAGCACCTGGAACGGCCGCCGAAGGCTGCGCGGATAGACTGCACTTGCGCTGTTATTAACACCTGATTACTCATTAAAACCAGACTGTCAACCAGCAGCGGGTCCCTTTCCGCTCCGTTTGAAGAGGATGCTAAATGAACCCCGGAGAGCCAGGAGACAGCCCCTCCTGCAACCCGGCGCCTTCCTTGGGCCGATCGGTCCTCCCCACTCCATCCGCTGCTCTGGATAACCGAGCGCCCCTCACTGGCTGTGCAGGCCTTTCCGTGCGATGTAATAACGATGTTGATAATAACAACAGCCGTTGCATATTGAACCGCTTACTACATGCGACATATTTCACGATTTGGTTAACATAAATGTGCAAATAGGCATGGAGAACATAAACTCGTTGCCCAGTAACAGGCAGCCAGCACTGGTATCCCAGGGCCTGTCTGCTCCAAGTCCCCAGGTCCAGTGAGATGAATCGAACCTGACGACCAGGAGGAAAAAAGAAATAACAAAGACTTCACTACTGAGATGCCCGAGATGATTTGTGTCATGTTTCCACTGTCTAGCGCTCTGCTTGGCACGTAGTAGGTGCTCGATAAAATTTGGTCACATGAACGGAGAAAACCGGGAGCTCTTACGGGTTGCTTTGTGGGTTACGGTAAGCCAGATGCGGAGGAGGCGTCTCTGCAGTTCGCTGACTTGGTTGCCACCCCGCAGGCAGCGCGCGCAGAGCGGCGTCAGGAAGCGCGCGCGTGCCCATGCTGTCCGCGCCCCTTCACAGGCCAGCCCTTCAGAGCGGGAGGGGGCCCCTCAAATGATTAGAGAGGTCCCAGGCATCTTCCATAGTTCTTCCCCAACATCACCGAGGGCCGCATTAACCAAATAGCCTCCAATCAGAAAGGACCAAAAAAAAAAAAAAGACTGTGTAACTATCCAAAATGAAATAAACGCAAAACATGGTAATTCATGACATTGTGAAACCTAGGTCGGGCTTTGATTCATTCTGCAGCCACGTGTGTAGAATGAATCAAAGCATAGAAACTCATGAACAGTATAGAAACAAAAAAAAATTCACAAACTCATCAACAGCATAGAAACAACAAAAAAAAAATTCTCTCAATAGTAAAAAAGTTAAATCAGTTATGGCTACGAAAAGGACTTCCTCGAGGCTACTACAAAGGGTAAGTCAACAGATGCTTAAGGTCAATAAAGATGTTTTGATAACTAAGTGAAGTCAGTCATAAAGTAGAAGATGTAGTATCATCCCATTTTTTCCAAAAAGTATAAAACTATTTTTAAAAGAAAAGTCTGGAAGGACATAGAACAAAATATAAACAAGTTGTTTACCCATGCTCGGTTTATGGGTGATTTTTAAACTTTTACTTAAGATATCTGTGGTTTTTTTTTTTAAATAATAAATATGTATTAATTGTCAAACTAAAACTAAATTAAGCCTGTTTTGATGGTGGCGCTTCTTTCAAGAGAGGACTGAGAGAAGAACTCGGTCACGGCCCAGAGCGGGCCAGGAAACAAACATCGGAAACTGAAGACCCGCGCCGAGGAACTGCCAGGGATCCAGGAGAAGCTGGCTGGGAGTCAGAAGATGTCAACACTAGTGGAAGAGTTTTTGAAACTCCGCTCTACTGTGATTCACAAGAATTCCCCGCAAAACCCTGTTATAACTAATTTTAAATATGTCGATGAAACACATGTCCCTTGGAGATAACTAAAAACATCTCGAAGCCTGATATGCAGTGTGAAAAAAACAGCCAGCTCTTGCCACAATTTAGCTGGCACGTCGGCAGGCTCGCAAAGGACTTTCCTTAGTGTTGGTCAGCTCTCCAAGTGGACACTTCGATCTTCCCAAAGACGTCATATTACGTCATGGAGAAGGTCAGGCCTGGGAGTCAGGAGAGGGGCCCAGCCCTGCTACTAGGGCTGTGTGACCTTGACCCCAGCTCTGCTACTAGGGCCTTGTGACCTTGGGCAAGTCCTTCCTCGCTCTCTCGGCCGGCTGAGCTCTTGGACCCAAGCAATAAGATTCTGTCCTTCAGGGATTCAAGACTTGGAAACCGAGACTGGGGAGAGAGACACATCAATGGCAGGGCTCAAGAGGTGGACCGTGAATCCCACCCGCTGTCCGCTCCCCAGGGCCACGCTGGCACTTCCTGTCCTGACAAACACTGCCCTCACTCTGTGACACCCCCCTGTGTTAACCAAGCACCCATTTCTGTTGCTTAGAACCAACGAGGCTTCGCTACTGGGGCTCAGATGGAAGGAAGTCCCTCCCACCCGGCGAGAAGGGAATTGTTCAGTCAGGCGAAGGAGCCTGACCCACGGGGAAAGGCTGCCACACAGAGCAGCTGTCATCCTTGTGCTAAAAGGCAGGGACCCGGCAGGGCGAGCTGTCACGTTCGATAAGCATTCTCAGTCAGCCCCAGCCAGGCTCTCTGAGTACCCAGGCATGAAACCCCCTGGCGTGAGAGAGCAAAAAAAGTGACAATGGACATCATGGGCAGTCTACGTCCGCCACCTTCCCCTACCTGGCTGACCACGTGCCCACATGGAGCCACACCTGGCTGACGGTGTGCCAGCCAGACCCAGGGCACTGATTTCTTTCCTCGGTGGCTTTTCACAGCTGCTGTTGGAATCTTTCTAACACAGTGCTTCTCTGTCGAGGACGACCTCGCTTTCCCGGGGGACATCCAGCAAGAACGCCTGCAGACATTTTCGGTTATCACAACCTATTCCTGGCATCTCTCGGGTAGACACCAGAAGCGTTCGTGTCCCTTTGCTGCTGGAACAAATCACTACAAACTCAGTGGTTGGAAACAACGCGGACTTATGATCTCACAATTCTGGAGGTCAGAAGACGAAGCCGAACCCCCAGGGCTGGTCCCTCCTGGAGGCTCTAGAAAAACCCTGTTTTCTTCCCTTCCCCACCTTCTAGAGGCTGCCTGCGTTCCTAAGCCCAGGGCCCGGATGCCACCGTCGAGGCCAATAGCCATATCTCATCTCTTCCCTGTTCCCATCAACATAGCAACCCTTTTTCTTGCATAGACTCTGGGATCGGATCGGACCCACCTGGATCACCCAGGACAGTTTTCCCACCTCAGGATCCTTAGTTTAAATCATATCTGCAAGGGGTTTGCTTTGATGTGTTGCCATGTAAAGTAACAGCTTCACAGATTGGGGGACTTAGGACACAGACATCAGCAGGGGGAGGGGGCTCATTCTATCTCCCACACCGGGGATGCCGCGGGACTCCTACGGCCCCCAGAGCAAACACTCGTCCGGTGGACAATGTCAAGTGCAGAGGTGGAAACACCTGGGTGCTCTCTACCTCTGCAGGTGCGTGTCCCACCTGCCTTACTTTAACACCGCTTCTTAATGTGGATGATGGCCGCAGACCCCTGACGTGACCGCTGCCCGCCCCTGCCCGATGTTGTGTTAGATCCAGCTAGAAGTGAGGTGCAGGCCAGATGGGCGACTGTTTTCCATAACACCAGGAGCCCATCTGACCCCACCCCGGTGCCCAAGGCGTGCTGGTTCCCTGGCCCTTCCCCAGACAAGTACAGAAAGCAGATTCCCCTTCCCTGGGCAAGTCACTCCCCGGGACCCCATCCATCCTGCCCTGTCCTACAGACTCCTTAGCGCCTCCCGCTAGGCAGGGGATAAACATGTTGTCTCGCCGATGCCCAAGACAAGCCTCATGTGTAAATTCCCTTAACAAACGTTTAACGTAATGATGGAGCCGTCAGCCTCTTTCTCTGGTTCCCTGGCCCTGGGAAATTCGACATAACACCACTGTTCCTTTAGACACTCCCTACATTTTAAAATAGTTGTGAAAGTCGCTCAGCTCAAGTAAATGACAGTAATCCTGTTTCCCCAAAAGCAGCAGAAACAGATAGTCATTTCTAGCCTTGACACGAATCCTGTGATTTAGAAGTTTCAGGCTTTTCAGTGTGAGGAAGTGACTCAGGACAAAAGGACCGGCCTCTCCAAACTTAGGGACGGGCTTGCGAACTCAAACTGAATCCCACCAGTTCTCCAGCTTGCCACTCCTGATGCAGTTCCTCTTCTCCGCCTCTTTCTTCTCTTCTGCTGCCTAGCAGCCGAAGTCGGCGGAAGGGAAAAGCAAAGTAAAGCTGGTGTCACAGACTCCGGACGCCCAGCACCGGGCTGCGCGCCTCACACAGGCCACCCTGCGGGACCGGTCTCCTGATTCCCACTTTCACACGCGCAGACCGCATCACTCCGAAATTAACGATTCGACCCAGGTTAGAAAGCCTTTACATGAGGGATCGAAATTCGATCGGCTTTGCTTCAAAGCCCGTGGGTTTGGGGACAATGTGTTTGATGTTTCCTCCAAATGTCAAACCGGAAGTACCTCCTACAACCTTAGAAAAGAGAACAATGACACCTCAAAAGTAAGATAACCTCTCTAACTAAATAAAGCAGGAATCTCTCTCTCACACCATTACACTCTTGGGTGAGAGCACAAATCACGTACAGTCGTTTTGCAAAGCAGGTGAGCGATATGACCCAGCCACTCCATGACCAGGATGAGAGAGCCGACTGCAGGGGACGCAGGGGCAAGGGTCTAACTGTCCATCGGTGACAGTCACTCAACAAACGCTGCTACATGCAAAGCATTACCATGGCTATGGAATGATTAAAGTAGTTTTACAGTTAGTAATGTAGAAAAAGCCAGGATATATTTGAAAACCGGGTCATAAATGTTATGTGTGTGATCATTTTATTTGTATTTTAAAAATATACATAGATGTGACGGTTATTTTGTGTGCCGACTTGACAGGGCGGAGGTGTGCCCAGACAGCTGGCAGAACAGTATTTCTAGGTGTGCCTGGAAGAGACTACTGTATGAACCAGCAGACTAAGGGCGGAAGATGGTCCTCACCATGTGAGCGGGCACTGTCCAGTCCCCTGGGGGCCGGGAGAGAACAAAAGGGTGGGGGAGGGTGAATCACTCTCTCTGCAGGGCCGAAGCATCCGTCTTCTCCTGCCCTTGACATCAGCGCTCCTGGTACCTGAGACCAGAACTTACAGCATCAGCACCTTGATTCTCGGGCTTCAGAACTCAGATTGAATCCTACCAGTTCTCCGGCTGCCGAAAGCAGATCATAGGACTTCTCAGCCCCCGTAACCACATCAGCCAATTCCCGTAATAAATTTCCTTTCATATCAACCTATTCATTCTGTTTCTCTGGAGAAACAATACAATAGACTTTTTAAAAATCTCTAATGACCAATACCAAATGTTTAGGGTGGTTATTTCTGGGCATGAGGGGATTTTAAGGGTTGTTTTATTGGCTTCTTTATTAAACTTGGTAGCTCCTGTGCTGCCCAGTTCCACACTGGCACATAGTAGGTGCTCAGGGAATGTTTGCTGATGAGGTGAAAGAATCTTACCAGGGCGTGCTCAAGCTAGAGCAAGGGGAGTTCCACCTGGCTAGAAGAGAAACATTGTTGCCATGACTGGTGGTAAACACAGGGAAATCTAAGAAAAACAGCAACCGGAATCACCTTTCCTGAAGATACTTTTTAAAGAATGGAGTCCTGATCTTAGAATCAGGCAGAAACCCAGAAGCCAGGAACAATATATATATATATACATTTGATTACATAAAAGTGAAAAAAGAGAAACTCTGCAGACCCAGGACCCCGTAAGCAAAGTCAAAACACAAATGACAAGTCGGGAAATAATAATGTTTGTAAAGCTTATCATAGAAAAGGGCTAATTTCCCGAATGGATAAAATCGATAAGAAAAAGAGCAGACCGATAGAAAAATGGACAAAAGATAAGGACAATTTGTTCGCAAAGAAATACAAGCGACTCTCCAATGAATTTTAAAAATGCCCTACGTTATTCCTAATAAGAGAAATGCAAATTAAAACCATGCCGAGTTATCCATTTTCACCTATCAGGTCGGCGAAATTCAAAAGAACCCGAGAATCCACTGTGATTCAGGCCACTGTAAGGAAACTGACACCCTCAGACACGGCTGGGGAAGAGGTGAAAACTGGTCCAGCCGCCGTGGAGAACATTTTGACAATATCGATGAAAAAAGTATATGATTTGACCCAACTATTCCACCTTCAGGAATTTATCCCACAGATATATTCCCACGTGAGCAAATTACACAGGTGTCAGATTACCGATTGAGGCTTGTTCATAATAGCAAAAGGGTGGGACCAGCCCAAACGCCCCTCAGCAGGAGACTGCTTAAATGAACTGTCGTCCACTGCGGGGCGTGCTCCACAGATCCGGAAGGCAGAACAAGAAAGTTCTCTGTGCGGTGGTATGGAAAGATCGCTAATATATATATTTAAGAGGAAGGGGGGAAAGCAAATAACAGAAAAAGTGGGTATCTTTTGTGTTAATAAAAAGAGAGAGGGAATGTATGTATATACACATTTTGCTCGTGTATGTATATTTCTAGAAGGGTTCATTTGGTGCCTTGAAGGCACGGGAGGTGGTAAAGAGAAAAGTGAGAGACTTTTCGCTGTTTATCCTTTTGTATGTTTTGAAGTTCAAACTATGTGAAAGCAGCTATTTCAAACTATTGAAAACTTGAGATTCCTTCATACTTTCAAGAGCTTTCTATGCAGAGTTCTCAGTCAGAGGTGCTCTGCCTTAACACACACACACGCACGCACAATCCTCCTGGAAATAGCTTGTTTTTCTTTAAGGATGCAGCTCAGATGTCACTTCCTCCAGGAAGTCTTCCCTGACCCACCTCACCTCCTCTATGGAAAGCGAGCTATCTCTGTTATACCCATTTGCAGTAACCTGTGGCACTTGTCACGACTGGTGTCGTTAGTAATTCTCTAACACTTGTCTCCCTCACTGGAGACGCCCCAAAGACTAGGTCGCCCAGGGACCCCTAGCACCGAGCTGAGCATCTGCCACATAAGACATGTGTGTAAGAGGCTTATCTCCTTTGGAAGGGCGGCGTTAAGGACTGAATGTTTGGGCCCCCGCAAAATTCACAGGCTGAGATCCTGACCCCCATGGGATGGTGTTAGGAGGTGGCGTCTTTGGGAGGCGATGAGTCGTGAGGGCTGACCCCAAGGAGCTGGCTAGCTCTGTCCCCCCACGTGAGGACACAAGGGGAACATGGCCTTCTGCAGAGAGGGCCCGGGCACGAAGCTGACCAGCGGGCACCCTGACCTTGGACTTCCGGCCTCCAGGGCTGCGAGAAATAAATGTTGGTTTAAGACACCCAGACTGTGGTACTTTTTTTTTTTTTTTTTTTACAGCAGCCTGAGCTGACTAAGACAGGAGGGAAGGAAAAAGAAAGGAATAATAATAATAATAATACCAACAGCGGTTATTGTGCCCTTTCTGTGAGCCACACAGTGGTGGTCTGTATGTTTCACTCCTGTTAACACATTTCACACCACAACAAACAGGTGCCATTATTACCAGCATCTTATAGACAAGGAAACGGAGGCACGGGGGTACTAAGCCCCTTCCCACGGTCGCCACGCACAGCAGGATGCAAACGCAGGCAGTCTGGTTCCAGAGCTCACGCACTCAGGCCCTGGGAGGGAGGGAGGTGGGGAGAGAGAGGAGAAGAGGGAAGAAGCTTCCAGAAGCAGGAGGATGGAGCGTCTCACGCCCCCTCCGGCCAGACCAGCACACTGCAGGCTCTTTGGAAAGTTATAAAAACATCATTAATAAGGGTTCTATACGATAATGAAATGCTTGCAAACTGACAATATTGAACCGCGACAAAGAGACAGCAGGCTTGAGTACCGACAGCCGCCTTGTCTAGAGGAACAGGTAACACGCATTGTAGATAAGTAGACTATCTGATGCGGGTTAATAGGCCTCACTGAATTAATGGTCGCAGAATAATTACCACAACAAGCCACAGCAGCAGGGGGCCTGGGGATTCTAATTGAGGGTAATTCCAGTGCCAGGCGAGATAGGAAGATTTTGACTTTAGGACAATGGAAACTTCCCTAGATTGGACTTTTATTTTTTTATTTATTTCATTTCATTTCATTTCATTTCATTTCATTTCATTTCATTATTTTAAGTCAACAACATCTGCCACGACTTGTCTGAGTTCTCTGCAAATCAACAGGAAGTTATCTGCAGAACAGGAAATATTAATAAGAGGAACAGAAAGAGATTGGAACTTCAAAAAAAAAAAAAAAGCTGAGTTCTGATTTCTGCCATTTGTTCTCAAGTAGGATTCGACCCTAAAAAATGGAGATGACATTCAGGTATTCACGACAGCAGTAAAAACAGCTACCATTAATTGAACGCTGGCCTCCAGCCAAGCTCTGTGGTGAGCATTCTTTGTGCCCTGGCCCGCTGAAGTCCCCAGATCATCGTGTGGCGTGGGAACGAACATGTTCCCCTGTCTCAGGACGAAGACAGCTGCAGCTCGAGGAAGCAAAGTGACGCCCCAAGACCACACAGGTGGGAAACTGCAGAAAGGGGTTCTAGACTGCAGTTGAGAAAGCAAAGCGTTAAAGTAAATGCCCAGAGAAAGAACCACTTCTGAGGGAGGCGGTAGAATAAAGCCCACGTCGGAGGGCTAACCTAGGTATAATTTGTCGGTGAGCGCGGATTCTTCGATTCAGTAAGGATCTGCTGGATACCTGCCCTGGGCCCAGCAGGGCAAGGCCCCTGCTGGAACTGTTTTCTCCAAAGATGGCCACAACAATAGCTCTCGTGCCACAAGTCCTCATCATGTGACCTTGGTACTCTTCATGTGGAATGGTGGGGTCTCTGATCCCGCTCCCTTGGACCTTAGCAACTGCCTATATCAATAGATTATAGAGGAAAAGATGCACTTGACCCGCAGGGGTAGAGCATGGAAATGATATGCCCTTCCTCCTCGCTGTCTTGCTCACTTGGACCCGGTCACCATGTTGTGAGGATGCCCAACTAGCCCGTGTGGAGAGGCCACTTGGAGATGTTTTAGATAACTGGCGAGCTGAGGTCCCAGCTAACAAGCAGCATGAAACATAAAAGGTGACAAGAGATGCCTCCAGAGGCCTCCAACCCCTAACTATCAAGTCTCTCTCAACCTCTGAGTTTTCCCTGACAAGTCCCCTGGGAGCCATCTGAATTACTGACCCATGGAACCCAGGAGAATCACAGAACTGCGATTATGCCCCTAATTATGGGTGTGATATTTTACATAGAAATAGTTACCCCATAGAGTAATTTTTTTAAGTGTGTGAAACAGGATCTGCCCTTCTGTCTAACTTGAAAAGCAAGACTCCTATGACTGAATTTTCATCAAAAGACAATGTGCTTCAGCACAGCGGAAATAATCCATGTCTATCAACTAAGTGACAAATGGATACCAAAATGTGGTATAGCCCTCCGATGGACTATTATTTGGCCATAAAATGGAATAAACATACCACGACATGCACGAACCTGGAAAATATTACGTTCGATGAGAGAGGCCAGACACAAAAGGCCGCACGTTGTCGGATTCCATTTACATGAAACATTCAGAGGGCAAATCCAACAGAACAGAAAGTGGGTTGGTGCCGGCCAGAGGGTGGGGGCAAGGGCGAACGAGGGAGGGCTGCTCCATGGGTAAAGGGTATCTTTTGGGGGTGATGCAGATACACCAGAATTACATAATGGCGAGAGCTGAAAAATCTTCTGAATACACTAAAGCCCCTGAATTGCGCACTTTTAAATAGTGAATTGTACGGGCCGTGAATTACATTTCAATTTTTTTTTAAAAAAAGAATATGCCATATTAAGGGCTTCTGTGCAAAGGTCGAGGAGATCTGCATTGGCGTCCGGGAATCACCAGTTTCTAATGGTGTGGCCTTTGACGGGTTCCTTGGTTGCCCGTCTGCAGAATGGGAACAAGAAGCCTGACTTCACAGGGCTGCTCTCAGGGTAAGTGTGTGCTTTGTCAGAGACAGCAACAAAACCCACTCCGGCAGCGGCGACCAGCTAAGTATTTCATTAAAGGAATCAGGGGTGTCTCACAGAAGTCCGGGTCGTTAAGAAGAACTTGGCCTCATAAGAAACTTGAACCGGGAATTCAAATGCTATCAAAAATCAAGGCTGAGATTCATTCCGGCGTATGTGCATTGAATCGGGGAATCTCTTTCAAATTCTGATTCACAGAAAATTGAGATTTTGCATTGTATTTTAAAGGTAATCCATTCGAGTCACTTCATTACTTGCAAAAATAACGTTTATAAAGGAGAATTAATTTGAATACCAAATTTAAAAAGGCCAGGTATCCGAGTTGGTAGAGTTGCAAATTAGTTAATATATGGAGCAGTCGAGGTTTAGAGTACAGAATCAGCCTCCTGTGACAAATTTAGTCTGTGACCGCAGGAAGACAAATGGACTTTCCGCAACAAATATTCAAACAAACATAGTTTCCTATAACACATTTTTTAAATCTCAAAGTTATAAGTTAACGGTCCTAGGGACCCTTCAAACAAATGTTTTAATTGTACAGGAAAGTGTTTTCCTAGTTTATAAGTAAAATTAGAAAGACACTGAACTCTTTGCTGACAAGTGGCTGAATTATAGATACTGTGCCCAATTCTTTACGGTAGCGGCCCTCATATCCGATGGCCTTCTTTATTCACCTGAAGGTCTAATTCTCAGCCCTGACTGCACGTTCGAATCACTGAAGAGCTTTTTAAAAATACCAATGCCCAGGCCCCACCCCAAAAGTCTGATTTCGTAACTATGAAATAGAGACTAGCATGTTTGAGGGACGGCCAGGGGACCGCCGTGGCAGCCGCAGAGTGAGCAGTGGAGGGAGGGGTAAGAGATGAAGTCGCTGACGTAAGGGAGACTAGTCACGGGGGTTCTTGTCTGCCAACGTGAGGACGCTCGGTTTTAGTCTAAAAAAAAGTGGGGAGCCATGGGTTGCAAGCAACACAAACCCAACTCATTCAGCCCGAGCAAAACTGGGAAATTACCGATTCTGAATCTGAGAATATGGGCTGATCTAGGTTCAACATTATTCATTCTCGCTCTCTCCCCCGCCCTCTCTCTTTCCCCTACCCCACGCTCGCTGTAATGAAACAAGCTGCCGCATAGCCAGCTGCCTTGCAGAGAGAGCCATCAAGCTAGGGACTGAGGCTCTCAGCCCAACAATGCTCGAGGAACTTAATCCTGATGACGGTGACCTGAGCTTGGAAGTGGACCCTCCCCTGGTCCTCCCTGAAGATGGTCGTGACCCCGCAGACCCTTGATGTGAAGTCTGTGAGACACGCTGAGCCAGAGGACCCAGCTGAGCTGTACCCAAGCTCTTGACCCACAGAAACTGTGTTGTTTTAAGCTGCTAAGTTTGGGGTCATTTGTCGTGCAGTCACAGAAAACTAACACCGTGACCTAGACCAGGAGGGGATGGTAAGGATGGAGAGAAGCGGGTGAGTGTCAAGTACACTTTGGAGGTTGAAATGATGGGTCTTAGGGACGAGTTGAATGATGAGAAATCCATATGAACCCTAGAATTCTGTCTCCATCAACTGTGGGGACAGCGATGCCACTTGCTAAGATGGAGAGGAATGGAAGATGAACAGATGAAAGAGATGAAGACGATTTCTCTCTGAAACACCGTGGTCGAGGTGCCTGTGAGACATCCACGCAGAGGTGCCGAGCGGCGGGCGGCTGTTCGAGCCTGGAGTTCAGAGAGCAGACGACCCTCTGCCTTCCTGAGCCTCGGTGTCCTTGTCTGTCGATCGGAAAGGCCTTTCGTCTCGTGCCCTCTGCTCTCGGGAAAGCTTTCCAGAACCAAGGTGAACCCGATCCCTAGCCAGGTGGACCAGGATCGAACCCCGGATCGAAATGGAGCCAGTTCCCAGGATCGGGGAATCGAAACAGAGACAGCAGCTTCTCTGTTGGCCCTTAACACAGAGCACCCTGGAACCATGACTCAGCTGAGCACCTCTAGTCACGTGGACCCCAGATGCTGCCGAGGCAGAGTCAAGGAGGCGTGCCAAAAGAGACGCGGAGACGAGAAATGTGTCACCCCAGAGAAAGAGAAATGGGAGAGGCCGCCTCGGGCCCTGTCCAGCCGATCTGAGCTCTAGTGGCACTTTCTGCCTGAGTCCCAGTGAAGATCCACGTTTTCTTACAATAAATCCCCTTTGGTGCTTAAGATATTTCGATGGGTTTCTGTCACTTGCAACTAAGAGAGCCCGATGAGACAGCAGCAACATCAGATTGCCATGACAACTTACTCGTAAATCATGTATTTGGAGGTGTCCTGTAAGCTGTAAACTACTAATCAAAAAACAGCTACTCTCATTACTTTAGCTACGCCTCATCCTACTTTTTAAAAGGCATTGTTAGATTCGCTGAGTCACTGTGACATCCAAAATCAAACATCAGAAGAGCCACAGGAGAGAGGACCAGATATCTAGAACTACGCCATCCAGTACGATAGTCCCTCTCCGACGTGGCTATGGAAATTTAACCTCAGTGCACTAGCTGCATTCGAAGTGCTCAGTGGTCACAGCGGCCGTGTCGCTCCCCACTGGGCAGCGAATGCGCAGAGCATCACAGAACTGCTGGTTTTCGTGGGGCAGGGAGCTCTCACGGAGGAAGGAAGGGCATTCAGGTAAACAACAACAACAACAACAACAACAACAACAAACACCTTTTTGGAAGTGACTTCCGGAGAACAGGATCATGTCCCCAACTGAAACTCCAAATTTGTAAATAATCCTAATCCATTTTCAGAAATCTATCATTGTGGAGCTTACCTAGATGGTTTTATTTGTGTTTACATGTTCAGCCCGTATCACTGGTTTGCATTAAAGCCCACACAGGTCCTGCCCAGCGTGCGCAATCGCTCCTTTCATTTTGACCTCATTTTTATCCTCCGATCTCGAAAAGGTTCATGACTTGTGCAGATTCACACAGGAAACGGTAGAGACAAGAATTCCAAGAGTCTGGGATTCCAGAACCGGTGTGAAAAACCCCTAAGCCACACTAACAACGGTAAACCAAGCACACCAAGCACCGAGCGTAACATTGGGGACTGAGGTCTGTGCATTTACATAATTCCTTATGCCGGTAGCTGGCATCCTTTTCTCACTGAAACTCGAGCAGCAGGCAGATGCATGATAAGCTCCTTTTATACTAGCAGGTGGTCATGATTTTTTTTTTCTTTCTCTTTTCCTTCCCGGGGGGAATTATCTGTGTTTGGTGTAAAGGTTCAAACACGACAGACTGGCTTTGAACAGCGGGTTACAGGAGTTCAGCACACGAAACGAACAAAGGAAAACAAACTATAGAGAAATATTCACTAAATTCCTTCCAGCTGTTTCAGTGGGAAAAGTTAGAGCTGTGATTTAATCTCTCCACCCAAAGCCTTCGCTTTTAACATTTTACCCCGTATATGTGTTTTACATAGATTTCAAATTGCTCTCATAGTCGGTATTCCTTGGTTTTCCAATGCTCTGTGTTCCTTCTCTATGAAAAGGAGGCAAAGTGCTTCCCTCAGAACCTGGTACGTAGTAAGGGCTGGGGACATGGCGGTTTCACGCTAGTGCTGGTTGAATCAGATTATCATTCACTCCCCCAGCGAACGCCTCGGTGGAACACAGCGGAATGAAAGCCAACGTTCCATCCACCCATAGTCCTATAGACCCAACGGAGCATCCAGAATTTCTATAGTGCAGAGCAGCAGAAAGGCAGCTAGAAGTAGAAGACGGGACGCTTGTCTAGAGCAGTTACGGGGAGCAGCAGCCGACGGACTCTGCAGGAACTAAAAACCATCCTTCTGCTGCTGTCGCTTGTCCTTTTAGACAAGGCACGCGCTGTTATCACCGCCCGACGGATGGAGAAATCTGGAGCGGCAGGACCTGAAGTGACTTCTCAAATTACAAGAGAAAGGTATGGGAGATCCGGCCCCGAGAAGGTACTGAGCTGCGCAGGGTGGAGTCTTCGCCTGTCTTTTTAACCTCTGTCTCCAGGGCACGGATGCGGCGCCTGGCGCACAGTGGGTGCTCATCCTAGATCAGCTTCCCAAGAAGCAAAGCCCTGATTTATTAAGGGGGTGCTCAAGGAGAAGTGAGTGAGGGAGGTGGGCTAGGAGGATGGAAGAGGATGTCCAGCCTCCCTACGGTCCCGCGGGGACTCCAGAGCATGATTGACATCACAGAGTCGCCCGCCCTGCATCTAGCAGCCGGCCTTTTGGATGCCGCCCTCGGCAGGGGTGCGAGGCATAACCTCCCAGGCTTCTCCGAGCACGGTCAGCAGTCAGCTGGACACAGTCCCCTCACTCACGGCCGCTGGGGGGTGGGTGCTTGGTGTCTGCGTCCGGGACAGCGCTTAACAATCATTTGTGGGATGAATGACTCACACGAGAATACAATTCTGCTCTCGCTCTGTGTTTTCTCCCACACACAAAACAGGACTTTCATCCCACAAAATTTCGCCATCACTCTCTCTAATTCAGGAAGCTTCCCAGGCACAACTCAATAGTACTGAGCCCGGCTCCGCCGGCAGGGGTCACAGCTAACCGGGTTAATTAGCACTTTGCAGGCGGAAGGGCATAGTTGTCAAGGTTTTAAGCTACAAAATAATACCTTCGCCCATCAGCCAAGACCACTACAAATCGATGGTTGCACTGGGGTTTTGTCTGAGAGCTGAATAAAGCCAATTTGTGTTAAGGGACCAGGGACAAAACATAATAGTCCACTAGAATTTTATCTCCCAGAGAGGGTGTTTGCTTCTCATATGCTTGTACTGCCCCTGGGCTGAGAACTCAGACTGGGGACCAATCCGCCTTTCATACCAAGAGGGCATCAAAGCAAGAACGCGGGCTATAACCATTACTCACCGGAGGAAACAAGCCGGGTCTTTCCACCTTTTTCCTTTTAATTACGCCTGTTATCCACCCAGTTCTCAAATGCCCTGCCATCCAGTGAGAGCTTCTACCCACCTGCTCCAGCCACCAGACTGTCCTTCCTCTTCTGTCCCCCACACGAACGACACTGTGAGCGGGAGGGGAAACTTGCAGAGAAGAGGGTTATCCTGCAGCCCTAGCCAAAAAGGAGGGATTGGGTCTATTCTGCACACTGCAGCCAGAGTGAGCTTCTGCAGAACTGCTGACGTCATTTCCCCCCTTAAAACCCTTCAGTCTTGGGACAAAACGAACATTCTTCAACGGGTCCTCTAAAGCCAGATAGAAGGTGGTCTGCACCTGCTCTCCCAACTCACTAGCCACCCTACAGCCTCACCGACTCACAGTTCCTCAGACACGCCACTCCCCACCCGGCCGCAGGACCTTTGCACACGCCGCTCCCGCTGGAGGGACGCTCAAAACTCCAGCTGCTCCTTCAGAACAGGGCTTGACGTCATTGCCCTGGCTCCCATGTAGCCCAGATTTGCTCTGGGTTGTCACGGTGCTTTTTCTTCAGAGCACATCAGAGTGCGTTGCTAGAGTTTTGTGTGTTCTCCAATCCAGATGCCCCGGAAGCGAGTTCTTTGTTGAGTTCTTCGGTGATGACTAGCAGATGCCTAAAGCTATTTTTCAATGAGCTCTTGGCTCAGAGGGAAAAGGGGTCCACTCTCTCATTTTAGAGATGGGGAAATTGAGGCTGGGGAGGAAGCATTACCGACCTGAGCCACACAGTTTGTTTGTTTGCTTGTTTGTTTGTGTTTAAAGGTGGTGTTGGCAGTTTTTCCCCGGAAATCGTCAACCCTCTTGCAAACATCCTGCTACTCTCGTCTTAACTTGGGGGGTTACCGTCTTCCAGAAATCATCGAATTTCCTCAAGCATATCTTTAAAATCACATAAAACGGCCGGTTTCGTAATGAGGGTGCTGCTGGCCTCTGCTCAGCACTCGCCGCGGCACCCCACGCTCTGTGCTCGGCGTCGACACGTCTCGAGCCTCCCACTCCCTCGCCAGAGCCCCGCGGGGCGGCCCGGCCAGCGCCATCGTTCCAGAGGACAGTGTCTCGCCCGATGTCGTACAGCCGGCGAGGGCAGGAGCTGGCTTAGTGCCGGCTTGATGTTCCGTGCCGCTCTGATGCGACCAGTCCCGTACGGGGACAGAGTCCTCGATCCCTCCAGCCACAGCAGCGACGTCCACCGCCCCCACCCACAGCAGTCTTCCCAGGACGTGTCCGCCTTCCCGGCCCAAGGCGCCCGGAGAGCAGGCATCCATCTTAAAGGGAGCAGTGCGAAGCCTACTGGAAACCCCGCTCCATGTCGGATGTCGCCAGACACACAGATCCAGGGACAGGGAAGGTGCCCGCTCTGTGACCCACACCCGCTGGCGTGGGAGCTGCCCAGAACACATCAGAGCATCGCTTCAGAGAGCGGGGCCCGTTTACTTTTGGGGGGCTTTCCAATCTTTTCTTAGTTTGCGCACAGTGAAATTCACCCTTGGCGGGTGTGCAGTCCTGTGGGTGCGCAGCGCCACACCGGAGGCACACGACATTCCGTCACCCTGAAATGTTCTCCCGGGTGGCCCCTGTGGAGCTCCCGCGTCCCGCTCCCCCCCCCCCAAGGACATCGCTGGGGCTGCGGGAAACCTAGGGGAGAGCGAAAGGAGGGCCCTGTGCTTCGCCCTGGACTGACCCTCACACCGAGAGGCAACGGCTGAAAACAGTCAGGGTCTCTCGCTGCAGCACCCGGATGAGGCAGACGTAAGCCCGGCCGCCCAGAACCTGACCTGCCCAGGTGCGTTCTGCTTCCACCTTTCCTGCTGTGGCACAACCGAAAGAAAACATCTGTTTGATCTGTGTCCCTGCTTCCTGGCACAAAGCTCCTATAACTCCTGGAATTCCCAGAGGAATAGTAGAGTCTTTTGTTATTCCTAAAACCCCTGTGAGCACCCTGCTGGTGAGGCGCTCCTAGCTTCCTGAAGAGGGCAGGTCCCCAGAAAGACCCAACAACTGATGAGAGGGTTGGAACCCTCTGCCCCACCCCCGGCCTCCTGGGAGGGCAGAGGGGCTTGGAGATGGGGATCAATCACCAATGACCGATAAATCGATCAACTGTGCCTATGGAATGGAACCTTAATTAAAACCCCTGACGAAAGGCTTTGGGGCTTCCAAGTTGGTGAACATTCATGTGACAGAAGAGCGACACATTCTAATCTCTCACTCTATGTACCTGTGCGTCTGGCTGTTCACCTGTATCTTTTATAACAAACTGTATAATTGAGGATGGTACTTTCTCGAGTTCTTCAAGTCTTCTATAAATCATTGAATCTGAAAGGGGGGTTGTGGAAACCTTGAACTTGGACCTGGTTGGGCAGAAGTGCGGGTGGCCTGGAGACCCCACTTGTGGTAGAAGTGGAGGTGTTGACCCGTGGGGTCACTAACTCCGGGTAGATAGACAGTGTCAGAACTGAACTGAGCTGTCGGACACCCAGGTGGAGGCCGAGTATCAAGCGGACGTTGATGACATGACGTGTTTGCTCGGTGTTAGAGGAGACGCCAGCCACGTGCCTGGGTGGGAGGTGTTTTTGGAGCAGAGAGATCGAGTGTCTTTAACCGCTGAACCAGGGTAACGGTTTAAATCCTAGCTTTGCTCACATATGTAACTATGGGCAAATCGTACACCTCACTGGGGCCCGGTTTCCTCATCGGTGAGGTGGGAATAATAACAGTAACACAAATCCCGCAGAGTGGTTCGCGAATCGAGTCGGTCCACCTGAAGGGTTTAGGACGGTGCCTGGCACACAGTAAGCCCTCAGTAAAAGTAGGCGGAGCTTATTATGATCACTTCTGTCCTTTCTTCCAATTCACACCCTCTTGTTTAAGATTCTCAGAGCACATTCCTTCTGCATGAAGCTAGAAAATCCCACGAATTCTGTTGCCGTTGCCCCTGAGCAGAGCACGTGTGCTTAGCTAAGGATGAGATGCGTGGGGGAGGCGGCTTTCCTCAGAAGATCCCGGGGAGCCATCTCCCCACCCTCTGCACCCTCTCCCAGCCCAGGCATGTGCCAGGCTCCAAAGGGAATGCTGAGTCCACCGCATGCTCGCTGGGCCGCTGGGCGCCCAGCCCGGGCATCCCGACTGATTGGGTCTGGGAGGGCGGCCGGGGCGGAGGGATTTGTAACGTCTGCCAGGGACGACAGCCTCCATGGAGGTGGAGAGGGCCAAAGGGGCACCCTGGGTCTCCACCTCGTCTCGAGAGCCGGGCTCTTGAACTTCGGTGTGTGTGAACCATCTTGTCAAAAATCGGGTTCCGATTCAGTAGGTCCTGGGTGGGGCCCGAGAAGAGCCTGCATTTCTCATGAGGTGGTGCTGATACTCTAACCCAAAGATCATGCTTTGGAGCGAGAGTCTAAGTGAGGGCTGTGGGCGCTCCGGGGCACCCCCACACAAACACAGATCGGCAGGCCCCTACCCATCATGCTCACAGGGGCTGGGCCCAAATGCAGGACGCCTGCTCCCTGGGTCAGTCTGTTTGGAGCATCTGGGCCCTCCCCCAACTGCAAGTCACCCCACTGTGCCCACTTGGATGGGAAGGTGTTCCCAGGGGTACACAAGGAAACACACTGTCACTCAGGACCACCCCACAATGACCCTCAGCCCCAGATTGCGTCAGACTGATGTCCCTAGCTCAGTTGTCCCCACGCACCCTGTTCTGCCCAGAGCCCAGCCCTGAGCAAGCAGCATCCTCTCAAAAGAAACGCTCAGAGCCGCCCCTCCCTCTCCTTTGCACCTGGGGCATTTATTACTCGTCATAAACAAGAACCACCAGCTGCGAGTGGCACTCGGCTCTCTCTTCTTAAAGTGCCTTGTCATTATTTCTCTCAGAGAGGAATTCTCTAGCCCCACGACAGTCCTGCCCAGCCGATCGCAGTACGGTCCAGGACCCTGTTTTGATAAGATAATCTGTCTCTGTCACTGTCAGTCAGTCAGAGATGCAGGGCTCTGGCCACAGGAGGGAGCGAGAGCGAGATAAGGACCCCCTTCCTCTCTGGAGGTGCAGCTGATGGCGGGTCCCCGGGAGGCTGGCCCTGGACAGCCTTGACAGACGTCCACGGGCAGAAGAAACCTTCCGCCTCGCAGACACCTGCCGGCCCGCCCCTCCTGGCTTCACTCACACCCATTGATTTCTTGTTTATTTGCCTCTCGGGCTCCATTTGGGAGCATGAGATGTCTTCCTGGACTGAAGCGAGGTCGAAGCCAAGAGGAAACCCTGGCCGTCGTTTGGAGGAACGAGGCCACCTGTGGTCGCCCAGCAGACAGACTCCGGTGCTCTCTCCTGAGTCACTCACTCTGGGAGGGACAGTAGCCACAGGCAGCCAGCGGAGAGGCCGCTGGCGAGGACGGAGATCTCCAGCAGCCGCGTGAGTGAGTTAGGTGCAGACCCCATCCTGGTGGAGCCCCGGACCCCAGCTTGGCTGTGACCCCATGAGAGACCCTGGGCCAGGGGCACCCAGCTGAGCTGCTCCCGATTCCTGACGCACAGAAGCTGTGGATACACAGTATCTGCGGTTCTAAGCTGCTAGACTTGTTATGCAGCAATAGATAACTAATGTGTATCCAAAACAGACCGTGAATACATATGGGCTCCTTTGGCAAACGCAGTACCAGTCACCACGAGAGACAGAGATAGCAAAACAATACTAACACTAATTAACAATTAATAATAAGATGGTTGACCCTTGAACAACGTGGGTTCAAAATCACACGCGGAAATAAGTGAAGCAGCTAGAACGTCAGGGCTGAAGGGGTGTGAGTACAGGGCTCCCCTGACTCGGTGCCGAGGCGCGGTTCCGGTTCGTTTTCTCTGGTCTCCGGTTCGTGGTGCGCCCGCACCTTCGTCACCAACGACGTAAATGAATCCCTGCCATGACGATGGTGCACGTGGATGCTGCGTGCACGTCAAAGCGCTGCGGAAGTTCCCGAACACGAATCTCGACCCCGGCACCATCTGGTCACAGACAGGTGACAGGTGACAGGTCACGGACAAGCTGCAGTTCCCCAACCAGCACGGTCCACCACCCAGACTCTGAGCAGCTTTAGAGTCTGCTGGAGCCTTCTAAACTCCATGCACTGACGCACCTTCCTTTTGCCACACCTGTGTGTCACCTCTGCTACTACCTATTTAATGTTATCTGTAAACATCCCCATCCTGTGTCCCGCACACCCATCAGGGTGGCCGCCATCGGAAGAATAGAAAATAACGAGCATTCACAAGGGTGCAGAACAACTGGAACCCTTGTGCAACCATAATAAAAATATATATATATATATAAATTTATATATATATATGTATATATAAATTCCTCAGAAAATTAAAAATAGAATTACTAGATAGTCCAGCAGTCCCATTTCTGGGTATGTACTCAGAAGAATGCAAAGCGGGATCTCCAAGAGGTATTCGAACACCTATGCCCACCGCAGCATGATTCACAACAGCCAAGAGGTGGAAGCAACCAGTGTTTGTCAGCAATGAATGGATGAACGAAAATGGGATATACATTTGATGGAATATTATACGGCCTTAAAAAAGGAAGAAAATCCAGTCACGTGCTACCATATAGACGAACCTTGAGGCATCATGCTAAGTGAAAAAAGCCAGTCACCAAAACTGTATTGTTCCACTCATAAGAAATACCTAAAATAGTCAACATCATAGAAACAGAAAGTAGAAAGGGGGTTTGTGAGGGTTGGGGGAGGGAAAAGGGAGGCTTAGTGTTTGTTGGGTATAGAGTTTCAGTTTGCAAGATGAAAAACTTCTAGAACGCTGTTGCACAACCACGTGAGCGAACTTAATGCTGCCAAACTGTACACTTGCAAATGGCGAAGACAGTCCATTTTACATTTGCATTTTTTATCACACTTTGCTAAAAAAAAAAGAAAAAGAAAAAGAAAAAGCTGTTCATCCTAAGCAATAATAACCATATCATGGGCTGAGGCGTCTCGTGATATATATTTTCTGATACACACTCAAATGGATTATAATTGTTAGAATAGAGGAATATTTTTTCTGTGCAATGCCAAAAACCGTTCACGTACCACCAGAGAGGCCCATGCTGCAATGCAGTCTGGGAAACTCCAGGCTCTGAGCCCCCTCTGTCATCAAGGCCCAGCATCGTCACACCTAGCAATGGTGTGGCTCAGAACCTCTGCTGATGTCTAAGAGTCTGCAGGCATGCAGGGCCCCCGCCTGCTCCGTTCAGTGCTCTGCTTGCCTAAGTGAATAGCTCCTGCCTCGCCCATAGTGGAGTCCATGCTGACTTTTGCTGGATTCTATCAAATTAAGATGAACAGTCGTAAAGCAGCACAAACCAGTGAGGTACTAGACCAGGCTGCTCCCTGACCTGGGGCTGTGGACAGACTGCAGAGGGTCCATGAACCTGAATGAGAAAACAGTCCACCCCCATTTTCTCTACTCACTGAAATGTGGCGTTTGCTTGCTTTGTAACTGGAGGCGCCAGCTCACAGTAGTGCTCACGGTGCGTGTGACTTTGGGACTTTGTCACCAGAGTCAATCACAATACTTTCATATCGCATTACAATCAGTGTAGACATCCCACATATTGTCTAAATGCGTCACTACTTGAAATTACGTAGTTATTAGATCCACTGCTAAATCTTGTTATTTCACACGTTAGTAAAGAAGCACATGTTGCTAGGACACAAATTTGGTGGTTTTTAAACATTTTGATAACCATATTTTAGTGGAATTGGTTTGCTTTGTAATTCTATGCACTTTACTTTGTTTATTTTCTGCATCGTTATGAGGAGTCCATAAACTTCACCAGATGCCAAAGGTGTCCTTAGCGTGTGCGCGTGCACACACGCACACACATACACACACAAACACACGCACTGGTTAGGACCTGCTGCTGGGCCGACTCAGTTTCCCCAGGGTAGCTGACAACTGACTGAGCTGTCAAAGAAAAAATAAGCCCACTTTTTGTCACGTTTTAGGATGTAAATACCAATCGGCCATCAGAGAGAGCAGCGAATTCATCAGTTACCAGCTCTGTATGAGAATCCCTGATAAGCATTGGGCCGATGTTCCTGGTCGGCAAGGTCAAGGTCTCAGAGAAAACTGAGCGTTGAGCAAAAATAACTAGAGTGCCCTTACATCCGTGGGGTTTGAAGCACGGACCTGGAACTGGGCGTCCAGGCTCTGACAGTTAGGATCTGTGTGACTTCAGGTAAGTCACTTCCCCTGGACGTATCTCAGTTTCCTCATCTATAAAACAGGAACCACGGACCCTGACTGTGATAGGCAGAAAAACGGCCCTTCAAAGATGTCCACGTTCTAATTCCTGGAACCTGCGAATATGTCGGGTTCTGTAACAAGAGGAGATTAAGGTGACAGATGGAACTTGCTAGTCACCTGACCTTAAAACAGAGAGATTATCCTGGATTATCTGGTAGACCCATGCAATCACAACGGCCCTGATGTGTGGAAGAAGGAGGAAGAGAGACAGAGAGAGATGTGAAGACTCAACGCGCTCACCATGAAGATGGGAGAAGGGGCCCCGAGCTGGGGAATGACAGAGTCTCCAGAATCGGGAAAAGGCAATTTTCTCCCCTAAGGCTCCAGAAAGAATGTAGTCCTGCCAACACTTCGATGTTAGCCAGTGAGACCCATTTGGGACCTCTGGCGTCCAGAATTCTGGGTAATAAATTTGTGTTGTTTTAAGCCATGAAGTGTATGACAATTTGTTACAGCAGCCAATGCGAAACTAATACATTCTTTCACAGGGTTTGTAAGGATTAATAAATCAGTTAGTTTTATTAAAGCCCTTAAAACAGCGGCTAGTGCATAATTGGTGCTATATATTATTAGCATCCTACAAATGACAAATAAAAATTAGAGAAATCAACCACTTCCAAGACAAACCAGGTCCGTCCTGTTCTGTTGTGTGGATTCCCTGACGATGTCATGGATCCAGGCATTCGTCACATGGCATCTGACATGACTAAAATAAGAGATAAACAGACACCAAACACCTCCCAATTGACAAACACATGGCTACCAATGAAGCAGACCAAAACCTGATGAAACTTAGAGATCCAACTCTCAATATGCCAAAATAAAAAGACAGAGAAACTCATCGAATGACACCACAAAGCTTCATCAGCAAGATCTAGACTGTGGCGAACTCTGCAGCGACACTTCTCAAACTTCAGTGCGCACATAAGATGCCTGGGAATCTTGTTAGCACGCAGAGTCTAGGCCAGTAGGCCAAGGGTAGGGCCTGGTAATACTTGAGCGTCCAGGTAATACTTGCTCCTGACCCATGGACCACTTTTTGAGCATCAAGTCTCTACAAGATAAATAACCCCCCTTTTTTCCCCAGTAAAAAGAACTGAAGGGAAATGTATACATCAACCATTAAAAGATACATCAATCATTATGCAGCTTCACATTTGCACAAACGATGGGGGGAGGGAGTCATCGGGGAGAAAATGCAGCAGAGGAACGAGTTTGATGGAAGTTAAGTATTTTAGTTTTGAACTGGTTGTATTTAAAATATCTGTAGCATAGGGGGAAAAAAACCCAAAATTCTAGAGCTGCCTAAAGTTTCCTTTACTTGAAAAATGAAATCAAATTTATGACTTTGCAAATCTGTACTCTTTGTAATTAAGAGATCATTTTGCTATGATATAGTTCCATTAAACGTGATCTACCTTGTAAAAACAAGATATACCTACAACACCTAATGTGTAGGACTTCAGTTGGATTCTGGTTCAAAGAAACTACAAAACATTTATTAGACGGTAGGAAGTTTGAACAGCGACTGGATAGTTGAGGTCCTAAGGAATTATCATTAATATTCTAGACGCGCTGAAGGTGCCGTGGTTATGTTCCTAAAACTCTTTATCTCTTAGAGGTGCCTGTTGCAACACACATGGGTGAGCTTTTAGTGGCTGGAACTGGCTCCGCGAGTGTGGACGGGGGAGCAGGTAGGGCTACAGGGTAACAGCACTGGCCACAGGGTGGCATTGGTGAAGTTAGGCCAGGAGATTCATCACACGATTCTCTCTGCTTTCCTATGTGCTTGGAATGTCCCCGAATCAAATTGCTGTAAGGTACATACGCACTTTTAAATCTTCTCTGTTAGCCAACCCTTCTCTTGGACCATCCTCTTCAAATGTTCTAGAAAAGACGACCAGGGCAGGCTCCCCTATTGCTTACAAGCTATATTTTTAAGTGCTCACAAACTTGAAATCCATGTTTCTTTCCATGCTTGCATTCTCTTTCTTTCTTTTTTTTTTTTTTTTTTTTTTTTTTGCGAGTCTCAACAAAACCTCCAGGTGAAAGCTGCGAGGCCAGGCCCGGACCGCCAGGCCCAGTCTCCTGTCCATTACCAAAATATTTCCTCTGCCTGGAACTCATCTAGAACTCCCTCGAGAACACCCAACACTAGCAGACGCCCCATCTCTCTCCACCCCCCGCCCTGTCGCAAGCCCCGTGGCTCTCTGCTACCTGAGACTGTCCTGTTCCTCTGACCATGCGCCTCACCCATCTTCCCGCGGAATGTATTCTCCACGAGAACCTTCGCCTGTCCATACCAGGCATGGCGCAGAATGAATGAATGAAGGCGTGCATGAATGAGTGCCTGCTACACGTACACTGCACGCACAGCTCTGATTCAGCAGACCGACTGCATGCTCGCTAAGAGGCTCATACGCATCCATGCAACTGTAGGCACATTTGTCATCTTTCTCACCAAATCAGAGGACTGGCTGTGAGTGGTGATTAAATGTATTTTTAAGCCAAAGGAGCTGCATGGCCCATTCCTTTCAAAGAGAAGTTTAGGTCCCTTTCAACTTTCCTTGAACACACAAGCGATGGGCTCACAATGCTGGGTCACAGGGAGGTCTCTGCGAAGACATGTGACACTTATGGTCACAAACGCTCCCATCACCTAGGAAGCCCTCAATACCCGGCTCACTGGCCCCATGCCAGGGGTTCATCAAAGGACCGAGCTCTGCACTGAAGTCAGGAATGGCGCTGGCCTACTGGAAAAGGGGGGGGGTTCAGATGGAGACGTCACCCCAAACCTCAGCCTCATCAGCTGTGTCCTGGAGCTGGCAGGCCTGGTTCGAAGCTCGCTGATGGGCTGTGTGCCCTTCGCTGAGTTACACAACCTCTCTGACCCCCAGTATCATCTCAAGAATAGGGATAATGATAATAGTGGTAACTGCATTGTAAGTTTGTTGTGAGAACTAAGTGAGATGATATTAATAAGATGTTTAATCCAGTGCCTGGCATAGAACGATCACTCAGCAGACAATCTCCATTACTACTACTGCCACTGCTGCCACCATCCTGTGACCTCGGGAAAGACACTTAATTCCCCGAACCTCAGCAACCTCTTCTTCAAGAAGGAATAACAATGTCCTGTGTGCCCAGAAAGCCTGGTGCCTCCTTCCCTCATTTCCTTCAGTTTCCTGCTCAAATATCCCCTTTTGAAGACACTTTCCCTGACCAGCCTTCCTTCCCATGTAAAACGGCCCACGGTCCTTCTCTATCCCATTACGCACAATTATTTTTCATCCTCCCTGATTCATATTTATTCGTTTCATGTCCGTCTTCCTTGTCAGAAGGTCAACTCCAAGTGACCTTGCATTCACTGCCTATCCCCAGAGCCCAGAACAGCATCTGGCATATAAAAGCACTCAATGACTATTCCTTGAAAGACAAACGAATGAATGAATGAATGAATGAATGAAATCACTAACTCCTGAACAACTAACCAGCCCTGAGCCGCTGCTCCATAGGTATAGTTTCCTTCCTTCTTTCCAAGGCCAGAAAAGCAAATGGCCCCAGATACCCATTTGGGGTGGGAGTGGGGAGGAAGTGAGGGGGGAACGCCTACAGGCCTGCCTCCTGCCGCCTTCTCCTCCAACCATCAACCAAACAGTCAAAACAAGAAGCCGGCGGCAGGTGCATCCCTCCTCCCCAGCAAGTCCCTCCTGGTTCTGAAACACCAGCAGAGGCCGGGAGCCCCTAGACTTCCTGCTCATGGAGAAGAATCGGGCAGAATTTAGACAGCGGCTCCCTTGCCCGCAACCCCCAATAAATGGTGCCTGGCCAAGCTAATATGGGGTTGCTGAGGGTTAGGGTCGTGCTGCTTTGGGTCTCAGAAGTAGAGAGTCAGCAGGTTTGAGGTGTGGCCCCATTTATGGCACCTGAAGCCAAACCTCCATCCAGGCTGGCCGCCGTCAAACCTGCCTTAACTACAACACCAGCAGCCTCTGAGTCTCGAAAGGCACCTCCCAGAACCACGGTCAAATGGCAGAACCGTCCTTTCCCCCAGCGGCCAGAGAAGATGACCGTGTCACCCCTCTTCCCATCACCCCAGGGACGAAGCCCAAACTCCTCTCCCAGGACCCCGCCAGGTCCAACGGGACTCGTGCCGCCCCAGCCACCTCGTGTCCGCCGGGTCCCTACGCCGGGATAGACGTGTGTGCCCTGCAGTGGCCCAGCACCCTCTGACTCCTCCGCCTGCGCCGGCTCCCCCTCCTCATTCGGGTCGCAGCGGCGCCGCGCAGCCACCCCCATCGCGTCCCCTGCTTTACCCTCCCTGGAGCGCTTGCGGCACGCACGCATTTTGTCCGCTTCCTCGAGCGCTCACTTCCTCCCCTCCGCATCTCGTGCTCGGCCGCGGGTCCCCGCCTGCCTGTCTCACAGCTCTGGGCCCCTAAAGGAGCCCCTGACAGGGAGGATCCCCTGACACGGAGGTGCTCAGGAAATACCTGTTTCAGCAACGAAGGTGTCGGGAATGTCTTCCTAGGCTAGAAGTTGGCAAACTTCTTGTAAAGATCCGGAGAGTAAATATTCAAGGCTTCGCGGGCCTCGGGGACTCAATCACAACTATTCAATTTCCCCTTTGCGGCATAAAAGCAGCCAGTGATAATATATAAGTAAATGGACGTGGCATGAAATCGGGCAGTGGGCTGCATTTGACCCCCAAACTGTAGTTTGCAAACCCCTCTTGCAGGCCGAGCCCCTGAATTCAGGCGTACTATCCACGGTTGTGTGGCATGGTTCCTCACGCTTGCTACAGCTACTGCGTGTTGTAGGAATAGTGCATAAACCGCCTGCGTTGTAGCCAACACTCTGCCTGCAAACGCCTATCAGCACCATACAAATGGGCTTCACGCAAGGAAATCTCAGTGCCTACAGTGCGCCAGAGACTGAGCTGAGCGCTGAGAACAACATCCCACGGCGCGAAACAGTCCGAAACAGTCCGAAACAGTCCCCGGTCTTTCCCAGAGCGAAGCGCTGTCCATTCAACGTCAGTGCTGAACTCGCTCATCTGATAACCAGGATCCTGAGCCCTTTGACCGGCCCCACCCATTTCCCTCGCCGCTCATCCCCTAGCAACCAACCCTCTGTTTCCATGGGTCTGGCTTTTTAAAATTCTACATGCACGTGATATCACACAGCATTTGTCTATCTTGGTCTGACTTATTTCACTTGGCATGACGCCCTTGAGATTTATCCACATTGTTGAAATCAGCAGGATTTCCTTATTTGTTATGACTGAATAGTTCTCCATCGCATGTGTATAGTATATATGCCACGTATTTGCTACCTATTCATCCACAAATAGATAATTAGGTTGTTTCCATTTCTTAAATATTGTGAATAATGCTGTCTTGACCATAGGAGTACAGATATATTTCCAAGATCCTGATTTCTTTTTTTTGGATATATGTATATGTATGTTATTATATATGTATATGTATGTGTATTATATATATGTATGTATATATATATGTTATTATTTTTTTAAATAAACTTTCTTCCTATATATATACACTCAGAAGCAGGATTGCTGGGTCATACGGTAGTTCTATTTTTAATTTTTTGAGGAACCTCCATACTGTCTCCCACAGTGGCTGCACCAATTCCCGTGCCCCCCCCCAACAGGGCCCAGTGTTCCCTTTCCCCACATCCTCGCCAGCGCTTGATATCTCTCCCTTTTGATGCCAGCCTTTCTAACAGCTGTGAGCTTATAGCCCGTCGTGGCTTCGATTTGCATTTGCTTAATGGTTAGTGATGTTGAGCATCTTCTAATGTTCCCGTTGACCATTCGCCTGTATTCCTTCTTTGGAAAAAAAAGTCTATTCACATCCTCTGCCCATTTTTTAAATCAGATTGTTTGGAGGTTTTGTTTTGTTTTGTTTGCTTGAGTTGCATGAGTTCCAAAAACATTCTGGATACTAACCCTTTAGCAAATAGACGGTTTATAAACATTTTCTCCCATTCTGTATATTACCTTTTGGCTTTTCATTCAGTCTTCTGAATCTGACTCTATACTCACCTTTACCAGAGTGTTGTATGTGTGTTCATGTTTTCATGTTACTAATTACTGTCTTTTCATTTCAGCTTGAAGAACTCTCAGCAGCTCTTATGAGGCAAGTCTAGTGTCATGAACTGACTCAGCTTTTGTCTGTCCAGGAAAATCTTCATTTCTCCATTTCTGAAGGATGACTTCGCTGGAATGAGTATTCTTGGCAGGCAATTTTTGTCTTTTAACACTTTGAATCTATCATCCCACTCTCTTATGGCTTGCAGGGTTTCTGCTAAGAAATCCACTGGGAGCCTGATAGGAGTTCCCTTATAAGTTACAAGCTTCTTTTCTCTTGCTGCTTTTAAGACTGTCTGATTTTTGACAATTTTATTATCATGTGTCTTGGAGAAAATCTCTTTAAGTTGAGTTTGTTCAGTGGCCTGTGAATTTTGTGAATGTGGATATACAAATCTGTCCCCAGATTTGGAAAGTTCTCGGTTATTATTTTTTTAAATAAACTCTCTTCCTACCTCTCCCTGTCTTCTCCTTCTGGAACACTGATAATTCACAGATTGCTTCTTTTGATGGAATCCCGCAGGTCAGCAGACTTTCTTCATTCTTTTTTTTCTCCTTTCATCTTTTTCTCCTTGACTGAACAATTTCAAAGTCCCTGCCTTCTACTTCAAAGATTCTTTCTTCTACTTCACCCGTTCTGATGTCCATGCTCTGTATGGCATTTTTCATTTCATTCGTTGTATTCTTCAGGTCCAGAATTTTTGTTTTGATTTCTACAATTCGTAGCTCTTAAAATGTCTCATTTTGTTTGTGTATTGTTTTCCCGGTTTCCCTGAATTGTCCTTCTGTGTTTCCTTGTATTTCGCTGAGCTTCCTTAAAATAGCTATTCTTGATTCTTTACCAGGCGAAGTGCAGCTCTCCATGTCTTTGGGGTGGGTTACAGGAAGATTGTTATGCTCCTTTGGTGGTTCATGTTTCCCTGGCTTTTTATGTTTCTTGAAGTCTTGTGTTGCTGTCTTCACAGCTACAGTAGCAGTCACCTCCTCCAGTCTTTACTGACTGACTTCCAGAGAGAAATACCTTCCCTCATACCTGCTAGAGACTCTGTTTTTCTCAGACTTTCTAGGATATGCCTGCTCCATGCTCCCTCTTGTGGCAGAATTCTTAAGCTTGTCTGACCCTTTTTGATCCTGCTAAGGAGCAGGCCAAGTCCACGCAGCCTGCCTTCTGCTTTCCCAAGGGAGGAGCTAAAGTTCAAGTTTGAAGTGTGTCCCTGAACTGCAGATTCTGCCTGCTTATCGGCATCCTCACGAGCCACCTGCCAGAGCTCACTCTCACCACCACCGGGAGCGAACACAAAGAACCCGCCACAGGGCATTGGGGGAAGGGAGAGGCACACAGAGCACTGGGGTTCTCATGTGCCAGTCGGGGGGATCCATGGACAAGGCTTTCCCAGGAGCTCAGGGTGGGCTTCTTGACAGCGTCTACAACAGTAAGTGGGGTCTTTGTCCAATGACCTCCAGAATCCTGTCTGCAGCTCTCCCAGCTTCTTCCCACCCCAAGTCATGCAACTCACGGCTCAGTACTCCAGACGGGGTGGAAGAATCGGGCCTCCTTGGCCATGACCCACTCAGCTGGGAGGGCCAGGCACTTACTCACACACTCTCACTTTACCCTACAGGAGCACTCACAGGCCGAGACGGTCTCACCTGGCACTGAGGTGTGCCACCTTGGGGAGGTAGTGATGTGGATAAAGTCATACTGTTCCCTTTCCCTCTCTAATGTGTCCAAATGCATTTTTTTTTTACTCCAACACTCCAACATCTATGCTGGAAACCTGGACTTCCACAAAGGCTTCCTCGTCCATAGATGATGGGCTAAGCCGGTGTTCTCCAGGGGCTCCCAACATGGCTGAGAGGGGCTGCAGCCACAGCAGGGTCCACAGCCAGGACGGAGGTCTGCATACCTGTTATCCAATGCACAAGGGGGCAAGATTCCTCCTGGTCCCCTTAGCATGTGGTTGTTGGGTCCCTTGCTCCCACAATGGAATTTTAGTCCATGGATAGATGCCAAATTATTGTTGATGAGGGGTAGGGGACTACAACGAGAGACATCTTCCTCAGCCATAATGCTGATGTCACTTCTCTGTTTCCCAATTTTCTGGACCACTTCTCATTCAAAACCTAGTCTCACCCTTTGGTATTCAGCGGAGATCCCTCAGAATTACAGGTCAACTCAAACATCCTAAATTACCAGGAGTGTATGTTCCACATTAAGATAAATGTGTGCATGTGCATTTTTTTCTTTTTTGCTACACTCAGCTCATCCTTGTTTAAAGAAGGGCCATAACTGGCTTCAAAGCCTACAGGCTATATTGCATAACACAGATGTTCTAAGTCAGGGCTCAGCGAAGTTTGTAAAGTTCCAGATAGTTAACCTTTGAGGCTTTACGGGCTATGAGGTCTCAGGCTGTAGCACAGAAGCAGCCATAGAAACTATGTAAGTGAATAGGTGTGGCTGTGCTCCAATAAAACTTTATTTACAAAAACAGGTGGTAGGTTTGGCAGTTCCTCAAAAAGTGAAATGTAGAACTACCATATGAGCCAGCAACTCCACTCTGAGGTCCATGCCCAAAAGGATAAAACCTTCTATGGAAATGCTGATAGCGGCGCTCTTCATAATGACTAAAAGGTGTGTGGCTTCGTTTCTCCCGAAGACATCCCATGTGGTGCACTTAAGGGAGACGGAGTGTGGACGGATGAGCCGGGCCATGGGAACCAGAGTCACAGCGTCAGGACGTGAGGAGACAGCTGGGTTTGGTCCCGGGGGTAGTGAGAAGCCTATCGAGGTTTTTCAGCAAAGATGTTGGAAAACCACCTTTGCTTTTTAGGTAACTGATTCTCAGTGTGTCCAGATGATAGAACGGGAGAAAGAGAGAGAGAGAGACTAGACGTCAGGAGAGGCTGTGCAGACACTTGGATGGTTTGCAGCACGCGAATAGAGCTTCGAGACAACGTCTCGTGGAAAAGAAAAGCTGGCCAATTGGAGGTTTTCCACATCAGACAGATTCCTCTTTCAAACAGGAATGAGAAACTTTTTTATTTTTCCAAAAATGCAAGAGGATCATCGCAAGGGTCCAGCTGCCAGGCTTAGCATGAGCTGAGCGATGAAAAAAATGATAGGGAAATAAAAACAAAATGAGAAACTATTGTCTACTTTTAATTGAGGCCAATAAAAGGACAGGAGCTTGCAGCTCGCCATGGATAACAGCAGAAGCGAGAAACACACACTGTTGTTGTTGTTATTATTATTAGTTATGCTAATAATTACATTCAATTAGACTCCTTAAATAGCAGATGCCTTGGGGGGCAAAGACAGTCTCAGGAATTCCATTTTCAAAATTCCATTTGCGGCTCACACTCTCCTTAGCATCGCTAATTAATATTCATTCCCTAAACAAATGAGGATCTAGCGGGCTGGAGAGCCATGGAAATACCGCTTATCACAGGAAACGAGGGAGCATAAACAGAATAAAAGAACTGGGCCACACTTGTGATTATTGTCATACCAAAACGCTTCTGAGGAACAACTTGGCAAAACGCAGCATCATGCCTGGCAGATCGACGGCTGCACGACGATTACAAAAATTTTTAAAAACTCAGGTTCGGTCAGTGGATTGAAACACTGGGAAAATGCTCATTGCGTTCCAGCCATCATGTCGGGTTTTGGGTTATATTTTGCTTTGTTGTGTTAACCGCCAGCATTCGATCCCATGATGGGTGCCTCACAATCGACTTTGAATACGCACATGAGGACACTGGAGCCCGGTGCTGCTCAGCGGTGACATTTGAACGTGGGCCTTTGGAGTGTGAGAGAGACGGGTTTGAATCCTGGCTCTGCTGCTAACTGCACATGGCCATGAGCAAGCTACTTAACCACTCGGTGCCTCAGTTTCCTTCTCTGCAAAATGGGGGTGGTAATACTACCTGACCTGACAGGGCTTTAAGATGCAATGGTCTCAGGCAACGCCCAGCGCTTGGCCTTCACTCCAATAAGTGGCAGTTCCTGTGGAGTGATCACTACGCTACGTCCCTTCTCCTGCCCACACGGGAGAGAAGAAACAGCCCCCTCCGAGGCAGATGCTGCTCCAAGCTGTCCATCAATACATGCTGTGCAAAGGCGAATAGATGCCTGATCCTGGTAACCGGTCACTCCAAATTCTCACCCAGTTTCTTGAACCATCTTGCTTTCGCTCACAGAAATGGCAAGTGGATCTTCTTGTGTCCATTATAACAAGCCCTGTCTGGCGGATAGAGATGAGCTCCCTGAAAGGGAGCCGAGATGGCTAGAGGCCCAGATATTAGCCTCAGGGGCAGGAGTCGGAGACAGGGGAGTTCCAGCCACTGGCCCAGTGTGCTCCAAGGAGACGTTTTAAAACTCCTGGTAGCAAAGGTCTCTTTTGGACTCAGTAAATGTTGCCAGTTATTGCTAATGATAACCACGCTGATAACTAACGCTCACGTGCTTACTGTGTGCCAGCTATTTGGCTTCGTAAATAGATTACCTCATTTAATCCTCACATGATTATCAGGTCTAAATTTCTGTTATTCCTCATTTTATTTTGAAGAAACCGGAAATCTAGAGATGATTATTTTCCCAGATCAACCACCTGGGAATTCAAGCTCAAGGTGTCTAGTTCTAAACATGCAGGCACTTAACCACTCTACGATGTCACCTTCCAAATGAACACAGACCCTTTGACAAGCGTTATAAGCCTGTCACCCGTATAAGCTCCCTACGGCTGCTGTGACAAAGGACCGGAAGTCAGGGGCTTAAGCAACAGAAATTTGCTGTCTCACATTCTGGAGGCAGAAGTCTGAGATCAAGGTGCCGGCAGGGCTGGTTCCTTCTGAGGGCGGGGAGGGGGAATCTGGCCCCTGCCTCTCCCAGCTGCTCAAGGGCGTCCCTTGACTTGCAGATCCCTGCCTTCATCTTCACACAGTTTTCCCTGTGTCCATGGAAGTGTCCAAATTTCTACCTTTTTATAAAGACGCTGGCCATATTGCATTAGTGGGCCCACTCTTTTGATCTCTTAACTAATGACATCTGCAACGGCCTCGTCTCCAAATAAGACCACATTCCGAAGTACCGGGGGTTAGGACTTCAACATGTGAATTTGAGGGGAGGGAACGAACAATCCAACCAATAATATCACCCAAACTCATGTCTTAACTGGTCATTCCTATCTTCTGTCCCAAGGGGATCCAGGTCTCCACACAGTCACAAACGTACTGCAAGATGTAACGCCTCATTCCAAACCCTGCAGAGCTGTTTATCCTACGTTAGAAAGGAGAATTGAAAAGGGACACCGTGCAACAGATGTGGAACCGAAGAGAAACGCTTCCTCAGGGGCAGGGACTCCCAGGGACTTGAAAAATGGGCGCCTGTGGGACTGAGGCCCAGTTCTGCGGAATCACCGATGACCCCCAGGCGGCACCCAGCTCCCCCCGTGATCACAGACAGGGGGCTTGAAATGGGACCTCCGTCGTGTGGCTTTCAGAGGCCTCGGCGCCCAGGAGCAGTGAATCACGTCTACGGTAAAGCACGTCCTCGAACCCAGGGGAAGAAGGAGGCAGATAAAAAATGGTAACGTGGCAAGATTTATGGACGACTTGAAAGCTGGGCGCTGCTTTTTCCTGTCCCTTAAGACGGACGGGTCTCACGGCACGTGTGCGAATAGGAGCCCAGGACTGAATGGCAAGAATAAAATCTCTCAGCATCTCCCAAACTCACGTGGGAAATCTCGCGCGAGCTCCTACCCAGTTATTAATGAACGCGGTGCACAATGTGTGTCCCTTTGTCCAGCCACAGACACAAAAGGATGGACGTTCGCTCATTCTTTCAACAGTTGCTTCCTGGGGGACGGCCACATGCCTGGCGCGGTCCCTGGTTCTGAAAATAAACACCTGGGGGAGGGTTGCCAGGGTGAGGTGGACCCCAAACTCTAGTAACCAAGTCATGGTATTTCTGGGTCTTTCATGCAAACAGGGAGGGGAAAGGACATGGAGGAAGGCACACGTCTGCCATCCCGTCATGCATCATCTGACGAATGCCTCAAAGCAGCCTTTCAAGGCGCGTCTTTCCTGCGAGCCGCTTCTACGAACCTCAGTTCCAGCGTTTTGTAAGAAGCCACAGTGACGGTTCCCTCTCCCGCGGTCCAGCATAGCACCTCCAGCGCCCACCCTTTTGCTTCTGAGCTCCGCCTACCTGGCTGAGGCTGGACTTATTCAAGGAGGAGGATAGTGTCCCTCCCCGGGACACTGCCAGTCCTGAGGAAACTGCGGATGTGTAGAGGGTTATGTCGACAGAGACGGGAATACGGTCAGGAGTATTTTATAAGGGTGCGGGTCGAAAACAGGCAAGCCCAATAGGTCAGCTCCTGCCTGCAGACATTTCTGTTGGGTCTATGTTTGCCCCCTAGTGAGAATTTGAAAATTCTCAAATCTAAAGAGAAGTTCAAACAGTGGTATAATATTCAGATATCCCCCCGCCCCCCTCCCCACACACACTTGTTTTTCCTTGAACTATTTGGAAACAAGTTGTGGACAACAGAAGACTTCACTCCACAATACGCCGGGGTGAATTTCTTAGTAATGAGGAAGCATTCGCACTATATGCACAATACCATTATCACACCTAAGAAAATAAACAATTACTCCATAATACAGGTCACATGCAGATGTCCCCAACTGACAAACAAATGTTTTACATAATATTTGTTGGCTAGTTCCTTTTAAAATTCAGACATTTCGCATAAGAATCCAGACTTTCATTCCTTGAAAAATCTGAAGATTTGAAATACTACGAATAGATTATCGCATGGAAAAAAAATATATCAGGAACTGAGTCCCCCTCAGACAGGACCTGTGACCTTGATTTCACCACCATCTCAGGCGTTCACTGTTTGCCCCAGCCTAGCTGACCCCTGTAGAAATCTCTTTGTGATCCCCGACAAAGGGCCCTCCCCAGAGTCACACCGAGTGAGCTCCTCTCTCGATGCTACAAGCTTCAGGGGCTTCCACACCAGATCCGGCCACTCCAACCCCTCTCCCTCAGCTCTGTCCTTCGATGTGAACGCCAAAGATCAGAGTTTAAGACACATCTAGTGTTGGGAGAAAATCTCAAATGCAACATGCTCAAAACTGATCTTGTCTCCCCAAAAAACCCATTCCACCCGCAGCCTGTCCCGTACTGTGGAGTATCCGTGATTCTCGTCTCTCTCACACACGACCCTCATCCGACCCACGGAGAAATTCTGTTGCTGTCTTGAAACCAGTTCCGGAGTCTGACCCGGTCCCTCCACCCCCACTGCTCCCACTTTGGTGTGACTCGCCGCCATGTGTTACGACCGCAGCCTCCTTTCTAAACATTAGCCATACGGCCAGAACCCTCCCATGGCTTCTTATGTCCTTCAGCTCAAAATAAAAGTCCTTAAGTAGGCCTGCGGGCTCCCTGTGACCTTGCCGCCCATCAGATCTCTATCGATCTCTTCCCTCCCTCTGGCCGCACGCCCTCCCCCTGCCCCCCCCCCCCGCCCTTGCTCGCCCTGCGCCAGCCACACTGGTCGCATTGCTGTCCCTAAACAAAGCAGGCGCCCCAGGGCCTTTGCACTATCTGTTCACTCCACCTGTGCTTTCCCCAGCCACCCGCGCGACCCACTCGCTCCCCCCTTCAAGTCATTATCCAATCTCCCTTTCTCAACGAAGCCTGCGACGACCCTCGTTTAAAATTATAAACCAGTCCACCGCCCCAGCCCTCACCTGCTGTACTGTCACTGTGCCCCGCACAGATCATCTTCTACACCGCGCACGTTCGTCTATTACGGCTTCGCTCTATTGGCCACCACCCCCAGCCAGCGCACAAGCGCCAGTGCTGTCCATCGGGGCAGCCAAGCGCGTCAAGGAGCACTGGAAATGGGAGTCTAAAATGGGGTGGCCCCGTGGTAAGCACTGCGGCAGTTTCTCAGCAAGCTGAGCACAGAACAAGCCTAGGACCAGGCAATTCCAACTCCCTGAAAATTGAAAACATACTCAAAGAAATGTCTCATGAATGTTCACAGCCACACACGACTCACGGTAGCCCAAGAGATGGGATCGATTCAAACGTCCACCGGTGAATGAGAGATAAACACAGGGTGGGATTTACATAACATGGAATATTATTCGGCCACAAAAAGAATGAAGTGTTGATACACGTTACAACGGGAAGGAGCCTCGGAAACATTACGCTAAGTGTAAGAAGCCAGACACAAAAGGTCTCTATAGGATGATTCCATTTATATGAAATATCCAGAACAGGTGTATCCACAGAGGCAGGCAGCAGCTTGGTGGCCCAGAGGCTGGGGGTGGGCGGGGGGCGGGGATGGGGAAGTAACTGTCTAATCGGTATGAGTTTTTATTCGGGGGTGATGAAACACAGAGGTGCTGGCTGCACAACATTGTGAATGAACTAAATGCCACTGATTCGTTCACTTGCAAATGATTCCCTTTGTGTGATATGAATTTAACCTCTACCGAAAAGTGCACCTCAAAAAAACAGGCCCTCACTAAACATCTGTCCCACAATGAATGAATGAACAAGAAACAAATGAATGTGTAGGCCCTAAAAATAGCCTGCTCTAGAAGGTCTTCTATGGAAAAGCAGTTTTGGAATATCCGTGACTCTTTACCAACCATCTTTAAATCGCCCTGTTTTGGGGGGTGGGGGTGGAGCAAGAAGCACTGGAGCAGGCCTTGGCCTGGGGCCTGTGACCCTTCTTGGTGGTCTCAGCTGAGCTTCATTACTCTGCTCATAGAGAACAAGAGACAAAGCCTGGGGTCTTATCAAGGGGAAAACAATCTTCCTATCTTCGAATTTCAGAACCTCCCGTCTTCCCTACACAGCAAGGGAAGCTTCCGGCTGTCAGGAGGAGCAGGGCCAGTGGAGTTGGTCCTATCCGCCTGCAGGGGGCCAGGGACATTATCTGTCGAAACCCTTCTTCGTCAGGAAGCCTCGTGGCCGGGGGCTTTCCCTCGCTGGCACTGTGACCTCAGCCTCAGGACCACGCTAGAAAGCATGGCCATGGCATGGAGACGGGGCGGAGGACAGAGACGGGCTGCCGACCGAAACTAAATTCAAAATGCGCTCCCCTTATTAAATTCACAATTACGGCGAAGCCATGAAATCTCGTTTGAAACCTCCAGCTTCTTCCTTTTGTCTGGGATGCGGGCTGCCTCCTTCTGAATCTCTATTTTGCTTTATGGACAATTTCTTTTTAGCATTCTGAGCATTTAACCTTGAAAAATAGTGTTGTTTTGCTGCTGTATTTTCTGATTGTTAGTCTCCAGGCATCTCTGTGGCATCTTTATAAATCTGCAGGAGCTGGTAAATATTTCTTGCCAACCAGCAGCTGAAATCTGAAAATACCAGCTCACTTTTTAGCTGTCAGGCAATTAATGTAATTCAAAGTAAATGAAAGGTATGGGCCTCTGGGACTGCTTTTAATAACAGGAGGGTTTCTGGCTCAGGCTTAGAAAGGCAGAAGGGAAGAATCAATAAAAGGCATGCAAAAAGGGTGGACGAGGCCGCGGAGTTCTCCAGAAACATTCTGTCGGCGTCCTGGCGACAGCGCTCATCTGTGCGGAGAGGAGAGGAGCTGGGAATCGCGGCCACTGGCGGGCAGCGTGGACATGGCCTAGACCTGGGGTCCGCGGGCGGTGAGGTGCCTTCGCGCAAACGGGAGAAGGAGCCTCACCTGGGCACGTGGATGGGGCGAGGGCGCCCCTGTGGGCGGATGCGGCCCTACACCAGGGCCTCGGGTGATCGGACAGCTGGACTGCAGCCCTCGCCCTCCAAACTCACCCCTGCGCCCCGCCCTCGGACATTCACCGACATTCGTTTCCCTTTCTCTCCCGCTGAGTCAAGGGTCAGCTTTGTTAGCGCTGGATCCAGAGGGAAGAGACGTGTAAGTGGCTTTGAACCTTACTTCAGCTACGGGGAGAGGGGACAGGGGACAAGGCAGAGGGGAGCCCCCTCGGAGGGTGATGCTGGCTCGTTTCCCAAGCAGCCCTCGGCAGTCCGAAGGTGGGAAACACCTCTCCTTTCAGGGAGGAGCAGACTGGCGGGGCCCCTCCAGCCCGGGGAGAAGGGTAACTCTGACCATGTCTACCCGCTGTCGCGGACCTGTGACAGGGCCGTCAAGGTTGCACGACGTATGGGGCACTAGTCACGTGCTACTCCGCATAGATACTGCTGCCCTTGACCGTGGTGAACATCGCTTGCTGGAGTCGGGCACCCCGGCGACCCTGATCCCCACGCGGTGTGGGGGAAGGCTGGGCCAGCACACCGGGTACCGACTCCCACCCACCTCCCAAGAACCCGCAAGCTTTCAACCCCCGGTCCATCAGGATAAATATAAAACGGTCCAACATACTTGTATATACCAGCAAACACGTAGACAACGAAAGGTTTTACGAGGATATTTTTTAAAAATTAAATACCTAGGAATAAATCTAGGAAAAGATGTAAAATGGTACAGGAAAAACTCTAAAGTGTTGTTTTTAAAAATTTTAAATGCCTAAATAAATGGAGGGATAAATCACGGTCAGGCATTGACGGGAATTCTCTGCAAATGGATTTATAGATTTAACCAATTGCGACTGAATTCTCAGTTGGTGTTTTTATGGAAGTTGAGAGACTAATTCTAAATTTACAAGCAAAGGGTCAAGACTAGCCAAGCAATCTTAAAAAAAAAAAAAAAAGAAAGAAAGAAAAGAAAATAAGAAATAGAAGAGTATATTCTACCAGGTGTTAAGATTTATTATAATGACAAACAAATGGAAGAGAATTGAGTCCAGAAACAGAGCCACACATCTACAAACACCTGGTTTATGATAAAATGGCAGGACGGCGAAGAAATAAATCTTTTCAATTAGTGGTGCTGGGCCAAATGGATATCCACATGGAAAAAATAAAACTAAAACTTGACCCCTGCCTCACACCACATTTAAAAATAAATTCCAAATGGTGTGTAGATATAAAAGTAAAATAACAAGTTTTTAGAAGATGACATAGGAGTACATCTTCATTATTTTCAGGTAGGAAAAGACTTCTTGGACAGGCCACCAAAAGTACTAACCATAAGAAAAAAAAAAAGATGAATGACTTGGATTTTATTAAAATCGAGAACATCTGTGCGAAAAAGACCCCCCCGAGTGAAAGGCAAGGCTCGCAGTGGGAGAAGGCAGATGCAATACATGTAACTGAAAAGGGCCCCTGTCCAACGTAGAAAAAGACTTCTGAAAATCAGCGCTAAAAGTGGTACTAACAGCAACCCTGCACAGGCATGCTCTGACGCACTGCAGAGAAGGTTCCAGACCACTACAATAAAGCAAAGGGCACGATAACGTGAGTCGCGCGAATTTGTTGGTTTCCTAGTACGTATAAAAGTCATGTTCACGCCGTACTACAGTCTATTTATTAGGCATGCAATTCCATAATGTCTTAAAAAAAAGAGTATACATACCTTACTTTAAAATCGCTTTTTGTGTAAAATGCTAACCATCTTCTGAGCCTTCAGGGCGTCGTAATCTGTTTGCTGGTGGAGGGTCTGACTTCGAGGTAGATTAAAACACAGTATCCATGAAGCATATAGAACAAAGCATGATGGTGTGAGGTACACCTGTAGAAAAATGGACAAAGGACTTAAACAGGCACTTCGGCAACAACAGAAAGATGTCTAAATGGCCAAGAGAAAGATGAGAAGTTGGACATCTTTAGTCACTAGGTAAATGCAAAATAAAGTCATCACAAGATGCCACCACTATACCCACTAGAATAGCTGAAACCAAAGACTAAGAAAGTCAAGTGTCATTGACAGTACACACCAAACGGACGCTCAGCCACTGCGAGTGGGAGTTGAAATTCATATAAGCACTTATGGAAATTGTTTAGCAGAATCCACCCAATTTGAACATGTGCTTATCCTATGACACAGGTATATATACCCATTAGAACACGTGAACCAAAACTCTAGTACAAAAATGTTCATAGCACATCATTTTTAATGTCAAAACCTGAAACTGACCACAAATGTCCCACCACAATTTGAAAAGTAAATAAGTGGTAGTATATCCACATGATGGAATGCTACACAGCAATGAAAATAAGCTAGCCATAGCTACACTCAGTTGCATGGATAAACCTCACAATGCTTGATTCCATTTATATATTTTTTTAAAGCGGCAAAAACTAATCGATGGTGTTAGAATGCAGCCTCTAAATTACTTTTGGAGAAAAGGGGATGCACTGGTGTTTTGGGGGTGGCTATTCAAATGTACTCACATGGTGGTAATATACTGAGCCACACACTTAGAGCTTATGCACTTTTTTAAAAATATGTTACATTTCACTTAAGTGTTTCAAAAACATGTTTAAAACCATTTCAGAGAGCCTGTCTGTGAAGCAGGCCCGAATATCCAGATAGACTTAATTACTCCTTCGCCTGTACCTTGGACATGTCAGTTGTCATCCTCTCACAAGCCATTGCAATTTGTTTTCTTCCAAGCCTGTGTCCCCGTTACACTATAAAATCCTTGAGTCAGGAGAAAAGTAGACATTGCCGGGTGTTTGGTCACCGTCGTTTGTTGGGTCATCATCTGGCCATGCGGAATTCATCTCCCCCTTCCTGACGGTGCCTGGCTTCTCCTTCTGGGGACCCTCTCTCCCCAGCTCTTGTTCTGTGTGCTCTGGGTGGGGCTCCGTGCCTAGGCCCCCAGGTGGAGGAGGTGACTCAGTTCTAGAACCATCAGTGTATATCACATGACCTCAACTGATCTAATTAGCCACAATCGATGTCAGTATTTGGTGGAGAATACCAGACCGAAGACAACTGGTCTTTCATGGAACAGGAAGCTGAAGAATGGGGTTCCGGGGGCTACTGCCGGCCATCCTGTACCCGAACTTGGAACCGGCTCTGAGGAAAGATGGCCTCGTTCAAGGGACAAGACAGAGAACACAGGGAGAGACCTCTATTTATATGGCCAGTTGTTTTACAAACGCATGAAGGTTGTTTAGCAAGGAAAGAATAGTCTCTTCAAAAAATGATGCTGAAATAATTGAGTAGCCATTTGTGAAAAAATTAAATAAACCTTATACAAAAACTAACTTGAAGTGGCTCATAGGCCTAAAAGTAAAGTATATGACTATAAAGCTTCTAGAAGACGTGGAAGGAAATTTTTGTAATCACGAGTTAAGCAAAGATTTCTTAGACATGACACCAAAGCAAATTCATAAAAGAAAAAAACTGATAAATTGAACTTCATTAATATTTTGAACTTCAAAAGACGGCAGGATCATAAAAATGCAAGCCACAGACTGGGGCAAAGTTTTTGCAAAACACATTTCTGCTAAAGGATTGGCACCCAGAATATAGAAAGAACTCTGAAAACTTAATAATCATAAAACTACAATATAATTTTACGTGATGTTATTTTACTGCCTCTGGAATTCTATGTTCTTTCACATATTTTAGATTTTTTAAATTAGGCTCCATTATATAGTTAATGTGTTGTTTCTATTCACTTAAACTTGACCTATTAGAATTCTATCCAAGAATGTTGTTTATCCTCAAAATGGGCAAGAATACTTTTTTTAAATAGCAAAAGACATGCACGGGACACTTCCCCAAAGAGGTTATAGAGACAGCAAATAAACACATGAAAAGACGATCAGCATCATTAGTTATTAGGAAAATGCAAATTAAAACCACCTTGAGCTCCCACGGCACCCTTATTAGAATGGCTGAAATTAAAAACTGAAGATACCTTACTTGAAACTAATTTAAATAAATAATTTTTTTTAAAGACTGAAGATACCAGGTATTGGTGAGTATCTGGAGCATTTGGGACTCTCATTCACTGCTGATGAGAATGCAAAATGGTATGGCCATCTTGAAAAATAACTTAGTAATGTCTTATAAAGTTAAATGTAGATTTTCTATATGACCCAGAATTCTTCTACTAGGTATTTACCAGAAAAATGAAAAGTTATATTCACGAAAAGCCTATGCAAAAATGTTTATAGTAGTTTTATTCATTTTTTTGCCAATAAATGGTTACAAGCCAATTCCCTTCAACTGGTTGATGGATAAACGAGGTGTTGCACATCTGCCCAGCGGACCACTCCTCGGGAGTAACAAGGAATGACAGACGGTGCCTGCAGTGCCCTGGGTGCCTCTCGAAGACACTAAGGAGGTGAAAAAAGCCAGGCTCAAAAGGCAGCACACTGTACAAACCCACTGAAAAAATATTCCAAAAAAGGTAAAACTGTAGGTGGTGGAAAGAGATCAGTGGTCGCCAGAAGCTGAGGGTAACAGGAGGAGTCGGCCGCAGGGGAACGACAAAAATTAGGGGGGAGGGTGGAACTGTTCTGTATCGTGATTCTGGTGGCAGTTGCATGACTCGACGTGTTTGTCAAAACCCACTGAACTGGACACTAAAAAGGGTGGCTTTTGCCATATGTAATTATACTGCAACTACCCTAATCCAAACAAATAATGAACAAACAAACAAAATATATTGCTTGAACCCTAAACTGAGATCTATCCTTGGGCGTTCCAGTTATGCAAGCCAGTGAATTCTCTATTGTTTTAAGCTACTGGGTTAGTTTTCTGTTGCTTGCCATTCAAAAGAGTCTGAACTGTTATATGACCCTGTCTTATTCAGAACTTAGACGTAACGAGGCTGAATGTTTCCCCACACCAGAAGCGCAGACAGAGCTCCAGTCAGAAATGGAAAGTGTGCCATAGGCGTCAAAAATAAAAAAAAATACGGGATTGTAAGCTGACAAGGTCCTTGCAATCTGTGAGGTCAACCAAGGGGTTGCCTGCCTAAAAAAATAATAAATAATAAAATAAAATAAATAAAATAAAATAAAATATAATAAAACAAAACAAAATAATTAATAAATAAAAAGAAATGGAACGTGTGCGGCGTGCGCACACGTGCCTGCCTCTGCCCACGGCGGTACTCGACAATCGCTGTCCTTCAGAGGAAGCATGGCTTCAGGGCCCCACCCAGCATGGAAGGCCTCGCTCCCATCACAGGCTGACACCGCTGCTACTCCCAGCCTGTCGCAGGCAGACTCTAAAATGTCCCCAGTTACCTCCGCCTCTTGGTTTTCATGTCCTTGTGCAACCCCTCCCTTTGGTACAGGCAAAACCTGTGACTCACGGCTACTCCGAAGATGATGGGAGGGCCCTTCCATAATTAGGTCACATGACATCTTGACACCCATCTTGCTGGCAGACGCTATTTGCTACCTTGGTTTGCGTGCTTTGAAGAAGCAAGCTACCATGCTGAGATGCCAGCTGGCAGGGGACTGAGGGTGGCCTCCAGCCAGCAGCCCACTAGGAACCGAGGCCCTCAGCCCAACAGCTCCCAGGGAACTGAATCCTGCCAAGAACCACAGGGGCTTAGAAGCTGCTGGATCCTTCCCCAGCTGAGCCTTCAGATGAAACAACAGCCTGGCTGACGTCTGATTACAGCTCATTAGAGACCCTGAGGCGGAGGAGGCAGCTAAACTGTACCACAATCCCTGCTCGTAAACGTAAAATCCTCAGTGTGTGCTGTTTCAAGCTGCTCAATTTGGGTGTCATGGTCATGCAGCCATAAATAATTAATTTACTCCGCATCACAAACAATTTCTAAAGATGTGACCTCCCAGAAAGAGTTCTTTGTGGCATTTGCTTAATTATATGCTTATCTGGTAATGACTGAACCTCACTCTACTAACCGGCCTGTGGCCTCTAAGTTTCCCCCTAATTAACTGAGAACGAAAGCAAAGCATCTCAAAACACATTTTCTCTTCTTTTTCTGCTTATTTTTTTATATCCTAATAAAGCAAGCTAATCTCTAGAAGCTAAGTGGATAATTCTCATGCTATAGATTAAAATTACTTGCGTCACAAGGCCAGATAAAATTTGCCCTTTTAGTTGGAGTTTCTGGCAAGTTGTACCGAGAACGCCATGGTAACCAACACTATTTTACTGAATCTCTCCCTTAAGCTTGTTTGTTAATATAGAAAAATTGCCGTCTCTATTTTCTCTCTTCAAAAAAAATTAGAAATAAAAAGAAACAGCGGTAGCTGGGTTGGAAAAGTAAAACTGACTTTTGCTTGATTATCCTTATTACTTCACACACCGTAACTCTTTCCCCATTTCTTCACACTTAGCATTTGACTAACAGCCCCTGTCTCATGCAGGGAAGCATTCATTGCCCTGGTCTTCCTCTCTAAGGCTCTGGCTGGGGATGCCACAGAGCAAGGACCTGAAACAGGGCCCACTGGTCAGATCTGGCCCATCGCCTCTTTTTATAAATACAGTTTCATTGAAACGCAGCCACTGCCATTCTTTGCATACTGTCTAAAGCCGCTTGCACGCTGTGGTGGCACAGCTGAGTAGTTGTGGCTGAGATCTATAGCCCACGGAGCCTGACATATTTACTATCAGGCTTTTCATGCACACACAAAAAAGTGTTTGTTGACTGCTTTCATAAAAGAAATTAGAGAAGCTTCGGAGAATGGCTGTATTTCTTCACTTGGCTATAGGGCACTGTGAGGAGCATGGTGGGGTCGGGACACGTCTTCTAGTTCCCCCCATGTCTGTGTGGCCATGCATTAGTCAGTTCAGCCTCAGTTTACCCATCATAATTTCAGTAAACAGACTAGATTAGGGTTCTTCCAGTTTTGAGTAACAGATCAACCCAAACGATTTGGGTATAACATTCAGGTGAACAGTCCTACTATTATAATGTGAAATGTAATGGGTTTTTTTGCCTTCCCTTGGTTTATTGCACTAGACAGCTTAAACTTGAAGTGATAAAATCTAAGTTTGCCTAGTCTTTGATGAAAAGAACTAATTTCCATTTGGGTAGGGCTTCGGGGCCATTTATATTTAATACAAAAGAAGCAGGAGAGGAGGGGATGGTGTAGAGTAATTGCAATCATCATCACTGTCATTGTCATCACCATCGTCATCATCATCATCACATACATTGGAACTAAAATGTGCCGGGTACCATCCTAAGTGCATTAAATGTTTTAATTCCTTTAAATTCTTGCGGAACTCCTATAAAATCAGTATCATTATTAACCCCGTTTTACAGGTAGGGAAAATGAGGTACAGAGACTACCAGCTTACCCAGAGTCGCAAAGCTGGTAAGTCGCAGAGCCAGGATACCCCAAGAAACCTGGTTCTAGAGTCCTTACTATTAACTGCAGTGCCAGAAAAGAAAGAATATTCCTGTCCTTGACAGAGTGGCTTCAGCAAAACAAGGGGAGGAGGACGGAGTCCCCATCTACATCACCCCCACTGAGACCAGAAAGACATTCCCCGGGGACTCAGGGAGAAGAGATGACGAGAACACAGGGTTAGGGCATGGCCAAGCCAGGAGCAGCTTCCCTAGGATTCGGGGTCTCTGGGAGTGGTCCGCCATGTGCAAGGGGCAGTTTTCACACACCCCAGCGCATGTGGCCTGTAGACAGCACCAGTCAAAAGATCCACCAGCTGTCTGTCCAGCAACTGCCCATCTGTACTCAAAGCTTTGCTCGACTGATGATAACCTAAGTGTGGACACGCACCCTGGACATCCATGGGTGGAGGTAGGGGAGGAAGGAAGCCTCTATTTCTGGGGGGGTTGATGGAAACAACTTACGGACAGCCTCTGAAAGATGAGACAGCAGTCCATGCATCCCCAGGACCTCAGTCAAAATAGTGACTTCGTGCGACAGGACCCTGAGGAATGTCACGAACTCAAACCTGAAATTGAATTACCAGACCGGGGACTCCGATAGAGGAATGCATTCTTACAACAGATTTTCAGGAAGCACCTACTGCGTGCCAAGCTCTGTGCAAACACCGGGGCTGCAGAGATGATTAAGAATCCTGCAGTTCCCTAAAGGGTAATGCTGTCTTACCCGTGAGCCTCTGCACATCCAAAACCCTCTGCCAGAATCCTTCCCCTTCGCTTGGCCAAACCCTTCTCCCAGTCGCCACGCTGCCCAGCGTGGTCTCCTCCCTGGGCTCTCTTGACCTTCACCTTGACAGTGATTTGCGGCCACCTGCTAGCCTTACGTTCTTTGGCAAGTTATATTTCCAGCTCAGGCTTTTCAGTGGTACAACAAGAAGAATAATGGGTACATCCAGGGTTATTTAGAGAATGAAACAAGAGAATATGTGTAACGTGTTTAGCTGAGCGTCTGGTCCTTTTTTTAATCCCACACTGTGTCGACATCTCCCCTCCAGACCAGGAACTGTGTCTAATTCATTTCTGTACCCACAGACCCTGTCATACATGTTTGACAAACTTTAGAAAGAAAGAGAGGGAAGGACATAATCCTTGGCTCGCCGAGTCCCCGATGTCCAGGGTGAGGCCCTTGTGTACATGAAGAACTAGAGCCCGATGGGGAAAATGCTACGAAAGAAACGTGGAACAGAAGCCCGTGGAAGAAGCAAGGGCCGTCCATGGCTGGCGGTCCTGGGCAGCGCTTCACAAAGGTGAAGGATGCTTGAGAGAAGGAACTCGCCAGGCTGAGCAGACAGACTGGGGTGTGCTGAGCAAGGAGAACAGCCCACCTGCTGATCCCCTAGCACAAGGATGAAGTTCTTACAGAGAGCGGTGGGTTGAAAAAAAATAAGTACAAGCATAGAAGTGTTTAAAGAACAGAGGTCCTTAGCATGGAAATGAGATATAGGGATGATGTATGGAAAAGTATGACAATTTTACCTTCAGTGAATAACACACAAAAAAAGCAGAGAACACTAAAGAGATTATTAGCGATGTTTATATGTCTTAAATTAGCAGCAATCAGTACTATACAACTCATTTTGCGTTTGCTGCCTCAAGAACGCGGAGGAATTTTCAGCACCAACCTCCCCTGCATCTGCAATAAGATGCTTACGAACTCCTTTTGCTTTGCTGCAAATAACATGCCCGCTAAGAAGCACATACATAAAAATGATGGCGGTGATTGCTTGGGGGGAAGGTGGTAGAGACAGAGATGGGAGGAAGAGTTTTTATTGTAATTTTTAAAATGTTTTCCTTATCTAACTTGTGAATGTATTACCTATATTCCAAAAATAAATAAACAAGTAAGTACAAGAAAACTTGTTCACAAAAAGAAGTTGTCTTGAGTTTGGCCAATAAGAAAAAGTATCTAGATCCTACATTAAAGGTAAATTTTGGTTTAGAAGAGACCTAAGCCCTCAAAACACTGCTTTGGCTAACAGCTTGATCAGCTAGCTATTCCTACATCGGACTGGATTTATGCCTCTCTCCCAATCATGACACCCACTAATTTACAAATAGATCCTCAAAAGGAACACGGTTGTATTCTTATTTTGCACATCAGATGCCATTAACTGGCTTTACATCTCCCCCTCCAGATGCTGGCGTTACTGAAAAGTAAAGGATTATATTAATAGCAGCTACATTTTAATAATTGATGATTTGTTTGCTTAACATTCAGTTGTTACTGATATAAGAAGTCTCTAGTGGAAAATATTCTCTGCTAATAGCTCAAATAAAATTGATCATGTGAGGTTGAGTGGGTTTTTTTGTTGATTTCTTTTTTTTTATCCAGCACCATAGCATTTGCCTAGTCCTTTATCTGTGCATAAGAATACTTGAGAATATGTATCTGTAGCAATGCTTTTGGCCCACAAAAACAGAACCAACCATTACTAGGAAAATACTACTTGCATCCTTAAATAAAGTAGACAAGCCTGCCATTCTCTGACCCATAAAAGTCTCAGCTCTTAGGATTATTCACAGAACAGTCCGATATCAGAAGTGAGAAAATACCACTCAGATAAAAAATGTGGAGAGAAGTTCCTACGAGCATCAAAAGAAAATGGTTTATCGATAAATTGCATAGAAGAAAATATAGGTACTAAACTCATGGACCTTGGTTTTAGAGAAGATTTTATGAATTTGACCTCAAAGACAAGGGAAGTAAAAGCGAAAATAAATAAATGCTTCTAACTAAAAAGCTTCTGCACAGCAAAAGAAACCGTCAACAAAGAGGCAACCATCTGAATGGGAAAAGATATTTGCAAACAATGCCTCTGATAAGGGGCTAATATCTAAAATATACTAAGAACTTCTACAACTCAACAACAACAACAACAACAACAACAACAACAATCCAATTAATAAATAGGCAGAGAACCTGAACAGACACTTCTCCTAAGAAGACATACAAATGGCCAACAGACATGTGAAAAGATGCTCAACTTCACTAGCTGTTAGGGAAATGCAAATCAAACCACAATGAGATACCACCTCACACCTGTTAGGATGGCCGTCATCAACAGGACAAGTACTAACAAGTGTTGGAGAGGTTGTGGGGGAAAAGGAGCCCTCATACACTGCTGGTGGGAATGTGAACTGGTACAGACACTATGGAAAACAGTATGGTGGTTCCTCTAAAAATTAAGAATAGAATTATCATGTGACCCAGTAATCCCTCTTCTGAGTATCACCCCCCCAAAAAAATTTGAAAACGTTTATCTGTAAAGATATATGCACCCCAATGTTCATTGCAGCATTATTCACGGTGGCCAAGACATGGAAACAACCCAAGTGTCCTTCAATAGATGACGGGATAAAGAAGCTGTGGTACGTATATACAGTGGACTGTTACTCAGCCTCGAGAAGAGATGAAATACTGCCATTTGTGACACCATGGATGGATCTTAAGATCATCATGCTAAGTGAAATAAGTCAGGCAGGAAAAGTTGAGAACCATACGATTTCACTTACATGTGGGATATAAAACGGACAGCAACAAACGAACAAGGCAAACAAACAAAACTCATAGACACAAACAACAGTTTAGTGGTTACCAGAGGGGAAGTCGGGGGTAGAGAAGGGTAAAGGGGGTCAGATATATAGTGACGGAAGGGAATTTAACTTTGGGTGGTGAACACAAAATGCAATATACATATGCCATATTATTGAAATGTACATTTGAAAGCTATATAATTTTATTAACCACTGTTACTCCAATAAATTGAATTTTAAAGATGGCTTACGCACCCCAAGATGCTAGGTGTTTTGGACCCCGCAGCTCTTCCTCAAACCCCTTGTCACCCACACACATCTTCAGGATCACCTTCGGACCTGAGCAACAGGGACCCCTGTCCTGGGTAGTTCCATCCCTTGGGACCTGGCACATAGTCCTGTCAAAGCACAGCCCACTACCCGAAATGTCACCATGGTGAGCAACGCCTACTACCATTCGGGCCCCAGAGAGACATGTCCCTCCAGATCTTGACCCCTGTCCTCAAAACAGAAGGCAGCTGGGACCATTTCCCCACAGAGCTGACCACCTTTCTCTTACTTCTCTTTGTGTGCTCATGTGTGGCTCCGGGCCTCTGCAGAAATAGGTATGGCATTTGCAATGGTTGCAAATCATGGCTGTGGGAAATGCTGGAGTGTTATACAATTCATACTATTTTTAATTTTGTATATGCAGAAGTCTGAGCATAATATAGGACCCATCATACTGATTCTTGGCATGGACAACTGAATGGACATAGAAAACTAGAATTATGAATAGTTTTTAAATAAAAATACACATAAGACCTAATTAAAATTTCACAAATTAAATTTCAACTTTATTTAAATTTCTTTACTATATGAATATTTAAATTGTTCACATTTACTCATACTTGTATTTGACCTTTTAATTTTAATGAATAATTTTAAATACCTTAGGAAGAAACATATGAAAAATAATTTTAATTTTTCAATTTTTACCTACCATAATAAATTTTCTTGGTGAAACTATGTCCAATGCTAAATATTTTTAATCTAATTATGCTGTATTTTTAATCATTAAACCATTCATGTCAATAGATACAGATTAGTGAAAATCTGGATTATAAAAACAGTGATTTTTGCCAAAAATAAGGCAAGAAATAGAAATTTTATGGAAATTTATGATTGTATTTCACTTATGATTATCTTTTTTATTCCTCTCAATGTGGCCAGCCCACCAGCAGCCGAAAGTGCCCAACAACTTAGCTGAGCGGCCTTTGAGAGTGCGCCAACTTTCAGTCACACAAAGCCCTCAGCTTCAGTGGAACTTTTAAATTTTGGCATTAGGAAGGTTTATTGACCAAGGTAGGATAGAGCAGATATTGATTTGTGTTTACATTATGTAAACGGCACGTGGGCCTCCATTTGTTCTCCTACGCTGACCCTGCAGGTAGCAGGCGAGGGCCCGCACATGGCCCCGCAGTGTGGCTGGGGGAGGCCGGGCAACAGGTGCACCCCGAGCGCATGCCCTAAAGAGCTCCTCTAGGTACTACGTCAAGGGAATGGTCGTTAAGACTGCGATCAAGAGAGAGCGTGGGAAGCAGGGGCTGTGGGGGGCCAGGACCTGTCTGATGATTTCGTTTGACATCTGTTCACTGAGTGTCAGGCACTGTTTCAGATTCTGAGGAGACAGCAGTGACGTAAACACAGCCTCTGTCCTCACGACAAGTATTTGAGTCGGGAAGGCGAAGAACGAGATCAATAAGGAAAATGCATATGACGTGGGATCATGAAAAGCGTTTAGGAGAAAAAAAGCAAAGCAGGCAAAGGGTAGAGGAAGAAGAGTTGGCGAGGTGAAATTTTAGATAAGATGTGCGGAGATTCCCACGGAGGTAGGATGGCCGCGGAGTAATGAGAGTGTGAAGCCATGAGGGTACGTGTGAGCAGAAACAGCAGGTGCAAAGGCACTGAGCGGGGAGCGCGCTCGCTGCGTTTGAGGAACAGCGAGGAGTCCAGGTGGCTGATGCAGCGGGCACGAGGGCAGAAGAGCAGAAGACGAGACCGAAGAGGGGAGTTGGCAGGGAAAGAGGGTGCATCCGGAGGGTCTATAGCTCATAGAAAGGGCTTCGGACTCTCCGAGCGAGGGGGAGCCACTGGAAGGGTTTGAGCACAACAGGGACATAATCTGCTTTCACGCTGGAAGCACATCTCTCTCCAGCCGATGGCTGTGGAGAACGGATTACAGGGACAGCAGGGCAGCAGCGGGGAGACCAGTTAGGAGACCCACTATTACCCAGACGAAGCTGGTGGTTACTGGAACCCGGGTGGGGCCGTGAACGCGGTCGGAAGCTGTCAGATTTCACGTTTATTTAGAAGGTTGATCCTACGAGATCTTAGAATGGGAGATGAAAGACTCGAGAATGCATTTCGGCCTGATCGACTGGATGATGGAGCTGCCACTAAATGAGACGCTACGAGAGTCTGAGACATCACGTTCGACCAACGGTGCTGTGACAAGTGGAATTCTACGTGCAGAAGAATAAACTTTGACCCCTGGCTCACCCCATGCACAAAAATTAACTCAAAAGGGGTCACTGACAGAAATGTGCTATTAAAACTCTCAGGAGAAAACACGGGAGTAAATGTTCAGTAGGCAAAATTTTAGTAGCTATGACCCAAAAGCACACATGGCCAAAGAAAAATTAGATATATTGAACTTCGTCAGAATTGAAAACTTTTGTGCTACCAATGATTTCATCAAGAAAGCGAAAAGCAAATCCACAGAATGGGAAAAAGTTTTTTGCAAACCCTACATCTTATAAGAGACTTGCATCCAGAATATATAAAGAACTCTAACAACTCACTTGCAAAAAGAAAAATAACCCAATTATGAAATGAGCTAAGAATATGAATAGACATTTCTCCATAGAAGACATACAATGGCCAATAAGCACATGAAAAGATGCTCAACATCATTAGCCATTAGAGAGATGCAAGTTAAAACCACTCCCCACCCACAAGGATGGCTATAATTAAAAAAGAGAGAAATAATGACAAACGTTGGTGAGGATGTAGAGAAGAAATACATTGCTGGTGGGAATGTAAAACGGAGTGGCCACTTGGAAAAACGGTCTGGCAGTTTCTCAAAAGATAAACGTATGATGGTAAGAGATACCATACAATACGACGGTTCCACTCCTGGACACATATCCCAAGAGAAATGAAAACATACGTCCACACGAAACCTTGTACACAAATGTCCTTAAGAGCCAAAAATTGGAAGCAATCCAAATGTCTACCAATAGATGAACAGATGAATAAGAGGTGTTACGTCCACACAATGGAATGCTAGTTAGCAAGAAAAAAGAATGAAGTGCCGATACATACTCCAACATGAATGAACTTTGAAAATACTATGCTAAGTGAAAATAGCCAGCCACGGAAGGCCATATAGTATGTGATTTCAGTTCTTTATCACAGCTAGATGATGTATATCTCTATCTATACATCTAGAACAGGCACCTGTAAAGACAGAATCTATAAAGACAGAAAGCAGATTAGTGGTTGCCTAGGGCAGGGAGGTCGGTGAGAAACAGAGAGTAACTGCTAAGAGGTCCGGGCTTTCTTCTGGAGGATGAAACTGTTCTAGATTGATTGTGGTGGCGGCTGTATGGCTCTGTGACTATACGAAAACCACTGGATTGTAACTTTAAATGGGTAAATTGCATGCTGTATGAATTATGTCACAACACTGAAATCACAGAGGCAAAAAGACAAACAAACAGCAGTAGGAGAAACAGGGACACTGACATGGCTCTGTCTTTGTTCTGGCCTGGTGCCCTCCCGCCTTGTCCTTGGCCTGTCCCCTGGCTGGCTCCCTGCCCCCAAATCAGCACCCCACCATGCTAGAAAGAGCGGTGAAATCCCACTCTGACCCCCACCACGCGTTAGCAGGGAGCTAACGTGACGTGCGTGTGCGAGCATTAAACCTAGCCGGCACGTCACCGGCCGCAGATTAGAGAGAGCCAGCGAGGATGACATATTGTTCTCTGAGCTGGTTTGTAAGCGTCACGGACACCATCTCAGCACCAGCCCTCCTGTCGACGGCCGGGGCTGGCTGCAGCTGCTGCTGTTAGTCCTCTCCTCTTTGTTTCTCTCCAGGTCTAGATGCCCTGGTGACCTGCCCCCCACCCTCACCCCCAAGGCTGGTCCCCCCTAACTCCCTGAGCCCTCCCCGTTGGTGGGGGTGAGGGTTGCTTTCCTGGCCGACTCCAGGCCCGTGTGTATTAACAGGGCCACGGGCCCGGATTTGATGGAACTGGCGGCTTAGACACGTAAGCTCCTCGCAGACGGCTGAATAATCACAGATAAAACATGCTTTCAGATGTGATTAGGGTCTAACGGAGACGGACAGGGGCCAGAGGGAACGCAGCTCGCAAAGGGCAAGGGGCTCGGCTTCCGGCGCCCAGAATAGGCGATTAAGGTGCCCGCGAGAAGCCCTGGGATTTTCCTGGAGAAACTGTCACAGCGATTCTCAGCATCCCTTCCCAGCCTCTCTCTCCTCAGGGCACCGTCTTGCCCTCCCGAAGCGCCGGGCCGCTCCTTTCTGGAGGCCGCCGTTCTTCCTCCGGGAACAAGGCAGCTCTTCCCGCTGCGACATCTCAGATCTGTAACCCGGGCCGCCTGTCACTGAGTCGCATGTGGACATCCGGTCGGGTTCTATTTGCCCTGCTGTCTTCCAGCTGGCAGTGAGGTGCGTTTCTTCACTGACGTTTGCGTCTCTTGCCAGCGCCCCCACCGTCTATAAGCCCTGTGACAACAGCTGACACCCAAGCGAGTTATGCGCCGGTCACTCAAAGCACTTCACATGTATTAGCTTTTTGAACCTTCATAATAATCAACTGGAAATATGAACTGGAAATATGAACTTCATAATATGAACTGAAAACTGTTATTACCCCTTTTTACAGATGGGCAAACTAAGCCCTCAGCCTCCAACCCAGTCAACTGTCTGGCCCACAACACTGAAAATATTTACTATCTAACCCTCTCCAGAAAAAGTTTGCCAACCCCTCCTCTAGAAATTTCCCAGTACCAAATAGGGCAGGATCCTTCAGGATGTCATTAACAGAGGGTCCCACAGGAGCCATTTGACTAGGGACCATTCATTCATTCATTCATTTGATAAATATTTAGTGTGCCTGGCACTGGGCTAGGTGTTTCAAGGCTCCAAGGATGAACGAAATGAGGCAGGTTCCCTGCCCCCGTGGAGTTTAGCTTCTGGGGGGGAGACAGAAATTAGCACAATAATCACATAAATAAAATGGAAAGTTCCCAGCCTGACAAGCACTATGAAGACTTTTCAGCACTTTGAGAACATTCAACAGGGATTTTACTCAGACTGGGGTGGGGTGGGGTGCGCGGACCAGGGAGACGTCCCTCAGGAAGTGACCCCATGCACCCCAGAATGGTGAGAAGGGGCAACTGGGGGAGGAGGAGGGCGACGTGCTCCCGGCAAGGCTTTGACAGAAGGAAGCGTGGCGCACTCCAGGCCCTGAAAGGTGGCCGTGTGACTGAGCTGCAACGCGGAGGGGACTTTGTTCAAGACGAGTCCAGGAGCCGGCCAAACCCAGCAGGTGCCTAATGTCCGAGAGAAAAGGACATGCGAGCAGGGCCAGGAGGATGAACGAGCCAGGGACAGGAAGGCCAGGCGAGGAACACTGCGGGTAAAGGAGCGGCCCGCATGCCACGTACAAATCCAAGGACAGAGATGTGCTTTATAAGGGACAGATCTGGGTACCTCCTAACCCAAGGCTCAAGCTCGACATCACCAAGAGGGAAACAGAGACACACATGTGCCCCTTGGCATGATGCAAGGTGAGACGCACGGCACAGCACCACCTTGAAGGATTCTCACCAAAATGTTTCGCCTCAACCTAATCAAGGCTCCAAAGTGAACTTCCACTTTCGAGAAAATCTAGGGGACGGAGCCACAAGTTAAACACCACCAAGAGGAAACGTTAGACAAATCCTGATACGGGACACTCTACAAGACACCTGGCCGAGACGTTCCCGAAAGTCCATTCGATTTGAAAAGAAGAATTTTAAGCCAATGTCACTTTTAAAAAGGGCACTCTGTGCGACATCCTACATCACGACCTCCACGATTGGAAGACACATGGGTCTACGTTCTTCCAGTCTCTTTCGGAGAAAACAGTCCCCACAGAGCCGTCCCCGCCCCACCCACCGCTCCCTGGGTGGCCGAGGCAGATGCCCGTGGGAACTAGAACCACCACGCGGAGTCGAGATCAGACTCGGCCCGGACAGCAGACATGGAAGGACTGAGACCGCAGCTGGCGGATTCCATTTTCTTCCGGCCCCGAGCTTGGGATGGGGAGTCCGAGACTGCTACCACCTCGGTTCTTTAAAGGAAGTTTCCGCTTCCATACTCTTTCCTAATGCACATTTTTTAAGAAGATATTGCTTTGGGGAAGCTTATAGCAGCTGTAAAGATCTCTATTAGCCATCTTTTATCAGTGAGATAAAGACCAGCTGTTTCACTAATTGCCCTTAACTGCTTGGGCTTGATTATTAATGAATGCCCTTGCCTTGAGTTCAAACAGCTTAATTAACTAAAGTTAAGTGTTCCCAATAAATTTACTAACCTATGATAAGCTTTTCTTTAATAGGAAATGTGCAGTTCTTAATTAAATAGAATAATTTACAACTCCACGTCTATTATAAGTGATGGTTGCCCAGTTACCATGTTACCTAATTGGGTGATATTGAAATTCTCCAGAGGGGAACTGAGGGTACAGTTGAACTTGCCCTTGACAAACCAATTTGTTGTTAGCAGCACATCAGATGTGCAGTGTGGAGTCCCAGACAGAATGTGGCCTTGACACCTTGGGATCTCCACTCTGCCTCTCACAAGGCGCCTGCTGCCCGACCTGTAAAATGAGGACCTGACTCCCAGCAGAGCCTAATGGGGGTTGGAGGGGGGCAGATGGAACAACATTCACAATCTCTTAAAGAAGAAAAAGGTAAGTAAATACCTTCTTTAAACTCCTATGGGACCACATCTTTATAGGCAAAATTATTCCCACCAAGACTTGTCCAGATCACGTGCACAAAGAACAAACCGCCCCAATATAATCATGAGAAGAGCATCTGGCAAACCCAAACCAGGAAACTTTCTACAGGATATCCCAAGGTTATAAGAATAGGGTGAAAAACTGTCACAGACCTCAGGTGACTGAGGAGTGACAATGATTAAATGCAGTGGGTACCCTGGACTGGATTCTGGAACAGAAAGGCAGCATTAATGGGAAAAAGGGCGAAAGCCAAATTAAGTCTGGAGTTTAGTTCACAGCAACATGCCAGCGTCTGTTTCTGAGTTTTGACGAAAGTATCCTGGTAACGTCAGATGTTAACAAAGCGGGAAATTGAATATAATATATCCACACGATGGAATATTACTTGGCTATAAAAAGGACTAAATCATCCATACATGCTACAACATGGATGAACATTGAAAACAGTACGCTAAGTGAACGAAGCCAGACACAAAAGGCCACATGTCACACAACCAGTTCCATCCATGTGAAATGTCCAGAACCAATAATCTGTGGAGACAGAGGGTCAGTGGTTGCCGGGGGCTGGGGCTCAGGGAGATGGGGAGGGGCCATTTAATGGGCACTAGGTTTTCTTTTGGGGTGATGACAATATTCTGAAACTGGACAGAGGTGATGGTTGCACGACACTGTGAATGCGCTAAACGCCACCAAATTGTATACTGTAAAAGGGTTAAAATATAACTTTTATGAGTATTTTCCCACAATAAGAAATTAAATAAAAAGTAAGTTTGCATAGCTGTTGACACGCTAGGCACAGTTTTAAAGACCTTTCCTGGAGCTTTTCATCGTGATACCTCCCCTTCCGTTACGGGAGAGACCTGAGTGCGTCTCAGATGAGGCCACCCTGGAGGAGGGCGAGCCCTAAACCAATGGCTGGTGTCCTTATTAGAAAGAAATCTAGACACAGGGACACAGGAGGAAAGGTCATGTGACGGATGATGGCGGGAAAGACTGGAGCGGTGCATCCAAGCCCAAGAACTGCACAGATGGCTGGCCATCACCAGAAGCCAAGAAGAGGCGAGGAGGGGTCCTCCCCTAAAACCTTCAGAGGGGAGATGGTCCCGCCCATGCCTTCCTTTTGGACTTCCGGCCTTCAGAACTGAGAGAGAACCAGTTCCTATTGTTTTGGCCACCAGTTTGTGGTAGTTTGTCACAGCAGCCCCAGCAAACTGATGCGGTGTGTCTACCCGTGTGGCCTGGCCTGGCCTCGACTCAAAAGGACCCCAGGGTGGTGTAGCCCTGAGAGAGCCACTTCTCCAATGCTGGCAGACAATTGTGTTTTATAGCTCACGTGGGTGCATGCAAAAAGGGAGTGATTTAGCAACCAGGCCAAATGGCGGTACAGTTGAGGGCTGTGAATTCAGTAAAACACGACCTAAAGGCATCCAGGCAGTGTCATTTTAATAGTTCACCTTGAACGACATCAGCTATTGATTAGGTTGATTATTATTACCCCTGTCTGATAGACGCAACCATGCTAGGCCTAGAACAATAAAATTATTTGCTCCAAATCACACCGCTATTTTAAGTATCGTTTGCCCATTATAATAAATCCCACCATCACACGTTTGGGCAGAGCCTTGAACGTTTTCAGAAGAAGCTTTAGATTGTCTTATGAAATCCTCATTTAAACTCTGGGACAACAATAAGATGGGAATTTTTATCCCTGTTTCTCTGATGAAGCCACTGAGGCCCAGGTAAGGTTTTTCTTCCCTTCCGTTTTTGCTTGCCTCCCCAATCCCCTCTCCCCGCCCCCACCACATCCCTGTCTGGCAATCCCTTTTGTTACCCAGAATACATCCTTCCAAATTTGTCTCCACGGTCGCATAGTCCCACAAATGTACGTATCTACACACTCTATACAAGACACAGGCGTTTGTCACTGTGTACACACTTGCCCGTCTCCCGCTTTCTCATTCCGCGATATGACATGCAAATGCCTGCAAGGCATCTGCTATCACTCTAATTCCTCGTTTTTTAATGGCTGCGCAAACTTCCATGGCGTGGATGTCCTGTCGTTTCGTCAGTCATTAATGAGCACTCGCTAGCGTCCGCTCTTCTCCAGCTACAAACAATGTGGCAATGAATACCCCTTCTACAAATGTCCTTATGTTCTGTGCCTTTTATTTCTATGAGATGGAGTCCCAGGAGTGAGATTGCTGGATCAGAGGGTATATGTATTTCTCTGTGACTATTTTTACCAGAATACAACAAGAGAATAGGATTGCGGGTATCTGCAGAGGAGTTCGCAGGGGGTTTCAGTGGCATTGGTAATAATCCAATTCTCAGGCTGCAAGTGGGCTCACAAGTGCTTTTTTAAAATCATTCTTCTTTATACTTTTCATGTATGTTATTACCTATATTATTTGGTGTATAGCAAATATATATAATGATTTTAAGTAATCTGCATATTTTAATTTGAGTCAATATGGCCAAAGCAGCTGAACAAATTCTTACCCTCACCAACAACATAAGAGAATGACCCTTTCTCTGCTTCCCCACCACTAATAGATGAAATTGGTCTTTTCTATTTTCTCTCAGCCCGAGAGATGGACCTCATTATTACCTTACCTTACATTTCTCTGACACTGGTGAGTTGGAGCATCTTTTCAGATGTTGTTGGCATTTGAATGGACATCTGTTTCAATGGATACGAACCTTTTAATTATCTACAAACCCACTCTCATTAAGCACAAAGGGGAAGGCTGATACTTATCACCCCTCTAAACGAGAAAGCTCAGAATTTTCAAATACCACGAAGGAAAACAATTAATCAACATGAACTGGGTCTCTCTCATCAAAGTGCCCTGGTGACGTGTGCCACCTACAGGGAAATCCCCAGATGACACCCAAGAGCCCTGAAACACTAGACGCAAATGTTACCTTCCTATTGAGATCGACGAGACTAAGAGATTCTGGTCACTGTCAAGGTGCGACGAACTGCATGTTGATGTTCCCCCAAACTGTGTGTTGAAATCACACAAAACTGCCAAGATGATGGTTTTAGGAGGCGGGGCCTTTGAGAGGTGATGAGGGCAGGGGGTGGAGCCCTCACGACTGGGATTAGCGCCCTTATAAAAGAGACCCCAGAGAGACCTCTGGCCCCTTCAGCCATGTGAGGTCACAGGGAGAGGACGGCCGTCTACGAGCCAGGACGTCCTCAGCAGACACCGAATCTGCTGGCCACCTGACCTTGGACTTCCGCCTTCTGTAACTGTGAGAAATAAGATTCTGTTATGTATAAGTCACCTGGCTGTAGTCTTCTATTTAGCAGCCAAGACAGACTAAGACACAAGAACGTGTGCTTTCCCGAATGACAGGCGACCTCTCTGCCCTGTGTGTGTGCGTGTGCGTTAAATGCTCGCCCCCACCCCGCTGGCTGGTCTCTTCCCCCACCGTCCTCCTTGTCAGCACCGCCTTGCGGGGAGTTGGTGTTTTACCTCCTTCCCTCCCTTTTCCCACAGGACAGCACACCACGGACATCTGTCCGGTAAATAGCTAGAGAGTCCATTGTTTTCAGTAGCCACATAGCATTCCATAGCATAGATGGGCCAAATTTCATCCAATCCTTTGTACTGATGGCCATTCAGGATGTTTCTAATTTGTTTCCTTTCTCGTTGTTACAAATATCACTGTGATAAATTCTCTTGTGTGTGTATCTTCTGTAATTTTAGTTCAGATCCCTCACCCCACCAAATACATATATTCCACCACACCCTCTTCAGCACGGATGTCAGTAGCTATTGTTCATTTGTTGTTTGTTTGTTGTTTTGAATAAAATCTGAGGGGCTTATAACGAAAAGGAAACTGCACTGTAGAATTAGGTTCCTGAGCTACCTTCCACATAGAGATCGCTTGAAATCTGATAGCTAGAACTTAATTTTTATCGTTTCCCATTCCTTTTAATCAACTGATGTATTCACTTTTTTTAATTTCCTTCCAGAACTTAGCTACCACTACGGAGCCAGAATTTAATCTCTAAAATTTCCAATTCCCCATGAGCGATTTCTTGTGGTTGTCATGGACAAGAAGTTGGATCTGATAAGGACCCTGCCTGTCATGAACTAATAGTCTTATAGGAGCATCACCACACATGTAAATAAGAACAATTAATAAAATGTAAATAATACCGCGGCGTAAGAATAAAAGCACAGCTCTGGGATTCAGAGATGGGGAGGCCTTGGTTTCGACAGGAAGACAGAAAAGCAACTGGAAGGAATGACGTTGGAGTCAGGCCTTGACATGTGGGAATGGGGGGTGGGCAAAGAACCGGAGGAGAAAGAAGCAACCGTCTATCTTTCCTTTTCCAGCCCCTGGCCAGGGATACACACGGGGAACCCTGCATTGCAAAGAGGCATTGACTCTGGGTGACAGCTGTTGACATGCTTGCGTGTGATACATACTCAGTGAACGCACGATGCTTGGCTTCACTGTATGAGATGCCGGTTACTTCACGATGACAGAAAGCTAAGGCGTTACGCGTTCCCTTGATAGCTATGTGGTGGCATTACATGAAAGTAAATTTAGTGGCAATATGGAAAGAAAAAGAAAAAGCTGAAATGTGTTCTATAAACTTCATTCATTCAGCAAATAGCAGACATTTGGGGTACAGGAGAAGGAAAAGTGATGATGTATGAGAAGAAAGTCAGCTAGGAAAGATGCACGGGCGTTAAGCGGGTGTGTGAGCTTGGTGGTCGGGGTGGGGTGGACCGGGAGAGGTGTGGACAGGCCAAGGTCCTGACACAGGTGAGACGAGGTATTGGAGCAGCTGGAAGAAGGTCAGCAAGTCTGGGATGCGGAGGCTGAGGAGGAAGAACAGTAATTGCTGAGGACGAAGAGGCAGGCAGGAGCCAGATGCTGCAGAACTAAATATTTGGGGTTTTTTTTCCTAATAGTAATGCAAGCCAACCACTAAATAGTTTTAATCTTTATGCAATATAAATGATATATCTTAGTTAAGCAGAATATTCAACTCCCCCCAATCGATGCAGATAAAATGGATCGTAGAGATACATAAATTGGTTAAAAGATAAATTCTGTCAATGTTAAGTGCTGGGGGCAAAAAAAAAAAAGTGGTTATTTTTTTAGTGCAGATATCATTATTACTACATAGCCTGTTTCTCTACCTCCAATGGCTACTTGTGGTTCCTCCAAATAACAGAACGCTTCTAAATACTACTGTGCTAAGTGCTTTGCATAAATGTTCTGACCTAATACAACATCTATTTAAAAACAAAAACAAAAACAAAAAAGAAAGACAGTGAGGGCACTATCCGACACGAGGCTCAGAGCCGAATGCAGAACACAGAAAAGTTTAAAGAGCGATAAAAATAAAATGTGTTAGCCACCTGCCAGGCATGGTCTCTCGACGCCACTCTCCTGTAAAAGGAACCAGTGCTCCTGGGAGATTGTGAAGCAGGGGAAATGCAAGATGAGCCTGGAGCATCTTACGGTGACATAAACAAGGAAAGTGACAAAAAAGGAGGAGAGGACATGTCAGAGGAACACATCGGAAACAGCAAAACTGGAACAATTTGAACAACAAAATAAATAACACAGCACGGGATGATAACCCAAAGCGTAAATAAGTGTATATGAGTCCACTCCTAGATAGAGAGATGATTGAATAAGTAAATTCACTGGGGGAGGGGAACATCTTCTGTAGAGAAAAACGACAAGTAATATCTGTAGATGTCTCACTACCACCAATTCCACCCTCTGAGTGTGGGGGGGACTTAGTGACTGGCTTCTAACAAATACACAGAAGAGCTTGAGTACAAAAAGGGAAAATCGTAACTTTACGAGAGAAGCCTGGCAAACAGAGCTTTAATGACGTGATCAAGGTCAACGTCATTACTGATAACTTGTGTTGGTAGGATGCACCTCTGTGCTATTTCTCCCAGACAGCCATTGCTCAGCCTAAAATATGAAAATAAAACTTGAGACAAATCCAAATCGAGGGTCTTTCAAATTCAACAAAACATCTGACCAGTGTTCTCTTCAAAACCATCAAGTTCTTGAAAAACCAAGGAAAGACTGAGAAACTGTCACAGGCCAGAAGAAACTATGGAGACAGGAGAACTAAATGCAGTGTGGTAAAAACAACCTAAGTATGCAACGGAGGAGTGAATAAAGAAAATGTGGTGTACACACACACACACGCACACACACACACACTGGAATATTATTAAGCTATGAAAAAGAAGAGAATCCTGCCATTTGCAACCATGGATGGCCCTGAGGACATTTACGCTAAGTGAAACACGACAGAGAAAGACACACAGCGTATGATCTCACTTATATGTGGAATCTACAAACATCAAACTCATAGAAACAGAGGGTAGAACGGTGGTGGCTAGGTGCTGAGAAGTGGGGGACATGGGGGCCGTCAGTCAAAGCGGACGAACTCCCAGTGATAAGGTGAGTAAGTCTAGGGATCTAAGGAACAGCATTGTGACTACAGCTGACAACGCTGTGCTGTATTCTTGAGAGTAGAGCTTCCATGTTCTCGCCATAACAACAAGGACGAAATGGGAATTGTGTCGGGTGACGGAGGTGTGGGCTAACCCCACCGTGATAAACATTTTGCAACACACAGTACAAATATACGTGTATCAAGTCATCACACTGTACCCCTTAAACTTGCACGGCGTCATTTGTCAGTTATATCTCAACAAATCTGGCGGGGGGGGGGGATATAAACATAATGTGGCCTGAGATCCTGAAAGAGAAAAGGGATGCTGGTGGAAAAACTAGGAAAATCCAAATAATGTCTGAGGTTTCATTAAAAAAAAAAAAAGTAAAAATAAAATTGAATAAACGCTATTAAAAATATGTCGGGGTACAATGAGCATGTATACCAGGAGTAACTGGTCAAGACACAAAGGTTTGAAGGCAGAAGAGAAGTCTGGATATAATATGATCAATGAAAATATTAGAGGATATACCCCCCTAGAACCAGGCAACTATTGTCAAGGCTAACTGACTTCTTTGATTATTATCGTTATTGTCGTTATCAGTTATCATTTGTCTCTCCTTTGCACACACACACACATACGGTATAAGCTTCATGATAAAAGGAACAAGTCTGTATTATTCACTGCCCTAACCCCAGTATTTAAAACAATGTCTAGCATATAGCAGATGCTCAAAAAGTGTACAATGAATGAGTAAATGAGCCACAGCACTGGAAATACCATAATGTAGTCAACCTTTCCCTGTTAACAGACATTTGGGTTGTCTCCAGTTCAGGCTGGTTTTGTCACTACTGCCTTCGGGCGCCATTAGAAATACTCTTACATGGGACACAGCTTTACCTGCTGACACCTGCCCTTAGTACTGATGCCTTCGTTCCTGTAGAATAAAGTCCTCAAAGTGGGACTTCTGTCAAAGTGTCTGCCCTTTGTTCTAGAGTTCCACAGAAAATGCCTTTTCTAAAAGCTTAGGATGATTTGCTGTCACGCCAGTATCATACCACACACCTTATTTCCTTTCCCACTCTAGATAATATTGACTTTTTAAATGTTTTCCAATGATGAATAAATAACTGTATTTTGTTTCAAATTCAAATTAAAAATCTTTAAACACTAGCGAAGTCGTCTTCAGTTCAGACTTTTATTGGTCATTTGCGTGCCCTGCTCTGTGAATTGCTCGTTTACCTTCTTTGCCCGGTTTCCTATCGGGATGTTTTCGTTTTGAGTTTTTCTTGTTTTAAATCAGCTTGTGGGTAACTAGAGTGTTAGAGGATAGTCACTCTTTTTGCCATGTGTTTCAAAAATGTTCCCGCTATTTATAGTTCGCTATTTATAGTTCTATTTACGCCTCAGAATTTTTCTTTGTAGAGGGTACAATCTGTCCATTTTCTTTTCCTTTGGAGTTTCCTGGGTTCCATCTCGCTGACATAAAACTGGCTTTCCATTCTAAGACCAGCCTCCACTTCTCAGAGAGCTCCCTGGGCAGTTCCTGAAGACAGCCCCCAGCGCGTGAGCACCAGACTCACCCGTTTCAGAATCCGTCCTCCCGGAGTGTCTGCACGATGCTCTCTCCAGCTGAACTTGGAGACACATCCTTTGGCAATGGCCAAGGATGCCGACACTGTTGACCACGGAAATCTGTAAAAGTGACTGTCACCAGTGCCACCCTTTGTGGAAAAAGAGGTGGGTGCCAAGCGAGGCCCAGAGCGAACCGAAACCTTCTTGAGCTGGGACCCACGTTTATTATTCTAAAACTTCAAATTTATGGAAAGTTGTGAGGATGGTACAGCAAAAGATCACATATCCTCTATTTAGATGCAACTAATTGTGAACATTTTGTCGCTTTTCTTCTAATTACTCTCCCTACACACGCGCGTGCACACACACACACACACACACACACACACACATCCCTATTGTGCTGGACCACTTCAAAGTACATAATAGACACTTCAGTCCTGGAGGGCTTGTCAGGTATTACCGAGAAGGAGGGGGCTCGCTGTAAAATTACAGTGACAATTGTCACACTCTGGAGATTTACTGTCAGTATGCTACTGTTACCGATGCTCAGGCCATATTCGAATTTTCCTACTTGTTCCTATAAAGTCTTTTAGGGCTGGATTTTTTCTTTTTTCTTTTCCTTTCTTTTTTTTTTTTTTTTTTTTGGTTCCAGGTCCAATCAGAAATCACATACCCCATTTAATTGTTCTTTCTTTTTATTCTCTAGAACAATTCCCCAACATTTATTTGTTTGTTTGTTTTTACGGCATTGATATTTTTGAAAAGTCCAGGCTAGTTATTGTGCACAATGCCGGGATTTGTATTCATCAGATTGTCTCCTCGCAATTTTTTTCTTTTTCTTTTTGGCAAAAATACTGCATAGGTATTGTCGTGACATTCCCAGTGCTCAAAGCAGGAGGCGCTGATGATACGTTTGATTATTCGATTGGTCATGGTCGTTCCCCAACATTTCTTTGTTCTAAATGTAGCTTTACTGTGAATTAATAAGTGCTCAGTGGGGAGATATTTTGAGACTGGTACTATACTCTTCCCAGCATTTCCCCAATATTTACCTAACGGCTTTAACCTAGGTTGATGATTCCTGCATGAATTATTTTCAGTGGTTGCAAAATGTAATTTCAAAGTCTGCCATTTCTTCTACAGTCATTAGTTGACATTCTTCAGTAGATAAGCACTTTCTCTCCTCCCCCTCACGTCTTCTTTCTTTCTCAATGTGAGTGTGGACTTATGGATTCTCCTTCAATTCCATTTGTTATAACCCATTACTATCATGATTAATTCTGATGCTCAGATCACCCCAGATTTGGCCAGTGGGAGCCCCCTTCAACCCCTCCTATATCATTGCGACATGACCCCATCATTTTTTTTTAGTGATCCATACTTTCTGATGAAAAAAAAAAGATGTTTCCAGTAGACCTTGTACCTTTCCTGCCTAGCCCTGGAGCCAGCCACTTCTCCAAGGAGTCCTGGTTACTTTTAGTGGACGATGCTATTTAGGAAGCAAGACCTGAGCCCTGGGGTGCTCGCTGCTCCTGGGCTGTCACGCTTCAGTACAACAAAGCGCTTTTAACAAACGTGACATGGGAAGTCAGGTCCAGAGCCACCTACGGCGTCACCAGAAACAGATTTCAAAACTAGAAGCAAGTTGGACGCTCCGCGTACAGGAGGTGTTTGTCACTTTCAGTTGACCGGCATCTGCTCCTCATTCTTCCGACAGCAGCTCCCCTTTTTCCTCCTGGGGAATTACCTGTCCCTTGTGTGGACAGTCATGCTGGGAATGGAAGTCAAAGTATCATGAACCTCTCCCCACATTCCAGAGGTGGACGTTAAGCCCCTAAATCGGGCAGGTGCCCCCGGGCCCAGAAAGGTGCTGACGGAGAACACAGAGGCGGACGTGAGCAGCAGCGGGTCTGACCACATGTGCAGAGCTGACAAAGCCACATGACCACGAGGAGAAGGACGCCCCGTTCCAAAGTCCGTCGGTTTCTCATTCAGCAGAGCCTTTCTCCCACATGGCTGAAAGCATCTCTGTCTTTGTAAAAAAATTTTTTAAAAAATCTAACACAATGGAACCCGTTTCGAACTTCTTTCCCTAATATCGGTCCTTTCGTTCGCCCTTTCCGCTTCACAGAGTTCAGTGTTTTGACGCGCGTGACCGAGGCGAGCGACACATTTCCGTCTCCCTCCAAATCCTCACATCCGACGCCCGCGTATAAATCAGCACAGGTGGTGAGTGGGTTTTTTCCCTCCCTGAGGAAAATCTCAAACGTTGCTCATCGTGTGTCGATGCCGGCGCGGGTGCTTATTTGGCTGCTTGCTCGTTTTGTGAGGAGTAGAAGAAAAGCCTGAAACCTTGATATTCACACCTTCAAAAATGCTACAATTTATTTATCTTCCATTTGCCTTTTCTTTAATCCTTTTTCTCCTTCTCTTCCTTGTCATTCTCCTAACCTCCAACACATGGGTATTACACAAAATGGTAGCGATAGGTGAAAAGAAAGAAGGAAGAAAGGAAAGAAGGAAGGGAGGGAAGTGGGAGAAGGATCAGAGGAAGAAAGAGGATCACACTCCCCAATGCTTCATAATGTAAAAACATCACGGATTCTCTATCCTCTGGTGCACAGGTTTTTGAATCACCCAACGCTTTGACACTGGGCTTGTTCGTGCCACAAGATCCGGTCATCATGAGATAGCACTGCTCCGGGCGACAAGGAGGAGCAGAGATGCAAGGGTGCTGAGCCCATGGGTGCCGCCTGTCTCCTCCCAGTGGATAACAGGACATTTGGGGTGCAACACGAGCCTCGCAGCGACGGGGTCCCAGCGGGGCAGGCGGGCAGGAGGGGCGCTTTATTCATATTTCCTGAAGACACTTCAAGTTCATCAAACACTTATTGAGGGTCAGCGCTACCTGGGAAAGCAAACGTGAGCGAGCTCTCAAGTCTCTGCTCATAAATGAGCAAAGCAAAAGGCCACCTGCAGCCTCACCAACGAGAACCCGTGTGCGTTCATCGGTGTGCCGCACGCGCCTCACAGTGCACGGCCGAGTCTGGTCCTTGTGCACGTGCGATCTGTTCCCTTCGGCTGGGGTATCATTGTTCCGGTAACTTCTGTATGGCTTCCCTGGAACCCAGTGGGTCATGCAAGACTGTGGAAGGTGGAGGTGAGCGTGGAGCAGTAAGTACAAGCAGGCACAGCAAGAGGACACCACGAAAAGACATCACACTTCCCAGGTTCTCGCTCCGCAGAGTGTGGCCGTCACTGCAGCAGCGTGGCGCTGACCTGGGGTTTGGGACATGCAGAACTTCTGGCCCCCCCAAGACTGGTCGCGTCAGAGCCTGCATTTTAACAACATCCCCGGCGACTCATGTGCAGGTAACAGTCTGAGAAGCAGTAGCTTAGAAGGTGGAAGATCTCGCTCGTGTGGATGTACAAGAGAACGCAGTCAGGGCATCAAACAGCCAGCTGGCATCCACGGGTCGACCGAATGACTCGTAGGGAAAGGTGAGCGGTGGGGGACAGAACAAAACCCGCCAGGCGAGAACTCAGTTAGCCCAGCACTGCCACTGTACCGTCCCCTCAGCAGCCACCACTGCCCTGCCAGGCGAGTGCTAGGGACTCTAGTGTCGCCTCCATTCTACAGGTGGAGGAACTGAGGTTCTCAGACGTCAAGTGACTTGCTCAAAGGCACATGGTTCTGGTGAGGTCCGGCTGGGGCCTGAACACTGCCTGCCTGGTCGCAGGAAGGGTGTCCTCCCCCAGCTGCTTCTGAACCAGCAACAAGAACCTGGCTGGCTGTGTGATAAAGATAAAACGGGGGTGCCCCACGCTTGTGAGAAGACAGGACTTCTCTAGCGGGGAGCTGGGAAAAACGGATGAGCCGACACGATGCTGGAAGCTGTGGGCATCGGGTCCCGGGTGTCCGGCTCCGTGAAGAAGCCACCGTGACATTTGCACCCTTCCTAGGCACATGGGGGTGAGATGATGTCACCAAGCCACACCACCGAGGCCTAGAAACCATCCAGACAACACGTAGCCCTCCAATCTAGGACAGGTACCTTCTTCCGGTGATAATGGCCTATTTTTCTCCTCAGCAGGGTGACAGAACTCTTTCCTTCACCTCCAAGTGAGGCTGAAAAAATCCAGGTTTAGGGCTTCTTGCTGATATGAACTAACTTGAACGGAAAAGCCATTGTTCAGCCTTGTTTCCTCAGCCACCTGCCTCTCCTGATTGTAGTCACTTAGAGAGAAGTTCCCCGCGGAGAAACTGAAGAGCTGAGCGTAAAGTAATCAACAGAGACCTTGGGGGCTGCTGCACACCTCAGGAGACGGTTTATCAACTGTGCCTGGGCACCTCTTTCTCCAGCCCTAATCACTCCTCCCGACGTCGTCTCCAAAACTCCGGATCCCGGCTTCAATAAAAGGGACCACATGGACTCTGAGAAACGGGTCAGCCAGGGCCAGGCTGGAGAACTAAGGGCTCTGTGTAGGCAGACCACAGTTCTGTGGGTAGGGTAGCTTCGTTCTTAGCTCATCTGCCTCCTGGAGACGCTAACTTCATGTGGGAGGTCAGGGTAAGAGCGAACAAAGCAGAATCCTCAGAATGATGCTCAGTTAAACTAACCTGGTAGCTCACTGGTTCATCTCAGCCTCTCTTCAGGATAAACGAGAAAGCCAAAGTCCAAAGAAAAGTATTAGCATCGATTACCTGGCACCCAGTCACTGACTAGCTATGATCCATGTGTCGTAATACAAAAAGAATTAATAAATGTAATTTGGAAGCTGTCCTGGGCTCACAGAATTAAGATTGACCAACGTTTTCCTCACGCACAGAAGTGGACAATTTCTCATTGTTCCCCTCCCCCAACCCGCCCCAAATCAACGCCTTCCTATGCTTGTGTTCCAAAAGAGCAATGGTAGCAGCAAAACAATGCCACTCTAGGTATTTTGAACAAAAGCATTGGGGACGAATAGAATAGCAATGGAAAAGGGGGTCTGAGAGCAAAAGAAAGAAGGAGTGATAACCAGGGGCCAGAGGCTGCTAACGCCCACAGGTCGGCTCCATGAGCCTGCACCTGCTGTGCAGTTGGAGATGCTGCCGCCGTCTCTTCTGGATTTATCGAGAGGGGCACCGGGCAGCACTGCACAAAGGGTGCTGCCTCTGCCTGGGGAACTGGAGTCCGGACTCATCCCACTTCTGCTGCTTCAACTGCGGAAATTTCCCACGCTTTCCACCTTCTGACCTCCAGCCAGGACTCCAGAAGAGGAAGCCAGATGGCAGAGGAGCACGGGAAACAGTGTGCAAATCCCCAGCCCCAGCGGCCCCAGCATGGAAAGGACAGGTGTTTACAACCAGCGCAGCAACCAAGCTGTCCTAGGTCAACAGTGCCACCTGATGGCCAGCACTGGAAACAACATGACCCACCATCTGTTTTTCTTTCTCGTAAGGTAGAAAGGAGATAGGTAACCTACACTTAGCTTCAGCGTCTAAGCTGGATTCAGATCTGACCCACATGTGTGCGCTGGGCCTCAGGCGGAGGGAGCAACAGCTGCCGAGGGTTTGCTTTTCTACAGTGGACCATGAGCGCGCAGGCTGGGGAGCCAACGCCCACAAGCGCGTTCGAAGCGTTTTTGTCTCATAGTTGCTAACGTTCCCTCGGCCACAAGTCACAGGGCCAAGACTGATGTTTCACCCTTCACTGGGCGGTCAGGCTGGGCCTCAGGATAGAGTGTAACATGAGTGCGGCCAAAGCTAGGAGACAGGTAAGGGTCACCCAGGGAAGAGACCAGCGCGTGATTCAGTGTTGCTGAAACTGACCACGTGCGCACCGGGCTCAAGCAGTCCAGCGTTTACGCGCAGCAGGAAAAGCGATGGAGTGTGCACAAGGGCCGGGCCAGTGCAGTGTGTCAGCGCCCCGTGCCCAGTGGGTCCATTCCACAGTGGACGCAGCACGCCCCACCTCATGCTACAGCCCAAGGACCCCAGCCTTCCCCTTGGGGTCTGAAACGCTGAGAGCCGGGGGCGCAGGTCATTGACGTGTGTGCTCAAGCTGAGCAAAGGAATACGCGTGGAGCCCGGAAGAGGAAAAGCTATTCCTCCACGTGGCAATAAGCCCCGGACAGGCTGCGAGAGCTCTTTATCTCCCAGTAAGGGGACTGTACCAGGCTCAAGCCCATTTTTACGCAGCCAAGGCAGGGTCAAAACGCTGCATGCAGGAAACCGCCTTCCCCAAACCCCAGCATCCTGGGTGGGAAAATACATCCCACTCATCTCGTGCACAGCAAGGTCACATGGCAGGAGAATTGTGACTAATAAGCCAATCTACCACAGAAGGCAGAAAAAAAATGGATCTCTGTCCTCTCTCCGTTCCTACCCCTGAGTACCAGGACCAGGACGGAATGCGCACCAAGCAGTGACGGCTGAAATTAATTGATTATTAATGGCACGGAGTGACGCGAGCTATACACTGAATGCAGTGGTTAAACATGGACGTTAGATGCACAGGGATCTGAGATTAATGTAAAATGGCAGAGCCACTTCAAAAAACTTGGTGGTTTCTTATCAAGATAAATATAACCTTAGCATTAAACCCAGCAATCCCACTCCTAGGAATCAACCCAAAAGAAATGAAAACAGACATCCTCACAAATGTTCATAGCAGAATCATTCCAAACAGCCAGGACATGGAAATAATCCAAACGTGTGTCAGTTAGTAGACGAATAAATAAAACACGGTGTGCCCATGCGAATGAGTGACGTACTAATACACACAGCGACACAGGCGTGCCTCTGGCGAGATGGGAGAAGCCACGTGAAAAGACCACACATTGTACGATTCCATTCATGTGAAATGTCCAGGAGAAAGTAAGTTTAGAGGAACGCGCAGTCGATTAGCGGGGTGCCTGGGGCTAGAGACGGGAATGAAGACTGAATTCAAGTGAGTACAAGGGACCTTTTGGGGTGATGGGAATTTCTAACACTGGACTGTAGCAATGGTTGCACAACCTTTAAAAGTCTAAAAATCACTGAAATGCACATAGAAATGTACATTCAAATGAGTGAATTTTGACAAAGAGGATCTGGCTTCAAATCCGGGCTGTACCACTTAGAGCTAAGTCACCTAGAGTAAGCCATGTAGCGAGTGACGTAACCTCTGTGAGCCTTACTTTCGCCATCTGTAAAATGGGGACGAAACAGAGGACGGTGGAGGGACCAGCGAGATGGCGTGTGTCGCGCCCTGGGCACCGGGCCTGACCGGTGTCCGAGACGCTGTCGTGAGCTCGCCGGCGCCCGGGCCTTGAGGGAGAGCACTCCCGCCCAAGAGCCTCCCAAGTCCAAGGCCTAAGCCCCGCTTTTACTCAAGGTGCTGGTCCCCAGATACCCTTGGAAATGTGTCCGTCTCTGCCTCGTCCTCATGTCCCTGGCACTCAGCATGTTTCTGGGCCAGATATAAACGTGTGGCAAGCTCGCCCACATCACGGCCCCCGGGACGGAGGCTTTTCGAGGGTGCTGTCCTGAAACGAACGAGCCCCTGGCCAACACGCGCATTTCCTCTCCGCTTCTTAGTCTGCCTTTATTTTTTTTTAATGAAAAAATAAATAAATAACCTTGGCTTAGCGAGTGTGGGCCACCCAGACCTGGCGAACCTGAAGGAAGCTGCTGTGATCAGCTCGGCCTTCCCCGTGACCCTTGGTGACGGCGCAGCGAGGTGACTCACTTCCGTGACAGCTTCCTGACGAGCGAGGGCTCCGACCAGCCGAGGGCTGGTCAGTTTGCAGCCTCACGGAAGGCTCAGTAAAAGTCATAAGTCAAAGGGCAGGCGGGCGTGAGTGTGCGCAGGGAGCCGGAGGTCCCAGGCGACGGGGACACGAGGCGGTGACTGCGGTGTGGCTCAAGGTTTATCACCGACGCGGTGAGAGGTACCGGTGCGCCAGGGAAACACACTGCGCCTGCGGGCTCGGGTGCCCGGTCCTCAGGGAGACTGTCCTCGGGTCAGGGTCCTCGGCAAGGATCTCTGGGCAGCGGGGATGGGGGATCCTGCCTCCCCTGGCAAAATCAACCTTGGCACCCCTCAGGTTGAACGCAGAAAATAAGGACCATTCAGGGAGTGAGGGACTCGGTGTCCACCTTCCCTAAGGCCTGGCGTCCCAACACTCCATCCGCCCTTGAAAATGCTTCATCCTCTAATACAATACGAAACATTAACAAAAAATGGGTTCTGAGCTCACCTCCCCTCCTGAAATAATACCAACTTTAAGGCACTGCCATGATGGTGAAGGTTAAAGGGACAGACTTGGAAATAAATAAACAAAGCTCACATATGCCTGCTTTTAATGATAGTCTCCTCCATATTTGTATATATCATGTATATAAAAACATGTATATAAAGTACATATGACATAGTATATTATACATACAGTATGTTACAGATTATTACTTACTATCTATCTCTTTAAACCTTAAGATTCCCTCAACCTTCCCCCTAGTTTCTCTCCATGCCAAATGAGGGGTGACACAGGTCCCAGAGGGGGCAGGACGAGCAGCTAGAGCCAGCTCTGTGGAATCTCACTTCCCCTACACTGCTCTGTGCCCTGCAAACCCTTTCCCGAGAAGGTGTCGATAGTAAGAAATTTCCACTCTTAATTATAAAATGTAAATACATTCCAGGTACCATGCCAAGAATTGCCAAATTGTATCTCACTTATTCCTCCCCTAAAACTACCCCGGAGTACACAATGCCATTCACGGTCATGTTCCCACAGTCAGAGATTCGAGGCTCTGACATACGGGGCGCTTGCCCAAGGTCACGAGGTTGATGAGGAGCAAAACCTGAGCCGATCCCAGGTGTTGCTTCCTCCCGTTAGGTCTCGGGGAAGAAATGTACAATTTTCCTGTGACGCTTCCCTGCTGAACTATTTTGTCTGTAGTAGAAGAGATTTCGAATTTGGGCTTTCGTACATTGGTTACGTTGCAGTTCAACTCTCTTCCTTGGAGGGGAGGAAAAGGAACTCACTAAAACCGAGCCTGAAAAGACATGACGAGCACGCAGGCCGTGAAGACAGAGTTGAAGCCTTCGCACACAGGAAGTACACAAATAGCAGCCGAGGTCCCTGAAAAGGTACGTTTCTCCCATCCAGGTTCTTCAGAGCTCCAGATGCAGTAGCAGAGATGGGGTCTGTCCTGTCTGCCCACGTCGGCAGCACAGTGCCTAGCACCTAACATTTGATGAGTGAATCGATGAGCAAACTAAGACTCACAGAAGCATGGCGTATCAGGGAGGTAAAGACCATGGCCCTGGAGTGGCAGAGACCTGAGTGTGTGCCCAGCTCTGCCATTTACTGGCCATGTCCTCCCTAAGTGTCGTCTACAAAATGGACCCAACAGTGGAACCTGTCTCCTGGAGCTCGGGGGAGGATTAGGTGGGATAAGGGACGGATGGGGACTCTGGGAAAGATCTACATAAAGAAGTCAGCAGTCATTTCTCGCTGGGAGTGCTGGAGGGGGTGTTTGCTTCTGACAGTGACATCCATCATCTTCAAGTCTTTCTTCTCTTTCTTCTGGAACAGAATCCTCCTTCCTGCAGGAAACCTATTGCTCAAGGACCTGACCAATCGCAGTACTTCATTCATGACCATGGAGATTGGCTCAAGGGTGCCCGCATGATGCACACCCAACGGACCAAGTTCCTCCCTGACACTTGCTGGCCTGACCTCTGAGAAAGGACTTCCTTTCTAGTAGGCTCATTGGATGGATAGGGATTAGCCTGGGGTAGCGAGTGTTACCTTTCCCCCTCCTGGAGAAGGTCATTGGAGAAATGGAGAGAGAGAGAGAGAGAGAGAGAGAGAGAAGAGAGAGGAGAGAGAAGAGGGAGAGAGAGAGAGAGAGAGAGAGAGAGAGGAGAGAGAGAGAGAGAGAGAGAGGGTGGTACCCTGCCAGAGCTGCCCGAGCCCTCGATACGGGGCCCATTCATTCCTGGACCATCCTTAGTGTCTGAGCCTATATAGTCTCTTGAATCTCTGCAGCCAGTTTAAGCTCTGACACTTAGAGCTGAACAAACTCTGACTTTTCCACTTCTATTCTGTTCCCCTCTCTTGTCTACATTTTCCACAATGAGGCCATATCACATGTAGAACACGTTTCAGATTTAAAGAAAAGAAGCGGAAAAAGGAACAGCATCTCAGCGTTCCCCCGCAGAGCGCTGGCTCGCGGCTGCTGCTCCTCCACGGCGGGGCGAGCCTGCCCGGCCCGGGGGAGGCCGAGCTCTGCCTCCAGCTCTGCAATCCTGCCGGTCCCTTCGAGGTCTCCAGCCGGACTCACTGCTTCCAGACTAAAGACTTTACTCCCCCAAATCAAGAACACTGCCAAATACACCTTTTCCAGCAGCCCCACTGGTCCCTGCTTTAAAGCGATAATTAATATAAAGTTGGGTGTCTTTTTCCCTCTGGGAAAAAAATTCTTTAACGGCAGGAAGTGGAGCAGAGCGTGGGTGGATTTAACGAGGAGGTGAGGACGCTTATGTAAGTGGCATTATTATATACGATTATATCACCGGGGTAAGAGAAACGCATTCCTATTCGGGTGTTATATCAATCGTTAAGTCTGGGGCTCGCATGAAATAAATGATGTAGAGATGCCATGTTCTCTCTCCCTCACCCAACCTGAAGAATATTCACACGGATTCAGCCTCACCACAGCCTCCCAAGCTCCTCCCACATGTTAAATCCTCATAGCGACCTCACGGGGGGAGTGTCGTCATCATCCCCATTTTACAGAGGGGGAGACTGAGTTACAGAGAGACTCGCCCAAGATCCCACCGCCGAAAAGGCGGGAGAGCTGAGATGCCAACTCACGTGGTCCAGCTCCCCACGTCCACGTTCCGCGCCAACAGCGAAGCTGTGTTACGAAGCCAAAAGTCAGCCAGTCGGATCTCTGTTTGGCCAAACACACTATAAATTAGGCGGTGACGGGGCTGGGGAGGAGTCGGTTCTAGATCAGACGGTCCTCAGACATACCCTCCACGCCTGGTAAAATCCATCCAGCTAGGTTCCTGTGATTAGTGTCACTTTATCTCATGAATTCTTGCATGTTACAAGAGGAAATATTATCACCTCCTTGAACCAATAGAGATGTTTAAGTCCAAAAAGTTTACATGACTTGCCCAGAGATCCCCTAATCACCCACCCTTCCTGCCAGCCCACTCTCACGGCTGCCAAAATAAACATTTTGATACTCGAACGGATCTTACAATCTGTTCAAAATCCTCCGATGATGCCCAAGAACCTTGTCAGTTCTCAACCTTTGGATTCCACCATAGGACACACACGACAGGCCGCGTTCACCCGAGCGACTTCCTCATCGGGTGTACAGTGGGGGAGGAAGGTCTGTAATTCCCCTCATACCAATCCCATCTCTTTCTCTTCTGCTCAGAGAAGCACAGTCCCATGCGAACACAGAGAGGGCCATTATCATGGACATGCGTATGCATTTATTCTGTTTTCACTAAGCAAACTGTTGGGAAGCTTCCTTCCAGGAACCATTATCACTTGTAAAACGCTCCCACTGGATGCCGTGACCTGAGGTTGACACTCTGACCCAGAACCTAGCAGGTGCTCAGTAAACGCGGTTGAATCAGCAAAGGCATGAACAGCAGAAAAAGGAAGAGGCTGGAGTCTAGCGGGCTGCTGACTGTGGCCTACAGATGGTGGGGACGTCTCGAGTTTATCAAGGGCCCAGCGATCAGGTGCTGAGTTCGCAGGACCCAGGGGAATCGAGGCTTAGCACAGCATCTCCCAAACTGCAGTTGCTCAAGGACCGCCATCTCTAAGCGTGCCACGTCTCAGTGTCACCTATACTGTTAATTACTGCATAGACTTATGCTAAAGCAACTCTCACTTCTAAAAAATTGAACGCGTTTATTGAAAATGGAAGCTTTACAAAACTCCTGTAAATGGAAAACCAAAATCATTTGTCACAACTTGTAGGCAACAATAAAAAAAAAAAATCAATAAAACAGAGACCACTCAAAAAATCAAATTTTAGCTAGAATTCTCTGCCGAAAGCTCCATGCTATGGGGCCAGAGCAATCTTTCTAAAATCATAAATTATGTCCCTTCACTCCGCCTCTTAAACCCTCTAAAGACTTCCACGGGGCTTAGAACAAAATGCGCAGTTCTTCCGTTTCCTGTGAGAGTCGCGGGAATATCACCTCCCCCCTGAAGGCCACGGCAGTCCGCGCTGGTGCTGTGTTTCAGACACCCCGACCTGCTCTACCTAAGCCCTTCGGTGCCCCCACGAGCACTCGCCTCAGGGCCTTTGCACGCACCACTAGTCACTCTGCCGACATGCCCATTTGCTCCCTCGCTCCACTCACTCCCCAGGCAAACGCCGCCTTCGTAGGGTGACCCACCCATCCCAGCCAGCCCAGGACTGTCCCGGTTTTGTCAGCGAGAAAGCCCTGTGCTGTGAAGCCTCTCAGTCCCCAGCAAACGGACAGCTGTCCCCATCACTCTCCACCACGTAATCCTGCTTTGTTCTTCCTCACCTTATTACGCGTTCAGGTCTTTGCCTTTTGTTTCCTTTCTCCTTCACTAGAAGCTGAGTCCCACGAGGACAGGGGGTTGGGGATATTTTGTTCACGGCTGTAGCCCTGGCACCAAGAACAGTGTCTTGCACACAACGGGCATTTAATTAATATTTTTTGACCAAAATATCAAAGGAACAACCCTCACGCTGTCTTTAACTTATTGCCCAGTCTTGTCTGCAGTGAATAAAGCTTTCTCCGGGTTTAGAATTACGTCCCTAGGCTGGGTGACCAGAAAGCGGCTTATCGTGCCAATGAAAATGCCATGTTTAAGGTTTTGACACCCAGTGTGAAACTGTCTTCCAAAAGGGTCAAAGCCCCGTTCTCATTGCGTCCAGGGTCCCCACGTCCACCTGACTCCGCCTACCAAACTGGCATTATCCTAGTTAAATTCCTTACTAGGTGGAAAGGAAGCGGTTTTGTTGCTGTAATTTGCATTTCTTAGACTCCTAGTTAGGCCGATCTTTCCCATGTGCTTAGCTAATTACATTTCATCTTCTCCAATTGTCTGTTCACACCCTTTCGCTTGTTCTTCTACCCAGTTCCAGGATTTGTCTGATTGATTTCTTTGAGGTCTTTGAAAAATGAAGACATTAGCCCTTCCGGCTCATACAGCAAAGGCTCAGTTCGGTTCTTCGCATTTTCCACATTTTCCGACCCCTGCATGCAATTGTGTCACTTCGTACTTCCTTACTCCCTTCTCACGTGTTTGCACCCCATTTTGCATTCTCTCTTCACTTTCACTCTTTTTAGGGGGTTTTTTTCATTGATAATTACTGAACATATACTTAGAGAAAGTCTCTAAAGGCTTCTCATCTCACTCCGAATACAGCTACGTTTCTTACATCATCTCCAAGGCCCTCCGTGATCTGCCCCTCTCCCCGCATTACGCCCTCTGACCTCAGTCCCGCCATCCTGCCCCTGGATCTCTCAGCGCCAGACGCCCTGGCTGCCCTGCCGATCGTTGACCATGAGCCAGGCTGTCTGTCGCCTCAGGACCTTCGCCCATGTGTTCGCGCTGCCTGGAAGGCTCTCTCCACGGGTGTAATGCGACTCCCTCCCTCACTTCCTTCATGTCCTCCACGTCATCTCAGTGGGCCCTTCCCTGGCCACCTTGAGCTTCAGTCCCCATGGCAGACAGAATAATGTCCCCCCTGCAAAGATGGCCACATCCTAATCCCCAACACCTGTGACTACGTTACCTGCATTGCACAAGGGAGGTTGCGGCTGTCACGGAGGTGATTTGGTTACAGACTAGGAGGTGAGGGGGCTGCCTGGGGGGCCCGACTGAACCACAGGGTCCTCATAAGAGGGAGGCAGGAAGGTCAGAGTCAGAGGAGGAGACGTGACAACGAGGCAGAGGGAGCGGGGGGAGCGATGCAGCCAGGAACAGAGGGCGCGGCGGCCTTCGGAGCGCGAGGAGATGGTCCTCCCCAAGGGCCTCAAGGCAGCCCTGCCGGCCCACGTTCAGCTCTGACCTCCATGGCTGGAAGGTGACAAACACAGGTTTTTCAAGCCGCTGCACTGGTAGTGACTAGTGACAGCAGCCTAGGAACTGACGGTCCTCCCTGCCGTCTACCTCCCTCTTTGCCTCTTCCTAGCACTCATCACTAAGTTCCTATAATTTGACGTATGTTTTTTTTTTATTTTTGCCTCCCCAAGGACAGTAGTCATTGTCCGCTTTGTTCACTGTTGTACCCCCAGCCTGGCACACATCGGGAATTCGGTACGCCTTCGATGAATGAATGGGTGCGGGACTGAGCGTGAGGGACCTTTGTTCTCCTGATGCATAGAATAACCTCTTGGTCAGCTGAGGCTGCTGGACGGTCATCACATCCAAAGGGCCACTCTGGGTAGAAGAAGGTCTTGGAAAAGGCACCAGGCACTGGGGGAAGATGAGTCTGATATTCGGGGGAACGCCCCAGTTTGCTCCAACCCCCACGCTCCAAGGACGCACCTCTGCACTCAAGGGGCGGACAGTACAATGTAGCTGGTGGTCAAAAGCCTGAGCTCCAGACTCACACTCTGAGGGTTCACATTCTAGCTCAGTGCTGTCCAAGAGAATTATACCGCAAAGCACTTCTGTCGTTTTAAATGTTCTAGTAGCCGTGATTTAAAAGTGTTGTTGAAATAAAGCACGCAGAAGAGAACATAGGCAATAAACTTGTGAACCTTGGTCTCAGATGGGTCTTTGTAAACTTAGCCTCAAAGGCAAAGGAAGTAAAAACAAAAAATACATAGATGGGACTACATCAAACTAAAAGGCTTCTGACAGCAAAAGAAACCATCAACAGAATAAAAAAGCGACCAGCTGAATGGGAGAAGTTCTTTGTAAACGATACCGCCAATAAGGAGCTAATATCCAAAAGATATAAAAACCTCATACAACTCAACAACACAACAACTAATTGATTAGAAAATGGACAGAGGACCTGAATAGACACCTTTCTGAGGAAGCCACACAGATGGCCAATAGACAGATGAAAAATTGCTCAAGATCACTAGCTCTAAGCAAAATGCAAATCAAACCACAATGAGATACCTCCTCGCACCCGCTAGAATGCTACTCTCAGTAAGACAAGAAAGAAGAAGAGCCGGAGAGGATGTGGACAAAAGAAAACTCTTGTACGTCGCTGGTGGGAATGTAAATTAGTGCGGCCACTGTGGAAAACAGTACGGAGTTTCCTCAAAAAAATTAAGAATTACCAAATGATCCAGCAATCCCTCTTCTGGGTATTTATCCAAAAAATTTAAAAACACTATTCGTAAATGTGCGCACTACATGTTCATTGCAGCATCATTTACAGTGGTCAAGACGCGGAAACAGCCCAAGTGTCCTTCAATGGATGACTGGATAAAGAAGATATACTACCCAGCCATAAAAAAGATGAAGCGCTGCCATTCGTGACAACACGGATGGATCTGGAGAGCTTCATGTTAAGTGAAATAAGTCAAATGGGACAAGAACCGTATGATTTCACTCATCTGTGGAATATAAAACAAAAAACAACAAACAAACAAGCAACACAAACGAACAAGGAGCAAACTCACAGATGCAGACAACAGAATGATGGTCAGCAGAGGGGGAAAAGGGCCAGAGGGAGGATGAAGGGGTTCAGGGGGTCCAAGATGGTGACTTGGTGACGGAGGGAGGTGACTTCAGGTGGCGAGCACACCACAGAGTACGCAGATGTCATATTATCAAGATGTACACCTGAAATGTTGTAATGTTATTGATCAGTGTTATCCCAATACATTTATTTTTTAAAAAAAAATGAAAAATAAAAGTATTGTTAAAAGCTGAAAAACAACTTTAATAATATGTTTTATTTGGCTTAGCATACCCAAGACATTATTATTTCAACGTGTAATCAATATAAAAAATATATGGAGATGTTTTACTTTCTTTCTTCTATACAGCAAGTCCTCAAATGCCCGTGGATATTTTATAACAGTTTAATTTGGACGTTCAATTTTCAACATTAAAACGAAATGGAATCCCACTGAAACAATCAAGTTGTTTTCACTGAAAACACTTCACACTGCTTTGGTTTCTAAATTAAATATAAATGAGTTAAAGTTAAATACAATTTAAAATCCACGCCCTCCCTCACACTAGGCGCATTTGCAGTGCTCAGTGGCCAGTGTCTGGGACAGCACAGCCGCAGTGTGAATACTCGTGGGCTGGGTGACCTTGTCGCGTTATTTAGGCTCTTGAACCTTCCTCAATCGTCTACAGAACAGACGATGACAATAGTAGCTATTTTTGTGGTTAAATGAAATCTTGGGTGAAATGTAACTCGTGCCCACTGAACTTTATACATTGTAGCTGCTGTCACTCCGGGGGCTTCCTCACCTTCCCCAGGGAGGAGCCTCGGGTTGGAAGGAAGGGGGCCAAGCCGACAGGTATGGAACCCATACTTGGGCCAGCCTGGACTTCAGGTGTTCCACCTCAAACCTCCCAGCAAGCCTTCAGGATGGGAGCCGTCAGGGCCACCCGGCCCACCCCCTGAACCACCCCTGAACCAGCCCTCCCAGGCGGCCGGCTGTGTAACCAGCCCTCTGGGGAGCTGCAGCTGTGCCTTCCCTGCCCTTCAAAGGCGGCTGCCTGGGAGGTGCCTGGCGCCCTCCAGCTCTTCTCCCTCTGCCCCTCCTCCCTCCCCAAGTCCCACGCCGCCTTCTTCCCCCCTTTCTCCCCCCACACCCCCTTCCTTTGCCTTCTCCCTCCCTCCCCCGCATCGCCAGAAGGTCCTGGAGCTGCCTCCCGGTCTGTCTAGACTGAGCCAGGGCCTCGTCTCAGAGCTTTTTCAGTGGCGTTTTTCTCCCCACGGGGAACGGGTGATGGCAGATGGCTGCTCCAACCCGCTCTCAGAGTGGGAGGCCCGCCTCCCACGCCCCGACTCGTCTGACTCGAGCTTCCTGAGACATGAGTAACGAGCATGGAACTCCCAGGAAAACCCAGCTGGTTCCCTCAGCTTGCAAACGGCCCTGCAGAAGGTGGGCACAGAGCTCAGGCCTCGCCCACAGGTCATCAGAGCTTGGAAGCTGGAGTCTGGAAGACCGGCTAACCCCTTGTCCCCCAGGGCCGTGGGCGAGCTGCTTAACCACTCTGAGGACCGATCAGCATCACTCAGCTCCGAGAACCTCATTCACGGCTCCGTCCCAACACCAGGGCAGCACGAGGGTGCTGCACAAGTCCGGTAGGCATATAAAGATTTTATTTAATATTACAATACTAAGCCCCCTCCCAACCGACGAAAACTTGTGCGTCGCTTGCTAAGTGGCAGGGCCAGCACGAGGGGGAGGCGAGTGAGCCCCTCTCCTCATGTGCAAAAGTTAAGGGGGGACCAAAAAGCCCCATCATCACGAGACATAATATTTTGGTGCGACGGTCTAAAAAAATCAAATGCAAAATATCGATGATGAACCAAAAACAATCAAAGTTTTAAAATAAGAAACAGGGCCAGTATTGCCAGTTTTCCCTTTTGCCCCCCCCCCCACGGCTCTGCCAGGTGGACAGGTGAATGTTTTCCGCCATCACAACAACCCTGCCAGGTAAGAGCTGTTGTGACGTGCGATGGCGATGTTTGGTTGAGGGAGAGGAGGCCCGGGGCAGGCGGGGGCGGGGCGGGAGTAACTTGCCCCAGGTTGTTGGGCTCCCAAGTGGCAGAGCGGGGACTTGAAGCCAGGCAGTCTGGGCTGAGAGACCCAGTGCCCGACACTGCTCTGCCCCTGTCTACGACACTCTCTGCCCTGGCACTGTACATTAGATCGTGTGCTCCGCCCCCAGCTTGGTGGCCGACCAAGGCCCTCGTCCTGTCATTCTGATCGCAGACATGTGCCACCCCCTGGGCTGGGTTTCGCAGACACAGAAGCAGCTAGGAGACAGAGCCTGTCCTCACAAGGGCGGGTGGGAGCCTTGCGCCGTGCGTGAGGGCTGGTGCTGACGGCTCTTAGGGCCTGGACAGGTGGGGCCGGAGGAGGGTACGGCTAACTCAGCTTCAGCCACAGGGTCACTTGAAATGCAGAGGCATTTCCTGCCTCCCCTGAGACAACTGACACACCTTTGAGAAGTAAGAGGTTGAGCTGAGGACACAAAGAGCCACGTCCCCGTGTGACGTACCTGGAAACAGCTCAAAGTGATGTTTATCAAAGCCATGTAACTTAAGTCTGTTTTTCGTTCTTCCTTGGTTATCACGTGACCCAAACCGCCCTCAGGAGAGGCACTGAGGCAGACACTCTGCGCTTTCCAACCTAAGTGCCTTGGACCAGTCACCTCGACCCCCTGAGCCTATGTCTTCATTCAGAAAATGGAAATGCTCATGCCGACCCCACCTTACAGGATTAGATGTCATAAAGGCAGTATAAAGGACCCAGTGTGGTGCCAGGCATGTGGAAAGTACTCAGTAAGTGATTACTACAGTCGTTGTTTTAAAAAAGTGGGTCTCAGTGTCCCCTGCCCAAGGTAACCTGTGTTTAGGAAACAATCCAGCACCTCGTTCCTCAAGAGCAATGAGGAGTGAGGCGGCCTGTGTGCCACCATGGAGCAGGGGGTTCATGGAGAAGCTCGAGCACAGAGACAGGTACCTGAAACTCAGAGAAGCTCAGATGCTCGCTGTGATGCTCCCCCCGACCCCAGCCCACCCAGGGACCTTTCAACCGTCTGGAGGGGCTCAGGTGATCCCATGGCAGCCGCGGGCGACACCCACCCCGACACGCGGCTTGCAGTGATCTCGTGATCGACGCGCAGATGCTCACGTGAATACCTACTCATGCACAACGCCATCGCGTTCCCATCATGTTTGATGCGATTTCGATCTGAATGTTCTATTTCGGAGTCTTAACTGTTATTATGGAGAGTTTTAAACATGCACTAGGTGAAGGAACCAGTATAAAGCAGCTTCGTGCACCACCATCCAGATCACCAAGCCATCAACCCGCGGCCAGTTCGGGCCAGTTCGGCCCTGTGCACGCCCCAGGCTCTACCTACTCCAGCACTGTGAAACAAACACCAGACAAGAGATCATTCCGTCTGCATTTCTAAGTGCAACTCTAAAGCGGAAGGGCTCTCCTTTAATGCCACCGCTACCATTATCACACCTAACAAGTTAGTCATCGCTTCTCGTCCTCGAATATCCAATCTATTCCAATAGTCTCATGAACTTCACACTTTTTTACACTTTTTCAGGATTTAAATTAAGGCCCACAGCTGGGCGGTGCTGGGCTGGTTTGTCTGGTTAAAATACAGCTTCCGAGTGAGGTCTGGGGCGGGGCCTGAGCTCTCCATTTTCGGTCCCAGCAGGTGATGCTGATGCTGCTGGTCCACCACCCCACTTAAGCAGTGAAGCTCCATTTTGTAATAAAAGGAAATCTTTTTTAAAAGTAACGTTTACATCTTTAAGCAGACCCAGTGCTTTGGAAGAAAAATCAGGCCTAGCTGAGCAGTCTGTCACCCTGCCAGGAAGTGCAATGGATAATCACACCCGCCGAGGGTGTCTAAGTGCCCAGGACAGCCCCGGAGTCTCCAGGATTGGGACCTGACACCCTGGCCATCCAGGTGTTCGTCCCAGCAGGGTCTGGCCCTCCCGAAACCGGAGACCACCTCCTCGAGAGCCTCGGAACCTCTGGATGCGTGCTGGTTTCTTCCGTTTCCGGCAGGCAGGCAGAAATGCAAGAAGTAAGGCCACTACCTTTCCTCGCAGCGATGGGTTTAAAAGCCCCACGTTGCCAGGCTCCAAGCGTCCTCCACTGATCTGTGAGCCCTATCGATTGCTGGGCTCTCCTCGCAACACAGCAGAGGGGAGACTTTATCTTTCTTTAATCAGACCTGCTGCCCTGGGATCCAGTTCTGACAGGGCCGCGCCTTCTCCTCCCGACTCGCATCGCCCAGCGCTCAGCCAGCCCGGAGGACAGCAGGCAGAGCCAGCACCAGCCACCGTGAGCTGGGGGGCGGTCGGTGCCCCCAGGGAACTGCTGGCCTAACAGAGGTGGCATCACCCTGACGCCGTGGCCACCACGTGCCGAGCCCACGCCGAGTGCCAGGCGCTCTACCAAGCGCTTCAGATACACCCTCTCCTCTGACCCTTTAACGTAGCTCATTTTCTGTGTGTCGCGGTTCCCTGATTACCCGATCTGCGGTCGCTGCACCGGGCACGTGTTCTCTGTCACGTCACCTGCTCTGTCTTCGTCACCGCCCTTAGTAGTATCAGAAACCACGTGTGTTTCTTTGCCCGTTTGCTCTCGGCCTCCGCCCTGGGCTGTGTAGTCCAGGAGGGCAGGGTTTGGCCCGGCTCATTCGGGACGGGGTTCCCGGCACCCGAACATGCAGAGAACGTCCTCAGTGAGGCTGAGAAGCTTCGCCCATGCCGTCGCATGTCACAAACGCGCGGCATCCCACCGCCCGCCTGTCGGTAGTTCAAGTTGTTTCATCCGCATCTGGACTGCCGCTGACCGTGCTGCAGCGCACAGGGAGGCCGACATCTCTTCGAAATCCCGAGTTTGATTCTCTGGAACAAATACCCCGAAACGGGACTACCGGGCCATGCCTCGGTTCCGCTTTGCCGATTTGGAGGCTCCCCCATTCCGTCTCCACGGTGGCTGCACCATCTCGCATTCCCGCCCGCGGTGTGCAAGGCTACCAGTTTCTCCACGGCCTGGCCAAGATCTGTTGTGTCCTTATTTGTTCAGAGACTAAATCTCATGGGACATGGTGCAATAAGTATGTTCGCGTGTGCTGCATTTGGTTTACAGCATCCGCGCCTCCTGGCAGCGCTTTGAGCTCACTAGTCTTATACCCATTTTATAGATGAGGAAACTGAGGCTCGGGGAGGAAAAGCGATTCGCCCAAATGTGCCCACACAGGCGCACCAGGCCTGGGGTCCGTGAGGTCATAACGCAGGGTTGGTGAACCTGGGTGGGGGAAAACAAGTCATCTCCTCCTTATCCTAACTGAGAGAGCATTTCTTTCCATCTGAACGTAGGCAACAACCTGCAGCCATGTCAGCAGCCCCCAGGGCTCTGTCACCACCTGCAACCAAAGACGTCCCAAGGCCATCGCCTCTGTGGCGGACACCCGGGATCCCACTGACACCCGTCGCCGCCTCGAAATTACAGCCGTAATAACGTGCCCGCCCCACCGCCAGACCCTGGTCGTGACTGCGAAGCACGCGCCACGTGCCACGATGGTCCTGTCCTGTTTTGTTAACTGCGTTTCAGTATGACTGGTTGCCTGAATAAGCCAGACGAGGAAGATCCAGCACCGCATTGTATCGCTTCTATGCAGAATCTAAATAAAGTAGTCGAACTCTACGAGCAGAGTAAAAAGGTGGTTGCCGGGGCCTGGAGGCTGGAGGTCGGACGGCGGTAGGGACGGGTCCGCAAAATGGTGCAAACCCAGTTACAGGGCGAATGAGGCCTGAGGATCTAACGCAAAACGTGGTGACTATAGTTGATAACACGGGATTGGAGAACTGAAATCTGCTGAGAGAGCAGAACTTCAGCGTTCTCACCCCACCCCCAACAACGGTCCACAGGTGAGGTGATGGCTGTGTTCATTAACTTGACGGGGAGGACACCTCTCACTGTGTCATCACGTTGTATGCTTTAAATACCTTACGGTTTTGTCAATCATACCTCAGTAAAGATGGAAATGACAAAGAGACAGACAGACAGACAGCCCGGCAGCCTCTGAGAAGGGGCCCGGGCACTTCAGCGGTGAAGAACCAGCTCTGGAGCCAGTGCTCTGACCACCTGGCGGACCCAACTCGTGACTTAGCCTGAGGGCGACAGTTAGGAGGAACTCTGCCCTGTATGGCAGCTCTCCTCCCGCCCGGGTGGGGACGCGGAGGCCCAGCGTGGGGAGCTGACCTGGGGCCACGTGGGGAGGCAGAGTCTGGGTCTCGACTGGAATCCAGGTTTTCCTGCTCCCGGCCCAGCGCCTTCGCAGCTGGACCACACTGCCACCGAGGGACACAAAGCACTGCACAGCCGCAGAGCATGTGGCCCTCAGCCCAGGGCTGGGCCGCACGGAGGAGACCGTGACGTGTGTTCACTCGTTCATGTGCTGTGTGTGTGTGTGCATGTGTGTGTGCATGTGTGTGTGTGTGTGCATTGCATGTGTTCACTCGTTCATGCAGAACAGTCATCATTGTCCTGAGTGGGGGATGAAGGAGGGGACTAAGAGAGGAAGCAGAGGCCAGCTCAGCAGCCACTGCAGTCACCAGACGAGAGACGATGGTGTCAGGGGGGCGGAGAGGAGAGGACAGAGCCGAGAGATGGTCTGGAGGCAAAGCCGATGGACATGGTGACGGATTCTGTGTGAGGAGCGAGGAGTCCACGAACACGTCCCTTCAGCTAGGCAGCTTCTAGACCTGGCGGCCGAATCCCAGGTCTGCATCTCTCCACCTTCTCCCTGGTCTAGCACCCTCTGGACCAATAAAATTCTGGCTAAAGAAGGAGCCTTCCAATGAGAAGAAAGAGCACATCAGAGTCAGCATATCTCGGATCAAAGACCGAAACGACTCTGTTGGCTTACCACATCTGAATCCCTCGTGCCCGAAACTCATTATCCCTCATGGCACCGGCGACAATTAGGAGGAATTGCAGAGACAGCTCCTGATTGGATCTAATTTCCTTGACATAGAGCATCGTGAGTCAATTACTCGGAGCGACTCGACTTGAAGGCCTGACACTCCACCCCACGAAGGTGCCCCATCCTTCCTGCATGTCCTTCCTCCTTCCACTGAGTAAAGTGTGAGCTGTGGTGACAGGGGTGGGACATTTTCACTGGTGACTAAAGAAGCAGGTCCGCTTACCCCATTAGCGGTGAGTCACAGGTGATTCCCACCGGGATGGGATCGGTTTTTGGTCTCAGACACTGCCCAAGCAGTAAAGAGTCTCGCCCTGGGTCCTGGGGACCCACAGAGCCAGCCCCTTCACAACAGGACTCCACGCACCGGCCACATCAGACACGCCACTTCAGCCCACAGCTCCCAGGCGTACACCTCCGCTCAGGGGCAAAGACCGAGGGCCTGCTGCGTGCCCGGCGCGTCCAGAAGCCCCACCCTCAGCGAGCTCACGGTCACGTGGTGGGAACAAACCAGAAACAAAATGTGCAATATGAAAAAAACTGTGTGTGCGTGTATGTGTGCGTGTGTGCGTGCATGCATGTGTGTGCGTATGTGTGCGGGCATGTGTGTGCGTGTGCACACGTGCGTGCATGTGTGTGCATTGCATGCGTGTGCACGTGTGTGTGTGCATGTGTGTGTGTGCGTGTGTGTGTAGTATGAGGATGGCAGGAAGTCCTGGGGCAGGAGGGTGGAGCACCTCCAGGACACACCAGGACGAGAGCGGACGGGCACGTGGCCGCAGCGCGGGCAGGGCGGCGTCAGAAAGCCAGGGGCTTGGGGCGTCTTGGGCCAGTGAGAAAATACGGCTTTGACTCCGAAAGCGATGGGAGGTCACTTGAGGGCCACGGTTCACTCTAGCTGCTGCTGCTGCTGCTGCTGACAGTGGTGACAGATAAGGATGCTGGAGACGGCCTTCCTGTTGCCATGTTGCAGTTCTGGTTTCTTTTTTCTCGCTTTGTGCAGCATCTCATCTCTTCCTCTTGTACCCTGGGAGCTCCTCTGGGAGCCCCCACCCCACTATGAATAGCTCTGAGCACTGACCTATTCCAGCTGAATGTTAAGACTTTTTTTTTTCTGGGGAATATCACATTTATGCAGTGACTTCCAGCCCGACTCTGCAGACCACTGCTTCCTTTGCAAATGCTGTGCCATTTGTCTCTATTTTAAAAAGAAAAACCGTATCTCCTCCTGGCTTTCAGTTGAAAGAAGAATTGCTGGGACTTTCTGATTGCTAACCAGAATCTGGAACTTCCTGTGGGTACATGCCACGCCCCTCCTCCCACCTACCCGCCTGCCACATTACACAGGCTGGCAGATGGGCACCCCCAACCAGGGACCTCCGTCAGCCTCCCTCCTCCAGGCTGAGCCTGTCTCGATGTGGGGATGTCCCCTGCCACTTCTTCACCCCAAGGCCCCATGGGGTCCAGGACCAGCTTACAGTCTCACCCAACGAGCTCCTCTCTCTGTGGCACTGGCCCCCATACCCCCATCCTCCAGAACAGGTGTGTGGGGCTGGATGAATCCTGCACTGAGAAGAACCTACTCCAGGTCAGACACACCTGGGTTCGAATCCCAGCTCTGACCCAATTAGCTGTGTGCCCCCGGGCAAGTCACCTCACCTCTCTGAGCCTTCTCAAACCACCACTTTGCATTCACAACTGGATTTCATATGTGATATCCCAACAGGCTCCCTGGTGCTCTAAGTCAGACCACAAAATCGTAGGTTTCCTAGATTTCACATGCTGGATGAGGGAAAATAAATCTTTTTTCTGTTGCAAGCTGCCTTGTGGAAAGAGGGTTCTTAACAGGCTCCAGCACCTGCCAGCAGGGTCCCTTAATATGACATCTAAGCCAGTTAACTGAGGAGAGAAGCGAAGCCAGATTGCCATCGGGACGCGTGGGCCTCGTGCCAGCCTGCCTCGGAGGCGCCTAGGGAAAGAGGGCATGTTTGCCTGAGGTCTCAGGTCTCTGTGTGTCGACGAAGGCACCTAATGCAGCCCGGGCAGATGCGGCCAGCCTCCCACAGGATGCTGGGAGCTGGTCAAGCAAAGGGAGGACAGGGCATGCAGGCGCGGCACGTGCCAGGGTCAGAGGGCACGCGCTCCCTAAGGGACGGGTCTGTTCTCAAGGCGTTCTCACGATGGCATGCTCCTGAATCTGCACGGCCTCCTCTGGCCTCACCCTGAACACCAGACCAAGGCCCATGGACGTCCGATGTGGCATCACCAAATCAAAGTGGTGGAAGCCAAGTCTTAATATCTTTCTCTCCTCGAGATGTTTCTTCTCCCCCATTTTCCCACTTCTACAGGTCAAGCATCTGACTTTAGAGTCTGCATGTGTAATCACACCTCGTGATTTCCAGGAGGCTTGCTGCCAGCTGGCTCCCTGGCTTCAGAGAGTCCCCAGTCGTCCAGTGACAAGGGGTGGAGAAGGACTTGGTGTGCCTGGGGCATATCAGCTCACAGGGGAGGAAGAGAGAGATGTGAGCAGAACGTGAGCAAGGAGGATGGAGTTGGGAGGATGAAATGCGGTCCCTTCCAGGACACCTCCCACAAGCCCCCTCACAGCCTCCTAAAGTCACAGAGGCCTAGTGTGAATCATGCGAATGATTTTCCGTGGTTGTTACTGATGTTAAAAAACACCCACAAAGAATGCGATACGTGGCAGGTCAAAGGCCTCCCACCAGGAGACAGAACCCTAAGCACAGGAAAAAGCCAGGACTTAGCAGAAATGCTAGCGAGGCCTTGGGACTGCCTCGGAAATGAGACGGAGGCAGGGGTGGAAGAAGGGACTTTCAGAGAGATTTTACTGAGATCACAAGGCACAAAACATTCCCCAGATGACATCTGGTTTGCATTAGGAAGTGATGGGGCAGGAACAATGATGTTAGAACGAGAGTAATGATAGTAGAGATGCTAGTAACAGCACTAGGGACTGGTCCAAAGGTCTTCACAATCAGCTAGAAAGACAAAAACAGCCTCACACTCAACGAAAGACAGTAGCAGTTATTCTCATGGGTAAGTGCATGTGTGCATATACATCATGTGTGTATGTAGATGTATAGGTACATACGTATATCGGCATACATGATATCTATATCGGTGTGCATATACATGCATGTGTATATGACACATCAAAATCTGTACATGTACATGTCTACATGATATACACCATGCACAAATATGCATATGAATATCAGCATGTCATACATATGTGTATATGTATATATTTGACATATATCAATGTGTATGTGTGTATATGGTATGTATCAGTATGTACATGTATGTACATATATGCGTATCAACGTGTGTATATGTATAGACGTATATGTATATCGTTACATATGATATATTAGTCAGTACATGTGTATATGTGATATATGTCAGTGTGTGTATGTGTATGGATGTATATACACGTACATCTATATCAGCATGTATGGTATCTAGCAATAGAATAAGGTCTCCAACTCATTTCCTTAGAAACATTTTTTTCACTGGAGCTTAGAATAGATATGAATCATCAAAGTCAAGCCTCTGAGGTTTCTGAGGTATTCACAGGCCCGGGGGATTCCTTCAAGTCTAAGGCTTACACTGACCTTGCAGAAGGGGAGGTCTGGCTGGTGCCTCCCTCTGATACAGAGAACATCAACCTCACGGTTCAGCAGGGTTTTCAGTTCCTGCGAAGGGAGGGGTGGGGCTGAGGGAAAGGAAGGACAGACAGACTGGGTGGCAGGCAGCACCTCAGACTCAGCACAACCGGTGAAGTGCATGGTTTCCTACCCCACCCTGCAGATGGGGAAGCAAGCCCAGAAGGCAAAGGGGTGTGCTACATAACGGATGTAAGGAAAGGGTTCTAAGTTAGGGTGCCAGCCTAGTGTGGACAGGGACTGCCCCAGTCTGTCTTGTTCCCTGCAGCATCCCCAGAGCCTGGCATGGGTACTCAAGATGGACGGGCGGATGGATCACTCCTCCGTCCTCCACACCTCGGGCCAGGACCCTCTTGCCTCAAGGCCTGCGACGTGCCCGCTGTCCTGCCTCCTCCCTCCTGCCTCCTGCACCGTCCTCTCCCCGGTGGCTAGTAGAAGCTCCACCCAGCATCTCCCAAGCCCTCTCTGCAGCCTGGTCTTCATCGCTGGGACCCACATTCAGGGCATTTGTGGTCACATGCTGCCACCTACAGGGAGTCCTGCGGTACTGCAGAGCGGACCTCCCGTTTGGCTTCAATCCCAAGGAGTCATCACGCAGTCACGTTATTCGGATATTCGGAAAGAGAAACAAGCGTGAGAAGGTGCCTGGCAAGGCCATCGCAAAGCCCACGGTAAACTGGGGTCAGTTTAGGCTTAGCCTCCTCTTTCAGAGAAGGAGTCGCGGGGCTGCTTGGTGTACGCTGGGCACAGAGATGCGAGGCGGGGGTGCAGGGTACGGAGCTGCCGGGCAGAGATGCTGTGGGGCGGGAGGAGGGGGTGGTGTATGGAGCTGCTGCGGCCGCAGGGGAGGCAGGGGAAGGGCACAACCAGGGGTCGAAGGAGCGTCTGTCTGGGGTCAGTGTTCGCTCCAAACCCCACGAGGTGTGTGTCCAGTTCGGGTGAACACTGAAACAAGAAAGGGGCTCCGTCCAGGCAATCAGGCAACCCCCAGAACAAGAAGCGAACGTGCGGACCCTGGAAAACGCGAGCCGGGACAGCTCGGAAGCCCCCGGCCCACGGAACCCAGGCACTCCTCCTCCCCGCAGGCTCCCAGGACCCTGCCCCAGAGCTGTCTCTTCACGAGAGGCAAATCCCTGCCGCGGAGAGCCGGACTGGGCCAGCCCAGGTTCCACGGCCACCTTGGCGGGGAGGTCCCATGACCGGCGGGCCCAGAACTGCCCCAGGAAGGCATGCGGGACGTGGCTCCTCTCACCCACGGTTTATGCTGACTCAGGGCCTCCACCTACGACTTTCCTCCTGCCTCTCTGCTTCTGCCCCGCGACTGACACCAGCCCTTTCTCCGGGTCTCATGTTCGGATCCGCCAAAAGCAAGGCTCTGAGTTGTGCAGCTGGCCCCCAGTAGCCCCGTGGGCTGGATTTCTCACGCTGGGATGGGCCTAGACATTGTCTGCCCTTAGGGTGGGCCTCCATTCCTCCAGGGAGGATCAGCCACACCCCGGTTCCTGACGTGCAGTCAAGAAGCTCTCCAACAGGGCTGCGGGAGTGGCAGGTATGCGGACGTGACAGGTTCCTCTGCAGCCAACTTGTACATGACAGGATCAGAGTACGGGCCCAGACTCCCTGGTTCCAAGTCTTTGCCACCTGAAAACACAGGCTTCCCTGCCCCCGAGATCAAGAAATAATAAGAGCTCATGTGCCAGGCTTCACCACTGAGGATCTCAATTCACCCTGACCACAATCCCTCCTTAATGGTGCCCATTTCACAGAAAACTCATTTAGAAAAAATAAATACAGGCTCGAGGTTATACTACTAGTAGTTGCAAGAAAGTGATTGGAGCCCAGGCCTGTGTGAGCTTGTAGAGGAGGAGGAAGAGGAGGAGGAGGACAGAGACAGACTTTTACTGGTAGAAAGGTACGAAGTGCCTAGATTTGTGCCTTCCGGTACGGAAGCCAGTAACCAAATGTGGCTCCTGAGCATCTGATATGTTGCTGGCCCAAAGTGACATGCCTTAACCATGAAATATACACCAGATTTCAAAGACTTGTTACCAAAACAATAATAATGTGAAACATCTCATTAATGTTTTACACCGATTTCGGATATTTTGAGTTAAATTATTAAAATTTACCTTTCTTTTCTTTTTAAAATTTTGTTGCTATATAATTCACATATCATACAAGGAAACATAACTACTGAAGGAGCATAATAATTTTCTAATAACTGACCAACCCTAAAGAAATGGAGATCTACAAATTGAGAGGCAAAGAATTCAAAATAATTGTTCTAAGGAAGCTCAGTGAGCTATAAGACAACATAGACAACTCAATGAAATCAGGAAAACAACACATGAACAAAATGATCAATTCAACAGAGTTCATAAAAAAAAGAACCAAACAGAAATTCTGAAGCTAAAGAATACGATGAATGAAATAAATTAAAATATGCATGAGAGCATCAAAGACAGATTTGATCAAGCAGAACGAGTGACAGATCAAGAATCTGTGACTTGAAGACAGGTCATTTGAAATTATCAAAGAAAAAAGAATGATAGAGAAGAAAGCCTATGTGAATTATGGAATACTGTCAAGCAACACAATATTCGCATTACGGGAGAAGGAGAAGAGAGAGAAAAGGGAGCAGAAAGTTTATTTAAAGAAATAATGGCTGTAAACATCCCCAAATGGGGAGAGCTAGGGACATCCAGGTAAGTGAAGCTCCTAAGTCCCCATACAAATTAGCCCAAAAAAGGCTTCACCGAGATACAGTATCATAAAATTGTCATAATCAAAGACAGAATTTTAAAAACAGCTAGACAAAAGACTCATCTCACACAAGAGAACATAGACAGATTTCTCAGTGGAAACCTTGCAGGCCAGGAGAGAGAGAAACGATACATTAAAAGTGCTGAAAGGAAAGAAAAAATAACTGCCAAGAATATTTTACCTGGCAAAGCTGTCTTTCAGAAATAGAGAGGTAAGACTTTCCCAGACAAACAAGAGCTGGGGGAGTTCATCACCACTAGACCTACCTTACAAGATGCTAATGGGCATTCTTCAAGCTGAAATAAAAGGATGCTAATTAGTAACATGAAAGCATATGAAAGTATAAAACTCACTGGTAAAGGAAAGTATGTAGTCAAATTCAAAATACTCTAATACTATAAAGGTGGTTTGTAAATCACTTAATTCTAGCATAAAAAGTATTAAAAATAACTCCAGCTAAAGTGATTTGTTAACAGATACATAATATAAAAAGAGGTAAAGTGTGACATCAAAAACAAAATGTGAGAGGAGGAAGAAAAAGGTAAACTTCTTGTATACAATCAAAGTTATCAGGTGAAAACAGACTGTTATAAGATGGTTTATGTACGCCTCATGATAATCAGAAAGAAGGAACCTATAGTAGATACACAAAAGAGAAGGAGAAAGGAATCAAAGCGTGCCACTACAGTAAAATGATCAAATCACTAAAGAAGACAGCAGGAGAAAGAAAAAACAACAGGGAACTAAAAGCCAAAAACAAGACTATAGTCCCTTACCTACCAATAACTATTTTAAATATACATGAATTTGATCTTCAATCAAAAGGAAGAGAGTGACTGAAACACACACACACACACCACACACCACACACACACGCACACACACTGCCTACAAAAGACTCCAGCATTAAGAATATACATAAGTTGAAAGGGAAGGGATAAAAAAATATTCCATGCAAATGAAAAACAAAAAGGGCAGGTAGCTATATTTAATCAGACAAAAAAGGCTAAGTAAAAACCGTAACAAGAGACAAAAAGGTCACTGTATAATGATGAAGGGGTCAATTCATCTAGAGGATATAACGATTATAAATATATAGGCACCCAACATCAGTGCACCTAAACATATTAAACAAATATTAACATATCTGAAAGCAGAAAAAGACAGCAAGGAACTAATAGTATGAAACATCAATATCCACTTTCAACAACGGACAGATCATCCAGAAGAAAATCAAAAGGAAATATTAGACTTGAACGACACTTTACACCAAATGCTCCTAACAGACATATACAGAACAGTCTATCCAACAGCAGCAGAATACACATTCTTCTCAAGAGCACATGAAGCGCTCTCCGGGATGTTAAATAAGTCTAGATTAAATTATCAGTTAAATTATCTGTTTGCAAATAACATGATCTTATATATGAGAAACTATAAAGACTCCACCAAAAAACTATTAGAACTAATAAACGAATTTGGTAAAGTTGCAAGATACAAAATCAACATACAAAAACCAGTCGCATTCCATACACTAACAATAAAGTATCTGAAAGATAAATTAAGAAAGCAATCCCATTTACAATAGCATCAAAAATAAGGAAATACTTGGAAATAAATTTAAACAAGGAAGTGAAAGACCTGTATACTGAAAACTATAAAACAGTGATGAAAACTGAAGACAGAAAGATAGGCCATGTTCATGAGTTAGAAGAATAAATATTGTTAAAATGTCCATTCTACCCAAAGCAATCTAGAGATTCAATTCAATCCATTGACAATATCCCAATAACATTTTTCACCGAAATTAGAGAAAAGATTCCTAAAATTTGTACAGAATCACAAAAAATCCTGAATGGCCAAAGCAATCTCGAGAAAAAGAACAAAGCTGGAGGCAGCACACTTCCCTATTTCAAACTCTATTGTAAAACTGCAGTTCTCAAAACAGTATGGTACCAGCTTAAAAACAGACACGTGGACAAGTGGAACAGAACGGAGTCCACGTACACAGACAAATAATCTTTGACAAGGCACCAAGAAAACACAATGGGTTAAGGGTTGTCTCTTCAATACATGCTTTTGGGGAAACTGGGCATCCACGTGCAGACGAATGAAACTGGACTCCTAATACCACTCACCAAAACTAACTTGAAATGGATTCAGACCTGAAACTGTAAAACTGCTAGAATAAAATGTATGGGAAAAGCTCCTTGACATTGGTCTTGGCAATGAGTTCTTCGGATATGACACCGAAAGGCCAAGAGACAAAAGCAAAAGAAATAAAATAAAAAAGTGGGACCACGTCAAACTGAAAAGCTCTGCACAGCAAGAAAGCCACCAACGAATGGACAGGAAATCTACAAAATGAAATTTTTGCAAACCGTCTATCTGACAAGAGGTTAATATCTAAAATACATACAGAACTCATACAACTCAGTAGCAAAAAAAATAAATAAAATCTGATTAAAAATGGGCAAAGGGTCTGAATAGGCATTTTTTTTTTCCAATGAAGATATACAAATTAGCCGATAGGCATAAGCAAAGGAGCACTCAACATCACTAACCATCTGGGAAATGCAAATCAAAACCACAATGCGATGTCACCTCACACCTCTTAATAACGCTAGTACCAAAAAGAGAGACCACCAATGTCATCGCGGACGTGCAGGAACGGGAAAACTTGTACAAAGCTGATGAGAATGTAAAGTGGTAGACATTGTGGAAAACAGTATGGAGCTCTCTCAAAAATTTAGAAATAGAACTTCTGAGCTCATATCCAAAGTAAAGAAAAGCAGCATCTGGAAAAGAGACCTGCACCCATGTTCATTGCAGCATTATTCACAATAGCCGAGGTACGGAGACAACCTAAGTGTCCATGGATGGAAGACTGGACAAAGACAATGTGGTATGTAGGTATATATAATAGAATATCATCCAGCCTTTAAAAAGAAGCCCTGACATTTGCAACAACATGGATGAACCTGGAGAGAATTATGTTACGTGAATAAGCCAGGCAGAGAAAGACAAACATTGCGAGGTATCACTTACCCGTGGAACCTAAGGGGGACGAAAGTCAAACACGTAGAAACAGAGTAGAATGGTGGTTTCCAGGGCCTCAGGGGTGGGAGAAATGGGGAGATATTAGTCAAAGCCTAATTAGTCAAAGCAAACTTTAGGTTATAAGATGAATAAATGCTAAGTATGTAATGTACAGCATTGGCGGCTATAGTTAATACTGTATTTATTCTTGAAATTTGTTAAGAATAGATCTCAACAAATTAAGCATTCTCACCAAGAAAAAAGTAACTATAGGAGGTGATGGATGTGCTTATTAACTCGCTTATGGCAATTATTTCACAATGATACCTATATCCAATCATGTACACGTGTTGGCATAAGAGGAGAGAGGAAGGGAGAGTGACAGCTGGCTGAGCCGCCCTCGAGCCGCCTAAGTTCTCTGGGGACAAATGGAACCAGTTAGAAAGAAAAGTAACTGAACCTAATCTGTGGCCCCTCAACAAGCCGGCTTTAAGTGCAGCATCAAGGACAGCAGCGTTTGGGTGGTGGGTGAGAGAGGAGAGGAGGCATCTGAAAAAATGGGAAGGAAAGGGCCTGCAGAAATGACCGACTCCAGCGGTGAAGGTCCATTCCTGACTGCTCCCTCCCCCCGCCCAGGACTCTCCTGCTCACATCCGTTGATTCATAGCTTGCTCTCTGACTAATGTTCTTATCTCTGTCGCTGTGTAGGAATAACAAGACTTTGTAAAGCTGCTTGTTACGTTACAATTAGAGCTCAGCCTTTGAATAGGAATCCGCTGAGCAGGTCCAGCATTAAGAGTTGCTTCTTACTTATAGCCTCAATGTCCCGTCTCTCTCTGTTCGAGAATCCTATAAAGATGCTGATAACGCCAAGGTCATGGGTTCCGCAAAACAAACGACCTATAAGACCAGTGTCTGGAAATTCCTCCCCACTGCAGCTCCTCTCCCGAAGCTCCCCTCCCCATCCTGAGAAAGGAGGCCCATGTGAAAGCTCAGACACAGGAATCCCGTGCCCTTTGCACAGACACTGCAGAGGTATATGGACTGCAAGAAATCTCACCAGCCTGAGCTCGTGCATGGAGTTGTTAACCCCACGCACTCCACCGGCTTAATAACTTCTCCTTCCTCTAAGACAATGGTCTGAGTGTCCGAATTCCTCCGTCGGGTGTCGCTTCCTACAACGGGGGGGGGGGGGGGGGGGGTGGCGTTCATTTTGTTTCTTCTTGACCAGCTCAGACTAGACTCTGTATGTTGTCCTGTTCCCTCCACATTTTGTCTCTGCTGATCCCAGGCCCAAGTCCTGCTAAAGATGTGGCTTATGTGACCATGTGTGGACCTAACGGATGGACGAGCAGAGAGGGAGCGCACACTCTCCCCCCCACACTGGAGAGCATGACAGCTCAGCCACGGGTTGCAAGGTCAAAATCTCCCAAACTGCCGTTCAGACGCCCCAGCCCATGACTGAGGGAGTTTAAAGTCCTGCACAGACAGACGAGGATAGTGGAAGCAGAGGACGTGAGAGAGACGGATTGGCTTCTCAGAGAATCCAGACACTCTCCAGCAAGGAAAATCCCACTTGTAAAAATAAGAGGATTATTGGGCTGTAAAATGTGCTAAATAATTGAATAGGAAACTTATCTAGACTCCTGAGGAAAAAGTCAGACATTAAGTAATGCAAATTCCCATTCAGCCAGGAGCCAAATAAGCAGAAAAGATGAATCGCCAGATTCTTCCCCACACACCAACCTACAGTCTATTTCACGGCAAGGGAACAAAGAAAATAAAATTCTCTGACACCTGGGCTTCGCTATAAGAGCAGACCGCCGCGCGTTCCCAGCCTCCACACCGGGGCCCCCGGGAGTCCGTGTGGGGGACCGGCCGCACCCGCATGTTCTCCTCTGCCTGGCTCAGATCTTGCAAGAGGCTGGCTCACGACCAGGCAGTTTCACAAACGTGTGGTCAGTGCCCGGTTGGGGAGAGGCGCAGGGGCCGAGGGACAGTGAGGAGGTTCAACTCGCCTAGCAAGCGGGGCCGGGGGACAGGATGATGGTGGCGTGAGCAAATTGTACCTTCCCGTGGCACAGAGGAGGTCGTGGCTCCAAGGAAAGACCCACAAGTCTGGAGGACACGCGCCCGTGGATTTGGATTTGGACACTAACGACAGCCACTACGCTTTTTTGAACTTGTCCTGAGCCAGACCCTGGACTAGGCTCATCACATGTCCCCTCACTTAAGCCTCGTGATGAATCCATGACGCCAGTGCAGTGGTTAAGACAGAGGCCAGGGTTTGAACCTACGTCCTTCAAACCCCCAGTGACTTGACTTCTCTACATCTCGGCTTCCTCATCGGTAAAATGTCCATTAAAACAGTACCCACCTGGCAATACTGACGTGAATGTTTGATGAGTTCTCACACGAGCTGTGCCTGGAACAGTATGCGCAGTCCAAGTACGGCCATCGTCATCATCATCGTCGTCATCGTCATCATCGTCATCACCATCACCCTTTTTCACAGATGAGACCACAGAAGCTCAAAGCTAGGAAGGCTAAGCTATCTCCCCACAGCCTCATCTACTGTCGAGTCCCTCGTCAGGCCCCTGCCCTCCCCACACTCCCTCACACAGCAGCCAGGCTACTCTCTACAAGCTCCTGTCCTCTGGTCACCTCGGGAAGCGGGGACACCAGAGCTCCTCTGTGCCTTGGGGGCAATGCTGGAAGCACAGCTGGGCGTGGACCCCGTCTCCGCGGGCACCCGCCCCCCACCTGCACTACCGCTGCCCTGGAACCACGCGCTGCTGGGCGCGCTTCCAGTTCTCTCTCATCAGACGGGACGCTCCTCCACAGAGATGCAGACGCCAGCCGGGGCCATTACGGCAAGAGGGACCACGACCAGCTGTGGCTTCTCGGTGTCAGCGCGTGTGCGCATCTATTCTAAACACACCCCCAACCTCGGGGCTCCAACACGCCTTTATTTTTTGTGACGGATGGAGACCGGAGAAAAGATCCCTGCTAATCGAGATGACTTTGGTTTACTTTCTGTGCCATTTCCCCACTTCCCCTCCACGAAGGAGAGGCAAAAAGCAATTCTGGCTGTTAGGACATTACATGACATAATAGTATCCATTTATTCAAAAAATATTTCTCAGACGTGGTTCTATAGTGTAGCAGTTAGCATGTCCACCCTACATGCAGAAGGTTCTGGGTTCGCACCCCAGGGGAGCCACGGTCCATGGCCTACGGCCAGGCCACCCTGAATAAGCCCGATCCCATCTGATCTCAGAAGCTAAGCAGGGCCAGGCTGGTTAGTACTTGGATGGGAGACCACCTAGAAGACCAGGTACTATAGGCATAAATAATAATTAAAAAATAAAAATAAATTTAAAAAATATTTCTCGAGGACCTTCTATGTGCCAGACATCGTGCCAAGCTCGACTCCGCCTGTGCTGACAGGAGTGGTTTCTCCCCAGTTTGAACATTCTTGTAAAACTTACAACACAAATTTCTTGTTATCTGAGAGTCTGCTATCCACATAATTTGAATTAGCCTTAATAATAACTTATCATTTCATAGCCCGGTGCCCTGCTGGTTCCCAGGGGTCTCCACTTTCCGTAAAGTGCGCTTAGCATTCCTGGGAGTCCCAAGTGGTACCTCACCTAGAGTCACTCACGAGCCACGCCCCGTGGGAAGCACCTGCTCCAGGCAGGGCTGCCTCCGGCCCCGGGCCCTCCTCACTCCCTTCTTGTGCCTTACACTCAGAAAGAGACCTCCCAAACTGGGCTGCTAGGCCCTCAATGTCTTACACACTTTAGAGAAACAGACTTTCAATGTTCAAGTTCAGCCCCTCTGCTCAGCAACAGACCTGGGTATGTCTCTGACAAGGGCCACACTAAACGACAAGAACATACTCAAAAACATCCCTCTTGGATTAAGAGGGCTAGCTGGCTCTTTCTTAGGCCTCTGATGGCCCTCCACCCTCCATTTGTCAGACACACCAAGGCATGTTTAAATCCCATCACAATGGGGCCCCAGATATACCTGTAAAAAACTTCGCTTCCAAAGGCATCGCCAGATCACATCCACCTTCGGGGCAGGGGGAAGACGTCCATCAAGTTTTCAGGCCATGCAGCATCTTTTTATGAACTTATTTATTTATTTATTTATTTGCACCTTTTATTTTTAGGTGAAATTTACATAACAGAAAATTAGCCATTTTGAAGTACAATTCAGTGGTATTTAGCACATTCACAATGTTGCAAAAACATCATCTCCATCTCCCAAAACATTTTCATCACCCCAAAAGGAAACCCCACATCCATTAAGCAGGCACCCCATTCCTCCCTCTTCCCAGCCCCTGGCAATAATTAGTCTGCTTTGTCTCTATAAATTTACTTCTTCTGGACCTTTCGTATAAATGAATCATGTGTGTGTACTTTTGGGTCTGGCTTCTTTCCCTCAGCCTAAGGTTTTTGAGATTCACCCACATTATAGAATGTATGATACCTCAGCCCTTTTTGCAGCTGATGACACTCCATGGCATGGTTTCACCACATTTGGTTTATTCATCCCTCGTGCGATGGACATTTGAGTTGTTCCCACGTCTTGGTGCCGCTGTGAAGAGTGCTGCTATGAACATTCGTGGACAGGAATCCATTTGAACACGTTTTCGGTTCTTTGGAGTACATGCCTCAGAGTGGACTGTTGGGTCATATGGTAATTCTGCTAGATTTGTTGAGCAACTGCCGGACTGTTCCACACTGGCTGTGTCATTTTACACTCCCACTAGCAGTGCATGAGGGTTCCAATTTCTCCACCTTCTCACCAACACTTCTTTTCCACTTTTTGGTTCTAGCCACCCTATCGAATGTGAAGTCGTGTCTTGTTTGGTCTTGACTGGCATTTCCCTTACAAAGGTAAATGGCATGAAAGTTAATGACATTATCTTTTCGTGTACTTGTTTGGCCAGTCCTCTCTCCCCTTTGGAGACATGTCTCCTCAAATCTCCTGCCTATTTTTTAATTACCTTGTCTTTTTGTCGTTGAGTTCTAAGAGTCCAGTATATATTCTAGACTCTAACCAGGTTTACGATTTGCAACATTTTCTCCCATTCTGTAGGCTGTCTTTTCATTTTGATAGTGACCTTCAATGTGTCGATTTTAAACTTTTGAATAACCTCACTTAGCTATTTTGTTTGTTGTTGTTGCCCATGTTTTCGGTGTCATATCTAAGAATCCACTGCCAAGCCCAAGGTCATGAAGAGGGACCATGTTTTCTTCGAAGGGTTTTACAGTTTTAGCTCTTGCATCTAGGTCTGTGACCCACTGTGAATTAATTCTGCACATGGTGTGAGGCGGTGGCCCCACGTCATTCTTTCGCATGTGCATATTCAGTTGTCCCAGCACCGTTTGTTGAATAAACTATTCTTTCTCCTTGAAATGACCTTAGCGCCCTTATCAAAAATTAGTTGACCACAGATGTATATTTCTGGACTTTCATACTATTGATCTATATTTGTGTTTATTCCTTCTGGGACTCCCATTATAGATGTCAGTATTCTTTCTGGTGTCCCACAGGCCTCGTATGCCCTATTCATTTTTCTTTATTCTTTTCTGCTCCTCAAGCTGAATAATCATGATTGACCTATCTTTAAGTTCACTGATTCTTTCTTCTGTCTGCAAATCTGCTTTTGAACCCCTCTAGTGAATTTTTCATTTCAGTTATTATATTCTTCAGCTCCAGAATTTGTTTGGCTTTTTTAAGTTCCTATCCCTTTATTGATATTTTCCAGATGTCGAGACATTATTCTCCTGGTTTCTTCAGTTCTCTGTCCATGGTTTCCTTTAGCTCTTTGGGCATATTTAAAACAATTGATTTAAAGTCCTTGTCTAGTAAGTCTGATACCTGGGCTGACACTTGGGCAGTTTCTATTAATTTCTTTTTTCCCTCCATGAATGGTCATAATTGCCTCTTTGCATGACTTATGGTTTATTTTGTTGAGTATTAGATATTTTGAATAGGTGGCAACTCTGGAAGTCAGATTTTCCTTCCGCTCCAGGGTTTGTTGTCGCTGCCTATTGTGGGTGGCTGCTGTTTGCATGTTTAGTGACTGTTTTTCTAAGACCTATAGTCTTTGCCACTGAAATCTGCATTCCTTTAACTTATTGGATAGCTGCTATTTTGACAGAATAGCCTTAAATGTCTGGAGCCAACAAAAGAAATAAAGAATTATTTTTGAAGGAAAAAAGAAAAATACTTCCCCGGTCTTTGCGAACTGAATCTGTATCAGGGCACTGCCTGAACACTCAGGCTGTTGATGATTCTGCCTGAGCCTCACTTCCACTTGGAGGGCCTGAAAGGCGGCAAGAGATGAAAGCTTAGTCTTCTCAAACCTTTTCTGAGTATGTGTCTCACTCACGACCTGACATGGCTTTCTCGATTCCCTGGCATACATGGGAGCTTTGAAAAGCTCTATCTAGACCCAGACGTCTCTCTTTTCCAATCTTTTCTTTCCCAGGCTTCTTGGTCTATTACTTGTCCAAGTGTCCCTTGCCCAACATGACTGAGGCCAGTAGCTGTGCCTGTAAATGCTTGCAGCAAAAGCCACCTTGAAAGCTACCCAGCCCTGGAAATGTCCTGAATGAACAGGAAGCCTTTTCGCCTGTCCTTGAGAGAGCCACCAGACAGGCTGGCATCCACTGCCACAGTTCTGTGGAAGTAAGTTCCTTATAGCTCCTTCCAGCACTGGGAACCGACACCAGGAGTCTGGGCCACCACCCTCACGGCCACGGAGCGTGCGGAATGGCGGGTTCGCAGTTTAAAATGCCACAGCACTCTTACCAGAAACAGTGTTTTCTCTCTTCACCAAGCTTTCCCTTGGTGCTTGTTTTTGACTAGATTTCAGAGATCTTCAAAAGCTGATTCTGGGTTTTTGCCCGCTCATTAGTTGTTGTTTGGGGGAGGGATGGCACCCTTGATTTCCCTAGTCCATCCTTCTTGGTGGCCCCGCACCTTCTGAGCACCCTCTGTGTGTGAGGAAATTCCTGTTCCGTGAGTCTAAAGGTCCCCACGATGGTAGCCCGGGACTCGTTTTCCCAGCCTCCCTTGTAGCCAGTAGTGCACTGAGCCTAGCATCTTAGGTTTTTGGGGGTTTTGGTTTATTATTATTATTATTAAAGAACAGAAGTGTGCTCTTGCTTCTCACGATCACATGCTTTGCACTGGTTCAGCATGATCTGTAATCCTAAACGACCCACTTCATAACACGGTTCATGCCCCAAAGAATGTTCCCCTCACCTTTTGCCCTAAAATTTCTAAACAAAAGGCAATTGTATCTGAATGCCACAAAGGTCTGTGGGTTGTGGCCTCTGCCAGTGTTGCAGACAGACACTGTTTCAGAGAAGAACATGAGTGCTGGAAACACTTAAGTGAGAGAAAGGACATATTAATTAACTTCTTAATGAACTTCTTCTCAAGTATGCATGCAATTGAGTCGAACCAAACGAGTATCATTTTCCAACAGTGCTGAGCATCCATTTTTCTGTTTCTCTTCATGTCCCTGATTGTTGTAGCTGAGGAACATCTTGCAATTTAAACAACTCTTATCACTCTCTAGACACAAGATATGCGAAGTGATACCAGTTCTTTATAACTAAATTGACACTGAATACTAGAATTGCAAAAGCTGTGTAACAAAAACTACATTAATAAAGTTTTCAAATATTAAATTGAATATTTTCAGCTTTAAACAACTTTGATTTAAAGCTGATATTCATTACTTATATAACTTGGATTTTGTCCCATAATTTTAATAAAGTTTTGAATATTTTAGAAAGCAACTTTATTGACTCTTTTAACTTAAAATTTCTTTCACTTATATTTTCTATAAAAATACATTCAAATTTTCGTATTTTGAAGCATTACTTATATTTTTTGTCCTCTGGATTATTGCCGGTAGAACATCATTATGGAAAAACTGTCACTATAACATATTTAGTGATTCTATGGAAATAAAGTCAAGGGAAATAAATTTTATGGGTAATAAAATATGTTTAAAATGATAAATATCCCTTTTCTCATCCAAATACTGCTGTCCCATCAACTTGCTCAGATATAATTAAATTCAGTTTTGATACTTTGCCAACTTCATCATATAAAACCAGATTTGTTTAGTGTTTTGTTGTTGTTTTGAAGTTGTCAGGTAAGAAAATATTTCACTAAACATATTTTACTAAACAGCTTGTTAGCTTGATTTGTAACTTTTTAAATATATAGGTATATGGTACACAGGCCTCTTGTTGATCCTTACCTGGCACTGTTTGCCTGCAGTTGGGGTGTGAACTTTTGATCCCAGAAGGCAGTGCTTCTGGGCGACTTTGCCCCGCAGGGGAACTTGGCAATGCCTGGAGACGCTTTTGGTTGTCTCAACTGGCATCTAGTATGGGAAGGCTAAGAATGTCGCTGAACACCCTGCAGTGCACAGGACAGTCCCCTACCCCCATAAAGAGCTATCCAGCCCAAAATGTCAGCAGTGCCAAGGTTAGTCTAGTAAGGGCGATAAACCTCACACCTCCAAAATCGGCAGGGGGAGAACTCAGGAACATGTCAGGGACATGGATCAGGAGGAGTGTGGTGTCTAGAGACCTGGCTGCAGCAGAGTCCTCCAATGGAATGGGACAGAGGGACAGCGGAGATACCGTCACTAGTTGCAAAGCCCCCAAACGAATCTCTGGCCCTTCCAGTCGGTTACCTTACATCCTCCAGTAAGTCAGACCGACTAGAGTGGTGTCTGTGATTTGCGACTGAGAATACTGACTGATAAAGCAGACAGGACCAACGTCCCAGCCCCCACTTGACAGATGACAAGACAGAACCCCAAGAAGTCCCAGAGCAGATCAGTACAAGAGTTGAGACCGTTGTTAGTTCACAAGTGACCAGAATTTAGCTCAAAACCAGTAAATTTAAACTTACCTTTACTAATTTTAAACTTAACTAAGTTTACGTTTAGCTCGAGGCTCACTCCCTGCTCAGAGAACACAAACATGGGAAGGCAGGGTGCGGCCGCACCTCGGGAGCAACTGGCAGCTGGGTTCGCACACCACGAGGACCTGATCCATCTCTTCTGCGCTGCTCACAGGCGTTCTTCTCATCAGCCTGACTGGCTTTTTCCACACGGCAGAAATTACGACAATTAATAGCACTCAAGGCTCTTATCTTACAATCTCTACCACTTTAAAGGGACGAACCTCACATCTCCCAAGTCCAAAACACCCTGTGTTCATCATGGTTAGAAGCAGGTGCCCTGCTCAAGAAATGAGCGTCTGTCAGAGAGCTTAGAGTTGGGGCTGTTTAAGACCCACGTGGACGCACAGAAGGAAAACAGAAAGTGACAGGAAAGCCACACGTAGTCTCCTGGCATCCGCTCCAAGAAGGCCCAGTCCCTTTGTTATTCCACATCCCATCCTCTTCCTTTCTGTAACGAGCCCTTAATAATTTCGGAGCTTGCTCTAAGCACTTCATCAGGAGGTTAGTAACAAACCCGAACTGACAGGTGATTTCTTGTTCTTCCTACACTCCCACTGCTGGATGGCTGGATCTCTGCACTGTCCCCCTCCGCCCCAGGCCCAGACTAACGGAGCAGCCACTCCGGCACAGCGCCCCATCGCCATGGCAGAAAGACAAGAGGCAGACCTCACGCCAGCCACGACATGCTCCAGCCCAGGAGTAACACACCACTTCTCACAGCTCACTCACTGGCCAGAATTAGTCACGTGGAAAGCTCTGCCTTGGCCAGGGGAGAACCTGAGTATTTTGCAAGCAGTTCCAATGTAATTACCACTCCAGCACTTCACAATCATTATAGTGAATCTTCACAACTACTACAGGAACTATGACTTTCCCTATAATAAAGATAGGAAACTGACACATCGAGAAGCAAGGTAACTGGCCCAAGATCACACAGCGAGTAACTAGAAAGGCCAGCATCTGATTCCAAAGTCCATTCTTTTAACCACATTTATTTACTTGGCTTATCTTCTGTATGCCCTTCAGCAATTCTACTGCCCCCTAGATGACTTAAAAGGGGAGTGGGGGCTGGGTACCACGACAGGGACCTTGAACTGAATCCTGCCCACATCTCACTCTACTCCATGCTGCCCAGACTTATTTTTGGGTCCATGGAACTCTGTGGACTCAACACTAGAGCACAGGCACTGGACAGGATTCCACTTTCAAAAGCTAGTCTCCCACCATGAGGGTCGGACATGATTTTTTTAAAGATGCCAATGTCCCTTTCAATCGGCTAGATGCTGTGGATAGAGATGAGTGACAGGTTCCTGTTGTGGAGGACTCAGTCTGTCAGAGATTAACGGGCTCCAAACAGGAGACGGACTAGATGTTTCTGCACCCTTGTAGCCCAAGAGCCTGGACATAGTAAACACTAGCTACACGGAAGACAAGCATGCCAGACAAAACACGGGAAGAGCCAGAAGGCAGTCAGGCTATGGTTTAAAAGCATTTATATCCTGACTCTGCCACTTTCTTCACAGCTCCGTGCTTCACTTTTTTCACCTAGAAAATGAGCTAATAATAGTAGCCATGACTTAAAATTAATATTATATGAAATAATATACATAAAGCTCTTAGTTCTATGCCTGACGTATACAGCAAACACTCAACAAGCACTAAAAACCTTTATGCTTTCAGGAATTCATATGTTTAGGAAAAAAGAGAAAAGTATAACACATGTTCCTTTGAAGATTTACGGTATAAGTGACATTTAAGCTGGCTCTTGGGAACATCTCTGAGGAAGAAGAAAAGGCACTCCCAGTAGGGTGAGCCATAGCTCAGAGGTCGGGCACATGTGAGTCTATTTAGAATTTAGGATTGACAGGTTGTTTTAGGAAGCAGCGAATTAAGACTAGAAAGCCAAGTGAGAATCAGATTTTGCCTTCAGGGTCAGGAGAGGAAAGCAAACTTCCTGGCCTGGGGTGAGGGAGGTCATCTTAGATGCTGGCTGACTAAGAAAGGCTGTAACTCTGCCTGGCCCAGAAAACTGAGTGCTCTTTAACTAGCACTGTCACCCGAGACACCAGTCACCGGGAGGTAAGGCAAAACAGCCTCCAGATGCCCACGTGCTGCTAAAATGTGGAGGATGTAGTGGTTCGAAGTAGTCCCTTCAGCCTCTGATCAAAGGCTCTATGCTCTGTAGAATGGTCTCCGGAAAAACGCATCGTTGCCCTGATATCTACAGATTCTAGGCCAAGAATCCAGGGTCAGGGTGAGTGCTGGCCCCCTTTTAACACTGACTCCAAGTACATCTGGTGGTCCCAGATGATCCAGATGCTGTCACCCCTCCCTACTCCACCCCCAGGTCTGCAGCAGGCTGGGAGGACAGGCTGGGTTCATATCACAAAAGTACTACTGGCCTCTGAGACAAGCCATCCTGCCAGCAAGAACCTACACTGTCTCCAGACCAGCCCTAGGCCGTGCTGGAATTCTCCGTGCTGGGTCTCAGAAACGCAGATAAGGCCATCTGCTTCCTCATTAACACCAAGAACATGTGCTATTAAACCCATCGACTGGTCATCTATTTCCCTTCCCAGATTGTTTCCCATCCCCGACCACTTTGAAGGCCACAAGATACCCACTAAGTATTGATAGCAGATGGGGCCATTCTCTCGTTCTATTTTAGTATTTGTAGCCAGTGCCCAGTAAAATGATTCAGTCAAATCAACACATGCTTGTTAAGGCAGTTGTCGAGCTAGGTGCCCAATACACAACAGTAAAAACATGGCCCATTCTCAGTTTACTATCGGCCTTAAGCCAAACCATCAACGTTCCGCTCTGAGAATTCTTCTGGACTCACTTCACCTTTGTGCCTGACAAATGTTAACTGTATGCGTGACTGTGAGGTAACTACATTTAAGATAACCTCTAACCTCATCTTTCCCTCGTCAACTCTGAGATGGGTTTTCCATTATCCCCATTATACAGAGGAGAGAACCAAGACTATTAAAAGCAGACCTCAAATCTGGTCTGTTGAATACCATCCCCCAAACATGTTCTCACAGCCTTCCAAACACGTGCCCCTAACCCGGACCTGTCTCTCAACTCGCTTACTTCTAATGCTTAAGCGTGTGGAGCCCATCAAAAGGGGCATCACTTGCCTCCACTGTGGGGCCAGTCCGGGCATTCCTGGCCACTCGGCACATCTTACAGTAGGCTGTCCTTTCAGGAAGTTGAGTTGTTGAGGGCTGGCCCCAGGCCCTGGGCCATTTTACATGCTCTCATTTTGAGACCCTGAGGTAGGTTCTCCCTTTCTACAGAACAAGGAGGCTCACAGATGTCCCTCGCCAGATTATCACCTTAAGATAGCGGTTCCCCACCTATGTGGCACCAGAGAATGGTGCTATGAGAATCTAATGATGGCGGTGATGGCGGTGATGCCAGTGCTGGACAGCGGCTGCAAATACAGTTGAGGCTTCACTCACTCGCTCACCATTCACCTCCTGCTATGTGGCCTGGTTCCTAACAGGCCATGGACCAGTACCCACGGGTTACCAGCCTGCGGCCCAGGGGTTAGGGACCCCTGCCTTAAAGCATTCAATATCCCCACCCAAGCTGAGATTCTCAAGTGTTTACTGAGAAGTGCTTGACTCACCAGAAGTCAAAGCAGCCCTCAAAGATAGCTACCAAAACAATTCTAATGGCAATAGTGCAATTTACTCCTTTCTGAAGATAAAAGAAGAATCCAAACCTATACATCAAAGATGTTAGCAGCCAACACCCTCCTAGGCCTGCTGTGCTGTCACTACACCTGTCATCTTTCTACTGCGGCCCACATGACTAGGAGACAAGAGTAGCTGCTGTCCTTTCCTGTAAGGCTCTGAGATGCCCCACTCGTCTCACTCCCAGGGACAGGCCGACTACAGATGGCTAGGTGCATAGCACCCTGAGTGTTCCTTGGCCAGAACCGCAGACCTGTGCTGTCCAGTACAGAACACCAGCCACATGTGGATATTAATAAAAGTGGCTAGTCCAAATTAGGGTGTGCTTTAAGTGTAAATAATGTACAATAAATGCTTTCAGACATTAGAGTAAAATTCATTTTTCATACCAATTACATGTTAAACTTTCAATATTTTAAACACAGTATGTTATGTAAAAAAATCAATCCCAACTGTCTTAAATGTGGCGACTATAAAGTGTAGTTACACAAGTGGCTCTTGTCACATCTGTACTGGACAGCGCTGCTCTTAGGAAGGGGGGGGGAGCCCTGGTATCCGTCACAGGAGCCACCCTGCCCTCTCGCAGCCCAGCTCTTCTTTTAAGACTTTCCCAGGTAAAGTGGTCTAGTGAATAAAGTCACCTCAACTCCAGGAACATATTGTGACCGATTTACAGTGAAACTAGTTTTTAAGATGTTTCATTTTTTAAGAATGACATTTTACAAACACACATTGCTAAAATGTTTGCATGCCATCCAAATTTACTTTGAGATGAGTCCCGGGTGAGCCATGGGCTCTAGCTGTCTGCTCCCTGCCTGCCTCCCTATGAGCACTTACACAACTCACTGCAACTGTGCCGTCTTTAGGGCAGTTACCAAGTGCCTAAATGTGCATTGTCAAGCTAAAAGCAGGAAAGCCACCCACTCCTTCCAGGGTTAACATAAGACCCCAGAAAGACAGGCGTCACCACCTGGACCCCGACCCAGATTCAACCGTCCTGGACGACACCCTCCTCTGCGGAGCCATGAGCACGATGGCTTCAGTTATCACAAGTCAAGACTTTCTTGTTCACGGCAGGGACATGGCTACCGCGAAGGCTGCACTGCCGCAGACGCTCTCGCTACTCTGCTGTCAAGTTCAGAGCGACCGAGTGAAGCACCAGAGTCCATTGAGGCATTTTATTGGAACAAATGTATTACATCCCTAGAAAAAGAATCCCAGGATTTTCCCTCCTGTGTGTTTTCGTCTTGCTTCTTCATGGTCCATGATGCCCGCTGAAGTTGTCAGTACAATGAAACTATAAAGAGTTAAAAAAAAATGCTCGTGAGTTTTTCCTAAATAGTTCAACATAGAGCCACTTTCTGGTACAGAAAAACACCAACATTCATCATGCTTCGGATGCCTTCCCCGACAGACAGCGAGACTAACACTGCCTACACAAGCCGGCCGTGCACAGGCATGGCTTCTGGAACCAGAAGACTCAAATCCAGAGACCTCAGCCACACACACTCGTATAGCCCTCCCCTGGGCTGACGCTGAGAAATGATGCTATTAAGCTTAATGGAAACAAAGACTGGCAACTCCTCTATCTTCAAAATGTCACTTTCTGCTCTCACGTAAGGAGACATGGAGCCTAATGCATGACAAACTGTTTCTGCCACTTTATGTCTATGTCTAATCACAGGCCAGCTACCACTGTACAGTGTCAGTTGGACAGTGGGAGTCCCACCTGGCCTGGTTCTCAGGGTTACAATGGGGTGAAATTAAGACACATAATGTAGAATGCCAACTGTGAGGCAAAAGAATTATTATCATTAAAAATCAGAAATAACCCACTCAAAACACTACATACAGTAACCATGAAGTGGGAGTAAATCCAACCACATCACCAAACATATGACTGGGGGCTTACATTCTTAACCACAAGTGCTTTACCAGAATTAAATCAGGTAATAGAACTTATAAGAGCACAGTTACCATTTTTATAGATGAAGAAATCAAGGCTACGTCACTTGCCCAAGGCCTCCCAGCTTTAAAATAAGAAAACAAGGATTTGAACTCAGTCTTACCAAGAATAAAGATTTTCAAACTGAGTTTCCCAAAAGGCCTAGGGTTCTGAAGTGATTCTGGCCACAGGAGGGGATCGTGTAAGATGACCAATATGCACTGAACCCAAAGAGGAGACACTAAAGGGCACACAAATGTGCCTCAGCCTCAGCTCTCACGTGCCCCTCAGAACCTGAAGCCTAACACAAGCTAATCCTTGAGTCAAGCTGGTTGGGAATGGAGACAATGACTACCGCTGTCAACAAAAAACCCGCAATTCAGCTCGAGTCAAAGTGCATCGCAGCAATCCTTAGCATTAACTTATTTTATTTTTAGGCAAGGCAACCCTTGGTTGACCTCACAGATTGCAAGAACCTTGTCAGTTTACAATTTATTTTTTTATTTTTTATGCCTACAGCACCTGGTCTTCCTAGGTGGTCTCCCATCCAAGTACTAACCAGACCCAAACCTGCTTAGCTTCCGAGATCAGACGGGATCTGTCTTGTTCAGGGTAGGTTGGCCATAGACAGCATTAACTTGCTTTCAATGAGGAAAAGCAACTCACCCAAACTGACGGGACGGGAGCAGGTTGTTCTGCCATTTTTCTAAATCTTTGAGTTGCACATCGAATCTGGGGCTGATCACTCCACACTGTAAAAGGATAACAGAAAAACTTAGCAACACAAAACGACATTCATAATCATTTAAAATCAAGTAAACCAACCAACTCAACATAAGCAAAGTCTATAAAAGAGGAAGAACACAAGGCAATACGTGTCAGTGTCAGGTCCCAACGTGCATCCCTATGGGCTGGAGAGCTGTCCCAGAACTAAGTCTTAGACAAATAAAACTGCAATCAAACTTTTCTTATATAGTAAAGCGGAAATAAAAGTGTGGGGCCTCAAATCTTTCACCTATAAACTAAAAATGTACATTATCAGAATTTCTAAGAAACAAGCTCCACAGGCACTAAACTAAAATCTAAGAACATAACTCCACACCAGTGAAGTACAATAAACATCTGAGACATGCTATTCCACAACCCCAGGCAAATTTTTCCCAACTAACTTTCCAAAGTGGATGGGCAGCAGAAAGAGCTAAGTTCTTAACATTATCCCGGCTGCTTGCTACTGAGACACAGCAACACTGTCCTCCGAAGCAAGCGCTCCCCAAGAGCCAAAGCGCTGTGCTTCAATCTCCCCAATCACTAGCAGACATATCCTAAACCCGGACGAGCACAAGCATCCACTAACGGCCAGCAGTATACCTGCGGGCTCGTGCCGGGTGTCTCTGACTAGATCAACTGAGTTTAGAAAATGGAGACTGAGCCATCAAAAGCCTCTTTAACTAACTAAAGCTAAATGTGACCCCTCCTGTTCACATGGCCGCTCTAACGAACCGCGAGTACACTTAAAGGCAATGCAGGCAGGCTCCCGCTATTTACACGCAAGAAACCACCGTGTGAGAACACTCGGGATTAGCACCTTCGAAGCGTAAACGCGAGGGGTGGGGGGACAACAGCAGGTAGCCGGTTTGCGCATATCCGCATGACAATCATTGAAAAAAATTCCAAGATGTATAACAGTGAAGTAAAGGCGACTATAAGGTCAGAATGTATTCAAGTCTCTGGAGCAGTTACACTGCCCCATGCTGGAGGCCCATCAGCTTCTCCTCTTCATGCCATCACCCTATCAGCTATGTCACTTGACTGCCAAGAGCAATCTCACAACAGATGGGAAAAAAAATACAGACAGGAAAACCAGTGCTTTCTCCAAGCAACCTGCAATGAAAGACCATTCTGAGGCTTCCACTACACGGCATCCAAGCTTTTCATCCCAACAAAATACCTCTCGCTCAGCCAGAATGAAAGCAGCACACCCTTCCCAAACCAGATGAAGCTAAGGGGATGTGACCAAGGACAGAATGTCCTCAATTTAGCTATAGTTTTCCTCTACTAGCCAACTTCCTAGCACCATCACAGATCCACACCAGTGAGGGTACGCCACCTCTTGCAAAGAAATTGAGGCAAACTAAAGTCAGAGAAACTGAAAACGTGAGCTTCTTTTGCCCAGAATCAGACAACTAAGTGGCAGGGCCTGGAATTCAATCACCTCAGCTAGAATTTTTCAAACTACTAGACCACAGAACAAGAATGCCACAAATGAGTTCCACTAGGGAAATGCTCTGTTCAAACTTATTTATATATGGTGAATGTTCAAGAAGAATCTGGTGCACAGCACTTCAACTTAGAGCTTTTAAGAAAAATAAACTCAATCTTCTGCAGTTTTAAGATGTTCTATAAACTACCTACCACCTACCACTGGTCACCACGTAGCCAAGACCTTGAGCAGGACTGGGATCTTGACTCTTAAAAACAAAACAAAACACACACACACACACCCTCTATTCTACTTCAAGAACACTGTGAGGGTCAGAGTGACAACTCTGGGGTTGGGGTCTAATGGTTACTTACAACAACAAGACATACTCAGGTACCCTTGAAAACCTTTCAAATCTCTCATAAAGGCTTCATATATTCAGTAGTTTTCATCTATCTCTCCACCCACACGAGGCAACTTCACTCTGGGAAAGCCACTTTGTAAAATAGACACTGCGGGACCTAGAAATAACCTTACTAATCAATCTGGCCACTGCCATTAACCATGACTCTTTCCTGAGCCTGTTTTCCCCCACTTGTGCTGGCTACAGAATCTAAGACTCCTTGCAAATCTGAGAGCTACAAATCTGAACACAGAAAGCAGGGTAGCAGCTCAGGGTCCCTAACTAGCTTACAGACACCTACCCCAAAACACTCACAGTCAAGACCACAGTCAAAAGGATCAAATAGATCCACTGGGTCATGCTGACAAGTCAAACAGACCTGAAAGATACATGTACAGCCTATGTCAGCAGAAACAGAAGTATCAGTATTGTCATAAAACCCCAGTGTTCAAAGAACCCAACACAATCACCAAAAAAAGGTCAGTCAAGAGTTATTTACACTGAAAGCATCAGTGTCCTTTGCCACCCAAGTTCAAGCCACTGAGGCCAGCAAGTGTATCACCGAAGACTCAACTACCAGTACCACCAGTTAGGCTTCACCCCAACCCTCTTGTATCTCCTTCAGACAGCTCACACTCCAAACACTAACAATTCTAAAACAAATACATACAACCTTGGAGAACAAATTAAGTAAAATGTGACAAAAATGATTTTAATTCCTAAAGTGGTTTTTTTTCACCTAAGTAAAGCACACCATCACCATTTGGTCTTATAATGGTAATTATATGTTAACATGGTGTTAGTTAATTCTTAAATGTGGAAGATAATCAATTCTTACCTTGTTTAACCTGCCTGTGAGGTTCACAACAATTTTCCCAGCTCTGTGATCATCAATGATTTCAAATTCGCCAATGTAACCTACAGAACATAACCGACTGTATTTAATGGCAGGTATCAATTTGACAGACCTGAACATTTGTGCTCCTCTAGCATTCCTACTTTTTGCTCACTGTATTCTTTTCCCTCATATCATGTCAGTGAATGTTCCTAAGCAGTTTAGGGAAAGACAGGTTGCTCTGTAACAAAGCTAATTTTTATAGCCTGATATTTAACATTTAAGGCACAATGCCCAAAACCACCCACCCTGCAATTCTACAGAGGGATTACGCCTTTGCCCCTTCACAGCTTCCCACTCCCAAAGGCCGAAGATATCCTTAGAAGAGCTCGGGAGCCCTTTCAATGACATGTCACAGATGCAATACTGCACAAAGGCCATTTTAACTCCTCTCTAGCTAAACAGCAGTCAGAAACTTCATTCCTCCTTTCAACGATCGTAACCTCCTCAGTGTTTCCTGAAGAGCATCATTAGCCCAGACTATCCCGCCCACAGGAAAGTCAACTGCATCAGCTCCCAGGGAGCATGACACCCCGCTCCTCCATGCTCCCAGTCCTCTTAACCCCCTCAATTTCTACAGGATCAAGTCCTTAATTATTTCTACATCAAAATGGAAAACACGCTTACCATGCTTCATCATCACAGTCAGAAACCGGACGATGACTTTGGAGCACGGCCTGATGAGAACCTGGCGTTTGCCTCTCTTCTCAGCATTGTTGATGCTCTTGAGTGCATCGGCCAGGACGTTCATGCGCACCATGACGGCTGTTCGGGGAAGACAGGACAAGGGTTTACCGGCATTGCCCCGTGACAACACATTTTTTTCTGCCTCTGTCATCGCTAAGTCTTCCTATGTCTAAGCGCTCTGGTCCCCCAGTGTCCCCAGCTACCGAACAAAAATATCAACTCCGGTCTGTCAGTCATCAGAACGGGAGCCGAGTCACCGTTTCCCAAACGTCTGAAAATCCAGCAGTAACTGGACTATATGAACATGGTCCTTCAACCCGACTAACTCAACGTCGGCCTTGTCCGAATATCCGAAAGAGTGACTGTCACCTAACGCCGCCCAAGACTGTGCCCAACGGCAAGTGCGCCGAAATGCCGCACATTTTACGTGCGCCGGAACGGACTAGCCCAACGGGCGCGAACTGCAAGCCACTGTGGTAAGTCTGAAAAGTTCCGAACGCTAAGGATTCAGCCCAGACCAGGCTCCGGACGCCGACACCCGACCTGCTTCCTCACGCCCGACTGTGCGTGCGGGGAGAGCCCGGAGCACGAAGATGCAGGTTAGGTCCCAGCAATCCGCCACGCCAGGCCGGGCGTCCGCAGCAACGCCAAGCTGCACGGCCCACGGCGCCCACCGTCCCCGGTGCCGCGTCGCCAAGGCGCTGCCTCGGCCACTACGGGACGGTCCTGGCACCGCCTCCCGGGCTGTCGGAAGCTCCAGTTCCCGCCAGCGCTGCGGCCTGCGACCCAGAGGCCGGCCGGGCTCTCCAGGATACGGAGCGTGAGGCGGCTGAGCATGACCTCCCCTACGCCTGCCCAGGTCCCCGCAAGGGTCAGTACGCCCGGCCCAGGCGGGCCCCGGCATCCTCTCAGAGAACAGAAGTCGAGTCTCAGACTGCACGATGGCTCCGATAGCCGGATGATGCTGGATTCCTCAGAGAAAGCTACTCACCGGCACGGAAAGATGGCGGAAAGAGGACGGGAGGGGCGAGCACACGGAGTTATGGGAAGTGGCCAGGCTATCGCGAGATTCTCAAAGTACCGCCAAAAAAAAAAAAAAAAAGACTGCCGAGTGGAAGGAGGCGGGTAAAGGGGCGGAGCCTCTTCAGAGGTGAGCAGCGGAGAGTCGATGGAATCGACCTTCCCAGGTAAGGCAATAGTCGGAGGTTCGACTCCCTTCTAGCATTTCATCTGTGAAAGTAAAAAATTGACAAGGGCCTAGGTGTTTGCTAATTTGTATTGCAGTAGCTGTTTATCATTTATAATAAGCTTTGATACTTACGTTTTTATAATAGCTCTGGAAGGACCCACAGAAACCGGTCATTGCCCCTGAACCGGGATAGACGACTTGCTTTTCTATCAACTTTGTTTTGTTGTTCTGAAACGTGTTTATATATTACATTTTCAGAGCAGTTAAAAATATTTTGTTTAGTCGGTGGTTCCTCTTTGACTCCCTAAATCTTAGAAATTACTTACTCGGGCTCCAGAAGTTTCTTTTGAGTTCTGGGAAACACAATTTGGAGGAAAGCCACACATAGTTTCAAAATAAACACTCAGGATTCTGAGCCAGTGGCTTTTATCTGTTCTTCTGCACCCAGACAAGAACCAATTTAAATAAATTTCTTGTTATCTCTGAACTTTCCACAAATTTTAAACCAGGGTAAGAGTAATCATACCTGTCTCTTAAAGGTTTATTGGAGTGTCAAATGAAATAATGCCTGACAAATGTCTTTCACATATAATGCTTAGTACGTTTTGGCAACAGAAAAACGGGGAGTTATAACTACTGCTTGAAGTCCAGGTATCTAATCACCTGGAAAGGGAGCTGTGTGACCTGAGGCGAGTCACTAACTGAATATTTACAAAAAACTCCTGATTCTCCCTGTTTCCACCTTTCCTTCCCTATCAATCCCTGTCTTATGGCAGCCAGAATGGCTGTTCAAAACTTAAATCAGTCAGATCATGCAGTCTTCAAGAGCTCCCATGACCTCAGTCAAAATCTAAATTCTTTACCAAGTTTCCGAGGCCCTCCTGAAATGCACACCTGCCTTCTTGCACAACACACCAGGCGTCATTCTCCCCTGGCTTGCTTTTTTTAGACACTCCAAGGATACTCCTTGCTTTTCCCTGTCACTTGCACATCCTAACACCACTCACCACCCACTCCACCCCCGTTAGCCAGGTGGCTTATTCCCTGGCTTTCCACACACACATATCCAGCCTCCTCCCCATCCCCCCAAACCCAAAGCCCTGCTGAATTTTTCTCCATAGCACTTAACCACTGGAAACATTGGAAGTGTATTTATTTTGTCCCCATTAAGTTGCAAGCAAGCAGGGACTTAGTGCTGTTCGCCACAGCATTCACAGCTTCGAGAAGCTATCTAGCATATCATCAGCCCATGATACCTATTTGGTGGATAAATGAATGGGCAAATCAGTTTCCTCATCTGTAAAATGGGGATGATACTACAATCGCTTGAAAATGCTGTGAGGATAAATGAAATAATCCGTCAAAAAGAGGTTAACGTAAAACCTGGCAGAGTGAGTGCTTATCACATTCCGTACTAGTATAAAGCCTCTGACTAAGGCACCCTCACTTCTCAAGTCCTAAATGAACCCCATGAAAGCAAAGCTCCCAATTTGAATATCTCAGGGATATAGAATTCTCTCGTTAGATATACATTACAAAAGAACCATTTTTTTTTTAATGAAAATTTCCTTGAAGAACCGGTTCCCCTACAGGGTACATTTTGTTTACTAAAAATGTGGCTTTCACCTTAATCAGAGGGCCTTAGCAACGGTGGGGAGTTAAGTGAATAAACCCACTTTCCTTCAAGAACTTTATCATAAACAGAAAAATAGCACCATCTACTATCTATTCATACACTTCATTCATTCATTCATTCATTCATTGAACAAACTCAAAGTATCATGTTCCAGACACGCCATGGGGTGAGGAGACAAAAATCCGTTCCTGATTGTAAGGGAACTTGGAGGGGAGAGTAAAGGTTGGAAGCAGTGAGGCAAGGCAGATCCCAGTAAGGGGACAGGTCACTACATTGGGCAATGTGCCATATGCTGGGAATTGCCAGGTGGGCTGGGATGGTGCAAAAGGTTTCACAGAGGAAGCACCATTTGATCTGTGTCCTGAAGGGCACTACCAATTCATGACTGCCATTAAGTGCTTCCTGTAGATTAACTCACTGAACCCGCAGAAGAACCAGTGCGATTATACAATGCCCCTACGAGCTGTACTGCTACCCACATTTCACAAAGGAGAAAACTAAATAAAATCTTAAACGGACTCAATCTTAAAAATGTGCTTGTTTTAAAAGTCAAAGCCAAACAACGTGGTTACTTGTCTGAACTACTAGATAAATGACTTGGTAGGGTTTGGATCTAGGGCTACCTGACGTCAAAACGTTAGGAAAGGTGTATGGGGCAATAGATAGGTGTGTGGGGCAATAGATATTCTAGGCTTATAAAGAGCTGGAGGGCATAGAGTAAAGATGGATCATCTCAGAATGGCTAGGTTAGAACTGGGAAATCGGGTAGAGTGGAAAATGGAACAGAGCCATGTATAAATTGTCTTGAATGTGTGATTTATGCTGTAAGCAAGCTGGAACCTGCCAACAGGGCTTCAAATGGGATTGATCGTGATCTAATTGTTAAAACATGTGGCAACATGTGGACGATGAGCTGCTGGCATTAAATCCTCTCCTAAAAACTCCCAGGACCTTTCACCCTTCTTGGCTCCGCTAACTCCACATGGCCTCCTCTCGACATCCTGTGAACTCTGGGACGATAAACCTCTGCTGGAGGTGATGCCCAGGTAGGTGTTAAAAAGGGACTTTAGCTGCTGCCGGAGCTGGCACAAGGGGAGCCAAGCTGGCCTGGGCAGAAAGCCAGCCGAAGAGATTGGCCGAATGGTGGGAGACCAGCAGTTCAAAGTTATCAGGCAGCCATGGGGAGGCCTGTGGTGACTTTGGTTTGCAACTTCCCTTTTCTGCACATCATCAAACCCCCAGGAGGCTCCAAAGGATTCAAATTTTTTTTGGAGGGGGTAGGGTAGGAGACCTAGAATTTATTCTGATTGAAATCTCTTCCCAAGACCCACTACATATAGTGAGGCCCAATGATAAAACATCCAGTTTGGGCTCTAATTCTAAAATGTGTAACCCATTTCCCCCTTAAGAAGTGCAGCTTGCTGCATGAATTTGACATACACGCTCTTTGAGGCTGAAGCTAATCTGACCCATGTTCAATGTGAAAATAAAGCATAAAAATGGTTCTTGGAGTTATTTCTAAACAGAACTGTCTCTAATCCTAATGTAACAGAAATGTACATAAATCAGATTCATAAAGTGAATCTTCGGTAACAGCTGTTTGAGAACTATGTTAGTATCATACATAGGAATGCTACGTTTTCTAGGATTTGACATTTTCGGTAATTGATAATCACCGTATTTTGTAAATGGAAATACCACTACTAAAAACAGAATGCCATCAATGGAATGATGTCGCTTGTTACCTAAGACTAGATATACTACAACAATGCAAAAATAATAAGAGCGAGATATTTCGTGGCAAACTGTGGGGAAGGTGAGGACTGTAATCCACGAGTTATCCTGAGGCTGACGTTGACGCTGCAGCTTCAAAGTGCCACTGGCAAGTTCTTGGGGCAAACAGGAAATGGGTGGAAGTGTAGACAAAAGTCACCCACCCTTGACTCACTGAGCGCCTCGTGTGTGCGGGGGACAGAGGTGCCCATGGCGGGCACTCCCTCTGAAGCCTTCATGGTTCCCTGCCTGTCGTCCCCACCGGGCCCTCTCACAGGTCATCTTTGGCCATCACTTACTCACTGTGTTTCCTTTTCCACCTAGCATGGTGCCTGGATGTTTGCTGAATAAATACATTTAAGCCTTTTACTTCATTTTGCTCTTAAAGAGTATCTTAAAGGCATGTAAATGATCACACGAGGTAGTTCATTAATCGGAGCCATAAATCCAACATGTGAGTACTGTACTGGCTAAGGAGAAAGAACGCTGGACACGAGGGATTCCAGCTTTTATTTTCCCCCTTTTCACAAAACAAAGTAGAAGAAATACAGGATTAAAACCACAAAAGTAGTTCAAGTGGTAGAACACCTACGTATACACAAAAAAATCCAGATAAGAAGACAGGCTTATTTACAATGAAGAAACACATGTAAATTAAGGTAGTTTGTGGTTTTCATATGAAACATTAAAAAAAAAAAATCAAAACATATGCTACACGGTGCCTCTGTTTACAGAATATTGAAGAGGAGAAAACACTCATTTAGGGACAGATATACCACAAAGTCCAAGTTTTACAGCATCAGTGCAATAAATTCACAAAACTATTTTACAAGCTAGTTAATCAGAGTTTAAGAATTGTTCCCAAATCTGTCACATTTTCAACCCTCGGGTTCATTCCTACAGATTTCAACTACTCTCAATATCTAGCTACTAGGAGGAGAGTGATTCTAAGACGCCCCCCAAGGAGGTCCAAAGTCTAGACCTCAGGGCACCTACCACCCCCACAGTCTGCTCACACCAAACAGCCCTTGTGCTCTTCAGAGAAAAATCTAGGGAAAAAGTCAGACGCCAGCATAGTCACCACCTCAAAAAACGAGAATCTTGAAGCTACTTTTAAAGGCTTATTCTGGTCTTGAAAAATTAGTAGGAAAAGATTATTTTCTCCTGAATCTTGACTAAACAAAGGAAGACTTTTGTCTTTTATTGGCTGGTTTTGAAGTGAGGGTCACAGACGTGAGTCTTAACTTCTTAGGTACTTTAGTTTCAGTCAGCTGAAAATCTGAAAAGTATGCTAAAAACACTAAACCCAAGCTTTTGGAAGCCTGCTATTAAAGTCTTTAGGGACCTGCTGACTGAAGTCTAAGTGCAAGGGGACGAGAGTCGGTCAGATCCACCATTTTGGAGGAAGGATCGACGTTTCCTACAAGCTGCTCAGCTTTGCACCAGGAAGAAACCAGCACCTACCAGGGCATGGAACCAGTTTCATTTTATTCCATGAGGATTCTCCTCCCATGGTTAAGAAACAGAATGAGGAATGCATCTTAAATTGGTCTCCTCATCGAAGTCCTAAGCTTGGTCTCTATATTCACAGAGCCAGTTGTAAGCAGACTGTGTTAGCAGACAGAACCAGCTTCCTGTAGCCACAGACCACCACACCTGTGTCTAGCTAAAGCGAAGGGCAACTCAGTTATCCAAAGTCACTGCTAACCGTACTAAAGGATGAAGTTCACCACTATATTATTTTAAAGGAAGGTGCCTAAAAAAGAATTCAATTAACCCTGGGTGAGAAAAATCAAAACAAGTGATATTCGCGAATGAGCTGTCCTTGTAAGGCCAACTGATGAGAATGCTCCCAGCTACACTTGACACGAGACACTATGCATAAAGCCTTGGGTGGCAAGTCTGAACTTCAGTAACTAAGGGCAGAGGAGGGCGAGCAAAGAGCGGCTTCTGTAACATGTTAGAATCCAGGGAGCATTACAGAAACTGCTCCTAAGGACAGTGTATACACTGGCAATCACATGAATAAAGCAGATGTGTTATTCGTTTTTCTTTTCTTTTTGTTTGAGAAGCTTGTTTATCTCCCTCTTGGCCATTCCAATGTACTTCAAAATGATCCCATGCTGGTTTAGTCCGGGAAGCAACAGTAAGAAAGTCACTTAAAAACAAACAAACAAACACAATTAAGGAGGCAGCAATTAACTTCCTGCATATTATTACGTTTTAGAAAGGCAGTTTCCCCAGACTGTCAGGCACTCTTACGGGAGAGAGCAACAAGAAACCCATCACTTCTGCTGGTATTTATTCCCTGCGGTTATCACAGCTCTCAACCTCACTGCTTATTTTTACCTCTCGCATGTTTCTTTCTACTCTGGATATGTTCTTTTTTTTCCTTTTTTTTTCATTATTCTCATTTTTACGCCTACAGCACCTGGTCTTCCTAGGTGGTCTCCCATCCAAGTAAACCAGGCCCGACCCTGCTTAGCTTCCAAGATCAGACATCGGGCTTGTTCAGGGTGGCATGGCCGTAGACCACGGACTGTGGCTCCACTGGGGCATGAACCCAGGACCTTCTGCGTGTAAACCAGACGTGCCAACCGCTACGCTATGGAACCACATCCTGGTTATGTTCTTTGTCTTGACTTCCTGCAAGACCACGAAGGCAAGGACCCGGCTTTCAGTCATCTTTCTAGTCTGCCACAGTTCCGGGATCAGTGTCTTGCACGTGGCAAGCATGGGGTCGGGTGGGTGACTGAGTCCCGGCCGGCCTTCCCCAAGGACGTACCTATCAGGTAGGTGAGCAGAAGGTTGTGGACTTGCTGTCCCAGCCAAGCAACTGCAGCAAGAGACACGGTCACGGCCACGAAGTACTGAATGGAAATAACGAGAGCTGGTCAGTGCCGGGAACGGGCCGAGGGGCGTTAGCATGAGCACGTCGTTTCAAGAGGTTAGAAAACAATTCGTTTTTCTAACCATTATTTAAAAATACTTCAGGTCTATATGTTATATAAAGCCCAGAGAAAACTCTTAGGTCTACTTTATAGAATTTAGATACATTCCCTCCTAGAATGACTGTAATTCTATATTTAAGTTAGTTTATAAAATGAATTATACCAATTTTACAATTAATAACTTCACATAGTAACTGTATGTGAAGCTAAGAAAACAAACACTTAAATATGTCTTTTATTTCAGTAAAGAAAACAAAAATTTCGCCCTACTAGAACACAAAATTCAATGTAAAAGTAATTTTACCTCCCAGTGACTCAGTCTAATGCAGATAAACAGTTGTGAATATTCAAGGAAGTACTCCAATGGATGAGGAATAGCAAACTCCATTCAAACAGCAAGGCTATCATTACACTACAGTGAAGTAAAAACTAAATCTTAAAATTTTGCTTCATTCGAATAGGTCAAAAGAAAAAAGTACCATTTTCGGCTTTTCTTCCTTTAGCGTGAAGAGGCGCCGCCACCAGCCCACAGCCCTGCGTCGTGTTTTTACAAGATTGCTGCAGATTTCATGGAATCTCTGCTGTTGCTCAGTGGTCCTAGAAAAAGAAAATTCCCCCTTCACTCTAAGCAAATCTCTATGGTAAACAGATACACCAGCCTCTCAGTTTTAAAAAGCTATCTTCCAAAGAGAGTCTAAATGAAAAACAACAACAATGATTCACCCTTACTTTATAAAGATGAGAAAAGTTCTTATACCATTAAGGCACCTCCTACAGCACAGGAATGAAGTTTTTACATCAACGTACACGTGTCTATGTACAAAGTAACGGTGACCTATGGTTCCAAAGCCACACCTGGTTAATGACAGTGATAAAAGCTTACGCAGAAATCAGCATAAATTAATTTCTCTGTTCTCATATTTTCAGATCCCAGTAAATCCTGCGTTGTGCCCACCAGAGTCCCACTATTTTGAGGAAGATGTGAACTTTCTGCTGAGCACTCTGCGGCGAGGTGAGAATTACTAGGAGGCGAAGCTTAACACCCTCGACTGGGCTTCATGCTTTGGATGCTGAGGCAGCTACACACAGCTCAGATCCAAGTGTTTTTATAAGTTTAGTCCCACTGAGGGAAAACATAAACAAAACAGCAGTAAAAATACAAAAGATCCTCCAAGAAAGCCCTTTTTATTTATAATTTTTGAGGGTTCCAATTAAAAAAAAAAAAAAACCTGCCTTTGTACTCTGCTATGCAGAGGTAATGGCTGCTGTTATAACGTAGGCCCCACGCTGGAGGGCGTGCTGCCTTCTCTCCTCTAGCCCCGTCCCCTAAAGCTGCAGTGACGGATACAGTAGGAAGGTTTCTGCTGAGCCCTGGAACGTCTTGTGAACAATCCGCCCTTGTATGCTACCCATGGTCAGGGCCGGGCTGTGGCTATGCTACAGTGCCCTTCCTTCCCATAAAGATCAAACAACAAAACTGCTCTGTCATGTGCTGAAACTCAGTGTTTAGTTCTGAAAACTTTTCCCCAGGAATTACGAATTAGCAGATTAGAATGCCATCTGGCTAATAAAGTCAAGGTCAGGAGCTGATTCCCTTGTTAAACTGCTACATTGTCTGGTTACAAACTTGCCAGAAAAACACAGCAGCATAATTCATTACTGCACATGAAAAACAATTCAGAGGACATTTCCTAATATTCATCCACTCTGCTATGAGAGAAACATCTTAAAATAAACATGCTTAATTTTCCTTTAGCTTAAGCAAACTCCCCGAAAATGCCTGAACCTGTTCTCAAAGACCCAGAATTTAAAATTCGTCCTTTTGCAGAATTATTTTATAATTTACTACTATCAGGAGAACAAAACAGTAAAGGCACAGTTGACTGCTGAACATTAAATAACCAAGGGAGAGAAGAACAGCTAGGAGAAAAAAAAAATCTATTCCAACATCTAGTTTTCTTCATTATTTGCATTAAAAAGTCAAAATGCAACATTCCAGAGAGAAGTTAAAATATTTGAATATGATCCACTTAACTCTATCTTGGGAACTCATAATTCAAAGACTGGCATAAATGAAGTCAGCCAGCCACACGTTCACACGACTTGACCCTATTCTGAAGCACTCACTGTGCGTTTGGCTGACTATGGCTGCACTGCCTCAGTCTCAACCTGAAACACAAGATCAGTCTTAAAGTCGAAATGTTTCACAGCACCCAGAACAGTGCCTCACATCAAAGTAGACATTCGATAAATAGTTGCTAAGTAAATAAACATAAATCTACTAGTTACTGTTTTCATAGTCATTCAAATTTGTTATGTATTATATTATCCTAATATCGATGGAAATAAATATAGAATGTAAACATACTACTTTTATGGAAAGCTCATGAGTTCTACGGTCCTTAATAAAACATTACCTATAAAAAAAACCTCTTACTTCAATAAAAAGTTCTAGAAAAGAAAAAGTCAAAATACATGCTAGCCCATAAAAGAACTATGGAGCTTTAAGTACTGGAAATTCATGACTTATATGTGAATCAACTAAGAAACTCTTCACATAAAAGCAATAAATCTAACCCCTAGATATCTGATGGTAGGCACTTTCTCTGTGCTTAACAACAGCATACTAATCACAGCCACCAGGGTTAAAGTCTCAGAAATGAGCATGCCAAATCATCACGTCACCTACCATTTATTGGAGCCAAAAATTCTAGGCGCTAGAATAGGAACAAGGTAGTCAGCCAAGCACAAAAACATAACAAAACTGGAAACACCGGACAGCACAGATGGATCTTAGTAGATAGTCCCTGTTAAAAAAAAAAAAAATTAATAAAGGTTAGAAAAACATGATCATTATTCTTAGTGAAGACATTTCTTCACTTAGTCCTCTGGTTCTCAAAGATGTTACCTGCCCTTTTCATTCTAATTTTCTCATAAGTGGTTTCCTGGAAGCTTCCTGATCTCATAGATGCAATGTTAATATCAAGAGGAAAAAGCTCTTTGGGTCCTCGCCTGTAAAGGATTCTAAGGCCAAACGGTTCGAGTCACTGATTTATTCAACTGTATCAGCTTACCGAGTTTACATAAGTACTACAAATTCTGAAAACTAGGCAAACTGCTCTATGAAAAAACATTCTTTAGAGATTATACATTACAAAAGACTTAAGGCACTTCCTATCATAAATGGAGGCTGTGTATTTATTACCTGAGCCCTTATTAATAACAAGCGCAATCTTGGGTAACTGAATAGCTCACTTACAGAAACACCAAAGAAATCACACCCATGATGGCAGGTGGAAACCAGGCTCTTTCCCATCGCAGGACCTTATCGCCATCAGCATCACTTCTCCCCATCCTTGCAGCTCCTCTTCCAGACTTGCAGTCTCTGCAGCCTACATGTGACCAACATTGAAAGCCATCATTTTACTGCTCTCAACATGTCGGTGGTTCCTAGAGTTAGTCTTCCCAGGCACCACGTATGTAAAATAGCTGTTAACCAAATCACTATCTTAAACATTTAGTTCCTACAAAAACTCTGCAATTTTGATACCAATGACAGCAACCAATGGAGAAAAAAAACTATCACTTAACGGTCACCTTCCAAGTCTAAGAACTGGGCTACTCTTTTCAGATATGATGTCACAAAATCCTCACAGAGCCCCTCAAGGTATGAATAATTAGACCCATTTTACAATTAAAGAATGGTTAACTAAGTTTCCCAAAATCATGCACTACTAAGCACACACAGTACCCAGGATATAAAATTACATCACTTTATGTTTGCTCATTTCGGGTGGTTAGAATCGATCCATTGTTTTGTCATTTCATTGATTCAAACCCTTACCCCTAAGTCCATTAGGAAAGCCTTGATCTGAACAGCACTCAATTTCTAAAATAGCTCTTTGTGTAATGGAATCATTTGGATGTGACATCATTTGCACGATTAAGGAAAACTACTTTCACCAAATTCTGTGAGGCAATTTAAGCTCTATACATCTCTCTACAATGCTTCATACATTTAGCAGGACATTTTGGTTAGACTTCGAATTTCTCTGCAAATCTGACAATCAGCTGAAAGTAGACTTCTAGGATGAGCTAATGTGGCAAAAAGCCCTTAAGCTGATTTTGTAGAGGAAAAGAAAATTAGAACAAGAAACCCATGTGTCCTTATAAAGTTATTGCAGGGAAATATGCAAATGACAGTAGACAGTGCGGTTTAATCTTAATAAAGATGCTACTTGTGCCAAACTGATCGCCATGCTTAATAAATAAGGTTATGATATGAAAGAAACTTAGCTAAGTACTTTATATGCTTATACTCTAATCCTCCCAACAAGGTAAAAGGAAGGTGTTGTTACTATCCTCCTTTTACAGATGAGGAAACTGAGATACACAGAGGGTTAATTAACAGATCTGAATCCAGGAAATCCAAGACCAAAGGCCTTGTTTTCCTTCGAGTTACACTGCTTGCTGCTGGAAGGCATTTGAGCTCCAGGCCTGGATCTGTCATTTCAATAGCTGTGTGAACTCCGTCTACCCCTGGCACTTCCATCAATCCTCTTAGAGAAACCTTAGTGGGGCCAATTACAGAGATGGTAGGTGTGAGCGTGAGAGCGCGTACGTGTGCGTATGTGTGTGTGTTTCTGTGTAAGGGCAGCTCATGCATTTCTGAAAACGAATGCATAATAAAAAATCACAAACAGCCTTGCAAATTCTCTTCATTCGTTAGCACCTGGGCTCTTGGAAAATCGAGTGTCAGCAATTAAATTCTTTGCTCACTCATTGTAGTTGGGCTGCGTGGCCTGCCTTTTCCTGGGGAAAGCCAACGGAGAAAATGCACGGATTTCTCTCGTTTTTGCCTAGATCCTATGTGAAATTCGTCGTGAAGTCAAATTTGTCCACCTGTGATACAACCCGACTCCAGTTCCTTCGGACCCCTGCTTATTCTAAAGTCCTCCTGTCCTCTCCCCCCTCCTCCCACCCACCCATTCACAAATTCCAGACAGCAGCCTGGACCTCCCGTTGTCCTCCCAACTGGCCCCAGGCCCCGGTCCCCTGCCGGGTCTGGCTGTGCCTGCTCCAACACAAATTCTCGGCAGCAGCCCTCTGACCCTCCGCCCTTGTCCAAGCAAGGGAGCAAAGAACGAGGGGGCATCACGGTTAAGATCAAAGAGAAGGAAACGCGGATCCGACTGGGGCCTAGGCCCCGAAAGAGCTCGACAGGCCCCTCGCGGCCCTGCCCGGGGCTGCACCCCAGGCTTGTCAAAACCCCGCCCCCCCACCTTTCCTACTTCCTCAACTCGTATTCGCGGTGACCGATCACGAGCCCTCCTCGCCCCTTTGCGCACCTTTTCCAGGGGATGTTAAGGGTCGACATAACTAGTGACCGCCACCCAAACAGCCCAAGGGACTGGCGCCGCCGCGGGTGACAGATAAGAGGCCGCCGCAGCTCCCGGCCAAGCCATGCGAAGTACAGGGGCTCCACTCCTTTCCCCTGCGACGCGCCCACGGGGACTCACCAGCACGTTGGTGCTGCGATTATCTCCCTCCGCCATCGTCCCCGAGGTGCCGCCTCAGTGAGCGCAAGCCGCAGCCCAAGGGAGCCGCCCTCCGACAGCCGCACGGCGACCCCGACGCGAGGGCACGCCCCGCAAACCGCTTATATAGGCCGGCCGCGTTTCCCGACAGCCCCCGCGACGCTCGCTCCTCATTGGACGGATCGAGCCCAACCTGAAGGGGAGCGGGACCAACTGCTGCCCAGCGCATGGCTTGAAATCGAGGTCACGGGAGAGCGAGGCGCCCAGGAGGCGGGGACACAGAGTGGCCAATCAGCGGCCAGGAGCTGTCCAAAGCCCCGCCCAGGCTTTTTGAAAGCTGTTGAACGGCCGCTGTCCCGGCTTCGCCGGGCTTCAGTGTCCCCAAGGTTGACCGCCACTCTATCTCTCGGACCTTCTGCTGGACCTCAGAGCAGCTAAGGAGACTCTTAAGTTTAGTTCTCGAGGAAATATGCTACGCAGTATGAGGCGGAGGGCAGAGATGGGCAGCTTTCGCTAACCTCGCTGTGATGAAAGGGGGCCTGCTGGGGTGTCCTCCCGACCAGGCGGGTGCCCTCTGACCTCGCTGTGCCCCTAGGAGGCCCTGTCTTTCTTCTAATCTCTGCCCGGGCTATCCTAGCCGCGCCACTGACCAGTTTAGTCCCAATTTGTGCCCCGGAGACTCGTGGTTTTGAGGACAAACAAACAGCTATTTGTGTATTTTCTTTTTCCTTCCTACCCATAGGAAAAAAGGCCTTAGTTTATTTGGGAGCGGGGAGGAGGCAGTGATCTGGGCATAGTTTGAGAACTCGTGAAAAAAGCACCAATTTATAAAGCTGGTTTATTTACATAGGGTAAAAAAAATGGGGAAATTCTCTGTGAAGCACTTTACGAGGTGTTTCTCCAGGACTGGTTTTGACAGCACCTTTCTTACAGTAGAGGTCATGCTAAGGAAAGATGTAAGCTCTCTCACAAGCAGTGGAATTCATAAGCAATTCAGGAACTAGAAGAACTGTGTTGGGGCACCTTGTCTTTTTTCTCCAGGATTTCGAATTAACAAGCACTTTGATTTTCATTAATCAAAATCTTGCCAAACGTTGACCTGGACAGATGTCTGTTTTGGGATAGCTTTTAACTTCGTTTCTTATCCTTTTATAGTCATCGACAGTATGCCATTGAATTTAAATGTTTTAAAAGCATTCCTTAGATAACTACCAGGTTCTTAAAAGCATAAAGAAATGTGAGAAAAGGAAGCTACAGACCACGTCACCACTAAGAAAGCCAGGGGAACCTGAACATTGTGAATTTCAAGAAAAGGTGGGATCTTTGAAAAAATAAAGCATTTTGATCAGACATAAACGCTTGAGGGGGAAAGAAGTCTTTGCAAGGGAAGGGGACTCATCAATAAAGTGCTACTTTGGGGAATGTTGGGGTTGGAGATAGGTTATGTATGTTAACACGTGGTGAGTTGACTTAGAGACCCGATTTGGCCAGGACTTCCCCTTTCTCTTCTAAAGAAAATCAAAGGTCTCAAAAACAATAAGCAGCCACCATAGTTAATATATTGAGCAGAGTGCAAAATCTTCCTGTAGGCACAGTAACACCCATTTCCAAAGGCGAGGCCACAGACCTATTAGGCTTTAAAAAATGACATTTCTTAAACACACGCACACACACACCCTGACATTGCTATTTTGAGAAATCAGCTTTTGCTACAGGATACTTAAGGTTTTCACACAAGTTCCCTACGTAGGACTTGATTATACACCAGCTTGTGAAATGGAAGTAGGTGAAAACGAATGGAAGCAACTCAAGCAGCTCAGGTTCTTTTTTGTTACTAAGAAATGTGTTCCCAGGGCGATAGGCACCCTCAGGGCCTGCGGGCACTGCTAAAAAGTCTTTAAAATTCCAATTGGCCTAATTTAAAAAACACCAACCCTTAGTTTTGCTTTCTTTTGAGCTTTGTTTTTGTACTGCAAAAACAGGATGTGATCTTTTGAAATGTGCCAGATGACAAAACAGTTAACAGAAATCCTAACACAATCTAAGAGCAGCAAATGCGATCTAATTTCCAGACATTAAAACAAAATGGATATTTTAATTTCTCTTCAGAGCTTTTGCACGCCAGGAAATAAACACGTCAGTAATGTTCTATAGTTTTTTAAAATATTCACAATATTAAGTTTAATAAATTGTGCCTTAATACTGAGAACTTTCCCATTGAAGTAAAATTTCTACTGATGTTCAAAAATACTATAGCATTTTTAAGGGTGAAAAAAACTCAAGAAATTTTAAAACTTTTTTTGGAGGTATTAATGCTTTAAAAAAGCTACCCATCTTCCAAAATTAAGTTTTCTGGAAACTATTTCTACCAATGAATTCAGAGCTTAAATGCTATGTCTTTTAAGACTTTATTTTTTGTTGAAAAACAGGTATTTCATACAATCTTTGCCATGTTAATGCAAATATGCACAAAGTAGGCATGTGTTTTTGCAAAAGATGCATTATGAACATTTTCAGGAAGCTGGTGTGATTTATTCAACTTTTAATCTTAAATACAATCACAAAATTATAACCATCAGGAGGCATTTCAACCTTTTGTACATAGAAGCCACTTTATACAATGTTTATTAGGACAAGGAAGATTCAGTTCAACTCAATTTGCTCTTATAGTAAGGGCAAAGTAACAAGTAAAATGAAGTATGATGTTGCCACTGACATTACAGGTGGAAATATAAGGGAAATTTAAACCAGAAAAATAACTGACACAAGAACTTTAAACAGGAGCTGAAACTGGGACTGCCAGGAAAAGAAAAAACAGCCTATTTTGGAAGAAAACCATTCCAGAAGTCTGCCTCTCAGAACTTGTAGTTCTCTTAGGTTTTTTTTCATCAGCACAACCAACAGCTTTTCCCCAGTAATCACAGTCGAACTCCCATAGAAAGCAAAAGACTTGAAGCGGTTCATGCTATACAACTAACCCTTGAACTTACAAAGCTGCTCTAAATCGGAGTCCATTTTGCCCACTTGTAAGTAAGGGAGGGTGACACTGTTACCCAGACCTAGAAATCAGGAAAGATGCCACAAACCCTTGGGGGGCATAACCGTGAATTTCTCATTCCCCAATATTTGGAAAAATTTGTAAGGCTAGTTTTTCCCCATAGGAGAAATCTTTCTAATACAACCCAAATACTGAAAACGAAGTCTGCCTTCTTTAATATAGTCTACCTCTTTGATTTGAGGAGGGAGGCAGGGAGTTCTAGCCCTAAATTACTGGCACTTTGCAAGCTCAAGAAGATATAGGATGGAAGGTTGTTGGTTTTCATCTTCATCTAATTTGATGTAAAACAAAGGGACTTAAATGTGCTAATAGTAAAACATGTATATGAATAGGGCTAAAAGCCTAATTGTAGGTGCTTTCTTGAATGAAAAGAATTAGAAGAAAAGAAGAACCAGCTCCTTACTGCCAAAACGAGTGAGCCCCAGAGTAATCACAAACATGTGGAGGAAAATAGGCCAGGAAGACTTTCCAGTTTCAGTTTAAAGTACTGCCTATAATACCTCAGATTTTAAAGAACCTAAGATTGCACATCAACTCTAATATTTGGCTGTACTTACATTGCCCTGCGTGGCATTTTTTTAATGGCTCTTTCCTTAAATTTCACACATCAGAACAACCACAATTAAAAAAATAAACGATGCAGAGAACAAACACTGGACAATTTTAAGAAAACTACATACTTACTAAGCTTAGGTAATAGAGACAAGTTTTAAGGGCAGAAGTGATGGAAGTTTCTTTTGAATTACAAACCCGCACCCTGAACCTGGGGTTTGGGCTCTGAAAAAACAACATAGGGAAGCAGATCAAGAGCTCGATTATCAGTTCTCACACAGAAATCTCAGCTATCACAAAACAACTCACCCCAAGTGTCGGACACAAAAGAATCTTAATAATCGTCTAGCGAATTGAGAACTCATGACCGAAATAAGGAGATACTGCAAGACGTTCCAAAGAAATAGTAAAAGAGAAATACAGACACTTCCATAAACCATTAAGCCTCCACAGCTTTGTAGAGAAATCAACTAAACTTCAGGCCATTCTAGAAAACTGAAGACAACAAAACACAACTTCAATTTCCAAGGGTACTCTGAGTTGAATTAGAGGTTGTAGGTTATTCTGTACCCTCTGAGTCTTGAGAGAGCAAACAGATCCCGTTCTCCACAGGTATTCTGTCATCAAAAACGTATAACTTCACAACCACAGCACTCTGAACTTTATTTTACAAGACAATCCCCCAAATAGAGCCCTGACCACTCAATCTGCTACATCACTCGGGCCTTTTATTGCGGATTAAATCTCTGTTGAGCTCTCTTAACAGTTCAAAACAAGGCCACCTGCAGAATGACGTCCCAGAGGAAGCCAAACTGTCCAGACTGGAGTCGTGTTGTCCAGAGTTTAGTGAAAAGCAGCTCTCAAGTCATCAGTTGTTCACATCTTCCCCACAACCAAACACATATAAGCCACACTATTCTCTGAGGGACCATTTTAAAATAAAAGTGATGGATAATTTACCAGAGGCACGCGTTTAATATAAAGCTGCTTTGTTTTTGCTTGGATAAGGTGCCAGGTACCTCTGAAGCCTGAAATTCACAGGCGATAAAATTTACCCATTTATCTTCTTTACCAAAGAGAAAGTAACTTCTAAATACTACCTATAGGGACAAACTAGTGTGAACTGGTTTAATCATTTTGATGGAAGGTTTCCTTTTGACAAAGAATGTTGCTGAAAGGACTGTTTAATCTTGAGAGCGGAGGTAATCAAGTGATGAATGCAGTAGCTCCCAAGGCCTCCAGGAAATAAAGCAGCATGCAAAACACAATATGGCATTATTATTCCAAATAGGTTGTTTTAATTGTGAAACTAGGGTTCAAACAATGAAGCAAATAAAATTTGATACACTAGGTTCCTTATCTTGCTATTAGACATATGGGTATTCAAAAATACCACCTTTCTTACAATGTCTGCCGAAGTATTTAAAAAGTACTGATACTGAAATGCATTCTCTGATGGGTATTTAAAACGTATAGATAATGTGGCAATCAGAATACAGAAAAGGCCAAAGCTATGTGAAATTTTTCTTTAACACCTTTCAAGTTTGTGAAAATTGGCAACTAGAAAGTGATCACAGCCCTAATCGCTAAGGTGCAGGAAGGAAGGACTAAAACAAGATTTTAATCGTATTCTACTTTGTGCTGGTACGTGAATTTAAGGATCTTACTGTAGTCTGGATTTTTTTTTTGGATCAACAATTGAACTTACACAGTCAGTCAGTACTGAAATGCAATGCTAAATTTAAGGAAACCCTGACCATGAATCCACTATGTCTTACTAAACAGCCAACCATTAAAATTATGCAAAAAGTACTTCACAGACTAATTGAACTTAAGATGGTGGTGGTTCTCGTTTTTGCTGACGTTTCATGTACATGTCCTAAAATGCCAGGTAAACTAAAGCACTTCTAATGTATGCCTTGTAAATTAAAAATATCCAACAGGAAAACTGAATTAAAAAAACGTTTCACTTTACCTCCACCGGAACATCACTTTATTGTTAATCTGTCATCAACAATGTAAAACTCTAATAGGTACTCTATCCTGGTTTTTAAAAAGGTAAAAAGATTACACTGGATTAGCTACTTTCTATGAAAGAAACTACAGCAATCACAGAAGGGGGAAATTTGAATGACCTCCAAAAAATGCACACTATAAGCAAAGGGGAGTGTACATGAAATCAAATGTCTGTTAGATTCATTACTTTTGAATGCACAGTGACAATTCTGGAAACTGTACATGATAGAATCACAGAAATGACTTAAAATAACCAGAATTACATTTCGTGTGTGATCATCAGACCTTTAAACAATCCTTGGATTTCCCATGTGGTTTTGGAGAAATTTCCATTTATCACTCCAAGTATGAGTTGTTGACAGCATCGAGATGGAAGTCTATGAAACACAAGGATTGAACTAAAAGTGAACTGGACAGATGGCTAATCTACCAGAGCAGGTGAAAGGGGGCTGGGAGGTGGTAGGGGCTGGGGAGGATGGTGATGGGTTGATGTTTATTCCCTTCATTTCAGAAGTAAGTTCTTCCACTGTAGTGTATCTGTTACATAGCTCTCCGTTTTCAGTTCCATTTCTGAAATGCATATCGCATCGCACAGCCTTTTGGTACTTACTGGTCAACCCAACCAGTACTGTTGCCGAGCAACAGGCGTCACCCGAGAATCTGGATGCGTCAGATCTGCCTTGGCTGTGACTTCTTCGCGGCCCCAGTGTTCTGTCTCTGGGCGGGGTTGGTTTGTTCCTGGGTTGTACACACAGGGTCAGGTGGAATGGAGTTCCAAATCACTCTGTGCTCCGCGGCATCCCGAGTTCTTTCTGCAGCTAACCTCCTGACACGTTCGCAGCTGTTCTGAGGCAGAAAGACAGCCTCCGTGTCCAGGCGGTGAGCTTTCTTTCTTTCACCCTTGACCCTGGGGTTGCGGGCCATGGTGTTGGGCGTATCCCTGAGTGCAGCTGCCCTGCAGGACTCACTTGCTAGCGCACCGGGATTTCCTAGGTTTCCTCAGAGTAAGCCCCCAGCTGCATCACCGCCGACTGTGGTGTGGCTTTGGATGCCTGAGGCTGAGTTGGTTCTGGTGGATGTCTGACCTCGCTTAACCAGACTCGTCTACTGTCTTGCCATTCATACCCAGGCTGTCCAACCTTCATACAGCTGAGCCAAGTTATCTAGATTAGTTGCTTCCTTAATGACATAGTCAACCTGTAAAAATAGGCAGGGTAGCATTTAAAGACAATTAAAGCTTGACAGGATGTGGCCCACATACAAACTGTTTTTAAAAGTAAGTTTATGAGCACTCAAATTAATCACCTAAAGGAAACGCAGTTGCTATGGTGCAAAAAGGTTATTAACTAAGCCAAGCTTCCTCGTGATCCTACAGCTGACAAAATGTGCTGGGAGGGTCACAACCCTTCTGAGCCATATGAATCCACAGATGGAGAGCGAGCCCCACTGACCCCACAACTGCCCTTAGGGTTAAACACGTCAAGCCACCGGGTAACTACTTAGGTGATGTATAAAAAAAGTGCCCAGCAGATTCTGGGCACACAGCTGGGTGCTCAACAAATGCTCACCGATTCTGACTTTAGTTTTTTACTGTGAGAGATACCATCAACTCTATATCCAGGGCATCCATCGAGGTCCAATTATAGAGTAAATGCTCATGATATGGCTGAATTATAAACCTATACCAAAAGCTGAAAGAACTCTATCCTTACCCCATTCCTATGGGACCCTTTTATTCACGTAAAATAACTATCAGAATAAAAAGCACAACAGCCAAGCCTCCTTTAAAAGGGTGACCAGAGAGCTACGATAGGCAGTCATGAAAGCATACAACCCACAGGGTTGAACACTGTCCTCAGCTTTTGACAAACCTGACAAACTGTTTCTAAAAAGTGACTCTTGACCAAGAAGCCCAGGTTCTATACAGCGATGTAATAGTGTTTAAAATAAATTTTTTAAAAAATCTTTTCTTGCTGATGTTAAAATTGAATCGTGGATCCAATAGAAAATAGGATATTCAGTCTCAAATTTTTATAGAAGAAAAGTTACATCTATAATGGAGAACTGAGGAAAACACTGCCCTTGACCAAGTTATCTAACTTTTGTCAAAGATGGCACAAACTGACACGTTTAAAATTCTTAATGTAAAATTCTGACATCACTGATGTAGCATTCCTGCCAAAAACATTGACTCTAAATCTAATTATAGGGAAAATATAAGACAAATACAGACAGGCATATTCTGCAAACCAAATGGTCTGGACACTCCAAAATGTCAATGTCAAAAGAGAAAAAAAGCTGGGAAACTGTTCTAGACATTAAAGGAGACTAAAAGTAGACAAGCATATGAAATGAAGGATGAACGTTGACCATGGCGTGTACGGGGGTGGGTGGACATGGTTTAACGCAAGGAGAGTTAATAAAGGACATTTTGGCAAAACGAGAGAAGTCAGAAAATGGACTGAATGTCAGATGCAAGTCAATGCTGACACCAATTTTATGTTTGAGTTGATAGTTATGCAATTATACTGTAGCTGTATATTACAATGTTTTGTTTAGGAGATATATACCGAAGTATTTAGGCATAAAATTTATGCTGTCTGCAACTTACTGTCAAATGGTTCTGAAAAACTGCCTATGCATACACAGACACAGAGAGGTGGAGCAGAGGTAGGAAAACATCAACGGGTTTACCAGCTCTAGGTGGAGTATGTGAGCATGCCTACAGTTCTGCAGGTTTGAATTTTTCAAAATAAACAGCTGGGGGAAACAAGTCATTCTCAGATTTATAGATACAATAATACTAATGAAAAAATTACAGAGTAATGATTTCAGACAAAGTGACACCCAAAGACATCCAAAATGTCATCCTCAGTCCTCCTTCAAATTGTCTTTTGGTGGAGGAGAGGGTCAAGTCGCACCTTGAATTTCTTTTAAAAAGGGCTGGGGAGAAAAGAAAGTGCTAATAGGGTAGAGTCAGAGTAAAACAGTGAATATTTGACAACCCAGAGCTGCCAGTCAAAATCTTCCTTCAAAACCCTTAAAGTTTTAAAAGATTTAAGTTTCTCATTTCTTGACGAACCACCAGGAACAGGGTGAGGGACCTTGAAATCTATACTGTTTCTGCAGCATGAAAATGTGTAGCTCAAGTTATAAAAAATGGTCACCTGTTCAGCAACTGACATCCTCCTATTTGGATCAACATCTCGGCCCTCTAACTTGGCTTTCACTCTCTTCCACACACTCACTGCATACGAGTTTCTCTCTTGCACAGCTATGAAGCAATGGAAACATATGTACGTCAGTCAGACTACTACTACTTTGTATAAAAATTTAAGGCAACCTTGTTCTAAATAATCACCTTTCCCAGTTTTAGGGTCTCTGACGGCCTTTTTAGGACTACAAGCAACACTCTTGCCGGTTCCCGGAACCGCGCTTGGTGGAGTATCTGCTGATGTAGCAAGATTTTTCTGAATTAGCTTTCTAGCATTCTGAGACATGGCATCAGGTTGAGTCTTCTGGCCAGTGTTGCTTCGGACTGCTATAGAGAAAGAGAAGCGCAAGTCACACGTAAACGGAAAGCAGAGGGGGATGAACAGTAGACAGCAGGGCGGTGCTCTCTCAATCATCAACTACAAGCGTGCAGCCTTGAAAATTGGTATGATTTCATAACTTAAAGACCGTATCCCTTGAAACAGAAATTGACTTCCTAAAAATATAGCCTAAATAGACTTTCAGATACAAATTGACACAATGATGCTCCCTAGCTTATTGTGGCACCAAAAAATTATAAATATCTTAACTGTCCAACAATGCAAGATTAATACGGTTAAGTCACAGAATGCCTGCCATATTAAGTCTGGCCATTAAGTCATTGAAAAAATATAATGACAGGGAAATTAGCCATTTAATAGTAAGTGGAAAAAGGCAACATTCACAGAAATGTTCCCAGTTGATGAGTACGTGTGTGCATGCATAGAAAAATCAATCGACAAACACATAGTAGGTTTTACTTCTAACTGGAATATAACTACATATTTATTATTTTTCTAAATTTCCCTAAGAATATATTTTATAATCATATAATGAATTATTTAAAGAGCATTTGAACACAAGTACTTTTAAAATTAAGCCAAAATCTGTTCAGTTTGCAATATGACAGAATTTAGGGAAACCCTTTTAAAAAAAGGTGGCAACTATAAACATATTAGACACTTATAGTATAATTAAAAGTCTTAGCTTCTATATGTAGATTAGTGACAGATCAAGATTCGGGTCTTTTTGAAGTAGGGAGTCTTACCTGCAGCAAAGGATGGCTGATACGTGGCCGATGACGTTGGACTTGAACATTCATTTGTTGCATCGGTGATTAAGGGTGATGCAAAACTCACTAAATTATTATAGATACTGAAATACAAGATAAAATGGCTTATTTATGAAATGTTTTACCATATAACAGCTCATAAATATGAATAAAACAAAAAATTTAATGAATTACATAAGCAAAACTGACTACACCAGAGGTTCTGCTTTCATTTTAAATTTAGGCCAGAAGGCACTCTTACCTCTGACTCTGTGTTTTCAGTTCTTTCAAAGTGGGAGTTATTTCCTGGAGCATTTCAACATGTTCTTGACTTCGCACCTGACCCATAGCTTGGACTAATGTAAACAGCACCGTCTGAATGTTGTCTTGCCACGATTTATATTCACCCAAGAACTGCCTAACACTGTTCTCATAGGGGACATCTTCACCATCTGCCAGGGCAGCTTCCTCATCCTAGAATTCATATTAACGATTAAGAAAAACCGGTGTTTGTTTCAGTAATTACTCTTAAGACAGTATCCTTTTGAATAACAGGGAATAAGTGTTTTCCGAAGGCCAATTCGTTTAAACCACTTATTACAATTTAATTCTTTTTCTATTGGAATCTTTTTTCCAGCACAAAATAAAAATTCTAAGTAAAATAAACCCTAAAATTAAATGATGTACTGTTCTGTAACGATCAAGTAACTGTGCCTTTTCTGGGAGATGAGTTAGTTTCCTCATTATCTACATTATGTAGGAGACTGGAAAGAAGAGAAATATTTTGGTCATCATGGAGGCAGACTACATGACTGTGGGGGCGAGGATGGGGAAGAGGAGAGGCTGGAGATCTAAACGCTCTGAGGCTAAGTTCAAGTTTCAGCTCTATTATATACTACGTGACTTTGGTGAATCGGTTCCTTTAAGCCTCACTTTTTCTGTGTACAAAATCAGGATGCTACTGACTGCTTAAAGAATAGCTGATGAAAACACAAACTAACTCAGTTATAAACAAATTGGAAGATGTGACGTGACAGAAATGGTTTCTGTTCACGTCATATAAATACAGCTACTTGTAATTCTATAAAAGGGGGAAGTAACTGTGTGTCACAGTCGTTAAGTCTTACCTTAGCCATCGCTTTCAGGAGATGTTTGACATCTCCAAGCTGCCGGTTATGACCAGTGAGCACAGTCTTTATATTGTCAACCAGACTCTGAATTGTTTCACAGACTGTTTCTATCTGTTGCTCTTTCTCTGTCTGAACTGCTCTCTGAGTAGACATATCCTGGGTCAATTGTTTGTGTGCTGACAAAAGCCATTCAGAGCTGCCAATAGGATGTTCAAGACTAGTGTCCTAAACAGAAGAAACAGTTGTTTGATTTTAAGTATCAGCTGGAACATTACATTCTTTTCTTCTTCATCATTCATCATCATCATCATCATCACATCATCATCATCATCACCATCATCATCCCATCCCACCACACCATCAAAAGGTAACTCAAACTAACACAAAGAACCTCAGTTGCCAGGTCATGAATTACCTACAAAATAGTACTTAACAAAAATTTAAACGATCTATGAAATATAAAGATTTTAAACTTCTTTGCATAATCATTCAGGGAATAAATGCTTTAAGACCTAATAAACATTATCTGGAATAACACAAATGACCCTTATCTAGGACCCTAAACTCCCTGTAAGTCACTCTTTAAAGCACAACCAGAGCTTCCTAGCACACAGCCTAAAGCCTTTCCACAAAATATAAACACTGAATATATCAACGTGATATTTCTGGCCTTAACTCACCTGTCCAGCACACATCTTCCACCAGTCCCCTGCTGTATGCTATGCTGTTCTCAGCGCACCTGAGTCATTTGCTATACGCTTTCTCCCGCCTTCCCTCTGAACCCCCATAGTACCTCTAAGAATCCTTTCCACTTTTTCATTCATTGTATTATTTGTGTAAATAACAAGTTTCTTAGAGGCTATGAACAAGACTTAATCATCGCTATATCCCTCAGAACACCTTATAAACAGTACACATGCAATAAATGTAAACAGAGTGACTATATTAAATTGATTTCAGTGTATAACACTGGCTTTATCACTTTAATCACCAAGTCTACTTAAACCATGATTCAAAACTCACCACTCTCTGTAATAAACGAAGCTCTAACTCAGAGACTGAACTGTTAAACTGTGATGCAAATGAACACATCTGTTGGCAACGTTTGATTAGTTCAAATAATGCCGTGTCCAGGTTTAAGGCTTCTGCGGTTCTAGTTCGTAAACTCTCAAAATGGATGATGTTGCTGCAGAGGAAAGTGACCTGTGTAGAGGCAAAAGGGGAATGAAACCACCACAATGAGGAGAAAAATGCAGTTAATGAAAAAATAATACTACCTATTCATTTCCAGAATTCAGGATCAGAATGGGTCCTGAGAATGTATGAATTCGTATGGCTCTCTTGAAAAACAGACCTAATCCTCATAAAGACTAAAAATAAATGCTCATTTTTTTTTGTTGTTGATGCTGTTAGGTCCAAGGTAGCCTAACGGCATCAGATAATCTTCTACATGACTGTTTTACAAGAATAATTTACTCCAAAAGAAAACTGTTATCCCATTCAGCTGCAATTTGTGCTATGTCGCAATTTCAAGTTGGAATGTCTCCTTTCTGCTTCTACTCCTGCCTCGCTTCACATTAAAGATCACAAAATGCTAAGCAGATATCTGACAATATTAAGCACATCATTTAAAGTAAGTAATAGTGCTGTAATTATATTTAAATAGTTCTTATCTTTACAGATACATACTGAAATATTTACAGATAAAACGACAGAATATTTGGGGTTTCCATGAACTATGGGATAGGAAGGAGAAGTAGGAAATATAGAGGAAATAAAATAGGACTAAGGTGATAATTATTTAATTTAGGTGATGAGTATATGGGATATGGAAATTATTATTTATTTGCACCTTCTGATTGAAAATTATATGATAGGGTTTTCTTTTCGATGCCCCCCTCCCAACCACAACAAAGGTAATCCACAACCTCTGGCAGAACACTAAGTCATAAGCCATTCCATTTGTCACATGAAAAAATACATTAAAATCTTTGGATCACCTTAGTTGCAGAAAAATATGGAATTGAACACTTTATTTTCCAACGGGGACTGAATCCACTTGTTTAACTGGGCGGCACTAAGGATCTAGGGAAATAACCGGCTGGGACGCTTCCCCTGCCCAAGGCCCACTGGTCCCTCTTGCCAGGGCTGTAAACTGGGGAGTGGGGGTGGCTGGGGGAGGCGCCGCTCTCAAGTTCCCCCTACTTATCCCACATGTACTACCCAATCAGCTACATAATCCTGCAACTGAAAACAAAGATGGCGTACGTGGGCTGCAATACCTGACTTGCTCTTTGGCTCTCTTTAAGGACAAGATTTCTTCTTTCAGCTATAGTTGCTTCAAAATCTTGTAGTACAGGTGCCAGTGCTGGGTTGGCACCACCCGCCCATTTGAGTCGTTGTTCAATACTTGCTTCAAGTGCCGCCAGCTTCTCCTACAAAAGCCATCAGAATCTCGGTGAATATTTGACTCTCTCCACTTTGTGGCTATTGAAAATTTTATATAAGTATAAGAAATTCAAAAGAAGCAGGATGGGGCATACATAATTTAGAAAACATCTTTAACAAACAGTCACCTTTTAGAATTAATTTAGATTTCACTTTGAATACTAAACATGTCTGGGGAAGTAAGAATTCACTTTCGGTATACTGTTTTAAAATTTGAAGAAGTTTCTTTTGTATTTTTAAACAGTCTTTATAATAAAACACCTGCTACATCAAATCTTTACTGCTCTACATGTGCTATCTTTAAGAAAATCCACTATACTTTCGATCGTGAAAGATGAAAATCAGATTTCCAGAAATTCAAATTTATGAATAATAGTAAAAGTCTATTCAGATGTATTCAACATTTCAGGTGGAGGAATTCACATTCTCTCTCTCTTTTCCCTGCTTCTCTCTCACACACATCCTCCTCTAAAATCAGAAAAAAAAAGGCAAGCGTTCCTTCTCCTAAGTTGAAAACTAGGACTAATATGCTGTAGAGAAGAGATATTTTGATCTTCAAAGAGAGATTCAGAAAAGTTTCATTAAAATTTTTAAAAATATTTCAGAAGTAATTATATTTATTCTATACTAATATTCATTTATAAAAAGCATAAAAATGTCAGTTACTATTAAGTACATAAAATATAAGAATACACAATGTATATATAGAACCATTATCAAGACCAGGTTCTCTTATTTGAAAAAGGGAAGCAAGATTAAATATTTGGGTGACATGACAGAGAAATAGTCAATTATAACAGTTTGGAAAAATGTTTTGCTACCTTTAACATCACAAAACCCCATTAATGACACAATAAAGGTAAGAAATGCCTAAGCTTATTAGATGTTAATAAGCTAGACATGATTGCTTATATACATTTCGGAAAACAAATTAAGTATTCAAGTTTTTCTCATCACTAAGGTTCCCTTAATGTATAAAAGCATAGTAATCATCAAATTCAGTAGAAAACCTGAAATATTTAGTATATCTATACTCCTCATTCAAAATATACTGCTACTGTTAAGATTCAATTACCTGGGAGGGAAAAGAAAAAAAAAAGATAAACTTAAAAATAAAAGTGTAAAAGAAGTTATTCTCCTTTAGCTTAGAAACCGAGGAGGGCACGTAGATAAACTGAAGAACACAGCACTAACGCATCGTCACAGTGTCGCTTATTTCTAAAAGAAAGAAGTCCTGGAAGATGTGACAGTACCTGAACTGTTGCAATTGAAGTTTCAATCTGGCTCAGAGTATGAAGTTTCTTTTTCATGCTGGTTAGGATGGCAGACCGAGGGGGCGGTGTGACTGACATGGCTTGTGGTCTGTTGATGAGGAGATCTTCATGCTGCCACTGTTGAAAGAAAAAGAAATGTAATAAAATCAGCAGAACAAAAAACTTTAGACGAACAAGGGAAGGGAGCTGTGTGTTAGGACCTGGGAAGACAAAAACCCAGCTGAGGCAAAGTGGGGCGGGCAGGAAAAATAGAAGAAACATTACAAAAGAATCACAACCAAATAATCAAATACGCGCGCGCACGCGTGCGTGCGTGTGTGTGTGTGTGTGTGTGTGTGTGTGTTATGGGAAAGCCAAAAAAAAATTGCCATAAGGTGAAAATTTTTCTGAGGTAGAGACTAGCTGGTAAAATTTCTTGGATCAGTGATATGCAACATCAAAATAGTAATTCTGAAGATAGGTCCTACTTTATGTAAAAATCTAGTGCACAATCCCCCCAAAAGATCAGCTCCGGGTAAGAGGCTGGAGCAGGGGTGGTGGCAGGGAGGGTTGTGCAGCATGGGGGCTAAGCAAGGTACCAAAAGAAACAATGATAGCAGCAGGCAAGGGACGATATCTCCAAATAGAGAACCTATAAGTGACAGAAAATGGCAGGCAACTGTTGACAGAGGATCGAGCCATCCTGTATGTTACAAGGTGGACCCAGGAGACTCAAGGGATATTCTGGTTTCAATTTAAAAGTAATATACTTTGTGCTGACAGCTTAAAATGTGTTCAGATAACACTGAAAGGAGTTTCACAATGCTTTCCATACAGCTGTCAATTTTAAGGGAATAAATTCCAAAATGTATAAAACTCTCAGCATTACATTTTTTAGAAGTAAAAAAAAATTCCAAAAACACATCCCAAAGTGCTATAATAACTGCAATTTCAGAATTTGAATTAATTACTTTTCTTAACTTATGAGCTAGAACAGCCAACAATAAAACTGCAAAGAGAAGGAAATAGGTTCCGCATACTGGGTGAAACCACCAATTCCACTACTGGGGAAGCGCACTCCACATAAAAGAAATCACTGTGTGCGCCCAAAGAAATCCCAGAAAAACGTAGTCCCCAAACATGACTGCACGCTCCAACTTGTTTGACACTACTAACGATACTGAAGACTATACTTGAAAAAAAAAAAATAAGAAAAACGGCTACCATTTTTACTATGCTTGGTGTCTTAAGTAGATCACCATTTTAACCCTCACGGTCATTAACCTTTGAGAGAGGTACTGTGCTCATTCCACAGATGAAGAAATCAGAGTTAGGAAAGTGAACGTCAAGTTCATCTACCTGAAACCAAATCCATCTCACCCCTAAAGCCTGTGCTGTCATCATACTGCCCCCATATAATGAAGGAAAAAAACAAGCTTTTAAAAACAATTCCCAGATGAGACAGATTTAGGCACAGAGCTGTTATGTCAGCAGAGCATCAGAGAAACAGAAGTCACTTCAGAAATAATCTTAATTACATGTTAAATAAAACATATCCACATAACGAACATATGCAACCATCGGAGACTGTATTTGCAAAACTCACTGACACATAGCGGTGAGATGATACCAACCACGACGACACTGACGGGAGTCGTTCAAAACAACGACACAGCTGTGAAACGCAAAACTATCTCAATGACGTAAAAGAGAAACAAGGAGTAATCAGAAAGCGCCAAAAGCCAAAGCTGGGTTTGCGCTGGGCTGGCACAATTCAGGACGTTTAGGAATTACTCTCCTTTACAAATTGCTTTATCTTCTCCTAGTTTTCCAAATTCCTCCACCGAGAGGAAACACATTATAAATGAAAATCCTTACTTGAAACATGGCGATGTGCAGCTGAACGCGCTGCAGGCTCGTCTTACAGGAGGAAATGCTGGTTTCCAGCCTGCGCACCAAGTCGTGCTTCTTCCAGGGGTGTCATAGGAACTGGCCAGCACGGTCGCCCTGTTCATGACCAGCTGAGAGAACTTCCCGACCTGGATGTTGTGCTCCACAGCTTTCTTACACAAATCATCCACAGAAACCTTGCTTTCAGCACCAAAATCCTTTGCCTCTACTTGAGCGATGATGTCTACACCAAGGGCGCTGATGAAGCTGCAGAGCGTGAGGCCCAGGGCCTGGTTGGGCAGCCCAATCAGGAGCTGCCGCACGAAGTCGGCTGTGAAGGCCTTGATGGGTTTGGCCATCTGGTCTTCACTGAAACAGGAGTTTCGAAACAGGGTTTTCACACTGACGACCTGTACGGGCCCATTTACGGTATTCTGATCGTCAAGGGAACTGGATCCTGAAAAAGGAACATTGTCTTTAAGTACTTTGTGCAAAACTAAAATGAGGTAGTAGCTGATGCTTATTTATAAACTGAAAATTTGATGAGTGTGTAATTAAGATAAACCTACTTCATGCCGCCCCCTTCCAAAGTACTATGCAACTCAATCCAGCCTGTTGGAAGGTGCACAAACCTGACAAAGTTTTAGAAAAGGTGCCACAGAGCCTGAAGAACTCCTTAATTGTCTGTAGTCTTTTTAGAAAGAAAATCTCTTCGAGCACCTGCCGGTGATTGTCGTCATCGAAAAAGTTGACCTGGGTGCTCCGGGCTTCCCTGATGATGTCGATCTTTCTCCAGGCTACAGGAATTTCCATCTTGTTTAACTACGTAAAGAAAAGAAAGTTCATTTCTCCTCTCTGCCTACACTGAACAACTCTGATACACCTGTTATTTATAAAACCAAGTCAGCAGTTACCTTTTCAACTAATAAGCCAAAAGCAGTTTCAACTGAGCAAACATGCCATCAAATGCTACCAAAAGCATCTGGCCAGCTGACATTTTTGGTGTCTCGTCAACTGAACCATTTCTTGGTTGGATTAATTCACCATATTGAGCATGAAGTATTCTAGAAGAAAAGAACAGACAGTTATAACCCTAACTGCGTAGTAAAATTTAGGGGGAACAAGAAAAGTCAACGAGTCTCACAGATTGCATGCAAAGTCTAAAAAAAGAGTCTTTTCGTATTAAGGAAGCAGTATTATGACAGAACAGCACCTGACATCAATGGGACGTCGCAATGTGACGTCGATGGTTCCAATTCCGTATCAGTAACTGTTCGTGTGATTAAAATTTTATGCAAACTTGAATTCTGACAATTTATAAATTCAAAGTTTATATGGTTTAACAACTAATTTCAAAATGCTAGAAATTATATGATAAATCTGTTGTGTAAGTAATTAAATCACTATTTAGCTGACACGTTTGCTATAATTACACTGATTCTTTTGTATAGTAAAACAACTACAAAGAAACATGAGAAAATTAAACTTTGAATGCAGGATAACAGAAAACATTAAGGAATTATTATTACCTTTTTTGCTGAAACAATGGTACCAGGAGTAAGAAAAATAAGTTTGCATTTTAGATATGTACCTTCTATACTATTTAAGAATTAAAGGATATTTGCTTCAAAAAAGTTGGGGCAGCACAACTTAAATAAGACTGACCAGAGATAGGCAGGTGATCACTAAAGCTGATGAAATGGGGGTTTCATTATCCTATTCTCTATACTGTAGTACACCTTTGCTTTTCCCATGAGAGAAAGTGTGGTGGGACAATTCGCATTCTGCCCTCTGAATTATACTTTATGGAGTGCGCTTGGACACGAGAACACCAAAGGTAGAGATCATGAGTCGCCAGGGACGAAGGGCCTCAGGGCTCAGCTGTGGCTATGGTATGTGGCTGGAGGAAGCGCCCTGCCTCCCTACAGGTGCCAAAGTCAAACTGTTTTTCTGGATTTAAGATACGAGAAATAGTGTTCAAGATCCAAAACAAACTTATACAAAGTATGCATCTGAAGTAAAGTGTACACTCCACTAGCTAAGCGAACTGGCTCAGAGGCGTCCGTGGGGTTCCAAGGCCTGTGCATGTCTAGTGAAGCGAGAGCACTAGGGGGACATGAGGACGTATGTGATAAACACACGTGGAACTACACACGTGCGCAATACTCAAAAATGCGTGCACGTGTTACTGTAAAACCTTCGCCAGCTCTGCGGACTGATTCCCACGTCATCTGCGTGGCGCTGCTATGGCACTGTAAGGACGCAGGATGCTAGCGCCGGAGTAGAGATGACGTGCACACAAGTCCGCCCTGCCCACTTCTCTACTTTTTTTTTTTACGACTTCTTATGAATCTACAGTTATTTTCAAATACAAGGTTTTCTTTTTAAAGGTATGTAACCTAAGCATTTGTAAGTAACTGTATCTGCTCTAAAAATGAACAACAAACTCAAAGTATAGTAAGAGCTCAGAGCCCTTGGCTGGCTTCCTCGTGTCTTCCACAAGGGACTGGGACCCCACGGGCATGCACTTGCCTGGCCACGTCGATGTAATGCGCGTGTGTTTCTTCCTCGAGTCCCATAGCTGCGTTTCTCAAATAGGCCTGAAGAGATTCGACGAGAGTCTGCAGGGGAACGCCATCGGTGGTCTGCTCAATGAGACCGTCCAGCTCGTGAAGCATACTTTCTAACGTGTGCTCTCCTTTCATTAAACATCTCAGTGCTTCTGGAAATATGATTTGCCGGAAATTTGAATTTAATTCCTATAAATATGTGAGAAATACAATTTAATGTTTTCTGAGTTCTGTTAAGTTACTGCCATAATTTAAGAACTTGATGCAATTGTAACCAAGATATGGATATAAAACTCGCACTGATCTTTAAGAGATTGCTTAAGTAACGTTACAAAAGAGGACGTCAAAGTGCTTTCCTGAACTCAAGAGAGGAGGTATAATTGTTCAATAGCTAAAACCAACTTAAAATGTAAGCCCATTTAAAAGTGTTCACCTGAAGCGAGGTGTACACTCCATTAGCCAAGTGAACTGCCTCTGACGCTTCCATGGGGTTCGGAATGTCCAGGTCCTGGGGCACCAGGTGGCACTGCTTCAGTAACTGAACCAGGCAAGTGACGTTTCCGCTCATACTGCAGAGCTCCTCCAGGAACCAGGCTCCATCCCGAGAAGTCAGATCAACCAGCTGCTCTCCGGCACTCGAAGCTGCCCCTTCCATCATCAGGTTACGCCTGCAAGCGACAAACATTTGTATAGTGGAACGGACCTAGCTAGCCTAGATTCACACACAAACGAGAATACGTCGAGATCTTAAAGAAAATAAATCAGCTGTAATACTGGACAAGACGAATGAAAGTCAAAGAATACCTTAAGTTTGAGAGTAAACAAAAGACACATAAAATCTCAACAAGCATCAATGTTCCCAAGACTATGGATGAGATGGTCTCAGTACGAGGCCAGCTAACTCACCTTGTGAGGGTACAAAGGGCAGAAATAATAACACTCGCTAGACTCAAAGAGCCTTCTTCTCCATTCTCGTGAAGGAACACTTTAATGCAACGTTCAATTTCTTTCAACTGATCTTCACAAACAGGCACCGTGACAGCTTCCTGTTTCAAGCGCTCCACCTGTCTGATAAGTCTGCTGTTTATGTCGGCTGCGAACCGCTGCAGGGTCATCTCGGTGGCGGTGATGAACTGACACACCGTTGGCGGTGGCTGGGGAGCATACTGCATTTCATATCTGTATGACATGAGTAGAAAGAGGTGTTGGTTTATAACATAGCCACTCCCTACTTGTAAATAAAGTTCATGCTTTACAAAATACTGTATACTGTATACTGAATATTGCATCTGATCCTCAGTGAAGAGCAGGATTCATTATTTCCATATTACAGATGGGAAAGTCTCAAGAGCCACAGTGATGTCCTAAGATGACTCACTGGTGATAGAATCAATGTTTGCGTTTAGCTCTCTTTACCCTGACCCCACCCACCACTCTTACACTGGGATACATTTTAAGAAATTAGGAAAAAGCACTGTCATATAAGGGAAAGCGTGAGTCAAATTCTCCTGAGACCAAGACGAAAGAGACTCCAGTCAAATTCCATCCATCACCCACTTCTTTCAAGAAAAATTATTATGCAATTAAGCAACTGAACAGTACTGTGCCTCCAACCCCGAGAAGCACGCGAGTGCTACCAGCTCACTTCCTGTAGAGCTCCTGGCAGCGCTCCACGGTGGTGCCGCACACCAGCTCCTCCATCCAGGCCTTCCACTGCTCGATGCGGTGCTTCTGAAATATGGCCTTCGGATACTGCAGGGCCACGGTCGCGTAGTGATGCAGCTGCTCCAGACAGCCTCGGAGCACCGAGCGCCGCTGCTGCAGCAGCGCGCCGACCTCCCCCTCCAGCTGCTCGCACTGGCTGATCAAGTGGGCCTGGCCCGCGTTCTGCAGGAAGGCCGTCGCTGGCACGTAGCTTGGAGGACCTTTTGGTAAAAGATAATTATAATCACAGTGAAATCATTTCAACTCGGCAGTCGTCACGAGGGAGCACAAACCAGAACCCCCCACATCAAGACACAACCACGAAAGTCACATGCTCACGTGTATCTAAAATAAGTCAATCCATACCAAGGTCCATTTGTGTGCTTATCTCCTGAAGCAAACTTGCAAGCTGTGTTGCTTCTAAATTACTGAATGCAGCCTGATAATGTGTTATCCACTGTTCAAATTCATTCAGCTTCACCTGGATTGCTTCCTGAACAGCCCTTTGCTGAGTCTGTAGTTGCGTGTGTTCAGAATACCTAGCAGAAGAGGAAAAAATTTACAAACTGTTTTCACAATCCTGACTTTGCTCATACTTGGGACGGCCTGATGTGCGCCTTTTTCAATCCTGAGGGTGCTGATCAACATCCCTTACTTCTCCGGTTTATCCTGACCCCGTAGTTCCCTCATCTATACTTACAATATTCTGAGCAAAACTCTACCACACCTGTCAGGTTCTGAGTCATTAAAAGGTAAAAAAAGACTTCTGCTTGATGAATCTTATAACCTTAGAGCTTTATGCAGTATCTGGAACCTGCATATTCAAGTCCCCTTCACTGAACACCTGCTGTGTGTAAGGTTCCTTCACCTAGATCAGGGGTCCCCAACTCCCAGGCCATGGCCGGTATCTGTCCATGACCTGTTAGGAACTGGGCCACACAGCAAGAGGTGAGTGGGTGGGCCAGAAGAGCTTCATCTGTATTTGCAGCCAGCAATAGCACTTCAGCTCCACCTCAGATCATCAGGCGTTAGAGTCTCATAGGAGCACTGGTCCCGGGTGCCAGGAAGGTTGGACCACTGACTTAGATCACTCTAATTTAACGGTTAAAAACTCAGCAAAGTAGATGAAATAACTGCCATTATACACAAAGGAATAAGGATTCAGATACAAGCTATAGAGAAGAAACCAAAACCCAAGATTTTCTGAATCCCAGTTGAGTGTTCTAACCACTATACCCATCCATCCTTCAAAATTACCATTTAAATTAAATATAAGCAGAAAACTTAAGTGAGTTCTTATTTGTTAACACTCAGAAACTACAGTCCTTAGGCAAGCTTTTATGATTTATGTGAGATGCTGCAATAATTCTGATTAACTTGACAACATTTACACAGATATGAAAATCCCCATTAATGGCACATATTCAGAAATGAGTTCGACACTTCTAAACCTGTGTTGCAGAGTGTGAGAAGGGTGATCCACTCCCTCAGCTCCTTCCAGAAACTCTATTTCTTCCAGCAGCTTGCCCTGCAGTTTTTCCACCTCTGTCAGTTGCTCCTGCAAGCTCAGGTACTCGTCTAAGCTGCTGTCCAACTTGGGGAGCACAACCAGCATCTCATCTCTGTTCTTGAACCAGTTCACCTGCGAAAAGACCGTAGTTACGGAGATTCTCACAGGGTCAACTGAGAGACCAGATGAGGTCTGTCAGGAGCACGTGTCACCCTATTTAATTCCCAAAAAAACCCTGAGGGGGTGACAGCATCACCCATACTTTACAGAGGTAACTAAAGCATCCAAGGTCACACAGCCATAAACTGAGACTTGGTTCCACAATGCCGCAAAGTTATGCTATGTCACACCAAAGTTAGCATCGCTGGCTACAAGGATATAAAACCAAGACTGAGAGGAGGCTATCCGACTCAAGAGCACTTAAAACAGTCATTGGCAAACACAGTTCAGTCTATTAAAAAAGGGAAGATTTTTTCACATCCCTAACCCACCTCCTGTGAGTGTGACTGCGCGTGTCTCAGCATGGCAGCATTTCGCAGTAAGACATCACGCTGCCCTAATTCACTGCCGTCTCAATCTAACACACTACAGTCTCGCAAAAAAGTTTTAGAGAAACATTTCTACCCAGCTTTTTCACAGATATGTTAACTATTACAAAAAGATAGCGACGACATGGGACCACAGGCTTCACCTTAATCTCAGCCACTCTGGAGGAGAAGAGGCTGCGGGTGATCTCCCGCTCCATCTCCCGCTTGCTCTGCTTGCTCTCGGCCTGCTGGCCGCCTCCGCCGTAGACGGCGCCAGCGAAGCCGGCCTCGCCCCCCGCCGTCCAGTCCACCAGCGGGTCGTACACAAAGGCCTCCAGCAGCGTCAGCAGAGTCTCCCTGCCGCGCCGCATGATGTGCAGAACCTGTGTGCAGAAGCGTCTGAATGAAGTCTGGATGCAAACGTAGCTAGCTGCTCATGCGCGCGGGACTTGTTGACAAGAGGGACGTGGGGAGGTGTAAGAGGAAGCAGCGCACCTGCTCGCAGGAGAGCCTGAAGACGCCCTCTACCCCAGTCACACCCAGAGCCGTTTCGATGTTCTGTGTCATCCGAAAAGGCACTTTCTCGGGAACGCGAAGGCTTTTACCTTGAAGACAAATCACGACATTTTTGTCCTTTCACCAAAAAAACATTTGATCCTCACATAAATGTAAAGTCTGAGTGAACGTTACCTTTCTCAAAGCAGACGTTGTAATCTATGTGAACGACCTCTCCAGTCGTCATGTCTATGAGCACGTTATCCAGGTGTCTGTCCCCAAGGCCGATTATGTACCCGACCATCGACATGACCGCGGTGGACCTGGCATACGACTGAGGAAGGAGGGCGGGAGTAAGGGAAGCGCGTCAGCAGACAGCCTTCGACATGGACCTGATGCTCTAAAACTGACGAGTCCATAACCCTCCTCCCTCGTTTCTAAATAAATGGCTGGCACTCGGCAGGGCCGCCGCCTGTGGTCAGAGGCTCTGCACCGAGCAGCTACACACAAAACCGGGGTCATGCTGGTCCGACCCGGTCATCGGAACACTGGAATTAAAAAACATAGCTCCTCATCACCCTCCCTGGGTTTCCCCTTTCTAAAGTTTGGATTCTTTTATTTCACCCACAATTCCCTCCGTTCTGCCCTCACAGAGTCATAGCCATGTTTCATAAATATAGGAGTGTAATATAAGGTTCAAATACAGATCTCAAACTTCCAAGCCTCGAGGGAGGCAGGGAGGGTGCAGCAGACAGCCAAGACAGGAAACAGGCAGAGGAAACGACAATATCACTACAGAGCAAAAACACACCTGTGTGACTCGCCACCATTCATCGGGGGTGGTGCAAGATGACCAAAGTTCTTTAGCGAGGAGATTGGGGGGCGTGGCCTCCATTAACTCTTCCAACACTGCCTTCATCACATGAAGGGGCCAATCCCGTCGAGACACATCCAGACTAAGGCCGACCGCTTTCAAAGCAGGCCCGATTTTACTGTAATACAGTTCACTAGGACGGGGCACAATTCCAGGATTCTGAGGGGTTTGGTAGGAATCTTGAGCCTGTAAAAAAAATTTTTAAGATCAGCTTTATTTAAATTAGGATGAAGATCACTTTGAATGGAAAGTAGTATTTTTAAAATTAATTCTCCATGTCCCCAGGTGAATGCACCAAATAGTCAATTCTTTTGGACTAAGTATCTTTCTTACAATCTACATGTTTTTCTCATGTAGGTACTTCTACTTTATTAACTACTTTGGCTTACTGTTACATTTCTTGAGGTTCAATTCAAGCTCAATATCCAAGTCACATTTATTTTTCTTTGTAACATGTAATTAATTCTATTTAAACTTTATCATTCACTTATGCACATTTCATTCTTCACCAACTTAATCATCAATATAAAATTAACAGACAAAAACTTGCATAGTCCTTCTCTAGTTCCCATCTCGAATCTACCCTTGAATCATTGCTCTGCAGTCTCCTGTGTCTACTTTTAGAACCTGACTCCTTTCAAACTCTTGCCCCTTCCCACGACTACCTTAATTAGAATCACTTTCTTAGGCTAGATGTGGAAAACTGAGATTGACACTGCTTAAAGTTTATCTTCATATCCACAGCACTTATACTACCGTTCCTGGCATATATTAAGCAGATACTTAACTAAAATGAACTAAACTTCTAGTCTAAATCAAAGTATAAATTCCACAGATATAAAAATAGAATGCCACAGTGTCTAACTCTAAATATAAAGCTGTGCATTTACATACTTAATTTAAAAGAACCTGGGTTTCGAAACTGTCTCTTATTTACAAATTTAAGACCCTAGTAAGCCCAATAGAAGGCATTAAGATACGAATTATCAAGTTCCTGAGTGATTAACAACCATGTTGCCACCCTTCCCATATTTTTCTAGAATAAGATTACCCCAATGTCATTATCTCCGCCTCTTAAAACTTTATTTTTGTAAACTGTCCCTCAAAATCATTTTCCTAAACATTCAAAGTCTGTTCCTTAACTTTTACAAACTTGCAAAAATGCTCCAGTGCAGTAAGCCTAAAAATACTTCACACAGAACAGAGAACAGACTGACATATACACTGTGTAGGCACATTCAAACAAAAGGACGCGTATATCAGAATCTTTCTCCACCTTCTGGGCTTGTAAGGCAGCGTCTCGCTGTTGCCACCGTTTGTAAAGACCGAATAAGGGCGTGGCTCCGTCCACCCACTGGATCAGCCCCGACCGCGTTCCCAGCGGTGTCACAGAATAGTGCCGCGCGTGGAAACGCGGTGTTTCCTGGCGATTGATTGTAGCAAACATAGTATTCACAATAGACAGAAACTGCATTATTCTCTCATCCAGATGTAAATCCTCCAATCCTACAAAAACAAAAAGTAGTTAGAGCAGGTGACCAAACGGGGTGAACTGTGATGGACGGGGCTGGAAATGGACCACCTTTTGTATCTTTCTCAAACAGTAATAGCAATCAAGAAATGACAGCCAAAGAGGCACACTGAGAGCTTTAGAGAACCTTCTCGTCAATCACAAGATATTAGACACTAGCATTCTCAGCTGCACCTCAACTGTCCTGCTTGTACAAATTGCTAAGCGGAGAGAGAGGTGGACCTGAAAGCGCTGACTCCTCAGCATCCAACCACTTCCATTCAAAATCACGTAAGATACAGGACACTCCCGGCCACTCAGGACATACAGAAATTTATCTCAAACAATCCCCTCCTACCACGCATGCACGGAAACATCGATAATCAGACTAACGCTTTTCTTTCAAGTCCCACCTTTGAAAAGATAAGGATAGCTCTTCCCATCTGACCCCAGAAAGAGAAGTTTCTTTGGCTTGGTTTTGGTAGGTAAGATTGTGATGGTTCCGCCCACGCTGTGGATTGTGACAGTGTCTCTGGCTGAGACTTCTCCAGGAAGAGCAATTTCAGTGTTAGTCAGCAGCCAGCCACGGGCTGATTTCTTCAAGACGCAAGATGTAACTTGCACGTTTCTGTGCTCTCTGTTGCAAACTCAGCATGATCTGCATGGATAAGATGGGAAAACAAGTTTATATTGTCATTGCAACATATTTTCTTCCATTCAATTTGGCAGAAAAGAAACCTTAAAATGCCAATACAAATACCTCTTGTTCCAGCCCCTATGTTTAACTCAATGTTACATATCTGGGCCATCCTGGGAGGGAAACACTGGTATGCTAGTGTGTTCTAGGGAATTCCTTACTTTGTTCAGACCCCCTTCCACCTCCTCTGTCCAAACAAGCAAAGAAATCACAGCAAAAAGGAGATCACTGCTGTGATGATAAAATCCAGGGCTCATAGACTCAGTCTCCACTGCTAAGCTATGTCTGACCAATGCCCATACGATCAACTCACTCCTTACAGTAGAGCGTAAAGTGTAGCCAGTGTTAGCTGTCAGGCAGACAGAGCCTTTGGAAGCCACTCGAAAAGTTGGTAATAATTCAGAGCTCTGAGCACTTGAAGTATTCAGAAAAACACAACTCCTTCTAAACAATTCACAGGACGCGGAGCACACGTACAGTTGTGTCCCTAACCTGCAGCTAACTCAATAACCTGCCCCTGAATTAATGAACCCTGGGCTGTGCTTAGACGTGAAACAATTTTAATCAATCCCTAGTGAGCTTTGTTCATATAAGGAAAAAGACAACTGGGAAAATCCCAAGTATCCACTGACAGGACAATGGAAAAATTGTGATATTTTCCCATAATAGATCAATGATCAGCTGCACACCAAATATGGATAAGGAAAAAAACCCTAAGGCTAATAAATCCATCAATAATGGAAATAGTAAACACAGACACATATACAACAGGATCTCCTTTATATGATGTTAAAAAGTAGTAGAAAGTGAACAATTTACCATTTGGAAATGTATTAATAAACAAAACTACTTTTAAAAAAGTAAGTAATGTTTAAATTCAGAACAGTCATTGCAGAGAGATGTATAATTAGGAAGGGACGCGTGAGATTTCTAAAAAGCTGGTTTTTTAAAGCTGTACTACAGATAAAAGGGGAGACACAGGTAGTCTTTTTATTTTTAATGTTTAAAACTCACCTTTAAAATGAACACAATTAGCAAAAATGTTTGACTTATTTAACACACACACACAGTTTTGAAAAGTATTCCCTGTCTCCTCTAGGTTTCTTAGTTAATAGTTACTGAGAAGGTGACAGAGAAGCGAAAAACAGCTGGTAATCCACAGAGAAACCAACTCTGACCATGCTGCACAGAAGTTTCACCCTTCATGCTGGTCTCGTCTTGGGCTTCAGGCTACTTCCTTCCATTTAGCAGCTTGCATTTACTAGTTACACTTAGGTGTACTTTGTTTCTACACCATATCTTTGAATAGTTTTCTCATCACCAAAGTTCAGGAAGGAACAGGAGCAATAAAGGTAAGCAATAGAGAAAGAAGGAAAAGCAAGAAGCTACAGGAAATACACAGGTACCCCCAACTAACGGCGCTACTGCTTAACTGATAAAAACCGAAGAATATATAGAATTAAGGGAACCACAATATCAAAGATAAGGATTCTCAAATATTTAAATACACTAATCATCCCCAAACAGCTTATGCAGAATTGATTTCAAAACAATGACTTATAAAAATCTATATAGGCACAAGATTAAATTTCTTAATCTTTTATGAGAATATAGCAGGCAATCAATGTTTAGCTCAAGGCCAGAACCTCTTCCTTGGCTCATTTCTTACGGTACATACTTCCTTGGTATGAACCCTCTGTTGACCGAGTTGGCCTCCCAGGCCCACTCACCCCCAAATTCTCCAAATGCAAAAAACACACTTCTCTACATTTCTTGTAAGCAAGTGATCACAGGCTGCATTCCATGGGCTTCCAAATTTTCTCATGTTCCAAGCACCCTTATTTAAATTTTATATCTCATGAGAAATTTCCCATTTTTGAGGCATTCTTGAGCTTTTTCTTACCTCTTTAAATGGAATCCAACTGCTTCCAGGCTTTGCAGGGTTTGAGGGGGTCTTCAGTTTTTCGAGGGCATTTTCAATCGCGTCTCCATAGCTATCCTGGAACCACTTCTCGTGCGGCGTTTCCGCGGGGGCCGCGGTGATGCTGCGCACATGCTCCAGAGCAAACACGATGGGCTTCATCAGAGCGTGTGTGCTTCTCCCGCATGATTGCAATTTTCTCTTCTCTGACCAGGAAGAGTTTCATACAAACAAGGAACGATTTAAATGTATCAAGTGTAAATCAACAGTATAAAAGAATAAGGCAAAATAAGTAATAAAATATTATTAGCGAAGTAACTTAAAACATGGCATTGCCAAAAACCCAGCACATAAAAGAGGCAGCTTCTCTTGGCAGCAAAGGGTGCTGGGAAACTGGATGCCCACTTGAAAGAGTGCTGGACCTTACCTTACACTACATGCAAAAAACCGCCTTGAAACAAATCAAATACCTTTGAGCTGAAAGTTCAAAGCTCTTAGAAGAAAACACAGGGGAGAGGCTTCCGGACACTGGATTTGACATTGATTTCTTAGATATGGCACAAAGCACAGGCAACGGAAGAGAAAAGAGGTAAACTGGGCTACATCAGGATTAAAGACTTATTATGTGCATCGAAAGACACTATTAAGAGAGTGAAATAACACACAGAATGGGGAAATATGCACATTTTGGCAAATCATGTATCTGATGAGGGATTACTACCCAAAATATAGAGAGAGCTCCTAAAACTCAACAATTGACAACCCAGTTAAAAATGGACAAAAGATGTGAATAAGACATTTCTTCAAAGAAGATATACAAGTGGTCAACAGGCACACTAATGGATGCTCAACATTTTTAGTCACTGGGAAATGCAAATCAAGACCACAGTGAACTACCACTTTTCTCACTACGATGGCTACTGTCAAAACAAAACAAAACAGAAAATCACAAACATTGGTGAGGATACAGAGAAACTGAAATCCTCACGCACTTTTGATGTGACGATGGAACGTAAAATGCTGCAGCCACTGTGAAAAACGGTCTGGCAGTCCCTCTATAAGTTAAACACAGAATCACCATATGACCCAGCAAATCCACTGGATCATACACAAAATAACTGAAAGTCTCAAACAGACATTGGTACATTATTTTTCACAATAGCCAGGAGCAACCCAAATGTCCAGTGAAAGCACACAAACAAAATACAGCATATATCTATACAACAGAATGTTACTCAACCATAAAAAGGAAGACAATTCTGACACATGCTACAAGGTGAACCTTCAAAACACTATGCTAAGTGAAATAATCAGACACAAAAGGATGACTACTGCATGATTCCTCCTTACAGGAGGTGCCTGCGAGTAGTCATGTTCAGAGACGGAAGGTAGAATGGCAGTGACCAGAGGCTGGGGTTAGAGGAGAATGGGGAGGTACTGTTTAATGCAGACAGAGCTTGTTCGGGACGATGAATTAAGTTCTTGGAATGAATAGTGGAGATGGCTGCACAATACTGAATGTACTTAATGCCACTAATTCAGACATCTAAAATTGATTAAATCAGCAAGTTTTATGCCGTCTTACTGTAAAAGAAAAAAAAGAGGCAGCTTCATTTTCAGAGTAAGTCGTGTGAGCGCATGAAAACGTACTTGCGTAAGGTGTTGTTGTTTTGGACTCTCTTCACCTCATCTTCGAGCTGCTGGATTCGTCTCAAGACGTACATGTGCTGCTGTAACAGGACTCCCAGCCAGAGCTCATCCCAGAGAACGGTGACCCTGCGCAGCTCCGCCACGAGCATCTGGACCTGCAGACAGAGCACGTCCAAACACACTCATCTATACGTCTACACACAGCACAGCTCTGCACACACCGGCACTGCAAGTTAAATGTGTCTCTCTTCACCATACAGTGAACCTTAATGAGCAAGCCTGCCTATTGACACAAATTCACAAAACCAATTTTGATGCTTCTAAAAGCTTTGTTTCTCAAACACAAACCATAGCGGTTTTTAATGGGTTTTTTTGGGGGAAGGGAGGTTATAATAATATTGTTTTAAAACACATGATCGGGGTTTTTTGTACCTGTAACACCATAGTCGGATTTGCAGAGGACAGCTTATCTACAATTTTGCTGTAGCAATCCTGCATCATGGCTTGGTCTTCATTTAATCCGCTTTTAGGTTCATCCTTATTGCTATCCTGAGAAGCAGGAGCACTTCCTCCCTCACACTCAGAAACCAGCAATTCTTCTCCTTGAATATTGCCAAGTAAAGTTGGAATTGCAGAGGAAAACTTATTTCCTATGAGGAAATGGGAGAAGAAGATGTGCTTTGGATGTTTCTCCCATGTGCACATGTTGAATGAGGGAAAACACTGATTATCAACTTAACTCCAGAGCGCTCATTTAAAACTCATTGGTGTTCTGCGCACTAAGGTGACCAAAGATCACGGATAAGTCTGCCTTTCTACACATTGAGCTTTTATGTTAATATTATAAGATACGTGGAAGGAAAGTAACAAATAAGTCTCAACAAATAAAGTGTTCTCCCAGCCAGAGTCCAGAACTTGGTTCTAATCCTTCTCCACCAGTCATCTGGCTCAGTGAACGTGAGAGTCAGTTTCTCCACGCCTTTGTGGGCCACTGTGACACTGAAGACAATGTGTAAAGTGCATGTCCTAGAGCCAGAAAGCACTTACTCCTTCAACAAATGACTATTATGTTATTAAAAAACTATAAACTCTATCAACTCCAGAACATAAAGCTCAAAAAACTGACCTAACGAATGTCATTTGCAAAATATTTTATAGAGCAGCAGTATCTTAACAGTCCTTACCTGAGGCCTGCGATTCACTGCTGAGCGATATGGTGCCCACTATTGCCGGGTACAGGATGAGGTGTGGGGAATCCTGGGCCACCCGGCAGAGGAGGTTACAGATGCTTTGGCGCACATACACTTCGGGGTGGTTTAAGCGTGAGAAAAGCTGTGGAATAATTCCTTCGGGATAAGAAGACAGAAACATAAAGTTACTAAAAATGGTCAACACAGTAGATGCAAATGAATAAAACTGATGTATGCCAGCATTACTTATGAGGGCCGCAAATTTCTCTGATAACCAAGAACCATATGCAATAGTTCCTGAATTCTACAGAGTCGGGTTAGCTACAGAGCTATAATCAATATCCAGAGCAGTTAAAAAATATTCTAGAAAAATGTGTTTTCTGTGAATGCCAGTAAAAGAAAGTAGACGTAGACAATTTTTATAGAGGATATGTGAACTTTTCGAAACACATTCAAATCATAAATATAAAGGAACTATTACTTTTTTACTGTCTCAGATACCCTACTCAAAATCAATTTTTTTCTGACCCATCCTTTAGACCATCACCTCTCCACGGAGCAGTGGGTGTCGTTTCCAGGCCATGTTCCAGATACTGCCTGAGCTCGCCGGCGTGTTTTACAAGCAGCCTGAGCAACCGCAGCGTGGCCATCACGATGACGTCATCGGTGCTCTGCTCCGCTCTATGACTTAAATGCAGCCTCGGGTCATCTTCGTCTAAAGGAATCTGGGATGATGTACGAAAGGAAGAAAGAAGAAAACACTTCAGAGTTAAGTACTGCTTTCACATATTGGGAAATCATTTCAAACAAATATGGCTAAAACAGAACACTGAGCTGCCTACCTGACCAGCGTTGAGCTTAAGGAAAGTAAAGTATGCGCTGCAAGACAGTTTGTACAGGCTGAAGATCCGATCTACGACTTTCCTCCACACCTTGATAACGCCCTCTGTCGCACTTTCGTCAAGTTCTGACAGCCACGGGCAGCTAGATAGTAACTGACGCCAGATGACATCGACCATGTCATCCTCCTCATTATCTTCACTTTCTGTTATCTGAAGTGTTATATCTTCATCCTGAGGAAAAATTGGGCAAAAAATGCTATTTTAAACACAAACTGAAAAGAAGGGACTCGATTTTCCCATCATATGATAATGCTTTTCTCATTTATGAAAGAGGAAATTACTCTATAGTGTTATACATGCTAAATCAGTATCAATACGCTTCTTATAAGTGTAGCTAATAAAGGGTATAAGCATTTAGCAAAGATCAAAGACTGATTTTTGCATATCAGATGTTTTAAGTCACAATATGATATTCTGCCTGCAGAAAACCAAACATAATCTGTTGAAAAGTCACAGGCTGAATGTATACAGAATAGTCACAACAGACCTTACTCTGTCCAGTACTGTACACACACATAGCCCCATCTCTGCCAGACAATGATACATGCTGATGTCCAGAGCAAGAGCTGACTGAGTCCATATGGTTTAGCTCAGCAAATAAAACCTAAATTTTTAAGGTCTACAATCAAATACTTAATAGTCGTGCATTCTAGAATTGACAGAACTTTGAGAGGGGATGGTCTAGTCCATTGGTTTTCAACTCCGGCCGTATATGCGAATCACTCAGGACGCCTAAATACACGTGTGCACGCACACTCACATTCCACCCAGGGTGTCTAGGGTGGCACTTGGGCACTGGCATATTTTACAAGTGCCCGTCCCAGTGTTAAGAACCTAATTTCTGATCAGAAGAGCACTTATAAATCTACTTTACATAAAATGAACACCCCTTTTTTAAAAGGACCCTAAGGACATGACTTGATTTCTCAAGAAATTACATTCTTCAAAAACTATTATTACCTCACTGTCATCCTAAAAATCAGTTTTTCTGAAACAAAACGACATTTAATCCAGTATATGTGACCAACTTCCTCAAAATTAATAAGTCAGAGTAGTGAACTTGACACTCTTTCCCCCAAAAACTGTATCATATTTTTCCTTGCCTGAATCCCCGCTGGCCGACACACAGCCTGACCAAGAATACCAAATATTCTCTCCTTTTCTTCTTCAGTTATAGTGTCAGGAAGCAGATTTTGAACTTCAGATTTTTCTCTAGGCAGCAGACGAACACCTTCTCCTTGACTATAAAAATAAACACGTCATCAGTATTTCAGCTACGAAGACGACACTTTATTTTGCAATGCATTAAATAAATCACACATTTCAATATACATACCTGGCATTGTCAACCACCTTTCTGCCCCACCTATAAGCCCAACTGGCCAAGGCTGCCCAAGATTTGGCTACTTCAGGTGCCTGTACTGAAGACAGGTGATACAACTGTCCCAAAATGAAGTCAGGTTCTCCAACTCCAATATGTACTGCCGTAATGGGGGGGGGGGAGGAAAAAACAATGAAAACTCAGCAATGTTACACTCAAAATTTCTAATGACATTCCTGTGAACAGTTTAGACTTTTACTACCTGCAAACAATAAGTTCTATGGCACAGTACATATTCTGATGAAGCATTAGTTTGTATTATGATTTTCTATTATGTTGAGATGAATCAATCACTCAGTTTCTCAGGTAAGCTTAAATTATCACCCTGCAAAACAAGTCCATGCCTTTCATGACATCGAACTTTGAAAAGTTCAGGTGTCAGACATGGTGCAGAATGTCTTGTATTCTGGATTTGAATGGCTATTTTCTAATGATTAGATTCGGTTTCAACACTTCGGCAAAATTTAAATATAGGTGATGAATATATGATCTCATTCAATCGCAAATTCATAAGGCAAATAACTTTATTCCCAGTTTAAAAGTGAAGAAATCACTGGCTCTAGTGCCATTTGCCAATATGATGATTTATAAATACCACTAGACAGTATCAAGACCCTAAAACACGTATGTCAGAATCATAAGACCAACGTTAAGTAAAATAAAATCCTAGGTTTCACAACGACAAATGAAGGTACACTCTCACGGTCCAGCAAAGTGATTAACAATCTCCCAGTGTCTGAAAGCTGGACAGGTCGCTTCCCGCAACAGGCACTCAGACACTGACTGAATGCATTAACCACCTATTTGTCAGGCGCCTTTCTGTTACCAGCACTAGTGTCAGGATGTACAGCTTGACACTTTGTCATGTCTGTTCTCTACCAATCAAGGGGACCAAAGCTATTCATTTATATCTTTGTCACTCCTTTAGTGTAAGATGGAAACTGTAGCTATCTGGGGCAGGACCTTATTGCCAGCAAACATATTTAAGTCCATAAAAGCACCATGAATCAGGATGGTGGGAAGTACGGCCTGGGAGGCAGAGTTCAGAGACTTCCACAGTGGCATCGATACGGATATATAACATACAAGGCAATATAACATACAACGTTTCCACAGAGATACTTTTTGTGGCCAATTATAGCCAGCAAAACATTGTAAAGTTTACAACAGGGGACAAAATAACTTCTAAAATTAATATTTTAAAGCTAGTAAGAGAAAGAAATCCTACCTGTCGACTCGCTCTCGATCCGAGGATACTCCTCCTCCATTGTATTAACAGACGGCAGTTCTATCAGAGTGAGGATGTTTTTAGACAAGGTAGAAAGGCCCGTGAGGTTCTGCTGCTGCTGTGCTCTGTAGACCTGCTTCAGCTGCCCTGAAATTTCTTTCCATTCTGCCTGGATCCACTTAGCCAGGGTCAGAATAGACTTGGCAACTGCATATTCAGCTTTGGCAGACTTGCAGAAAGAGATGGCACAGGAACTCAACATTTCCATCGCGTGTGTTGACTGGCCTACAGAAAACAACAACAACGAAACAGCCTTAGAAGCCTTCAGAGCAAACAATGGACATTATTACTTCAAAGTAAAATAATGAACTTTTAAGAACATGTTAATTCAGTGACAACTGATGATCTCTTCAAACATTTCTTTAACACACAGTAACAAAATCACTTCTTTTAAAAGAACTAAATTATCTCTATAAGTCAATTATACATAAATTCTTATTTGGGACTCACATGTTCTGCAGTGGCTAAAAAAAAAATCAACATTTCTATTACTGCTTTGCATCATACACAGTAACATTCAAACGTGATTTTTATTATAGTCGTGTATTCGCCATAATTCATTTTACTAACCTGCTGTATGTAACAACTTGGTTTTTTCGATGTCAAGTTCAGGCCCCCATTTTTCATCCACCTGACCGTGAGTTGATAGCTTTTTAAAATGCTGGACTAAATCCTGTGCAGTGGTGGTCTTTCCCAGCTGAACCTCGCTACACTGTGCCAGCAGTCTTGTTGCAAGTGACACGTTGCCCCGTTTTCTAGCAAACTTTGCCGCCGTTAGACCTAATTCCATGAGATGGCTTCTAATTGGAACTGTTTGCTCTGGAAAGAAAAAGACATTTTATTAGTCCCTGACTGATCTAATAATCCCAGATTGCACAGAAACATGACCAAAAAGTCCTTCTCTAACTACTCCCTTCCCCGCCACCTCTCTAAACACAGGTCTCATTTTTCCACCATCTTTAAATCCCTAGCAGTTAGCATAACGCTTGGGCTACAATAAATAACAAATGTTGAAGTAAACACATACAACGAAGCAGACAAAAATAACAATTATTTACTATAAGAAATTAACTTTTTAATTTCTGAATCTTTTAAGTAGAGCCTATGCCGAAGGGTGGGAATGAGGGTCAGGCCAGACCACCCGCCTCCCGTTTAAGCTCCCTCTACTCTTCCACGCTGTGCTCTCCTGGTTTACTCCCGTCGTCCTCAGTCTTATCCTCTTCTGATCCATTCTCTAAGCTGAGATTGAAACGCTCTAACACGAAAGTCAACCTGAACCCTTAACTCCTGTGTGATGGCTTCCGCCGTCCTTCAGATAAAGCACATTCCCGAGTGTGGCTTGTGAGGCACTGATGCCTCACATGCCACTCCAGTCTCAACCTCATCCAGCCACACCTGTTCCCACTCTCCCTCAGGCAGACTGTCCTCTAAGAATCTGTCATCATTGCTGCTGGCCTTCGCATATTTTTTTTCTAACTAAATTAGTCTTCTTTCTCAATTCTACCTCCCTCAGGTCTCAGCTTAAATGGTACTTACTACCCAATTCCTACTCGAGCCCCAGGATTAAACGGGGCCCCTGGTGTGTGTTTTTCAGCACTATGCCTGTGCGCTTCCATTCAGCACACCATACTGCTGTTCCCTGTTTGAAGTCAGCTCTTCCTGCTAGACTCTAGAACCCCTTTGGTCCTAGGAATGCTGTCTTGTTCACCATCGCATCCCAACTTCAAGCACAGTATCTAGCACAAAACACACACTTGATAAACACTTGCTGAATAAAGAGAAAACGTGAGGAAGAGTGGGGCTCTGAGTTCTGCCTCCAAATCTAACCACTGGTTCACTGTTTCCTCCCAATTATAAACCTTGCTCTATAAGGGACGGGTAAGAAGGGAGATATTGGCAGTCCTCTTATATGCCATGCTCTGAGCAAAGGCTTTTATGTAGCTTGTCTCAACTCCCATAACCTTTACAGGAATTGAATGAGTGGGGCAATCCCCACAACCAAAAGGAAAAGTGACTCAGAAATTTAATGATTTGCCCCAAGGTCTCTCAATTGGCAAATGTTGGGCTAAGGATCCAAACCCAGGTCTATGAGGCACTAAGGGTACAGGTGAGACAGTTATCACCCTGTGGCGCAGGTCCATACCCCAGCATTAGCTTAGCTGCAATTTACCACTCAAATTTACTCAGTAATCCTGGCTTCCATGTTTCAACTAAAATTCTACAAAATTCTGGTAACTTTTCCATTTTGAAGCAATAGAAGTAAATTGCTGGCATCCCTTTAACATGACATTTCTTCCTTAAAGATGAGACATATATTTATACAAACACTAATTTTCTAACTATTCATTTTAAGTGCTTAAAACTTAACATTCACAGTTTATTATATCTGACAAAGAATTTGATTCCAAAACACATAAACAAGTCTTATGACTTCATTAAAAATGTGCCAACTATGGCCATGCCACCCTGAACAAGCCCAATCCCATCTGATCTCGGGAGCTAAGCAGGTTCGGGCCTGGTTCGTACTTGGATGGGAGGCCACTTAGGAAAACCAGGTGCTATAGGCATAAAAATTAAAAAAATAAGGGATTGTAAGCTGACAAGGTCCTTGCAACCTGTGAGGTCAACCAAGGGTTACTTCGCCTTAAAAAAAAAAAAAAAAAAAAAAAAGAAGTGCCCAAGATTTGAACACTTTAGGAAACCGGAATGGCCACTATGCAAATGAAGATAGTCAATACCATTCAATCAGGAAAATGTAAATAAAACCACAATGAGGTCATTCTAAACTCTCTCCAGATACTTCAAGTTAAAGACCTGACAACACTCAGGATGTAGATGCCAGGAGGAATGTAAAACGTACAACCACTTTATAAGAAACTACCAAACTATTTTGAAAGTTAAACCATAGGACCCAACAACCCCACGCACAGGCACTTACAAGAGAAACACACGCCCACCCAAGACCTGTGCAGGAACTTCACAGCAGCTTTATACACCACAGGCACATTTGAAAACAACTTAAATATCCATCAGAGTCAACAGATAAACAAATTGTGGCCTAGCCATACAATGGACACTATTCAAAAACTGGAAGGACCATACGATACCTGCACCCCAGGTGACCCTTCAAGATACAAGGGTAAGCAAGAGGAGCCAGACACAAGAAAGCATACTTTATGATGATCACATTTATATAAACCTTTAGTAAAGACTAGACTAATCTGTAGTGACAGAAAGCAAATCAGTGGTCACCTGGGATGGCCAGATAAGAGACAACTCTGAAAGACATAAGGAAACCTCTTTGGGTAAATAAATGTTCTATATTTTCATTTTATTAGTGGCAAGGACAGGGTAAAGACATGTCAGAACTCATGGAACTGTATACTTAAAATGTGTAAATTACATTTCAATGAAGCCATTTTTTTTAAAGCATAGTTACCTTTTATTTTCTCCAACAACTGACTCTGGTACATGGTGTATCTTAATGCCTGCATCCACGGCCTCACATCGTGCTGCTTACAGGAACGCAAAGCTTCACTGAAGAGCGGAATGAGACAGTCCTGCCACAGAAAAACCGAACTCTTTCACGTCATCAGCCTCCTTACACGTTTGTGAACTGAGTTCAGTTATGTCGCCATAGGGTGGCTACTTTGGCTCTGTCCCAGGTTTATCTATTAAATGTTCCCCTTTTTGCGCTGTATCTGCTTACTGTAAGTGGAACGGACACCCTAACAGAAAACCTGTTTTGCCCCTCCCCAAAACGGCTTTTCAGAATATGTTAAATTTATTGATACACTTATCAATAAAGCAGGCACGTTAAAAAAATAAGCAGAATATTTACTATATAAAGCAAAAGCTAAATTGCAAAAAACAAACGAACAACTATTGCTTCAGAAACACATTCTCAAAGCTTTTAATTCTCTTGGGAAGGACCCGTCTTGGTTAAACTGCTCTGTTTGGGAAGGGGAGGCAGTGTCTTTGTCAACTCTAAAATATAATCTGCCTAAGAGAAAAATATTTACGTACACCCCTCTTTCAAAAAAAAAAAAAAAAAGGAAAAAACAATTAAGCAATCAGCACCCTTGAGATTATATATCTTAGATTCTTCCACCGGCCTTCCACACTTCTCAAAGGAAAATTTGCCTGAAAATGGCATTTTAGATTTCTGGATTTATTAGGTTATCCAACAAAAGCTATACATGCTCTTTGAAAAACCAGCCTTTGCTCTACGGTTAATGCTAGGAACGTCCTGGTAAACACACACACCCACCCACCTCGGTAGAAAGTCTGCTGGAAACGGTGTTCTCCAGCGCGGAGGAGCAGTACAGCTGCAAGGTGCTCAGCACTGGCAGAGCCTGGGACACTGTCAAAGTGGAAAGTCTCAGCGGGCCAATAGCTATGCGGGACGTCTGCTTCAAGTACTTCACCACATTTCTGAAACAAACGCGTATTATTAGTCAATAAACAAGATTCCTCAGCTTGTCGCCACTGAAGGGATAGAGGAGTTGGGTAAGACGCTTCCATACTGGTCTCTTAAGCAGGGGATGGACGGGGAGCAGCCTGCCTTTTAGTAAAAGGATATAAGCAAATCAGGACATTTACTTTGGGGGATATTTACAATTGTGCCAGTTTCAACCTCAGTATGTGTTGGCAAGTGGCATTCACACATCGTACGACTTCTGCAACCAAGATGAAGCTGTCGTGACTAGCACTGCAGCGCTCTGGTAACTGCCTCGCCCCACCCCCAAGGACAAACCTGCCCAAGGTCCACATAACATCATGCACATTGGCCTCCTCAGCATCCTACTTACTCAGTCACAGACTGCCACTTCTGATCTTGCTCTATGTGGTTTAGGGCGGTTGCCAAACAAACGGAACTTCTCAACAACTGCACTTCGATGGATTTCTGAAGTTCCCTTGGATCGGGACTTAACATGTTAGGAAGCAGTTTTTTCATATCTACAGAAGTTAAATAGATTCCATAAGTGAATCTGCTTTTGATGTTCAAGTGATAAGATATCTGACAGTATTAAAAAACCACCACAAAAAATACCTCCTTTCACATTAGGTTCAGCCAGCTGAACACTGTGATTAAGTATTCCTGATGCCTACGTAAAAATTAAATCCACGTAAATTTTTATCTCAGAACCCCCGAATCAATTTCAAAGGTTCAAAAAACAGTTAAGTCTCTTACTATTTATGGGGGCTAATCTAGACTTACTTTGGCACATCTTGCTAGCAAATCAATACTGACACAGATTACTCGCAATACTAACTTCAGTAAAACATTTTACAAAATGTTTCAATTGTGATAAATTAATGAGCTACATCAAGATGTCATGCACAAAAAATATTTAAACACTACTTGTACTCCTTCAAGCAAAATGGCTAGATAAGTCTAAGTATACTACACCCTTTTCTAGTTTGCTTCATTTTAATTAAACTGTTTTTCACTTTCCTAAATGTGTTGCTTCACATGGGACTCGGCCCCAAAATAAACGTATAATAACTTCCAGATTTCCAGTAAAATATACTAAGGCAAAACATTCTGAGCAACTTATCCATAAAAGTATTTTAAATTTATAAATGATCTCGAATACCTATTTTTTCTTTTGATCCTCCAGCAAGTAGATTGATATTTTCTCCTGGTAACAATTCTAACTGCTCAGTACATTCGACGAATTCTCCAGACTCAAAACTGCTTAGTGATCTGTAATTAAAATATCGTTAGTTTGTGTTACACCCCATCCAGCCTGCAGAACCATTCAAAAAGAGAGAACAAATTCGAGGGAAAGACAGCATAGCTACGTAGCATTTTTCTGGTGAAGTTCCTTCCACATAGGCCATCGTTTTATTTTATTTTGCAGATGTGACTACCACCTTGCTTAGCACTAAGACTGGAATGGCAAACCTGAAAGCAACAGCCATCGGCATTCAGTTAGGCATACTCACCCCCACTCCCCCACCCCCCGTCTCTTTCCCTTTTGCAGTGTTATCTTTGGGGCACCTCCAACAAAGTGACGGTGGACTTCCGCAGGCTGACATCAACATCCAATTCTCCTAAAGCCACTAGTAAGCTCCCTACATGGCCTCCCGTCACCTAAAGCACAAGGTCTCCCATGTCATCATCTCGATCTTATGTCCTAGTCCTGCTTTCACTGCTGACCTCCCTCTTCCTTCTCTACCCTGTCCACCACGTTTCATGGGACCAGTTTCTCTTCTTTCAAAGAATTCTTCCTTCCTTTCTGCCTCCTCGCCTTCTCTGAAAATGGTGACACCTACGAGATTCCTCTCTCTGATCCTGTAGCAACAATGCCTCATCGTCCCAGCTCCTGACTGCTGCTTTGATCCTTCACCCTGTTCCCTTTCTCATCGCAGCTGCTCTCTCATAGACAACTTAACAGTGTCTCAGTCTCTTCCATTAATCCCTCATCTTTTCCTGTCCCCCTCACTTTGTCACCTCCCTTACATCTGTGTCTGAATCCAGCACTAGAAATGGACATCACCTGACTGTACGATGCATCACCTGACTGCCTCAACCCCGGATCAATGTAACCACCAGCTGCTCAGGTGAGCTGTGAATGCTGGGGGCCGATGAACTGTGGAAGCTGGGAGAACCCCACCCTTACCCCTCTGCCACTACAGCCTAAGTCTCCTCCAGTGGCAGGTCCCCTCTGTGCCCACTAAGCTCTACACACCCGCATACTTTCAGCTACTGGCTGCTTCCTCAGGCCAACCCACCATCCATTCCCAAGACTGTCTGAAAGGAACTTCAACTGCTTTCCTTGAGGCACAGAAAAGGTGAGATCCAGTTAATCCTGCAAACAATGGTCTCCATCCCAGTTCTATTAGCTCCTCCTAGGCCCCTACGGGTCTAAAAGAACACTTAATCTCACGAATGTTTAAAATAAAAACACAATATTCTCCTCCAGCCATAGCTTCCCCTCCTTGACTCCAAAAAAACACTACCCAATGAATCTCACTAGTTTTTCATTTTCCAATTTGTCCTCCACTAATTGGTGGTCAGGCTGAGCTTCTCCTCCCTCTCTTTAGAGCCCTTCCTGGTAGCATCTCTGGAGCCCCTGGCTCTCCCACATTTCCAACACTTCCTTCCTCAGGGTCCTTGTGTTTTCTTTAATGGCTCCTGCTCCCATTCCTCAACAGATGCTCAAAAGGATTCTGACCTTGGCCCTCCTTCCTTTTCACTCACTCTTCTCCAGAGTCTTATCTGTGGTTTGGTGCTTTACAAAGGTTCAGAGATTGGAAAGTGAAAAGAAAGTAGGCCTTTAATTATCGCCTATAAACTAATGATTCCCAAATCTCTAACTTCGACTTTTCTCTTTAGCTCCAAATCCGGCTCTTAACTGCATACTAAACGATCTCATCTGCATGTTGCACATGCACCTTAAACGTGACTCTTTGTTCTCCCGTGTTTTCCTACTTCAATTTAGAGCACGTTTTCTCCTCCCTCTACCTGTGCCCCGCACATCAGGGGTCTGCACGCTTCCACTTCCGCCCCGCCCTCCGCACCTCCAGTCTCTTCACTGACACAGCAGAGTGGACCACAAAGACGAATCGAATGCCACAGATGTTCTTTCTAGCTCATAAGGAGTTCAAGTTTTTTTCACGTTTCACTTGCTTTATTAATTTTTGTTTCTACTAATTTTTCTTAAATGTATGTGTAGCTCACATATATTTCAATGTTTACTACTAGAACTGTTTGGGGTCTTTATTTAGAAGTTCAGTGATGTGTCTGTAACCAGAAATATGACACAGGAACTTAACTCTTGTTAATATCAATGAGACTATGGTAAATTGGTTTTGTTAGACGTTGTGCTGAAAGTCTGTTTCTAAAAAGCTAAGTGAGCACTCGCTGTATTCAAATCCAATTTAGAAACAAAGCCATCAAACATGAACCTTTCTAAAGCAGTGATAAATTTCTCTTTACAGAAGCCCCCCTTATCTGCAGTTTGTTACCCATGGTAAACAGCAGACAGAAAATGTTATATGAAAAGTTCCAGAAAGAACCCATGAGTTTTAACTGTGTGCACTGTTCTGAGCAGCATGATGAAACCTCGCGTCTTCCTGCTCGGGATGAGAATCGCCCCTTTGTCCAGTGCATCCTCACTGTATACGCTACCTGCGCATCAGTCGCTTAGCCATCTCAGTTACCAACCGGTTTTCATATTGGTTGGTTATGAGAGAGACAAAGAGACACAGCAAGAAAGACACCACATTCACATAACTGTTATAATGGTATACTGATTCTATTGGATATATTGTTATCTCCTCCTGTGCCCACCTTACCTTTATCGTTGCAACGTATGTATAGGAAAAAGCATAGTACATGCAAAGTCTGGTCCCACCCAGTTCCAGGCATCCACTGGGGGTCTTGGAAGGTAACCCCACGGATAACGGGGGGGAAGACTGCGTCTTCGTTTTGATTTTAGAACAGGCTCTGAGAATCGATGCTGTCTCAACAGTTATGAGTTTGTTTTCCCACAGCAGGAATACCCTCCACACATCCAAGGGTGGTTGCACTGTAGTCATTTTTAGAAGGCAGTATTAGGAGAATTACGACCATCTTGCAATACAAGATGTGACCAATTTTAATACTGTTCTGCCATGGAGGAAGCCTTTAGAAGTGACTGAAAATTTAACAGGGTTAAGTATGACTCGTAACTGAAAACTACAGCCTTACTTTATGTAGTTGAAGTCGGCTTTGAGGTTGAGGGAAGTGCTGCTCGTACTCTTTTTCAGGTCGTGGATGCATTCTGCCATTCCTGCACAGCAGCCCAATCGGCAATCGATATATAGCACTCGCATGCCTTGTTTCCCAAATAATTTATAACCTCAGGGGAAGAGTCGGGTGTTTTGGACAGCACTGTTTTTCTGGAGTCACCTGAGTGAAAATATTTTGGGGGGCAGGGAGTGAGAAGGGAGGGGAGAGAGAAAGAGCCATAGCAGTTAGAAAAATTTCAAAGAACACAGAAACCTCAAAATATATAGTAATAAGATCATTAGTACAAACTTTGTAACAACTTTTTCCTTAAATGCTGAATGCTCACCATTCAGAGAATGTTTGGGGCTGGCGCTGTTCCGTCCAGCATTGGCCAACGTGAGAACAGACTTGTCGAAGCCAGAGATGCAGCAATCTACGCCTGTCATGGTACACAAATGCTCCTGGTACTCCACAGAGGCCTTTTCAAACCTTCAATGCAAATGGAGACAGTCTTATTTTTAAGTTATCCACATATTACATTTTAAAAAAACAGAAAAAATGAATTACTCAATAAACTGAGCTAGACAATGAGTTAATTATTTTGCATGGAGTTGGGGGTGCACAAAACTAGATCTCTTCCTCACAACAAATGAAAATAAATTAGGTTGTTAAATGCCAAAACAAGACAGTATAAAATAACTCACAGAAAACACTGGGGTAAGGTTTTGATCTCAATGTGTGCAAAGGCTAAGTAGAAGAATAAATGCAAGAACCTGCAAAGTGACAGCTCTACTGGGATAATAATTTGAAACTTCTGGGTATCAAAAAAGCTCCATTGATCATAAAAACAAATTACAAATCAAGAAATTAGACAGCATCAACAATCTTGGTGTATGTTAAAGTCTCACAGATCAATAAAGGAAAAAATAAGAGACCATGAAGATTTAATCTGTGTTTTCGAAAATCGCAAATGGTCAATGTGACGTATGAAGAAAGTTCTACTATTAATTCTTAATAAAGCAATATAAAATAAAATACTTTCACGAATGATGATGGCCGGGTTGTTGTTTCTCAGTGACCCTCAGTATTCAAAAAGGTGAGGAGAAGAGATGACTCTATTGTTGTGGATTTAAACTGGAACTATCTTTTCTGTTGGGTAACTTAGCAACAGTATGTATTCATAAGTCTTACAGGCTATAGCCTTTCTTCTAGTAAATCAACTTGCAGGAATGAATTCAACAAAAGTAATCACGGCTATGAGCAAAGAACTATGCACCATCATACATTAAGATTAGTAAAAAACATGAGAAACAACCTTACTGTCCAACAATAAGGGATATTAAATTCTGGTACACTCACAAATAAATACAACTGTGTCATTAAATACCACTTCATAGAATACATAACATGGCAAACTATTTTTTAAAATATTGTTCAATGGAAAAAACAAAACCACGTGACCAACTGCTGAAATTGAACAAAGATGCTTTAACATTTAACTACAATGTCAGCCAGAATATAAAGGATTTAAACATAAACATAAAAAAATTCTAACACCCATTATCTTCCTTCCGATTTACCTCCCTTCAGCCTGTTGGGCCACTGAGTTAATCCAGAGAAGATTTTTCCCAACAACGGATGACGACCAGACAGCAATTCCCTGTATAGCTTCAGGACAATGAAGTTCACACAGCGCTTCTACCACCATCATAATGGTTACTTCCAATTCATTTCCCTGAAAATGACATCCAGAAAAATTAACCACAGAACTGAACATCATTCAAATTCAAATCTCTTCTAAATTTACAACTGCTGATCACAATCTAGTAAAGTCAAATGTACCTACCAATTATGTTTATGACAATGCTATTACATTAGTTAGCACAGAATTCTCAAAATGTTAAGTATAATGTTGCTACAAAAGGTGACTGACAGAGCCTTAACAGCACATGGCTGTTAGTCTTTACAAAGCAAAATGTTACCCAAACATTTAACTGTGGCGTCTGAAGAAGTAATGCATGACGTAAATACAAAGCAAAAATTAAATATAAACATGAATTAAAAGATGATTAATTTCATGTCTTTGAATACTATCTATTAACATTACCTTCATTAGTATACATTTACTATTTATGGATTCCAGTTATTCACTGAGCCCACTTACAAGCCAGCACTTTCCCAAACATTACAACATTATTATTATACACTTCTGCATAAGTTATAAAATTATACTTTTCTATACATTATACAATCATAAACTATTATAAAAATGATTTCTTCCATATATAAATTTCCTAAAACTACCTTTAATGTTCCATCCCTAAACGTAAGTAATACATGTTCTAAGCACAAAATATGATTAGGTCTTCAGAAGTTATTGCTTGTGTAAAATAGTGGATCAAAAGCTTTGAAAATGAATAGAAGTTTTGTTTATTTCACCCATAAATTAAATCATAGCAAAGGAATTAACCCAAAGCTTTTCTAATCAACAGATTTAAAAGTAACTCCAAATACACTACTTTACCTGAGATAGATTGGTCTTCATCTCTGTAAGTAAGTCAAAGCCATGTCTCACAGTCACAGCAGGCTGGCCTGCCAACAGTCCAACCCTCATGATGGACAGTCGGATCCGAGTCAGCCAGTCTTGACAAGTTTGGCGATTGGTATAGAAAAAAGTCCTAATGACCTTTAGAATAAAGAGAAAGTAGGTTCAAGTTATAGGTGCAGATGTCTCAAAGACACATACACCAAATGTACAAGTCTACTGTGATTTTGGCTCTGCACACACTGCTACGTTCAAGTACGAAACTGCTACAACGCAACACAGAGCCCACTGAAACCAACCTTGGGAGGTGATGTTAATGCATTGGCACATCCCTCATATGCATTATACATTAACTTCTCCAGATTTTCCAGATACTGCAGAAGAAGAACAAGTCTAAGCTGGTTGCTACTGTGGCCTTCATCATTGTCTGCAGTTGTCCACTGACTCACATCTTGATCAGGGTTTAAAGTATGAGCTGCAAGACTTCTAATGATACCTAGAAGCAAAGACAATACCCCAAAATTAAAAGCAATCTTAAAAAATTCTTGAAGTTCTCAGAGATAATTTCACAAATTCATTTATGAGGAACTTCTATATATCCACCACTTAAAAACAAAACTCCCCACGTAAAAGATCTTTCATTTTAAGGGGAAAAATGTTTTCTCCACACAAATCCCCTAAGTTTTGAACAAAAACAGACAACCACATTGTTGCCAAAAGAATTAGTCAACAAAACTTTTGTAACAAACATATATAAAGCCTGTCTGGTAAAGCATTACAGAAAAAAAAAAATCACATAATCTCAAAGTTTTTTAACAAAGATAAATTTTTTAATATAAAACTTGAAAGCATTAGCATCCAGTGCAGAGCACCACTTACCTTCGATTGTCTGGAAGGTGTCCTGCGCTCTGCCCAGCGGGGTTCTCAGCTTGGAAAGGACAGTGAACTGAGCTGCCTCCCAAATCGCCCACTGCCACAGGACAGCGTCTGTCTTTAGGAGATTGCGGGGAATTGTTGACTGGTCGCGCTTGTCCAGTCTCTGGCAGCTATAGAACAATCTTTCTAACCAATTGTCCTTCCTGGGAAAAGCAGTTTCACATTTAACAGACAATGACAACTTCATTTAGGAACACAAAAACACTGCAGGGGAATGGGAGTAGGAGACTATAACTTTTCCTAGTCCCGAAAGGCAAACCTGTGAAACTGAGCAGCTCTATATCCCCCTCTCACGGTGAGGAAGTCTTTCACAGCTAAAACAGGTGGGGTTCTGTGTAGATGGATCATGACGGAAATGGCTATCGGAATAAAACCCTTGCTGCAACTGAGCAGCTCCTGAACGTCTGCCCCCAGGCCGCTCCCCGAAGCACTGATGGCTAGGCAGATGGTTACTGTCAACCACATTTCATCACTCAAGTTCAAAGGCCATTTTTCCTCCTTTAGATGCTCTCATCAAAGCAATGCTTCCTACTAAACACTAAAATAACCCATTTGAAAAGAATGTTACTTTCTACTCCGCCATCCCTGACATAGCCTTTCCTCAAAAGCAGGTGTAGGGTCAAGATATTCAAGTATATCTAAGTTACTTTTCCCAGGAAAGAGTCAAATGTCTTACCCTGTCCTATGAGAGTTCCCATATAAAATAAAACTAATAACATCAGAGAAATCTTGTGGATGGAATGTGTTACTTGGTGCTTTACTCATGTGACTTCTCAATGCTAAAGAAATTTCTTGAATTTCTGTGTGATTGTTATTGCTGCAAAAAGAAAATAAAGTCATTGTCATCAAAATGTTTTAGTTAAAAGTACATACTATTAAATGGATCATTTCCTTACTAAATTTGGAAGTAAAAAATTCAATTGAGGCTTTAAAACTGACACAGAAATGTTATTACAACTTCGAAATTTCAGGTTCTTAAAGCGGCCAAATTAATTTAATGAGAGCCAGTAAAGGATTAGAGTTTGGTTTTCCAAATAACTGAACAACGAAGAAGCATATTTTAGCTCTACATGAATTACTCTGTACTAATTATTGTGAACTTCTCTCTTCAATCACTGAGAAGTGCCATTCAAGATGTGACATTAATGCACTAACGCAGGCGTCCCCAATCTCTGGGCCATGTACCAATATCAGTCTGTGGCCTGTTAGGAACCAGGCCACACAGGAGGTGAGCAGTGGGCAACTGAACAAAGCTTCATCTGTATTTGCAGCAGCTCCCCAGCGCTAGCATCACGCCTCAGCTCCACCTCAGATCATCAGGCATTAGATTCTCATAGGAGCACCAGTCCCGGCTGCCAGAAAGGCTGGGGACCGGTGCTCTAACAGATGTGTCTTTTCCTGAACTAAACTAGGCAGTAAAAACATGGTAGAATGCCTCTGCCCAATACAGCAGTCGTACCTCAGGACAACGTCTAAAGGAATGGACTTTAGCAGCTTCCCAAATGCTTGTCGGATACGAGTCCCACTATGGACTAGTTGAACACGGCAAACATCAACACACCTGTGAGAAAATGAAACAGATAATACAAGTGTGGTGATATTTCCAAGTTACGAGGGCCAGGATCAAGAGACAGGCTCCGCAGTCCCTACCTCTGTAAAAGATCGTCCGGCAGGGAAGAGGACAAAGCGTGCAGACTGCTGCATGCCTGCAGACAGATGTTCACATCTTCCACAAGAGCTGTGAAAAATTAAAAGACAGTTACTTTTGCCTCGCCAAGAGTTCACGTGCCAGTATGTCATAATCTTCTGAATCCATTCATTTCTTCGACAGTGAGCACCTGCTATGGAGTAGGTGCTGCCTGGAATTCTCACTGGCAGTACGGTTTGGGAAAATGATACACTGAACAAAATCCACTTAAAGTGGCTAGTCTTCACCCAAAACTTTTTCTGAGGGCAATTTTAAAAGTTTATGAAACATACAAACATTCACGTAAGTTTTAAAATGTGACAGTCACTTAAAACTACTTATTTTTCATATCCTAAGACTGAAAAAAATTAAGGCTTTTATGCATCAGTCATTAAAATGGTGATTATATATCTGAGGTCATGAAAAGTACTCCAGTGACTATCTTTCTCCCATTACCAAAGATCCCTTTTTAAGAGTTAACAAAATTAAAGAAGCACAGAATCTTACTGTTGGCTAAAAGGCCTTTGCAAAATTTATGGAAAGATGGAAGAGAGAATAAAGGTGCGTATGTTTCAGACTTCTTCATTAAAACTGCCACTTCCAAAGCCCAAGTCATTAACAGCTTCCTGAAACACAAACCATACAGTTGACTGTACATTAAAAAGAAAGAAAATCAACTATAAAAATCTACTCTTCTTACATTAGTTTTCTTTTGGTTTTTAAAATATCTCAGTAAGAAACAAAAATTCAAATTACAGAAATTCCTTTGCCAAAAATTACATGCTTTTAAAGAAAATCTCCTAAACTAGAATAAATTGTAGCAAAGAATATTTTTAAATATTCTCCATAGATTCATTCTTCCATAAAACATTGCAAGGAGGGGTCCATATCATTCTTTTGAGAAAGAACAAGAAATCCCACATTAAACAATAAAACCAAATCATCAAGCATTTCATAAAAGTGGCTGTACCCACCTCTTCAAATAATATAATCTTCATTTTTTATTCTCAAATTATGAAGCCAAATAAATAAAAGTTTTAGGAAATGTTCATCTAAAACATTCCTGTTACCTTGTGTCCTGGTTAAGATTATCCTTCTTTAGCAATATTCCCAAGAGATTTAAAATAATCGAGAAATGTTTTTTTGTAGCTGTAGTTACAGTGCTGATCACGGCACCATCGAACAAAGACGGGGACGAAGAACTAAGGCTGCTAGATATAAAGTGATCGTGCCTGAAAGACAAAGATCGGTCTTTTCAGCTCTCATTTAAAAAAAAAAAAAAAAAGCCACCCAGAGTTAAATCAACACGTTTTTAAAAATCTGTACTTTAAAGGGCTCATCTTCCCCTTGAAAAAAACCATTTTTTTTTCCTTAAATAGTTGAAAACACAGTACCTGGTACAATGAGAATACAAAGTGTAGAGCACTGCATACTGAATGGCGGGGAAGTGAACAGCCAGGTCACCGTGCACGGTCATCAGATTCCTACTCAGGAGTGCAAAGACAGTTGGAGACAGCGCCCACATCTGACGACGTACAAGAGAGAGTAAACAGTAAATGTTTGGCTACTCCGACACACATATGCACGTATAGAATTCATCCTTCTAAACAAGCATGTCTATACATCCTATAAAATTAAAATATTCAAATTTGAGAACAACCCAGCACTAAACAAGAGGGTGGCAAACACTATTTGTGAAGACAACAGAGTATATCTTAGACTTTGTGGACCACATGACACACCTGTTGCCATGTCTAATTCCTTAACTCTGAAGCGGTGAGAAAACAGCCAGAGACAAAAAAATACAAATGAGAATGGCTGTGTCCCAATAGAACTTTCTATAAAAAATAAGTGATATTTGGTGATGGCTGCATTCTGTGAATAGACCATAAATTGCTGAATTGTATGTTTTAAATGAGAATTTTATGATATGTAAATTGTATCTCAATAAGAGTTTTTTCAGGGAGAGAGAGAGAATAGGCAAGGAGCAGGATTTGGCCCATGGCTGTAGTTTGCTAATCCCTGGCCTAAACAAAGCCCTTTGTACCCTCCAGGGCAATAGATCGTGCTTCCTCAATATTCCATACATGGCAAATGGCAAAGCGCCCAGTCCAATGAGAAAAGGGCTCATCCTGCCACTCTAAGCCATTTCTGACACTCCATTCCACCTGACGGCCCACCCTCACCCTCTCCTGGTTTCCACATAATAAGACATAAACCTCCTCAAATCCGAAAGCCATATGAAGTCCTCAAAAATCAGACTTTAGAGTGGAAAGAAAGAAGAGTCTATGGCGGCCTTCCAATACAAGCCATAAGGAGCGGTGAGCTGGAAGACAGCTATGGAGGGACGCGAGGCATTCTGATCTGACAACATGGGAGAGCATATGAGTCTAAACATCGAAATTTGACTTTTCCCTCCTTTATCTCCTAGAAAACATTATCCCTTGGTTATATGCCATTACTTTTTATTAGAAATACTATTATTCAATCCTGCAAGATCCAACAGAAGGGAGAAATATACAAACCACAGCAATAATTATAAATCAAAAACCGCGTCCCTTCGAATTTCTTAAAGGAAGGAAATCTTTATTCTTTTTCCAAAGAAAGAATATATGAATGTTCCCAGAGAAGTGGACAGTCAAAAAGTAAAACCACGCATTAACACTAGCTTTAGTGAAGAGAAGGGAAAAGTACCAGGGAAAGAAGAGGTTGCATATTTAAAGAACTATGCAAATCTGAGCTGTGAAAATTTTCCAGAAGCATGTTAAATATAAAAAATTCATAAAAGACATTTTCTTAAAAATAAAACAAATATTTAAAAATCTATCAAGGGTTGTCATAGAAAAGAAGGAGAGAGCCAAACATAATGGCAAGAAAATATTCCTGTTAAATTTTCGTTATCCAGGCATGTCCTAAATATGGCCATTTGTTCTACAGGGATTCTGTAAATGTACGGACGTGACTGTAATGAGATACATAAACATGCAATGAGAAGAGGCTTCGGTGTGGGTAAAACAAAGTGAAGACTCACCCCAATTAGTGAGTTTTTGGCATTTCCGATTGTAGTCAGGGCACTGAGGTCAAATATAACTACAAATTTTGCGTTGTCGACATTGAATACGTGATTCTTAAAAGCCTCATGTTTTATTTCAGAACAGGCATCAGGAAGTTGCAGACTATGCAGCAGGTTGTTTAGGGCACAAGTCATTTCTCCCAAAATTAATTTATAAGCCGTCTCCAAAACAGGAATATTCTTCAGGCTGAGCACTGCTTGATAAACAGCATGGGCTACAGCAACAACCTTAAAAAGAGAATTTGGGAAAGTGATAATCAAATGGAAAATAAAGCTTCTACAATTACATGGAAAATAAATTACTATCTGCATAACAGTGATGTTGCAAATCAACTTAATACAGATAAATTGACTGTACAGAACACTAAAATCTTAAGTCCTAAAAAAACCAACCTACACATATCAGTAAGTTTTTATTTATTTTTTATTTTTTTCTCAGTAAGCTTTTTTAAATCTATAAAGTTTTATTACAGAGAAAGGAAACTCTAAATTAAAACTGGAGATAAAAAATTTCCTAAAAGGCCATTTATTAAAAAACAGCCAGTGTCAAAACACATAAAGGAACAGCAACTTATTAAGATTGGTTTTCCCACATATACTTAGAAAGTCTGTAATGGTTTAGACATGGGGTTGACTGAGAAACTAATGATGAAATTTCATTTACAACATGTACAGTACTTCTGAACAAATTTAATACAAACAAATGATGAAAATCTGAAGAGTATCTGGCACATCATTCATCAAAGTATACAGTGATAATCAACAAATATCAAGTTGAAATCATTATTAATCACTATATTCTAAATGAAACATTTATTATTTCATTCAGTTTCACTTACGTGGCCTACTAAGCAACATTATGTCCAACTCTTCAATGTAGCACTTACCTCTTTTTCTTTATGATAACGCAAAAACAGTAGTTTAGATGATGGTATAAACATTTTTTCTACAAATGATGATGGCAGTTTTGTATTTATCTGTTCAACAATCTAAAAGAATGAAATTTTTTTAAATGAGCAATTGAGCATAAAACATCAAAGAACCTTACATGCACATTGCTAAGTGAAAGAAGGCAATGTGAAAACTCTACATACTACATGATTCCAACTATAAACTCTAGAAAACACAAAGCTGTGGAGGCAGTAAAAGGATCAGTGGTTGTCATGGGGCTTGAGGGGAAGGAGGGACAGAAGGTGCAGGGAGAGCACATGGGATTTTTAGAGCAGTGCAACTATTCTGCCTGATACTGTAATGGTAAATACACAGCACTACACATTTGTCAAAACCCACAGAATGTACGAAACGGAGAGTGAACTATGGACTTTAGTTAATGTGTCGATTTGGCTCATCAATTATAATAATAACTTTAACACAGCAGAGCAAGAAGTTAATAAGGAAAACTACGGGAGAAAAGGGTAGATAAAAACTCTACTTTCTGCTCCATTTTTCTGTAAACCAAAAAAGTGCTCTGAAAAATAGTTCACTAATTATACATATAAGCTATATTTTAAAGCCTTAACACTGTAACATTTAAAAATGGTTAGATACCTAAATAGGATATATGTATTTAAACTTGCACACGGGCATTTTTTTTTACATTGGTTTGGGGAGGTATGAATGTTCGGCAGAAAGTCATAATGAATTTGCTTTATAATAATCCAGTGGGAGATGTAGGGACAGCAAGGAGGAGGCAGAGGCAAAGGCCTAAATGAAACCGTATGAACCATGTGTTTCTAATCATAGAAATTAAGTATTTTGAGAATCATTATATTATTCTATTTTTTTTAGTATGCTTAAAAATGTCCATAACAAAGGTAGAAGGGAAGGAGACTATGGTTAAGAATAAAACTGCAGAAGAAGTTGCATATGGAAAACAAAACATGCAGGGGCCGAATAGCTATCCCTCTTCTCTTATGCAGTGTTTACCAGAAGTATTAGCCTCGCGTAAAGTATGATGTTTCAACAGAAAGACGACAAAAAACAAGTACATCTACACTGAGATGAGCTATCAAACACTAAAAGTAAATAGATACTACAGTGAAAGCAAACTAGATATAAATAAGATTAATGGGCTCAAAAAAACTCTAAAAACAACCAAGACCTTAATTTCTTCCAACTCGATTTAAATTTAAGGGCCTGAATAAACCAACATATTAAAAGGCAACAAAAAAAGAATTCACATACCAATGTGAGTAAATTCAAGACTGAGATGACATAATCTGTACCACAAGTCTGGCAATTCTCCAGTTGATCTAATCCATATGTAATGACCATGTCACAATGTATAGTCATGCTAGGATCCAAGCTGCCGAGCAAAACACCAACACACTCATTAGCAGCTGTCAACACAGCCTCAGAAAAAAACACTTGGTTTGCAGCCGTCACACATCTCATTACTCTGTACAGAACCTGCAAATGGGGAAAACAAGCAGCTTTTTAAAAAAATTCACATGCTTCCATGGAGCAAACAAGTATTTTCTATTTTCTACTTAATGCAGTTTCAACTGAAAATTAACTGCCTGCCTTGTCAGTAGTCTCTTATGTTCTAGTTCTCAGAGGTTGAATAATAAAGGTATCTTTGGTACAGTATATGATATCGATCTTGCCTTAAAAATTCTAAAGTACTATTGTGACAGGAAACGGAATGTGCCATCCCCTATTTCCATTTTACCCATTTCCTATGGCCCCAAAGTCACTAAATGGATGGAGCTCAGAACCTTTATAATCATGAACTATCCCAGAACTCAGAACAGTAACAGCATGCAAATAGCCTGCCATCAGAGTAACTCTCTGTAATCTAGCACTTGGGCTTTTGGCAATCAGTCTTTTAAAACTAAGCATCGAAGTCACCTTTAGCTTATAAAAGTCCATATATGAACGGCTTCTTTTAAAAGAGAGGTATTCTCATTCACAGCATGTAATACATATGATTACAAAACGATACAATTTCCAATCAGAAGTCCCACTAAACTGTAATAGTCAATATTAACGTACTAAATTTCTAATAAAAATAACTTAGGAAAAAAGAGAACAATTGACACAAAGGTTATTTCCAAAACATTTCTGTAATATTAAACAGTGACTACGGATAGGTTTAAAAAAAACCTATGGATAGGTTAAAAAGACCTAAAAGACCTTCTGGCAAAGGCCTAAATGACCTTCATAAATGAATATATTTAAAATGTAACTATCCTAAGTTAACTGCCTTTATTTCAACATTGACAGTTATCAAACAAAAACCTTTGAAACAGTAAAAATGAAACAAAAAGATATTAAACCATTTTGATCAGGTTTAAAACATCAGCTTTTAATTATCTTCAAGATCTGACATTTCGGTTCAAATATACGATAAACTTACCGAGAATTATAGATATAATATTCTATTTTATCTAGCAACATGTTCAACAAAAACAAATACTCGTAAAAAAAGCTAGAGTTTTGTCCAAACAGTACAATTTTAATCATTTAGATTGAATCTCTCCTGACTGTATCGCACGTGCTTCTCCCTTCATATTCAGGCAGCATATAATGATGGGCGTTTACGTCTCACGTCTACTACGCTGAACCACTCACCACACTGTAACGTAGTGCAGTTGCTGCTGGGGTGCAGGAGTGTGGTACTCTAGCTACCCGTTATAATTGGTCTCAGATTACTAAACATGTTAAGCCCTTATATCTATCTTTTGATGTCAGGCTATCAAGTTGCTTCATCCTGTCATGCTCACAGAAAATTACTTTATGAAGCTTTCCCTACAGTGTGTTTTCTTAATAGGTTGAAAAACTAAAAGGAGACTCAAAAATTTAAAAGCAAAAATTATTATTAAAAAACAAAAGAATAAGATTTTAGTGTATGTTTAAAAACAAAAATCTAAGAAGGCTCACCTAAGGGAAAAGTTCATGGACATTTTAAAATTCAGAGTGGCTTTTTTTCATGGGGGAAAGGGAGAAATAGGAGGATAGGATACAATAGGATTCCTAACTTTTCCAGTTTATTTCAGAAAGTAGCCAATCTATACATACTAAACAAATGAAGGGTAAATGACAGTTAACCAGGTAAAGAGAAGGTTGTACAACACAAAACCATCTTGCTTTTGAACGATGCCTAAAACCTGGGAAGACACTTACATCCGTCACGTACGCCTCGGTGATTGGAGGGCCCCGAATGGGGCTGAAGCGCTCCCCGATGCTCCTCACCACAGTGCTGAACACCCGGAGAAGTGCCGCCAGCTTCGGCAGTGACACTGACGGAGGAGGTACGTCTTCATCCACTGACTCCCCAGAGGCCACATGGCTGAGATCCTAGATGTGAAGTCGCAGCATTCTTATTAAGCAGGCCGCTGCAGAATTAACTTTATAATCGATTTTTACAAATAAAGACAAAGTTTTGACTATGAAAAAGGCAAGCATGCATCTAAACATAAAGGTGCATTTTATTTCTCTAATTAAATAAACCAATATTAACCTCAGTAGATTAAGGAAATAATCTCTTGTACCAAATCAGATAGGGATTGGTTAAAAAGAAACTCTAGTATGTACACTATAGTCATAAATAGTTACAAATGGAGCCAGAAACTTTTACCATTCTTGAACTGGTTTTTGCTAAAATCTCATTTCAGGTATTCTTTGAACCACTCAACTCAATAATAAGCATTCCACACCAACATTTTACACACACAGAGTGTGTGTGTGTGTGGCGGGAGATTTAAATTTTTTAAGATCTTGTTTCCAGATTTATAATTCAGTTGCAGAAATAAGATATATTCAAAAGGAAAAGATGAGCAAAAAACGGGATACTAGAACCAATATAAACCTATATGTAATTAAATGCCAAAATAATGGAAGAGAATTACATCTTATGGACACCAAGGGGAAGTCTCTACAAACTAGAATGGGTGGCTTCAGAGAGGCAGACTGGCTTTAAGGTGGGCTAAGGAAAAAGATGTTCTAGGTATGGAAGCAAAATATTCCCTGGCTTTTTTCTGAAAGGAAGCAAAAAGACTAGTGTAACTAAAAGTTGTGAATGTCTGCTGGCTAGAGATAGCCAAGGTATGAAGAAAAGATGAAGCTAAATCTTTAAGGGAGCCTAGAACACCCAACAAGAATCATGGTGGACCTGAACAGGGGAAACAGAAAAAGGGATTCCGACAGGAGACGGCAGGTTTAAGCCAAGACAGTGGAGCCAGAAAAGCCAAGAACTACTAGCAGAGACTTTGGAAGCACCCTCGACGCGGCCCCACGTACTCGAGCACCTGCGAAAGCTGGCAGAAACCAAGTCTTGTCCTCCAAAGTCTGACCCAAGATCCTCAATACATGCAAGAGTAAAGGTTTCAGCAGCTTTTACACAATAATTCACCTTGTCTTTAAAGACTATTTTAGTAATGGAAAATAAGAGTAAACTAGAGAAAATGTCTTCAGAAAACTACAGCTATCAAGATCATTTCAAGCTTTGCAAAGTTAGCTGCGGAAATAAGATATACTCAATATTTCTTTCAGTCTTTCCGTAATTCTGGTAACTTAAAAATATCTGAAAAAATTTTTAATGTTGTTTTGCTTTCTTAACTGAAATTTTAGGAAATAGCTGAGCTTTCTATATACTCACCTCAGCATATGCCTCCATGTCCTCTAGAAACTGACCAAGGAGAGTGGTAGAAAATGCAAGATCAGCCACCCAAAACGGCTCCAGACTCTGCAACCACCCTAAGAATCACAAAAGAAATTGCGATGAGTAGAAAAAAGCAAAGAATCCAAGTTAAAAATATACGTAAGTGCCTTGTTCTAAAAGGTATCTGGTTTTCAAGCTGCCCACTCTTAAAATGTGCCCTATATATCATAAAACTAAGACCACTACCTGTTCAAACCGACTGTGATTAACCAATGTCTCTTTTAATGCTACAAAAATGAACACCCTCCAGAAATTAAAATATGTATCTCATGTCCTCACTTTTGGGCAGATTTAATATCCATATTGTCATCATACACGTAGGCTTAGATTAAAGTGCCACACTCTACCAGCCACCAGCCTGGTTATTTACCTACTCCAGGGCCACACCTAGCCAAGGTGTGCACTCATCTCCCCAGTGGAAATGGCACAGAGCCACTCTCATCTGCATATCTTATTTTCAGAAGTTTACTGTTCCAAATAAGCTAAGAGAAACTACAGCAACTGGAACAGGCTGAAATGTACAAATGAGTTATGCTAGTCATTCACTTAACTCAATAAGGAAATGTGTTCTTCATCATTTATGACAATTCTCCAAATTAGTCCATTTGATTAATAAAAAATTTAAAACACACACAAAATCACAAATATCTAGAATCTTCCAGGTTACATTTCAAGGTATAACCACTGCAATATCTCCCCTTACTAGCACATGCCACAAAAAAAATTTGTTTTAGGTTTCTTTTGTTGTTTTTTTTTTTTTTTTTTTTTTTTTGCCACAAATAATTTAGTTAAGTCCTTTCAATTTCCCACTGGAACATTACATTCTGTCCTTGTACTCTCCCTCTCCACCGCAAAGTATACAACATTCTTTTAAAAAGATAAATTTAGCTAACAAGTAATGTTCATTTATAACCAAATATTTCTGAGAAAGTTATTTTTCTTGCATCATCAAATAAATAGTTTTAACAGCTGGTCTTTGAAAGACCAGTGCTCCTTCTCACAATATTTATATGACAGGGATTTGCTGAATGACTTACCAGACACCTGCTGTGTGAGCGAAGCTTTCTGAGTATGATCGATATGCCATCCAACTAAGATATCAACTGTATCCTGGATGGAGACAAAAAAAAGGGCACTAAGCATTTCAACGTCCTACTGCTATTCTCCCCGTGGACCATTTCAGGGTAAGAGATTCTAGAAAGGGCATCTACGTTCCATACATACTTGATGCTATACTAACTTAGATAAGGGAGGGGCATAGCAGGAGAATAATGGAACTTCATTTATTGACACTGATGAAATGACAGACACTTTTTAAAATATCCCAAGGCATTAATGTCAGAAAACACAGTATTTTTTTTTTTTTCAGTAATATTGCTGCACCTTTCAATCCCGGACCCTCAAATATCATTGATTATATGCAAAGGAGCAGCAGCTTTGTTTTCTGAATCTCCAGGTCCTCACACATGCAACCAGCCCCTCATCCAATCATCTGGAAAGACAAGGTTGGGAAACTCACCCTAAAATTAGTGCTGAAAATATGAGGGTAGCATCGAGCTACCAGAAGAATGCACTTAACACATTTGCAAAGTAATTCTGGTGTATCCACATTTTCAAGAATGGACTGCAGGCTGGTCATTACAAGCTAAAAAATGAAAGTTACAAACCATGAACATTCAACAAAACAGAAAGAAAAGCAAATTAGGTTCATTATTTAATAATGACAGTACCCAAATCTGATTATGACACCAAAGAAAATAAATTCTTTATTTTAGTTCAAAAAAGTTGAAAATATTTCATTCCACTAAGAAATAAGGCTGAAAACAAATACTCTTTCTCTCTTCTTTAATGTCTGTTAACATTATTTCTAATGAGCAAGTTCACATTAGACTAAGTGCTCTCTTTAATAACATGGAATGTGATTAAATTTAAAATCCAAAAAGTAAGATAAGCTTAGGACTATTTCTTTAAAATACCACAATTACTTTCCAAATCAAAATACAGAACAAATTTTGTACTGTTTTAGCCTTAAAATATTAGTACTTGGCTTCAAATTGGAATGACTTAAGAGAAAATTAACTCATGAATGACATGCAGGCTCACGTTACTACTCCATAACTATATTTTAAAATAAATATATGGCATACCAATGATTGAACTTTTTGTAGCTATTAATAACACTGTTTTCCCAAAAAGGAAAGCGTTTCTTTCCAAGAGTATGTTATAAATATAGAAGAAACGCTAGAATCAGAACCCACTATTTTGGAACAGCCAATGTTATAATCCAAAACAGGCACAAAATATGAATAGATGCTAAAATCAGAGTGAAATATTACTAAACAGCAGGATATTCAGAAGGTCTCATGGTATCATGCTCAGATTAGTATCTACAAAGGGAGAAAAATAAGCCTTCACAATGGAAAGATCCGGTGGTCATCAACTCAACCAGGTGATCAAACTCTTCACCTCGGAGACTGACAGCCTGAAGCTCTGTGCCCGCTGGGGTGATGCAACAGTAAGTATGAACTTACTTTGAGGCACAGGTGACCAAAATGTCTAAACTAAATCTAATCGAGAAGAAACAATCAGACAACCAGGAAAGTAAGCATTTTACAATATAAGAGAGACAAAAAGGTACAGAGAATTGTTCTAATTGAGAGATTAAAAATATAAAAGACATCTTAGGGATAACTGCGGAAATCTGAATATGTTTTGTATTATGTAATAAAATTAATTCTCTTAGGTATGATTACATTATTGTTATAAAGAATAGCCTATTCTTAGGAGATGCATGTTGAAGTACTATAGACTGTCATGATGTGTGTAATTCATTTTCCAACAGTTCAATAAACAAGTGTACATGTATGTGTGTATGAGCAGAAATGAAACAACTGTAGCAAAATGTTCATAACTGAGAAATCTAGGTAAGGTCTGTTTTCATGTGGATTCAAAAATTTTCAAAATAAACATTTGGAGAAATGTTCAAAATATAAAAAGTGTATGCAGAATAAGCCCATTTTGGCTGACATTCATTTATACACAATTATTTTATATCACCTGGAATAAGAATTTGTGACACACTATCAAACCTAAAAGGCCTAGAATAAGTTGTAGTCAGCTTTTTTTCTCCCTGGAAAAAAAAGCTCTCCTCATGGAGTTCCTATTTTCAAACCTCAAATGACTCCAGTATTAAGCAAATTCAAAGGAAAGAGTCTAAAAAGCAAAAAAAAACTTATCTTAAATTTACCATTAATGTGTATCATTTACTCAAACTCAGAAAGAGGAATTTTCTTTACATCATGTTTACTACCAGTTGGTACCCCTATTCTAAGTTTCCTTCTTCAAGCCCCGCTCCAAGAACATGTGTTAAGGGCCATTTTCTTCCCCAGCACCGTCAGTCCCTTCCCCCCCAATCTTACCTGCATGACAGATGAAAAGGCTTTCTTTTCTCCTACAGTCTCGAGTGCTTTGTAGGTGGCACATAAGTAGAGGAGTTTAACTTCATCTTTTGCAGATGAGCTAAATTTGCTAAAAATCCATTTGAAGATCTTCTCAGCCTCATAGCTCAGAGAAGCGCAAAGAAGGCCAAGACAGCAAGCCCCCTCCTGTCTCAACTCCTGAAGCAATTTGCTACTGCGTTTATTTCAATGCGAACAAACAAAACACACAAAAAGCGTAAGCTTTCAAAGATGACAGGAATGACACATCTTACAAAAAATATATATCTTAAATGATTTTTTAAATTTTCCATTCAAACTACCCAACAGCTTGAGATTTTTATTCACTTCAAATATTGTCTATTCTCTCTCCTGCAGTGCCCAACAGTACCTTTGTAGGACATTGGACTTTCTTTTATATAATCAATTACTTAATAAACAGTTAAGTAAATACCAAAAAATACTAAAATTCAGACTTCGAATTCAAACTCAAGTGACATGAAATGATTCACAGAAAAGGGCAGCAACAAATGATCAGATAAAACACTCTAATTCCATACTATGTAATAATAATGTTCAATATGTAAGGTTTGGAACCGTAACAGTTAAATGCAAATGCTGATTTAAGTATAATAGGTAACTACATAAAATAAAGCCCTCAAAATGCAGTAAGGCTCTTGACCTGCTGAGATGACGTTCTGGGTGCTTTCCAACATTACAACTCTTTAGAAATCACCATATGAAATGAATGCACGAGGAAGAGATCCCCAGCAGCCATGCAAACTAGATGGCCTGAATCTACGGATGGGATGCTCAAAGAAGGGCGCGCCCTTTCACCTCCGCTCCCTAAGAGTTTCAATATTCTCCAGTTTACAAATGTTAATCACATTCATTCATGCCCACATAAAGACTTTATGTCACACTACAAGGCAATGCGCAATTAATTATTCGGTCATGTTGACAAATTTCTAAAAAATGGTATTCCCTGTCAAGGATTCCATTTCTATTCAATGGTGATTAACATATAAATATTTTAACAGATAAAGATGACAAGAAAACCCAGTGAAACATTAAACAGATATTCATAAATAAAACCAATGGGTTTATCTTGTTTAATGATTTCTAAACATTTACCTGAAGTTTTTCTAATTTAGGCATTATTAGTTACTTACCTTTCATTAAGCACATCATGTACAGCAGCCAAGATATTATCCAACTGTTTAACTAGTACCTTTAAAAAAACACATTTGTAAAAACTTCAAATTCCTATACTTTTAACACTGTGTACTTTTTTTCTTGTGTTCCCCTCCAAATTATAATTGAACAACACCTTACTTTCCTTATTATTCCGAATCCCCAATTAGCATATATCAGTGCTTTAAATGGATAAATTTATTTCATAACCTTTCACATAAGGAAAGAAATTCATCCATACAAAACACAGAGCTATGATCATCAATGAAAAAAAAACCTCAAAAGGCTTAATCTACTCTGAAATGCATAAAAACAAGACGGATTAATGGAGTAAGGGATGCATATGGGATAAAGCAATACAGTAAAATGTTAATTTTACCATATCAAGATGACAAGCATATGGTGTTCACTGTAAAAATCTTTCAATTAGCTCTCTATTTTAAAACTGTCATGGTAAAATTTGGGGGTAGGGGTAGAAGCTCTGAACCAATTTTATTTGACTCACCGCACCATTCTCATGAACTTTGCCCTGCTCCATATCAAGTTCGCAACTTGACATTAGGAAAATCACTTGGGGTGGAGAGAAATATGTAATTGCTCCTGCACTTTGTTCTTTAAAGGGTTTTCCCATTTATTTAGCTCTAGACACCAGACCAAACTTCCCCAAGAACAAAATCTGTACCCCTACCCCAATTTCACATTATGAAAAACAGACATTCTGTCCTGGGACCCAGAAAAAACAATTCTGAGGACAAGACAATAAATGTGTTAAAAACACTTTACTGCAGAAGGCACAAATGTGGATCCAACAATGGGAGATAAATTACACATCAGGGGTATTAACTTCTAGATCATCACAGTACAGGCCAAATTAACCTGGAATGAGGAATCACTGTTATTTTTCCTCAGAAGCAAACCTTTTCCCTTCTTAAAGCACTCTGGAGAGCATTATCTCGCTTATTATGGAAACACAAAAATCATCGACATTTCCAAACGTACTATGCTCACCAGTTTATTTTCTGGTTGCTGAATAAATTCCTTCAACTGCTTCACGGTGGCCAGTCTCCGGTCTCTGTCGTCTTCCCGGGTGATCCTCCGAAGAAGATTCGACAGTCGAGACTCATCAGAATAAGACATCGATCGCTCTGTGAACAGAAACATTTTGTTACCCATCGGGTATAAATAACCACAGAAACCTTATAGCCTAAATATTTTAAAGTATAGCAAAAATCATAGTCCGTTGGACAATAAAAATGAAAGCTTGATAAATGCAAGTCCCGTCCCACTTTTGTTCATCGCTATCAACACCAAGCCCCAGCGGACCGCTGGGCACATTACAGAAAAGATAAACCTAAGGAAACACCTCATTCCAGAGGACCAGTTGAGAGGGGAAAAAAGGATTAGAAATCATTTTCTTCAGATCTGTTCCAAACTGCTTTCAATATCCAAGTAAAGAGCATGCGTACAGGTGAAAGACTTCTTTCTATAGGTTAAAGATAAAATCACAATCAGGTAGAAACAGGCTCCATGCTTTAATTTCCACCTACATACCCCACTGGAGGGAAGTCTCTTGTTCATGTCCCATCATTTCCCCAAAACAAAGTTTTGGTGGACTGAACTCATGTCTGATCACCATATGCCATGTACAAGACATGCTGCCGCTCAGAAAGGGGCAAATCAGAACCCTCCTTCCTTTCATTCTTTAACGACAAGAACAAGCAGAAATGCTCAAATAATGCCTGACACTAAATAAAGATGCATTTAAGTACTAAATTTCACTTTTTACATTTTTGACTGTTATTTATCATAATTAAACAAGGTATGTTAAAAACAAACCACATCAGAGGGTCTGATAGTTTCCTTTATCTGTAAGGCGTGAAAGGAAAATTATTGAAAGAAATGACAACATATGAGAGAAGAACAGGAGTTTAAAATCCCTAGCCCACAGAGTATTTCGGTAAGGATGGATAATGAATATGTCATTAGGATACCAGACAGGAATCTATTCTGCCACTGGCAAAATGCATGAGGAAGAGGAATTGGACTAAATTAGCTTTAGTCACTTTCTAGCTTCTATCATAGGAAGAAACAGTATACCCTTCGACTCAGCATTCCAATTCTGAAAAATTGTTCAAAACAAATCCTCTGAATTTTCAGGGCACTTTACCTACACAGTGAGGCTTGTTATATAAGCAGGGGCACTGGTGTACGTAACCTCAGAAAGGAACCACTCACCCCACCCCCCACGGGCCCGAGAGTTCAAGGACTTGCTGTAGCAAGAGCCCACAGCACACTGTACATTCAGTATCGACAATAATCGAGAAAATCCTTTAAGTCTTATCCAGTCTTCTAATCTTATTTTAAGAGAACTCTCTTCTAAAAATTATTAAAATCTTTCTCATAGGAGTTAACTCTTAAGAAACAGTTCACAGGAAAGGGAATGCAAAAAAGCATCACCTACACATTGTTTTCAACTCTAAGTAACCAACCAGCTCACACATGCTCAAGGTATTAGCAACAAGGCTCCAGAAGAGAAGACCCAGGTCTCTGCAGGGTGTGTGTCTTTGGCACCCAGTCTTTCCAGCCTTACCCTGTGATTTCCTCATGTCTTTGATGGCTAACGCACGACTGCCATGCTGAACACTGGTGAACTCAGGGCTGCTCACATTGTTAACCCTCAGCTCTTGCCCCATCGACTTCCGACCATAAGTATTTTCCCCAGATCCTCCATTGACACTGTAGCCACCTAAAAACAGCAACATTTACATTATGTTATTTTAATAAGGCTCTTTCACTCAATGATAGTTCAAGATCTTATTGCCCAGTCAACAGCTCAACCAGTCCTTGCTTCTACCCTTTCCCTCTGCTATCTGCTTTAAAATCATTTTGTCTCATCTTAATATCTTTAATGGAAGAGAAACGAAAATTAAATTTAAGTCAGATTTGCAGTTTAAAAACTTTTTTGTAGTCTAGAGATAACTGAGATTTCAGTCTCAGTGATAACACTGTATATATTTTTTGGCAAGGAAATTGATTTACGTATTATTTGTATGAAAAGGACATTTAAAATTTAAAAAATTAAGGGAGTAAACTTACTATGAAGTTTCAAAATCAGAATTGTATTTAACAAATATATTAAATGAATTACTAAACAGCATATTAAGTGGCACTGTATTTAATATATAATAAATACGTATAAACGCATATAGAAATATGAATTACCGTGTGTGTGTGTGTGTTTAACCACATAGCTCTAAGTGCAGGGTTTCTTTCCTCTGCACCATGGTGTATTGCCTATTATAAACTGCTGGTTTCTTTGACATTTTATACACATTTATATTTTAAACATATTAGGAGAGGTGGGGAAGAGAGAGAAAGGGAAGGGAGGGACATTTAAAAAACAAACAAAAACCATGCCTCTCCCAATGAGGAAACATATATACCCTTTTCGTCATTCTGTATGTCAGCGTGGACTCTGGTATCATCGTGCCTTTGCCGAGACACCACAGCTGAATTTGAAGGTTGCAGTCCATAAGAGGAAGACCCACCCCTATCTCTGGATGAAGAATATTTTAAATTATCTGGGTCGGCTGATGCACTATCAGTTCTGTAAAGAGAGAAGAGTATAAGATGAGAACGTTAAATGAACATTTTCACAGCCCAAATCACAAGTCATTCCTTTATACAAGCCTCTCTTCTCTCCTTTTGAATTTTTTATATCATTATTATAAATAAGTGCTCCAGTGTCTAATTAGTCTCAGCTGGGAAGGGGCTGTCACTGGATGACGGCCCTTCTACTACTCTTGTAAAGACCAGGATTATTAGGGTGCCCAATTTAGCCCTCTGTGCTTGAGACTAGACTGGTTTTTAGCCTGAGAGTTCCATATCCTAGGAACTCCCTCAGTCCTCGGCGAACTGGGACAGTTGGTCACCCTAGTCCAGGATTCTCTTCACATGAGTTGATAAAAAGAGTAATTGTTGCTAAACTCTCCTCCCAGGAGAGGGTTAATCAGTAGAAAAATTAGTCTTCCCAGTCATAAAACTAAAAAACACTGGCAACATCAGGCAGGGGCAACGTGGCATTTTCTCTCTCACTTGAATTCGTAATCTGGTTATTTGCTGAGAAAATAAATTATAGAATGGTATCTGAAAGCAAGCTCAGTGGGATATAAGAACACATTCGCTGCAAAGTATGGTTACTTTAGTGAACTGCAATACTGAAAACTTCATGAGGACTCCTTAACTATAAAGAATAGCTATTAAAATTCTAAAAAGTGCGGAAAAGATATTAGGAATCCAATAAAGCAGAATTTGAAGGTTGCAGTCCTAATCTATTTAAAATCCAAGCACTGCTCAGAATAATCCCTGATACTTGTATATTAATAAGCAAGAGGTGCAGTCCCAGGGGTAAAGGAAGTGTCCTTATCTAAGATCGGCTCTCTGCCTCAACATCCTCATCAGTGAAATGGGGAGATGAGCTTCATAATCTCTCACGAGCCTTAATCTTCCAACCATCAATCATAAAGCACCAAGAAATAAGACACCACTATATACTCTATGGCAGCATTAAAAAAAAAAAGTTCCTCTCCTGTTATTCCTTCTGAGAGGAACAACCTTTGGGGTAGGGGGATCACTTTGATGATAGCAGAAACTAATCTATTCCTCACCCTCCGTGCCCCTCCCTCATGTATAAAAATGACTACAGTGTTTGGAAATACATTTCGAGTTTATCATCCTTTTGTTGCCCTCACCCATAAAAATGCTAAACATGAAACTCTGCACAGGCTCAAACACCCTGATCTTATCTACGGCTGCAACTGCTGTTAACATCGAATCCAGACAATAGGTCCAAATGAACGTGAATGACTAAGTGGCACAAGTCTAAATTATTCCTAAAGGCTCTCAATTTGAAACTTGATAAAATTCCGCAACCCTAGCATACTGAAACAGCTAAGGCTCCATCATGGAGTATCTTCTCCAACCATTCTGAGTTCACTAGTTGACAGACGAAGCCCAGTACTTCCAACATATGGAAAAATAAAATCTACAGAATTTCAAGAAAAAATATATGAGGATATTTTCTAAGTATACTAAGTCTATATGCATTTAAATACCTTTAACCCTAAATAGAGCATGAAAACTTTTTAAAACAAATGTAAAGATATTCCCCATAGATCTAAAAATAGCACATTAAATGTTCACCTATAATAATCCATAACATACCATTAATTTCTGAAAAGGACTGAAACGCAAAAGAGCATATGGGCTTTCCTGACAGGTTTTCAACTTGTCTGTATGTACAGCATCTAACAAAACCTGGAAGAATAAGCTGTTAGGAAATGAATAAATAAAATCTGAAACGCCAAGATAACTGAGGTCCACCAATTTTCAATTGTCTGAATGTCTTGTTTTCAGTATCGCATATACTTGTCTTGCTGTTTGTATCATTTTCTGGTGGCAAAGCAATGAACACAGACAGCAGAGAATACAGGTTTAAAAAAAGATCTGGGCTCACATCCCAGCTCCAGCATTGAAAAGGTATGTGTGACTTTGCACAATGCACTTCATCTCCAAGCCTCGGTTATGTCTTGCATAAAATGGGAATAATGCCTATCTAACATGTATAGTTGTTGTGAGGCTTAAATAAGATTATGAATTCTTGAGAAATCCTTAGCTTACAGAGTACACTGAAAGATTATGACCATGATATTAAATAAACTCAGAGTTTCCAGTCTAACAAATAATGTATAAGCAGCTCATGAGCCTGTGAAGACAATCATAAAATGAGCTTTTTATGCTTAATATATGGCAGCTGATTTCAAGTTCTTCAATGAAGAAATTAAGCAACCTACTCCTACCAACAAATTGATCTCCAACTTGGAAGTATTTGATTTCAAACTAAACTGAAAAAAACAGGAGCAACTGCCCAATTTGTTAGAAATACAGGTTTTAAAATCCCATAAGCTATGACTACAAGGATTTTTTTCTTCAGAATTTAGGTTTTCAGAAATATAACCAAAAAATTCACTAGGACAGAACCACTGTCTCAGAACTGTCTAAAAACTCTAACTGCAAACGTTTTTTTTTTTTTTAAGACAAACTGATTAAAACATTTCTAATTAGAATTCAAGTTATATGTGTTCGGAACCCAAAAGTACAAAATGGTTCAGCATTTAAACAAAATCTCTATTTCATAATATCTAGGCTGCTTAAGGTCTCAAAAAAAAAAAGTCAATATCAGGTTGTTAGCACCAACAAGATCGTCCCAGTCCAATAAACAGAAAAACGTTAAAGAGCATAAATGAACACTTGAAATAAGGCAATCAAAGGCACAAAATAGAAAAGGCAGGTTTGAACTCAAAGAGACAGGCATAAATGTTAAGGCAGTTATAAGGGCTGAAAAAGCTATCATCTGCCAGAATAAGTGTCTCAACTTAGTGATAAAAGAAAATGTATCTGTTAAGCCTAGGATCCCTAGCAAGGATCCAAAAATACCTCCACAGCCCCTTTAATACTCTAAAAATATTACGGAGAGAGAGAGAAAAAAAAGAAATGCATAAATTTCCCCAAAGTGATTAAACTGAAGTTAAAGCCTGATGTACATGCCACATGAGAGGTAAGTTTCTAAAGCTCATACCTCAAAAATCGCATACTGTATAATATGGAGCCTTTGTGATGTTTTGCATCAAGTCAATCTGTAAGACAGTAGTTACAATATTAGTGAAGGCAGTGGGTTAAAACATTTGTTGTTCAAACATGAAGCAAATACCATTCATGGGTCAGGTGCTTTTAGTCGAACTACGGCCCTCTAGATTGGCCCTCTAGATTTCATATGTTGAAGCAAAAATGGAATGGAAAGCCACTCTGTGCCTTAGAGGATAGAGAGGCTTAAGGTGGCAACCAAAATCTTTTGAGTACATAAAAGAATTTAAATGTTCACTGTAACATACAAATCACATGCAAATAGTTACCGCTCCTTTTAGTAACCTATTCTCAGTACACAAGAAATTTAAGAAATCTGAGAGGTCGTTCATTTTTGAGTGACCCAAATCCTCAGACCTCACATCAACAATCCACCATGTGTTAAGGGACAGTATCTCCTGGCTAAATGTGGTCTTGTGGTCCAGTTCTTGTAAGCATTATAAAGAACGACAAAAAAAAAAAAGAGCCACTCTGGAAGTATGAAGTCAGGGAATTCCACAAAGCACCCCGCAATGACTTGATGCAAACACCACGCCTGGTGGTGCCATGGGAGGAAGCATCATGAGGCCTCGAGTTCTTTTTGACTAGGCTTACTAAGGGATTTTGCTCTCCCGGTGAGATGAAATTTGTAATGGATATCAACCAGGAAATGAGATTTGCACTAAAGCCAATGAGGTGGGAAAGTATTTATTCTCTAAAGCAGTAGTACTCAAAGATAGTGTCACTGTCACCAAGCAGCTGCAGGATATGTTGTGAGTTTTTCTTGCTACACATACCACCTGAAAATGACTTCTCTTTTTCAGAAATTGCAAGGTGATTGCTGTGACTTCTCTTACTCACCTGTATTCAGACATGCTTTCATGAGGGATAAGAGCAAAGGTGACGACACTGTGCATAATCTCGGGCCTTGAGTGTATGTGACTTTCACATTAGAAACACTGCTCTAAAACATGAGTCCAGGGTAAAACAATTCACTCGGGAGGCTCAGGGACTTCATTTATATGAAAACTCTTCTCACAAGAGAAAACAGTAAGTGCAAATTTAATATAACAGAAGTGAACCATCATGCCAAAATTAAAAATGAGTTTACATCCATTCTGCAGTACTAAAACATTAACAGTTCATGTAATTTTTTAATGAAACTTCCTTAGCTAATTATTATATAAAATAGCAAATCTTTATTATCTATTTATGGTTCTCTTTTACCAATTCTTAACCATTACTTCGAACTCTCAACTAAACAGCCACTGTAGATGCAAAATATGAAAATATACCTATTATACAATTGCAGAGATTTTACCTTGCCCAAAGAGGTCTGGCCTTTACCCGTGGCTTCTGGAAGGTAATCTCTAATCTCTTGGAACACCATGCCTAGTAAGAGTGTTCTTTCTCACCAGGGGCTTTGGGCAACACCAGAAAGTATAGCAATGTGATTTACAGCAGCGGATTTGAGTCACAGAGGTCACCTCGATCTCCAGAAGCACTGGAGACTAAGTTCAGCCACGTGGGTGGTCAGTCATGGAGCCCCAATAAAAAACTCTGGACATCACGGCTGGTGAGCATCTATGGCTGGAAAGGCTCCATGCATACTGTCACATGTCCACACCAGGAAACAGCACTGTTCACGATCCAGGGAGGACAGGAGCTCCACATTCAGAACTTCCCTGGACTCCGCCCCACGCGCCTTTACCCTTGGCTGATTTTAACCGATATCCTTTGACTGTAATAAGCTGTAACCATGAGTGTAACGGCTTTCGATGAGCTCTGCAAGTCTTTCTGGTGAATTATCCAACCTAAGAATAGTCCTGGGGTCCTCCAAATTTGCAACTGGTGTCAGAAGTAAAGGTCCTATGGGTCACGCCTTCTTCTAATTCTGCACCTATATTTAAAATCACTGAACTACTCTATCCCAAAATTTAAAAGTTTATAAAAGTTTTAATAACATCTTTAGCAAACATACTAAGAACTGATTTTCAGTACAGTGACTCTTCAATGTTGTCGATAGAGTTCTGCTATTTTAAGCGAAATAACATATTACAAAATCAATTTTACCTAATTGATATTAAACAAGAGTTAAGGGCCTATGGCATCTCATCAACATTACAACAAAACGACATTGGGGGACTTGCTGTCATGTACATCCCTTCCAAGGAATCTCAAACATTCTCTACTGACAGACCTCTAATCAAATTAACCAGAAGAGACACAGCAAGTCACTCCAGGAGAGGGTACCACATCAGATTTTAACCTCTGCGCCATGCGCACAACTGTCTTCAGCTTGGGGGCACACTCTCCCCAGTGCTGCTCATGCTTCCCTGGCCAGGCATCTCGCCTTTCCAAAACAGCTTTCAAACTTTCTGCACCTTACTCCTTTCCTCAGCACTACCAGTGGGCGACTACAGATTCCTGCTTCATGGGAAACACAAGCCACCCTACAGCACTTTCAGTAAGAGCTTGTGATTTTGAACTCCTACCAAGTCTGGGAGGAAACTTACCCAAGCCATTTACATATTTATTAGCCACTTAATCTTTAACATAATCCTATCAGTTACCACCTTACACATGAGGTAACTCAGTTGCATAACTGACCCGAAGTTGCACAGGTGACAAAAGGCAGAGCAAGAACTCAAATTCAGTTTTAACTCTCGAGTTCAACATTCCATCATTACCTGCCAACTTCTTTCCAATAAACCTACAAATTCACCTCCATTCTCCCCATCACCCTCATCGGACGGCGCACGTGAACCTCGTACCTACAGTAACCTAACCCTCCGGATCTGCACATCCTCCTGTCTCCGGATGTGCCCTGGATCTCCCACTTCCCTACTGCTCATCACATCGTCAACGTGCGCACTCTCAAGTCTTTCTTTTAAAAAAATTGCAAATCTTAACTCCCTTTTCCTTCTAACTGTCTAGGCTCTTCACAGCCAAACCTCTTGAGGAAAATGTATCCTCCCTGCCTTCAGTCACTTTTCAACTCACTGTAGCCTGGGTTCCACCATGAGCACGCCACCGAAACGGCTCCTGCCGACGAGGAACTCCCTAATTTACCTGTCTCTAAAACCCCAGAGACTGTTTTCAGTTCTCCTGGCTCAATATCCCCTGATGACTTGCTTCTGACAACTGCCTCCTCACACTTTCTCAATACCACTCCGGGTTCTCTGAGTCATTTCAATGCTAGTGACTCTTCTTCCCAGTCCAAGTACTTTCTTCCTTCTTCACTTTCTTCTTTAACTAGCTTAGATTTATTTCATGGCCAATAACACTCCTGCCAATCCTATTAACCTCTCTTAATATTTTCCTCACACCAATCTGGCAAAACCCAACTCTGGATAAACCCAATTATCAATAATCCATCATCCATCAGTAAGATCCACATTCTCAGGGCCTGTTCATCTCCCTTTCTCTACATGTGTTATCCAGACCTTCCCCATTCTCTTCAGATTCCAAACTAGTCTCCTAAACCCCCTATACACACACACATCCTCCTCATCCCCCCCCAACTTACACATGCTCTCTATTCATACACACACAAAAAGGTACCATAACACATCTGCACCCAATTCTAGGCCTTGATGAGAATTCCACCTACTTCCATCTCTTAACTCTTTCTCCAGTGGCATCTTTCCTTTCCCACCAAAGCGAATTCTCTCCTTAAACATGTAAAATTTTTTAATGTCTCCCCTTTAAAAATGCAAAAAACATTTTTTAAAAAGCCGTAAAAACAAATAGAAAAGCATCAGCCCCACATGTCCTTCTACCAAACAACCTGCCTTTGCTCTTTACAGTCAAACTAAGAGTTGTCTCTCCTCTTCACTCCATTTCTTCACCTCTACTAGCTCCTCGATCCACACTGACCCACCTTCTGTCCCATTACTTTTGGCAAAACCAACTATGACCTCTAGGATATAGTTGCTAAATCCAGGATATAGTTCAGGCTTCTTCTTACCCTCTTGGCAGCTTTCACGGGCTGCCAAGGAGGGTTGAGCAGGTTGTGGCCCGCACAAAGATGCCTTGCAAAAGAATGAGGTGGGCTGAATGAAAACCACTTTTAAAAAGTCTTACAGTCACCCTCTGTGGTAAGACCCTGAGAGTTTAAAGTAACTGATTCTTCCCTTCCTTTAGCTCATGGGATGTCACACTCTACATTGCTCCCGACCTCTCTGGTTCTATTTTCTCAGAAGCCTTTGAAGACTTGCTCAGCCTCCTTTATCAAATAACTCAATCTTGGAGTTATCTCAAAGTCTTAGGCCCTCTTTTTATCTCCCTTTGTACTCTCTCCCTCGATCCATGCTGATGGCAGTACTCACCACCTGTTGGCCGCTGGCTCTCAAATGTAGGGCTCCATCACAGATGTCTATTCTGAGCCCTATATACCCAACTGTTTAAAAAATGATCTCAGTGTTCTAATGCTTCAAACACAACAGCTGGCCCCTTTTCTCCCAGAATCCCCATTTTAATAAATGGTACCATCGTCAGCTAGTTTCTAATAAATGGCACTGTTTGATCAGTCAGACATATGTTTCCCGCCTCCAATTCTCATCTCTATTCCATCTCTTCTCCACATTGCAGCAAAAAAATTCTTATAAATAACAAACCTGATATCCTCCCACTGCCCTTATCATCCTATGTACCTCACTCCCCCTTTCAGCCAAGTCTCTACCAACCATCCCTTTTACGCTCCATGCCTCATCATCCTGACCTTTCCCCTTGAATCACCTTGCTCAGCCCCTATCTGCCTGGAACAGCCTTGTCCTTATCCCTTGCCAGCCTTAGCTACTTTCTCTTTAACCTTCAACCTTCAGCTTTCCTATGTAAAAGTTTCTGATTCCCCTGGAGCTGGCCAGGAGTCCCTGCTATATACGTGTGCTACCAGAGAATCTAATAGTTCCCTGAGCTCGTGCACCATCTGAAAAGCTTATTTACCTGTGTTCTGCCAGAGGACTGTAAATACCCAGGAGGGGCCTGACAGCTGTGCTTCTCACTGTATCCCCGCTGTCTAGATGGCATATAGACTACATGTCACTAAATGATCGCCCATCCTCATAGGTGTGGCCTTTCTCTTGATGTGGTCCCCTAACCTAACCCAACTCTAACTTTTCTTCCAGATTCAACCCGCAGCCCACACTTCCTCTCCAAAATGTTTACTAAAATCAACAGTATTCTCTTGATCATTTACTACAAGAGTACTTTGGATTAAGATTTAACAACCCCAAAAGATGAACTAAAACGTTTCCAACCAAGTAAGAATTTACAATTTAGAAAAAAACAAAACAAAACTGTAAGGCAGTATAAATTCCAATTAGGGGTATAAAATGCTGTGGTTTTCAGAAAAAAAAGCTCATCATTCAACTCCTCCTTCAAACTCTTATAGCACTCAAAAAGTGTGTACAACGCTAGTTAGTACTTTACTAGTTATGTACTAGCTTTATTTGCTCACTCGTTTGAGATGCTAGTACTGAAGGCAGGTGTACTAACTTATACCATACACCCTTCACAGGAAGAGAACTGACAGTGGTTACTTCATGCATTGGGGAGGGCAACAGATTAGAAGATGACTATTATCCTTAAGTAAAAATTTTGTCTGAATTAAGATTTCCATAACTAAAATTTGATCTATGCATATGATCTTGAGAGTAATTTTTCTAAACACAAAAGAAAAGCCAGAAATAGAAATGGCTGGCTTCAGCAATACATTTAAATTCGGAATTTATCTACTTAATATGAATTTTAAAAATCTTACTTTTGAGCATCAAAGGACACTATCAAGAGAGTGAAAAGACAACCCACAAAATCAGAGAAAATATGTACAAATCATGTTATCTTATAAGAGGCTAGTGTCCAAAATATATAAAGAACTCCTGTAATTCAACAAAGACAAACAATCCAATCTAAAAATGGGCAAAAGCTTCAGCTAGAAATACCTCACCAAAGATATGGCCAATAAGCACATGGGAAGTTGCTCAACATCATTTGTGATAGGGAAATGCCGGTCAAATGCATGAGAAACCACATCTATGAGGATAGCCACAATTTTCTTTAAAAACAGAAAATAACTAGTACTGTGAGGATGTGGAACTCTCGTACATTATGCATGGGAACTTAAGAAAACAGTAGAACTACCCCATAACCTAGCAAATCCACTGTTAGGTATACGCCCAAAAGAACTAAAAATAGGTAGTCAAACAAAAATTTGTAAGCAAATGTCACAACATTGTTCAAAATAGCCAAAAGGCAGAAACCCAAATGTCCATCAAAGGATGAACAAAATGTGGTGCATCTCTATAATGAAATACTATTCAACCATAAAAAGGAATGGAGTACTGATCCCTGCTACAATAAGGATGAACCCTGAAAAGGTTATGCTAAATGCGAGGCCTGACACAAAAGGCTTCATATCGCATGATTCCATGTGTATGAAACGTCCACGACAGGCAAATCCACAGAGAAAGGAGACTTGTGGTTCAGAGGGGCAGGCTGGGCGGAGAGAATGCGGAGTGACTGCATAATGGGCACAAGGTTCCCATCTGAAGTGATGAAAAGTTCTGGAACTAGACAATGGTGATGGCTGCACAACATCGTGAATGTGCTTAATAACGCTATGTTGTAAAATAGTAAATTTTATGTTCATTTAGCCACAATTTAAAAAAAACTTCATAATTTTGAAAAGACAAAATTAAAGTGTGGGGGGGTGGGAGGCCAGTGGTTACCAAGGGCTAGGAGGAGAAGCTGACTGACTACCAAGTGGCACAAGGAAATTATTTGGGATGATGGAACTAGTCTGTAGCTTGATTGTGGTGGTCATAGTTCCAAAACTATATACATTTGCCAAAACTCTAAGAACTACACAGCATGTAAATTATATCTCAAGAACCTGGCTTTAAAGGAAATACATTTCTTTACAGTAAAGGTATAAAAGATAATAGACTGTTGATTTATTTCTTAACAATTCAGTATTTCACGTCTAGTATGGCCTACCATATTTGGCCGTTCTAAATGGAAAGGCAAAAATGTAGCAGTGGCTTAAAGTCTCCGTGCTTTCCAATGAAACCAAAGACTGTTAGCGTCTGAATTAATTTATCAGGCACCAGAAGGGCTGGAACTTACAGGTCCGAAAGGATGAAGGTAGCCAAGGTACAGAAAGACACAAAACAGTGCACTCATGCCAGGAAAACACAACTGTTCACTATAATAATAATAAAGGGTCTAAATTTCTAGCAAAATGGAAATTTTACTCTTTATCAATGCCTCAGAAATATCTAATAGCCCTTTAGCACTTGATGTTTTTAAAAAAGAAATGCATTTTAAGTTCTATTTTATTGCCTACCCATTTCGATAGCTTTCGAAATTGCAGCTGAATTCTTATTACCCACTGAGACAATGCAAAAAATTTAGAGTCAACACACTAAGGCTTGTAAAATCAGAAAATCACTGGCTGAGACAGAGACATGAAATCAATTGCTAATTCATTTCAAGTATTTAAGTATTCTGAGATACTGTACCTCATCTGGCATAAATTAAAATCTTACTAGGTATTAAGAATATTAGTAGCTATAAAATCTTGTATGCTTTTAATCTCCAATACAAATGTAAATCCAGTGTTTAGTATTCAACAAAAATGTGTTTATGCTAAATAATCATTCACCTAAAGGCTCCTGATCTAAGGCACCACGTTACCCTAACTCACTTTCTCCTGGCTTTTATTTTTAATCCAAGCTAGTTTACGGCCTTAGAAAGAAACCCTGCTTCCGTTCCCATTTGCATCACTTATCTTCCCCTTTTGTCAGCAAGTCCTGGAAGTACTTTAGAAACATCCCATTCAGCCTGGGAAATGGCCCAGATTGAAAGGAAATCTCTTCTTACTCCATGACCTGCCCAGCAGAGGAAGAACAAAAAGGTTGAAAGTCTACGAAGAAACATGCCCCACCCCGGGCACTTCAGTGAAAAACCACACACAGCAAGTCAGGACAGAGATCAGGAATCACTAAGAGTTAAACACTCCTGGAACCCTAAAAGACAGAGTTCTGAAACCAGACTGGGACTCGACCATCAAGGAAAAGGCAGACTGTTTCGTTATTGTAAGAAATGTGCACGACCACCTTTAAAAAGTCTTGAAAACAGGCAAATATTGACTACAGAGCTATTCTGATAGAGTTCCTCCGGCTGACATCCCAGAGGGACTGAGGCTTGCAAGCTTCTCTAACAATTACATAGCTTAAATCTTCCCATTAAAGATAATCTTAAATAATTTTAAAAAGCACTGTTCTTTAAAAATAAATGTTATGTAATAGATAACATCATTACCACTTTTTTTTTTATAAGTGAGATTGGTCAAGAAAATTGGGTCGCCAAAAATCACATGTAACACATTAAGTAAAACCAATTATGCAATTCTGATATAAGTACTTTTTAAAAAATTAATACCAAGTTAGGCACTATACTGCCACAATGGTATGGTATACCCTACAAATTTTGGACACAGTGAATGTTTTGGGGCATCAAAAGAGCAATATTTCACCATGCATCCCTAAATACGTAACACATGTTAAATGACGGCAAATACGGAAAAAGACACTTAACTGAATTTCGTATTCCACATTCATGACTCTCAACAAAGACGACATTACTAGAAATATCTTTAGGGAATTCTCAAATTATACACACATTGTCTACGGCCATGCCACCCTGAACAAGCCCAATCCCGTCTCATTTCAGAAGCTAAGCAGGGTCAGGCCTGGTTAGTACTTGGATGGGAGACCACCTAGGAAGACCAAGTGCTGTAGGCATTTAAAAAATAAAAAAAATAGGGGATTGTAAACTGACAAGGTCCTTGCAATATATAAGGTTAACCAAGGGTTGCCTGGCCTAAAAAAATAAAAAATTATACACACTACCCCTACCCTAACCTTAAAAAATAATATACCGTAGAAAGAAATCTAAAACTCTGGTTCTATTTCTAACTTTACTAACATATTTATACTAAGACAGATAGTGGATTTTTAAATGGAGTGATTCCTTTCAACGTAACTCCCAATAACTCCTTAGGACCTATCTCCTTGTATCCTGAGACAGGAAACACCAAACTGGTAAAGAAACACTTTCTGCAATCAGAGATAAAATATGTATGTTGAACTTTCCTACTTAAGCTCTGGGATCTCATTCAGGAGTGATCTTGAAATAGTAATTTCCTACTATCTAAACATAAAGAAATTCAAAGCTCTCAGATAAATCTCAAAAGATACGGTCTCCTAAATAGTTGGGAAAGGAAGGTATTTTTCACACTATCCTAACTGTAAGAAAACCTATGAAATAAAGGACATTTTGTTGTAGTTACTGAAACACACTAGTAAGCAGCAATCAACAATCAAAAATCAACGCTCCCACTGTGCTCACCTGTAGCCAGAGATCACAGAGGCATCTAAAGTATTCAGCCTTAAATTTAAGAAAGCTATGAAACAATTCAAAACCATCATGCCATCAAACCCACAAGGTCTATACAAACCCTTTTTCTTTCCTAACATTTCATACAAAACACACTTCAATTAGATTGATTTAAATGGTTTAAAATAAGAAACTTTAATAATTCTCTTTCTCAACAAGAGAAAAATCAATGTTTCTAGATATGAAGTTCCTTAGGAAACATCATTTACTCATTTTGAGTAAATTTACAGTGCCATAATTTAAAATAGTATCAAAATTTCATGATAGCTTACTACTGTAAATTTCATTAAGTCCTATCTTTGTTTACAGGATACATGTTTTTGTTTTTTGTTTTTTAAGTTCTTCAAACTATTACACTGGCAGAGTATATCCTTTCCATGATTCCATAGATTCATCTTCCCTACTCCCTTTAAAACAAACATATATATATATACATTCAACTGGGGCTGGGAAGGAAGCAATGCGGAATTCAACTGCTGTTCTTATCAGAATTAGTTCTTAAATTCCAACTATATAATAAAAGTTAAGCAGGGTACAAGGTACCTTTTAACTTACCCTTTCTCTATTTAATTCCATTTGCACCTGCCCTCCAATACATGTAGTCGCAAAGATTAGGTTATGTTTGCTAGATCAAAATTTTAACTGCTATCCAGTTCTTAAAGTGTGAATAAAAAGATGTGAAAGAAAAATAAAAAATGACACAGAGTCAAATGCCTCATCAGACCGCTTGAAACACACTTATAGCCTAATGGAAGCACAGCAGAAAATGTAGGAAGGAAACCACTGCCATACTGGGAGGCAATTAAAAGCATCTCCACCAAGATATATTTTTTTAAGTTTGCATATGAATACCAAAATGCCATACTAAAGAGAAATTTAATAATTATGAGCTTCCATTCATATGTCCTCTAAAGGCCTTGCCATAAATACTCTATGAACTTTTTAGTGCTACGCACACACAGAACAGAAAAATGAGATCTAGAGTGTGTGTGCATACGTATAGTAAATTCTAAAACTTTTTGAGGAAGAGATGAGAGGTTCCTTAAAATGCCAAATCTGATGCAAACATAGCAATATAAATAGCATTTGTGTAGCACGACAATAGTTTTGAAAGTCATTTCCCCTACTTTATCTTTGACCCTTTAACCCTACGTTTTAGGAAGGCAAGAATTACCTCCTCAGAGGGGCGGCTGGTAGAGCCCGTACAGAAGACCTTTGTCTTCGCATTCATAGTCCACTGCTACTTTCATGACACCAGCCTCTCCTAAGATAAATATTTGTGAAAAACACAGACATTCTTAAAAATAAATACACCTTAGAGAGGAATCTAAAACGCCCTGGTTCTATTTCTAACTTCTCCAATGCAATTCTACTAAGACAGCAAGTAGATTTTCAAATGGACTAAGAGAATGGGAAAACAGTGCTACTGGTACAGTTTTTATATCATCAATAAGACTACAATAAAAACAGATTATTAGCATTACAGTAATGACAGACACGAGCTAGGCTACTTTAGATAAAAGGCTTCTTTTACAAAACTTTGTTTTATAGGCCACTGATTATTCCACACACACAACTTTTATTAAGTCTAAGTTCATTTTTAATTTCAATATTTTCCCAAAAGGAACAAGATACCACATATTACAATGTTACCGATATTTCAAATGACAGAATCAATCACTTTTAACAGTCAGAATTCTAACTCAAGTCCTTCAAAAATACAAATTGTCTTCAGATGAGATTCCTTTAAACCTGACTAACAAATAAACACTAAATCTCAAGTATTATAGTTCTGCTGCTGGGATACCTGCTACATTTTTCATTTTTCTTGTTAGAAAAGAAAACCCAAGATGTGTTTTCTTTTCAATTAAATAGATATGAATTCAACTGTGCCTACTATGTGATACTGGTGCTCACCTTTGGGCCTTTTAAATCATCTAATCAGATAACAGTCCCATTCTATACAGAGAACAAAAAGTTTGACTTATTTCCTCAAATTAATAAGATTTTTTGTCTAAATTCTGGCAAATCTCAGGAAGCCAATAGAGAGGACAAAGTTTTGCCTTTTGAAATATGGATTTTAAGCTGATTATGAAAAAAAAAAAAAGAGGCAGAATGCTTGACCCTCCTCCTTTCCCGTCCAAGAGATTGAGAAAAAGACCTGCTCCAGGAAAGAAATCTTGTTCACCTTAGCTTGATTTGAATTAAGTATGGTAGAGAGGAAGGCACCAAGCAGGGGTCTGGTAGGTAGGTCATCCCCTGTGTGCCACTGAACAAGAATTTACCTGCCCTGTAAGTTCCAGTTCTTCCTCAACTACCTGGAAATTGCCTACCTCCTTTAAAAATCCCCCACCACCCCCCCTTACTCCCTTATCCAAAATGACATATATAGCCAATTTTGCCTCACTGTCCTTGGAATTTTCATGCTTATGTAAACTCCCCTTGTACAAGTATTAAAACTTGATTTTTCTCCTATTAACCTGTCTCTGTTATTTTGATTATTAGCCTAGCTAGAAGAACTTAGGAGGTGGGAGAAAAAAATATTAATTTTTTTAGCCTCTACACCAACACAGAAGACGTTATTAGGGCAATGAATATGAATTTCCAGTGTTAGAATCAAAACAAGAGTCTGGACATAAAGAAAATGTTAATACTACAGACAAGAAATTCCAGGGTTCATATTATCAGGAATATAAACCAAGGAGGCCCTCAAGAGGCTGAATAGCAAGAGTCATGGATTGCTTCATAGAACTAAAAATTCCAAGATGAAAGTTAAAATTTCAACCACACACAACTTGCATCTGTTAAAATCAGAAGATTTAAATGCCAAAGAGGAAAGAATAAAGTTTTCAATTAATACATTTAAATAAAGGGAAATTTTAAATCCAAAGAATCAGTAGAAAAATAAAATGTTGCCAATGGTGTCATATATGGAGGAAAAATACATGTCACTTAAAGTCCAAGATGTAATTTATTAATGGCAACTTTTCCCTAATCAATAGAAAAGGTATTAATATTTTGAATGTAGTAAATATTTAACAATTTTTTCAAGAAACCTAGCGACATATATACATGAGTATACAATTACCTCAGGCCACTGCAGTCATTAATTTTCTTGTGGACCTAAAAGATTGCTGATGAGGTTACTATATAAAAAAAAAGGGGTAAAGGTAAAAAGGGGTGCCTCTCCTTAGAAACAAATAGCAAAAAACAATCTATAATTCTGATACTGAAAACCTAAGATTTTTAAATAAATGCAAAAAGCCTATGAGTTTTTAAAATAATGAAACATGAGGTCCCAGACATGCTATGAATAATATGAATAGCAACATTTACCTCCAAAGGAATAATTTCTAACAGGAATACAATTCCCTTTTTTTTGAAGGACATGAAGATTAATATAAAAGTAACTCACTGTTTAGAAATCTGTTGATTCTGGAAAATCTGGGTTTCGGTCATGCCCCAATCAGCAGGCATACGACTGGCAAAGAAGTTTGCTTCCTCAGGCCATTCTGATGGAATGCCAGAAAGCTCAACCCAGTGCTTAACTTTTTAGTGATTAGACTGTTTAAAGGAGGTACGAGCAGATACAATAGATACGGAATAAGATGATGTGTAAAAGAACTCTAAATGTGAGAGCAAGGTATTTTCTTAAGACGGATAAAACCTATGAATCTTAAATGGCCACTTCAGACCACTAGAACATCGTCCCTTTGAACCTGTTTGACCAAGTTATCTAAGGTGCTATCTCACGCTAACCAGGCTGCTGCACAAGTCACAGTTCCCCTCAAAATGCCTCCTACAGTAAGTATTGTAAACTCTGAAGTGAACTCTAAATACGGAAACAAACTTGCAGAATTCTATTTTTGTGTATTTACTTGAGGATGAAAACAGAAATACCCAAAATACACACAAAAGAGTGTACTGTCTGATGCACTACAGTAAGGAAGGGATACAGAGGTAAAATGATTCTACAAGATTCACGCACACGTGAAGGTTATGTTTACTGGGGAAGACACACTGGAAAATTTCAGGTAGTGGTAAGCGCCACGAAGAAAACCAGTGAAGTGTAAGAAAACGCTGCTGCTTCCCACTGAGGGGGTGACATTTAGCTGAGACAGGATGAGAGCACCGCAGGTCAAGTACTCTGAGGAAAGCAAGCTAAGCAGCAGAGACACTGCAGAACGGTGCTTGCAAAGGCCCTAAGGCAGAAGCGAGCCTGAGGAGTGTCTCTGGGCAAGTGAGCCCCAGAAGCAGGGGAGCATCTGGTTCAGCCCTTCGGGACTTAAACTAGTTGGGGAACGAGAGCCCTCACTGAAGGGGTAAGCACAGTTAGCTTTCACTGCAGACCTGCTGTAAGGTTCAGGAGTGAGAGGGATGGAGGACAGCAGAAGTCCTAAGGAAGGCACAAGGGTTAGAGTGCTGATGGCTGGAACAAGAGCCACGCACCAGGAGGCATGGCGACAGTGGAGAAAAAAAGGCCCAAGGACCCGCAGCTCACAGGAATAAAGTCGGCGAAGCAGAGGAGCACCCGTGCCCCCAACATTTGCCCGTGGAGGCTGCGGGTGGGGCCGCCGAATGAAGCTGTTTCCTCAGGGATCTTCGGAGCAAAAGGAGTCATAGAAAATATGCTGGGGATGATGAGGTTTTCGATCCTTACAAACCATTAAGTTGGTAATAAATCTTAAGATAATATTCAAAGATTTCCTTTCTACAAAAAAAAAAATTTAAGGCAGATGCTACCTGAAGACGCCACCAGTGCTTCTTTTCGGGGGGAGGGCGGTGGGAGCGTAATCCAACTGAAAAGTCGCTGTGTATCTGCATCTTGTTTGGAGTCGTGGTTACACAGGTGTATACATTTGTCAAAATTCACAGAACTTAAAATCTATACATACATAGATTTTATCTCTAAAACGTAACACAACGGAGTTCAAAAAAGAATTCGACTAATGAAAGCACACTCAACTAACACAAGATGGAACAGAACTATTTTAAAAAACACATATGTCTCTACACCAAAAAACTATAAGATTGAACAGTTCACATCTAAATTAAAAAATTAAAAGGCAATAAGCTGAAGTAGTTCGTGTAGGAATTAAACCACAAATGTGTGTAATCTTTACTGCTGGGCCTCTAGACCAGAGACACTGTGTTTTATTTTGTAGTCCCCAGAATAAAATGGGTTCTGAGAAAACTTTAATATAGCCAAAGACAAGTAACCAAAATAATAACAACGTGAAGAGAAACTAAATAAATGACAGTTTGCATGAATTCATAAAGTAAGCCCATTGAAAGAGGCCCCAGGGGGTTATTTTAGGTGATTAGAATAGGGAAAGAAAGGCAAGAAAGCCAGTGAAGGCAGGAAACCTTAAATTAAAAAGTTGTGAGGTCTCGGTGTTCCCCAAAACACCACAAACCACACTCCATTTTATGTGTACGACCATTCCGTATAATGTAAGTGTCCTAACCTGAACTGTAAGCAGATAAAAAGTATCATTTTAGTGATCACCTTCAAAATCAAAACCAGAAAACAAGTGACCGGCTTTTGCTTATGGGAATACCCACATGTTGGGCTGAAAATATTTGTCTGAATTAAAACCATGAATTATTAACAGAATATTCAGGTCCTTAGCAGTCCCTTGACCATTCCAACTGCCTCCTAGTGTGGCTACACACAATTTTAAGCTCTCTAAATTACGTCACTTTCCTGCTGGTAAAACGTCAATGGTTCCCTAAAGTCATTCCAAATACACTTAAAATAATGATTTAAGGCCTACAGTACAGCTTTTAGCTTTCTCTCTCCTTTCTATCACTCCTCGCAAGTACCTCATTCTTCTAACCAAACTAGAAATATTTTACCAAGGACATTTTGTCATCTCCCTCCTTTCTTATGTTGTTTTTCTTTTTTTAAAGACCCCACAATTTACTGTCCAAATAGCAAACAATTTCATGGTTCCACTGCCCCCTACTTTTTCTCCTCTGACTCTCCAGGTTCTGTTACTCACATATAAAAATAATTATACTGAGAATTATATCACAATTATAATCCATATAATGCTTTACCTTTCACAAAATCATTTATCTGCCATACTAACCTAGAACCTCCTCTATCATAAAAATCCCTAAAGCATCAACATTTCCTGAATCGGAATATTTTCACTGAATTAAAATATTTCATAATCTCCTGTTATTAAAATACCCTTCAGGTATACTCCAAATTTAAAAAAGAACCAAAAGGGGGGACAAAGCTCAATTTAAAAATACAATTGCCAAATGTTTCATAAGAAATATTTTATTTTATAATGGAAAAAAAATAAACTGTCTCCCCAAATTAAACAACCATACATAATTGTCTGAAAAACAATAGTTTACTTGGAAATCTGTGGTATAGAATTGGTAATCATTAAATTCTATTTAATTAACTATGTAACTCCACTTAATTTCATCCTTTATGTATTTTACTATATTATGTATCTATGGACATCAGACAGTTCAGACTCTTAAAAGGCTGAATAGACAACTCTGACTCCAAAAATCCAGCTTCTCACAAAGTCAGACATACTAGTTTCTGGCTTTTCTATCTTTGCAGCCCTCTTCCTTGTCTTTTGGTCTGTGACAATAAAGAATAAAGGTAATTGTAATTTTGAAAACTTTAATCTGTGTACACGTTACCAAAAATGGAAGCTATTTTCAATACACAATTTCATCCTTTTAGAACTGTAGAGAGATCATATTCAGTCGTCATAAAGGCGCCCAATATATATCTGTTAAATGAATAAAGTCCTAAGACTCTCGAGTGTAGAAGTAAAATATCTGTTTGTTTTCTGTTGCCCTGAATGCTTCCTCTTGGTTGCAAATCTACATTTGACTTCAATGTCAAACCATGTCATTTCGGAATATTAAAATGTACAATAACTAAATACACATTTAATTTTAAAACAAATCATTCTGACCTCTAACTTAATTGGTACAACTAGATCACTTCCTAAAATAAAGTTAGGAAAAAGACAAGCTTTGGCGAATGGCAATGATAAAAATATCATTCATTTGCCTAATCATTCTTAAATTTTAACTGATGGTATAGTGAATGGAATGGAAGTCTATAGGCCAGTGCGGAGAAATGCTTTCTGCTAAAGGTATGCTTTGAGCAGAGGTGGGCTCGCTCTGTTCCATAAGACACTAGTCTATGCAGTGACACTTCCTGTCACTATATGTGAAATATCGTGTGTGGCCATGATTGACTTAACAGACGGTTTCCAGACTGACAAACTAACATTAAAAGAAACCAAGAAGAATTGCTTTTTAAATCCAAGTTTTCAAAACCCTAAATCTAGGAAAACAACCAAAATCAGCAAAGGAGGAATGGTACATAAAAGCAAAGAATCTTAAAAAAAAACAAAATGATTCAGATGAACCACACAAATCTGCCTGGGACATCTAGAAAATATAATTTAAACAAGAGGGAAGATCAAGTTCCATTCTGTCAGTTAACTGGTGTCTGTCACCTTTCTGAAGTGAAGAGGGGACGGAATAACAACCTCAAATTTAACTTACGAAAATTTATGACCTGGCAAACATCTGAGTTTTTTTTTTTAATTGGCTATTTAACAAAACAACTAGAGTGACCACACAAATAAAACTAAGGGATATTGTCCATTCTTCTGTTTCCTCTTCTACAAAAAACTATTTCCAACATCCTAACCAACTGTTACAAAAACAAGTGTTATCTCCCAGTATCTGTCCACCTAGGGATAAGTTCTGAAACTTTGTTACAGAGCACAGCTTCAAAAAAAAACTTACTTCCCCCCCCCCCCACACAGACACATACACACAGGGCCCACAGACCTCATAAACAGCCAAGAAATAAAGCACTTGAAAAAAAAAACATGGATAATAAAATAATCCATGCTCATATTCCATAACTATAAGCCATTCTGCTTCGTACCTTGTCAAATGAAGAAAGGTGACCCCAGTAGGTGGCTGCAACTCTGCTACTCCATCTATTTAGAACTGCAAGCTACTATTTAGTCTTTTCCAAAATTTCTAGGACTCTTTGAGAAGGGTACTTTATTTAGTCCTCTAAAGGGATACTACATCATTTTTTATATGCTGGCCCCATACTGAATAATGAAAAAAGTCCATTTTCAAAGAAGAGCTCTCACAATGTTAAATGCGAGTTCATTTACCGTCTAAAAAAAAAATCTAATTTCACACATTTCAATGAAAGTACAACTAAGAATGTCAATTACAGACAAGAATATTTAAGCTAGTCAACTGATTTCATTTAAAGCACTCACAAACCCTAAGTGGTAAAAGACAAGTAAAGCTATGCTTTTCACACAATTTTTTCAAAACTACTTAATATCTCAATTCTGGATTCAGGCATTAACTTTTAGAGTCAACTAGTATGTGTGTGGACATATAGTCAGTTCTCAACAAACACAGGACTTGGGGGAGGCATATTAAACAGAATAAGATGAATACCCCTCATTAGCCAAAAGGTTATTTTGATTTTTCCCTCGGGTCTTAAAATGTTACACACTAACATCTTACTAAGTGATTTCTTCCAAAACACAGCTGGAATTAACATGTAACCAACAGGAAGCAAAAGACCCAGCAATGGGTGTACCTTAAATGTTCCTGGACAATCATAATGCAAGTGTGCTCGAAGGTACAAAAGCTCCATGAATCAACTGACCTTAAAATACTATATACGTAGGGGATTCTAGGCACCAGGCTAAATTCTAAATTGTCTCTGAATATTACAAGCGCTTATTCAGTAAGAGGTAAGAATAAATCAGTCCTAACTTAGGCACAACTGCCCCATGATTAATCAGAAAGACCCCAAAATTATTTTTTTTTAAAGTTGATGTTCCTATTCCATTCAATTCTAACTAGGCCGTAAAGCAGTCTGAGAGCAAATCCTCCATTCGAAAAGGAAAGCCTCCAGTCCTCTAAGTGAGAGGCCCGCTGAAGTGTCCAGGTGTGAATCGCTCTCCCAGGGTAACTGTCCCTTGCTCCTGGGGGGAAACTTCAGTTCCCAGGACCATTAACGCTGTCACAGTCTCATCTCGTGCCCCTGCCTAAAGCCAGAAGAAAACCTTAAGAGTTGGGTGGGATTTTTAAGTACTAACACGTGGGGGGTCACAGAAGGCTCACAGTTAGAGAGGTCTTCCCCATGGGGGGAGAGGAGGGATGCTGAGAAGGCAAGTGACCAAGTGGGTGAAAGGGCAACAGAGGGTCCTGGACTCTCACGACCCCTCAACTCTAACCCCAGCTTGGGGGAAAGGTGGGAACTAGAAAGTGTCCCCAGCACCAGGGCCGTTTCTTCACCCTCCTTGACCCGACTCCTAGGCCGGTGCCTCCGCGGGGCGCCCCGGGTCTGCGGTCCAGCCCCGCGGGGAGAGGGGAGGCATTTAGGCCTCGCCTGCCGGCGGCCTCCCTCCCCCGGCCCGGGCGGGAGGAGACCCAGGAAGCCGCGCCCGGTTCCCGGGGGGTGGAGGGCCTAGGCCGCGCCTCCCAGCCCAGCGGCCTTAGGCCTCGGCCCGCCCGAGGCGGGGCCCAGGGGTCGGGGCGGCGGGCTGGGCGCCGGCTCACCCACCTGGGTTGCCAGTCATTCCAGCTCCGCGGGTACTTGGTGCCGCCGCCGCCGCTGCTCAGCCGAGACCCCGGGGCTCTGCGGCTCATTACCTTCCCCGACACGACATGGCCAAGCGCCGCCGCCCGAAGAAGCGCGAGTCGCCGCCCGAACCGGCCGCCGCCGACACTCCGCTCCGACCCGGGGCTGAGAAGGGAGCCGAGAAGGAGGCGGCGGGGGGCGGGGAAGGCGGACGGCCGTTCCGGGTTCCGCCTGGGCCCGCAGCGCAGGACGAGGAGGCGGGAGCGGCGCGGAGAGAGGGAGGCGGAGGAAGGGGAGGCGACGTCTCTTCCAGGGCCGTACGCGGCCCACGACGCCGGGGCCCAGAGGGCGGAGGACAGCGAGGAGGAGGCGGGTGGGCGACGGCCCTCACGCTCACACAGCCAGAGCTTCCCTGCCTCCCGGCTCCGCCCGCCGCGCGCGCGCACGGCATGCTGGGAGCGGGGGCGGGGCCGACGCCCGCCGGGGCAAGGGGCGGGGCAGGTGGGCGTGGCCAGCGGACCGCCCTCTGGCGCTCGAAGCTCGCCACCACGCCCGCGTGCCGCGCCGAGGTCCGGGCCCCGCCGCGGGGGCTCACGGGAGAGGGGATCTTCGCTACCCCACTACGCGGACACCCTCCCAGCCCGCCCCGGAAAGCACCTGACCCTCGAGGGCCGGGCGGTCAGGTGTAAACAGGCATCCAATCCAGGGCCCCGGTGCCCTTTCGCGCGCGGGCGCGCACACACACTTGCGCCTTGGGTTCACGTGCGCCTACCTTCCCCACCCTGTACGACAGAAAGTGAAAATAAGAAGAGAGCTTGAATATCCACCTACTAGCGCCCACCTGAAATGTGCCTATGGAGTCCTGACGCCTTGACCACTTATTCACATTGCAAAAATCTAAATGGAGGAAGAAGGGGTTGTACCCACGACCACCAACGCCTGTCCTCGCAACGCGAACTGTGCTTTGAAATCCTTTCACCCTAGCACTTGCCCGCCTTTCCGCCAGCAGGAGTCTGGCTAGCGGGCAACAAACCTAAGCAATATCCGCCCCCCCCACCCGCCCACAGTTTCCCCTAAAGACTTACCTAAAGAACCTAACACATAATGTGGATGCAGATACAAAGACCAAAAAATGGGCAAGGTGCACATCAAACAGGTAACAGGAATTGTCTTGAGGATGGATAGTCAAAGGGTCTTAACCTGATCTGCCCAGAGGGTCTTAATCCATTGTTTTATGTTGCAAGGAAAAAATTCTTTATCACTGTGTCATTTAAAATTATTACCAGAAGTATTTGAAGATTACAAGACGTTGATATCTCTATACACATATTCCTTCAGCCTTTGGCTCCTTGCTTATCCCCACCAACCCCTCACTAAACTATGATCCGGCCAGTTCTAAAGAAGGATGGAAAGTTAAGAGTTTCAAACGGAACTCCACCCCACCCCATCCCACCCCATCCCCCACCCCCATTCAGGAAAAAGAAACTCCTGCTGTGAGCCAGGGCTGATTACTGACTCAACAGCAGAAATTCCCACTAGGTCAGCCCCACGCATGGTCACCCACATGTGTAAAAAGGTAATTTAATATAATTTGATAATACACTTGAGTTAAGAGGGATATATCCCGCAGGAACACACACCACCCTAAAATTTATCCTTGTCCCCCACACTTTCCCACCTCCCTCCTGCTGAGGAAGGGGTATAAGGATGCTACCCATTGTTAAAGAGGCCTTATAAGAGGTGTCCTTCATAATTTCCTCTCCCCTAATATCCCGTGCAGAGAAAAAGTCCCCCTTGAATCAAGTCCCATCATTAGTGTCCCCTCCCCATATGGTCCTCTGTGGGAAACGTATTCCTGCCACATGGTGTTTCCTTTTTGTTTGTTTGCAGTTAATGTTGGATTACCTAAGCAGTAATGAATACATCACCTTCATGTAAGTTTTTAATGCACAACCTAATCATGATTTATTCCTTCATTTAACGTTCAGCAAAATTTATTGAGCGTCTGTTACCAAGCAGTTGGAGACAGGATTAGTGATCGAGGCTCAATCCTCGTCCTCATGGAACCCTTGGAGGAGCGGTCAGAAAGAGAAATCTATCATTAGAAATGACTGAAATGTTTGTTTGCCCTCTCTCCACCACCCTGCAAGCCTGTCTTGTGATCTGAAAACAAAGTTTCCTCTCCCAAAGCCTTTTCCTAATTGTGCATTCCGAATGTCCTTAGACCCATTTTCCTCAGACCCTTTACTTTCTATGCACCAGGTGAGCTGATGTTCCCCTCCTCTCTGCCCCCCTTGAGCAAATGGCTGATGTGGCCAATTAATTATTTTGACTTCCTTAACAAGCTGATCGCAATAACAACACAGTGACCAAATGAGGTCAGTTCAGATTCCAAAAGGATGTGCAGCAGAATCACTAGAACCTTAGATCCCTGGAAAAACTACAGAAGTCCTCTAACCTTTCCAAATCACACAATACCAGCAGAGTAATTTGAGGAAGGGCTCTGGGTTCAAGTTCCAACTTTTCCACTTAAAAGCCAAAGGCGCGCTTACAAACTCCTGACTCTCACAGTGTCCCAGGTTCTCCTTTGTAAAATGGACATGATAATAGTGCCAACCTCTTAAGTGTGCTGAGAAAATTAATAGAGATATTGCATGTAAAACGCTTTGCGCAGTACCTGCCACACAGTAAGCAATCAATAACTGATCGTTAAAAACACGATCTACAACTTCTCTGAAGCACACGGTTATTTTGATAATATTTGACCAAGGAAGGAGAGAGGAAAAAAAAAAAGTAACTGGCATGGATTGTGCCTAGTTGCTCAAACAATTGCCTCTTGTCATTGCTTTCTGTACTTCTCCCATAGAAATAATTTAAAACATTCAGTCCTGGCAAAGCAGTGGTGGAAAGACACAGAAGGTAAGGGACTGCCATTAGGGAACAGCTTCCTGGAAAACAATTTAACGGTGTGTTTCTAAAGGCCTAAAATTGTTAATACCTTCCCCCTCCCACCCCTCCCCTCCCACCCTCTACCCCCCCCCCCGCGCCCGAGTAATTTCACTTCTGGAATCCACCCTAAGGAAATTTGCCATACTGCAGACAAAGCAATTTTCTTAAAATAAAAATCAGATCATGTCGCCATCCTACTTCAAACCCATCAATGGTTTCCCATTCTTCTTAGAATAAAATACAGACCTGCCACTACTAAGAGCCTATCAGAACCCCTAAAAGCTGGTTTCTCCTACACTGCAAATATCCCAGATTGAATCCTAACGGTGGTTCTCAATTCTGTCTTCACAGTAAAATCCCCACGCCTACGCTGTACCCGAGGCCAATTAAATCAGAATGTCTCAGGGTGGGCCCAGGTATCAGTATTTTTTAAGACTTCCCCAAGGGATTCTGATGTGCAGTCAAGGTTTAGAAACACTATTTTTGAGTCCTTAAGCACTGAAAGAAAGTTTCTGGTGCCTCCCCCAACCTCGCCTCCCAATATACATGAGTTATACAGATAATTCTAAATCACTGGGGGAAAAGAATTGGAAGCCCAGCTTTTCCCATGGCAGCTACTTGCATACTTTAAATCTATCTATCAAATATGACCAACTCTCAAAATGTAAAAATAAAATTTTTTTTTTATTTCTTTTGATGGTTCTGCTTCACTGGTTCCGTTAGCATTTCTCTGCTTGACTCCAGCCATAGGGACCAATTTTCTGTTCCTGAAACACACCAAGCCATTCCAGCTCTGGGCTTTTTCACTTGCTGTTCCTTGTGCCTTCAATGCCTTTCTTACACTTGTTCCCCTCGGCCAACAAAACGTCAGCCAGCTATTCCATCAGCAAAAAGGATTGCAAGCCAGGATGTGCAGCCATGGCAAGCCATGCGCAAGTGTAAAGGAGAGGAAGTTCTTTTAGAGAGGGGAAGAGGAAGTTTTGGGGTGGGGGATGGTTTATAACAGTAGAGTTTCTCCCATAGGGCTTTCAAAAACCCACAGAGGATGCAAACGCTCCTCCTCCAGACCCTTCTCATTCCTGTCCTGGTTGAAGTCTCTGTCAGTCCTGCCAGTGTTCCATGGCCCATCTCATTCTGAGAGATTTTCCCTGATCGTCCAGCCCAGAAAAAGCTGGCCAATGCCCTTTCCAGGTACTGTCTGTCACATCCCCTATTTCTTTCATTGGTAGCACCCACCCACCACCATCTGCAAGTACTGGGTTTCTTTGCATATTTCTTACCTGTCTCTCTCTCTCAGGAGACGAGCTCTGTCTGTGACAGCAAAGGCCACACCTGTTCCACTTCTATCCCTTCAGCCCCCAGCCCCCAGCAAAGCACTCGAAAATAGTTGTTGAGGGGAGGAATGAAATGGAAATTGGCAAAAACGCAGACTAAGGTGAATATAAAAGTGTTATTGTCAGTTTCCTTATGAATAGCAAAAAAAACAAAAAACAAACAAACAAAAAGATATCATCTCAATGCCCAACAACAGGAAACTGATTAGGAGATGGTATGTTTGTAGCTGGAATTTTCTGCAGCCACTGAAAGTTGTATTTATGATGAAATTGGGACAATAGTACGTTAACATGGTTCTTTTTTTTTAAGCGTGGATTCAGAAGTGGGCATGTACTATGATCTCACCTCTGTTATAAAAAAGGAGTTTCATAGAAAAAAGATTAGAAGGATATGTATTCAATTTACCAAATATTGATGTTCTGTGATAAATGGGATCATGGATGATTTTTTTCCTGCTTATTGCTAGTTTCCTAATACAGAAGTGGTAGTTATAAAAAAACTTAAAAAAAAAAACACTAAAAGTGAACATTTGATAAATACGTGTTCAATGAACGGACAAAGAATGAATACTCAGTGTGGGCCTGACTCACATAGACCAATTAAATAAACTTTGGCCAAGGCATTGAGACTTAGCTTTAATAATAGCGACCAACCCTGGCTAATATTTATTGAGCATTTTCTAATGCCACGCCCTGAGCCAAGTGCTCTGTGTGGCTTACTTCACGGAATTCTCCCAAACCAAGCTAATGAGGGAGGGTTCTCTGATGCCAAGAGGAACTAAGCAGCCTGCCCAAGTCACCCCGCTGCTAGCAAGCAGAGACTGTCACAGGCAGGGATAGGAGGGACATTTGGTCCCAATCTTACATTTGTCAAAGTCCCCAGATTTAGACCTTTGACGTTCTTGCCGGCTGAGGTTATGCAGAGTCCCAGCGACACACTGAAAAAAAAAAAAGAAGTCTGGATTTTAAAACGCGTGTCCCCTGACCAGCCCACACACGTGTAGGGGCTAAGCATGAACACTTCATAATAAATGATATTATCACCTGGTGACTAGGTTATCATATTGCATTGCAGTTCCCCCCCTTGTGTTAAAAGTGTTCCATTCTAAAAAGAAAAACTCTTAAAATACACCATGCATTTTGTGCCCTGTTTGCTAGTTCTCAGATTTTCAACATGCTCAGAGCCTCAAACACAGAGAGCTCACCTGAGCCTTTCCTAATTTCTGAAAGACCCTGGCTCTAGCACTGGGAGTCCAACCGACCTCAGAGTCCTTAACCACCATGACTTTCCCAAATAGATCTCCAGATTCCTAGATAGACACCAAAATGTATATCCTGAGCAAATAAAAGATAAGGCTTTCTCTCTTTTGCTTCCTTTAATCCCCAGAGGCAGCACGGGAATCCCCAATTAGGCACCAAGCACAGGGACAGAGTTCTCAAAAGGAGAAGACTTGAGTACAAGAGCAATTTTTAAAACCCACTCTTAAAAGCAAACCCACATCTGAGACGTATTCCAAAAGATCTTTTAAAAAGAAAAAACCAGTAGCCCTCTTCCTGCTCCCAGCTAGGTAACCTTTGTCACAGGTCAGGCCCCTTTCGTCAGGGCTATTTTTACAGCGAGTTTTCAAGTTGGTGCTGGAGGAATTTGGCTGGGAAATCTCATGACACATTTGAAATAGCCACTCGGGCTGCCTCAGCTTGGGGCAAAGGCCAGGCTTCTATGAATCAGGGCACAAGACGTGCTGTCCAGTGGCTCCTGCACTCTCTCAAACAATAGGGGGGGGCGCTGATGCCCAGCCAAAGCTATTTGTGACTTAGGAAGTGGAGAAAATGCGAGAGTGAGATCCCCCGCATGCTTGGCCCTGCGGTGCCCCATTTCCGTGGTGATTCTGAAGGAGCCACCCCCTTTGCTCCTCGAGATTCAAGCAATATCAGGGACAGGTGTAAGTAAGATGCAGATTATGTAAATAAAATTTCCAGCAGCCAGTCATTGCCACCTAGTTTGTGCAGTTATCATGTAGGATTTCAAAAAGATATTCTGTGCGTGCCTGTTTCCTCTACCTAGTAAACGTCTTTCAGAAGAATCGGATTGTATGGGCCCCCAACTTTTTGCTTTCAATGCTAATTGACACAAAGCCTTGTTTGGCCAGAGAGTGCATGCACCTCCCTTTTTCTCTGGCTTTTTTAGTAAGCCTTCCTAGCAATGCAGACTTTGGTTTCCTTCCCTGTTTTAACCTGAGGCTTCTAGTGTCTTCCTTTGGGTTCTTACCCAATTCCAGCCTTCTTAAACATCTTGCCTAACGTCGGGTCAACCAGAATTGGGTTGACGAGAGAAGATATTCATGTGCGATGGGGACGGAAAGAGGAAATGTGCAGATGCAAGTTAAAACAAGGTACCTTCAGTATTTCCTGTCACCACTCAGATGTCACCCAAATCTGATGATGATGATGATGATGATGCTACGATTTATAATAACAATAGCCAACATCCGCTGGTCTCTTGTTACCCACCAGACACTGTGCTCATAGTTTTATATAACTAGCTTATTGCTCAATGAATCAAGGTAAATACGTAAAGTTGGTCACTCCTCTTATTCTCATTTCACAAGTGATGAAACAGAGGCTTCCAGAGGACACAATTTGTGCAAGGTCACATAGCCAGTACACAGGAGAGCTGAAGCTTAAACCCGCATCAGTTACCTTGCCTGTGTTCATGCTGCCCCTCTAACTTACTGAAACCAACAATCAACTTCATCCATCAGTTTGCAGGAGTAGCCCATTTTCTTGAAAGCAATCAGGTGTCACAAGTTTAATTCATTATAGCTAAAGAGTTCAAGAGTCCATCAAGAGAAGGATAAATATCTCACTCCAGAACTTCTTGCTGAAATAGAACCGTTCAGCCTCTTCGTGGACTGCTGTATGTGTCATAACTGAAATGATCCCTTTGTCCCATGCCAAGGAGGCGACCGAAAGCTTATTCTGGAAGGTTCCTTGTGCTAAAATGATTTGAAGGTCACAGTGCTTGGCACGATGGTCAGACCCTCCCCCCAGCCATACCACCTGAGAGAGGAACCTCCCTGCTGGGCCCAGGAAGAAGCTTCTCAGAAAAAGCATGCCTTGAGGTGGCTTTTGGATGCAGGGGAAGCAGATGGCTGAGTATGACATCACCTCGGGTAAGAGAAACAGAAATACGAAAATAATAGGATTGTAGGAAAATAATAGCCTAATCTCTAAATCGTCAGCAAGTGTCTGGGAAGCGTTTATTCCCAGCAAATGCCAGGGATGGAAGAGAATTAATCAATGACAACGCCTGGCCCTATTATGTTCCCCAATTTAAAAGCAGATACCACATTTTCCACCATTTTGTTAAAATAATAAAGACAACTGCCTGAAAATTTGAATTGTATTTATTTCTAACTATCGCCTTTCCTCAAACTTGGAGAGGTAAATACTATCAAATCCTCATTTTCACATAGGAAGAAACTACACTAAGAAAATGTAATAACTTGCCCCTGGCTACCCAGCTGGTAAGTGGCAGAAACTGGTCTTGAACCTTGGGCTATCTGATGTCAAGACATCCCCTACCTGTGGGGCACATTGGGAGGAACATTTTTCTGACAATCCTATAATGTGTCAAAGGATACTGTGAACAAGTAAAAAGGTGACCCATGGAAGGGAGAAAATATTTGCAAATCATATATCTGAAGAGGGGTTAATATCCATAATATGTAAAGAACTCATATAACTCAACAACAATGAACAATTAGATTTTAAAAATGAGCAAAGGACTTGAATAGGCATTTCTCTAAAGAAGACATACGAATGGCCAATAGGCATAAGAAATGGTGCTCAACATCACTAACCATTTAGGAAGTTCAAAACTACAATAAGATACCACTTTATATCCATTAGGACAGCTATTACAACTAAACAAAGAGAATAATAATGAGTCTTGCTAGGGATGTGGAGAAATTAGAACCTTTGTGCATTGCTGGTGGGCGTATAAAATGGTGCAGCCACTATGGAAAACAGTATGAAAGTTCCTCAAATAGAATTGCCATATGATACAGCAATTCTGCTTTTGGAATATACTCAAAAAAAAAAAAAAGAAAGAAAGCAGGGACTCAAACTGAAAACTATACCCACATTTATTGCATCATTATTCACAATAGCCCAAAGGGGGAAGTGACCCAGGTGTCCATCAACGGATGCACAGCTAAACAAAATGTAATACATCCACACGATATCACCCAGCCTTAAAAAGGAAGGAAATTCTGAGATACGTTACCCTATAGATGAACTCCAAAGACATTAGGCTAAGTGAAATAAGCCACACACAAACAGATGTGTACGGTATGATGCTACATGAGAAATCTAGAGCAGTCAAATTCCTAGAGACTGAAGCAGAAGGGTGTTTTCCGGGGCTGGGAGGAGTAAGAAGAATGCAGAGTGATCGTTCGACAAGTAAGAGTTTCCGTTTGGGAGGATGACAAGGTTCTGGAGATGGATGCGTGGGGATGCTAGCACAGCGATGTGAATGTACTAAACGCCTCTGAACTGTACACGTACACAGGGCATTTCACATTATTATATCTCACAATTAAAAAAAGGTAAAGAGAGAGAGAAGGAACAAGTCACAGGAACTATTTACTGCTCTCTACTTAATAACTCTGCCTTCCTAATGTTAACAGGAAAGAAAAATAACCTCTTCGATTATTAAAAATTAATTAATAATTTATTTTTAAAGGTAAGAAATAATAGATTTTTCTTGTATGTTACTTATAGAAATACTTTTCAGATTAAACGTGTTGCTAGTACCAATTTGTCCATCAGAATAGATTTGGGGAAAACTGCTGAAATCTCATTAACGGTATTCAAACTTTTTGTAAGAAAGAACATATGCCCGAGAGCGGTGGTTCGAACTGACATCGCTATGGTAGCCACTTGCCACCTGTGACTGTTGAACATTTGAAGTGTGGCTGGTTCCCACTGAGATATGCTGTAAGTAAAATATAGACCAGCTTTCAAAGACTTATTACCAAAAACAGGGTGTAAAATATTTCATTAATGATTCTTATATTGATTATATGAAGTGATAATATTTTGGATATACTGGGTTAAATAAAATGTATTATTAAAGTCGGTGTCACCTGCTTCTCTTTGTGTAAGGGATGCCTGCACTGTATCTGGGAGCTCTAGAGACACAAGCTATTTGGGGGGCCTGGGCGGCTTGTCAGCAATCTCCACTGAGAATTCTCTCTCAGGGTCTCCTCACGAGAACTAACCTTTCTATCCTTCAAATCAACTGTTGCATGTAATTGACCTTTACCTGAACACCCGAAGGAACTCCCCCTTTTCTGACCTATAGAATTATCTTAACCACATTTAAGGCACGTAAGTGTATTGAATCTTAATTCCTAATCAAATCAATATGGTTTGTAAGAAGCCTCTGATTTGGGGTGAGAAAATACACAATAAGCATTCTATACCTTCTACCTATCTATACTCATGACAGACATCAACAATCAATCACAGCACTACATCCCTACAGATAGACATTAAGAATCGATAATAGGACATGGTTTCATACTGTAGTGGTTAGCACATCTGCTCTACACACAGAATGTCCTGGGTTGGCACCCCAATGGAGCTATAGTCCATGGTCTATGGCCATTGCCACCCTGAATAAGACTGATGTCTGACCTCAGAAGCTAAGCAGGGTCAGGCCTGGTTAGTACTTGGATGGGAGACCACCTAGGAAGACCAGGTGCTGTAGGCATAAATAAAAACTAAAGTAAATTTTAAAAAATTCGATCATAGCATATTTCACCCACCCCCCCAAGCTCATTGAAGGTCTTATTGTCCTTTTCAATACAGACCTCCAGACAGCTACTACCATTGATCAGAGCTATCATGACAGAAGAAACCTACCTGCCATTTCTGTAATAGAGTCACTTGGTGAACAGGATTGATAGAGGGAATTCAGCAAACAGACACAAGTTTAAATTTCTCTCTCTTTGCATCGCAGGCTATGTAACAAAAAAAAAAAATGAGTCTGATAAATGGATTTATTAATAGTGGCCTTCAATAGAAACATGGGAATTATCTACATACTTAGACACACTATCATTAAATATTCAACGAAAATGGATTCCCTGGACAAATAAGTGGGAAACACTGAGTTTATAAAAAGAATGATTTATTGTGACTCTCCAAGGTGATCTAGTGTGCTTCCCAATCTATCCGACATAGAGTCCTATTTTCGTATCTTAAGGAGCTATGTTCTAAGAAGCGTATTTTAAGAAATACTGTTCCAAAGATTAAGGCTTATGTTTTATTTTTGAAAATGGGGAAGAGGAATGACATGATGCCACTTGAAACCCAGGCATTTGTTGCCATCAGTTATGTGATGGTAACAGGCAAGAGATGAATTGTTATGGTTATTTAGAGTGGAAGACAACTAGACGTGGCCTGACCCAACCTTTGCTGATGAAGAAACTGAGGCTCAAGGAGCTTACGTGTCCTGCCCACGGTCACCAAGCACATCAGCATCTAACAAAATTGGAAAGCTTTAAAAAATAAAATCAAATCCGAAGCGGCTCAGAACTATCACCTCCATAATCTCATGTCCCATAGTATACCCTCATCTATCATTTGTTTACCTGCAAGAGAAAAATCACACTTTGCAGGAGGGCTGTGGATATACACTCCTTTCAGCCAAACAGAAAGAGAGAAGAGATTTATTACGGCAGAGAGCAATTGAGCCTTCAGATCTCACTCGGCCTTCCCGAGGAAGCCGAGCGAAGTGAAAGTTCATGTTGGAGCTCTTTACTCAAGTCTCAGTAAGACGCGCAATCTTTCTGAGTCTTGGTAGTTTCATCTGTTACATTACAAACTCCTTGGAGTTAGGGGTCGGGTCTGATGAAAATTATGCAGTAGCAATTCTTAACTTGTAAGCAGTAGGTTGTGTTCCCAAGGTGGATGCCTCAGAGCTTGTTTCCCATGGAGACGGCATCCTGGCAATTCTGAAAAAGCCATTTAAACAATAGGATGGTTTAAATGATTGCACAATTGCTTCTTCTTCTTTTTTTTTAATCAAAGAGCAACACTGATGTGATACAAATACAACAGAAAAGGCTCTTTCAGGTTATTTTTTACAATTGATGTTACAAGGATTTTTGCTTGTTGTGTGTTGTGCTTGAGATTCTAGGGCAGGTTTATTTAGACTAAGAGCCAGAACTGCATACTTGATTCTGAAGGGTGCTTCTAGGGATGTTTGAGGGCCTTTAAGATGGATGATTCTAGGTTTTTTAATTTGTCTAATTGCACTTAAAAACATATAACTTTCCTTTTTCTGGAGCCTATAATCTCCAACATTGTTTTCACACTTAGGCTCAACGTACCATCCTTAGGCTGATGACTCTCAAATTTGCATCTTTAGATTACATTCTTATCAATTCCGCTTCATACTTGGCACTTGTGCTCAGTGAGTGATCTCATACGCGTCTTGACTATCATGTGGTCAAAACAGAACTCTTGACTCAAATTTGCTTCCTTGCAAGCCTTCCCTATATCAATCAATGACATTGCCATACACTGATTTCTCAGGAACCTCATTATCTATTGGGGCATCTCACTGAGCTCTCCCACTTGCTCACCTAGAGTAGAAACCCCATCTCATTCTTTTTTTAAAATCAATTACGATTCCTGGCTTATAATGGGTCCTTAAATATTTATCGAAAGACTAAACCAGAGACACAGATAAGACCACACAAAAAACAATAGCTACATTAAAAAGGGAGAATTGGAATTCTACAAGAGTCCAGGATAGCCCTTAGTCTAGAGGTCATTACTTGGCTGGTCCCAGGTGGACTATGGTCTCAGGAGTACTTTGTGCAGTTTCCAAATTCTGCAAACAGAAACAAAACAAAACAAAAGTTATATATTCGTTCCCAACATTCAAAAATTGGGAAATTGCGAAAAGCCACGTGTGTGTGTGCGTGTGTGTGTGTGTGTGTATTTTTTTTACTTCCCTTGAAATCCGGTATCACGGGACCCATATTCCCACAGGTTAAAAGGAGAGGAAGGATGAGCAGCATCTGCCCTTAGTCCCATTCGGATGTCCACCCTGGCTCCTGTAGACGTTTGAATTTGCAACCTCAACTGTCGTTATTACGGAAGCGCGACGACCGAGGCCCAGGATAGCAAAGGGACTTGCTATGAGGGACCCAGGTGTCCCCGCTTCCAGCCATGACATCTTTCCGTGCCCCCCCCCCAGCACAAGACACGCAGGCGTTCTGAAGATCCTGTTGGTCACGACTACGCATAAACGCATAGATGACAGAGATGAGTGTACAGCCACATCTCACTCTCAAGATGATGGAAAAGACTATGGGGATTGGGTAATAAAACAAAAAAGAGATCTTGTCAGCTACAAAAAATTTGCAAGGCAATAAAGTTTCCATTGTCTTTTGTCACAACCCTGGCCTATTCTCATCTGGAGCTCTTTTCACTTCCTTAAGAAAATAGTCAGCCCAAGTTAATATTTATTCCAATTCTGAGTCAGCGTTGGTTTCACTTACTAAATCACTGGTCTGTGATCGGTAAGAAATGAATGAAAGAAGAAATGGAGGGTGGGGCGGACAGAGAATAAGGAACAACTGGGTCTACGGCCACGCCACCCTGAACGAGCCCGATCCCATCTGATCTCGGAAGCTAAGCAGGGTCAGGCCTGGTTTGTACTTGGATGGGAGACCACCTAGGAAGACCAGGTGCTGTAGGCGTAAAAAATAAAAAATTAAATTAAAAAATAAGGGATTGTAAACTGACCAAAAAAACAAAAGCAGCATCCTCTGGTCCCAGTTCAGGAAATCGTGAACCTATAAGTCAGAAGCTTCAGGCATAGATTTCAGATTGCTTTTTTTTTTTTTCTTTTTTTGTACCCCGGGCCAGTGCGCATCACATTTCACTGTGTGCTTGGGATCTTGCCAAAGCGCAGACTGAGTCAGCAGGTCTGGGCTGAGGCCTGAGAGTCTGCATTTCTGGCAAGCCCCCAGGGGACACTGATACTGCAGGTCCAGATACCACACAGCCTTGAGCAGCCAGGCCCGAGAGCAGACAGATGCCTGGCTCTCCAACGCCTGCCCTCTGAGTCACCTGGGGGATCTTTAAGAACTACTGATACTTGGGTCTCACTGCCAGATTCTGATTTACTTAGTGTGGGTGCAGCCGGGGCAGGAGGATCTTTCAAAGCTTCCCAGGGTGGTGATTCTCTACCTGTAGGGTGTATCGGGGTCACCTGGAGGGTCTGTGAAAACACACAGATTGCTGGGGCCCACCCTATCCGGTTTCAGATGGTCTGGGTGGGGCCTGAGAATTTGCATTCTGCCAGGTGCTTCTCGTGCTGCTGGTTGGGAGAACCACCACCTGTCGCTGAGGAAGAGGAGAGAGACCACACAGACGGCAGCTGTGTCGCCGAGGGGAGGCCCTGGTGCTCACGTAAGCAAAAGAGCTTCAGTAAACCTAAACGGGCCAGCGTGCAAAGAAGCTCTGTTTGTTAGCTGCCCTCTCGCCTCCTGGAGAGGACTGCCCACCAATCACAGCCAGCCTATGGCCCCTGACTGATGCCACAAGACTTGCCAGCTCTCCAACCTGTCCACGCCATGTGGACAACATCCTTTGCCATATTTCAGACCAGTTGTAGCCCCTGTAAAATATAGGGTGGTGGCCTCGTCCCCAGAGAGCTGGTGCTGACAGGGAAGGTGAATGTCTGCACCTGGGCACGCTGGAGGTCTCCCACCAAGTCTGGATGATCCCATCCAGCTACCTGGGGGCTCGGCAAAGGGTGGAGGGCTACTCTATAACCACAGGGACATCGAGAGGTGGAAGAAAAAGTAAGAATTCTCTTTTGGGGACCAGATGGAAAAATCAGAATTATCCCTAAAAGAAACCCAAAAACAAACAAAAAAATAAAAAACACTGAGCTTCTTACTCCAGAGTTATTTTCCAAATCAGTATGATCTTTTTCCAGCTTTTAATTTTCTTTTTTACGTTAAAAATAAGAAAAAGGCTGCAGATTCGCAACTAAGCTTCAAGATGGAAGACAAGGGAGGCCCAGCAGATTTTTTTAAATATTCATTTTTATCTTCCCCACCCCAATTTTTTTCTTTACCTGTTTATTGTCTTTCGGGGACATACGCATCATCAGGAGTCTGAATTAAGTAGCACTTTTTAAAAACTGAAATGTATTTGATATGTAACACTGCATAAATTTAAGACGTACAACGTGTTGATTTAGTTCATTTATCTGTTGTAATATTATTACCATTGTAGCGATAACGAGTGCTTCTATCACGTCATATAATTATCATTTCCATTTAGTAGTTGGAACAATTAACATCTAGTTTCACAGCAAATCTGACAATATTGTTGTCTATAGTCACTGTGTTGTGCGTTAGATCTGTAGGACTTAGCTTGTTGCGAGTCTGCTTAATCCTTAGAATAAAATAGCGTCAGAAATGAGGGAAGGAGGCTACCATTTATCAAGCGCCTACTACGTCTCAGGGATTCCACAAACCTCTTTGTCTTCATTAGTTTACAGATTGTGGTAGAAAGCTCCGTTGATCACCAGGAGTTATTTCTATCTGGAATTTCTTTGGAAAAAAAAATTTTTTTTAATCCAAATCATCTGCTCAGATAAAGCATTCTCACGAGCAAATGATGCAGATATTAAAGCAACACGTAGAGCTGGGAATGTATGTGGGCCATTAAGCCATTGAAACTTTGGGGACCCGCAATGGTGGCCATTAAAACTCCTGCTGAGAACTGCTTATTTAATGACACCACAAACAAGTTTTAGCAATTGCTTCTAATGGTTTTTCCAGGCCTGTGGGGGACCCAGGCAGGGTTGGTGGCTGGTAAGGCTAATTTTTGCCTGTTGGCAGAGATTTTAAGTTTCGTTTTACGTAAACTATAAATTATATAGCAAGATGAAGCCATGACTTCAGCAAAGACCAATTCTTTTCCCCTTCCTAAATACTATATCAAACATTGGCCTCGAAAATGACTATATGTTCGTTTATTTAATAGATATGTTTTGGGACCCACTACGTGCCAGACGCTGAGTTTACAATGGCGAACAGAACAGGACATCATCCCTGCCTTCCAAGAGCTTTGGAACCCACACGAGAAATGGATACACGTAAATATACAACCCCAGGCTGTGTATTGAGGCTTGTCTCTTTGCCGCAGAGATACAAACCCAAGGGGTACGTGTGAGGGGACGAGAACGGGGAGATCATTTCTGTCGGAAGGCCGGGGAAAGTGGTTTCGGGGTGGGGGGAGGCAAGGGCGGCAGGTGAGGAGTGCGTGAGCGGGAAGAGCATTCTGGCTAGATGTGAAAGGGCCTCGGGGTGGGAGAGAATATGGCCACTTCTGAGAACTGAAATGAGAACAGTGTAGGAAAGAGGATGGATTAGTCATGGCTCTCCGGAGAAAGAAAACCAATAGGAGAGAGTGATATATGAAGAAGAGGTGTGCGCGCGCGCGCGCGAGAGAGAGAGAGAGAGAGAGAGAGAGAGACTTATTGTAAGGAATTGGCTCACACAATCATGGAGGCTGAGAAGCCCCACATTCCGCTGGAAGCCCAGGAAAGCCAGGGGTGTCGTTCCAATTCAAGCCTAAGAACCAGGAGAGCCAACAGTCTAAAGTTCTCATCCAAAGGCAAGAGAGGACTGACATCCCAGCTCAGCAGTTGAGCAGAAAGTGAGAACTCTCCCTTCCTCTGCCTTTTTGGGCTAGCCATGCCTTCAACTGATTAGGTGAGGCCCACCCATATTAGGGAGGGCAATCTGCTCGTCTACTGAATCAGACGCTAATCTCTTCTAGAAACATCCTCACAGACGCACCAGAATCATGTTTAACTAGGGATCTGGGCATCCTGTGGCCCAGCCAAGTTGTCACACAAAATTAACCATCGCAGAGGACGACAGCCAGAAGAGGCACGAGAGGAGGGCAGGGATGTGTGGGTGGTACTGTGTCAACGCGCTGAAGTTGGAAATGCTTCCTAGAATCCTCTTCCCTGTCAAGAGTGGCTGGAAGAAGCGACAGCAGCCCTCACGGAAGATCACCGCCATCACCGTGGTCAGGTGCGGTGACAGACAGACACAGAGATGCCTGCGGGGTCCGCCTGTCCTCGCTCTCCTCTGCTCTGCATCCGGCTCTCTCCAGACTGCCGACCTCGTTGACCGACAGCAGGCCGTGTCTCACCACCAGGAGCTTGGTGGCGGTAACTACTTGGAGGCACGGCCTGCTATGAAGCCTTCCCTTGGCCGAATTTTATTTTGGTAGCCAAATGCGCTCGTCTGGTCAGATGGACAGGCCAGAAGCTCCTATGACCCCCCGGGCTGCCCTCTCAAACTGTCCATTCCTCGCCTCCTCCTGCGTCTCTATAAGGTCTAATTCCTGGAATAAACCTTTTCCCCCATACTCCGTAGTGTCTCCGCATTGATGGATATGATGGACCAGGCTACGTGGGCCAAGGTGAAGGCCAAGGGAAGCTAGCGAAGGCCCTGAGCCAGGCATTTGGCCTATAGCTGTGGCTGGGGCTCCTCTGACTACGGCCAGGGTTCAAGATCCGTGGGATTCTACACAGAGCAGGGCACCTACGAGACTACCTTCCCAACCTGCCCCGCAGCCGGTCGGTCCCCTGGGCCTGCCCACCTCCAGGCAAGTGGGTGTTATGACTTTGCTCCTGAGTTTGACAGGAAGAGGTGCTGTTTCTAGCTAACAAGTCAGTAGAAGGATTTCTGAGCAAGAGAAAAGACTCCAGTCCTCGGCGGCAGTGTTTACATGCAACGGCTTTGAGGCGGGCGAGGAACAGGTTAACTGCGCTGACTGTTGGACCCAGAGCAGCTGGTCCGCTGTCCTCCTGCCGTGGGCATGCCCGGGGCTCCAGGGGTGAGCCCTGTGTAACCGGCTGAAGCGAGCAACAGTGGCTACACTTCAGAATCAACTGGGGGGCTTTCAAAATATCTAGATGTTTCACGGCAGACCGTTTAAACCCGATTTCTGGGGGTGAGGCCCAGACACCTTTTTTTTTTTTTTTTTTTTTTTTTTTTTTAGAGTCCAAAGCGATTCTGAGAAGCGGCCAGGGTTGTGAAACCATGTTACGAGGAGACCCATGGCCAGAGCTGGCCCTCTGCCTGTTTTCGTGTGGCCTGTAAGCGAAGAATGGCTTTTACACGTCGAAAAATTGCCGGGGAAAAGTGAAAGGATACTATTTGATGACGCGTGAAAAATGATAAAATTCAAACTTTCGGAGCTTATATTGAAACGGGGCCGTGACCCGTGCTCATTTGCCTATGAATCGCGGTACGAGAGCAGAGTTGGGTAGTACGTGGCCAGCAGAGCCTCCAATATTTACGCTCTGGCCCTTTACAGAACAAGGCTGTTGGTTAAGAGAATAGGATTTCGAATCGAATAAAGTGAGGCTGGAATCCCAGACCCGCTATTGGCCATCAGAGAGAAGCTGGGCAAATTACGAGACCTCTCTGTAAGACAGGGGGACGGATGGTGAAGATTAGGTGACTATGCACAGCTCACAACTTCGTGCCTAGAAAGATCGGGATAAATGTACCCGACAGAAGAGTGAGACCAAAAATCACCCTTTTTGAAATCGATAGTGGTTTTCAATGAAGAATGTACAAAGAACCAGGTTCTTTAACTGCAGAAGAAATGTTTACTGGTACTCCCTTAAAGAGGTTACATGATGGTGTCGTTAAAGTCACTTTGCAATAACAATTCAAATTGAGTCACTGTTCTACATTAGGTATCTTTTAAATGGGAAAACAATAATATTCGCCAAATACAAAATCACCTTTTTACTCATCGTTATTAATTATTGTCTTTGTTATCACGTCAAAGCCTTGGCAATAATAACCCACTTAGCATGAATAATAATTTAGTTTGCTTAGAAAGTGAACCGTCCATACTGAGTGAATGCTGTCTTTTCTATGACATCACTTCATATTTTACCTTTGAATTTCATCAGTCATCCAGGGGCTGATATTCTCATTTAAAAAAAAAAAAGGGGGTTTTTTCCCCATGTTTGATCAAAATTGGCTAAATAAAAGACTTGGCTTCAGATAGTTTTAATCTCATGTCATCTTTAGAACTGCTCAGGCGCTTAAAATATACAGAAAATGGACCATTTTAACCATTTTTAAGTGCATGGTTGTGTGGCATTAACTACGCTGACAACATTATGCGGCCACCACCACTATCTAGTTCCAGGACTTTTTCATCACCCGCGAAAGAAAGCTGGTACCCCACTCCCCGTCGCCTGAGTCCCAGACAACCACGGATGATGCGTGTTCTCGCCCTGTGAATTTGCCTAGTCCGGATACTGCATTTAAGGGGGACCGTACGCTACGGAGGCATTTGTGCCTGGCTTCCCTCGTGCTATATCCTGTTTTTAAGGTTCGTCCACGTTGTGTTGCAGCTGGTTATCAGTACGTCCCTCCTTTTTGTAGCTGAATACTCTTTCATCATATGGATAAGCCGCGATGTGTGTATTCATTCGTCCAATGGTCGGCATTTGGGTTGTTTTCCGCCTCGGGGCTGCTGTGAACGGCGCTGTGATGGACGCTCAGGTCCGTGTCTTCGTTTGAAAATCTGTTGTGGCTCTAGTAACAAGACCCTTTCGGACATTGCTAAGTGTCTTTGAAAAAAAAAAAAATGAACTCGTCGATAGGAGAGTAAAGAACCCAGGCGTGGGTGGAAGGGTCTTGATGATGAAGCGTTTGTTTGCTGGCTCGTCCCTTGAATTGAAAGGGACGCCAGTTCCGGGCTGTGTCTGCTGTGTTCACTGCTGCACTCTGAGAGCTTTAATACACAGACAATGGCCTGGCCACATATGAAAACAGAACTCTGACCCCTGATCTGTCACCACCAGCCCAGGAAAGCCAGCCATTATCTACCTCACCAGCCCAGGGAGCCAGCCCGCTATCTCTACGTCAGACCTGGAGGAAGTCAGACCAACGTCCAAACCAGCCCAGGAAGCCAAACACTAACCCTTGTACCGATCGGCCCCGAACGGCCAGAACTTGATCGATAACTGACAGCTCCCCGACTTTTGTCCCCACTTCTAATTTAGGACCAACCGGAGGAAGCCACACGTGGGCTCCTAAGCGTGGAGGATGTCCCACCTCTACTTAGCCCGCCTCCCGCTTTCCCACGCCGACGGCTGTCACTCAGGCTACGCCTGGATCCTTCCCTTTTGTGACTAGAAAGCGTTCTGGCTCTCTGCCTGCCCGAGAGTCTGTGCCAAAACACATGCGATGGTGGCCGACCCCCTGCCCTAGCAAGCTCTGAGTAAACAGCGTCCGTCTGTCCTCCTTTGGATCATCTCGGTCTGTTTCTACGACCTCCATCCACCGGACAGGGCCTGGCAAACACGGGGCGTCTGGACGGTCACTGCTGGCAATGTGAACACACCCTGCTGAGGAGGGGTCGGCTGCAGTGTTTTCAAATCCCCTGCCGGGACCCTGAGCCCAGCACACTCTCTGGTCTTAATGGAAGCCTCACCTTCTCTCCAGAACACCAGACCTGCCCACTGCACATCTCTACCTGGACGCCCACAGGCCCCTGGGACTCAATGTGGCCCCGACCTGCTGGTCACCTCCCTCCTCCTCCTCCAAGCTCCCAGGATGCCCACGGAGTGCTCCAGCTTGGGACATGGGAGTCAGCCTACCTCCTCCCTCTCACGCTCTGCAGCCGATAACCCGTCCGTGAGTCCTGTTGCTTCTAGCCACCCCTCCTCCCGCTCCATTCCTGGGTCGGGCCTTCATTGCAGCCACAGCCCAGAACTGGTCTAGCTGCCTTCCGCTGGCCTCCTTTGAAACAGCCAGGGCACATTCCCCAAACGAGCCATTTCTGACCAGGAAACTCCCCTGCATAGCAGCTACTCTTGGTCACCATCAGGTCAGAGTCTCAACATAAGAGAAGAGGCTTTCTGGAGCCCCCCTGACCGGGCCCTACGCGCCTTTCTAGCTTTCATGCTAGTACAGCCTACATCCTAACCTTGAGCACACAGCGGCACTCCCTGCCCTCCCCCTCACCCGGCTGCTGCCTCTGCCAGGCACACCTCCCTCCCTCCCTCCCTCCCCCTGCCTACTTGGCAGGTGGCTCCTCTTCTTCAAGCCTCTTGGCTGCTCCCACAATTCCCTCCTGACACCTGATCGCTCTGGGCTCATGACACCAGGATGAGACTCGCTGGTCAGCCCCTTCTCTTCCCGTCATTGTATACATTCCTGGAGGACAGGAATTGTCCTCTTTAACCTCTGTCACCTCAGAACCAAACATAATGCGGATATCAAAATGTTGATATTTGTTGACCAAAGAAATGTTTGCTAAAGAAAAGAGCTATGTCAGGGTAGGCATATCCAGCAGGGTTTAGGACCAATAGCGAAACAGGGGGACCCTCCTCCCCAAACTATCGGGAAAGAATTCGATATTTGATAGTTGCATAAAAGCAATGAAATCATCATTCTAAGAAAACGAGGAAATGGCAAATTTGTTGAACTTCCTTACGTTCCTTTTGCTATCTAGGCTTTTTTTTTTTTTAATTGTAATGGTCTCAATTTTACTTTAATAGTCGACACATGAAACTTGCTCTGAAATAAATTTTAGGAATATTGAGGATACGAACAATTCTACAACCTTTGATTAGCTTTTTTTATTAGGACCCATGGGAGAGACGCCTTTCATACTTCTTCCTCCCTTTTAAAAACCATCGTAACCTCTATTGAATAAATATATGTTTTTTTGTCCTGTGCTTCTCTCTTTGCCTGGCCTCCGTGAAGCTCAGAGCTGAATTTGTGGCCCATTTTCATAATTATACAGTATCCTGGGCATGAATTTCTGACCAATAACTTTGCAATTATTAAACCCTGATTTGAATTCTTGATTTATTTTCTTTCTCAAGCTTTACTGTGGTTTTTAAAATTTTTAAATTAATAGACTGTCTTTTAGAGCCATTTTACAGAAATGTCAGGCTTACAGAAAAATTGAGCAGAGAAAATACAGGGAGTTTCCCATAAACCCGCTCTCCTTAAATTTCCCCTCTTACTAACAGTTTGCATTGGTGGGGTGCACACGTTACAGCTGATGTGATGACCTAATATCGCCCTGTTATTACAGTAGAGTTCATTCTCTGCGATGTGTAAGTCCATGCGTTTTGACGAATGCCGAATGCCATGCGGCCGTCATTTGGGTATCTCGCACAGCAGTTTCACTGCCCTAAAAATTCCCGGTGATTCACCGATCTCTCTCTCCCCCGCCCCCTCGCTCTACATCTATTTTGAACTTACATAAGAGAAAGGACAGAGAAGACTCCTGACCATTTCCTCCTAACATCTGATCACGCAAACTTGCAAACGTCCCTAACGGTTGGAACAATGATATCCTGCACACCAGTATACCTTCCACCCGGATTCAACGATCGTTAACGGTTTTGCCCTCTGCGATTGATTTATTTTGTGTTAGTTGACTGATTTATTTATTTATGTATTTCCTGAACCCTCCGAAAGTCAGTTGCAGTCATTGCGAAAATCCCTCAATATTTCCACATGCATCTTGTAGGAATAAAAGACACTCTCCTGCACAATCCCCATGCCATTGTCACACCTAAGGAAATGAACAATGATTCTGTACTGTCACCTAATATCCAGTCCATATTCGCATTTCTCCAGTTGTCTTCAGAATGCCAATGGCAGCCGCTTTGTTTCTGCAAACCAGGGTGCCATTACAATTCATGTTTGGCATGCATCCTTGTCTCCTTAGTCCCTTTTCATTAGAAAATAGTCCTCATCTCGATCTCTCTCTCTCTTTTTTTTTTTTTGGCATCAACTTTTTAAAACTGTAATGTAGACATAACACAAATTTGCCATCTTAATTATTTTTAAGTGACCAGCTCAGTGGCGTTAATTAAGTACGTCCCTATTGCTGTACAATCATCACCACCATCATCTCTAGACCTTTCTTCATCTTGTAGAACTGAAACTCTTTGCCCATTAAGCAGTAACTCCCCATTTTTCCCCTCCTAGCTTCTGGCAACCACCAATCTACTTTCTGAATGACATGGACTTCTATTTTTGACATCCGAAAAAGCTGGATATATGTAATGGATACATCTTGATGAGTTTGAAGGTTAAGCACATACAGTGCTGTAAACATAACCATCACCTCTAAAAGTTTCCTCCCTCTGTCTTTTTTTTCGTGTGTGTGGTAAGAATATTTAACATGAGATCTACCCTCTTAACAAATTTAGAAAAAATGATACAGTACCATTAACTAGAGCCACCAGGCACTACATGCAATATGCTGTAAGGTACATCTTTAGAATGTATTCATCTTACATAACTGAAACTAGACACCTTTTAGCCAACACCTCCCGGAACGCCCCTCCATCTAGTCCCTGGAAACCACCATTCTACTCGGTGATTCTATGCGTGTGAGTGTTTTTGATTCCTGCTATCAGTGGGATCACATAGTATTTTTTTCTTTTGTGTCCGGCTTATTTCACCTGGCAGAACATCCTCAAAGTTCATCCATGTCGTAGAATTAATACCAACCCTTTTAAAACTCTTCCAGAAAAACAGAAGGCGAGGGAATGCGCCCAAACTCATCGTAGGAGGCCAGCATCACTCTGATACCAAAGCTGGACAAAGATGTTCCAAGAAAACAAAACTATAGGCTAACATCCTTGATGAATATAGATGCAAAAATCCTCAAAACATGAGCAGACCAAACTCAACAGCACATTAAAAGACTCATACACAGTGAACAAGTTGGATCTAGCCCTGAGATGCAAGGATGGTTTAATATACCCAAATCAATCAATAAAGATACATCACATTAACAGAATGAAGGATAAAAATCAAATGAGCATCTCAATTGATACAGAAAAAGCATTTGACAAAATCCAACACTCTTTTATGATTATATATATATATATATATATATATATATATATATATATATCTGCAAATTAGGTAATAAAAGAACTTCCTCAACACAATAAAAGCCATATATGGAAAGCCCACGGCTAACATGCTCAGTGGTAAAAATCTGAAAGCTTTTATTCTAAAATCTAGAGCAAGGCAAAGATCCCCACTCTCACCATTTCTATTCAACACAGTACTGGAAGTCCTAGTCACAGCAAATAGATATGAAAAAGAAATAAAAGGCATCTAAATTGAAAAGGAAGAAGCAAAATTATCTCTATTTTCAGATGACATAATCTTATTGGAAGAAAATCCTAAAGCTTCTACCAAAAAAAAAAAAAAAAACCACAAACCATTAGAACTAATACATGAATTCGTAAAGCTGTTAGGATAGAAAATCAACATACAAAAATCAGTAGCGTTTCTTTACACTAACGATGAACTTTCTGAAATGAATGGCATTGACTTTTGAGAAAATCATGCCAGTTGTCATGAAAAATGGCCCACCTTCGAAATGTGAGTTGCTTCTTCCTGGTGTTAACTCTCTTCTCTGTATTTCTAGCAAACTGGAAATTAGTTCTAGAGGCTTGGTAGGATCCAGGCTGTTTTGGGGGGCAAGGACACGTGACAGGTGACATGTCCCTCAGAGTGTATCACCTTAGGGAGACACGCAGCATTACCTGCAATAATTTCCAGGGGCGCAAGGCCCCTGAAGGATTCTCCCAGCCCGAGTGGAATGAAATCTCTTCTCTAGTCCCATCCCAAGTGTCTCCAGTTGATGCCTGTATAGTTCCCACAGTTGTCTCCAGCAAACTTCATCCTGTATCGCCTCCCAGCCACCGTGTCCTGCCTTCAAACCCAACATTAACCTTTCGCAGCTCCAGGATGAGACGGAAATACTTGATTAAATTAGCTGCAAGCACCCCGTTACCCCTACCTGTATTCAAAAAGACTGCTTTAATCTCAGGATGTATTTGTATCCTTTCGTTTTTGATCGCTAAATGGATATGAAGTTCTTTGCTTTGATTTTTATTATCCTGGGTCGAAGCAGACAATTTCAGAAAATTTCAAAGAGCCGTCTTAAGATCTGGTCCCAAATTCAACCATTATCTCTAGTTCCTTAATCATAAACATAAATGTCTAAATTGGCTTAAATTCTGTGCAGAAGAAAAGACTAATGAAAAACACTCACATGTCTCTGCAGAAGTTTGCAAAGGTTGGAACAGGGGGCTGGTAATAATGATTATAATGATTTTATAATTATAAAAATAACTACTATTTACTGGACACCTGCCACATGGCTGGCTGCATGCCTTTTTTTTTTTTCTATCACCAGTTCTCTGATTTTCCAACACCAAGTGGCTCTCCAATAGTTCATTTCAATTCTAACACTACCTGGATTTAGTATCAAGTCGTGGATGATAAGCTAAAGGGCTCAGTCCCACAAGACCACCCCAACTTTAGATGCCAGTCACAAGTCCTGGCCACCCACACATCTAACCAACTGCCTACAAATTCAGGGGTGCTTACAACTCCTCAAGTTCAATAACGTACTAGAACGGCACAGAACTCAGGAATATACTTCACTTATACTTATCCATTTATTATAAAGGATAAAACTCAGGAACAGCCAAACTGAAGAGATGCATAGTCAGGGTGTGGAAGGTATGGCCCTGGAGGTCAGCGGATGGGGGCTGAAAGTTCCCACCCTCTAATCTCCTGTTTGGACCTTATTGTCATCAGCCCCATTGTAAATCACCTCTTTAGCATAAACTCAGGCCTGAGAAATGGGGTTTGTTATGAATAACAACAAAAAATACTCCTATCACTCAGGACATTCAAGGGTTTTAGGAGCTAGATGCAGATCAGATATATTTCTTATTATAGCACACTGGTACCTACTCTCTGATTCTTTACTTTATGCCAGAGACCCAGCCCAAGTACTGGGGGCACTGTGGATGGTGGGGGGAGGGCGGGGAAGGGGCAGAAAGATGTGGTTCTCATCTAGCTTGAAGTTTAGTGGGGGAGACAGATAAGTCAACAGACAATTACAATTCAGTTTTGTAAGTGCTTATGAAGGAGAAGTAAGGGGTGGTGGGAGCGCAGATGTAAAATGAACACAAAAGTTAAGAGCTAAAACTTTAAAATTCTTAGAAAACATAAGGCAAAAGCTTCACAACATTGGTTTTGGTGATGATTTCTTGGCTATGACACCGAAGGCACAGGCCAAACAGAAAACAGACAAATTGGACTTCCTAAAAATTAAAAATTTGCGTGTATCAAAAGCACTATCAACACAGTGAAAAGGCAATTCACGGAAAGGGAAAAGATATTTATGAACCAAATATCTGATGAGGGATTACGACCCAGAATACAGAGAGAACGCCTAAAACTCAACAACCAGACAAATAACCCAATTAAAAAAACAGACAAAGGAATCGGATAGATGTGTCTCCAAAGAAGACATCAAATGGCCAATAAGCACATGAAAAGATGTTCGACATCACTAATCAAATTAAAACCTCCCTGAGATACTGCCTCTCACTCATTAGAACGAACAAACAAAAAAAATCCCAGAAAATTACAACTGTTGGTGGAGATGTAGAGAAATCGTTCCACTCGTGCACTGATGGTGGAGCCCGTAAAACGAACCAGCCACTTCGGAAAACAGTCTGGTGGTTTCTCAGAAATTAAACACCGAATTACGGTACGGTCCAGAAAGTCTCCTTCTAAAATTCTGACCTTCGATTCTTTCAAAAAATGGAAAGCAGGGTCTTTAAGAGAAACACGTACACCCATGTTCATGGCAATGCTAGACACATTAGCAAAAAAAAAAAAAAGGATGCAGTGAAAATCTCCATCCACGGTTGGGTGGGTAAACGCAATGTGGTGTACGCACGATGGAACGTTATTCAGCCTCAGAAAGGAAATCGATTTTGACACGCGCCACAGCACTGACGAACCTTTAATTCAGTCTGCTAAATAAATGCCCAACGCACACACAAAAATAATACTGTATAACTTCACTAATATGACGGCTTAGAGTAGTCAAAATCAGAGAGACAGAAAGTAGACTGGTGGTGACTAGCGGGTAAGAGGAAGAAAACGGAGAGTTATTGTTTCATGGGAATGAAGTTTTGGGTTTGCAAGATGGAAAGGTCTAGAGATGAGTGTGGGTGATGGTTGCACAACAGTGTGAATGTGCTTAAATATCACTGACCTGTACACACACATGGATTAAAATGGTAACTTTTACGTCTTGTATATTTAAGCACAATTAAAAAAAAAAAAAGACAATAACAAGCGTTGGTGAGGATGTGGAGAAACTGAAACCCTCAGCTGTCGCTGGTGAGATTGTAATACGGTGTGCCCAGTTCAGGACTGTCTAGTTTTGAAAAGGCTAAACGTGGGATTACCCTCCTGAACGTGTTCTACGATGACTTAGTGGTGACAGAGTCCCATCTTTGGGAATGTACTCAATAAAAACCACATACGTGTACGTTTGCAAACGGTGACCTTATGGTCTGGGAAGTAGAGCTCCAATTTAAAAAAAATACGACTCCCCCTGGGGAGCCTGTTAAAATGCAGGTTCTGAGTCAGGGGCTCTGGGCGGGGCATGAGATTTTGCCTTTCCAAGACAGCTCCCAGGTCATGCTGATGCTGTTGGTCCTTAGACCGCACGAAGCAGACTGCAGCCTGCTCCTGATCTAGCTGCTCGGTTTACACAGACACAACAGCTCCGTCCCCTGAGCTCCTGACAAGGCAGCTCCGAGAACGGGACCCTGAAGCCAAGTGCACTGCAGCCCCCTCTGTCACTCAGTAGAATACACACGGGCCCTGTAATTGGACAGTGTCATGAGATCGATGTCTCCTGCTATGAAAACAACCTCTGTGGCTTGGCCCGCGTGTCCACTAGCCACAAGAGACCATCACACAGCAGTCACCTTGTATTGTAACCTCAGTACACACATAAGAGGTACGAATAAAATAAAATGAAGGGGCAGGCCACAGGCTGATTTAAGTTACTATTTCTTAGGACTGAGCAAGAAGTCAGTATTTTGATGCTGTCCATAAAACATTTGGTTAGAGTTATTGATTAATCCCGTGCCATAAACCCCAGTTCTTTGAATGTTAAGTCCATAGTCCACGGTGCCAAGGGCTTGTTTGGAATTTCTTTCTTGAAGGCTGGAATAATGTTATATAAGAAAATAAAATATGATGTTATAGTAGAAAAATAGTCACAATGGGAATGGGGAAGAGCCGTTGAAAGAGGCACGGATCAAAACCAAAGACCAATAACGCTCCAATAAATTTCTTCCTTTTCCGGAAATGATACCGTGTGGGAGAGTAACGAGAAAGCAATTGATATTTATAAACCATCTAATAGGTGCCAGGCATCCTTCGTGTGTTACTTGGGTATATTTGTCAAGAATGCTGTCAGGTGCAAGTAACAGAATACTCGATGGTGGTGAATGTGTTTGCCATCAACTACCAGATAAGGAACCATCCCCGTACCTCAGTGGCATGCGATTTATTTATTTATTTATTTCTCTAACAGGAAGTCTAGAAGCGGGGAGCTCATGGCTGGTGAAGCTACCCAACGACGATGCCGCCCCCGGCCTTTTCTCTTTCCTGTGGCATCTTCGGCGTGTTGGATGCTGGCTGCATGCATACGTTTCCATGATTACGGCAAGGCTGCCCCACTTCCAGCCCCATCTTTTCTGCTGGAGCAAATGGGACACAGGAAGGGGCGGGGCCTAATTCCGCCAGACGAAAGCTTTCCCAGAAAACCTCAGCTTATTAGTCATGGACAGAATCTGTGTCAATTGGGCATCAGGGACATGAGCATGCTTAAAGGCCCGTTGTTGCTCCCCTGCCTCCCCTCCCCAAATTGGGGTCCTTTTAGGAAGAAGGAGTAATGGGCATTGGGTAGGCCACTTGCATTGTCTCTTATGCTGTTGAAATCTTCCCCAAATTCTCTTGATAGGAGCATCATTCCCATTCCAGAGATGAGGAAGTCCTGGCTCAGAAAAGCTGAATTAACTCATCTGAGTTGGCTCGGTCAGGATGTAAGGATGTAACCGGATTGAGATTTGAACATAATATCATGTTCGTCTCACAAATCACCCCTTCCCACTGGGCTGGTGCCCAAAACACTCGGGGTCTGGTCTTTCTCTCTGTCAAGAATGCAAATGTGTGACTTTGGCCTTACCAGCCAATACGAGTGAGTCTCAATTACTCCATCTTCCCAATGTCCAGATGGGAGAGGAATAACTTTATGAGTTCTTTTTCAAGCTTGAATGTTCTGTGACTTCGTGAGCCACTTCTGATGTAAAGGACGATGTTTTTTTTCCCATCATTTATTATACATTTGAGGTTGAAGTGTATGTTGATTCATCACGGGTTGTTAATGTCAAGTTTCAAGTTTGTTAACTTTCAAGAGCACCTCCTCCAGCTCTGTTCAATCACCTGGCATCTAATGAAAACCAGCACCGGAGAAAAATAGATGTTTGGATCTATACAGATATCGTCTTTTTCTCCCAGAGCATATAAGCATAATGAATTATTTTCCTCTGGTCTTAAAAAGCAATACAAAAAAACTAAGCTTCTTTTTAGCTAAACCAAAGGAAATTAATAATTTTACCTGTGGCTCCAATCACTCAGAAATGATGAATGCTTCTAGAATATTTTCTATATATATATATATAATACAATATATATAATATGTATAATATGTGTCTTTTTATTCAAATGGGATAACAGCATTTTGAATGTTTTGTTTTCAATTTATATTTTATTGTAAGAGTTTTTCCATGACAATAAATGTCATCACTTGTACTGCTACTAATATTTGTTTAATTTATACCAATATACTATAATTTGTTTAACTATTGCTGTTGTTTCCAATTTTTTGATGTTAAAAGCAGTAATTCCATAATGCAATATGCGTAACTGGAGTTGTGCAATGTGATTTTGGGTAATACACTGATGAATTTTTAAACTTTTAAACAATTACGTATTTCTGTGTATACATATTTATTTGCTTTTCTATTATATATTTATTGGAAATAATGTAGCTAGCCCTTTTAATAGTCATGCAGTGTTTAATTTTAGAATAAAATGTATTTAACTAAATGCCTTGAGTTGAGAGACCGAGAAAATAGGATGGTGGCGTGTGGATATAACCCAGACCACGAACTTTGTGCTCAAATGAGAGAAATTTAGACAACACCACCACAATCATTCTATGATAAATATCCTCGGACACACACGTTTGTGTACTTACCTGATGTTTTCCTTGAGATGAATTCTTATTCGAGAGGCAGGCACATCTCTAAGGTTTCAAATACGATTTGCCGAACTGCTCCGCACGAAGCATGTCCTGATTTATCCTCCCCGAATCCCTGCCGTTGGAATATAAGCTTCGTAAACACGGAGACTTTATTTAGAGGCATCGTTTTGTTCATCTCTGTAGATTCAACATTTACAATGGCCCTTTAAAAATAGGTTTTCAATACAAATATGTTAGACGGATTCCTCAAACACTTTGAAGGGTCTGGGATCGCATTCTACTTAAAGTTTAACAAGGTAGCCTGCCACATCTTTACGCTAGAGGATGAAACAAGACTTGTAGTTCAGAAACTAAGGACTTCATTATTGTAATAGCAAAGGCCGATTTCCCACCAGCATTTGCACAGTCCCCAAGCCCCATTCCCCAACGGCTGTACAAAAGGGACAGAGGATGCCGCCAGACCTAGTGAGTTACAGAAAAGGACGCTTGAGCTTAGGGACCCCGAATCTTGCATGATGGCCAATGAGCCTGCCAATCAGGATGATTTCCATCACGGGGACAACTACTGCCCACCGGGTGTGAAAAATGTCAGCTCTCATCCTGGGAATACTGGGGTAGCCTCAGTTTCGGGGGAATCTCTGCAATCACCTGAAGGCTTCAGGACCTCTCTGCGACTTTTCCCTAAATACCAGGAGATCTCTCAGGAGCTACGGAACAAGGCATGGCGTTTCAGAAGAGAGACGCGCTCAGGAGGGAGGCCCAGCTTCCACACAAGACTCGGAGTCCCAGGGTGCACATGCCGCTCGTGGAGAGTGCGTGCCTGGGTTGTTGCTTTCTCCACGGCCACAAAGTCAGCCTGTCCATCCCAGCAGCTGTAGCTGGAATTGGCCCCTGCTCACACCCCGCCCTCTCGTCTGGAAGCCAAAGGATTGTCGTTAACCTGAGACAGAGCCGTTACAGCCTCACGGTAGGGGGTACTGTACGGGGAGACTCAGAGAGCAGGGGACTCAATGGAATGGCCATTATCCTTCCCTTCTAGGACCATGTTATTCCACAAGAGACTCTAGGTGGCTGAAGCGGAATTAAGTGTAAATCTCCCAGGCCCCCTTTGGCCAAATTTCTCCCCTGTGATGGTTAATTTCGTGTGTCAACCCGCTGGACCATGTGTGGGCACCCATCATTCTGGGTGTAGCTGTGCAGCTGAGTCTGGATGAGATGAGTCGCCCTCTCTAAAGTGGGCCTCGGCCGATGCACTGAAGATGGGAACAGAAATTCAAAGGCTGAATAAGAAAGGCTCCTTTCTCTCTGCCTGACCATCCTCCAGCTGGGACATTGGTCCTCTCCTGCCTCCGGACTCAGACTCCAAACGGGACTTATGCCGGCTCTCCTGGGTCTCCAACTTGCCAGCAGCACATCTCGGAGTCCTCAGCCCCATGATCACACACGATGGACCACTGTTTCTTGTTCTTTCTCTTTCTTTGGTGATCCCAGACTAACACATTCCAGTCCGGGATATGCAGGTGGCTATGAGCCCAGGAATGATGCAGATGAAATTCTGAATTTTCAAAATAAGTCACCCATGATGCCTTTTATTCTGCTCATTACTCAGGAAGTGGCCGAGGTGGTCCTTTTCTGGGGACAGCTGTGTTAAGTGACCAGGATGAGGGGATGGTGAAAGGGAGAGAGTCAGAATCTTTCTGGTTGGGATTTTAGGATTCAATAAACCAGATGCTTAGGGTAGGTAGAGAGCGTGATGGGCTGAATTGTGTCCCTTCAAAATTACCAGTGTGGAGATGGGGCCTTTAAAGGGATAATTAAGGTAAAATGAGGTCCTTAGGGTAAGCCCTACTTCAATTTATATAAAATATAAACTATCCCTGTGTCCCAGCAGCCACAGTGTCTCCACGTGAGCAGCCACCTGGGTCCCCTGGAATACACCAAGGATGAATCAGGTAGACTCAGGTTTGTCCATCTCAATGTCACTAAGGACGGGACATCACTCTCTGATGGGTCCTGCCCCAGGGTCTTCGCTGGCTTCTGAGCAGCCACTGTGGCTTGAGAGTCATGGTCAGGTCACCCAAACCAGCACCCCCAGGTCTCGAAAGGAAGCAGAAACCAGGAAGGTGGGAATTCTCAGGGCCAATTCCAGCTCTTTCTCTCTGTGTTTTCTCTTCCTACATCCTGCGGGACAAAAGGCCCCGCTGCTCCTCGGAAACCCCTGCACACCTCTGCGTCCCCAAGTAACCACTCAACACAGCTGTCAAACCGTGACTGGTTAAAACGGGATTTAAAACTTCGAAAATGGACAGAGAGGATGAATTTATTCAAAAAGAACAGAATGACGGGAACATCCACTAGCATCTCAGTAGATTCAATATATTTCTGGTGAATAAATGAATAAAGATACATGACTTGCCCAGGTCACACAGGGCTGGAACTCAACCTCAGGGCACCAGCTGAGGCTGCTGGAAACTTCTACAGTACAATATGAGGTGAGATTTCTTTCTTCTCCGAGCACGTGTCTGCCAGGGCATTGCCCACACTAGAATGAAATTATTTGTTCACTTGTCTGTCTCTCCCATGTGACTCCAAACTCATGTGACATATTATCTATTTACAGATCGGTTTAATTTTCGAACTACTCCCAGGGCTTTTTTCTTTTCTTTTAAATTCATGTGAAATTCCCACAAGATCAAGTTAACCACTGGAAAGGGTACAATCCGCTGGCATTAAGTACATTCACAATGTTAGGCAAACAATCACCTCCATCTAGTTCCAAAACGTCTTCATCACCTAAAGGTGACCCATACCTATTAAGCAGTCCCACCCCATCATCCCCGCCCGCCCCTGGCAACCACTCATCTTCTCATCTCTATGGATTTGCCTATTCTGGACATTTCATATCAATCAAGTCATTCAACACATGTGTCTGGCCTTTTTCACTGAGCATGATGTTTTTGAGATTTACCACGATGTAACAGGTATCTGTACTTCGTTCCTTTTTATGGCTGCGTAATATTCCATCATGTGGATGGACCCACATTTTATTTATCCATTCATCTGTCCACAGATATTTGGGTATTTCTATCTTTTGGCCACTGTGAACAGGGTAGAATTTTTTTTCATCCGCTCCTTTTTTCCCAGTGCCCAGAAGTGAGGAATGACAGATAGGCCAAGTGTTATTAATTTCTATCGTTCCTCGTACATGACAGGCATTACTAAAAGGCTTGTTGATCTGAGATCAAAAGAATAAATGATCACAGAGACAATGACAGTAGAGGCTGCCAGGGAATAAGGGAGGGGCCCAACGGGAGAACAGCTTTCTATTTTCTACCTTTTGAACTTGAAGAAGTGAATCACGATGGCCACGGAGAGACATGTTTATATGCCCAGTTCTGAGGAATGAGGTTATTTATTATCAGACAGCAAAGGCACAATGATGCATTAAGATGTCAGGAGATTCACAGTAAATCAAAAGTAGGCGGAGAAGGCAGAGCCTACCGATGGGCAAGCTCCAGGAAGAAAATCACTGAAATCCAATTGCTTCCCCACAAAGGACTTCATTAAGTTGCTGAAATTACCAACGAGCCTACTGCAAAAAAAAAGAAAGAAAAGAAAAAAGAAAAAAAAGAAAAAAAGAAAGGGCGAAGGGAGTAATTTCTCTTTAATTGTTGATGCAAAATTTGGAAGCAATTAAATTGCAATTATATTCGTTTAGTTATGAGGAGACAGAGCGTGGACGCCCTGTGGGGACCCCATCAGCCTTTTGAAAATACGACGCTTTTGGTTGGGGGATGGTTCCCGAGGGACCGCTCCGGTCCTTGGCGGGTTTCGCTACTTAGGCGCGCCCTCTCGTGGCCATGGTGGAAGGTTCAGCAACTGCCCCCACCCTCTTCCCCATCGCTGTCAAGAACCGTGGCCAATTTCAGCAAATTAATTTGGACCCACAAATTAACTCACACTTAAACTAGAAGGTCCGTCTCAGGATGTGCCACTTGGGGGTTCAGGAAAGGCTATCTAGGTCCACCGACTTTACACATGTTTATTAGGAAGTAAATTACGATGATGGTGACCATTTCAAGTAGCTTTGACGATGATAAGGTGACAAGTCAGTTTCCCGGACCGGCTTTCGCTCACCCTAGACGGGATCCCTGGCGTATCTCAGAAAATTCCAGAGCTTTCCTGTGCATAGCCAAGCATGTCGGGCAGGCGGCATACACGGGATCGCATTTCACACACTGTCCGCGTGATCATCACGTAGAATTTCGCCCTCCCTTTCTGTTATAACAGTGCATTTATTGTTGTGTCTTTGCATGTCTTCGCACGTCCGTGCACGTGTTCCTGGCAGGGATGGGCACATTGCTGTCGATGACACTGTGCGTGCCTCTCCCCTCACCCAGCCCCTGCTGGCTGCTGGGCTGGGAACTGAGGATACACAGACCCCATAAGCCGTGGTCCCCCCCCCCCCAAGGCTTCCACAGTGCACTTGCTGCGAGGTAGACCCGTCAGCACATGAAAAGCCTGTCGTGTAATATGGTCTGCGGAAGAGGGGACACAGAAGAAACCTGGGCTCAAACCTGGGAGAAGTCGGGAAGGTATGAGGTGGAAAGCACCCACGTGCTAACTGGATGCGGAGCGATGGGAGGAGCTAGTCGGGAAGGGGCGGGGCCAGGCAACCAGGGACCCTGTCGATCATTCCAGGGAGCTTGGGTCTCTACTGCAGGATCAGGTTTCTGCAGAATGCCCCAGGGGAGGAGAATGTTTTTTTTAAAAATGGAGATTCCCAGGTCTCACCCAGATCTACTGAAGCACAGTCTCAGGAGACAGGGCTTTGGGATCTGAATTTTTTAATTGATTTCCTTGGGCCGTTTTTAGATTCATTAAAGCCTGAGAACCTTGCCGTTGACGATTGTAAAAGCGTAATTGTTTCTTATCAGGTAGCACCGGTTTATTTGGGGTACCAGTGAGGGAATCTGCCAGGAGCAAAAAAAAAAGCTCGTTTGAAGAGTTTTGGAGGGAACGAAGTCACAATCTAGAGAAGTTGGTAGAAGCGTAGTACCGCTAGGGGGAGATGTGGCAGGGATGCAGGAGGGAACAGCAATTAGGGACGGGGGTTTTGAGGCCCATGGACGCCAGGCATGAGTTTTAACTGGGACCCAGCAAACGTTATTAATACAGGAGGGTGACGGGGTCAGTTTCAGGATGCTCATTCTGCTGGCGCTATCTCCAGAAGATGGAGAGAGACGTGAGGGATGATCCATCCGGGGAATGTAATGATGTAAGTGGAGAGAGAGCGAGATGGTTAGGAGACGGGGGTGGGTGGGGGTGGGGACGGGCTGCTGGAACAGAGACCTTAGCTTAAGGCGTTTGTTTCCCTCTCACATGACAGTCCACGGTAGAGGCTGGACTGGAACTGTGGAATGAAAGGGTTGGGGACCCAGACTCCTTCCAGCTTCTGTTTTGCATTCTCGACACAGGGCTTCCACCTTAGGAGCCAAAACAGCTGCTGCAGCTCCTGCCAGCGCATCTACATTCCAGCCAGAGAGCCAGCGGAGGCCACGCGCCTCACCTTAAGGGCACAACCTGGAAACTGCACAGATCCCTTCTGCTCACATGACCCCACTAGCAGCAGGGGAGGCTGGGAAATGTAGTCTTTAATTTGAACGCTTAGTGCCCGACTGAAATTCGGGCGGTAAGAAAGTGAGATTAGTTATGAAGGACAACTAGCCCTCTCTGTCCAGTAGTGATGACGGGGAGTGAGACAAGATGCCAGAATTGAGTGCAATCGAGGGAGATCGAGCAGGATTTGGTGATTGTAGGAATGAAGCTGATGGGGAAAAGAGAAGCATCTCCGAGGACTGTGAGGTTTCTAACTCCCTACAGTTTAGAAGACATACTCACTGACATGTGCCTCTCCGTCTCCAGGAAATACCAAACCCCTGACGATTCTTCTCATCCCGGGCTCATTCGGGCTGCTCCCTACCCCCAAATGTGCTACCAGCTGCTGTTTACTTAGGCAAGAAGAACTAATTTTAGTGTTAGCTTTAGCAAAACCTCATCTCGAAGCGAGTCAGCTGCCTCTGCTACCACACAAGTACCAGGGTTTCAGAGTCACACAGGGGCGACTTCTGACTCATCAGCGTTACAGAGTCACCTACGCCACAGCACAACCCTACTATGAAGTTTAAAAAAAAAGGTCCCTCCCCGAAGGTTGAAAACACCACGCTTATTATATTTGCTTTTTCCTCCATCTGGGACATTCTTCCTTCAGGTTTCTGCTCAAATGTCACCTTATGAGTGACAGGGGGTGACCCACCGTGTGTGGACTACCACCCCACTCGACCCTGCTCTCAGGCCTTCACCCCTTTAGTTTACTGCATAGCCCCATCTGACAAACGATGTGTTTACTTATCCAGCAGGTTATTATACACCCTCACTCCTTCGGTCGATTATGAGTCCCGTGCAGGCAGGGACTTGTGCATTCTGGTCACTGCTGTCCCCCCAATGCCTTGAACAGTGGAATATCTCGACATCCATTGGCCCTGTGGCTGGTGCTGGTGCAGGTGGAAGGTATGGGAAGTGGATCCTTCAAACAAATTGCTGGTGGCGATGTTTCTCAGGATCAAAGTTCCAGAAAACAATTTGGCTTGATTCTCTTTCTATGTTTATCCTAAGACTATAATCAGTGATGTACACAAATATTTAGAACAGGGGGTCACTACCTCTTTCTATAAAGAGCCAGATGAGAAATAGTTGAGGCTTTGTGGGACATACGGTCTCAATGACTCAACTTGGCCCTGACAGCAGCTGTAGACAATATGTAAATGATGTGCGTGGTTGTGTTCCAATAAAACTTTATTTACAAACACAGGCTGAGGGCTGGATTTGGCCATAAAGGCTAAAGTTTGCTGATTTAGATTTAGAACAAAATGCCATTTATCATGGCATACATTGAGTATATCCTAAATGTTCAACAAGTGGGAATTAGACTACACTACATTCGTAAGAAGAAAAATGATGTAGCCATTTAAAAATGGTGTTTCTGAAGAAATCATAATGAACCGGGGATGTATTTAGAGCATACTCATGTAGATAAGAATTAGTTTAGTCATTAATTACGAGCTCAAATTCTGGAAGCAAGGAAATCTAAGCTTGAGTCCAAATGGGCACTCCCTGGCTGTTTGACCTTGGGCAAATGGCTTAAATTCTGTGAAATCTTTTTTTTTTTAAGTTTATTAGAAAAAGAAAACACTCCACAGACAGAGTGTGGTCTCCTCTCAGGCAGAGAGTGAGAGGGGCTCTGTTAAACCTGGTTTCTGCATTCGAAAAATGGAGACAAAAAAACTTATCTAGTAAGGTTGAGAGATAAGACATACAGCCTATTTCTTGGCAAATACTAAGTGCTTAACAAATACTTTTTCTAAGCTTGGGAAATTAGAATTGGTTTTTATAGTTTTGTGGATTGCCAAAATATGTAATCCTAGAGTTCACTTTGCAGCATGGCCCTGAGCTCCAGTGGAGGGTGAGGTCATGGCTACTGTGTCCATCCTTTTGGGCCCTTATAATATACACGACGTCACGATTTACGGGACACAGTCTCCCGCGTGGTTTTCTAGCAGTTAGGGACGGCATTTTTGAAGATCTAATTTCTCCCCCTTGCTTTCTCTCTCCTTCCTCTTCTCCCACATAAAACTCCAGGCTCTGCCTTGTTTTTTCTCTCGCTGTTTACTTGTCTCTGCCTCTCTCAAAATACAACTTTTGGTTTCCACCTGACCCCTTTGTTTCACTCATATTTCTACTCTTAGTACCTGTAAAAGCAAATACGACTTTCAAAGTTCCTTTTACGCTTAACCTTCCAAAAACAATCAATTGTGTCCACGCCCAACTGTGCATGAAAAATCTGAGTGTTGGTAGAAGACAGATTCCCTGGGCCCCAGCCCAGGCCCATGGGCTCCAATCTCTGTATGTGGGTTTTGGTACAGATTATTCTAACAAGAGTCTTTTGAGGGATCTGATGAATGCCAGGTTGGGGAATCGCTTGTCGCTGTTGAATTTCCCACACTTTTAATTTTACACTGATTACATAGGGATGAATGTCTGCCTCCTCTGCAGGAGCCTGAACATCACGGACATAAGACTGTGTCCAGCTCAGATGACCTGTTGGGTATTTATTTGCTGGAGCAAATGACTACAGTAACAGGATGTGGTGGTGCGGTTCCCACAAAAACCAGCAGGTGGCGCAAGAGGCTAGGCCACAGTTGAGAATTGAACAATCTGTGGCCATTCTTTTGAAGATTTAGATCATGGGTCAGTTTTTTTTGTTTTTGTTTTTGTTTTTTTTCTGGTGGGGTGTCAGTTTTAAAAATGGTTCTTAAACGAACAATTCCACAAACTGATGGAGTGATTTCTATTCATGGCACATTAAAAACCCTCTTGGGACCCGTTCAAAACTCATTAAAAAATGGAAATGGTAATTTCCCTAGAAAAGGAATGATTCTCTTTCCTCCAATAGTCTCACCTGTTAAGGATTTTTGAGGAGTATTTGATATTCGAAACGTGCATATTTAAAAATATATATATATAGTGGTACTTTCTGCACCTTCCTGACCTGTTTCTTCCTTCTCCAAAATGAGGTCAGAAAAAGATGGTTTCCCCAGCCCCCTGCAGGCCTGAGGGTCATCGAGGGTGGGAGTGAGGTCTGGGAACTTCGTTTCTTGTTTTGGGTGCTGGTTATACAGCTGTAGCCAGATCGTGAGCATTTATAAAGCCGTATACTTACAACAGGTGTGCTTTTCTGTGTGTATGTTATACTTTAAAAATGTAAAAAAAAAAAAAAAAGGCAAAATCAATAAGGCCCCAGTATTAGTTTCCCATCGCTGTCATAACAAATCATCACAAATTTAGTGGCTTAAAATGACACAAATTTACGGTGCAGTTGCTAGGAAAACAGTATGTCGTTCCTCGAAAAAGAGCCAAGAGGTAGAAGCACCTAAGAGTCCATCAAAAATGGATGCATGCATGACCGTACAGTGGAATATTATTCGCCTTAAAAAGGAAGGAAGTTCTGGCACATGCCGCAATATGGGTGAACACCGAGGACATCATGCTGAGCAAAATCAGCCAGTCACGCAAAGTCAAATACTGAATGATTCCACTTATACGGAGTTCCTAGAACTGTCAAATTTATAGCGACAGAAAGGGGACTGGTCGTTGCCAGGGGCTGGGGGAGGGAAAAATGGGGGCTTGTTCAATGGTTATCAAGTTTCGTTTTGCAAAATGAAAAAAATTCTAGAGGTCTGTTGCACACTGCTGCACAGTTAACACTACTATACTGTACACTTAAAAATGCTCACGGCGGTATATTTTATGTTATCTGTTTTTTACCACATAATGTAAAAAAAAACCCCGCAAATTTATTACCTTACAAATCTATAGGACAGAGGTTCAAAATGGGACTCGCTGGGCTAAATCAAAGTGTCAGCAAGGGCTGCATTTCTTTCTGGAAGCTCCAGAAGGAATTCCGTTTCCTGCTCATCTGAGTTGCTGGCAGAATTGAGTTCTTGTGATTATCGGGCTGAAGCCCTGATTTTCTTGCTGGCTGTCAGCTGAGGGCTGTTCCCAGCTCTTAGAGAGACTGTTCCGTTCTTTGGTTTCCTTCCTGCATCTTCAAGCCATCGTGGTGATGGGAGTCTTTCTCGTGTTAAATCTCTCTGAGCCCCCTCTGCTAAGGCCCTCTTCCATTTTTAAAGACTCTTATGATTGGATTGGGCCCACCTGGATAACTCAGGAGAATCTCCCCATTTCAAGACACGTAACTTAAATCGGCCAAGTCCTTTTTGCCACGTTAAGTAATACATTCACAAGTTCCGGGGCATTAGGATGTGGGCATCTTTGGGGGGCCATTATTTCACCCGCCACAGGCCTTTCCCGCTCTCATCTGATCATTCTAATTTATGTCACATGACAGCAGGAGAAAGGAAATAATACAAGAACGGATGCCAATATTGATTGTAATATGAATATTAGAGTTCACGTCTGTTGCGTGTTTACTATGTGCCAGACACCTTTGAAATACATCACAGGTTTCATCACATATAATTCTTCTAGAGGGTAAAAGTTATTATATTACAGCCTAGGAAACTGAAGCCGGCAGTGATTAATTAACCTGTTTAATGTCCCATTGATGTTAATAATAGATTCGCAGTAAATTTGGGATTTGTGTTCATATGCTTAATCGGTTGGCTCTACTGCCTCTTTAAAAAAGTAATATCATGACAAAATAGGAACAGGAGAAGATCGCACTTGCACATTTAAAAGAAATATCAATGAAAGAAGCAATGAGTGCAAGGGAGTGGGGACTCAGCACAACCCCACATTTATTTTACTATCGAAGATGCTGGCGCTCAGAAGAGAGGCAGTAGTTACTTGTCCAAGGTCACACAGCCAGATGAGGTCTTAGAATCTTAGGCTCTTCATACTAGAAGGGTCTTGAAATCTTTTATCTCTCTGCATTTGGGCAGGACATTATTTAGTCCAGCTGACAGAGAAATTCCAGCTTTTGGGGTGTATGTGGTGTGATGAGAATGTGATATGAACTTGCTTTAGTAATGGTGCGTAAAAGAAGTATGCTTACAATCATTTCTTACATTCAGAAGAGCCCGCTGGGGGAGACCCCATTGGCCTTCCTGCAGCCTGAGTCCTGATTTTTACCCTATGCCTGGCCCCCGTGCCATGTAACTCCAGAGTCAGTCCTGATTGGTTTAAGCCCTGGCTTAGCCATAGGCCTTTTGGGTTCTGATCTGGCCAATAGCACATGACCAGAGTTTGGCAGGAATTGACTCTACTGAAAAACTCCCCCAAGAATATTAAGATACATGCAGCAGGGTGTGCACTGGTAGGCTGGTGGCCAGGATCTGGCCTCCCTTTCCTGTGGGAGGTTTGTACTTTCTTTGTCATTTGAACTCAGGCGAGGCCATGTGACTTGTTTTGGCCAAAAAAAAAAAAAGTGAGGTCACATGCGTCCGCTCCCTGGCAGAAGCTTTAAGCCCGTGTGTGTCTTGTTACCCTCTCTTTTCTCTGTCACACTGCCCTGCTAATTCAGATGACGCTGCTCCATCAGCCTGGTTCCTGAAGTGGGGGTGGCAGAGGGCAGAGAGCCCCAGGGGACCGACCCGAGCAGGAAATGTCTCATGAGCGAGAACTAAATCTTCCTACTCGGGCCTCGGAAGTGGTTTTCGTTACAGCGGCCTAACCGAGCCCATCCAGACTGACAGTGTGTGACCGTGGGAACGAGGTGATGCTCACATCGCTCCCTGATCCGTGAATACATTACGGCCCCGTTTCAAGCACAGGCTGTAGCCCTAGCGACAACAACAAAAAATGTGCGATCTCTACGCTGAGGTGGAAAACTGTCCATATTGTTACATAAATCGTGGAACAGTTCGTTCAATAGGACCACTCGGCTTAGAAACAATTTATGGACATGTTTAGTAGGTGCAGGGGCGGGGCGGGGCGGCAAAAACACCACTGGAGGGAAACATAGCAGACAGCATAGCAAGTGGCTCCCGCCCCCTGCAGATTTCTGAACTTTTACAAGATCCGGAGTCACAATCCCCTTTGCTCTGGGCGGGTCTCTTTCATCCCTCAGCCCGCAGCCAGACTGGATTATGCAAATTGGCTTTCTCCTGGGCTGGATTTGACAGTCGATGAGGTTAAGTCTGGAGACAAACCCGTGGATTGGTTAAGTCGGGACAGGTTGATAGATAAGGTGACCTGAACAGCATTCCAGGATTTTTTTCCAAGCCCAAGGAAAGCACAGAATATAACTAGCAGTCACTTCAGTTCTCAGCATAAACGATGGTGATTACGAAGGATGAACACTGGCTTAGCCGGTTTCTACACCCCCATTGTCACTTCCAAGCCTTGGATAGTTATTTTCACAGAGCAGTTTTAACAGTGGGGAACCAGGTTGGGAATGGGGGGGTTTGTCTTATTCATCATGAATCATCAGGAATACCTGCTTCCGTAGGTATTCAATTCACATGATTCAGAAAATGTCTGTTTTCAATAATAATCATTATTTAAAAAATTATCAGACTTGTGTGTGTGCGCACACAGATCTATAAATTTTAACACATGTATAGATCGTACACCCACCACCACAATCAGAATATAGACAGTTCCATCACCTCAAAAACCTTTTACTGTGCTTTCCCCTTATACCTGCATTCACCCCATACCCCTGACTCCTGGCAAACACTGATATGCTCTGTGTCGCTATAGCCTTATCTTCTCAAAAAAAAAAAAAAAAAAGTCATATAGATGTAATCATACATTAGATAATCCTCCGAGACTGACTTCTGTCACTTGGCTTTTTAAATTGCCGACGACTATTCCTCAATAATATCTTTTGAGAACCCACCACGTGCCAGGCTCTGTGCTAAGTATTGGGGATATACAACTAAAGACAGGGCAGATGTGGTCCCCACAGGTCTGGAGCAAACCGACATCCACAGCCAATGCACAGGGCATCACAGATCATTGAGCATCATAGTAGCTACTCAAAGCGTGGTCTGTGGACCAGGATCGGCAGCATCCCTGAGGATGGGTTAAAAATGCAGAACCTCAGGCCCCACGCCAGACCCACTGAACCACAATCTGCACATTGACGAGATCCGCAGGTGATTCCTCCCCACGGCCAACCAACCGCGGCGAGTCTGCCCTTGACCTCCACGGATCAGAGAGCAGAAAGGCCCACAGCCCCCACTCAATAGCACCCGGTCTTTGCACAAATTCATAGGGGTCTTTGTTGCATTTTGGTAGCCAGCCCTTCCACGCTGAGCGGCTCAAAACTATGTGTGGTTTTTCTTAGTCTTGGTGGAAATGTGCTTTTGTATAAATTCCACAGCCAGGTTCTGGTTCTGACTTTTGGGTCAATCCAAAACACACATATTCTTTTTCACCTAATACCTCTTCGGCTATTTACAGATTTCCTGTCCTTCTCTCCAGGCCATCTCCAGATGCTGCTGTCATTCTTTATATTCATTTATTCGCCCACTTAGTATACGTTTGTTGGTACCCACTATGTTCGGTCACTGAACTTGACCTATCGCAAAAGAATTTTGAACGCAGAGTTAAAATGGGTTAATTGGATGTTATAGTTCTCAGTATTTCTGACAAGTTATAAATAAAGAAAAAAACATTTAATATGGAGAGTTAGGATTGGAAGACATGAGCCCAAGTGTTCGATAGGTAACCAAAACAGATCATTTCAAAGGGGACAGGGGTGACTTCTGAGCACCAGCCTATCATTCCCGTACGAGAAGTAAGCCTCACTGTTGCGTAATCTTATTTTTCGAGACACGTCGGAGCTGCGGCATCTGATGTGAGTTTTCTGATTTTCAGACGTGTGCGATTACACCAGTCAGGGTTATCGACCGCTAACAGCATCCTCTGTGGGTGGCTGAAGCAGAGAAAGGATTCATGGGAAAGGGACACCAGGTATCATAGAGAGCTGACCCGAAGGTGGAGAACCGGGCTCCAGAAACGGGCAAGAACGACACGTCACGAGCAGGCTGGTACAAAGCTAACACCGGCAGGACACACAGCGGGACCCTCCCGGCCCCCCAGTCCCACCGCCTGTGACATCTTCCATCTGCCCCTTCGTGCTGGCTTCACGGAACTGAGAGAAAGAATATCGGCCCCCTTTGGTTTCTCGAACGTGGGAAAAGAATCTATTTTGGAATTCCTATTTTGTGAGTTTATATGCTGAGGATTTTTTTTTTAAAGTTGAGGAGAGCAAGTATATGAGAAGTGCTTTCAGCTGCAAGTTGCTATGAATAGCTTATAACACAAGGGCCCAAGAAACCAGAGACTGGCCGTCACAGAGTGACCGAGGAATTCCACAGTGCCACCCAGGACCAGGCTCTCAATCCCTGCACTGCCCCCCTTCACATAGTGGCTGTTCTCATCCTTAGGCCTGCTGTCTCATGAGCATAAAACGGCTACCACAGCTCCAGCACCCCATCTGCATTCCAGTTGTGCAGAAGAGGATGGATGACACCCCTGAGTGCTCTCAGGAGCACTCAGATCGGAGCAAACAGAAGCTCAGCAGGTTTTGTGGGCCGAACTTCGGTCACATGACTACTTTTGCTTCAAGATAGGTTAAGCCAGTGAGTATCTGACTTTCCTTTTCTTTCTCTTTAAAAACATGTTTCTTACTTCTATTATTTCTTGGTAACTTTAATTGGAAATAATTTCAAACTTCTGGCAAAGTCGCAGGAATAATATAAAGCACTTCCACATATCCTTCCCCCATATCCCCCAATTAATTTTTGCTTTAAAATTCTCCATTTTTTCATATTTTTTTCTAAATTACTTAAAAATAAATTGCAAACAGAATGCTCGTTAACTCTCCACATCTCAGCACGTATTTCCCAAGTACACGTTCATCCTTACGGATAACCACGGTAGAATAAATCAAAACCAGGCAATGCCATGTTAATACCAGTATCTGGCTTTTTCCGACCTCCGCAGTGGACGGTGGGCAAGAGAGAAGGGGTTTGGGGAGAGCCATCAGGGTAACCTGCTGCAGCAAGAAATTTTCAAGAAGTTCCATCGGATGGAGCCAGCAGACCGTGTCCGTGGACTGGATCCATCCCGAAAGCATCAACCTGCCCCGCCTGCTCTAAACTTCTCGTGGAACGACCTTCCTTTTCATTAGAATACTGTGAGTCCATGTGGACAGCCCACACTTCCACTTTTCCTACTGATCTCATTTACTCTCTAAATGGTGTTGAAAAGCATCTATTGAAGGTAACGGGCAAGTCTGCGTTCAGGGTATTATTTTTTCCAAATTTTCACTAAAATAGACCAAAAAAAAAAAAACTGTGCAGGATTTTTTTTTCTTCTGTTCCCTTTTCATGTCAATGTCCTAAAAACCTCCTCTAAATGATATAATTATATTGCTTTAATTCTCACAATTTATAATGAAATTGCAGGATAAAAGAGGGCTGTTGAGAGTTCTTCTTTGTCTTCTAGAAAAATTCAATTCAGATTGTGGTAGAGAGATAGGATACAGGGCAGGTGGAGCCATATTTTTATATTATCCTTTTTAATGTAGATTAAAGAAAAGAAGAACAGCCTCCCTTCTTCCCATTTCATTGCTACTCTCCTCCGAGATTACTCTTGTTAGAGATGACATGGGTAGAAACGTCAAAAAAAAAAAAAAAGACTGGGTGATTAATCTCTAAATAAGCCAAGCTGAGCATAGGTATTTGGGACCAGATGATTAACAGAGGAGAAATAATCTAATTTAGAGTTTAAAGAGCATGGGATTAGGGGCTCAGGTAGACCTGAGGTCTCTCCTGGCTCTGCCACTCCTCATTTGCTGTGTGACCACAGACAAGTTACTTAACCTCTCTGGGCCACAGTCCTCCTACAAAATGGGGGTGGATAGTAATAAAATCTTCCTCATTGGGTTGTAGCGAGAATCACTCCGCTTCTGGTGACTTTCGGGACGTCATTTAGAGATTATCTTTGGGTTTTTCGGGGTTGGTTGGGTGGAGAGAATGATATAAATGATGGGGAACTGCCTTGAAAAATTTTAAATGTACTTGTGAATGGAAGATTTTTTTTTTAACATTCAAGGATATATAAATAAATAGCTGAAGGGTTTTGCTCGTTGAGTTGAAAGCCAGAGGGCCTTACACCACCAGGGGCAGTAGACACCAGTGTCGACAGAAGCTAAGATCTCACTCATGACCAGACTGGAGTCCCCCAATAGCTTGACTCCTGGAAATCGCATCGTGGGACAGTCTGGCAGACCCTGTTAGTGGCTTACCTGGTAGTCACTTCCTTTTTCACCCATCAACCAAATTCTGTTTTTGTTCAGACATCCCGTGGGCATACACTTTAAGGGATGCTGGCCCCGCCCCAGCCCTACTTGAAAGGAGAAGGTGAATCCTGCATATTTCAAACCAGTCATCGTATTTCTGCTTTTTGGCCAGGGATTGGTTGAAATGGGCATGTGACACCATTTTGGCCAATGAAGAGAAGCCTGGGGGGTGGGGATGGGGGCTCCGTGCGAGTCTCCTCATCTTATAAATGGACACAAGGAAGGACCATGTCCTCTCTCCTTGCTCTGGCCTTTGGATGCTGCTTTCTGGAGGTGCGATGTTTGGAGCTGTCAGTCATCAGGGGACCATGAGGACAACGTGATCATTGGCAATGTGGAGATTTCCTAAGACTTAGGTCTTCGATGATATTGTCGAACCACTGGGACTTTCCCCCCATCTCCTCATATGATTGTCTTGTGTGTTAGCCCTGTATTCTACAGCCTCGTTAAACTCACTTATTAGTTCTAGTAGTTGTCTTGTAGATTCTTTAGACTTTTCTAGCAAAAAAAAAAAAATTGTCATCTGTAAATAGAGATAGTTTTATTTCTTCCCTTTCTGATCGTTATGCTTTTCTTTTTTTCCTTGCCATACTGCAATGCCCGGAACAGCCAGCACAATGTTGAATAAAAGTAGTGAGAATAAGCGTCTTGCTTTCTGATTTCATCTTGTTATATAAATTATACATTTATCATTGTTTAAGCCAGTCAGATTAGGTTTTCTGCAAGCTTTCATGCTTTAGCTGAAAGCACTGTAGCTATTTTTAAAAAAAATAAATAAAAGCTGATCTCAGAGGACTTAGTTATATGTAGGTTGGAGTAAAAATAATAACATCTCAAGTTACTTCTAATTATAGATTTTGGGGGGTTCCATGTGAGAATACCGCTTCTTTGCTCCCAGGGGACACTGCTGTCACCAGCGATGCTGAGAACTGGGGTTTGAAGTGGAGTGGCCTGACGAGGCCCCAGGTCTGTCTATGTCCCATGGAGAAACTGGAGCCTGACTGTACCCCCTACAGAATCAAGAAAGTACTTTTATTGCCACGTACTTCTGAGACCGGGCCCCAGTCTCCAGGGGGAAGGCCGGAATTTAGTGAGCTCGCTGACGCCAATGACCCAAAGAGGATTTGGTCCAGAAGCGAGACCAGGATCACCAGGACTCAGTGGGAGTTTGGCCTTCTCCAAGTGGAAAGATTAAATCTTCCATTGGCTCCAAAATGAAAACTAAACAAAATCCCAGGCAATTGGAGACATAGTGCTTTGCTATCCATAGCAATTAAAAATAAACAAACAAACAAACAAATAAATAAATGTAAACAAATGTTAAGATTGTCCTATGTGGAGCTCAGACTCCAGGTTTTACACTGAAATCCAATGTCACATTCAAAGCACCTGCAAGCCATGTCTGCTCCAGCAAGGGCTTTGAGTGTGGCAGGTGGCACTGGTGGGCACGTTCTGTCCCCAGCTGTTCCCATGCACATGCCCAGACACATGGACCGCCAGTGGCCCTCTGAACAGTCACCCAGCAGCCCTGCCAAAACATAACGATGCCAATAAAATGAACACAGAACACATGGCTTTTACCTGAAGCGACCCTCTTTCAAACAGCGGAGGCTTTGGGGGCTTTAGTTCTGAAAGCCACACCAGCTGCAGTGAAGGCGCACGGGACAGTGGTGGCCTTTCAAAGACTTACTCCGGTCATTACGGATAACTGGATTTCAAAATGCTAGAGCTTGTCATCCCTCGTCTAGCCTGACATTGCGGAGGAGGCGTATCTGATGTTATAAATTTATGACGCATCGTGCGCCACAAAGAAATCGTTTAAAGAATGGATTCAGGCAGCTTCTAAAGCGATCACTCCCACGGCTGCCGACACGGGCCATCAATGGGGCTTGGATGGGGCCGTGGATGGTCACGTTCTTTTTGGCTGGCCCTGGATCTAAACAGAGCTGAGCTCTCCCTGGCTACATTTGCTTATGGCTCCACCGGCAGTCAGTAAGGCGCGTGCACTAGATCGCAGGCTGGGAAAACACTCTGAATGCAGACGGAACGGTTCTGCTTGTTCAAATGTCACTATGTGGCCAGCAATAGCCTTTGAGCAACATCATAATACGAAACCCGCAGATCACTCAACATCGGTCCAAAATAGTCCAGACTTTGTGACACTGGGATGAACAAACGAATGGGCTATTGTGGTAAAATACAACAGAAAATTTGCCATTTTATACTAAACGCCACCGAATTGGCCACAATAGCCACTCTATTACTAATTGCTTTGTTGTAATAGGATTTGGTTAAGAGGAGTTCCTTGGGCAGAATCTTAATATCCATCTCCCAGAGCCACGGTCAAGGTGGAAATAGACCTGTTGCTTCTTTATCGCGATTTAAAAAATCATTATCCGTGCTTTGTGGGCACTACTGTCCTGAGCCTTTATATATTTTAACTAATTGAAACGTGGGCGTTATCAGTCCTCACCGCCCCCCCCCCCACCACACACACACTGCACAGATGAGGTCTCTGGGGTTACCGAACGAATCTGGAGGGCTCCGCAGCCATGACTCAGGTGGGCTCTGGGTCTGTGTGCTTAACAGAAGGGCTACACTGCAACACTTACTAATGTGTCACTTCTGTGACTGTCACTGAGGGAGGGCTGACTGTGTGCCCTCACCTATGAGGATAAGTATGTACACATATTTATCTAGGCGAATTTTGGCAGCTCGGCAAGGCAGGCATCATCACTGCCTGGTTTTTTTAAGCAAGGAGACGGAAGCTCAGAGAGTCAAGCGCCCAAGGCCACAGGCAGTGGCAGAGGCCAGATGAACTTGGCTCCGCCCTCCTCCCTCCCTCCATCCCCCACGCTGCTTCTGGCAATGAAATTAGCAGGTGGAGAGCAGCACCCTGAACCCTGTAAGGGAAGCAGGAAGGTGGGTACCGGGCAGACCGCTGGGCCTGGTTTGAAATCCAGCATCACGACCCGCTTTGGGACCAGTGCAAAACCAATTCTAGAGAGAAAAAGATGGAACAACTCACTGTTTTTCCTCTTGGGCATGCTATCGCCGGGGTTGAACCAAGGTGTGTGGGCACCGGGACAGGCACATGACGCAGTGTCCTGACGAGTCAGGTGGTCAGGGTTAATCAGGCTCCATCCCTTCCCAAGTTTGTGACTTTGAGCAAGTTCCTGGAGTTCCGTGCCTCAGTTTCCTAACCTGTAAAATGGTGATAATAAATAGTTCCCCTATTGGGTTTGATGATAGTGAAATCACCTGTACACACAGTAAGAGGCTTTAAAAAAAAAAAAACAAAAAACACCAGTTCTCTCCACCTGGTTACCTCCCCAGGGATGTTTTAGCATCTCCAGCCCCACCCCCGCATCCAGCTCGGGCTGCAGCCTGGACCATCTCCAAGTCCCAGCCACTTTGCTAATCAGGATCTTATCACTTCCCAGTCTGGGCTCTCCCAGACCGGGTGGGGAGCCCCTGGGTCCTTCCGGCCTCCTGCCACCATCTGCGTGGCTCTTAGCAGGGGAGACAGAAACCAAATCCTGCCCAAAGACTCGGGGAAATTAGTTTAGCAGCATCTGCAGGTGGCAGTGACTCAGAGGCTGCCGGCCCAGCAGGGCCCATGGGCTTCGGGGTTTGAACAAGGCTGATGTTGGCGTGGATGCAAAGCAGGGATTTGGGGCTGGGAGGCGGGGGGGGGCGGGTGGCGGGCAGGGCCTCTCGTTTGTCCCCTGCAGGGCTGCTGCTCACCACAATGCTAGAGAAGCCAGGGGGCTCTGAGCAGAGGAGTGGGGTTCAGGGGAGAGCCAGCAGTTGGTTGGACTGATACGAGTGAGCATCTCATTTTGGTCACTTACTGTGTGACCCTGGGCAGGCTGCTTGACTTCTCTGAGCCCCCAACTCCTTGTCAATCAAGTGGGCATAACAGCAACAGGGGCTGCGGTGAGGAAGGGTGGGGTGAGGGGTGCAGAGTGACGAGAGGTGTAGACTGCATAGCCTAGCACGGCACATGGTAAATGACCTGAGTGGCGAGCAAGTCATAACATAGGGATTGACAAGCTCCCTCTCCCTCCGTTTCTTCAAACATCCCCTTCCCTCAGACCCTTCAAAATGACACTCGGAAAGCAAACACTCAACAAAAGGTTGGAGAAGAGGATTGGGAAAGGGGTGTGTGTGTGTGTGTGTGTGTGTGTGTGTGTGTGGGTATGTGTGTAAGAGAGACAGAGAGGGAGAGACACACACACACACAGAGCGAGCCAGACACACAGAGAGACAGAGACACGGAAAGAAAAAGGAAGACAATGGTGTCCCAACCCTGGCTCTGCCACTCACAGGCTGTCACTTAGACTCTTGGTGGGTCACCTTGCTCATCTGTGCAATGCGGACGGCACAGCTCCTCCTTCGTAGGGTTGATGTGGTGATTAAATGAGTACGGATAAAGCGGGGAGTAGAGAGCCTGGTACCCAGCCAAAGCTCAGCAAATTGCGACAGGCGGAATTCTAAGATGGCCCCCCAAGACTGGCGCCCCCTGGTGGACGCTCTGCGCACTTCCCTTCCCCGGAGGTGGCTGGGACCTGCGACTGTGATGAGATGCCACCCCACTCCTTAGGCTGCAGCCTGCGGCAAAGGTGAAGAAAGGATTGTGTAGATGTAATTACACTCCCTAATCGGGCAACCAAAAGGAGGTTATCCTGACTTAATCACGTGAACCCTTAGAATCTGGGTCTAAAGGACAAAACACCTGTGGTTTTCTGCCTTCGGAGTTCTCTGGTCCCAGGAGCCCACTCCACGAACACTGAGGTCAGGCTAGAAATGCCTGGGGCTGTATGTCCTTGAAGCAGCCTCAGCCAGTGACAGATGGCGGCTGGCGGATAAATAAATGCCCCAACTCCCTCACCCCTAAGACAAGCCCTGGACGGTCCTCAGAGGTGCCCAGCGGGACTGGGTGCTACCCGCCTGAGAAGTAACCTGCTCATGAATGCATTGGCTTCCTTTTCCCGTCCCTGCCCCACTTCTCCATTTCCTGCCGGTGCTTCCTGGGGTCACCTCCCAAATAAACTACCTGAGCCAAGTCCTCACCTCCAGGGTCTGCTTCTAGAGAACCCCATATCGTCTGGGAGCAAGAAATCCCACTCCCAGCTCCTGGGGTTGGAAGTCTCCCACACCATCCAATCAGAGGAGCCTGCCTTTCTGACCGCAGTGATTGATTCGAGGATACGCACGTCACTCAAGCCAGGCCAATAGAAATCCAGTGCGTGACCGCTGCTGGGAGGAGCAACCCTCCCTCGGTGGAGGTTATAAACCCCACCAAGGTGTGCGCCCCGGGGCTGCCAGCAGACTGCCGCCTCTAGGAAAGGCTGGTCTGGGAGTGAAGCCAGCATTGACTTCCTGATGTCGCTGAGTCCCTCTCTAAATTGGTCGTGTTATTCTTTAGGTGTGGCAAGGCCAATAGACAGGCGATGACTGCCACCAAAATGACAGTTTATTACACTCGCAGATCTCAAGAGAGGAAGTGCATGTCGCATGATAGGGGGACACGTGGGGAGGCACCAGTGTCAGTCCTGAGAGAGAGGAAGGCGGGACTTGCGGGCAAGAGCCTTTATTGCGGTTTCTGCGGGAAGGAACGGGCGAGGCAGGGTAAACAGGCTCATGACTGACTTGTTTGATTTCCAGAGGACCCTGGGGAACAGGGGTTGTCCCCGGCTGTTTGGGACCTGGCTCTGGCGTGATTAGGCCAGGTATGCAGTGGCCCGGGGTTTAAAAGCCCAATAAGGGAGGTGCTTAGGGGTGTGGGCTCCGGATTGGTTGGTTTGTATCTAAAAAAGCAGGTCCCGGAAGGAGGACTCCTCCATGAGGGGAGGGTGACAAGGGAGGCGGGAGGCCAACGCGAGGCGATCGGGACTCGGGTAGATTGTCAGGGCGTCTAGAACAAGGTGTGTCCAGCAGGGGCAGGGCGGATGGTAAAGCATGGAGTTTGCAGGAGTCAGAAGCACGCAGCGCAGTCTCTGGATCCCACCACGCCTTGGTTTGGGACTCTGTCGCTTGCATGAGCCAATACAACCCCTGTCCTCTTGCCGAAGCTAGTGTAAGCACGGTCAATTGCAACCAGAAAAGAATCGCGCAGCGGTTAAAGGCCGGTTCAGCACTTAGAAACCAGATATCGTAAACGCCAGACTGGTGTTTTTTTGTTGTTTTTTCGCTGCACCTCTGAAAGGGTGCGACTGTGTCCCAAACCCATGCCACGTATCCCTTGGGCTGCCAGAAACAGTGCGGACGACGTGACTCAGTGGAGCCCATAAGGGCATTTGCGTGGGGAACCACAGCCTCGGGTCACCGCGGGGGCGAAGGTGCGGTGGAGTGAGTGTTGGGTTAGGGCGGCAAGCCCAAGCCCGTTAGCAGAGGCTGGGCCCGCACTGCTCGCTCGTTCTCCCCAGGAGGATGGGTTAAAATTCCAGGAATGCACACCTGTTCTCTTTTCAGGAGATCGTCTGGGGGCTCAAAGAGACCACTTGAGACCCTGCAAGCTCAACAGGGCCAAGTCAAAGTTTGGGAATCTGACGAACCAGCGTCCTCGGATGGAGGTGACACGTTGGCATACACTGACGGAGCCACATGGTTAAGGACACCGCGGTTAAAAAGCACTTTCCTGTCCTTCGAGATCCGCTATCAAAACAGAGGGGACGCTCAGCCTCCGCGGAGGGTGTTTTCCAGGCACCGGAAGTTCTCTGAAGGCGGGAGAAAGGGGAGGACGTCGCACCATGTCGCCTGGCCCGGGGCGCACGTTGAGCATGGCTGCTTCCACTCGGGATCGGAGAGCTCGGCATTCGCGTGGTGGCATCACTGTCACCCTGGAGCGCTGGGCATGGAGCATGGTGCGTAGGAAGAACTAACTCAGAGAGCAGTTTGAACTATGCACGACCCCTCGCGGCTCCAAGTACGTTACGGCCCCTGGACCGGCAGCACGGGCATCTCCTGGGAGCTTTGAGGAGTGCAAACTCGCAGACCAACGGAGCAGGACCTGCGTGTGAACCCGATCTCCGGCTGTCCACCTGCACCGTGGAAACTGGAGAGGCGCTGGCCTAATTCACGGACTTACTCACTCTGGACTTTTCCACTTATCCCTGAGGAGGAAGTGACTTTGCGGACCACGAATCACTGAGTCTCTATTACTTAATAATCTTTTGGTTCCAAGCATTAAGAACAATTATCCAGAAGTTTGGCATAAAGTAAAAAGATGGCCGTAGGAGCCTTCAGAATCAAATTAGCACACCATCTGCTTATCTGGTTGTGTACAGGATGTGACATTCACTTTGTTATTGATTAGGCCCAGATTCTATACAGTTAGATGTTAACTCGTAGAAAATTAAGTTGCAAATGATTTTTGTCCAGTGGAGAAGATAATCTCAAGATTATTGGCATGTCATTCTCCTACAGTGAGGGGTCAGCAAACTGCCTCTGTGAAGGGCCGGACGATATTTGAGGCTTTGATGGCCAGTTGCTTTTGCAACTGTTCGATTCTGCCATTGTACCGTGAATGCAGCCACAGGTGTCTACGAATGAGTACGGCTGTGCTCCAATAAAACTTTATTTACAAACATTGAAATTCAAATTTCACGTCGTTTTTACGTATTACGAAGTACTGTCCTTTTTTTTTTTTTTTTTGCCAACTGTTTAAAAACATAAAAAACACTCTTAGCTCATGGGCATACAAAAACAGGTGGCAGGTCTGATTTGATCGGCAGGTCATACATAGATTGTCTGTCGATTCTTGGCTTTTAGGTTTTATCACCCTGTTCGTATTTAACTTGGATTCATCCCAGCATCCTTTCCTCCCACTAAACGTAAGTGGCTGTGCATATGCTGGTGTGCGTACATTAGTTTCTCCTGTCCTTTGAACCAGTTTTCCCAACCTGTTGGTTTCTCTATCGATGACTTAAACACCCTTTGGCACATGCTCTCCGTATATGTCCAATCCATCTCGAATGTGGAGTTGGGCCGCCTTTTCTGTTACCTCGGCTCCCTCCAAAGTATGTTACCAAGATGTTGTCCTAAATAAAGACAGGTCTGTCCCTAAGAGAAATTTTGATGCCTATAATTTCCTCCTACTGCTGTTATTTCTACGCGGTCCTCTTTCCAACAACACCCTCTTCCACATGGCTGGTGGCGGGGGCTGCCATGGGCCGGCCTGCATGGATGAAAGGTAATGCGTTAATGACACTGGTGGTGGCTTGGCAAGGCGGTACCAGCAAACGTCAAGCTGCCAGGGCCACGTGGAGGACAGCAGGGCACTGAAGGCTCTGCAGTCTCTCTCCTCATCTCGCCCCTGCAGCTGTGGCAGCTGGAGCCGCAGCCCTGTGGGCATACGGTATCATCAACCGGGACCAGCGCTCCCTAGAAGACTCAGCTTTGACAGGCCAATGTCACTATTGGACACTTTCTATTGTAAGGCAAAGAGCAACGACGCCCGAGGGCATGGGGGAAAGTATAGGTTCCTGCAGGCAGAACAGTCACTGGATGCCTGATTGTTGTTCGGTTCTGCAGGGGCAGGTGTTAATTAAATAGTCCCTGGGCTGTGGGAGGTTGGCATGTCCCAGCCAGTGGGAAGAGTGGAAAAACTGGCACCCCTCCCCCCAATTCAAGACGGCTAAGCACGCTGAAACACTGCTCACCCTCAGCGTAATCCGAGTAATACTCATTAAAACCTGTGCCAGCAAAGAATGTTTTTGTTGTTGTTGATTTGCATAGATGAGGGTGGGAATTGGCATGACCTTCTTGGAAGCATTTCGGCAATAAATATATTAAACATACCAATGTTTGTCCCAGTAACTGTAGCTGGTCGTGGGTCCTTGGCCAAGTCAAGCCTAGCCCTGCAGTTTACGAGAGAGTGGGCTGAAACATAATATTTTAAAAATAGCTGTATAATTTGCTCTGCAATGATATATGAATATGATTATTGTAAAAAATTAAAAATTACAGAGTAAACTAAAATTCTCCCTTGAGACCGTTACTCTCATCTTCGAGGTCCTTGATTTCATCATTTTTGTGTATATCTTTCAAGACTTTTTATCCTGTATTTATAGATATGTGTCTGTAGAAATTCCATGGGGGAGTTTTTGATATGTAAGGGATATAAGATTTTATGCATTTTTGTGTAACTTGCTTTTATCACTCTATAATACACCTCGGGCATGTTTTGAATCTGTACGTAAAGGCTGGACAGAGTTCCACTCAGCACATTGCCATAGTTTATTGAACTGGCATCCGTACTGTAGGGCAATGGCTGCCAGCATGTTTATGCCCATGTCCCCACAGATGACGGAAGATGCTCCCTTTCGGAATACACTGTTGGCAGAGCCCCTGCTGGACTGTTGAAAGAAACAGATGAGCTTCCATGGCTGAGTCTCTAACACTCCGTAGAAGGGCTGAGCGGATACACCTGGGTTGGAAAAGAAAGCCCTGGAACCTTCTGTTCACACGGCATGTTTGTGAACATGGGCAGAGGGAAGCTTTGGCTTCCTCAAGACAGCGCCCCAGCTGGATGGAGCCTCCTTACGAAGACGGATGCCGGGCTGTGGCTCTGAAATTCGCTTCAGAATAAGAGGTCTGACTTCTCTCTTCCTTTAAGAAATTATTATTATCCTTCGAAATGGGCAAACCACTGAGCTGTGCCCGTGTGTTTATTCTGACGGGTGATACAAGGAATGCAGAGTCTCCTTTGCAGCAATCCAGAGCACTCTCTGCTTGTAAACTGAGAACAGGAGAAACACATCCCCTCCAAGGACTCCTCACGGGCGAGACAGTTAGAGTTGATTCCTCATTGTCTTCTCACTATCATCCACCTATCATCCATCTATCTATCTACCTTTTGATCGATCACTTAGATCTCTATAAATATCTATCATCTCCATCCATCCATCCATCCATCCATCCATCCCATCCATCCACCATCCATCATTTACCATTGATCTACCACCTTTTCATTCTCATTCTCTAATTCTCTCTTTCCCAGATTATTCCCAGGCTTAGTTTCCTGGTTCCTTGCCCACAGCATCTCGGCAGCAACAACCTAGAAAAGACGAGGATTCTGTGGGTTGTCAGAGACTGGCACAGTGACACCCAGACATGATGACAGGAGACAAAAATACCTGAAGTAGACGCAGCCCACATGACCCTGAGTCATCCAGAAAAGACAAATCCTCTTGAGCATCTTCTGTTTAAGAAAGTAGAGACATGTGTAACATGGCTCAGAAAGATTTCCATCCAAAGTGGAAACAAATAGAGACAGTTGTGAAGCTTGATGAATCAGCTTTCGTTTTCTGGAGAAGTCACCTATGTAGAACTTTTTCTTTCCCCAAGCCGCCCGATAAATCACAGTCAGAGCTAGAAGGGGTTGCGTCTCCATTTTGTGAAGTGAAAACGCAAACTCAGAGCGGTTAGACCACTTCCATGAGGTCGCACAGTAAGTGGCAGTGGCGGGAGGTGAACCCACGTATTTCGATTCCAAACGTGATAACACGGAGACGCACCAGCCAGATCCCCCTTTGCGGAAGGGGTGGCGGGGCCTGCAGCTGTTGGCTCCTTCAGGGCTGGCCGCAGTGGCAGAGAGCTGGATACTGGGGACAGCCTGAGGAAGCAGGTGACAAGACGGGGCTCAGGGGCTGGATCATCTCTCTCCAGACGGGCCATCGGTGGCGGTGCGTGAAACCCAGACAGCCCCACAGGGCGGTGTCCAGTGGCCCAAACGTTCACGGAGTGGCCTGGGAGGGTTTCCTAGGGGTGGGAACACGCTTGCAGGAGCGATGTGTCAGGTAGCTGGGGTACCAACTAGCACCCTCAGCAGAACTAGATGGGGTGGCAGCTGCTGCTGCAAGCTTTATGCTCTACGCAAACACGGGAAACAGCTGAGGACAAGTGACAGGCAGGCACCTGCTCCCAGAGCGAAAGCCAGGGAGCCTCTGTGATCGCAGATGGAGAAGCCCTCATCTCCTGTGACAAGAGGGCAGACGGCGCCCAGACTCTGAGTGACAGAACTTCAAAGGAAACGAGCTCCCAACCGAGGCAGCGTCTTATGCCCCGGTCAGGGCCCCGACGACGGGATGTGGTCCTGGGGGTGGTGTTCCCCAGAGATGTTCCCGCTTTTCGGGCCATCGTGCAGAGCCGCTCTGACCCTTCCCCTTTGCGGCCCGCCTGTTTTCAACGCTCTTGGGTGTAAACTCAGAATCGCGCTTGCTACGGCATCTGGTAATTCTCTACTTAAAAAGTTTTTGAGGACGCGCCAAACGGTTTACCAGGAAGGCTTCGCCATTTCCCGCCCCCACCAGCCACGTGTGAGCTTGGCAAGAGCTTCGATTTCCTGCAGGGAGCCACGCGGCCTCCTCTTCGGGCCACGTGGCTGAGGGTTCTGACTCCCTCCCTCTCCGGCCAACCAGCGTGGACGCCAGGGCAGGTGCTTCGGGAACGGCGCGTGCCCCGGGCCAGGCCAAGGAGAGGCAGCTCTGAATCTAGAACCTGCGTTTTTATTTATTCCGCCAATGTGAGTGGGGTTTCTTACCGCTCGTGACTGAGTCATCAGTCTGTACCAAGACGTGCTTGTTTAAAATCTCTCGTCTGGGAGGTTTATCTCCTCTGTGTGTGTCACTGAATTTAGTGCATGTCGAGTCTACAATGGGCACAGCCAGGAGACCACACTCCCTCCAGACGGGGTCACTGGATGGTCACAGACGCGATCTTGCAGACAAAGCGGAACGTCGGCTGCAGGTGTTATCATTCCATGACCTCAGGGCTGTGGCGGGAAGAAGCAGAGAACCTGGGTGAAGGTCCACCCACGGCACTAAAAGTCCCCCGCCCCCCACTGGAGTAAAAGCCCTCTCCAGTAGGCCTCACGTCCATGCCGCACCCTTTTCTCACTGGTGCTTGATGAGGCTGCTGTGCATGCAGCCTTCCTCTGCCACAAGGACGGTCTTGACCGGCCACCGTGGAGGGCCAGGACAGACCTCAGCTAGGGGCTTGGCCAGTTCTGGCCCCAGCAGCAGAGCTGGGATTCAAGGCCGGGTCGACCTGACTCCCGTTCCATGACCCTAAACTACTCCACTTTGGGGAAAAAAAATTTACCAGCAGACGGGGGGTGGGGGGGGCACCCTTCACCTCTTTCGTGTTGGCCCCAACAGTGTGTGGTTTTCCTGCCTGATGTGGAACTGCTCTCTGTCCGAGCGCAAGAAAAGTCCTGTTGAGAATCTGGTTGCAAACGAAGAAATGTGTAAATTCGTTCTGGACAGAGCGACATCTTTGCAATGTCCTGGAACAAAAGTCATTTCTCCATGCGTTCAAGGGTTTAGAAAGTCTGCCACAAAGCACCAACGCTTCATGGAGGCCACGTCTTACAGTGGGACTAGCCGGCTCCTTCTGAGGCAGAGACCAGGGCTTGATGGTCCAGCTCCACCCGCTTCTTGGCTCTGCAATCTAGACAAGCTACTTAACCCCTCTGAGCCTCAGTTTCCACACCTACGAAATGGGGCTGATTTCTCCCTGAGAGAGCTACTGTGAGAATTCAACGAATTCAAGCCTGCGAAGGGCTCAGCTAGTACCTGGCACGTGGTGCCTAGCCCCGAAAAGAAAAAAACAAAAAGCGAGCCCTTTTGCTGTATTGTTTGTTATTATTCTTAGGTCTCAGAATACAAATTTCTTAAACTCTAAGTATATTCGTCATCTAATTTTAAAGTTACTATTATAAATGGAAATTTTGTTTTTTTAAATTGCAACTTCTATATGTGTCCTTGCCAGATGAATTCTATTGATTAAAAATATATATCTCTCTTGAGTCCAGCTGCTACTATTACTTCTGCTACTTTGCCAGTAATTTCTACCACTCTTAATGAACTCCTACAGCGTGTCAGGCTAAGCCCTTCACAGATGTTAGCTCATTTACTTTTTACACTATGATTATCATCCCGATTTTACAGCTAAGGAAACTGAAGCTCGGAGAGGTGAAAAAAAAAAATTGTCCAAAGTCACCTATCGGCCAAGAAGTGGCAGGGGCCAGGAAGTGGCAGGGCAGGAGCTGGAGCCGGAAGCCTGTTCCCTGCCATGCCCTGAGGCAGGGCTGGAGCATAGAGCCAAAATAGTGACAGTATGCAGCTTGCCCAGGGAGAGTTTGGGGACAAAGCCTCTGGGCGGAGTCTGCTGTGACATCGCTGGGTATGAGATCTGGCCTAAGCCATCTTCTTTACCCTTATTCTCCACCATTTTTCATCCCACCCCTGCCCCATTCTGCACCTCAGACACGCTGTCCTTTAGTGTCCCTGAATGTGCCACGATCTTCCCCTCTGGCCGACCCCTAATTGTCCATGAAACATGAACTTCAATGTCTCCCACCAGGGCCGTGGCAGCGGAAGTGCATGGCTTGGAGCTCCTTCGGGAGGAGCATGGCGGGCAGCCTCAGCGCCCTGTCCCCCCGGCCCACCGCTGCATTCACCAGGAGACCACGCTTCCTCCAGGCAGTGCCCAGTCGCTTGCCGGCGACTCGGCATTCCTGTCAAGGGTGTCCTTTGCCTGGGACTCCCTGCTGGCCTAGTGAGAGTTTCTCACAACTGTGCTGTGACTGGAGGCTCTTCTGGCCCTGTCCTTCGTCCAGTCTCCTTTCGCAGGTCTCAGACCCACACCGCTGTCTGAAGACCTCCCCAGCTTCCTTACGCCCCCTCCCTTTCCCCCTTCACAGACGTTTCCCCCTCGAAAATCACTTGCACATCTACGCATGTTTCGGGGGCTGCTTTGGGGAGAACCCAAGCCAAACAGAGGCCCCCATCGCATCCTCTGCCACGATGCTTATCGTATGCTAACTGGGGCATCGTGGTGTCTGATTTCTCTTTGTATGCCGGGCACGTGTGTACGGCGTCTTGGCTGGGGCGCCTGAGAGGGTCTGATGGCCACTGCTTCCTCACTCACCTGTCTGTGGTCATGAAGTCCCGTCCAGATGTGGCTGGGATCCCAGGAACACAGCTTTCACGAGGTCAAACACGAAGACGTAGCTGCAAATGTGAGAAACACAGCGGCATGTCACGTCGCCTGAGCTCGTGGGATAGAGCTGAAAGCTGAAAGTGACCCTCGCTGCTCCCTGGACCAAGGTAGATAGCGGACATGATGCAACCTTTTTTTTTTTTTTTTAAATTAGGTCACCCGTATGTGGCTGTCATCCCATGGACACCTCTGGATTTGATCTATGCCAGCTCAGCGCAGGACAGGAACCCTACTCATCCTAATGGCCGAACTCACCTCAAAAACACTAGCAAACAAGTTGGGCGAGATTGAAGATATCAGGAGGAGACCAAAAACAGAGTGGTATATTTTTGGGGGGACAAAGTGTTCTTCAGTCCAATAGATCTTTGACCTTTTACCCAGCTGGATAAGCAGTGGCACCCCAAGTCCCCCCACATGCACAATTAGGGTGTCCGAACGTCAACTGCTGAACGTGCATCTGGGCAGACACTGGGAGTGGCTGGCTACCTCGTCATTTCAGCACTAATGCCATCGTTGTTCAACAGCGCCTGCTTCGGAAGCAATTTCAACATTTCCCAGCACCACCCCCATATCTGGTCAAAATAACTAGAAAATATAAACGTCCAAGGTGTTAGCTGCAGTAAGAAGGAGCAGAGATCAGATGAACTTAATTCCATCCCTCTCTCGCCTGATACGAAGATGAAATTTACGAGATAAGCTGGATGCAGGTGAACCTTAAACTTCAATCGCACGTTCCATGGACATAAGCCAATCACGTGTTTAATTCTAAAGGAAAGGACAAAATTCACAAGCATGACAAGGTCAGAAATAGAGAAGCGAACTGTGTCTCGAAGACAAGACATAACTAGGAATTTTCTGACAGTGTCCAGCTTTATGGGAACTGAACCTCACTGATTACACATTTACTGTTCAAATTCAACCTTTCTTCATGTTTTCAGGAAAGTATGATATGCCAAAGTGGTAAAAGAGAGGAAAGGGCGAGAATGCTAGCTAGCATGAGAGAGGGAGGGGGGGCGTCAGGAGTTAAGAGAGGAAGAAGGCAAGCTGAGGCAGAAAGGACCAGGAGGTGGGTCAGGGCTTGCTGGAGCCCCCTGCCTTTGCCCAGGGTGCCCGGTTAACCAGGGTTGGGTCCCAGGCACCGCGAGGCAGCCTGAGCTGTCCTTCCCCGGGGCTGGCTGACGGAAATCTTCATTTGCACCCACTTTTCTCCATAAGTGCCAGTCCTGGGCGGTGCGCTCTGTAGCACAGGGGATTTGACCCCTGAAGACCATCTTTCCCTGTCATGTCAGCGCTGTCCAAGCAGCCGGGGTGCTGACACTGGAGGGGAGGGAGAGAGAAGCCAGGGTATTTCTGTCCCTCTCTGCTGAGGGAGTCACTGGCCGGGGCCGGCGAGCCTCGGTGGCTCCGGCTTCCCTGGGGCTGGAACTGGCTTTCCTCTGCTGGGAATCTTGAGATCGTCTAACGACCGCCTCTTAGACCCCATCCTTTATGTACGCAGGAAATCCTCCCTGTCTTAAATATTTGTAGCGGTTCCTCTCTTCCTGGCCGGACCCTGCGTCTCACCTTAGCCGTCAGCGCTGCCGAGAACACGTGCGTGCTTGACACACGTGTCGGATGAAGAGACGGGAAGATTCGAGACTCCTCCGGAAACGAAGACAGAGGACTTCTTGTGTTTAACAAAACTCAGTGAGTCTAAAGCATAAAGAACCAAGTAGTTTTCTAACTCCAAGTCTCTGGGATCTTGAAAAACACAGGCAAGACTGTGACTTTGTAGTTTGGGTAACAATGGAGCATACCACACCTGGCCTCAGGGAACCCACGAATCAGCAAAGAAAGAGACAGACAACAGGTCATTTGGCTAGGATGAAGGAAGTGCTCTAGGAGAGGCGGGTGATGAATGCAGTCGGGGTGCCACGGAGGCAGGGGAGGGGGCCTCTGGCGACGAAGGCTGTCAGAACTGAGCCTTGCGGGTGGAGGAGGTGCCTACCTGGTTGAGTGGGAGTCTCAGCAGAGGAGACAGACTGGGCGAAGGTGTGGTGGAGGGAAAGGGGTGGCCCAGACTGAAGCACTCCGGGGTGGCCACTGTGGCTGGGGCTTAGGAGATACAGAGGACTGAAGGAGGCTGTGGTGGTAGGCTACAGAATTACGGAATGCGACTTCCCAGGTTCGAAGCCCGGCCCCCTCTGTAGAGCTGGGTAACTTTGAGCAAGCGACTTACCTTCTCGGAGCCTTAGATTTTGGATCTGTACAATGAAGATATCTCCCTAACACGGTGTGAGGGAGCTTTAATACGATGACGATAAAAACACTTAGCAAATCAACGTCAGCTAGTACTCCTCATATTATATTCTTCGTACGTAGACTATGTGAGCTTAACTCAGGGTCGCCCCCTGGGATACAGAGCAGGGCACAGCACGAGATCAGCAAGATGAACCTTCCAGCATGTTCTTTTGCTACCCTTGCTAAGCGCTTTGCTTTCCACTGCCAAGGGCAGTTTTGAGGAGAAACTGGGCTGGATAAAAAAAAAAATAGCTTCAATCGCCCAAGAGGAACGCCAGTGGCGAACCGATCTCTACTCTCCCTTCCCAAAGTGGGTGCTTGGCTGGGCTCTGGCGAACCAAGGGCCCTACTCACCTGTGGATGGAGGCCAGTTTGGCAGACTTCCTGCCGATGGAGAACTCCGAACAGTGGAAGTCGGCCTCGGCCCAGGTCTTGTTGAGAGGGAAGAATCGATAGCAGTAACCTTTGAACTCTGCCCAGAACAGCGGGCACAGGGAGGCTAGAGGCAGCTCTGGCATGGCTGGGGGCAGAGAGAAGACAGACCGGAAGGCTGGCAAGTGCTGTTCCTACAGCTTATGACATGTTTCCAAGAATGAAAGTGAAACAGGTTCCTTTATGATTCATCCAAAAAAAAAAAAAAAAAAAAACAGACGTGTACCTAAAATTTAGAAAATAATGAAAGCAATATATGCTCATTAGAGAACACTTAGAAAATGTCACGACTTTGATATGTTTTCCTTCCTGTCATGCTTGAATGTAGTGATTTTTTTAAAAAAAAAATGTGATTGCAATTATATTGTCCTATAAATACCCGGCTGCATTCTGGTTTCTGAAAATTAGAGCATACGGATTTGCCCCATGTCACTGTTAAGTTTTAGTAGACAGTGTTTTAAATAGCTCTTGACGATTCCACTGAGCGGACCCTCTAGAGTTTATTAAATCATCCCCCTATTTATGGATAACTAGATTATTCCTTAAAAAAAAAAAAAAACAATTACACATAATACTGAAATGAACAGCTTTGTGCACCAAGCCTTTTCAGCATCTCTCCTGAAGGAACAAACCAAAACACCCACTTTGGAGAAAGGAAAGGTCTCCCATAGGTCTCCAAAGGGCCAAGGAGACGGGGGGAAGGTGTGCTCAAAACCGTCCTTGAACTAGCTTGGATGGCTAATCCAGGAGGGCAGGCCCTGGCCGGTGCTGACATCTGCTAGACTAAGATCGAGAAGCCCTGGGTCCCAGCCACCAGCTCTGCACCTGACAGGCTGCATTGACGCCCGCACGGCCCTTCCCTTCTCAGCTTGTATCAAGTTGGCTGATACTTAGGTCCCTTTTGTGGTACCCACGAGTGTCGAATCTTTGCCTTTCAAGCCACTTATAATAGCCGGCTGAGCTCATGAATAAAACACGCGGTGGACAACATGTACGGAGAGAGCATTTAGGATGAGTCACGTTCCTATTAGCCAGGAGAAATGACTTGCCCCAGGTTATCCAGCTAGTAAGGGGCAGAGTAGAGAGATTTGAACCAAGTCTCCTGACACCAAAATCTTTGATCTTCAAGTGCAAGTGATGCTTCGTCCTGGGGAAATCTACAGGGCTGAGAATGGTCGATCGCCTTTTCGCGTCCACGTCACAGAGCTGCTAGGCCAAATAACTGGGGCAAACAAACTCGGCGACCCCTTGGCATACGTGGATTGCTTTCAGAGTATGATTGATTATTAACTATCACTCGGGCTCTCCTAAGTGGAGTAAAGAAGCTTCAGGGGTCCAGGAAAACCCCTGAAAGTCAATGCGAAATCGAAAGTGTGGATGTGTGCCTATGCACACATGTGTACCTCTGTGAATTTTTTCCGAGAAAAAAGAAAAAGGGGGAACGTTGCTTTAATCCATAGCGCTACATGCTAAGCAGGCAGGTTCCAAGCCACGCTTCCGTCACTGGTCAGAGCCATCGGGCTTTTCCAAGTTGATCCGAACCAGCCCCTCCACCACCCCAGACAGCCGCACTGGGCAGTCCTGGTTGGTCCTGGCCAGCTCTTTTTCAACGTGCTCCATTATCCAAACTGGTGGAGAATGTGTCCTCTTAAACCCTCCTCTCTAAGGCAAAGGGAGGTCGGTGGGCTCGGTGTCCTCGCCTGTCCCTGCCCCTCGAACCCCGTGTCCTCCTTTCTCAGCCGAGCCCTGGGCTAGGGGGACACTGCCTCGATGTTCCCCTCAGCGTCGGGTTCCCCGTGGCATCAGCCGCGAGGGCTGAAGGGCGCCTCGTGATGCTGGGCGTTCCGCGCTGGTCTCCGCCTGGTCCATGTCCATTGCGATCATTTCTGTCCCCAGGGCCTGACACATTATTAGGTGCCCAATAACGAGCTTCGAATGACTAAATGCGTGCTAGGGACCCACGTACTGCTTCTTGGTGGGGGGGGCAATGATCCTCTTGTGGGGGCAGGTGCCTTGACTCTAGGATGATGGTCGTGGACTTGGCAGCTGACTGACCCTGGTTTCCCAGATGATTTAGCACAGGGATTGCCGGGAGGGACATCGTTGGCATCGCCAAGGAACTCACTGCTGTGCGGAACCTCGGCACCCCCGGCCCCAGACCTCTTGAGTCAGAACCTGCATTTTAACACGAATCCTAGTGATTCGCCTGGACTGGAAAGTCTGGGGAGTGTTGGTGGGGGAGACCGAAGGAGGGAGCCTGGTGGAATCACTCAGTCACTCATTCATTTACTCACTCACGGGGTGGGGTTTGGCAAGGGAGACAGAAGAATTGGTTAAATGGGGGATGGGGTGTGAGGGGGAGGAGGAGGGGTGGGCATTTGTTCCTAGAGGAGGCTCCAAGGCTTCCCTGGGGTCCTCAAGCCTGAGGGCTATTCTAAAAGCAAGTCCCCTGTGCGGAAAAGAACCTCCCTGAGGTGCGGCCTCAGAGAGCGACTTACACCCCCTCCTTCCCCGCTCCTGGTTCCTTTGATGTTCTCCACTGAGCAAAAGGTGGTTAGGGATGCCTGGGGTGAAACGTACCAGAAAATGGGGCTGTGACAGGTCACTGCTCCATTACTCCCTTTCCGCCGGGCAGGCAGAGGCCTTTAATCTGGGGGACCTGGGGACGGAAAGGAACTGCTAATGAACTCCACTCTGCCAGGCGTCCGCCCCGCCCCCACCCTGCCTTTTCCTCTGGGGTTTCAGAAACTTGGACTAGAAGCGTCCCGGGGGGGGTCTTTCCTCAAGCTGAACCCCAAAGAGCCTTCGCTGACCTCGGTCTCTCTCGCGAAGGGATGTCTGTAGGTTTTACGGTTTGACAGTAACGGCGACAGAATGACCAGGGCCAGCCCACGGAGCTTCCCTCTGGGCTCGGCACAGGGGCAAACGCTTCGTACTCACCAGTTCATTCAGCCTTCGCCCGTCTGCAATGTCGGTCACCCCCAGTTTACAGACAGAGAAACCGCAGCACAGAGATGGTCGAGGACCTTGCCCAAGGTCACACAGCTCCTAAGTGGCACAGCCAAGTTACGAAGCCAGGCTGTTTGTCTCCAGATCTAGATTAGCGACTTGTGCTGCGTGTAGGTCCGTTTCCTTTGGTCTCCGTCGAGATGGTCCGGACCCTCTTGTCGTTCCCTTATTCACTCAACAAGCCTGCAGGCAAAAACTTGAGGAAGCAGCCCACATTCTTTCAGAAGCTGGTTATTTGCCCCTTTTCTCTACCCTAGTTGAACTAGCGACTGCCCACTACTGTCCCTCAGGAGCCCACGGATGATCATGACAGGACACCAGAGTCCCCTTCTCAGATAGGGCATTGTTCCCGGAGCACCTAAAAGTGGCCCATAACCCCACCTGGAGATCAAGGAGGCTTCCTGGAGGAGGTGATATCTCAACTGGGACCTGAAGGATAAACAGGAGTCACAGAGAAAGAGAGCGCGTGCCTTGTAGCGAAACAGTATGGGCCAAGGCCCAAAGCTATGAGACAGATGGAGTCTTTGGAGAAATAGGATTTTCAGAGTAGGGGGAGGCCGGGGAAGAGGCTGGGGTGGGTGGGGAGGAAGGGGTGGGGAAGGGACCACACAGGGAACTCGTTGCTCTGCTGCTCCGGAAACCAGACTAAACTACCGGGTCCTTCCCTTCCATGAGCAGCAGCCAGGCCCCGCCCCCACCTCCCCAGGTCTCTGGGCCTGAATGGGAGCCTCTGGGGACATGGAGTTTGCTAAGGAAAGAACACACTGGTGGGGTTCAAGGCTCATTTCTTCTTCTTCTTCTTCTTTTCTCTCTCTCTCTCTTTTTTAAAGAATAAATTGTCACCTTCCCACTCAATCTGGCTGTTCGCTCCCCTGGCCTCAATTCAGCCACCCACGAATGCACTATCCTGCCGCCTCCTGCCCAGATCAGCCTTGGATGCCAGCCAGGAGAGGAGGAGGGGAGGCTCTGGGGGCCACATCTGTGGGGTCCCTCCAACCCCACACACTACTGGGCCCCAGATGTCCCAGGGGGTCAGGAGGAGGTATCTCTTAGTCACTTTCATCACCCTCGCTTCCTGCTGCTTCCCTGGTCTGCCTGTCAGCCCATCCTCCTTGCCAGCGAGCCCTGGCTCTGGTGAGCAGAACCGGTGGTCCCAGACCTCTCGTGCCTGGGCTCTGCTTCCGCTTCTCTGGGCTGAGTGGCCACCGGATGCAGAGGAAACAGCACCTGGTAATTTCTTACATTGCTAACAACAGCTGCCATTCATTGGGTGGTTATCCGTATCCCCTCGAGACCCATCTAGGAGGCGGGTATCATCCCTATCTTACAGATGAGGAAACTGAGGCTCAGAAAGGTTAAGTCACTTGCTCCCACAGCCAGCAAGTGGCCGTGTCAGGGTGGGACTCAGGTCTGATGGGCTTGCAAAGTCCCAAGCACTATCGTGCCTCTGGAAAACACCGTTTTCTGGTCTTGGTTTTCTCATTCGTGTAAAAGATACATTAAATGCAAAACTCTCACGGTGTTATGGGCTGAATGGCTGCGTCCCCCTCCAAAGTCCCATGTTGAAGCCCTAACCCCAGGGTGAGGGGATTTAGAGGCGGGCCTTTGGGAGGTTTTTAGTTTGGATAAAGTCACAGGGGTGGGGTCCCCATGATGAATTAGTGCCCTCATAAGAAGAGGAAAAGAGAACAGAGCTTGCTCACTCCCTTTCTCTTTCCCTCCTCCTTTTGGCCATGTGAGGGCACAGAAAAAGGCGGCCATGTGCAAGGCAGAGGACCTAACCAGAAACCGACCTGCTCGGCACCTGGATCTCGACTCTAAACCATGCGAATTAAATTCCTGCTGTTTAAGCCTCCCAGACTATGGTATTTTGCTATAACAGCCTGAACTAAGGCCAACAGTTAATTAAGCAAATAAGTCAACATTTCCTCGGTGCCTAACTGGCTTGAGGTCTGTGCCCTCAAATTGCTCAGAGTCTGGAGGGAGGAACACACAATGCACGTGACCGGCTATGATTCCTCATGTATTAAGGAATGTTCTAGAAGTACGCAGTGTGCTCTGAGACCACAGAGGAGAGGTGGGGAATGGCCCAGCATGTCCACGGGGCACTCCAGGGTATGACTCTAGGACCCAGAATCCGGGGTGGACCTAGGAAGCGGGGGACACGCCTCTGTGCTCCAGCTCAGGAGCCTGGACTCTGGAGTCAGATGCGCCAGCTGGAAATTCAGCTCTTGGTGCCTCAGTTTCCTCATCTGTCAAATGGGCCGATGACAGTGTCTACTTCACAGGAAAGCCAGTGCCAGGCTCACAGCAGGCATTCTAGTAAACACTGGACATTATTACAGCAGAAACACCCTGGGCTCTGGAACTTTCCCGGAACCAATAGTGCAATGCCAACTTCTTGGTGGGGGGAGGAAGAGGCTACGGAACCTGACTAGTTCCTCCCCACCCCCTCCCCCCCCCGAAGCCCTGCAGAAGCAGGTCCTAGCCGCAGAGAGTTCTTGGGCTCAGGAGCCACAGAAAGAAAACTTTTTGATGCTTCTGATTGAGGCATCGTAATAGCAAACATTTACGTAGCTTCGACTGGCTGCCAGGCCCTCTTCTAAGCACTTCTACACGCATAAATCCACTTCCACGATGTGATCAAGATTCAGAAGAAAGGTTTTGGGAAAAGGATGGAGCTTGGCTAAATCCCCCTGGGCCTCTTGGAGCTGTCTAAAGAGTTTTTATTTCCCAAAGCAAACCTAGGGGAGCGTCTGAGGTATGCTATCTGCATATATATACACCTGTTCGGGGGGCGGGAGGGGCGAGTGACAACGGGTCCAGGGCAGTGAGATGAACGTTGGAATGACTGGTTTTGCTCTGTCCTGCTTTGCACCTAAAGGCTGGGGGTATCCAGAAAAAAAACACAAACCACCCCACTCTCAATCAGGAGGAGGGCTTTGGGCTGTACGCTCGACTTCATGGTCTGCGAGGGCCCACGCTAGTCACGCATAACATGCACACTGATGCTCACACACACGCCCCCTTAAACACGCGCGCATGCACACGCGGCCACGTTCTCCTCTGGGTTGCAATCACTTTCCTCTAGGGGGTCTGTCGGCTCAGCTGGAGCTGGGCCTTCTGCGGGGCTGGAAGCTTGTGGAGCCGCGGAACGGCCGCCCTGGGAGATGGCAGCTTTGATCGGGTCCTGCGGCCTCTGTAGGCCGTGTCCACAGTTGTAACGTAAAGGGTCGGGCCAAACGGATTTCCAGGACCCGTCCTTCCAACTCTAATTCAGACCTCCAAGGCTGCTGGCTGTGAAACGACCCCGCTGCCCTGTCTGTAGAGTGGGGATGAGGCGTGGGGAAACATGCCTGGACGTTCCTTTCTGTGATGGAGTCTTCACGTTGCCCGGCCAATTTCATCGTAACATCAGCAAGCATGGTGGCAGAAGCGGTAACGGTAACTCAGCTTTCAAGCGTGTACCCTGCGCTCAGCGCTTCAACTGCACGATCTCACTGAACGTCCCCAAAATGTTCAGTAAGCACCATTATTATCCCTACTTTCCAGGGTAAGAAAAAACTGGAAGGCTCAGAGGTCCCACAGCCACTAGCTAATGAGAGAGAGAAGATTCCTTCTCTCTCTCTCTCTCTCTCTCTCCTCTCTCCTCTCTCTCTCTCTCTCTCTCTCACAACACACACACACACACACACACACACACACACAGTGAGAAAGATGGCCAACTGCGTGCCAGGAAGAGGGCCCTCACTGGGGAACCGAATGGGCCAGCATCTTGACCTTGGACTTCCCAGCCAGAACATGAGAAACAGATTCCCAGTCTCTGGTATCCGGTTACGGCAGCCTGAGCTGAATGATGGGGACCCTCAGAGAGTTCATGACAGAACTGGAGCCCCTGATGCTTGCCCAAGTGCACTAAGACTGCCTTCACCCCCCACCCCTAGTGTTGCCAGATTGGGGGCGGGGAGGGGGCGAAGCCCAGTTAAATTCGAATTTCAGATAAACAATGAACCCCCCCCCTAGTGTTGCCAGATTGGGGGGCGGGGAGGGGGGCAAAGCCCAGTTAAATTCGAATTTCAGATAAACAATGAATAAATTTTAGCACAAGTACATCCCATGCAATATTTCAGGCATACTTATACTAAAAATGATTTGTTATTTATCCGAAATTCAAATTTACCTGGGCATCAGGTGTTTTATGTGGCAGTCCTATCACCCCACTGTTAAATTGACCCCAATGCTGTCACACCCCAATAATATAGCCTTAGGGGAATATTATGGGCGTTTCATTACTAGTTTACTTTAATGGAGATGAAAATAGTATATGTCATAGGGTTATTGCGAGGATTAAATAATTTATACGAAAAGTGTTTAAAACAGTGCTCGCACACAGGGAAGGCTATGTAAATCACAACGGCTATGGATGATGTTACTATTATATTTTTAAATGACTGTTTGGAAAGAATCCTCACAGCAGAGGCGACAGGCGAGGTCTTGAGGAGACTGTGGGATTCAGGCCTCCTCCTACCCAGACGGGGGTCCCCAGAGTCAGAACCCCCGCCTTCCCCCTGCAGCGAGGAAGCAGTTAGGCTCACTTGAAGCCCAGCACCCTCCAAATGGGAGGCCACATGCTCGAGGCTTTGGGGTCTCAAGTCTTGGGGCTGTCCCACAAAACCTCAGAGCTGAGTGTCCCCGGGCCAGGCCTCTCCTAGGGCCACCAGAGGGATGAGTGTCCTCCCGCATGCCCAACCTCTGGTGGCACTGCAGCCCTTCACAGCAAAGGTGGGGGCGGGAGCCCAGATGCCAAATCCCTAGGGAAGACGCCATTTTCAGAGTTCCACTGGCGCCAGCCGTCAGGGCCCTATGCACTTCCCCCACATCGTCATCTCCTGTGGCCGGCAGCCCAGAAGGTGCCACCGTGCTCCGTTTTCTGGAGGAAGCTGAAGCTCAGAGAGGTTGAGAGACTTGCATGAGGCCAACAGATTCAAAGATGGAAAGATGGGATTTAAAATCCGGAGGCAGGGCCTGGTCCTAGGACAGTGCTCGTGAGCTGGAGGGGCTGTCAGGAGGCTCAGCTCGGCCCACCACCCCCAACACTCCTTGGGTCCGGCAGGCCTCACTGATAGAAGAACCTCAAGTGTTTGTGGGGTGTCCTCCTGTCCACCTGATCCCCGCCCTGGCCCCTGTGCTCACCTGGGCTGATACTGATGTCCGTTTGTGGAAAGGCCTGTGCCCAGAGCAGGGTCATCAGGGCGGCCGCGGCCCGCAGCCCCCACCTCCGCATCTTGGGCCGCCAGAAAAGCCACCTCGCAGCCTGGGTGGAGGAGAGAGGCCCTCGGCGGGAGCTGGGGTTCAGACGGCTCTCCCTGGCACAGCGGGGACTGCTGGGGCTCAAGCCCATGGCCAGTCTCCTCCTCCTTTCCCAACCCGCCTCCTTCCTCTCGGCACCGCACCACGGGAGACAGCTGCGCGTGACAGTGTGAAAGCCGCCCCGGGCCACTGGCTTCAGACAGCTAAGAGGAAACAGGCGCAGAGCCACTTGTGGCCTTGCGCATGCGCATGCGCTCGCTTCTGCTCGACTCAGTCTCCGCCTCTGGGAGATGGGCGAGTAGCGCAGCTCACATCCCCGCCTGTCGCAGGAGAGGAAGCAGCCGACCCCTCGGACGAAACACGAACGGAAGGGGAAAAAATGCAAGTGCAGAGGTCTCTCGGGCCAAAGCCAGTTCACCCATGAGTCGTTAGGTCCCCGTCGTGTTTCAAAATTTAAAGTTAGGTATAAAATCAGGAGATTTTCGGATAAGTCCAGATGTCTGCCTTCTGTTTAAAATCTGAAGATCTGATAAGACTTGGCCCTCAGTCGCATGGACAGATGGGATCAATTGCACAGAGCTGAAAAGGGCGCCCCCTTCAGGCGGGGCCTGCGCGCTGCCTTAGCCCGACCCCACCCGTCTGCCTGGCCCCAAAACATGGAAAAGAGACAGGTGGCCCGCCTCCCCCAGAGCCTCTCGCAGGTTCAAGGAGGCTGGGGAAGAAGGTTCTTAACACAGAGTAAGTGCTCAACAAAGAGGCGCAAACGTGATCACTAGTAAATATTTTAAAATCCACTAGTTTTCATTGGGATCTCATTGCATTATGGAGAATTAACATGGCTAAAACCCAGAGACTTCCTCTCCATGAGGAAGTGTCCTCAGGTGAGTCACTTTGCCTCTCTGAGCCTCAATCTCCCCTTTATAAAACAGAGGATAGTAACAGTACTGACCTCGCAAATGAAATAATTTGTTTATTATACTTAGTATGGATGCTGGCAAGTAGTAGGTGTTCAATAAATGACAGCAAATCCCGCTCTGATTATCCCTGACTCAGTGCCAGCTTCTTCCTGGCATCACCCCCACGCTCCCTACACGGCACACCCCTCACTTCCTCTCCTGAAATGCTCAGCCACGTGCCCTGACACTTGGTGCAGCTGCACTCACAGGGTGAAACACTCACTGGTGTACCTGTGAGGAATAAGGACTCGTACCCACAAGGTGTGCTTTGCCGTGCGGGCACCAGGGCCGAAAGCCTGCCAAGGCCAGACTCAAGCTACCGGCACAGCCCAGAGCCCATCTCGGCCAGCAGCAAGTCTCGTATCTACCGTTGCCTGAAAATTCTCGTGCACTGCCCACAGCATGCAATTTATTATTTATAAATGACAAGCATGTATTATATAAGTGACGTGCATGCACTACTTACAGTACTAATGTATCCTGTCTCCTATAAAACCCCTTCCCCCACTGACATTTTTTAAAAGACTGATACAAAATATAAATTTAGAAGAAAGCTTGGAGATTTCCTCCCCACTCCCTGTCATCTTGTGCACTCCACACCGGAGGCCTCTGCTGCCCTGGACATCACTCTTAAGTGTGAACGTACTAATGGAAAGCAGGGGTGTTTGTCAGACAGAGGCCCTTGGAAATTTTTTTGAAAAGTGAAGGATCCTTTGATTTGGCAAATAAGCCCCCTAAATGATCTGTGTTAATAACGTGTAGATATGTGGTAGCTGAAGGTTTTGGTAAATCTGTTCATGCCCTGTCTGGGTGGAAACTCACTAAGTATTCATCAGGTGCCCAGTCTCCAGTGTGGTCCGTGGACTGGCAGCATCGGCATCTCCCGGGAACTTGTCAAAACGCAGAGCCTCAGGCTCCACCCCAGACCTGCTGAATCACGATGTGTTTCTTGACCAGGTCCCAGGAGGGTCATGTGTACACTGACATTTACGAAGCATTGCTCTAGACAGGGGAGGGGCAGGCTTTGTAAACAATGACACTTTTAAATAAAAATCGTACATATTTAAGGTGCACGACATGGCGATTTGGTACACATCTACACGGTGAGATGATACTACCGTCAAACCAAGTAACGTATCCTCTCCCCACATGGCTACCTTTTCTTTTGTGATGAGGGCACCTGGAATCCACTCTTAGCAAATTTCTAGTGTTCAGAGGAGTATTAACTAGGCATCGATAGATCAGTCAGCACATTAGATCTCCAGAACTCATTCATCTTTTGTAACTGTAACTTAAGCTTCTTCTGTAAAGAGACAGACAGTATATATCTTAGGTTTTGCAAGCTATACAGTCTCTGTCACAACTACTCAACTGGCCAGAGACTACAGGAATGGACCTGGCTGGGTCCCAATAAAACTTTATTTACAAAAACCAGCAGCTGGCTGGGTTTGGTCAATGGGCCATAGTTTGCCAACCCCTGCTTTAGAACTCAAATTTACTAGCCGGAAAGTAGACAATTTCTTCAGTCTGTATTTTCTGGCCACTTAAAGTCGCATTTATGTCACGGCATTATCCACCCTCCCCCTCCACACCCATTTGCACACGCACATGCACTGTGTTCATGGTGGCCTGGGAATTCAGAGAAGATCTATTTCCTTCTTTCCATCCATCCATCCATCCATCCATCCATCCATCCATCCATCCATCCATCCCTATTGTCTGTCTGTCTGTCTGTCTATCTATCTATCTATCTATCTATCTATCATCATCATCTATCTGCCTACCTACTACCTACCTACCTATCACCTATCATCTCCTTTAATTTCTTACCTTTAAAAAATGTTGTTTATTTACCAATAAAACAAAGCCCCCTGCCCCCTCACCACCATTATAAAAGGGACAATAGAGGCTAGTTCATTCCATGGCTTTCAAGTCAGGCAGATCCATGTTCAAATTCCAGACCTGCAGCTGTGTGACCACACACTGATTATTTAATCCCCCTGAGCCTCAGTTTCCTCAGCTGCAAACTGGGAACAAATCAGTAAGTACTTCCCTCACACAAGTGCTTAGAACAACGGCTGACACATAAGCGTTCTGTACATGTGAGCTACCATTAGATCACTACGAACCTGGGAAAATACTGTACAGGGAGGCATAAAGTTGAGGCGTAACAACCTCCCAAAGATTCGCCCTGCCAATCTTCAGGGCGATGCTTCCCGTTTTTCGTTTTTACACAGCGGTGATCGTTCCAGAGTGATGAAATACCATTAAGTCGTGTTCCTGAACATGAAAAAGGGCAGGTATCCTATTGACAGTGGAAGACAGGCCGCCCAGAAGGGACAAGAATCCTTTTTATAGCCTCGCAGCGACTCCCAGCTTTCTGGGAGTGAGATGTCGGTGCCCAGTGGTGGGACCCGTTGCATCTGAGCAAGCGGGCAGATGTCACAGCTTCTGTTGAGCCCCAGCAGTGGACTGGGGTCCCTCCCGAGAGGTCAGACGACTCCAGGATCGGCCCTGGGAAAATAGGCCAGGTTTTCAAACGTCACCCCACTTCCTTCCTTTGTTCCTTTGAACTTGGGTCCCCGCACCCAAAGAGGGTGTGTGTAGGTGGCCTGTGTATCTCCTTTCACACCTCCTAACTGACAATCCTAATTAAAACGCGTGGGTAGCCCACGACAGGGCACCTTGGGTCCTGGTTGCTATAGAAACGAAGTCGTCCCTTCACCTTCCGCTGCATCTCCCTCATCTCCTGACAAACTCCATCCTCGGAGGCGTGGATGGCTCTGACACCCGTCCTACTGCTGTCCCCGCTAGTCAAGTGGCCGATGGTGCCTGCCGCGTGCTGAGCGGGAGGGGCCGTGGAGAGCTGTGCGCTGAGACTTCGCAGGCATTATCTTGGCTGATCCTCACAGCAACCGTGTGGGGTAAGAAGTGTCACCCTAGTGTCACATGGCTCTGGCTGAGCCTTTTAGGGCTGCTGGAACCAAGGACCACAGACTGGGCAGCTTACACAGCAGCAGTTCATTGTCTCACGGTTCTGGAGGCCGGAAGTCAAGGTGTTGGCAGGGCCGGTTCCCTCTGAGGGCTGCGAGGAGGACCCCGTTCCAGGCCTCCCTCCTCGGCTACTTGTCGATGGCCGTCTTCTCCCTGTGTCTCTCTTCCACCTCTGTACGTGTGTCTGTCCATGTGCCCTCATTTCCCCCTTTATATAAGAACATCAGTCATACCGGATCCGGGTCCACCCCAATGACCTCACCGCAACCCGATGACCTCTATAAAGACTCTATCGCCAGATAAGGTCACATTCTGAAGTCCTGGGGTGAGGACACCAATGTCCTTACTTGAGAACGACACGACTGAGCCCACGACAGGCTCTAGAGCCAGCCCGCCCTGGGCCGGCACCTAGCTCATGCACTCACTCACTCACCGCTTCCTCTCATTAAGCCCTGGCTTCCTCTGTTGTTAACAAGGGGGCTCCTGTCCGCGGGAGGGGCCGCGTGGAGACCAAATGTGACGCGTGGCACTTGGCCGGGAGCTAAGTCGGCCCTCGTTATCACGCTGGGCGCGTCTGAGCCCACAATGCCCAGCCCACCTGGGCTCCCCGTGGCCGCCGTGAGCTGGGTCATGCACGTGGATGCTACCTGATCACGCACGTGATTGCTCGGTGCTGTGGGAGCTTGCTCAGCCCACATGGAAGTCCCAAAGCGCCAAACATTTCATGCCTTCGGGGGCGACCCTCCGGCCCTGAGGGATAAGGACCAGGAGCTAAACACATCCATCCTCCTCCCAGGGTGATCACTCTCAAGGGTATTCCGCGTGGGAACCACGGTGGCAGCTAATGCAACTTTTCTCTTCTCCTTTCCCACGTTCTTCTACTTGTGCTTCCAGGGGTCACCCCCCCCCCAAATAAACTATTTGCACCCCAGTCTTTGCCTCAAGGTCTGCGTTTGCAGTTCCCTAAGACAACGAGGGGACCGAGGCTCAGAGAAGTTACGTGGCTCGTGGGAGGGCGCATGCTGAGGGGGTGGCGGGCCCAGGGTTCGAACCACGGCCGATGGCCCCAGGCCCCGCATTTCCTCATGTCCCGTCCTCGATGCCCGCTATGCCCTGCCTTCCCTCGTTCTGTTTGTCCTCTTGGGCTTCTGTCCCCTTCTGTGCGACCGCAGCAGGGAAGCCGCTTTACAGAAAAAGAAAATGCCTTCTCCTTTTCTCTCCTGATGAACATACCTAACCCAGACCTCCTGGCTTCCCCCCCTTGACCTCCATGCCACCTCACCTCAGGGTGGGAGACGGCAGATGGGCCATGGTGGGGGTGGGGGGAGCTGCGATGCCCATTGTGGCCAGGAGGAGTGAAGCCATCTCAGCCCAGGGACATTCACCTGGGTCGAGCCCGGAGCCGGGCACGGCCAATAAAAGCTAATTCGCAGCAGATCCTGACCTGAACAAGTGGACCGTTTTATAAGAAAGAGCTTCCGTTTCCTCATCTGGAAAATGGGGATTTTACTACTAGGTCAAAAGGGTGTTGCGAGAATTAAACAAGACTGTGCGCATACTGGGCTTAGCACACACAGCGAGGCCCCCAAAACGGTGGCTATTGTTACAACAGCCAAATAGGAAGACAAGCTTCTGGCTGAGGGGAGGACAGGGGAGAGCTGTTATTTCTTCCATCTTGGAAAATCAGCAAGTGGCCGTTTAAGCTGGGGCCCGAGTAGGAGCTGGGACTCTTCAGCTGCTGAAAACCATGTTGTTCCTAGAAGGGGGAGAGCCTGTCCAGGGCAGAAACGAAGCCCCGATGATCTCGTTTGAGCCCCTGGATCCAGCTACGCCCAAGCCAGGGCTTCCTTTGTCACTTAAGCTAGTGTGTGTTAGTTTTCTGTTGCTTGCAACTGAAGAGCCCTAACGTTAAACCTGTCTTCCCGTATGAGTTCTCTTCACAGCCATCCGATTAGGATAGTGATTCATCTGTTCTTCCTGCCAAGACCACCCTCTAATGTTACCAACAACGTCCAGGAGGACTGGCTGTCCGCCTCTACCCGCTGCGAAGCCTGGTCTCAGTGGGTACCACGTGGTCCCAGGTACCATGGGGCAGAGATGAGCCATCCCTGCTGGGCCTGGTCTCAGTTCTTGACCCATAAAAATCCGTGAGCACAATAAACATAGGTGCTTGGAGCCATCGGGATGGTTCGTTACACAGCAGTCGTAACTGAAACCCCTCCCACACTCTGTGCCCCGTGTTCACGAAGAAAAAGATAACTCGAATGCGTGGGACAAATAAATAATCTTTAATGTCAATAAACAGCTCCCCGGGATACCAGACAATACGCTGTGCGAAAGGATACAGAAGCAACCAACAGGGAAAGAGGTCTGTTCTAACTACACTAATTCCTTAGCATGAGAGAAATGACTGCTTCGCACGCACAGACACGGGAAGAGCCTCAGAGCCTGACGAGGAAGGAGTCGCCTTGGATGGGGGTGTGGTGGGGGCAGTGGCTATTTCAATCCACGTCTCTGTCCTCTGAAGGTCTTCTGTGAGTCATAATCACCATGATTTGGTCAAAAAACATGTTGCTTTTGCTTATATTCTATTTTTCTTGACACACACACACACTACTCACTGCGGTGGGGTCTTGACAGACAGGAGGACACCGGGTGAAATTCCACTGACGGGAGAGGTGGAGACGAGGGGGCGCTCAGGACTGAGGCCCTGGCCCACGGCCTTGCTCGCCAAGAGGGCACACAGGCACACACACGTGTTCACGTGTGAGGGCGCACCCGCGAGAACATCCACGTACCTACCCACGGGGAGTCCCCAGGAATAAGCTAACACGAGGACGAATTCAGTTAAGCCAGGAGCAGTTTCTTGCACTGGTAATATTTTTGGTGGCCATGTGGTTCTCCAAATAGTCTAATCTACTCATCACGTCCACGAACGAGAAGACAAAGTGCTTACACTCTGGGGGAAAGGGTCAGGCTCCAAGAACCCCCGGGGGACGGCAGCCTGTTCCAAGTCACCCAGTGGGTGTGCATTTTGGGTGTGGGGTCGGACTTCCCACATGGTGGCCAAACTCGTGGGAATTTCGTCTCGACGGTGGCTGGCATCCTTGGGAGGCCCTTTTTCTGGCCGGAAGGTTGACGGTGCGCCTCTGGGGGTGGGGTATCGACACGAGCGAGCACTGCCAGAACGTCTCACGGCAGAGCCCACTCAGCTCAGAGCATATGCACTTTCTGGGGCTTCCAGAAAGTTCTCAGGCCTCGCTCACCGAGGCGGCCGTTTTGTGATCAGTCACAGTCAGCTTCCTCTCGGTTCCGAGAGGATGTGGTGGCGTGTGCGTGTGCATGCGAGTGTGGATGGAACAGGTAGGCGACACGTTTGCTCCTGTCTGAAATGGTCGTCTTTTTTTTTTTTTTTTTTTTTTTTTTTTTTAAAACAAACGGCAGCCGCCTGCCCCGCAGCCCTCAAGTCACCTCCAGCGAGGCGGGAGACACGCGGTCGCACTCGGCCGGGACCTCAGGCTGTGCCACTGCCCCACGGCCGTGCGGTGGGTGTTGAGCATCCGCCGCCAGTGGTTGGCTTCGGAGGGCCCGAGGAGTACTGGCCGATGACAATCCCCCGATGAAGTCGTTGCTGCTCTTCATGTTGTGACCGAACACTAGGTGGGGGGGGGTGGAGGGGGGGACGAGGCGAGAGGAAGGAGGGGGACGGAACAGGAGGCAGGGACAAGACAGAGGCCGTTAGTCCACACGTTCCCCGCCTGCAGACTGTTCCCCGCCTGCAGACTGTTCCCCGCCTGCAGACTCGAGGGCGTCGCTCTCAGGGCCTGTTTCTTTGAGCGGTGACACTTCCCTGATTCCCCCTCCCCCCGGCTTCATCCTCCCGCGTCTCTTTCCCGCTGCCCCTCACCATGCGGGGCACGTTCCCGCCTCCCAGCCTCTGCATCGGCTGCGCCCCTGCAACATGCACCTTGAAATTTACGTCCTGGAAGCTGCCTCAGTGCACTGCCGACTGGGCTCGACAGATCGGATCGTTCTAGTGGGACAGGCGGCCATCACTGGGGTCTGGCTGAGTGGTCACACCGGGGTTTCTCAGTCATGACACTGTGCGCATTTGGGGCCGGATAAGTCCTTGTCGTGGAGGCTGTCCCGTGCATCGCTGGGTGCTGAGCAGCACCTCGGGCCTCTCTAGGCACCAGCGGCAGCCCCGCCTCTGGCTTCATAACCCCCAAATCCTCCGGACTTGGCCAATCATTCCAGTATGAAAAACCTCCTAGGTTCTCATGGGGCCAGACGTCCCAGGTGAATCCTGGCTGTCATCTGCCTAGCTCGGGACCCCAAGGCCAAGCGAGGGAACAGCTCTGAACCTCAGCTGGTAAATAGCAATATCTTAACAGCACTTGACTTCACGGGTCACCGCGAAGTTCCGAAGGAGATAACGCATGTAAAGCTCTCAGCAGAGGGCCTCGCGCACAGTAAGCCCTCCATTAATGTCACACTGCTCTTCTGATCCTAAATTCCTGTCTGTTGACCTTTTTAAAAAGAGATTTTCATATTTCCTCTATTCCAGACCGGGGAGGCATATTTCCTGAGCAATGGCTAAGCAATCTCTTCTGCCCCTCGCTGTAAAGCACATCTCTTTGAAAAGCTTCTCTGTTAATTCCAGTGCAAGCTGAACTTGTGTCTTTCAAGCCTAATGAGATGGTTAGCTTGATTTATCTTCCCAGCCCAGTTCCGCCTAATTCTTGATCTGCATGTGGGTCGTCCAGGCAGGCCATCTCGCTACCGGGAAAGCAGGCTGGGCCTGTGTTTATAAATAAAGAACTACAGAATGGGGAACATCACAGATGCACCCAGCGTGAGCCGAGCAAAGGCGGCTGGATCCCGGGACGAAAGCCGATGATCAAATAAACTAGCTGAAACATGCAGCTCCAAACAGAGCCTGGATGCTAACGAGCCTCTCTGTTCTCCCACGTGGGGTTCACATCAAGAATTCCGAGTGATAAAAATCGGTGGGTGGAGGAGTGGAAAAAGGAAACCCCAAATCCCATCCATTGTCTAAAAACCAAAAAGACCCAGAGTGAACGAGGCTAAGTGAACTGCTACTCCATCTCCGTCAAGAGTACCCCGCACCTGTCGGCTTCGTGGACAAAAATTGGACCGTGTACATTTTTTGTACCTTCGGTAAAGAGCTCAGTATGACTGACACGAAAATCCCTTACAGAAGGGAAAATTTCGGAATCTCTCTTAACAAAGGAAACTGCTAAGGAGCTCTCTGATGCATTTGAAAAAAACGTTTTTTTGGTTTTTTTTTTTTTTTTTTTTTGAGTAGGGTAATACTCGGGACTGGTTTGAACCACACGCAGGCAATGTGAGGTCTTCGAGTCCGCAGGAGGCAAGAGAATTCAAATGTTAAGCCAAGTTACTCTCAGAGACTGCGATACCTGATCAGGTGGCAGGACGCCTGCAGAGCAAAGGAAGGTTTCGGCTGCGACTGCTGATGACCCATTCCCCACTCCAGGGAGAGGAAACAGGAAACGCGGCTGCCCCACACAAAATAAAAACGTCATTCCCTGTGGCTAAAACCACGGGAACCTCCGGATCAGGGGCTGGGAGCTGCCCGCAGGCCTTTCACGCTACACACGCTTCCCTTCCTCACTGTGGGTCCACATCACAAGAAATGGGTAACCAAGGTCTGTAAACTGTAACTCACGGGAACTAAAGAACTGGTATATAAACTGAATTCCCCGACACTGGGCGGGGGGTCCCCTCTGTCTTCGCTCCATCTCACTGTCTGAGAGGAGGAGACGCACTCTGTCGGTGGGGGTGGCACCCCTTTTCTAAAAACCTTTCCTTCTGGCTCTAACTGGCATGTGTGTTGAAATCTTTCTACACGCTCTGCCGAAGGCCATCTCCTCCTCTCAGTGCGGGGCGGGTCCCCCGCCTCCCCCCGGGGGAATGTGCCCCATGCTGCATCAGTCTGAGTTCACCAGCATCCCCCCTTCCCCGTGGGCCTCGAATCTAAAGCAAGACACCATTCTGAGACCATTTCAGGCCCCGTCTGACTTTTCTTCCTGGGGCCACAATGTTCTGTCTTCCTCTGCTCAACGGAAAAGGCAGAAGCATCCCCATAAAGGGACACAGGCTTTGCTTCCCTGGGAAAGGGGCTTTAAGAGGGGAAATCTCTGCCAAAGGACCCTCTCCCATGCACTGTTGAGGAAAGTGGGAATTGGTTCAACTTTTGGTGTAGGTTCACAGTATCTGCTCAAAATAAAGACGTCATAACTCATGACCCGGCAATTCTACCTCTAGGAGTTTGTCCCACAGAATTATCTGCACAATACGAACAACAGCAACAATAATACGTGCGCGCGCGCGCGCGCACACACACACACACACACACACACACGGATATTTTCTGTTGCAGGGGTCAGCAAACCAGTCTCCAAACTGAATCTGGCCTACTATCTATTTTTTGTAAGTTTTTTGGGAACCCAGGCAAACTCACTTGTTTGCATACTGTCTCCGGAAGCCGGTGCATTATGGCGGCAGAGCTGAGTGGTTTTGAAAAGAGACAGTGTGACTCACAAACCCGAAGATATTTACCACCTGGCCTTTTAGAGTTTGCTGATTCCTGTTCTAGAATACTGTTTGCAAGAATGAAAAATGGAAAAAATAAAAATGTCCAGAGGAAGTGTGGCTGAGGTTGTTGGTCCCTCGCCCACCGCCTCAGCCTACCCTGCAGGCCACCCGTCTTCTGGGGGCAGTGTCCTCTGACCTCTAGGGCACCCACGGCTCTCTGCCTGGGCCACACCAGTCTATGCGAACCATGTGATTTATGGTGGAGGCCTTGGGACACTCAGTATCAACTTGACCGCTGAAGGGGCAGGAGACGAGGGTCAGCCACTTGAACAGTCACCCACGTGTCTGACACCCCAATCAACATCCCGGACACCAGTGCTCGAGTGAGCTTGGCCGTACTCTGAGCATGCTGTCCCATGTCATTACAGGGAGAATTAGGGTCTGTCCAGGTGACTTCGGTAGGACAGGACAATTAGAAGCCCGTGCCTGGTCTCTCCTGGACTCTGCCCTACGTGTCTTTTCCCTTCGCTGATTTTGGTCTGTATCCTTTTGCTGGAATAAACGATAACCCTGAGTGTAACGGCTGTGAGTTCGGTGAGCCCCGGCGAATCACTGAACCTGACGGTGGTCTTAGGGATCTCCCGAGCGACAGCTACCCTTGTCGACGCCCCAAACGGCCCGCCTCCCGTCCCCGCTCCCCGATCGGTGCTTTTGGGCTCACCTTCCTGGTAGCCTACTTGCACCCAAGTCATTGTCTTAGGAGGGGACTAATTAGATGATTCCTGATGTCACAATACCATGGAAACCAATGTCCCTGTTAAAAATGAGAACAGATCTATATATACAAATGGAAAAATCTGCAAGACTTATTGCCAGGAGACAAAAGCAAGTTGCAAAACAGTACATGTAAACAATCTTTTTGTTAAAAAATATTAATATGTAAACTAGAAAACAGTGTCTGGAGGAATGTTCACCGAACCATTCAGAGTCAGTGGCTCTCTCTGGGGAGGGGAAACTGAGGAATTGTCTGCTTTTTGTATTATATAAGCATGTACAGCTTAAACTTCTTAACAGCAAGTGCCTATTATTTTGGAAAGAAAACAAAGAGGGAAAAAAAATAAGTTGCTAGTAGAGAAACCACATCTAGATTGCCAGAAGGGGAAGAAGGCTAAAGGAAGTGTAATAGCCTACGCTCCTTATCCCAATTTGCAAAGAAAGTTGGCGAGTGATTCACTCGGCCCTCGGAAGGTGGGAGCGCCTGAGTGATTCAGCCTTTTCCAACGGGAAGCCGTGGCTGCTGTGGCCATCTGAGTTAATTGGCAGGCGACGTCGTCGGCACTTGCAAATCACTTGGTAACGTTATGGCAATCTTCACGGTCTTTTAAAAACCGAATGCTTAAAATGCAAAGTATAATAAGCCGAAGCTGAATAAAACTAATAAGTTCTATTAGGAAAGCGGCCTGGAAGGGGATCAAGATTCGCCATCGCTGTAAATCCTGGGGCGTCTGACGCTGAGGAGCAGGGAATGGATCCGTGTAGAATGCAGAGAGGGGCTCGGTGACACCAGGCCGGGGACCCCTGTGCCTCCTCCACTTTATAGATACTGGCTGCTGATAGAGCTCACAGTATCTGCAGCAAAGAACCTGCAAAGGAAGCAAATGCCTCCCAACGAGATGCCTTATCCTGCCTCTTTAGAAACAATGACAGCTAGAAATGTTGGCAGGCACCTCGCACAGCCCAGCCCCCACTGGCTGTTACGGGGGACTCGTTGGACTGCAGTCACTAGAACATTGCTGGACAATGCACGTACCCCAGTGCGCCCTCGTCGTCAGGAAGTGACGTCCCAGCCCGAACAATCCCAGGGTGGCCCAAAACAGGACAGCACCGAGCCCATGCACAGAACCCAGGAAGAGGGCTCCTCACGTCTTCTCTAAGAGCCCACATCCTATTCGTGGACACAGACAGAGTGATGTGGTCCAAAATGTCAGCTGTGCTGACCAGAAGAAGCCCCAACCAGAGGGCGGACGTGAGGATGACTGACTCCACAGGATGTGCTTGGCCCTGGGCCATACACACAGTAGGTGCTTAAGAAAGCAGTGTTACTCCCCATTCCGGGCTGTCGGCCGCTGTTCTGAGCACCTCTGGCGCCTCTGCCCGCTTGGTACCCTTCCCCCAGCCGCGACGATCAAAAGCATCTCCGGACGTTGTCAAATACCTGCTGGGAGCACGATCTCCCCGACCCCACTGAGAACCACCGCTCCAGGGGAGCTGCTATGGCCCATGTTGCAGGTGGGGAGACCGAGGCCCGGAGGGGTGCGGGGAAAAGCCCCCACGGCCTCAGGTCCGGTTGCCCCGCGTGAGTCACGGACAAGTTGAGCCTTTCACATGTTGATATTTGCTCCGGGAATGAACTTGCTCTTCCCCGCGAGAGCTCAACCCTTTTGGTTGCTAATTTGGTTTGCCAAGGCAGTTCTGGAAGGGAAGCTGGATGACTTAAGAGTGTGGGTGTGATAAACACCGCAAATTAAAAGGGAGAAAAAAAGAATCTCGATCTATACCAACGGGAGCAGACGCGACAGGCTCCCTGTTTTGCATGTTTGGTTCGCGAGGTGATGCCCCTCCCCCCCATAATCAGCTCCGAGCCTGCCAGCACTGAGCGGGGGTGCCCCCAGACCGTGGCTGGAACCCCGCCTCATCACTGTCCCCCATAACCCACCTGTTCGTGCTGTCCCCATTTCTGAAAAGATGCGCTAAGCCGGCAAAACCTATCCCGGGCGGTTTCTCAGCCCTCCCTAATTCCTCACCCGGAGGGATCCCCACACTTTATCAGCTCGTTCATGAGTCATCTCAACCCTTGGGGGAGCCCCCAAAGCAGTCTACACATCCGATTCCTCCCCCTGCCCAGAGGCCAGCTCTGACGAGGACAAAGGTGGTACCCATTCTCTTCCAACTTTTGCAAAACGTCCTCACACCGTATGGCAACATTCCCTCTTTCTTCCTCTTCTCTCTGAAACCTAGAAGCTGTTTCAGGTTTTTTTCAAAACAAGGTAGATCATATTCCTTCCCCGGGCCTCAGTTTCCCCAATTACACACGGGCGGGGGAGATGTATGCAGGTTTTAAGGCCCCTGTCAGCGCTGACATTTCTTTGGTTCTAAGAAGTTTCATCTCCAACTTAAGGGTGATGTTTTTCTAGCCTCCCTGGCTCATTTTGTGATTCACAGCAGCTGCTCGGACAGAACTTTCTTCCCCATGTTTTTCCTCCAACAGCCATAGGACAATTTAGATAACGGCATTATGATAATTAAAAATCGGCAATAGCGAATCCTGAGTTCTGTACACGAAGCACCGAGCAAAGTACTTTATATACATTTTTGACTTAACCCACACCACGATCCGATTGGGGAAGGTATATTTACACCCCCATTTTGCAGGGGGAATGAGAGGCTCAGGGGGTTAAGAGTCTGAGGGCCCAAGGTCACACGGCCAGTCCTCAGCACAGCTGGAATTGAAACGCCAAGCTCGGAATCATGTCCCCTCCTCCCATCTTAGAAAGAAGTCTTACCCCTTCCCCTTTCCCACTGACCCTGACATGTGATAAGGACAAGGTGAGGAGCAGAAATATATTGTACCTGCAAACCCGCAGGGGAGTGAGATCCTTGAGCCGGATGCAAGGCACGAGGGGCCAACAGTGAGAAAGGCCCTCAATGAGCCCTCCTGAAGGGGCCACGCTGGACGCCTTCACAGCCGCCACTCTCCAGGGCCCAGCACAGTCTGGCTCGCCCCCGACGTCTGAATGGATGGCTGCTTGATCAAGCAGGCAGCAGACACGAAAGTCGTCTTATGTTTAGGGACTACTGATGTGAACAAAATAATAACAGCGCCGAACACTTACATAGTGTTATCACGTGCGTTTCACCTACACGGCTCTATCTACGAGGTAAGGACTGCTATTATCCCCTTGGGCCTAGAGGACACACACTGGTGTCATGCCCACCTTCCTGAGGATGGCCCTAGAGAGCCCCGAGCAGGCCTGGAAACCAGCACGGGTCATTCGGGCAGGGAATGCTGGGATTCCAGTGCTCGGAGGTGATCTAGAAAGGAAGATATAGGCTCCAGGTCTATCGGCGATACTGGTTTAGACCGACATGTTGAATTCCTTTAATGTAGTGATTCTCAGCAGGGGCCAATTTTGTCCCTGACATTTGGCAATGTCAGGAGACATTTGGATTGTCGCAATAGGGGGGTGGGGAGGTGGTGCTATTGGTATCTAGGGGACAGAGGCCGGGGGATGTTACTAACTGTACTAAACTAATCCTGTAATGCACCAGGCCAGCCCCATGACAAAGAAGGACCTGGCCCAAATGTCAACAGGTGTCAGGGTTGAGTAACTCCGCCTTAAGGGAAAAGCGTGTATGGCAGTTTCTCTCCATTAATACCTCCTCCTCGCCCTCCTCCTTCTCCTCTGTCACCGAGGAAAGTCACCGAGATCTGAGAGGCTACGAAACTCCATAGCGGGAAAGAACAGGGAGGCATGGGGAGAGAGAAGTAGGGACAACGCATTGGCTGAGCCGGAGGGTGTGTGAGAGCCTGACGGGTGAGATTCTAGAACCACTCCGGGTGAGAGAGAGCTGGGGCGTGGAGGAAAGGACTTCTGAGAACTGTTGCCGGGACTTCCAGGTCAGATTGCTTTCTCCTTCCTCGAGACAGAGGAACCAAGATCGAAATTTCTTTTAAAACTCCTTGGGGCCACGTCTGCCCGCCTCTGTGTGGAAGCTGGGCCATGCGGACGGCGTTTACGAAGCCGACATATGGGGCGAAGACTCACTTTCAAATCTGTGTGTGAATCACACCGTCTAGGAGGAAGCATTTAAAGTGTGACTGTACAGTAATGTGCTTGTTTTTACACGAACCACCGAAATGTACACATCTGAATCGGGACTGTCTTTGCACATTTGTTTTTATAAGAGAGGCTGGCACTGCTTTGGGGAACATGTTCCCTACACTCTGACTTCAGAACCAGTTACAAGACACCTGTTGAAGCTTGAGGGGGAATCGGCGATCAAATCTTCCCCGCCCCTCCGTCTTCTAAGATAATCGAGAAAATAAAGTAAAAATAACATGACGCGCGAATCGCTCCTGGGAAAGATGAGAGGAACCGTATTAAAACAGAGCCAGGTAAGCCATTCCGGAGGAACTGGCCTGCACATCTTTTTTCTTGATTTTCCAAACTGGACCACACTGCCAACACAGCAAGAAGTCAGTAAGAATGAAAATATCCTGCTCGTAAGGGCCGAGGAGAAAGGACTTGGCCGTGACCAAATCGCTAACCAATCAACGAAGTAGGAATCTAGCCCCCTGCCTGATGACTGAAATCTCGAGCCGACCTGTGAAGTGCGAATCTCACCCTACCTCATCAGGCACCAATGAACTCTTCCTTAACACGACTGACCTCATCTCCCTCCCTTTTTCTCATAAAAACCCCGAGTCCCTCTCCTGTAGGAGGGGACACTATTTGGGCTTCTGCCTGGATCTGTCACTCCCGAATTGCAATTCCTTGGATCCCAAATAAATACTTTTCATTTGATTATTGTCTCCAAGGTGTTTTGGTTGACCCTTGGAAGACTTTTTACAAATACCAGAGCTAGGGCCTTACCCCAAGAGAGTCTCTTGAGTGGTTTTCAAATGCTCCTCAGTTGATTCTCAGGGAAAGTCAGGTTACGTACACTGTTAGTCACACATCAAAATGTCAGTTGGATTTTGGTGGGTTAGCTGTCTTGTAGAAAGGGATGTGACCTCACTCTTTGATCTCCTCAAATTAGATGTCACTGACCAAAAACCATACAGGCCTTGTCCCCACAGGTTCAAGCCTGACCAGCTGGCTCACCGACGGAGTGACAGAGAACACTGCCTGCTGTGGGCAGGCGGGTCCCAGCAAGCAGAGGAGGGCCAGGAGAACTTAACACCCCAATCCCATCCCACAGAGGACTGAGGACCTCTGGATACAAACTCGCCAAGCTCCCAATGACACAGTCAGTTCTCCTTGGGATGAGTGAATGAAAAACAGAAGAGAATAAATAAAGGAATAAAAACGATGAAAGAGAGCCCAGAGGTGCTACTTTAGGGCATGGGTAGGCAACCTTTTCCCATAAAGGGCCAAACAGTATATATTTTAGGTTTCAAGGGCCACCTATAGTCTCTGTCATCGTAGCAGAAAGTAGCCACAGACAGTATGTAAATGAATAGACACAGCTGTGTGACATAATAAAAACATATTTGGTCTCTGCCGCAATTCCTGGCACAGAGCTCTGAAAACCCTTGTAATTTCCTGAGTGACAGGGAAGATGGAAATATCTTTCAGCCCCTGGTTCTTGACACAAAAACTTCTAGGACCCTTGGGATCTTAGGACTGATAAGAGTGTCCTTTTGTATGTTAATGAGATGACTGGTGACCAGGGTCTCCCGATAGCTACCAGAAGGGGGCTGGCTGTCAGAAAGACCAAGGCATGATTAGAAGGTTGGGACTTTCAGCCCCAACTCGCCACCCCAATCTCTGGGGAGAGGTGCAGGAGACCAAATTACAACACCAATGGCCAGTGACTTCATCAGTCATGTCTACGGCATGATTTTCTCTATGCCCGTGTGTTAAACTTCAACAAAAAGTCAACTTTAAAAAACAAATGAATGGGACTGATATCTGCAACTGACCTAGACAATTAGGAAAAATATGAATTGAGAGAAAAAAGGGGGATGGACAGATGCGTGCTAAAGCAAATAGCAAAACGTTCACGAGAATCTAGGTAGTGGGAATGTGGGTGTTGACTGAAATTCTTTCGATATTTTTAAAAAGTTTCTTGGGATTTAAAAAACCCCAACACATAAGCAGCTCAATCGTCCTACTTTTATAGCCGTACTTGCTTCTTTACGACACAATGATCAATTTCTAGGGCTGAGTGGCTCCTTACTGTTCACAGGCTAGTCTCCGATTCACATAGAATAAAACCCATCCGTTTTAAGTATATAATTGGATGAATTCTAATCATTACATACAGATGTGTAACCATCACCACAATCGAGTATACACAAGAGTTCTTTCCCTGAAACAGTGCCTCCTCCTCCATCCCTCCCCTATCCCATCAGGCCCTAGTCCCAGGCAATTCCCGACCTGCTTTTTGTCACTAGTTATTCCCTTGACCAGAATTCTATTAAAATGGAATCGCACTGTGCATAATCATTTGCATAATGCTTCTGAGATTCCTCCATGTGTATATGCATTAATGTTTTGTTCTTTTTTATCGCTGGGCAGAATTCTAATGTACGGACGTCTTGTAATTTGCTTCTTCACTTACAGGTCGATAAGCACTTGTAAGCTGTCCAGATTTTGGTTACTACAAGTAACGCTTCTAGGAACATCTGCGTACGTGACGTTTTGTGGATAGGTTTTCGTTCCTCTTGGGTGTTTACCTCAGATTAAAACTGCTGGTTTGTACGGTAAACAAATGTGCATTTAATTTATAAGGCAATGGCGCAGTGTTTTCCAAAGTGGCTATGGCACCTTGCACCCCAATTAGACGCGTATACAAGTCATACTAGTGAGTGTGCAGTGGACCGTACTGTGGTTTTACTTCGAATTTCTGATACTAAGAAGCAGAGAACCTTCTCGTGTGCTTCTCTGCCATCTGTGTATCTTCCCGTGAAGTGTCTGTTTGCGTTTTTTCCCACTTTCTATTGGGTCGTGGGTTGTTTGCCTTGTTATCGTTACCAGAGCTCTTAAAAACTCTGGATACAGGCTCTTCGTTGAATGTGTTTGGTAAAAAGATTCTTTCAGGGTGTGCCTAGCTCTGTTATTTTCTGAGCTATGTCTTTCAAAGAGCATAGTTAAGAAAAAGTTTTCAATCATGATGGTGTCCATGTATCACTTTTTTTTTACCCATTTCATTAAAAAATAAAAAAAAAAAATTCCACACCCGGGTTTTGGGAGCCAGCAACCAACGTGGGGCCAGGCCCTCAAGCCAGATGCCTGCACACACGTGGAAAGGTATGTGCCTAGACCTTACTCTAATGTCTCTAACTGCAAACAAACAAAACAAACAAACAAACAAACAGAAATTAACCCCAATGTTACCAACACAGCCTGATTCAATAACTTGTTCTTTAACTCATAGGCCTGATGGAATATTATGCAGCCCTCAAAAATAATTAGGGGGCTCTACACGCCACATCAGCCCCACTGATCTTGTTACTTCTCCCACGTAAGGGTCTGTGCACTTGACATTCGCTTTGGCTGGAATGCACTTCCCACAAACAGCCACACGGCACACCCGATCTTGATCTCATGTCTTGGCCCAAATGTCACCTCCGTGGGGCCTTCCCTGGCCACCTTTTAAACCCTGCACCTTTGCGCCCTCCCTCACTATCCCCTTGTCCAAGCTTCAGCATTCTCTTTGGCATTTAACATCACCTCCACGCGGCGTAAGTTACTGCGCGTCTCCCCACATTCAGGTATTAGTCTGACGAAACTGGGATTATCATCTCATTTGTTCGCTGCTTTATCCACAGTGCCTGGCTCGCAAGAGGGATTTAATGAATATTTGCTGAACCAATACGGATATGCTAATATGGAAAAATGCCCAAGACACGTTGAGGGAAAAGAGCAAGTTGCAGAAAAGGATACATATTTTTGGACGCTAACAACAGAGGAGAGATGTACGTATGCACACAGACCACAAAATGCCTGTTCGCGTGCACACGTGCACACGTACACACGTAAGGGCGTATGTTCCCGAAAAGAAGGTGACAATGAATTGATGTATATGTATTTTTTTATGATAAATATTAAACAGCCATCAGTCCTCCTTGCCCATGTCACCCCTTCCTGTCACCACATGCAGGTGACATGAACCCAAGTGGAGGAATAGACACCTGACTTAAAAACTACCCTGCCCTTCTTCCCAGAGGGCCGCCACCCTGCCACCCACCCTGCTCCCGCTGAGCCAGCTGCAGGCCGCCCGCCGGAGGCCACACCGCCTGGCAAACAAGGCCTGTTTGCAGAGCAGGATGTTTCTGTCGCCCGAGGTTGTATGGGCGGAAACAGGAAGCCATGTGAGAAATCCGCACAGACGAGCAGGAATACACTTGACAGGCGCTACCTCTGAATCCTTCTCACTAAAGAGAAACCACTGGGAATGATGAGAGGTTACAATGCCGTAAGGAGGATAAACAAGCCTCACACAAGCCTCACGCCGGTGCACGACAGGAGCCCAAGCCCACCTGCCCTTCAAGGGTGTGGCGACGTCCCCACCCACCCCGCGATCTCCAGGGGGCTCCAGCTCAGGGAGTCTCAACCTCAGCCCCGCCCCCAATGTCAAGTGCACATTCTCTGTGGGGCTGTCCTGTGTATGTAGGATGTTTGGCACATCCCTGGCTTCTGCCCGCTAGATGCCAATAGCATCCCCTGAGGTGTGACGACCAAATGTCTACTGGGGGGCAAAACCAACCCTGCTGAGGGCCACTGGAACAACTGCTTTTCTAGGTCGGCAGATGCCCGAGGCTCGCCAGCTAAGGGTATTTGGTGGATTCTCTGCAAGGACGGCTCTTGTTAGGTTGAATTCCCCAAACCTTTGTGGTGTGGGGGCCCTCATGCTGACAATGATCGTGAACTCAGAGGCAACGGCGTCCAGGGAGGCAGCAGAGCAAGCCTGTTCAGGGCCCAGGCCGGCTCTTCTATTTGTCTACCTGGGTACCTGTGGCACCCATGGCTGTGTAGTCACCAAAGCCTTCTCTTCCTGGACACACAGCTGGACTACATTTCCCAGCCTCCCCTGCAGGGAGTTGTAGACAATAAAGTCTGGGTGGAAGAGGAAGTGATGTGTGTGACTTCTAAGCACGGACTGTTAAAACTTCCCATGCTATCCTCAACCCTCTCTCTCTCCCATGCCCCAGCTGGAGGTGGAACCCTCCAAGGCCCAAGAAGACAGCAGAGCCACAAGATGGAAGGGGCCTAGGTCGATGAATCACTGCATGGAAGGCCACTCACAGAAGGACCCACAAAGGACCACTGTGCAAGCAAGAAAGAAGCTTCTACTGTGTAAACCACGAAACCCGGAGGGCTGATCTATTACAGCATCTGGCCTTACCTTAATAAAGTGACTTTTAGCCAGCCACTTCTTCGAGCTTCAGTTAACTCCTCTGTAAAATGAGGACAACAGCAGTACCTCCTTGATTTGGTTGTCCTGAGGATGGGCTGCGGTAGTGCTCGGGGGCACTGACTGGGACAGAGCAAGCCTTAGTAAAGGTGAGTTCTTACTATCTGTGGGAAGAAGGGCGACCACAGAATTCCTGTCCTCGTTATTCCTTTTGTTACTTCTTTTCCAAGTCACATTCAATAACTTGGAGAGGAGTGATCTGTCCTGTCTTCCAATGTCTTAGGGACACATTGGTTTCAGGAATGCCTCTTGAAGCTGAGGAAATTCACTTTATCATAAGGTTGCCCAGGCATCTCTAAGTGTCCTGGCTCCTCCTCACCAAAAAGGCCACCAAGAGGCCAAGGTGACCACCCCACCTGCCTCTTCTCTGCTTCTCCAGTCCTGATAAAATGAATAAAAGAAAATCTGAAAGCAGACACATCAGGGGAACTTTGGCCCCAAGCCAGGGGACACTATTCCTGGGCCTGCTCTATAACTCAGGACCCTAAAGGGAGTGGCCAGTTAAGCCCCGAAGACCCTCCCTGCCCTGGCCAGTGACAGAGGGAGGGCCCAGGGCTTTCTCCCACTGCTTCTTCTCCACCCAACTGTTCGACAGGTTTTTTTGTTTTTGTTTTTTCCCTGGTAAAGAATGCCCTTGCCTCAGGCCACCTCTAGAAACCATGGCCATGACAGAGCCACTTACATTCTGTTCTGCTTTCACAAGGAGGTGGGGGTTAGGCAGGAACCCAGCGAAGTTTTCATGTCAACTTACAAACAGAGCGAGGCAGAAAATTACACCTGCCGAGCATCTGCTGTGCGCCGAGTGTCCCTACACACGTGTCCCCTCACCCGTGCGTCACGAAGGAAGAACACCAGTCTCGATCATTCCTGTTTCCCCAGTGTCGAACGCCGTAAGCGCATAGTAGGTGCTTAATCAATACGCGAACCCTACTTATCGCTCTGACCTCGTTGCAGAATTCCTTCCCCTCCTTAGCTGTGCTCTGGCCACTTTGGCCTTTCCCCCCATCCTTGCCCCAGGCAGGGCCTGGGCACCTGCCTTGTTCATCCCCCCGTGTCCCTGCACGGCTGGCCCTGTCTCCGCTTCCATCGCTCTGTGGCCTCCCTCTGTTTTCTTTCTTTCTTCATTTCTTGTCTCATCCCAACTGGAATCTCCAGCATAACGAGGGATGGATTATTTCTGTAATTCTGCTGTTCCTCTAGCAACGAGCGCCACAGCTCCACACGGTCGGGGCTGGATAAATGTTGAAGGCTGTGTGACCCAGAGGTTGAGAGCCCAGGTTCTGGACGCAGCGCTGGCCGGAAGCGGCCTGGACCTCAGGTGAGCTACTCAACCCTATCGCTGCCTCAGCTGCCTCATGCATAAAAAGAGGAGTCCTACGTCGTCGCAGTGTTGCTGGGAGGGTTAAATGAGTTAATCCCTGTGAAACACCTGGCGTGTGCCACCTGGTACAGTAGGGAGCACTGTTCGCCATTGTTATGGTGGAAAACTGAATGCACGACCCTGAGGCAGGTTTATTATAGGCATCTGAAAGGTGGAAATGGGTCCTGCTGAAGGCGATACAGCCACTCAGCGCTGGGAATCTGCTTTTCTGATTTCTAAGCCACAGCTATTTTCACGACAGCCAAAGGTTTCCCTGAAATGTAGGGAGACCAGTGACACTACTGCGTGAGCCCCGTAGGCCCTGGCATTGTAAGGGTTAAGCCTTCTCCCACTGACAGGCGGCCCTGGGTCCGTGAAGTCAGGAGGAGGAGGGGGATGGGACGGGAGAGATGTCTGGAAAGGACACTCATGGTTTCTGATTTGATTCCACGTGCAAACCTTCATCTCACAGCTACCCAGGCATGGGCCTTGGCTGCTGAGGCCGACTGCCGGCCAGCACTGAGGCACACGGCGAGGCTGACCCTGGCCTCGGCTGGCGACCTTTCCCATGTCACCTTGCTCAGGCTCTGCAGGGACACCTGTGGTTGGATAAATCCCAGCCTCCCGATGTTTTCTGCCATGAGGATCTGCCTGGACTAAGGCTCCCTCCGAAGGAACCAGAATCATTAAACAGCCAGGCAAATGGAGCAAAATCCCCAAGAGCCCTGGCAGCTGGCCCGGTCTTCAAAGGCTGTCACCGGAACCCAAAATGAGTGTTTGAGATCCAGCCACGTTTTGCCGCCTGGGTGGACTTGGGCAGCCTCAAGGAGCTCTCTCTGGAGGAGAGGCCGAGGTGGGGGTGCTGCCGTGGGCCCTGCTCTGCCGTGAGGGCCCCGGGGTGACAGGTCTCCACTTCTTTCTCCTGACCGGGTGGCTGGAGCCGTCTCTGTCCACATCTGGGTTCAACACCTCAATCCACCGAGCCCTCTCCTCATGCCAGCTCTGCACGAAGCGCACCACAGACGTCATTTCCTTCTGTCCCGAAAACACTCTGTGAAGTGGCAACTGAGATCTACAGACGAGGAATTCCTCCTTCAGAGGAGTGAAGTCACTTGTCAAGAGGACAGGGAATGGTCCTTTACAATTCACCCACCAGGACGTTCTGCCGACTCTGCCTCCAATGTCACACCCTGGCTGCTCCGAGACCCTCTGCCACCTCCCTGGTCCAAGCCACCGGGACCTCTGTCCTCGGCCAGCACCCCAGCCTCCCACGTGGTCACTGGATTCCCCTCTTGCTCTCCTATAACGCACTGTCCACTCAAAAGCTGGAATATTTAAAACAGTATCCAGATCCTAGCACTGGCCCGGTCAAAACCCTCCCAAGGCCTCTTGATGCACTTAGAACACACACTCACTCACACACACTCTCTTACAGGCTCTCCTTGGGGGTGCTGTGGGAGAGCAGAGGACGGGTCTTGCTAGTCGAACTGTTGTCCTCAGGTTGGCGTTAGTGTCACCCGGAGCTGCTTAGAAACAGATGCTCGGGCCCCATCCCAGACGAACTGACTCAGAATCTGCATTTTAACGAGATCCCCAGGTGACTCATAGCACATCGAGCGCAGTGATTAAGAGAGGAAGGCTTGGGGACCAGGCGGCCTGAGTTGAAGCTCTGCTCACAGTCTCTCACCTGCTGGATGACTTTGCACAAGCGACGAGTCACTTCCTGTGCAGTGAAGAACTCCCCTTACCCAAAGACAAGTCTCAGCTTTGCTCCTGGCTCCCGGGAGGGGCTCTCGGGCCCCAGGAATGTCCTGCAGCAATGTCTTTGTTTGCCTGAGGGCTTTGGCCACTGGACAATGTAACAACCCGATTTATGATGGAGCTGTAGGCTCACGAGGTATCACTTCAGACCTCTAGGGAAAATGATGACTAAAGGTAGGAGCTGGACCTCCAGGAGGCTTGAAGACTGAAGGTCATCCACTGGGCGGGGCAGTATATGCCTGGGCCCCAGTAAAAACTCTGGACACCAAAGGCTCGGCACACTCCCCTGCTTGGCAATGTCCTATGCATAGTGTCACCCTTAGTGACAGGAGAGGTAACGCCGCCCACGGGTAGTGACTGCACACTCCGCATCTGGACCCCTTGACCTGTGTCTCCTTCCTGGGCTGATTTTAATTGTACCCTTTTGCCATCATAAATCTGTAGTCATAAGCAGCGCTTTCCTGAGTCCTGCGAGGGGCCCTAGAGAATTACGGAACCGGAGGATGGTCACAGGGAGGCTGGTTCTGGGCACCCGTGACCATGCGGCTTGGCGTCTGAAGCGAGGCCAGCCTTGTGGGGACCATTCTTTCGAGTCGCAGAGTCTGAAGCCGGGTCTGGCTGGCTTTGGCCACAGCACAGCACCACCTCCTCAGGACTTACGAATGCCTTCTGGGGAGGGCAGGGCAGGCGTGCCTCCGCTGAGCTGGGGCCCAGCAGCCTGGGGCCTCTGTGGGGTTGAGTCACCCGCCCTCATCCCAATGCTCCCCCTGGCTTTCTTCCCTCCTGGGACTCGCATGACATAAGTGTCAGACTTTCTGATATTACTCCATAGTTCTTTTCCCCCTGCGGTTCCTCTTTTCCCCCAACCTTTTCCCGGTTCAGGCTGCCTAGTTTCTCTTGCTCTGTCTGCAGGTTCAAACTCTTTCCTCTGCATCTCCATTCTGCTGTCGAGCCCATCCAGTGACTATTATTTTTGTTACTGTGCTCTTCCGTTCTAAACATGTCATTTGGTTCTGTTTTATATCCTCTATTTTTCGGTGATCTGCGGATCTGCTCTCCTCTTCCGATTCTTTTCAAGAGGGTTCACCCTTACTTCTTGGAGCATGGTTATAGTAATTGCTTTAAAGCCTTTGAGAATTCGATAGGCGGGTCATCTTGTGGTTGGCGTCTACTGATCATACTTCCTCTATGAATTTGACAGATTTTGCTGGTCCTCGCAAATCAAGTAATTTTGGATTGTATTCTGGATGTTTTGAATATTATGTTACGGGACTCTGGGTCCTGTTTAAATCCTATTTAACATGACGGTTTTTTAGCTGTAACAGGCGATTGACCGGGTTAGGTTCAGACCACAAGTTCTAATCAGCTTTCTGTGCACTGTTATTCCAACGTAAGTTTAGTATTCAAAGTCTTTGCAGTGCTGTTTGTTCCAGTCCCTCGGGTGTCTCCTGGGGGCCAGCTCAGGGCCCGGGAGATAGTCTACCCTGTAGTTCAGTTCTCGGAGCCTCTGATGCACTGTTGAGGGCCATATCCACGCACATGCAGCTCAGGACTGAGCCCAGGAGTTTACACACAAGTTTATAGGGTCCTGTCTTTTTTTCTATATTTTTAAAATTTTATTTTATTTTCTATGAGATCCCCTCTTGAGCTGTCCCCCGCCCCCCATTTTTTTTTGCAATCTTCCCACCCTCTGGCGCTTAGGGATCCACGTTCACGGCCTTTTGGCAGACGCCTTGGTATCCCTACTCTGTCCCTCATTTCCTGTGACTGGGTCTGGGTCTGGAGCCAAGTGTCTACGGCCAACGCCTTTGGCACGGGGCCAACCCCAGGGCACTGCTGGGAGCACACCTCGGTCTGGCTCTGTGACCGGGTTGGCACAGCTCTGGTGTCAATCCCTGGCTCCTGGACACCGTACCAGCTGGCGGCTGTGGGGCGGTGGTGATGAGGTGAGAGGACGCCGGGGTGACAACTAGAGGCAGCCGAGCTGCGCTGCGCATCTCGAAAGTACCAGCGTTTCAACTCTTGGCCACACTGTGACTATTCCGGCAGCCAGACAGGGTTTTCTAAGCGGCTAATTCTGGGATGAGCGGGTCCACGTGCTGACTTGCCTTTAATTCCCATCGTATAAATGATCTGCTGTATTTTACGCCAGAAAAAGCTGGGACTCAGAGAAGTGGAGTCATTTGCTTGAAGTCACACGGCTGGTTCACAGTGAGGCCAAGATTCAAAGCCGTCTGTGTGATTCCAGAGTCCGCTCCTCTACGGCACGGTCCGTCAGTTAGTTTCTTCAATAGCATCATCATCACAACCGTTGTATCTGGTAGTTCCTGGGCACTAACTATGTACACAGCCCCAGGCTAAAGCTTTGCATATGAAGCACTGAGATTGGAAGGTTGTAACCGAGGAGGAAGCTGACAGGCAGAAAAGGGATGTCATTTGCCCAAGGTCACACACACACTTGCTAAGTGGTAAAGGTGACATTCGAACCACATCGCATCACACTCCGGCCCATATTCTGAACGGCGGTGCAACCGGCTCTCCAGGAGGCGGAGCTGGGTCCGGGGCCCAGTGAGGAGGGCTGGGCGGGGAGAAGCCACGGGCTGCTGGGAGGCTGCAGAGAGGAGGCCCGGCGTGGGTGGGCTGAGGCCAGATGCTGGGGCACATCTGTGCCCCAGAACAAACATGCAGCATCAGGGGACTTTCTGGCTCTCGCAGAATGACCGTGGCCCTCGCAGGCTGGCTTCCTGTGCTGGAAACCCTCAGCCTCTCACTGTCCCGCTCCCAAACCCGACACGTGTTTTCAGCATGTCCTCCGGCGCCCATTCAGCAGCCCTGGGGTCTTCCCAGCCAACAGGGTGGCAGCCCTGCGCCCGACGTGCCACCTCACCCTCCACCCCACCTCCCCGCCCAGCTCATCTCACCAATTAACCGATGAGATGCTGCAGCTGCAGAAAGCCAAGCAATTACGGAAAACAGACCAGGTGCGTTGGAACTCACGCTCACAGCGGGCCCGGGGAGGCCTGCGAGCAGACAGTGGGGTGGGCGGAGGCGGCACGGTACAGGCAAACGCTGGCCAGCCCAGCTGCACGCGAGGTCGGCCGGGGGCGCCGAAACGGACAGCCCCTCCCAGTGCAGACGCCCCGGCTGACTCGGTTCTCTGGGCTGGGGCCGGGGCATCGAGGCTTTTAAGCCCCCACATAATACGAACGTGCAGACGGGAGAGATCGCTGCTAGACAGTCTGACTCTAGTCACCCTGTTGCACCTCCTGGGCCTTCTACGATTTTGCTCCCCAAGCGTGGGCTGCAGACATGATCGGCGCCACTTGAGTGCCGTCTGAAATGCAGGATCCCAGGCCCTGCCCCGGACCAACTGGGTCAGAATCTGCATTTTAACATATCCCGGAGAGATGCCTACGCATGTTACCGTTTCGGGTCCGCCGGTCCTCGCTAGAGACACTAACAGTTGTCAGCCAGCGCCTGCTATTCCTTCTTGGGTGCTCCCAGCTGCCCAGCCCCGGCTGTCACTGATGGGCCCCCTTCGAAGCCTGTGCCTGGGTCACGTCCCGCAGCAGCTGCCTTGAGAAAATCTTAACAGGATGGGCAGGCAGCGGGACGTGGGCCTTCCATGCTGACCCCTGGTGGCCTGAGAGCTCTCAGGCTGCAGAGTGAAGGAAGCCTCGATCTCTCTCCCAGACCTCAGTTTCCCTTCTGGGCCGGAGCCTGCCTGATCTCTCCTCAGCCCCCTGCACCTTTTAGCTCCTGGCGCACGCATCACCTCGCTCGGACAAGGCTGGGGACTCTGTACTATGTCCTGCTTCTCTCCTTCATGACCCTGAGACCAAGTCACAGTTAAATCATCACTGGTCTGGCACTTAATCAGTCTGTCTGCCCTTGCTCAAATTAAGCTCGAAGACAACACATGCCATGAATGTCTGTTTCCCTATTGAATATGTAGCATCTAGCGGACAGTGCCAGGCACACAGCAGGCACTCAAAAGAATTCAATCCGTGGGAACGGACACCTGGTCACCTCCCGCCCCACAGAGCTGGACTCCCTCCTGTCCTCGCCAGCAGAGGCTACGTGTGGCAGCGTGCCCCTGTCCACTCCTGCCTGTTCCAGGCACTGGGAACCTTTCGGAAGCCAAGTGCCTCTTGACCAAGTTCACCAGACGAAGACGAGCTTCGCTCTTCAGAAGCCCAGGAAGCCCAGGTGCTCAGGGGGCACTGAGGCAGGTACAGGGCTAGAGGCGCGTGACATAACATCAAACCTTTCACTTTCCCCAAAACTTCACCTCCAGGTCGACAGAGGGTCTTCCTCTGATGTAGGGAGGGATGGAGACAGGAAGACAGGATGACGCCCCACCCAGGGAAGTCTGTTTCCTTTTCGCTTTTTGTGTTTGCCACGGAATCTCAGGCTCTAAGTTCACTAAATGGGTAGAATACGTATTAAGTCATGTATCTATCTCCCACCTCCTTTTGGAAAAGCCTTAATGCGGCACCTGGGTTCGTAAATTTGGTGTCTTTCAAGTAATAATAATAGCTAATACTTATGGAGCACAATCTGAGCCAGCACCATTCTAAACCTTTACAAATATTAAGCTATTCTGGACTTGAAGGCAACCTGAGGAAGTAAGGATGGGTGTGCAGAGGGAGGGATCGCCATTTTACAGATGAGGAAGCTGAGGCCCAGAGAGGCCAAGGGAAAGGCCAAGGTCACACAGTAAAGTGCAGGCATCTGGCTTGAGGGCCTGGCCCCTAACCCCTGCACTTACCCTCAGAGTGGCAACGAAAGCCCGCTGACTTGTCTGTCTCTGGGAGAATGGCCTGCGAAGGGCCGGCCTCAGCATCTACGTCCTACTCTGAACCGCTCGGAGGAATTCTAGGCTCTGTGGAGCTCAAGTTGCATTTCGTTTCCTTTTCTTTCTTTCTTTTTTCGAATCGTGGTAAGATGCACACAACATAACAGTGACCGTTTTCACCATTTTTAGGTCTACAATTCAGTGGCATGACGACAGTGCACATTGTGTGCGACCATCACTGCCATCCACCTCCAGAATCTTTTCGCCACCCCAAGTGGACTTCGTACCCATTAAAGCCTGACGCCCCCGTTCCCCCTCCCCCCAGTCCTGATAACCTCTACTCTTTCCCCCTCTATCAATTTGACCACTCTAGGTACCTCATAAAAGTGGAATTATACAGTATTTCTCCTTTCAAATCCGGCTTATTTCACTGAGCATAATGTCCTCAAGGTTCATCCAGGCTGAGGCAGGTGTCAGAATTTCTTTCCTTTTAAGGCGGAATAACATTCCACCCACAGGGACAGGCCATTGTGTTTATTCACCCACCTGGCCGACTGGGTTGTCACACCTTTTGGTGACTATTAATAATGCTGCTGGGAACACAAGTGTACAGATGTCTGTCTGAGTTGTGCTTTCAGTTCTTTGGGGCACATACCCAGAAACAGGATGGCGGGATGATATGCTAATTCTCTTTGTAATTTTTGAAGAGCCATCATCAAGCCTCCTTCCTTCCTTCCTTCCTTCCCTTCCCCCCCCCCCACCCCCCAACTTCCAAGTACAGCCCAGTCACCTTGGTGGTCAAACCCCACTCTGCTTTCCCAGAAGGACGGTGTGCTGCCATCTCAGGAGTCAGAAAAGCCATTGCTTCCCTCTTTTTTAAGCTTCAGCTGCAGAAATCACCTGACTGAAAATTACAGAAGAATCCCACACAGGAAAGGAACTGCTCAGAAAGCCCAGCGCGCCCGCTAATTACAGGCTTTTACCGGAATTCTCGGAAAACGCTCCAATTGCTTAAATCAACCTGACTTTTGTTATGAAGTGTTTGGAAACAGGCTAATGGGCTGGGTGTCAGACCCTTAGCCTGGAGGTGACAGCTCCTTCCCTTAGTTGATAAACAGAGCGAGTCAGAACCTTATGGACTCAAATTCAGGAAAACCGCAGCTCTGCCTAGAGATCTCCCAGCCAATCGCACATTTTTATTCCAGCCAGGGCCCTTTATGTAAAATGCCGCCCTCTCGGCTGGGATTTCCACTTGTAGCTGTGGTTCTGAACCCTGACTGAGCATTAGAAATATTTAGAAAATTATATATGGGTGGGGGGAGGGATGGAGGGAGGGAGGAAGTGTGCGCTTGCCTTGGACCCCAGCTTAGCCTGGTTCAGTCTGAGCCTCTAGGGCTGGGTCTGGCCGCTGGTAGCATTTTAAAGCTCCCAGCTGATGCCGAAGTGCAGCCAGGGCTGAGAAATTCCTTATCTAGGGGGCATGGGGCCTACGATCCTTTCTCCTTTATAAAGAACATTTTCAATGGGCTTTTAACCCTGAGGTGGAGGCCCCAAACCCCACATTTAAATGAGAGAAACAGGTCTTGTCTGATGGGCGCAGCTGACAAATGCCACCTCGAGTGTGGTGGGTCGGATAAGAGATGTATGGGGGGTGAGGAGTTGGGAGTACCCCTCTAGTGTGAGGCCTTATGGGGTTCACACATGAGGTTCAAAAAGCCTCTGAACTGTATGTGAAATTTTCTGTCCTGTGTATTTTTTCAGAGTTCTTGTTGAATTCTCTGAAGCTCTGTTGTCCATACCAACCCCCCGCCTCCAACCCCAATGAATAACCTCTGCTTTTATCATAGGAGACCACAGGATGGTATATAACGCAGTCATTAACAATAGAGTAAGATGGCTTCAATTCACACGGACCTGGAGGGGCCGAACACTCATGGTGAACGGCACGAAAGCAAGTTGCAGAGTGATGTCCGCAGCATGGTCTGGAAAGCTCCACGGGAGCAGGGATGGTCTGTTTTGTTTGCTACTATGGTCCCAGCACCTGGAACCAGAGTCTGGCACAGAGGAGATGCTCACTACGCGCTTCCTGAATCGATGGGCGCCTGTGTAAAGGAACCGGCTCCTCTACACATAGGTGATGTGTGCGAGAACAAGGTCAGACGCGTGGAATGGCACCGACCAGGACGCTAAAGGTGCTGCCTTTGGGGAGAAGGGACTGGAAGGCGGGGGAGGAAGAGGTCACACTCCCTCTGAGTGACAGTCAGCAGTTACGGAGTGCTCACTCCGTGCAAGGTGCAGTGCGTGGCACTGACTATGAATTCATCTCATTCAGCCCACAAAACCACCTTTTGAGGTGTCCTGGTATGGTGACGCTCATTTTACAGAAGGGAAAACCTGAACACACAGATCTCATCCGAGGCCACTGAGCTGGGAGCCAGGCGCTGCCCCCACCGCCCACGCGTGCTGCCCTTCTGCTCTCTGATCCCTCGTCCTCACACGCGTCCGGGCTGCATCACTCATCGTAATAACAAGCATGTGCTGCGTTGGTCATAAAGTATGATAGTGTCAGGCTCTCAAGGCCGTCCCCCCCTCCAAGACCACCCTGATCTAAATGTCTGGTCCTTTACTGTTAGTAGGGGCTTAGGAATCAATGTTTCATGCTTGGGTCTGGTCTTGGTTCAATATAGAGTTGAATCTAGAACAAAGCGGGGTCAGGGGTGCTGACCCCCATGCAGTCAAAACTCTGCATGCAACCACATTCAAGCATTCCTAACTGCAGATCGAAAACACAGGTGATCTCGAACGACATGGGTTTGAACGTCATGGGTCCACTTACATAGGAATCTTTTTTTCAATAAATACTTACTGAATAAAGTAGAAATAAGTATTCATTGAAGTTAATCGTAAGTTCTTATTGAATAAATAAGGTTCAACTGTAGTTCCCACTGCCTGCCCCTACCATTTACAGATTTGATGAAACCACAGCCTTCGGGCTTGACCTGAAATCTTGGGGAGATTGAGGACCTTGGACAGCAGCCATCACAGACAGCTTCGGATAGGACCGTAATATCTGCTTAGGGTCGGCATCCCCTAAGGGGTTGAAGACTCTCCGGGTTTCAGGCCCTGAGAAATCCCAGAACCAACCTGCCTGAAGGGGTCTCGAGCAAAGAACATCTGAGAACTTGGTACTGAGAAGCAATAAGTCCCTGAGAGGAAGCTGCACATGCAAGGGTATTTTGGCTGGCCTGATTTCTTGGGAGACCTGCAGCCAAGGATTCTACAGAAGATCGAAACCATGAGAGCTTTAATTGCTCTGGAGATGACTCCCCCAAAGCCTGATGTCATCCCTGACGCCAGCACCCCCTGGGTGCTTGAGGAAATGCAGACCCCTTGATTTTTGGAACTGCAAGACCAGAGCCTAATCTTACTCTACCAGCTTGAGACTCTGGGGAATCGTTTAGGTTTGAAGCCTCCGTCTCTAGCCCTAAAAATGACGAGGATGATACTGACTTGACAGGATAGGTCGTAAGGAATGTTAGCAGTAATACAGGTGAGGCCCCTGCTGTGAACAGGACACAGGAAATAATCATCATCACTTATATTAAGTCTAACCATGTTGTGGTGGGCAGCTTCTAAAAAGCTCCCAAAGGGCCCTGCCTCCCAGTATTCATGCCCAAGGGAGTTGCTTCTAATGAATAAAAGTGAAGGGATGTCCTCTCTGAGATCAGGTTACAAAAAGACTCTGGCCCCAATTTGCTCACTCTCTCTAGCTCCCTTGCGTTGTGAGTTATCCTATGGAGAAGCCCATATGGTGAGGAATTGAGGAAGGTCAAAGGGCCAGCACCCAAGAAGGAATAGAAGCCCCTCAGTCCAACAGCCTGCAAGGCACTGAATCCTGCCAACAGCTATGTAAGTGAGTTTGAAATCGGATCCTCCGCTAATTGAGCCTTCGGATGACACTGCAGCCCCAGACAATACCTTGCCCGCAGCCTGTCAGAGAACCTTGGCTAGAAGCACCCAGCAAAGCTGTGCCTGGATTCCCTCACAGGAACTGTGTGGTAATGGACGTTTAGTGTTTTCAGCCGCTAAATTTTAGGGTGACTTGTTATGCAGTAGATCACTAATACACCTCGGAAACGAGGATTCAATTCATGTGAAGCCTCTAGTTAAACATAAGTCCTCTGAGATGCCTTTCGAAATCCCCCTCTCTGAGTCAGGTGACCCTAAAATTCTCATTTCCCCATTAGACTGTAAGTACTTGAGTCCAATCATCAAAGCTAATAAGTGAGCACTTACTATTATTCCAAAGCTGTAAGTCGCTTCATCTTTACAACAAACCCACAAAGTACTATTATTACTCACATCTTAATAGATGAAGAAACTGAGGCTCAGAGGAGTTAGGGAACTTGTCCAAGGCTTCAGTAATTATGAGGGAGTGCCAGGAAATCTGGCTCCAAAGTTCACATTTGTAACAATTACGCTACATGGTTCTGATTCTTGCCCTAGTTCACAGACAGTAAGTGGATTCAAACCCAGGTGGCTGAACACCGGACGTGAAGTTTTTAAATGGTACCCTCTCTGGGTGCGTTTTCCCTCTAGGACAGTAAGGTGAACACGCCCCTCCTGGTCATCAGGGTCTGGGACACTACCTACCTGTAAACACTAGGCTGGCGTTTTCCAGTTCTTCTTGAGGAACTTTGAAGCTGAAGGATTCATTGTAGAAAGGATCGATTGTGCCTCTTAAGAAGGATGTCTTCTTCGTTTTCACAAGCTTGAGTCCATGTACCAGCTGAATTTTCACAAAGGGGTCTGAGAATGGGATACATCACAGAACGTTGTTTCGCCACAGAATGAAACCCGATCCATCCACCCATCCATTCAACTTCCCATCCATCCATCCATCCATCCTTTTACCCTTCTTTCTTTCCTTCCTTCCACCCACCCACCCATCCATCCATCTATCCATCGTCCCATTTATCTGACAACCCAACCACCTACCCATTTTTCCAGCTCCCTCTTTCTCTCTCAGTCCATCCACCTTTCCATCTATCAGTCCAGGCATCCACCCCTCCTTTCATTCATCCATTTTCCCATCTATCCATCTATTAATTCCTCCTTTTCCCCACCTAGCTGCTTTTGTGCTCATCCCTTCCTCTCTTCCCCCAGCCATCCAATATCTATCGAGCTCCTCCCATGTGTCACGCAGTGTGTTCATTTTATGGATCGAGAGAGTGAGGATCAAGATGAGAAAACGACTTGTTTGAGATCTGACTAGTGGAGGAAGGGCCAGACCAAGAAACTGTCCTGGCTTTCTGTCCTGGGAACCTGTTATTGTGTCGGTGAGCCCGGAGCCCATACACAGACGAACAGAGATGGCAGAATTATCACTACCATTCTTAGATCACTTTACAGTTTGCAAAGAGACTCAAGTGCGTTATATAACTGAATATTGTTATTTTCAGACGGAGAAACTGAGGTTTATAGAGGCTCAGTAACTTCCCCAAGCCCCATCATTTGCAAGCAGTAGAAATGGGGTTTGGCTTCCAGGCAGCTTGACTCTAAAACCCTTAATCATTTTATCATACTGATTCTCCCACTGTGGTGAGTCTGAAATTCTCCAGCCTAATACCATTCCCTCCACTGGCCTCTTCAAAACCTGTTTCTGTAGTGAGGTTTTTGAGAATGCAAACTGTCCTCTAAATTCAGCTGCCACCTTATAGAAAAGCAAGTTATTTTAGCTATTGCATTCAGAGAAGACAGTCTTTCCACCACTGAGCTGAAGAGATCCCAGCAACCACGGCTGCTTATGAGAATATCCTTTGCTGTCATGGGAGAAGCTACACACGGAAGGAATGCAACCTCTTCCATGTCATTAAAACTCCTGTTCGAATTGGTTTGCTCTAAAGTAGATGCTTTAAATACGATAGCCTTTTCAGAGCTGGGGTGTACAAAGATTTGTGGTACACTTGAAAGGAGCTGGGAAAAAATCTTAGGGTGTGTCCATCACGTGAGCGCATTAGGCTGCATCAATGCACACTACCGCCACCTGGAGGATGGTGCCTCTATTGCAGGCATAACATTTGGAAAGTAAGTAACTTCCTCCCAGCTGCATGAACACACAGGAGATGTAGATTTCAGCACTTATCACACCTGGTCTCTGTCAAATCCCAATTCAAATGGAGTTCTGAGAAGGCATCATCTCCCTGCTTCGTTTTAAGAGATATCACATCATTTATTTTCCCTCTTGATCTAATAACATCCTAGTTCTGGACGCGATCTCCCCTCAATGGGTGTTACCTGCCCCCCTCCCCAAGGTGTATGTTTTATTTCCATAAGGCGGCCGGGGGGTAGGAGAGCCAAGCCACGAGCCAGGTGACACCACGGGGCTTTCCCCTGGTGGGAGTACACGCTGAGTTCCCGGGTCTGCCCCACCAGGGGGCTGGTTTCCGGGCAGGCTGGCATGCGCGCCAAGTGGAAGGCTCCGAGGGACACTGGCGGTGGGCTCAGGTGAAGGACGCACACTTGTGGAGTCACGGGCGGCAGGGAGGCTCCTTCTCCACGAGCAGAGGCTCTTCCACGGGGCCGTGCCATGTGCTTAGCCACGCAGCCGTTCTCGTCGGCGAGGACCTCGGTGAGGTTCCACGTGATGGCTCTTCCCAGGATGCCCTTCCGCTTGGGCCAGACTTTCATCCACTGCCACAGCAGGTGGCCACCGTCCCGTTCACACACGTCTTGCTGTACATATCAACGATGACATTATAGCCGGCAGCAAACTCGCTGACCTTGGCCTTAGTCCCCGGCCCCCGCCGCCTGAACTGGTTGCGAGAGCCGTAGACCTCGCTCGGCACACTGCGTGTGCAGGTTGACGAGCTGACTGTAGCTTACGTCTATTTTGCCTCATTGCCTGGCAACGCCAGAGACGATGTACAGGAGGCCCCGGTACTTGCCCAGGTTAACCATGCCCTGGGTCTTCTCTTATTAACAGTACCCAGGACACAGAAAAAGAAAATTGGGTCCAAATAAACGGACGCCCCGTTAAAAGAAACAGCCAAAGGAAGGGGCCACATCATACCTGAACCTTGGCTCACATCTGTCTGAAGAAGTTGCTTGGCTCGAATGACATCCACATTCAGTCTCCCAGCACTGGGGAGATAATTAAGCGATAGGAGCAGCTCCCCCAGCTCCACTTCATTCTGGAGAGAAAGGAAACAATTAGTAAGTTGTTTTGTGTTTTTTTTTTTCTTTTCTTTTGCGCCTATGACGCCGGAAATTGATTCCAGCAGCTCTCAAGTGGGCTTCAGCGGACCGTGGGCGCCTTTTTCCTTGACTTCGTTTAGCCTCTGTCCCCAATTATTTTCTTCTATCTCAGAAAGTTCTTTCTGCTCCTGGAACGCTGAAGGGCAGCAACGACAAAGCAACGAGAAAAGCGTCAAGGACAGGAAACGCCACGTCAAGTATCACGCCAAGCACTTTTCATGTAACACCTGGTTTGATCTTCGTAACACGTCTGAGACATTAGAAGGCCCCCCATTGCAAGGATGAGGAAACTGAGGCTCGGAGGGGTTAAATCTATCCCCAAGGCCGCACAGCTAGAAGGGGGTCGTGCTAGCATCTGGACCCAGGTACTCTGTCTACTATGGTAAGTAATTTGCATTTCTAAAGTAAGTTAGTGAGAATTCTCCTTACACAGAACATCGCGCTCACTTGTTAGCATTGATGGTTTTCTGTGTGTGTTTGTTTACTGGCTTCTCCCGTAGGCAGCACGGGGCTGTGCTCCGGGCTCCTTAGAAGCAGAAAATGCCCCGACCTCCACTTTAAATAAAAAGGAGAGCAGTATTATGCTCGGCAAGAATTGGATGTGTGCTATTTCAGAAATAATACTGCCAGAATCGCTGTGAGGAAATTAGACCCTCCTGTGATTTAGAGTGCAGAATTATTATCTTGAACGGCATGTGACGAGACGCTCCATAATCTTCGGGGCTTGGGGTGTCGAGGGCATACCTTAACTCAACCCTGGAGACAGTGGAGGGTCCTCACTACTCGCAGGGCCCCTGCCCCAGACGGAGTGGCACATATAACCACGGGGACATGAAAAACTGCAGCTCTCAACAGGCCGAGGGCAAAGCTGGTCCTGAAGGGCTCCTGAGGCGGAGTGTCTTCTTAGCCTCTCGTCCCTAAGGTGTCTGATGCGACATTTAAAGGCACACCAGCAGCCAGATGGTAAGGAACTTAGGCTACAGGAACAGAAAGCAGGACTGTCCAGTCCAGCAGCTCCCTAAGCCGACCCCTCCCCGAAGGGTCATGGGATTTACAGCGACCTTTGTGGATGCCACTCAGGAAGTACTGGCACATTAAGCTTACATCAACCTGGGGCAATTTTATCCACCCCCCCCCACCCCCAGGGGCACTGGGCAATGTCTGGAGCCATTTCTGGTTGTCACAGCTGGAGAGGGGCTTGCTTCTGACATCCAGTGGGCGGAGGCCAGGAATGCGGCTAACATCCTGCCCTACCGCAACACAGAACTGTCTGGCCCGACACCAACAGTGGCGAGGCCAAGAAACCGTAACGAAGCCTGTGAACCTCGAGCTGATCCAGTCATCTCTTACACATGATCCCAGCCTGCACAAATGTTAATAGCAACCAAAGACTCCATTTTTCCCCAGACCAGAAGAGGCCGAAGCACCAGCTGCAAGCCACGAGATCGAGCTATGATTTCCATCCTTCCATTTCCTTCCAGGGCTTTCTTCTCCGCTGGGAGCGGAAAGCCAAGCACCAGACACAGAACTCCCCGGGATGTGGGTCTGGCTGTCCCAAAGGGAAGAGACTGCTTATTCTAGGAGGCTCTCCAACTCTTTGAAGTCTCCCTTCTCCTACCCAGATTTAGTCAGATAAGATCATCACGTTGGAATGGAATAATTTGCTCCAATACTCTATGTTGATAAAAGAAAACCGAACCAAGCCATCCCTTCCTTCCCTGCTTAATATCCTCCACCCCTCAGAATGAAATACAAAATCCTTAGCCTAGTCTGCAACAGGGTCTGAGCCTGGCACTCCTGCCTTTTGGGGCTGGGTCACCTGTGTTGGGGGGGTGGGGGGCGGGGCAGGCTGTTCTGTGTGCTGCAGGATTAACCCCCGTTTCCACCCACTATTTGCCAGGAGCATACCACCCCCAGTTGTGACAATCCAAACATATCTCTAGGCACTGTCCAGAGTCCCGAGGGAAAAGTGCCCAGTTGAGAATCACGGGTCTGCAAGATCTAAATAACGGGGCCCCTCCCTCCATGTCAGCCCTCGTCCGCCAACCACCACGGCTGTGTTCTGTCTGCTCCTTGCAAACACAAGACCATTTCTAGCCCCAGGGCTTGTGCCTGCTGTGCCCTCAGCTTGAGAACCTCCTTTAAGTTTTCCACACCCGCCCAATGGAAAACAGTTCTCTGCGTCCAGTGCTTTCTATCACACCACCTTGTTTTATGTCTTCCATGGCACATGGATATTTTCTCGTTCTCTGTAAAGGCAAGGACAGTGTCCAAATCTCCACTAGAATCATAGCACTGAGATAACTTCGCCCCAGAGGACCGTGAGGACGAGCTGCGCAGCCCCCAAACGCTGGCTCATCGCTGCCACATCTCAGTCGGAGAGGGGTCGTCGGCATGACACCCCACCCCCACCCCGTCCAACCCCAAGAGAACAGAAGTTGAGGTGGGAGAAGGTACTGCCACTTCTACTTGTTCCCTTCCAAGGCAATGTCACAAATAAACAGGCCTTGTTTCCTTTTTTAAGAGCCTGATGAGCTTAATTTGGTTGAGCCACGGCGGGTAGCTTGGGGAGAACCAAAATAGACTGTAAATTACTCAAATGAATCCAGACACCAGCCACTCTGCAAGCTCCCAGCAGCCGGCTGGTGCAAACGCTCCGCTCTCTTCCCAGACAAAAATCCTCTCTCCCTGCAGCCTTTGAACAAAGCTAAGTTCTAATCAATAAAAAGAAAATCAAAGAAAACCATTTGGGACAAAAGGCACTTTTTGGGGAAAACAACAGCCCGGCTCTCCTCCTGCCATACTTCCTTTTGAAGTGCTTCTAAAGGGCACGCTCTCACTGTCGCACGGAGCGGAGGGTGTCAGGTGTGTGCACACAACTTTTACCAGTGCTAATGCCGGAATGCAGCTGCTCCCAGCTCCCCTACCTTTGTTCTCCTGGGTTGGGAGAAACATTTTCTCTCTTCATTTACTGCACAAACATTAAAACAGGAAATGCGGGGGGGGGAGATGGGGGAGCAGATCCAGCCACAATCCTACCACATCTCATCAAATGCTTTCTTTTCTCGGGTTTGTTTCCAGACTTATATCAGAATTATATTTGCAGAGCTGTACTGACCACAGAGGCGAATTTTGAAACCCTCCCCTTGCTCCTGAAACTTAAGTAGATACACATTTTCCACGTTACTACTATTTAGATATGTAAAGTGTCATTTTTAATATCTGCCCAGAAGAGCCCATTTGGCTGAAATACTTTTCCTTTTTCTACTGCTAGGTGCTTTGATGATTTCTAACGACCTATCATCATCGGGCGCTTTGACATTCTTCTTCGTTTAGATTACATCCTTCCGAAAAAACACCAGGGTGGGATCAAGGCATATATCATATATATAAAAAAATATCCAGATCTTTTTCTGCCACTCAATATGAATTGCCAGAGCGTTAGCCAAAAGGTCTGAACTTCAAGGGCACTGGCAGAGGGAGACGAAGTGTCCCCACACAACTGGCACTGGGAATTGGCATTCTGACAAATGGGCGTGGGACCACTGTGGTTGCAAAAATAGTTCTTGTTTGCTTTTCGTCAGATACCTGGTCATATACCTAGTCATATATCGATTTCAGTAGGAATGCCTGACGTGCCACGCTGTGGCTACAATCCCATTTTGCACTGGATTGTATTCGTTACTGTCAGGCTTTCTAATTATTCCTGTCCATGGATATCTCATTGTGGATTTAGCTTGTACTTCCCTGACTGCTTAAAAGGTTGAGCATCTTTTCATGCTTATCAGCTATTCATGCTTTTTCTTCTTTGAAAACCCTGTTGGTTTCACACTGCCCATTTTTTTTTCCATCGTATTTATTTTTCTTATGAATTACAAAGAGGCTTTGAAATATTATGGATACCACTGAATTATTCACCAGCTATGTGTTCTTATGGCTTGAATTCTGTCCCCGCAAAATTTGTACGTTTAAGTTCCAATCCCTCACGCATATCTCAGAATGTGACCTTATTTGCAGACAGGGTCTCAGCAGGTGACATTAGTTAAGATGAGGTCACACTGGAGGAGGGTGGCCTCTAATCCAGTATGACCAGTGTCCTTAAGGAAGGGAGGAATGTGGACACAGTGTCAAGCATGCAGAGCGAATACCCCGTGAAGAGTGGAGTTATGCTACTGCAAGGAGTTGCCAGACACAAAGGGAAAGGTCTGGACAGCTCCTTTCTAGAACCTTCGGAGGGCGCGTGGCCCCGCCAACACCCGGATCTGAGACTTCCAGCCCCCGAACCGCGAGCCAGTCAATGTCTGTTGTTGAGGCCACGCACTTAATTTAGGGTACAGTCCTAGCAAACTCTTACGTGCGTGAAGCAAACATATTCTCCTAGTTTGTGGGTTGGCTTGTCATTTGTTACCGCATTTTCTGATGAACAGAATGCAAAATTTTCACATGATAGAAAATGCATGCATTTTTTTTCTTCCTCTATGATTCATACTTTATGGCTTTTCTAGAAATTCTTTGCTACACTAAAGTCATACAGATATCTCCTTTTTTTCCCCTAAAATTTAAAGTGTGGCCTTTCAAATGAAAGTCCTCCGGCCGTCTGGACTTGACTTTGGCGTATGTGTGACAGAAGGCTCTCCTTTCATTTTTGAGGCAGTGACCCTCCTTTCCGCTGTCTCTCTGCCCGCCACCCCCCCGCCCCGAGGCTGTGAGCTCATTGAGGGTAGTTGATCGGCTGTTACTTCAGTCCCTGTCCTCTAGGTATGGGACACACCTCGGCGAATGTTGGCCAAGAGAAAGGTTTGTTTCTATCCTTCGTGAGAAGCTACACCTTCCAGGGAGGATGCCAGAGAAGCTCGCTCTTGACATCTGAGATTTTACGTGTAGACTCAATGGCCATCCAGGTCAGATGATCACCCTACTTCAGAGCCACTCAAGCTTCTCGAAAGAGATATTGATTCTGTCCCAAACCAAGATCCCAGCGTTGCAGAGATAGCTGTCTGGCAGACTGCTCCAGAACATGCAGTGTTTCAGGGCAAATCTGAAATGACGGGCCTGCAGCCCGGCCTCTGGCTACTGACTCAATGTTCATAACGAAGGACCAGCAGTGGACAGATGATGTCACGGTGAGTCCCTCGAGTAGCAGCTGTAGCAGCCAGGACGGCCCAGGGCGCCTACAGGGAAGTGGCCGGAGAAGCTCTGCAGGCTGCGGGAGGAACTTAGAGCCAGCAGGGTCCAGCCCCCAGCCCCTCCTCTGTGTGCACATCTCATTTCTGCATGGGAAGCCCCCCCACCTCTGCTTCTCTGTGTCTCACCAAGCCTTACCCATCACCATCAACAGATATTCAGAGAGTCTCTACTACGCACCGGGCACAGGGCTAGCACACAGTAGGTACACAATGACGATGCACTGGCTGGGTGACTGTACCAGGCACAGAGGACAAAGGAGTGGGCAAGACAGGCGAGGTGCCTGTAATGCAGCTCCTGTGGGTAAACGTTGTTTAATTAACTATTATGTATAACTAATTAATTGTGAGGTGGCTTAATTAGCACATTGGCAGGTGCCGTGGGAACTGCTCTTCCTTAGACTTCCCTGTGGAAGCAGGAGCGGGAGTTAGAGGGCCAAGGAGCAGACACACTGAACAACTGAGGAGGCCAATATGGACAGTGAAGGGGAGAGGAGGGGCGGGCCAGGGGTGTGTGCACAGAGCTGAGCCCGGGAAAAGGCAGGTGCGCTCACGCCTCGCTGCCAGGTAGTTTGGGCTCACCTTGAGGGACAGGGAACCACAGAAGGCTTTACGCAGCCTCCTGATCAGAGGGACATTTTTTTAAAAAAAAGTTCCCTCTGGCTGCACCTCCTTCTTTTGATGGTTCTGGCCGTCTCTCCTTCCGACTCTCTCTCATTCATGGTGTAATTATTCGCTGCTCTGCACCTCTTGTAAGAAACTTTCACTTTTCATGCACTATAATTCCCGTGGAAAAGGACCATATCCTTGCCTAACTCTCCTGCTCCAGTAACTGGCGGTGGCATGGTTGGTGCGTGTTGAATTTTGTCTCCCAAAAGATACGGTAAAGTACTACACCCGACACCCATGAATGTGACATCATCATCTCATCATCATCATCATCATCATCATCATCATTATTATTGCAGATGTAATCAAGTTAAGATGAGGTCGCATTGAAGTAGGGAGGGCCCTACATCCAGTATGAGTGGTGTCCTAAGAGGAAGGACAGACAGAGGGAGACACAGAAGGAAGAAGGAACATCCCGTGCTGACAGAGGCGGAGATCGAGGTAATGCATCTATGAGCCAAGGGACACCAGGGATGGCCAAACAAGCAGAAGTTAGAAGCAACGCCTGGAGCAGAATCTCCCTCAGGGCCGCCAGAGGGAACCAGGCCAAGTGACGCCTTGATTTTGGACTTCTGGCCTCCAGATCTCTGAGACTAAATTCCAGTTGCTGACGCCATCCGGTCCGTAGAGATTTGTTATGCGCCGCCAGGAAGTACAATGGTGAATTAAGCAAAGGGCTGAGTCGCAGACCTGCATTCCAGTGCCAGCTCTACCACACTGGAAGCAGTATTTTAAATGGTCTCCCAGAAATACTGGTAACGTGGGTGTTTGAAGGGACAGCATCAGATGAGATCACTTAGGGATCTTTAGTCTAGCCCACTAGAAATCTCCACATGGATTCGTGATGGTCACCCTTAATACCCCACCCCCAAACTGAACTCATCAGCACCCCACACCATCCTCACCCTCCTCCCCACACTGTGCAGCACTCACAGCCACCAAACCCCTTAATGTGGCAAACCGAGCAAGGTCCTGGTGGCCCCTCTCACTCTTTTTCCTCATGTCACTTTCACCTTCTAAACATCCTCCAAGCTTACCCATGCCCCTCAGTCACACCTGGACGCCTCGCCCCCACAGTCATGATCACTAAATAAATTAATAACCACAGCAGAAAATACTGACTGAGCATGTGGCATGCATTATCTCATTTAGTTCTTAATGAATCCTTTGATGGTGCTGATGATGATGTTGGGTGATGATGATGGTGATGATGACAGTGCTGATGATGCTGATGATGGTGGTGGTGATGATGATGATGGTGCTATTGATGATGGTGATGATGTTGATTATGACAGTGTTGATAATGGTGATGGTGGTGATGATGGTGATGTGGATGATTGTGATGATGTTGATGGTGGTGCTGCGGATGATGGTGATGATGTCGATTATGACAATGTTGATAATGGTGATGGTGGTGACTATGGCGATGATGTTGATAATGATGGTGTTGATGAAGGTGATGGTGGTGATGATGTTGATGATGTTGATTATGACAGTGTTGATAATGGTGATGGTGGCGATGATGTTGATTACGACAGTGTTGATAATGGTGATGGTGGTGATGATGTTGATTATGGCAGTGATAATGGTGATGGTGGTGACTATGGTGATGATGTTGATAATGATGGTGTTGATGAAGGTGATGGTGGTGATGATGATGATGGTATTGATGATGACAGTGTTGATGATGGTGATGGTGGTGATGATGATGATGATGGCAATGATGACAATGGTGATGGTGACGGTGCTGTTGCTGCTGGTGACGGTGATGATGGTGATGATGGTAATGGTGCTGTGATGTTGATGACAGTAGTGGTGATGATGATGATGTTGACGGTGGTGCTGTTGATGATGGTGATGATGTGATTATGACAGTGTTGATAATGGTGATGGTGGTGATGCTGGTCATGATGGTGATGATGGTGATAAGGATGGTGTTGATGATGGTGATGGTGGTGATGATGGTGGTGGTGATGATGATGATTATGGTGATGGTAATGATGATGATGACGATGTTGATGATGGTCATGATGATGTTAATAACCAAGAATACTGAGAGCACACCATGTGCCAGGCACAGAGTTCTGAGCCATTTCTTTTATTTTGCCATTTAATCTTTACTACGAACCTCTAGGAGAGGGCCTGTTATTTTCCACACTGTACGTATGAACAAACTGAGACAATGCAAGGTCAAGGGATGTGCCTGACATGACACAGAGAGCAGTCAGCAGAGCCGGGGGGTGCCACGATAAGAAATATTTGGTCTTTGTCCGTGGTTCTGGCACACAGCTCCTAAAACCCTTGGATCTCCAGAGTGATGAGTGTCCTCTGTATGCTAATTAGAGGACAGATAGCAGGGTCCCTAGGTAGCTTCAAGATGGAGACTGGTCACCAGAAAAACCAAGGCACGATCAGAGGGCTGGAACTCTCAGCTCCAACCCCCATCCTCTGGGAGGGTGGAGAAGTTGGAGGCTGAGTATAACCAGCAAAGGCCAATTGTGTCCACGCAATGAAACTTTCATTAAAACCCCTAAATAACAGGAGTTATGTGGGTGAACATGTCAAGATGCTGGGAGGGTGGTGCACCCAGAGAAAGGAAGCTCTGTGCCCCTCCCCCAGCACTTCATCCTGTAAGCCTCTTCCATTTGGCTGTTCCTGAGTGGCGTCCTTTATAACAAGTAGCAAGCGAAGTGCCATCCTGAGTTCTGCGAGCCATTCTAGAAGCAAATTATGGGACCTGAGGAAGAGGTCACGAGAACCCTTAATTTATAGCCGGGTCGGTCAGAAGTATGGGTGACAAGCTGGGACTTGCTACCGGCACCTTGAGCGAGGCCAGGCTTGTAGAACTGAGCCCTTACCCGTGGGGTCTGAGCTACCTCCAGGCGGTTAGGATCAGAAGTGGGGCACCCAGTCGGTGCCTGGAGAAATGGGGAATACGCGTGTTGCCGTGGAGAGAAATACCCTCATACATTTGGTGTCAGAGGTGTTATGAGTGAAAGCAGGTGACAGGCTCTGAACCTGAAGAGGCCTGACTCCGGATTGTGCACTCTTGACAGCCATGTTCTTCGGCTTGTAACTCCCTTCTCCCACTGAAAACCGGGGTTCAGAGAAGGCAAGTAACTTTCCCGAGGTCACACAGTGAGCGTCCCTTGTGACAACACTGGCGTCCTGCCTAAAATGCTCAGTACACGTTTACTGAATGGATGAAGGTGTAAGTGGTAGAGTCAGGATTCGAACTTGGATCTGTCAAGACTTTGAAGCCCATAGTCGTGCGTGCCTAGCAGGTGGTTAAGACTCTACTACATCAATCAACTGATCTAAAAAAACGAAAAGAAATAAAAGCACAGACCATCCCTTCCCGCTACTTTCCTTTCTTACATCTACCACCCTTAGAATCCGTCACTGTTAAGAAAAACGGCACCTCCTCTCAGTCTTGGGTTTGGGGGCGGCTACGGGAGGTACCCGTTGTTTTGTCTATCTGGTATCCCTCCTCACTCCTTCTGGTATCATAACCTCTTTGGCCATGGTTTGGGTGGGGCTAACCTTGGGCATTTGACCCCGCCTGGCTAGAGAACCCCCTCTGCTCCCCAGCCAGGCGACCGTCTCAGAGATGATAGCCACGTGACCACACCAGCCAGCGTCCTCCCCCATGCTAGGCGTGGGAGGCCCAAGATCGGTGCCCCCTGGTACTCACTTACATTGAATAACTGCCCAAGGTCACAGCACTGGAGTGACCAGGCGGACTCTTGCCTGAAGATTATGGGACTGAAAGGCCATGTTCCTGACCGCCACATGGCAGCCACTGTCTACACGTGCCAGGCTCTGGGCTCTTAAAGCCTTACATGCACCAGCGCTCTGCCCAGGAAAACTCTCCAAAGTAAATACTGCTGTGGTCGGTGTGTGCTGACTGTTTAACTCTCTGGGCGGGGTAGAAAGGCCCTGATTTGTTGCATTTGGCCATTTCACACATATGGCTGCTTTCAAGCTACCAACATAACGTCAGTAACTTGTGAAATTCCTGAAGATTTAACAATCGGCTCTATGAGCCAGTATAAGCCTGCTGCAAGATACCACATGACCCCCATTTTACAGATGGAGAAACTGAGGCTTGGAGATGATAAGTCAATCCCCCAAGCCCATGCCTTCAGAAGACGGCAAGGCTGGACTTGAACCCCAGTCTCTGTGACTCCGGGGCCTGTGCTCTTAGCCACCACATATCCCTTCCCTTGTGGGTAAAGAGGTGTGGCACAGTGGCAAGGCCTCCCGCCTGGAAGTCAGGTGACCTAACTCTAGCCTCCTATCTGTCACTGAACGCTGTGTGACCTTGGACAAGCCACTCACCTCGGGCAGGACTTTCTCCGTTAAAATCTAGATTGTTTCATAGCAGTTCTGAGTCCCCAGGTTCAAGTCCCCAGCCCGGGGCGTGGTGCACGGTGAGTGCCCAACACATTTGTGGCTACCACCTCTGAATGTAGCTCGGTAAAGGAACACACACAGACTTCACTTCCTAGGCCACGGGGCCCCAAATTCCAGACATCCAAGGTCTCAAAGGCGTTCCTTCGGGCTGAGCAAACCTCAAGTTAAAACAATTTTCTGAAACATAAATATCCAGCCTCGCCGTGTGCAAATATCACTTTTGACTAAACGCATTTGCTTCTTCTGGGCTCATAATCAAACATTCCTCCTCCGTGGGAAATCTGGCTGGGTGATAAAAGATAGTCCACCCCATGTGACTCAGAATCATCCCCGAAGAACTTCTAAGGGCCCTTAACCTGAGGCTCCATCACACGGCCTCCTAGCCTGGCCACTCAGGCAGCCACGCCAGCTCACCCCCTCCCCCGCCCCCACAGCCACCAGTGAGTGGCGAGTCACGCTCCACACCCATCTGTCCAGCTCAAAGAGCCAAAGCCTGTCTGCCTTCCACCGGCCACCTGGCGTTTCCCAGAACGAGGCCCACGGGTCACCAGCATCAGACTCTCCCAGCACATTCTCTCAAGTACAAGTTCACCCGAGTCTGGGGAAACTGGAATCCACGAGGCTGAGGTCTGGGAACCCCCACGGTCACAGCTCCTGGGTGACCGGATGCTTGTGAAAGAGGACAGCGTGACAGCAGAAGTCCCCGCTCCGTCTGATGGCCCTTGTTGACAGTGCCCCCGAAGCTTGAGTTCAAAGTCTAAGGGGGCTGGTCCTGGCACGAAAAGCCCTTCCTCCAGACTGTCCCTGAAGCCGGCCACCTGTCCGCCTGCACCTGACACCTGGGTCCACCCCCTCCCGCCTGGAAGACCGCAGCCAACGACTCCTAATGGTGGGGCCGCTTCTTTCTCTCTTCCAGTCCCCAACATTTTATTACGAACACTGTCAGATACAGGAAAGCGGAGAAGCCCTGGATGGTGAAGCCCTTCGCACGCGTCACCTAGATGCTACGACCAACAGTTGCCGTTGGCAATTCTAAAATCAGCACTGAAAACATATGCTGAGTGTGTTCTATCGTGTATCTATCTATTGGTCTTTTCCGAATGCGTTTTAGAGTGGCTTGCAGACACAGCACACGTCCCCGAACGCTTCCGCGGGCACATCGTCAACCAGAATTTAATATTTATGGCTTTTTCTTTTTTCTTTAGATGAAATTTATCTACAGTGAAATGCACCAACGTTAAGTGCAGCAGACGAGTTCGCCAGACCCTACACCTGCGCCTCCCGGAGGCCCGACGAGGCGTGGAGCAGCCCCGTCAGTCCGGAAACGCCTGTCCCCGTCGTCCCTTGTTCAGTCAACCCCCGTCTCCGCTACGCCGGCCACAACCCCCGTGACGATTCTCCACCGGAGACCGGTGCTGTCGAGTCTCAGGCATCACGTCAACGCAATCGCCGGCACGCCATCTCCTGGGACTGGCATCCGCGTGGCACGTGTGTGACACCCGTCCAGGCGCCTTCTTATTGCCGGATACTGTCCCGTTACACGCCTGTCCCTGCTCTGTCACCCTTTAGTCTGCTGACGGGCACCTGGCTGCCTCCGGTCGGGCTGAGCTGCCGTGACTGTCGGCGCAACCGTCCTGGGGAGCCCCTTCCCAAGCGGCCGGGCCGCCGCACAGCCCACGGCGCGCGGCGGTCCGGCCGCCCCACGCGCCACGTTCGGTGCCACGTTGCCGTCGTTCTCGACACTGTGGCAGGTGCGCGTGGCAGAGGCGTCGCGCCCTGCGTCTACCCCGCTTTCCCCCGGTGGCCCGTGGCGCCGAGCACCTTCCCACGTGCTCAGACGCTTCACACGCGTCTTCTTTTGGGAGGGGCCTGCGCAAAACGGCGGCCCGCTTTTAAATCGGGGTTCGTCGTTCACTGAGTTGCTGGAGTTCTCTATGTATTCTGGATAGAAGTGCCCTGACCCCACCCCCCCACCCCGCCCCAGGATGTTCTCTCCGGAGAAGCCTGGCTGGGTCAACCCCTCCTCCTTCTCGGAACTCTCCAGGGCTTCCTGTCACACTTAGGAGTGAAACCCACGCCCTCACCTCAGCCTACGAGATCATCGATGTGCGGTGACCCCTTAGAGCAACTCGCCCTCCCCGCCAACTACTCACCTCCCGCTCACTCTGCTCCCGCCACCCACCGCGGCCTCCTCGTCCCGCCGCAGGGCCTTTGCGCCTCCTGGACTCTCGGCGTGCTCCTCCCCCAGGCACCTCCAGGCCCCTCCCTCCCTCCGCACAGCTCTCTACGCAAACGTCGTCTCTTCACCCATCGACGCGGCCAGCCAGCCGCCCCCCCCCCAGCCCCTCGTCCTGCTTTATTTGCCCTCTCCACGCAGACGAGCCAACGCGGCATCATCAGAACGCTGCTGGGCCCGCCGAAGACGCCAACTTACAGCCGTGGGAGTGGCCCCAGCCCCTGAAGCGTGATAAGCGCCTGCCTGACACATGATTAGCGACTAAATAAGTCAATATTTTTACATGTCCAATATTTTTATCGTGCGTTTACTGTGCAGAATATATTTATAATTTTCCCGAATTCTGGGGACCGTCACTACCAGAAGCGACTTTCTCCCGAGACGGTTTTCTGTCTCTACAAGGCGCTGCAGTAGGCACAATGTCCCCTCTTGACGTGAGCAAACCCAAGGCCCACAAGCTGACGTGACCCCAGTCACCACCGACCTGGTCAAAGGGCTGGGCTGGGAACTCTGGTCCTTCCTAATGCTGTCAGGTGCCCGCATGTCCCCGGGACATCTAATCTCTCCCCCTCCCTTGCCACTTCCTTCCCAAAGCCACATAATCTCAACAGAAAATGAGCTGCCTTCTTCATCCTAGATTTTTCTGCCTCAAAACCAGAGTTAACTGAAAAAATACTTCTACACCCATATTCACAGCAGCGTCATTACTCATAACAACGAAAAGGTGGGAGCCACCCAAGTGTCCATCGACGGGTGAATGAAGAGACAGACAAAACATGGTCCATGCACACAATGGAATATTACTCAGCCTTCAAAAGGAGGGAAATCCTGTTGCACGCTCCCACAGGGATGAACCTGGAAGACGCTATGCTAGGTGAAATAAGCCATTCACAAAAACACCAATACTGTGTGATTCCACTGCAGAGGTACCTGCAGGAGTCAAATTTATAGAGACGCAAAGTGGAGTGGTGGCCGTCAGGAGCAGGGACAGCAGAAATGTGGCTAGTGTTAATGGGGCAGAGTCTCAGTATGGGATGAAGCGTTCTGGAGATGGAGCAGGTGGTGATGGTCCCACAACAATGTGACTGTATTTAATGCCACAGAATTGTACACTTAAAACTGGTAAGGTAAGGTGGTAAGTTTTCTATGTATTTTACAATTATTAATAATTTTTTTTAAAAAGAGTCGAGCCTACAAGGATTTCACCTCCAAATGGTCGAGCGCCAACCCACGTCGGTCCGCTGGATGAGAATGAATCTTGGCGACCAGCATAACTTCACACCCCTGTCAATCGCCTGCACACTTCCTACTTCTATGTCCTCGTTTTTATCACCTTTTAGCCAAACCTTATCAACGAGACCAAAAAACTCTGCCATACCTGCATTAGCTGCTAATTTCCTGAATGCCAAGATCAAAGTCACGGTGTTCAAAGGACCAAGCTGGCTGGGACGTTCCTGCCTGAGCTGGAGGGTGCCGGAGGGTGCTGGAGGGTGCTGACACACTGGCCCACTGGCCCGGCCAGCACCCAGCCAGGGCCCCTGAGGCGAAGCATCAGGGCGTGACCCTGCGTGCCAGGCAGTCGGGCTGAGGGTGACAGCCTGCCAGCCCTGGCCCCCAGCCCACTGCTCACTGCATCTCCCCCTGACTCGACTCGCCCACCAGCTGCACTGGAGAAGGTCAGCGAGGACAGCCATCCTCGTGGCCTCAGTGTACCGGGCGGGGACCCTGTTCTCTGTCCCCAGGACAGGCCTATTTTTGATGTGGATTTTTTTCAGAACCAATAGCTCGTTTCCCACACAGGGAATGAAAAGCAAAGCTCGCGCGCCCTCCATTCTGGGCTCGTCCCCCAGCGAGCATCTTTCCCTGAACAGCCCTCATCACCCATCAGGGACCTGCCCCTCTCACCCTGCCCGTCACGGCGGAGCCTGCTGCTGTCCTTGTGACCCCATTCGTCCGCAGCAGACTTTCTAACCCCCTCGGCACGGCTGACCTTTCGGACCGGGTCGTTCCTTGTCGCGGGGCCGTCCTGGGCATGCAGGACGTTCAGCAGCTTCCCTGGTCTCGACCCGGGAGCACCTCCCACCCTCCAAACCCAGAACGTGGCCCAGCACTGACCGCTACATCTCCCGAGGGAAAACTGTCCCCGTCCACAACCGCTGTTCATACTATGGGAGCTTTAGGGAGGCCCCCGGCCCCCCAGCTGCGAATCAGAGGGCCCGGTCCGACTCACGGCCAGTGACTGGCTCCCACGCTGACGCGAGTACCATGGCCAGCTCCCCCTGCCTGAAGGAAGAGCGGCACGGCAGGGACCCACGGTCCAGAGTCCCCTCGCCACCCCAGACCTGGTGAGGCCAGGCCTTACCCGGTGAGACATCTGCACCTGGCTGTCCCCTTTTACCCAGGTTGCCTTCCTCCTCTCCCTGCGGGGTTCTCTCCCGTGTGGACTACATTGTGTCCCCAAAAGACGACGGTGACCTTATCTGGAAACGGGCTCATTCGTGGATGTGATTATTGAAGATGAGGTCATACTGACTACAGTGGGACCCTAATCTGATACGACCGTTGTCTTTATAAACAGAGAAGTAACACACACACACACACACACACACACACACGCACACGCAGAGGTGGCCCTGTGATGACACTGGCAGAGCTCAAAGTTATGCAGCTTCAAGCCAAGGAGCGCCAAGGACTGCGGGCAGCCCTGCCGACGCCTCAATCTTAGATGTCTGGCTTCCAGACAATACGTTCTGTAGTTTTCAGCTACCCACGGCAGCCCTGGGGAGCTAGTCCACGGCCAACCCCGAACTCGAGCTCTGCTTCCAGGGGCCCCACCACAGCTGCGGCCCTCCCACTCCACTGGGCATCGACACCAGCAGCTTGAGACGGGAGCCCGCTCTCCCCTAACAGTTTCTGTGAGACTTTCTTTGTCCAAGAAGAAAGAAGAAAGGAAGGAGAGAAGGAAGAAGGAGGAAAAAAAAGACATTCACTTTGAGAACCCTTTCCTTCCCTTCCTCCCTTCCCTCCTTCCCTTCCTTCCTGCCTTCCTTCCTTCTCCTTCCTCCCTTCCCTCCCTCCCTTCCCTCCTTCCTCCTCCTCCCTTCCTTCCTTCCCCAGCCCTTCCATCAGGCGGTGGCGGCCCCTTGGCCAGCATGCAAGGGCGAAGTCCACGCCCACCCCACTGCCAGAACGGCGACTTCAAGAACGGCCCTTCCTTCCCATGTGTCCTCTTCCTCACCCCACACGCCTGCTTCCTGGGGTCACCTCCTGCGGCCACCTGCGCCCAGGCGCTTCAGCTTAGAGCTAAAGGGAGCAAGGCGTGGGCTGTCCAGATTCTCCGTGTCTCCGGGGTCCCCCACAGATGGGACGCATGGCACTGGGCCACACAGCGTTTACTTTGTCGAGGGCATCTCCCTCTTTCGACTCTTAAGTTCCTTGACAGCTGAAAATCCAGGGATACTGAACATTAAGGAGGAGGCATGGAAAGTGTGCACTATACCCTGATCACGTTGACAGGAAGGAGGACCTGGGGTCACAGCGGACACTGCCGACACCTGGCCCACCATCTCCTGGCCCTGGGCGCTTCCGCACTCACGGGCCTGTGGCCGGCTGCCGGCAAATGCGCCATCTGCATCTGTGGCTACCAAAGGTCTTTCATCTGCGGCGTGACAGGCCAGCAATGCCAGAGAACGAACCTCCCTGTCCCCCGACGCCCCGCATTCAGTGGCTGACGGGAACGGTGCAGAAGCGCCCAGCTGGGCGCTTAGGCGTGTGTCTGACGCCGGCTCCCCAGGTTTCGGCCCCGGTGAGCCACGGTGGTACCGGCCCGATAATGGATCCTTTCTGCGACTTCCTCACTTCCTCCTCGTGTTCTCCTTCCCAGTGCCACCCCCCTAACAAGTGACTCCCCTTGCCTCGGGGTCTCCTTCTCAGGGAATCCAAACTAAGAGACAGACAAATCTGCTGTCTCTTTGAGGATGTGTATAGACACAAGACACACACACTCACACACACACACACACACACTCACTCAAACTCTCACTCACAGTGAGGCAGCCCCTCCAGTCCTCAGCCTGCACCCCAAGTGTGCTGCGCGCTGGGTCACCAAATCCCCGGCCAGCCAAGCTCAGCTCTGAGAAGTGCCTCGGTGGGTTGGACACAAAGTGGTGTCACCTGTATCACACAGGAGCGTTGTCCCCAGCGGGGCCAGGCCAGTCCGCCTCTAACGGCGGCTGGGTCGTGTCCTTCCCCGACTCCCGCCGCCTCGAACCCACGCTGGGTGCACTACTGTCCTTCGCCTCAGAACGCCCAGGGCAGGGGCCTGGCCTGTGGCTGGCTTCCCAAGCGGCCACCTGCGTGTTCCTGGGCTAGAGGGAGGACGGGAGCCGAGCTCACACTCTGCCTGAAAAACGTCCAGCTATCGTCCTGTTCTTCGCTCCTCATTTTATTTGTCCCAAACCAATTTCTGAACGTCAAAATGACTGATCGCTTCCTGCCCTGGACATCATTTCCTTATTAAATAACCTGGCATCAACGACCAAAAACCCCCCGGTGGGTTACATGAATCTCTACGTGTGATACAATTTCAGAGGACTCCCCGCCCCCTGTCCCCCCCCCCCACACACACGTGTGAAAACGCCACCAGGTCTGCCTTTCAGCTCCCCAGCGTTGCTGGCATGCTCTGGCCGCGAAAGGCATATTACGGGGAGCCCAGCAACACTCCGCACCGTGTCTGCGCGCGACTTCTCCGGGGTCGAAAACTACTTCCAAGCGAGGTTTTTAAAAACGTGAAAAGAAAAGAAATAATAAAATTCACGGCAACGCCCCGCACCGCGTCTGCAACTTTTCGCGAGTCGAAAGCTATTTCGAAATAAGGTTTTTAAAAAATGTGAAAAGAAAATAATCAAATCCCAATGTTTATTTAAAAAACAAAAAAAAAAAACAAAAAAAAGCCGCTTCCCGCTCCTCTCCCTCCCCGCCCCCCCAACCCCGGACCCGCGCGCGCCCCCTACCTGCGAGCTGGGGATCAGCGCCTTCCACCAGTGCCCGCCTTTGACCAGGTCGACCTCGCACAGGGGCACGGCCACCTTGCCGATGACGCAGTGGCGCGAGAACTTGTCGAAGTCCAGCACCGTGAGCAGCAGGGTCCTCCGCTGCGCCTCCAGGAAGGGGATCTCGAAGGTGTAGCGCTCCTCGAACACCGGCCTCTGCGTCTTGCGCTTGACCGCCGTCTGCTTGGAGTTCTTCTGGTCCGGCAGGAGGCACACCTTGACGTAGGGGTTGGAGTGCGCCAGGTCCTGGCGCGCGCCGTCCTGGGAGATGGGGGGCGGCAGGTCGCGGGCCTCGATCACGCGCACCGTCAGGTGGTTGTGCAGCAGGTCGTACTGCGTGCTGAAGTGCAGCATGCCCAGCTGGTACTTGGACGAGATCTCCTCGTCCGTCAGGAAGTCCACGTCGTCGCTGCCGCCGTCGAGCGAGTACAGCCGCGGCTCGAACTTGCGGAAATAGTCGTCGGGGTGTAGGTCCGTCTGAGCACCGATGGCTGGATGGGCTCCTTCTTGGCGCCCAGGACGCCAAACTCGATGGGTTTAATGTCGATGAGCGGGGAGCTGGGTCGTCTGGCCTCCAGACCTAAACGGCCACCAGAAATAACCATGAACACGGATGGCCAGGCAGGGGACAGGACCCCGGACACTTCCAGGGCGGGCAACATCCCCCACATTCTCACACGGGCCACTCTGCTTCACTGCGCCCTGTCACCTGAACGGTCACCCTGCTCTGTGCTCTCCCTAGGGATGACCCTGTCCTTCACATCTTTCCTTGAGGGTGCTGAGTGTCTGAGGGAGCCAGCTCCTCCTCTGTCCTGGGGACCTGGCTAATGGGATTTTAATTCACGGACTCCGAACGGAGGCTGGGCACACAGCATCTCTGGGGGGGGACCCCCGATGGTCGCTGCAGAGATGCTTACTGGAAATCCTCCGGGTCAGGCTGTACGTAGACTTAGATGTGTCTGAGGACGAGCATCTCCGATCTGGGGAGTTGGTACGTGGGGTCAGCGGGACGTCGCTGACTGTGTGGACAGAGTCCCCATCCTTGTCACTGCCCCGGCTGGCCATCCTATGGGAGAGAAGAGGTCTCAAACGGTTGTCGAAGAACCTCCAGAGACTGGCATCTCTGTCCCTTAGAGCAGTGGTCTCCAACCTATTTAACACCAGGGACTGGTGCGCCTATGAGCATCTAATGCCTGAGGATCTGAGGCGGAGCTGAGGCGGTGATGCTGGCCCCGGGGAGCGGCTGCAAAGACAGATGAAGCTTTGCTCACCCGCCGCTCGACCCGCCGGTACGATCTGCAGCCCAGGGGTCGGGGACCCCTTCTTTGGAGGACAGGCCCATGACAGAACAGCTCTCCGATCCAGTTTACGCAACTTGGAATAATGCAAATTTGGAATAGTGCGGTAGTCCGAAACTCTCAATAACGTATTGCTTTTTGTACAAAATGTGAAATGCTATGAATGAATAGTTCCCAGTTTAGAACAATCTATGAAGAATTCGCATAATTTCAAAGCTAGGGCTGAGGGGAGGGATACGAACGCATATTTAGGATTTTGCCACACGGGGGCGCCACTCCAGTTGAGTCAAGAGGAGACCTGTCAATCTTCGGTCTGGAAGGAACCCTGTGGCTGTTTAAATGCATCCCAGCTTTTCCAAGCAGCTTTTGGTGAGAAATGCCCTGCTATTTCAGCAGTCGCTGTGTCTATAAGTTAACATCTTTCAAAAATATCCTATCACAATGTCACTCAAGGGTTGAGTGGCAGTGCCATGGCTACAAAACGGCCCTGAAGAGTCAAGATTTCATAACAACAGCTCGATGTGAAGAAAGAGCTATGAATTAGCAGCGGACACCAGCCCAGGTGCTACCTACCAATGCGGACGAGAAATGCTGTAAAAATGAAAAAGCTTTGGGTTGCGGGGTGGGGGCAGTAAAGAAGAGCCCAAGCTTCGGTGTGCACCCTGGCTGGGTGACCTTGAGCAAGTTCCTTCCTCTCTGTGCCTTCCTCCCCCGTCTGTAAAATGGGAACAACAGTAGTACCTGCCTCACATGGTTGCTGCGAGCACTGAATAAATTCACACGTGTAAAAAAGCTGAGATCCGTGCTCGGCAGGTGCTCAAGACGTTTCAGCTCGTATTCTTACAGCTTTAAGGTTCCCCCAGTATTCATAAGGCTAGGTCAGGATGCTGGGGGAGGGGTAGGGAGGCGACAAAAGCTGGCAAAGTGGCCGTGAGATGGATGCTGCTAATACCGCACCCCGAAGGTATCACAGCTGTAGGTTGATACGTGCTGAGGCTGCGTCCCCCTGCACTGACATTTAAGCCTGTGGGGAAACTAGACATGAAAAATGCCAAGTTTCAAATTCTATGAGGTCTTGCGATGCATCCTGCGCATGAAGCAAGATGGATCTGGTTCTTCCGAAGCAATGGAAGGGTCAGAGCGAGGACAAGACCGGTCAGGTTATAAGAGGGGGAAACTCGCAGGCCTTGCCTGCCTCCGCTTCTGGTCTGCAGGTGAATTGTGGCCGAGGAAATGCGGGGGGCCGGGGGGGTGGTGTGGAGGGGAGGGGAGGGAGGGCACAGAAATGGGATCACAGTGTGTGTCGATCATCACTCGAGCTCGCCCTGAAATGAAAGGTGCGGCATCTTCCAAAGAAGGCAGAACCAAGACATGTGGCCACTGGGGCACGTCCACCCGCACGGTCACGGTCGTCTCCCGCAGTCACCTCCGCCTGTGAAGTCCCATCTGGGCTTCGGGGATCGGCTGGAACACCACCGCCCCCTGAAGCCCGGGCTGAGGCCTCTCGGGCAGCGCCAGCGTCGGCCTGGGCCACCCCTGCCTCCTTGGGACCAGGCTCCCGACCCTTCCCGCAGCGCGCCCAGCCATGCTGCTCCTCTGCCCCCCGCTCTTCCGCAGCACCTGCTTCGTTCCTTCCCATCATCCAGCTCTCAGCTTCCACAGCACCGCCCCCCCAGAAAGGCCCCGACTCGCCCCGCTAACCTCCTCCCATCCCCAACAGCCCTTATCACTCCTTTTTCCCTCTTCAACAATGCACATAACTCATCCCTAGCCGGGGCCTGCTTGCCTCTCCTCGACATCGGACGCCAAGCTGCAGCTCCACGGACAACGGCAGTGTCTTTCCTATTCACCACTGCCAACCTTGCCCCACTGTCCCACGTTTATCTCCTCGGCGAATGAATGAATGAATGAATGAATGAACACACCTTTCTTGTGGTTCTCATCTGATTTATCCTGGGTCACAATGATCTGAGTGTACGTCTTGTCACCCCCCCATAGCAGGGTAGACTTAATGGTGAGATGTGCACCTACTGTGAGCAAAGGTACCAGGTGTTGAGTACCTACTATGTGCCAAGTACTGTGCTAAATGCTCTGTATGAGCTATCACATTTCACCCTCGAGACAATCCAGGAGTTAGCTACTAACAGTCCCCGCCCCCTTTACAGGTGCAGACATCGAAGCCCGGGGTGGGGTGGGGAGGATGGATAATGAACTGGCACCACCGTCACAGGGCCGAGCCCCAGCTGAGTCGAGCAGTGCCAGACTCTGGGGCGCAGCTCCACCCTTCCGGGCTGGGCGTCCCCTGCGAGGCCTCTGGCGCTTTGTACACAGTAGGCACTCACATCTGTTGGACAAACACACACTCTGACTTTAATTCACTCTTCAGTGAGGGTCTTTCTGGCATTGCCCCAAAAGGGGCCAGTCAGATTCCACAGCTTTCCTGACCCTCGCCAGGCCAGCCCAGCCGAGGAAGCCTAGGGACCAACGTGACAGAAGCACATGTGGCAATGGTGCTCCCCAAAATCACACACAGAAAGGGCCAGCTTCTCTGCCGGCCTGAAGAGAAGGACGTCCTGTGGTTCCTGGCTCAAATGTCACAGTGCGAACGGCGCTGCAAAGCCCGTGCGGCTGACATTTCCACTCCCTGCCTGTTTGATAACATGCAACTGCCCACTCGGCAAATAAATCTGAGGCAAGTGCAAGCTGTCAGTTCCCTTTCCGAAGGCTTTAACCCGCCTCCCCTTTACCAGTTTCTCCTAACGTTTCACATCGTGTTGAGTGCCAAATGTGCACTAAGCGCTGCCCAGGATTCCAGGAACACCTGGGCCGTCCCGGGAGGCACGAGGTCAGGCTGCAGACTGCACAACTCCAGGGGGAGCCGCTGGCGATACCGCCCGGTGCACGGCGCCTCCTGCAGCTGTGTGTGCCCGCTCTGCAGGGACGTTTCCAGCCCACTTCTCTGCTCGCAGAGAAACAAAAAGTAGCGTCTCCCAGAAGGTCGCACCCCTTGCCCCCGGAAGGAGTCCCCTGCGAGCGCAAAGGGTCAGCAGCCTGGTCAAAGGGCTCTGTCCTCCAACTCAGTGGCCATGCATCTGGAACACTCACCACCTGGGTCCCTGGGGGCAAAGAGACACCCAAACTGTGAGTTTCAGTGTTCGTCGGGGTCTCCATGGGGCAGGAAGAAAATCCGAACTCCTTAACCTGGCATTCGAGACCCTACCTGATCTGAACTTGTAGGTTCACTGGTCATGTTGGATTAAGCCATGTTGGATTAAGTTCTAGGATCCCCCCAACCCTTCCAAGGCGTCATGTCCGCTTGTCGGCTTTGTCTGCCCTGGATCCCGTCACAGCACCCAAACCGTTGGCTTCAAAGGTCGGCACACGGCGGGCCGCACGGCTGCCTGATTCCCGGAGATGGAGCGTCGCTGGAACACGGCCATGGCCGTTCGTGAACGTACCGTCCACGGCTGCTTCTGCGCTGCAGTGACAGACGTGAGCGGTCGCAATAGAGACGAAGCCCGCGAGGCGGAAAGGTTTAATGCCTGGCCCTTTACAGGAAAAGTGCGCCAACCGCTGTCCTACTAGCTTAGCTCCTGTGTCGCAGGTGGGAACGACCCCTTCCCTGCGTCCAGGATGACGGTCCCAGCCTCATTTCCTCCAAGCTCAAGTGATTGGATCTGGTGACCGACTCATTTACACCAAGCCAGGGCGATGAGAACCGCTCCTGGTGTTTTAGCTGCTGTTAAGAATGAAGCAAAGAAGAAATCGAGCTTAAGAATCAGGCCAACACAAAAGAAACAGAAAGAAAAGAGAGAAAGCACGGAGAGCACACCCAAAGAATTATTCGAGCCCCTGGATCCAGCTATGCCTGAAGCCATTGCCCCTGGATTTTCCCATACAACTCTATGCAGGACTGTCATATGCATATGCCGGGTATAAATGTACAACTCTAGGGCTGACTGGATTTAGGGACCCACCTTATCTCCTATTCTATGTTTTCAGTCCCTGGAGCATAGTAACAGACTCTATCTAGCCTTGGGCATCCCACAGTGCCTGCAGGCCATACTCCGAAATAACTAGCTAGCGAAGAAACTGAGATGCACTTTTCAGCGGGATGAATGGCACTTTCGGGATTCAATTTCTGCCTGTAGGTTAGTCAGCCGGTCAACAACTAGTTTTTAAAATGAACAAGACAGGAAAAACAAAAACAAAAACACTACCTTCACTGAGTTGGCATTCTCATGAGCATGGCTTTAAAGAACGTGGCTACGCCAGCCTCTGTCACATAAGACACTGGGAAACGGACATGATTTCTTGATTAATGAGTTGGATTCACCAAACACCTCAACTCCACCCACGCCTGCAGGATTCAGGCTATGACCTTTGAATAATGGACAAGTTCCTTAATATCGCCTTCACGCCAGTTTAAAGAATCTCTCTCAATACCTTATAGCAATAGTATGAATGCTTACTACGTTTTATGCATAGCTCATGACTCTTAACAACGACCCTATAAAATAAGTTCTATCACTGTTCCTACTTTGCGGAGGAGGGAAACCGAGATCAAAATGGTAAAAAAGCGTCACTTACATTTAGGACTGCCAACCTCACGGCAAGCAAGTCCTTTTCCACACACTAATTTGCACACGCACCACGACAACCTTATGAGATCGATGCTATTATTTTTATCGTCTCCATTTTACAGATGGGGAATCGAGGCCTAGAGAGACCAAGCAAACTGCCTAAGGTCACAGAACTAGAAAATAGTAGGATTTGAACTCAGAGAGCCTGACATGGAACCATCTCGTTATGGAAATATTCAACACTTGCTTCGAGGAAGAGAAAACGAGAGGACTGAGATGTGACCCCCAATATGGAGGGCAAGATGGGGTACCATAGGCTTCTGGAATCTCAGCCCAAGTATTTAGCGGAGACAGCACTGGGTCCCCAAGGAGGCTTCAGCTGCGGGGCCCTGGTAGTCTTGCTCCTTCCCTGGGCCTCCCCCTCCGCACCACGAGAAGCTGAACTCGATGGTCCCCAGGCCTGCCAGTCCCAACCCAGACTCTCTGGCCATGTTCCCCTGCCAGCCACAGAGAGGTGGACCAGACACGTGGCTGAGAAGCTTCAAAACTGCGTTCCCAAAATATCCGAGCGACTGGCAGATGGAGATGTTGTATGCGGGCGCGGGAGGAGAACGAATTGGAAATAAAAGGAAAGACGCCAGAGAGAACATAAACAGCGTTGGAGGACAGGGTGGAGCTTGGAGGTGCTTTCGGCTTCCCAATTTCTGAAGCCCTTGGTCGGACCAGCAAAGATGCGCTTGGTCACTCATCCCACGCACCTTTCCATGCAACAAATGTTTACTATGCGCCAACGACTAGGTCAGGTGCTAGGACAATCTGGCACGCCGACGTGGATGGAAACCTTTGGAATTCGTACATCCCTTGAAGGATATGGATGCTCACGGGTTCTCTTTTTCCCTCTTAGGATGGCACTCGCCGTGATTACAAGTGCCCGCATGCTTAGCATGACACAGTCCACATCTCAGAAGACGTGAAACTGGCTCAACTAAAAGGCCTCACCGCCAGCTGGCCGCGCCAGCTTGCCAAACAAAAGGAGAGGCACACAGCATGTCCTCTTTCATACCCCGGACCCCCTCTCAGAAACGGAGAGAAAAAAAAAAAAAAGGTCTGAAGACGACTTTCAAGGAAGTTCGAGCAGTTTACTTACAGCCAGGGAGGAGTCTGGGCAGGGAAAGGTCCCAGAATTTCCACTTCATCCTCACTTGACTGGCAACAGCTGGACTCGTAGCACTTCTGACAGCAGTGCCTGCAAGTCCATCTGCACAGCAGCAGATCGGAGATTCTAGAAAGAAAACCCTGAGGCCATTGCGGGAGGTGGGCAGTGGGGGTGGGGAGGGGAGAGGGGGTGTACGTAGGAAGGGTGGAGAGGAGGAAGAGGAAAAACACCCGAATTACAAGCAGCCCGGCCCTGGGGAGAAATGACATTCAAAGTCTGTCTCTGCTGTGAACGCTTGGAACAAGATGTTTCCCACTCCTGTTTACTAACTGCAGGCGCAAAAGACAGCAAACATCACCTCGCCAGAGCCGTTAATAGCAGGCAAAACATTTGCAGGTAGTTTTGTAGTTTCTGGGGAACTCTTTCTTGACATGTGGGTGGTGTACGCAGAGTCGTGAGGGCTATACAGTATGTTCCCGAAACACAATGAATGTCATTGTCTTCTTGAAAGCAAAGTAAAAAATATATGTATAGATCTAATATCTCAGTGACATGAATGTAAACAGAGATAATCAGATGGAATAAGTAGGGGGTTGCGTGTGGTGTGGGGGGGGGTACCCATCTTGTCAACTTAGTGCCTTTTTGCCGGGATCTCCCTCCCACAGAAAGGCATCGGAACCGTGCCGTTAGCAACATCCGGTTATTGTTGAATATTCAGAATTCCCCACAGCCTCATATAAGACTCCACGGCGAAAGGCAAGCGTTCGTTTCTTGATTAGAAGCCAGACCAAACGATTCATTGAATTAACCCACCTCGTTTAAAGGTTCCAACTGCCCTTTTAGAGATCCACGATGAGGCCACGGGGTGTAGGGGGTGAGGGAGTGACAGAGAGAGAGAGAGAGAGACAAGACCAGTTTAGCAATATTCCAGCAACTCAAAAAAAAGACCAAAAAAAAAAAAAAAAAAAAAGCCCTGGATCTTTTCACTTACCATCTTGGGAAGGGAGCTGACTTGCTAACAAGGTGCTGCTATTTTCCGGGCTGCTGGTAGCCTCCTGGCTAACCAACACCGAATAAATGGGAAACTTTAGCATTTCGGTTTGATTTGCACCTTCTGCCGTTATGAATCAGAGCGGGTAGCTAGTCATGCTACCCAACGCGGCCACATTTCAGAAGAGCAAACCTTCCCATACAGAAATAGCCATGAAGCCAACCCTAGAGGGACAGGATTCGCTAGCATGCGGGCGGGATGGGACTGGGCTCCCCCCACCCCACCTCCTGGAGGCCCTACCTTCCAACTCTGCTCCAATGGTGACGGTGGGGAGCTTCATATGACCACCCACAAACTGAGGGAGCCACCAGAAAAGGCAGCCATCATCTGGTTCTCTGGGAAGGAGGGGCCCCCTCCCTCCTTTGGCCCCACCCCATCTTCTCACAGGTTCCCAAGCCACAGGCTCCCTCCGCCCTCTTGCAAAGAGTCTTGATGGCTTTCCAAATTGGCCAAGTAAACCAGGAAGGTCAGGAGGAGCCTGGACTCGAACTCAGAACTTTGAATCAACAGGCAGAAAGCTATTTTCTTTTTCGATTCTCTTGCAAGGAGGAGAAAGATTCAATTTGGTACCATTGTATGTCAAGGTATTTCTAACACTTACAAATCTCCCCCCCCCCCCCGCCCCTTCCTTTTTAAACAGAAAGAAGACCCCCGCTCAGAGCCTTGGAGAGATCCCTTTCCAGCTAGACTTTAAGAAGGTGGCATTATTTCTCATTGTGGGTTCCCCTCCCCCATTTCCAGCCCTCCCCACCCCCACCATTGTCTTCTGTTTGTATCAAAGGATCCTGGTTTTCTATTATGGTAATGACATAAAATTTCCTGTTCATATAATTTTTTTAAAAATATAAAAAAACAAAGCCCATTTTTAGAAAAAAAACATTAAGCAATTCACAGGTGGTACGGGGCTTGAATTCAGAATCCTTGACATGGTAAGGAAAGGACTGAAGCTTGGGAAACAAAGTCTTGGCCACTGACCGCAAACTCTTCCAAAAGCAAGACTCGAACCGGAACAAGACCTGGAGGTGCAGAACTGCTAGTCGGGGCCTCGCCGTCGGCCAATCATATGACGTGGGCAAGTCAGGTGCCACCCTGAGCCTCAGTCACCTCTTTTGTTTCGTGGAAGGGCTCAGCTAGGACACTGACTATAAAAATGTTTGTGTGCTACCCAGCTGCCAAACAGCTTTCTCAAGGTGGCTTGTCAACACCAGTCGTAACCTACTAGGCACCAGGGACTGTCCTGGCCAATTCGGCAGTGAACAGAGCAACAGAATGCTATGCCCTCACGGGCGAGCAGGCGCTTTAAAACGTCTAGGATAAAGTGATGCTTTTTCACAGCGATCCGTGCCATTCTCCTCATTTAGGGAAGCATTTCCTTTGCTACGTGGTGATCAAAAGAGGACCATTTATGAAATCACGATGACAAAGCCACCTCAGGGCCCCAGCTAAGGAACAACCATCCAACCTTCTTAAGGTCCAGGTGCAGGATGAGTGTCAAGGAGCAAAGAGCAAACGCGAGGTGAAGGAAGAGAAAGGGGAAGATTCTCTGCTACTCAGGTATGCTTTGGGTCTTTCTTCACACTGGGTCTACTGGGTTCCAGTGTGAGAACAGAATCCAGTAGAACCCAGACATTCTAGAACAGCCTGCAGCCTGTTTTTGTACGAAGAATGTTCTGTACATTTTTAAATGGTTGAAAAATGGTCAAAAGAAGATGAATACTTCTTGACTCATGCAAGGTATATGAAATTCAAATTTCAGTGTCCACGAATAAAGTTTTATTGGAACGTGGCCGTTCATTTACTATTGTCTGTAGCTGTTCAGCACCATGGTCAGAGATGAATGGTCATGACAGACCCTGCAGCCTTAGAAAAAAAATGTTTACTATATGGCCCTTTGCAGAAAAAGTTTAACATCTTGTCCTGGAAGTTAGGTCCGCATCACCGGGCCATCCTCATACTCCATGCTTATCAAATCCCCACTGATCCCTGCCATCCCCCTTTAAGACTTCACCACCGTCCCCTAAGCAGCTGTGAGGCCCCAGGAAAGCGACTTACTTTCTCTGTGCCGAAGGTGGTCATTAAGGACTGAAAGAGCCTGTTCTAATGTTCTTCATGTCTCACTAGATTGTGCATTCTGAGGGGCAGGGACCCTGCCGTTTTCACAGCTGTACCCCTGGTGCACACACCCAGTAGGTCGTCACAGGCATCTGCCTGTTGACTAGTCCCAAGGCCATCCAGCACACAGTGGGTGCACAGTAAATATGACCTTCATTGAACTTGAAAAGATGACCTAGGGATTTCATGAAAAGGAAGCCAGTGGAGCTAATCTGAGCCAGGAGAGAAAGGAGGCGGCTACGCCAGGTGACAGAGCAGGGTTCCTAGCAGACTGGTAAAGTCTGAGGATAAAATGAGGGGATGTGTGAGTCAGAGCGGAACGAGGGGACCAGCAGCCCCCCAACTGTGGCCGAGTGGATGAGAAGGGAGCCCAGATGCACGCGGGATGTGGGAGACTGTGGGCTTTTCTGCAGGGCTCTGAAGACCCGGTCCCAGAAACAAGCAACTCAACGGGTCTGATGGCGTGACCTTGACGTTGACCTGGCCCCACTTCCAGCCTTGTATTAAGGGGAAAGGACTCTTAGTCAAGCAGCCCCACCACCTTCCCCAAAAATATGTTTGGAAATGATTTCAGCCCAAGGATTCTCCGGGCAGTTTGTCCAAGACGATAGGGGTCCGCAACTCCCAAACCCAGCGCAATGGCCTGAAGTGATCGGCCGCCCCGCTGCCAGCAGTGCCACGCCTCTGGTGTGTCCCCACCCTCAGCACCCAGGGCCCAGGAGAGGAGACGTCCTTGTCCCTCCTGGCCGGAACAGCTGTCTCAGGCTGGCTCCGCCGGCCAATTAGCCGGAGCCGTCACCACGGCAACGGCAGCTGGCGGGCCAGGCGGCTGGCGCCCCGGGCCGCCCTCCCCGCGGCCCCTCCCTAGGGTGGGTGCAGAGGGAGGGGGAAGGGGTACTGGGGAGAAAAGTCCGCACCACCCCCATTCCTTCCCCGAGTTGAGGGCGCGCGTGCAGAGTCCGCAAGGGGTCCCCTCATTCCGGGGTGTGGGGTCCCCAGCCTCTCCTTGGGGCGCACAGGTTGCCTGCGCTCGAGCACCCTTTTTCTCGAGGCAAGTTTGTGGGAGCCCAGCCGCGTGCCCTCCCTTCCGCGCGCTCACGGTCGAAGGGGGCGCGCCACCCCCAACACCGCGGACCTGGCCCCCAGCCTCAGCCCTACCTGGATGTACGCCATTTTCGCCCGCGCGACTCACTCCGGCCCGGGCATGGCGCCGCCACAGCCACTTTGCCCTCTCCAACGGGAAAGGGGGAGAAAGCGAGGGGGGAAAAGGAAGAAAAGGCAGCCGGGTGGCCCCAGACGTGACTGGCGTGGATGATGAGCGGCGCCCGCCCCTCCGCCGGCCGCCCCGTCCTTGCCTTTCCCTGCGTTCCGGCTCCCGGAGTGCGGGCCGCCTCCCACACTGGGCGGGCTGGGGTGCCCAGCGCCCCGGTCCCCGCTTCCCTCGCTGTCCCGCGCTCCCCCCGAGGCGCTCCCCAGGCTGGAATGAGGCCGGGGCGCCCGAGGAGGGAGCCGGGGGCAGCCGCAGGGACTGCAGCGACCCCGGCGCAGGCGGGGCCGAAGACGCGGGGGCCGGTGCGCGCCGGAGGCGGGGGAGGGGACGGGGATGGGGAAGCGGGTGGCAGGGGGCGGTGCACGGGTCAGCCCATCCGGTCGGCGCGGGGGCTGACACCTGCAGAGAGGAGAGCTCCCGCGGTGGCCGCGAAGTCAAGGGGCTACCGACTCGCCCGCCGTGGAGTCCGGAGGTGGGAGGGTCCTCCCCATCCGGCCCTCTCCCAGACCAGCTAGGAAAAACTTTACTCCCACCCCACCCGACGCGCCTAGAACTGCGGCAGCGAGGCACGCGGAGGCCGAATGCATGGGAGCCTCAAGTTAAGTGGGGGACATAGGGCGCCGCAAGGGAGGTGCTGCGGCCCGGGGCGCAGGGGACGCACGCAGAGAGCGGAGCGCCCCTAGACCCTGAACCTGCCGGAGTTGCGCCCTGGGCGCAACAGGTCTGGTGCGGGCGGACCGGCAGCGCCACCCAGCGTCGCGCCCGGAGTCGTGCGCGCCTCTGCCCGCTGCGGGCTCCGCGCCAGCGAGCGGCGCCCCAGGGCGTGTCCACCCGCCAGCCTGCCCGCGTGGCAGGGGCGCCTGGGCCTGGAGGCCCATCCCACACCGGTCCTCGCACCCCAGGGCCGCAGGGTTGGGCTGGCTCCCCGCTGAGGGATTTGAGATGAAACGTTGCCCTCCACCGGTTCTTTTTCAAATGCCCAGCCATCTCCAGTTGCCAGTCACCACCAGTTTATCAACCTTTTAGCCTCCCAATGCCTGGCTTTTCATCAGTAACAATGGCATAAAAATCTCCGCCCGGCCTCTCCTCCAGCGCTGTTTTGTGGAAGTAATGAACTAAATATGTGATATATCTACGTGTACATATTGTGTGTAAAAATCTAGCATACCTGCACATTTTGGGGTGTGATACAGTATTTCGTTTCGAGCACAAGGCAATGGAACACATGCTGGGCGCTGGTAATTCAGCAGCCACTGAATTATTGCCTTATTTCATTTTATCCTTCTCTCTGCTCACTCCTGCACATCCAGCAGAGCGCCTGGTCAGAGCAGGCTCCAATCAACGTTTTTGTTGTCGCTGTTGACTCCCCTTAACTTCACGAGGGAGGTGCTGTGCCTGTCCCCAATTTACAGGTGAGGAAACTGAGGTGCAGACAGGGAAAGCCACTTGACCAGGGAGGGACAGCTGGCAGTACCGGCGTCTGACCACACAGGGTGGGAACTCCTGACCAGTGTCTGGTATTTACCCAGTGTTTCTTCAGCACTGATGGGGCGGGGTGCTTGGCGGGATGGGTGCTCCTTGAGGGAACTTGAGGGAGGTGGAGGAATTATCCAGGTGTTCCCATGAGACTGTGTGCCTGAGAGACTGTTTTAGATCTTTTACACAGTCAATCTTTTGATTCTCTGATAACCGCTGAGTGGGCACTCTTACTATTCCATTCCTTAGATGAGAAAAAAGGAAGCGTAAAGAGGGTGAAGTAACTTGTCAGGGGGTATATGGCACAGAGGAGCGGGGGTTCAATCGCAGCCTACAACGAAAAATTCATCCCCACGTCACTGCACCTGGCTGCCTCACAGTGCAGGATCTGGGGTGGAGGGAGATGACATCTTTAGGGTTGGTTTGGGACCTTAATCCCTAAAGACAAAACTGAGAATACCAAGCCCTCCTCCTGCAGTGGAAGAGATTATTTAAAACGGGGGTAACAGAACGTACCTCCGGGGGTATCAAATGCTTTCATGTATGTAAAGCACTTGGCACACAACAGGAGCTTAATAATTGCTTGCTGAATGAATAAATGGATGGTACCAAGTTTCACACGGATGCTTCTGACTCGGGTCCTTAAGGCTGAGGACTGAGCCTGCACACGCCTTCTTTTTAATCCTCACCAGAACCCTGCAAGGTGAGTCTCATCCCATTTTACAGGTGAGGAGGCTGAGACTCTGAGGAGAAGTGAGTTGCCCAAGGTAAACAGGTGAAAAGTGACAGGGACGCGATGAACGTGCAGATCTGTTGGGCCTTAACGGCCCAGCTCTGCGCAGCTGCGCATCTGCCTTGGATGCAAGAATGAAAGAAGTCGTTGGTCCTAAGCCATTCATCAGGGAGGTGTCAGATGTCACTCAGACAATGGATTTCCGGTAGGCTGTGAGGCTGTGTCCATTTGGACAAGGTAGCAGGCACCTTCACAGGTCTCAGAGAAGAAGCCGCCAGTCCAGGGACTGCCGAATGCGTGGATTCGCATGGGGCCTGTGATGTGACCAAGGTGGTTGTGGGTAAATGGGGGGGGGTACACCAATGTAATGTGTTTATGGTCAGAGAAGGCTTCCTAGAGGGGGTGACATTAAGCTGAGTCCCAAAGAACAAAAGATGGGGAGATCATTCTAGGGCCCAGTGGTGCTTAGCTGGGGTGGGGTGGGGTGGGGTGGTGGTATGAACTTAGAAAGAAGTTGCGTCTCCATTGTCACTAACCTCTACCTGAAATTCTGTACCTCCTTTCGGGATGAATGCAGGCAGCAATAATTACCACTTACCTGAGGCTTTGTCACCAACAGAAACCATATATATTCATATCACATTATAGTTGTTACAAATAATTTGAAATGTCTTTTACACTCTTTACTACTCGAAAATTACTAGTTATCAGGCCCGGCTATCTAATGCATAAATGAAGGACATATATTACCATATATATTGGTTTATATACCATATAAATTGGTTTTAATAGTTTGATAACTGTGTATCAACAGCATTATAATTTCATGACAATCTTACATATTCTATTCTGTGATTTAAAAAAAAACATTATTTTGAGATGGGGTCTGTAGGCTTCAACAGACTGGCAAGGGGTCCTTGGCACACAAAAGGATTAAGAACCCCCAAAAGCAGCATGCGTGTTAGTTAGAGGGGAGAAAGGGGACTGCCACACGGTTCTGCAGCTGGAGCCAGGGGAGGGTGACGTCAGGTGAGGTGCAACAGATAGAGGGGGCCAGATGTCAGCCAGCCTCATGATAACTCCACGGAAGAGCAGGAAGGCTCTGGCTCAGAAATATTTTCATGGGTGTGTGTGGGGCGGGGGGTGGGTGGACAAGCCTGGAGGCAGAGCGCCATGGTGCAATCCAGGTAAGACGTGGCATGCATCTGAAGTAAGGTCATGGCATTGAATGATGGCTGTAACTGAAATGAGCGGCGATGAGGTCAGGGAAGAAAGGGGACACCAGAGGAAAAGCAGGTTTGCTGGCAGGAGTCGGGATTTTGTGTTTGGATACGTCGACTCTCAGTTATGTATTCTCCAGGGTCCCTGAAAGAAACCAATTCAATCCAGCTTGAGCAAGGAAGAACTTACAGGCTCATTAACTGGGAGTCCAAGGGCAAATCCTACAGGCATGGCTGGATTTAGGGCGCATTTGATGTCATGGGGACTCATGTTCTCTCCCTAAATCTCACCTCTTCACAGCTTCGCCCTGAACATTAGAATTTTTTCTCCTAGAGTAGGTTTGCTTCGCATGGCAGAGAAAGGCTACTAGTGGCCTTGAGCTTATATTTTAACAGTTTTGTGCCCCAAAAGGAATAGGCTTTTTATGAAATCATACAGAAAAACTCTAACTGATCCTGTCTGGGTCACATGCCTACCTCTGGACCAGGTGTTGTGTCTAGGGGACCCAGTACTCTGCTTGAGTCTGCCTGGACGAGGCGACCAGAGATGTAAGGGCATCAGGGGCCATGATCCCACAAAGACTATGTAGAGAGGGGGAGAAGTGGGTTCTCTAAAACCAGGTCTGGTAGACAAAAATGGCACACCCATGATGCTTTGGCTGTGAACTCTCCAGGCGGAGATGCTCAACGCACAGAGTCGAGGGTCCTGGAGTCCAGCCCCTCCTTACGCAGAGTGAACCCTCTAGAGTGGATGATCAGGAGATGAGGCTTCAGTCACCTCTGGGTGGCACTGATGAGCTCACCTCAGTCTATAGCATCTAAGAGGAACCTGGCCTCTCAGCTTCCCCCCTCAGAAACCCACTCCAGATGGCGAAGGCAGGCACGTAATAATGGTTTTCACAGCCACCTTACGAAGGTGGCAGTGCAAACTGCAGACCTCAGGACACCCATTATAATTAAGAAGCGCCAGACCGGCAAAAGCAGTCCCCGGCATCCACATGGGCAACGCACATCTGGCTAGGTGACTTTCTATTTCTGCCATGCGGGCTGACGGCACTTGTCTCCTAAGTCAGTTTTAATTATATAGCTTCCCCCAGCATTGCCATTTAGACCCTGTTTTAGCTGTGCTCGTAAACCTGGGCCGTGTTTCTGAACACGGGGGAGTGAGAAGCCTCCTGGCAATTCGACGGCTGGTCTGGAAATAGGACGGGGGGCCACCTGCTAAGTGTGGTCTCCGGGGCTACATAACCAAGTCACCCCGTGTGAGAGGCAGATCCCTGTCGTCTCCGTCCTCACCCGGCCCTGTGTTTTGACGGCAGGAGATCCGGATTCTAGTCCAGCCTCACCTAAGTAATAGCTATGTGGCTTCAGGCGATCCACTTAATCACTGGGGACCTCAGTTTCCCTCACCTGCGGAATGGGTATGATACTTCTTCCAGGGCTGGTGTCAGGTAAGCCAAAGGAAACCATGCGTGTGAAGCACCAGTGTATAGTTCAAAGTCAGTGGTTTCTTTCTCCCCTAGCAAACATTGAATCTGGCCACAGTCCCTCTTATCCACGTTTACAGCTGGAAGGGAAATGCCCGTCAGGGAGACAGAAGGGATAACCTGGCGTTAAAATCCTGGCCTCCGGGATCAGGCCAGGCCTGGGTGTGAGTGGTGTGCCTGCCACTACCACTGTGTGCCCTCAGACACGTCTCTGTGCGACTCAGCTCCCTCCTCAGTGACTGGGATGCTACCAGCCTCTGTTTCATGAAGGGAGGGCTCCCCGGGCCACTCTGTACTCATCCCTTAGCACAGTTCCCGCCACTGAAGAGAAAAGCTACGTATTACTACTTTTAATTTTCAAAATATAAACATGCCACACAGACAAGTCATTATTATTACTAGTGATACTCGGTGCTTTTTTTACCCTGAACAGTTTTCCTTTTTTGTTGGTGGCCAAGATTGAGAAGGAAGGAGCCACATCACACATTAGGACAGTTGTTTTCAAACTTGACTGTGTGCAGAAGCTTGGGTGGGGGAGTTCAGGTCGAGGGTGGGGGTGCTCTTGTTAAACTCGCTATTCTCAGACTCCTCACCCAGAGATTCTGATGTGCTAATTTTTGGAGTGGACTCTGGCTCTGCTTCCTAACAAGCCTCTCCAGAAGATGCTGATCCACGTGGTCCAATGTTTGACTTGACCTCAGCATGCCAGAACGTCATCTCCGTGATGTTCAGACACTTCCTAACTAGCGGGCTGATCACCACCAGCCAGGCTGCCCCATGAGTTGGCTAGAACGGGTGACGGGTGAGGGTGGGAGGCGGCGCTGAGGTGGGGGTGAGCCCGATGATGCCCGTAATCCCTGAGGATACTGACTCACAGTTGATGCCTGCCCCCAGCTGATTCTCGCATCCTGCCGGACACCTCCTTATTCTGCATGCTAGCTGCAAGATCACTTCTAAGGATCTTGCTTAGAAAAAGTCTGACGGTTAGCCTCGGAAACCCCCCCCCCCGTCTTACCTCCAGCCCCACCACTGGTTCAATGATTTCCCCACGCACGCTCCTCTAGGGGGCTCGTAGCTATAGTCAGCCAAACCCTCTCTACCCCGTGATTCGGAAAAGGGTAGCTAATTATTTAGTCTTCAAGAAGGAGCTCTGAGGGCGACTTAATAATGGGCTGCAGACATATGAAGAATTCTCAGCAGCAGCTGGCGACCACCTGGATCCTCTCTTCGCCATGGCTAGGGGAAACAGGGGTGGGTGGGGTTTCACTGCAAGAAACAGAACAGAGCGCCAGGGCCGGTGCGAGCGTGAGGGCACTGATGCTGTTTCAAGGGGCAGCATGTGAAGTCCACCTGCCTAGATTCGTGAGCAGGAAGGGGCTTTGAATCTGATGTGCTGTCTGCCCCCAGAGGCCGGGAGAAAGGCGTGATGCTGAAAGCGACTTCAAGACGGATTTTGTCTTACTCAGCCCTGAGCCCCAGCACTCAGGCACGCTGTGTAGACATGGTCCCCAGGCCAGCAGCATCAGCAACATCTGGGACCTCGCTAAAAATGCAGAATCTCAGGCCCCACCGGCCCCCCCCTGAATCAGACACTCTGGGTGGGCGGTGGGTGGGGGTGGGAACCAGCGAGCTGTGTTTCAAACCCTCTGGGTGGTTCTGGTGCCACTAAGGTTCCAAGTTTCCACTCACTGGGGAGCTTTATTAAATGCAAGATTCTGACTCAGGAGGTCTGGGGTGGGGCCCGAGATTCTGCATTTCTAAGAAGCTTTAAGTGATGGCAATGCTACTGGTCCACAGACCACAGTCTGAGTATCAGGATCTAGAATAATGTCAGCTCACGTCAAGCTTCCCCTCAAAATGCTCCAGTGATTCCCATTTAAAGTAAGAGTCGAAAAGGTCCCACGTCACTGGGCCTCGTTACTCCCCTACTCGGTCTGCTCTGGCCATGCTGGCCTTCTGGCTAGTCCTTGGGCACCCAGGCAAGTTCCCACCCCAGGGCCTCCCGGAGCGTCCCATGTCGCTCACTCACTCTGCGACAGGCCCATAATGCCCCTGCCTCCTGGTACTGACACCTTTTGTGATCTCCTCCCTGAGTATAAAACAGGACCTGTCACAGGTGAGGGGATGTCACTTTTGTGATCAGGTTACTTAGGGCGGTCATTTCTGTCTCGGTAGCCGACTCTCCCTTGCTGGCTTTGATGGCATAAGGTGCCACGGTGGAGGGCCCTGGGTGGCAAGGCAATGAGGGCGCCTAGCTGAGAAGTGAGACTCAGTCCAGCAGCCCTAGAGGAACCAGAATTCCGATAACGAGTGTGAGCTTGGAAGCAGACCCCTTCCCAGCTAAGCCTTTGCGGGAGCCCCCAACCCCAGCCGACACCTTAATCAAAGATCGTGAGAGACCCTGAAGCAGAGGATCCAGCTACGCCGTGCCCAGACTCCTGCCCCACAGAAGCCACGCATAAGACATGTGTTTTAAGCAGCGAAGTCTGAGGTCATTTGTTAGGCGGCATTTGATAACACAGCCTCCTCGAGGTTTTCCTCGGACGTCACCTCAATCTGATCTTCCCCAACTGTCCTTTAAAAAACCACCTCTGCAGCCTCCCAGGACTCCTACCCTGCTCCCCAGATGAATTTTTCTCCATAATACATATCACCGGGTGACATATCTTTTCGTATTTTCCATGCTCCATCTCCCCAACTAGACATAAGCTCTAGTTTTTTTGTTTTGTTTTGGGTTTTTTGGGTCTGTTTCTTCCACGGCTATTCTCCGAGAACTGCCTAGCGCACAGAAGGCCCTCAATCACATCGCTGAAGGAATTTGCTGGACAGTCTCCTTCTGCTAAGCGGACTAGTGCCCCCAACTCTACCTTTTCTCTGCTTAGAACCCCAATGAGAAAAGAGATTTTTTTTCCCCAGACATATAATGACCAGGCAGGGCTACTTGGCCCCATCTGGGTCTCGTCTTGCCCTGTTAAGGGAAACGTGGGGAATCTCTGAGGTAGGGGCTGAGACCCTCTGACACCCCGAAACAACTCCGCCTTCTCAAGGGCAGTAGATGAGTTTCATCGCCCCGTCCAAGCAAGATTCGCAGAGGTTCCTCCCAGAGAGAGTTTGCCTCGCGGTGTGAGGAAGAAGCAGCATGAACACTGTCCGAAGAGCCACCGCTTCGTCCGAGGGCGCACTCACGGACTTTCCGAGCTGAGTCATCCCTGATGGCCCCAGAGTGGGAACGACCCCAACGCCCACAGTGGGTGAACGAACGGATAAACAGAATGCGGTGGGCACACAGTGGGCTGCCTGGCAGCAACCCCCAAAACGAGCCACTAAACTCCTGACACGGCTACAACGTGCGTAACCCCAAAAACAGTTTACTAAGAGAAAGAAGCCAGACAGAAAAGATCACGTATTAACACGACTCTGTCCATGTAAAATGTCCAGAACAGGCGAATCTGTAAAGACAGGCAGTAGATGAGTGGGTGTCTGGGGCTGGGGGTGGCCACGGAATGCAGATGGGCTCAAGAGACGGAATTGTGGTGATGCTTGCACGACTCTGTGCTGAAAATCACTGAATTGTATGCTTAAAATGAGCGAATTTTTAAGGTATGCAAAGTATACGTCAACAAAGCCATCTTTTAAAAGAAAATGAAATGAAAAGCCCTTGGAAAGTTTGCTTCGCTTCTCTGTCTGAAGGATCTTCTCTCAAATGCTCGTTGAGAGTTATTCTCCCACGCTTTCTAGGTATCTGCTTCTATGGGAGATCAAGGGAAAGCACCCATTGGTGTCCTAAATCATAAAAATGACTGTTACAAGTACAGGAACCAAAGGCTGATGTCTGCCCTGAGTAAGGCAGCATAAAGGCCTGTGACATTCTGATCGTTTGGTGGGTTTCCGGTCATGGCCGCAACCCCTTCTCGTCCGACCCCATCGGCTGAGCGAACTGCACCCGCTGCAGGATCAGTGCCCAACTGATGAGTCCCCACGTTCATGCAGGGCACAGAAACAGTTGCACTGATGACAGGGGACTGAGGAGGAGTAAAATACTCTGATTAGTCTGCCTCTTGGTGACCTGCAATTTCCATCTCAATGCAATCAGAGGATGGAGGTAGCTTCGACTTGGGTAGCCCCAACACGGCACCCTGGATAACTCCCAGATGAGGGAGGGAATGTTGCACTGTGATGGACCCAGCCTGGATCACGTGTGCTTGGGCTGAGGCCAGCGCGCCACGACTGGCAGCCCCACTGGAAACACATGGAGAAGAGAAGGGTGGTTCCCACAAAGGAAATAAGGGTGCTGAGGACGCAGAGACATTCGATAGCCATTCTCTTATTCCCGTGCAGAAAACTCATAATACGGCCAAATGTCCTATGGGCGAAGGCAGCCATTGTGGACTTCAGGGAACATAAAGCCTTCATAGGTGACAGTCTAACAGCTGCTCGTAGGGAAATGCCTTCGTGGTTATGTTCACACCCCCTCGATGGGGGCAGCAAGACTGTCCATTCTTAAAGTCATCCCCCCCACACACACACATCCAAGTCCTCTTGCCATTTCAGGTGATTAAAACATTGGTGCTGGGCTAGCACGTGGTCCAAAGGTGATGGTTACTGGAGAATACATGTGGGCGGCCAGCTCGAGGTCCAATGACTCCCTTCCACTCCTCGCCCTTATACTTATGCAGCACTGGCTGCACCTAATTTTCAGGGCTCAGTGCAAAATAAAAATTCCAGGCGCTTGATGAAAATTACTAATAATCTCAAGGTGACAATGACAGCATAGCATCAAACCAAGCCTGGGATCTTTCTGAGTGTGAGATCTGTGCTGCTGCTGCTAAAACCGCCTTGTCTTCAGGACACAACGTCTTCCTTGTCCCGTGGGAGGCTCCGGTACCTCCTCCATTTCCGAGCCACTCCTGCACCCCTCTCCCTTTGCCCCCAGCCCTGCTCTTCTCCAGTGTTGGAAAGTAAAAGAAGAAAAGGAGGGAGGGAAGGAAGGCAGGCAGGCAGGCAGGCAGGAAGGAAGGAAAGAAGGAAAGAAGGAAGGAAAAAAGAAGAAAGAAAGAAAAGAAAGAAAGAAAGAAAGAAAGAAAAGAAAGAAAGAAAGAAAGAAAGAAAGAAAAACTAACCCCGCCCCTTGCAAGTTTTAGTCCAATTATTTCTGCATCTGGAGAGCTCTCAGGAGAAAGGGATTCACAATTTAGAAGTTTTGTCCTTAAAACACACCTTATAATGCTTACTCTCATCTTCGCCCAGAAGCAGCAGCAATAGTTTCTGTGGGTCTTGGAGGGACGATGATGACAGGCTTTCTGAATGCAGCCCCAACCCCACTGCTGTCACCACTTGGTGGCGTTTAATAATAACCTTTTCCACGTGTTGAGCCTTCTGATGGCCCAGCACTGCCCTAGACACCGCGTGTGTGCGTTCCATCCCATCCTCACACGACCCTGTGAGCCAGGCACACACGCAGTACCCGCTCTGCGGGGAAAAGAAGTGAGGCTCAGGGACACCCTGCCAATCGTCCAAGATCAGACAGCTCACAAGTGGCAGAGCTGAGTCCTGAATCCAGGTGCGACAGCGAGCAGAGTTCCCACTCTTTCCGCTACACACCAAACGTTTGATCATTCCGTTTCCAACCCCAGAGAGTCCAGCAGACTGAACACAGGGCGAATGAAGGCGTTATTACCTGAAGATGCGTTCTGAGGCCCTTTGCAGGGCTATAATGCCGTTAGAATTGATCCACTTGAAGGTTATCATGACAAAGAATCAAAGATACGCCAACCAAAGCGCTTTCCAACCAAAGCGCTTTCCGTGAGGACCAATTAAACCTACCAGAATAGCCATCGTTTTAGATATTCGTGGGTGGAGCTGAGATCTGTGAAGCTCGAGCTACTACTCTTCCCGAATGAGCCGAACAGTAATCAGTGGAAATGAGTAAGTGCAACCCGTCGTGCAGAGAAGGAATGAGCTGGGAGAAGCGGCTGTGCTGAAGCAGTGGGAACCTCCCCAGCCCTTCCAATCACACTGCCTGGGTCACTTACTGCGCCACGTGCGCTGAGCACGAATCTACACGAGCCAGGCGCTGTCCAAGGTGTAAGGTCCAGGAAATGCGAGGCGTACCGTTCCTCAGCCCAAAGACCTTCCAAGGCTCTCACGCCTCCAGGGCATAGACCGACCCCTTGGCCTGTGGTGTTCGAGGTCTTTCTGATCTGATTTCATCCCGTCTTGTAGAGGAAATGCATACAGCACATGGACCGCTGGAGAAGGGGAGGGGCCAAGAAAGCACCCTGCAACGGCAGAAGGTAGGACGGGGTGAGGACGTGGGGCTGCCCCATCCCGAGAGGCTGAGTGAGGCAGAGGCTGTGGCAGCAGCTGACACCTCCTAAAGAGGCCATGACCACAAGCGGATTTCCACGGTGACGGACCTGCTCGCTCTGAGCACCAGTGCCCGTTGGGCTACACAGAGAGGGCACCAGGGACTTGCAGGGAGACATTGTCAGAGTGAGGCCCAGGGGAGACCTGCTGGGTACGGAAGTGCTGGCGGTGCCCACAGTTCCCTGGTGAGCCCTCCCCCGTCCGCAGACACAGAGCAGCCACAGCCGTGAGGTCATCAGACTGAATAACAGAGATCGCTCCGCCCAGAGGATTCCCTGAAACCCCGCCTCCCCCAACTTGGGCCCACACCAAGCCACTTCCTGGTGTATCCTCAGCAAGTCAGGCGCCCCGTACTGAGACTCACAATGGAGGCAGCTGGCCTCGGTTTCTGCTGTGGCCTTTTGAGGCAACTATAAGCAAGCATCTGTGGATTGCTTGCTGAATCTTAACAGGTGGCCCTGGAGGGGCACAGGCTTGGGCTAAGTTGGCCTGCAGCTGAACCCTCTCAGGACTGTGCCACTGGACACCTACTTCACAAATCCACACTAAAGACTGAGAGACTTAGGAGCTTTGCTTAGTACATAGAAACAGACATGGAAAGGCAGCCAAAATGGGAAGACAAAGAAGCAGAAACCATATGAGAGAACAGAACAGAGATCCAGATATAATGGAGTCAAGTAATCTAACAGATGCAGAGTTCAAAACACTGGTTATAAAGATGCTCAATGAACTTTTGGGAAGTGTAGATAAATTCAGTGAGAACTTCAACAAAGAGATAAAAAACATAAAATGGAAATGGAAATTATAAAAGGGAACCAGTCTGAAATGAAGAACACATTATCTGAGATGAGAAGTATATTAAATGGAATAAACAAAGGAATAAACAAAGTGAATAAAGAAGAGGATCAAATGCCCTATCTAGAGGACAGGAAAGCCAACAGGACACAATCAGAATGGCAAGAAAAAAGATGCCAAGACTATAAAAATAATTTAAGGAGCATATGGGACACTATTAAGGCTCCAAATATTCATCTGATCGGCGTAACTGAAGAAAATCAAGATGTTGAACAGCTGTTTGAAGAAATAATGATGGAAAACTTCCCTAACCTGGTGAAGGAAATGGACATAAAACCCCAGGAAGCTCAGAGAATTCCAAAATCAGGGATCCAAAGAGGCCCACACCAAGACACATCATAATTAAAATGCCAAAGGTTAAATACAAAGAAAGAATATTAAAAGCAGCAAGAGAAAAACAGATTTACTTAAGGAAAACACCCATAAGACTGGCAGCTGATTTCTCAAAAGAAACTATGCAGGACAGAAGGCTTGGCAAAAATATCGACAGATGAAGACCCAGGATCTACAACCAAGAATAATTTATCCAGCAAAGCTATCATTTAGAGTTGAAGGACAGAAAAGAGCTTCCCAGACAAAAATAAGCTAAAGGAATTTATCACCACCAAGCCAGTATTACAGGAAATGTTGGAGGAACTTCTTTAAGAAGAAAAATGTATCAAAACAGGAATAAAAGATGGTACCAACTACATTCCTATCAACAAGTACCTCAAATGGAAAAGAATGAAGTGCTCCAATCAATAGATAGAGTGGCTGGAAAGAAAAGAAAACAAAAGACTCCTTCATGTGCAAAGGAAGGGAATGGGAAAAGAGTGCTTTGATGGACCCAGAAGGTATTTAAGTCAGACAGAGAAAGATAAACACTATATGATTTCACTTATATGTGAATCTAAGGAATAAAACAACAAATGAATCAAAAACAGATTCACAAATACAGTGGACAATTTGGTGATGGACAGAGGGGAGGGAAGTTTGGAGAGGTGGGAGAACGGGGTGAAGGGCTAAAGAAGTACAAATCAGTAGCTGATGGATGGTCACGGGGATGGGGAGCACGGCATGGGGGATGCAGTCGGCATTGATGCGTTGGCTCGGTGGAGGGTCGGGAGGAGGGGGGTGCGATTGGGGGTGACCATTTTATGAACTATACAGATGTCTAACCAATGTCCTGTATACTTGAAATTAACTTTAAAAAAATTAAAAGAAAAGAAGAGTGAGGTTCTGGCATGGAGAAGGGGAGGTGTCCCCTGACTGTCATGCAGTGGCTCCTCCTTGTGACGGGGCTGACTCCATTGTCTGGGGAACCACATTTTGCCTCGCTGGCCACCAGAGCCACAGATGTCCCTGATCAGGTGGCCCCCATGCCTCGCGGTCTCAGAACGAACAGCATCTGACACTCAAGTTCGTACCCCTTGTAGGGTAGTTCAGCTGGTAACTCCAGGTCTTTCCCTGGCTCTGGCGTGGCCCAGAGACTGTCCCTGCCCCGTGGGCCCCTCCCTCCCAAAGAAAACGCTGCTGGGAGAGTAACCAAGTCCTGCTGTGACACTCTCCGTGAAGCCGGTTTCTCAGAGACAGGCCCGCCCACAGCCCAGCCTCATCGCACCCACTGCGGACTGCATCATGCACGTGCCTCCCCCGCCGCCGCCCTCACCCAAGTCCTACAAGGCTCAAAGCCTGTCTTGCCTCAGACAAGTCTGCATTTGTCAAAACTTTTTGATGTAACGTATGTCGACTGTGAAATACCCTATGGCAAACTCGACGCTTCCACACTCGGGTTCAGTTGTGCAAACAGAGCAGGTTTCTTTGTTTCTCATCATTCTTCTCATCCGAAACCCCTTCCTGGCCCTGGTTCAGGAAACTTCCAGATAAACGCAGTCGCCTCCGATTTAAGACCGTCTTCCTCCGGGAAGCAGAGTGAATGCAAGTCTTCCCTTCAGCTCAGGAAGTGTGGACCGTGTAAGAATCCCAGCGGCGTTTTCGGGAGACCGCTGAGTCTGCGGGACCTCCATGTCGGGGTCTCCCCCGCCCCCGTCTTTGTGCAGGCCTTTGAGCACTGACCCTGCCCTGGAACTTCCCTCACTCTCGTGCCCCAGCTGCCTCACTCGCCTGACCCCGGTCCTAGCCCCGCTCTGCAATTGGGCTTCTGTCCCTGCTGCGTGCCACTGAGGAGCAGCAGGTCCCTGCTGCGCTGGGCTCCGCGGGCCCCCGGGTGTCATGCTGGAATCTAACACCAGTGACGGTGGGACCCGCTCCTCCTTCGCTCCTCAGGTCCCTGTGAGTGCTTCTTCCCAGCCCAGGTCTCTGAAAGGCCACAGTGACCTTCGTGTCCCCGGGCGGGGTGCTGTAAACCCCTGGGGGTGGGCTCCGGCACCCTCACCCAGGCTTTGTGCACCCAGCATTCCCAGGCCGCCTTCGGTGTGGTGTCATGCCGAGGAAGCTTCTCCAAGAACCCTGCAAACTGTGCAGGCTGCCGGAGCTTTCTGGAGATTTCTACAACTCCCTGGCCTTTGCTACTTCCTCCAGGAAGTCAGGAGTTTGGACTCTTAAATCTAACCTCTTTCCTCACTTCCTCCTCCTCTCCCCTGCTCCTCCTAGCCCAGGTAGACATTCTACTTCCCCATCATGTCTGGTAGGAATCCCTTTTGGTCATTACCTCATAACCACTGTCTTCCTGCCTAGCAGTTCCCAAATGGTGGTCCTCAGCCCCGCAGTGCCCACATCACCCAGGAACTTGGAAAATCTCAGGGCCTAACCCAAATCTTCTGAGTCAGAAACTCTGGGGCAGGGCCTACAAGCCGAGTTTTAATAACCCTCCGTGGGATGCTGATGCACACTCAAGTCTGAGAACCACTGCTTTAGGGTCCGAATCAGTCGTTCCCCATCCTGTCTGTATTAGGATCACCAGGGGAGATTTTAAAAATTATTGGCAGCTAAGCCCTGTCACAGACCAATTCAATCCAAGGCCTATCAAGAGACCCGGTCAAAATCAGCCCACCCAGGTCTAGATCAGCAGAACTGTCCAACTGACCCACTCACATGTAAGCAATAATAAAAGGTTGTTGTTTTATCATCTACATTCTGGGGTAGTTTGTTACACAGCAGTAGCTAACTGATACATAGCATATGTATGAACTTGAGGTAAGACAGTGATTGATCTTTTTACTTCCTCAAACCTAGTCCTCAATTCTGTTCCCTGCCTGCTCTCCTAGCTGCTCCACCCGGCGGGAGCACACCTTGGCACAGGCCCCCAAGCCAGATCTCCCTGCAGATCCTGCCCTCACCTCTAGCAAGGGGACCAGTCAGGAGCAGATAGAGGCTCCAAACCAGTGCCGGCTGATAGGAATATAATGGGAGCCACATATTGCATTCAAAATTTTCTACTAGCCACATATTTTAAAAAGTAAAAAAAAAAAAAAAAAAGTGAAATTAATTTAATAATATCTTATCATGTTTTATATTTTCTTGAACTCAGTATATGCAAAATATTGTTGTTTCAACACGTGGCTCTACACACATGGCAAGTGTTGATTAACCACATGTAGCTAGAGGTGACCGTACCAGACAGAATAGCTCCGTGCAGATCCCTACACATGTCCCTTTCGGAGCAATGATGACAACCAGAGGAAGAAACAGAAGGAGCAGGAAGAGCTGAGCCTCTGCCAACTCCACGTCACACTGAGTTCTGACCCGAAAACGATTACACCCAGCGCGCTGCCGTTTGTAAGACACCTGCTCACTTTGTCCCCTGCCCTATGCTCCTGCCTGCCTCAGCTCAAACGTCACCACCTCTGTGAAGCCTTTCTTGAATGCTCACAGCACTAACTTCACAATTCTAAAATAGTTCTTCGTAGCCTGTCCCAATACCAGCTCCCATCTATTGGGTACTTACTATGTGTCGGCCACTGGGCTAAGTGCTTAATCTGAATTATACCATTTGATGTTGGCATGGGGTAAGAATTAATATCCTCATTACATAGATGAGGAAACTGAGGCTCAGAGAGGTAAAAGTGCTTCCCCCAGCTCACTCAGCTAGTAAACGGGGGAGCCCGGATTCGAACCCAGGCCATCAGGCTCCAGAGACCATGCTTTCAAGGCCTGGCCCCTTGCCAATCAAGGGGTGGTCCTTGGTCCCCGGCATCAATCGCCTGGGAGCTTGCGAAAAAGTGCCAAGTCTCAGGCTCTCCCCCGCATCTACTGCTCAGAATCTGCATTTTAAGAAGCTCCCAGGTGTTCATGTGAATATCCTATGACAAGAGGCTGGACTGTGCTCCCTGTATGTTAGTTGCCTGTCCGTATGTCTGTTTCACCCCTAGGCCACCAGCCCTCTAGGGCAATGACTGCACAATTTTACCTCTATTTCCTGAACACCGACTACAGAGCTCAGCGAACTTCCAGGAAACAGTTGCTGAATTGAGTTTCTTTCATCCCAACCATTGAAATTTCTGTAAACTAGCCCACTTCCTTCATTAAAAAAAAAAAAAAAATTTGCTTTCATTCCTGCCTGGGGAAAAAGAACAAGGAAATACTGAACGGCCAATTTGCAAACATCTGCCGTGTCCTTGACAATAACCTGATCTGCAATGCCCTGGGGTTCCTGGCGCCCGAGATAAACTGTACCCGGTGGCGGGCCTGGCCCCCGAAAGCGCCTGGAAGTGAGGGTCAGGACTCGGCTGGGCCACTCTGATGTCTGCATTTCAAGAAAGTATTTTTCCCCAGTGAAACTCATTCTGATATTTTAGGAAATGTAAATCCTTGGGAGGCTACTCAGCAGAGGGAGCTCCGGAATTTTTATACAAGGAGGAGCTTGGAACGGGGACTCTAGCAGGAAAAGCTACCTAAGGATGAGAATGTTCAATACCACACTGGTTTAAGAAAATGCCAGTTGCCTGTCTCAAAAAGTGGGTGTGTTAATGGAAACTGAGGAACGGGCAAGGCTAAAGCTCCCAAGTGCTGTCCCCTGGAGCCCCCACTGGTATTAGCCTCAGGAGAAGAACCCTCACACCACGGAGAGGATGGGAATTTGGGGTTCACTGTTGATCCCAACTAATGTAGCAGAATTTTAGGATCTTAGAACCTCGGAGCTGGCTAACATTGGCACAAAATGGGTGCTTCTGAAATATCTGTTAAGAGTGTAATAGACATTAACTTGAGTTGGGATTTTGCTCATCTTTTTCATGCTGTGAGACTAGGGATCCAAGAATGTTAGAATCTTGCCTCTATCAATGTCCTTGTACCTCCCCTCCCACTCACCCCACTCCCAAAGTTCCTTAGGGAGCCATATGCAAGGAATAGTCGCTAGATTGGGATCAAGACACTTCTTTATTCATAATTGAACCTGAACCCAATAACCACCAACGTAGAACTCTCTAAAGAAGTTAGAGAACTTAGGTTAAGTGACTAAAACAGACTTCTTAATCACCCACCCTGAACCCGTGAATATAAATCTTAGGGTCTTACCAAATTTAATACACAACCAACCCAACGGCCACCGAGTACAGGGACGCGCACAATCTCAGGCAGGTGTGAGATCAGGGCCCGTCCAGCCCTGAGAAGTGGGGGAGGAAGCAGAGTGTGGCACTGTCACATAGGGGTCCCTCCCACTAGGCACGCATGGCCCTGGGAAGTGTCCCCGACTAAAGGAGCCAAACAGTACCTTCCGCTCAGAGAAGAGCAAAAACGGTGATAGGTTGCGCACGAGGCCTGAAGAGTGCCCTCTGCCTGAATAAACAAATGAATTAAATAACCTCTCAGGCACCATCCAACCCCCAATACTCTATGTGAGAAAATCAAGATCCCCAAGGGCCAGTGGCTAGCCCAGGGCGCACAACAGGGCTGTCAGCACGGACGGATTCCCTTCCAAGCTGGACACCACCTTCAAATCTATCCAACTCTTTAAAAGAATGAGATGGACTAAAGCATAACTGAATCTCCTGGAAAGGAAAGCGATACTTCCATTGGCCAGAACAAGATCACACTGCAACCACTAGCTGCAAAGGAGTCTGGGAAAGCAGGAAATGGATGGCAAGACTGATTGGCTTGTGACCAACCATGGTCCATGGTCTAATATGAACGTGTTCCCATCCTTGAACAAATTCAGAGTAGGCAAAGCATCCTTAATTTGAAGGCAACATGGTCTCAGTGATAACGTTATGTTCATATTACAAATGAAGAGCCCGATGTTAGAGAACTAAAGTGATTTGCCTAAGGTCACAACTAATTAAGAGTCAAATCACATTTCTGCCTGATTCCAGAGTCTGAGCTCTTAGCTGCAATGGAATCCTGACTTTCAGGAAAAAAAAAAAAAAAAAAAAAAAAAAAAAGCAAAAATATGGGACTCTTCAAACGTTTTAAAATCACACTTCGCAAAGCTATGCCAACCTTCTTTAAATCATCTCAGTTGGATGATACTTGAAGTTTATACACATTTTCCATTCAAAGCAACAAGAGAACACTTTTCTTTCTTCATGATGGAAGCAAATAGGACTGTCCCAGGAGGCGTCATTCATACAGAGCCAGTGTCACACAGCATCCTCTAAGCCGGGCAGTACACAGCCTGCTTAGCCGCAGATAGTAAATGGGGCTGAGTTAACCTACCTGATCTCCAATGTGCTCATCTGCATACTGAATGATCCTGAGGTCCCATGTGAGACCCTACGATACTGCGACAAACCATGTGTATTTACACAAGAATAAACAAGCAAGGGCACCAAAGGTGTCTGGCTGTTGCTTTGCCGAAGCGAAAGCACAGAGATAGTTCAGGACTTGCCCGTGTTCCCCATAATACAGCCTTTTTGATTATAAAACACCCTCGTCGACAATTTGGAGCTTAATTTACCAGAAATAAATGTTTTAGAGTCATATAAAAGTGTTCCTCTTCCTCGTCAGACTAACATCAAACAGGGCGCTGATCCCTGAAGGGCTCTATTTATGGGCATTGTGCCCACTAAGAATTGGCATGACCTTTTTTCTCTCCTATTTGTCTAGTCCCCGGGGGTGTAGACCCTCTTATTACATTTTCCCAGCCTGGAGTTTAGCTCCACAGGCGACCTCCTGCCGTTTTGTTCGTCTGATGGGTATTATTTCTTCTAAGAATCTAATTAGGATTTTTTTAAAGGGAGTAAGAGAATGAGATGTGACTCAGAGCGTGCGCTTCCCAAAGCCAGGCGAAATGTGAGTGATCATTCATTTGATTTATTCAGCCCACAAGCCCTGACAGTGCATTTTCATTTTATTTTTTTTTGTGCCAACTTATGCTGGTGGTTGAGGCAAGTGCTAGAGATAGATAATCTCTCTCCCCGTTGGAGTTTAGCCACATATCACAGGTAGGCTCCACTCAGAGAAAAGTAAGTGGCACACAGGGCCATGTATTCACCAAGTCCCCTTTCATTTTCCTTTGTTTTGGAGGTCGAAGAAGGTTATATTTTATAGCTTCTCTTGCAGCTAGAGGCCATGTAACTAGTCTGAAGAGAATGGCTGTGGCAGAAGTGACCAGTGTCTTTAAGAAGCAGAGTTCAACCTTCGATTCTCCCTTACCCTGCTTTGGGGACCAAGAATGCAGAGGGTTGAGGTGTATGAGCATCTGTCAATCCGAGTCTCTGGGGACTGAGTGAAGGAGAGCTCCACCCCTAGCCTCACTACCCTAAATTAGACATAGAGCAGGAATGAGAAATAAACATCTGTTTCCTTTAGCCAGGGAGATTGGAGATTCAGGGACTGATCTATTACCACGGCATAGTTTGGCCTCATCTAAGTAATTTAAAATCTAAAATTTTTGGCCAGTTAAACTGGTGGTGATGGATTTAGGAAAAACGATTATATACTTTGTTTATCTGGTATATGTTTGCAGAGGACAGGACTATGCCAGACACCGTGTCTGCCCTCACAGGGCTCGTGATCTGATAATAACACCATCACCATGTGTGGCACATAGTAATTGCTCAGTAAATAATGCTACCATAATTGCAGCTCAGATGCAAAAACACATTCACACAAGCCATGCACCCCCGTCAACACATCCGCATTGTAACAAACCCCAAACCTGTTAGGGAGTAATCAGTGCCTCAGACTGAGTTCTTTTTTGCTATGGTTCTCCTGCTAACATTTTGCTAGCCTACGAAAACTTAAAACAGTCACTTTCCAGGTCTCAGAAAGTTGGCCTTTTCTAAGAAAAGGCAAAGAGATACACCCAATTCCACTTCCAAAAATATGGAACTTTAAAGAAAACCACAGTTATTAAATGCAGGATGGTAGGCTAGATTGGATCCTAGAACAGAAAAAGGACATCGGTGGGAAACCAGGTTAAATCTGCAGGAAGTCTGGAGTTTAGTGAATAATCCCGCACCAGTGTGACTTTCTTAGTCTTGACAAATGGGCCAGAGTTTTGTAAACTGCTAATGGTGGCGAACTAGGCAAAGGTATACCAGAACTTCCTTTACTATCTTTGCAACTTTTCTGCAAATAGAAAATTATTCCAAAATAAAAATATTGTTTGAAATCAGTGTTCATGTTTTCCTGATTTCTACGCTATAGGTAATACAAGTGAGGTGAGTCTGTGTGTAGGGTTGCCAGGAAAAAATACAGGAAGCCCAGTTAAATTTGAGTTTCAGGAAAATATATATATATTTTTTAGTATAAATACTGCGCGGGATATATTTATACTAAAAAAGTATTCATTGTTCATCTGAAATTCAAATTTACCTAGTGTTCTGTATTTGTATTTAACTCTGGCAACACTATCCAGAAGCACTATTGGTAAAGAAGCATTAATAAACCTTATTATTTTAAGTGATACTGCACAGACTGTGTATACTTTAACATATCATTATTAATATGAAAAAACTATTATTGCACATTTCACTTATCTAATATTAATTATAAGATAATCATAATTTATATAATAAGTGATTAAAGTATTACTGAAAAAAGACTGGAAGGAAAGAAGAGACGAATGGGTGAAAAATGAATGAATGAATGAATGAATGTCCCTAAATTATAAGAGAGAATATTATTATTTAATATTATCATGGATATTAATGATTATTCTATCAAATATTGCTTTTCACTCCCAACATCTGAATATAAAAATTTCCAAACATACCAAAAAGTTTAAAGAATTTTACAGGGATCACACAGACTCTACCATGATATTTTACTCTCTGCGCTTTATCACAAATCTATTCCATCCTGCTTTCCATCTGTTAATCCATCTTGAGTTCTTATGTGTTTCGAAGGAAGTCGCAGACGGCATTCACTTTCTGCTAAATACTTCGCCAAGATGATCATTTCCTAGAATTCGATATTTATTTAGAGGTAAAATGGCATAATGCAGTTTGCACAGATCTTAAGCTCCCCCTTCATTGGGTTTTGACAAAGGCACCGAGCTGTGCTACCCGAACCCCCATCAAGACACAACGTCATCATCACCCCAGACCGTGCCTTTGTGCCCATGTTTTTATTGACCATGCTGGTCCTCCACCTTAGGAAACGTATCTCCATGGGTAAAACGAAAGGCAAATGCGTGTAATTCTAAAATCACAACTCGAAGCCCCCCATGCCATGGAGGGGAGCCAGGAGGGTGGGTGGGGTGTGGATCACTGTGGGTCTGCGAAGTTCTGGGGGTTCTGGGCAGGTCTCTGCTTGAAAAGCACTGCATCATCGATCCCTTTTCTCATGCTCAGGAGAATGCAGTTGAATCGAGTGATGGAGAGGGAGGCTACCTCTTTTAGTCTTATGTTTGTAGACTCTGGTATTTTGTTATAAGTAAGTAATAAATTAGCTGCCGTATCGTGATCCCACAGTGGAATCAGTCACCCTCACATCCAACGTGTCAGGATATGTCAGCTCCTCTCCCCAACGCACTGTCCCTCAACAAGCATTGGTCTGCACTGCCTCCAGGCCACGCCCGGGATGGGGAGGTTATAAGGGTGAATATGATGTGGTCCCCGACGTGCAGCATCTGTCAGCCCAGTACGGGAAACAGACATCTGGGTCCCCAGGTATATCCTGGCCCCCGGCACAGTACCTGGCAACAAGTTACAGCTCAGACACTGTCGACAGGTTGAGTAAATGCACGACATTATTCATTTAAGATACACTTATCGGGCACCTACTGTGACCTAGGCATATAGATGGAGCAGTGAACAAAACAGATTTAAAAATTCCGGCCCTTGTTGCATTTATATACCAGTGTGGGGGTGGGTGGCGACAAATCCTTAAATGAGCCAATATATGAACTTCCAGATAGTGATAAGTGCTGAAGAGGAAAATGAAGCAGAAAAGGGAAGTAGGGGGAATGAGGCAGAAGGAAATGAGGTCGCAACTTTAAAGACAGCGGTCAAGAGCCTTCTGGGTGATAGTTAATCAAAGACACACGTGAGGCAAGGCACGCATAAAAGTGTGAATACAGGAGTGAGTGAGTGCATTAGTAAGCAGCCTGGGCTGCCACAGCAAAATACCACAGACTGGGGGTCTTGCACAACCAAAACTTCTTTGTCAAAGTTCTGGAAGTCCAAGATCAAGGCGTCAGCAGGTTTGAGTTCTCCTTCTTAGCTGGCAGATGGCCACCACTTTGCCGTGTCCTCATACGTCCTCTGCATCTGTGTGTCTGTGTCCTGATCAATTGCCTCTTCTCTGAGGACACTAGTCCTGTAGGACTAGGGCCCATCCACATGACCTCATTTTACCTTAATGATCTGGTTAAAGGCCGTATCTTCCAAATACAGTCACATTCTGAAGTTACCAGGGTCAGGACTTCCACATATGATGGGGGGAGCAGATGGGGATACAATTCAGTCCATAACAAAGTGAATGAATGAATGAATGATTAAATGAACAAAGGGACTAATCTGCCGCTTTGCTTCTGGGTGGCAGAGGAACACAAGCAGCCACATTGGGAGAAAAGCCAGGGACTTATCATGTGTTATTTTTCAAATCTCTCTTGGCAGATTCAAATGTGGGGTTTTTTTTTTGTTTTCTTTTTTGTTTTTTTTCTGACTCTGGCTCTTAACTATTTCCGGACACAGCTTTAATTAACTACTGGCCCGCGGCAGGATGTGAGAGAGGAAAGCCTTGAACTTGGAGTCAGAAGAGCTGGGTTCTGTATCTGCTCTGCTGGGTGACTTGAGGAAGTCACTTAACTTCTCTGAGCCTCTTTTGCTTCATTTATAAAACGGAGATGAGGCTCCTGCCCCTTCGCAGAGCTGCCAGAGAAGTAAAGTGGAGCAATCAGTGGGCAGATGAGGGCGTGCAGCAACAGGTCTCAGTAAACAGGGAAACACGCTATAAATAAAAACGGAAGGCACAGATTACTATGAAGCTTGCAGTAAAAACCACTGCAGACAGCTGGAGCCTTCTGGCCGTCCCAAAGGGAGCTTATTTATTAAACTCCAGCCCTGTCCTGGTTGTTTCCTGTCATTCCCCCACCCAGGGCAGAGCTAGGAGATGAAAAGCTTATAAAAGGGGAAAGGGAGGTTGATCCCACCTGCGGTGTGAAGCCGGCCATTCCGACACATCGAGGAATGAAAAAAATTATATATATGTATATATATTTCTCTCCCTTTTCTCCTCACAATGTTTCAAAATGCCCTAAAGTGTGCCTGGTACTTTATAGGGGCTAAAGATACTCAAGGTATCTAAACTGTCCCGTTGGGATCCTAGCGCTGGCACTTCGTAGCTGTGTGACTTTGTACACGTTATCTACCTTCTCAGAGGACTGACCTGCCTGCCTGTCAGCCTCTCCGCGCCTCGGCTCCCTTAGCTGTAACATGGGGTGATACAGCCCGCAGCCCGAGTGTACAGCACTTGGCCCAGTACCTGGCTGCCATCACATTATGACAGCCATGGCATATACCTACACCCACCCAGGGTGAGGAAGAAGACCAGAGACAGAAACACAGACTGAAAGAATAAATTTAAAAATTTCACATTCTGACCCTTGCAGAACTTAGAATCAAAAAAATAATGATCTCAGCTAAGGGCGTGGCCTTTTCCCTTTAATTAGAAAACAAGAAATTGTGTGATGCGTTGTGTTTCCCTTTTTGCTTTGGCTGCCAGAAAGCTCAGAGCTAAATTTAATTCGTATTAATATGAGCTTAGTCTTTCTTTATGTGCTACGTCTTTTAAAATTTCCGTTCTATTTATTGTTCCCATAACATTTACTTAATTTTTAAAAATTATCATTCCAGTTCCTTGGAAAACGGGTGAGGTAAAATAATCAAGAAACATTATGCAGTGATAGCTTCAAGCAATGAATTTGAAATCAAGGCATTACTGCTTACTCGAATTTTTTGATCAAGATAAAAGGCAGAGATGTTAGAGCTTAACTTCAAAGTGGAATTGGTTCACATGAAGCATTCAGAGAAAATCTGGAAATCATCCTAAGCTGGTTAGTCCTGTCTCCAGGCAGGGGATGGTCAGCTCTAGGTCCTCTGGGCCAGGGTTCCCTAAACCCCTGGCCGCGGACCGGTACCAGTACCCATCTGTGGTCAGTTAGGAACTGGGCCGCACAGCAGGAGGTGCGCAGTGGGCCAGCGGGCAAAGCTTCATCTGTCTCTGCAGCCGCTCCCGGGGCTGGCCTTGCCACCTCAGCTCCGCCTCGGATCCTCAAGTGTTAGATTCTCGCAGGAGCACCGGCCCCTGGAGCCAAAAAGGTTGGGGACCGCTGCTCTGGGCTCCACCCAGCTGACATTCCACTTTCCCGATTCCCAGCCCGCAGGAGGAACGGAGGAGGGCTGCCCCATTTCCCCGTGCCAAAACGGATTTCCTGTTTATCTTTCCAGATTGGGTGTCCGCTTGCACAAGACGTGAACCCGTGGCAGGAGACAAGATGACAGCAGCTATTGCTGTAAGTCAGTCTCGTGTTAAACATGCTGCGTGAGGGAAATGTACGCGTACGTTACATTTCGGTCATGTTCCCATTCATCGCCTGAGGCCTCCATGAAGAGCAACTGTGTGAGACACGGAGCATGTATGTGCTTGTCTCCAAGTGTGATATTCTCCCCCTACAGTGACTGTGACAAAGGTTCTCATGTTCGTGCTGGCGTAATGGCCAGAGACTGGAAACTGTATCAAGTTCATCACTGGGAACTGGTAGACTGATATATATGCCCACGGGATGAACAAGGATGCGAGCATTACTCACGAGTGGGGAAGTAACCACTGTGGAGAACTGCTTGGCGGGATCGAGTTGATCTGAATAAAACCCAGAGTTCACAGCCTGCTGCTCTACAACAGGCCTTCTCGCTATCTGCGCCCCTGACGTTTGGGGCCAGATGTTCCCTGTGGTGGGGCCGCCCTGAGCTGTAGGGTGTGTAGCAGCCTGGATGACAAGAGCACCTCCCTCTGCAAGTTGGGACAACCACAAATGTCTCCGGATGTTGCCAAAATGTCGCCGCACACAACATAAATAAATCTAACTCACGTAATGTTTAGCCAGAGAAGCCAGACACACACACACACACACACACACACACACACACACACACACAGTTCACATCATTTATAAAGCCATTCTGGTGCGGGGAGGGGAGGGACAGGCGGGGAGCTTCAGGGATGAGGGTAGCATTCTGTTTCTGAATTTAAGTGCTGATTGATTTACTCAGGTGTTTTTTTTTTTTTTCACGGAAAATTCATCATGCTGTGCACTTTTCTGTCATTACGTTAAAATTCAATAAAATGGTGTTTTAAAAGATGAGGCCTATCTACTAGACATGGGAAGATCTCTAATACACATGGAACGTGAAAAAAAAAAAAAACGCAAGTCGAGGACCGCGCAGTGCGTGATTCGGTTTGTCTGTCAAGGACACTCAAGGGCGGGGGAAGCGCGTACGCCCTGATGGAACGCAAACTGTCCATCGCTGCGGAGCGCCCTGGCCCTCTGAATGCCGTCAAGTTGCCCCCAGCACGGCCCCCAGGGGGTGCTCTAGAGAAACTCCTGCCCATTGCCCAAGGAGATGGGGACAGGGATGCTCACCACAGTGATGCTGGAATAGTGACCTGAAATTCAGAGGGGTTAAGTAACTTGCTGAAGATCAATCACACCGCCTGGGAATCGGAGAGCCAAGATCTGATCCCAGTTCATGTTTAACCCGGAGCTTGAGCCCCTAACCTCTGTACCATGTGACTACACCCTCCGATCCCCACGTGGAGGGGTGGTACAGCCAGGCGCAGCACGGCCTCGTCGTCGGCCTACGGAGCAGGCGCGCGTGGCATCCCAAAGACCAAGCCATCCGTTCTTCACCCATGGAGAATCCACGGTGGCGTGGGACGCTCTTCTGTGGTGCATTCAACCCACTCCTCTTAGCGCAGCCCCCCGCCTTGTCTCGACCGGCATCTGGAGCCCCCAGGCCCTGCCTTGCGCCCTCCCTAGCATGCTCCCCAGACCTCTCCACCTTGCAAGGTGAGGGAGCTGAGTACTGACACCAGTCCTACTATCACTGGTTGAGAGCTGAATGTGACAGTTTTCCACTTCTGGAAGCAGCTGAATCAGTTAGTTCCCCTCCTGATACCAAAAAACCTCAAAATAAGAAGGCTGAGATGAAATCTTATTTCTCTCATACATAAAAAAAGAGTTGGGAGAATGATCATGTCCAAATACATTACATTCTGAGTACTGGGGGTTAAGGCTTCAACATCTAAGTTCTGGGGGTACACAGTTCAGCCCACAACACTGTCTCCCTCCCACGCACCGACAAGCTCCGTGAAGGTGGACTTCACACCTGGTCAGAGAAACCTGAGTTTTTTATAGCTAAGCACACGTATAAACTGGAAGACGTATCACATACATGGTTTACTTCGGTAGGTATTTAATGTATTAGAAAAAGACGTATAACTAGCACAGTAAACTGATCATTTTACAGATACTGTCTGCAATAAGACTTGAGAAAAGAGAAATACCAAGAATAAAGATTAAATGAATGAGGCACGCTGATGTAGCAAAGGACACGGAGGTGGTGCCTCAAAGGCTGGACTTGGGGAAAGACGGCACTAAGAGCCGGCTCCAAAGGCAGATGAACTTGAACTTCTTTCCTGGCACTCCTGCTCTTGCTTATGACCCTGGGCAAGTCATTCAGCCTTTCAGAGCCCTGATTTCCTCATCTATCGAATAAGGATTCTAAAACCACACGCCCCACATGGCTGTTCTGAGCATCCCATCAGGCTCGTGACGAAGCGCACACAGCTTCGTCAGGCACCAGTCCGAGCTCCGTGCTCACCAGCTGTGGCCTTGGACAAATGACTTTCCCTCTCTGGGCCTGCTTCCTCTTCTAATGAGAAGAGCACAGTGGTCCCTGACTGCTGGGATGGTCCTGAGGATTGGATGGGTCAGTTCACCTTGTGAGTCATGTCTGGTGCACTCTGTGGGTTCGGTCAACATCACTATGTCGCTCTGGGTGCAGCTCTGGAGACGAGCTGAAACAGTCCCTCCCGGAGGCCTTGGTCGGGGCAATCCCAGCTCCAGGCCAACCAAGCCCTTTCCAACTAGGCTGATGTCAGAATTCTAAGTTGAAGTCCACATCCTGCCATTGTCCCCAATACCACAGCCTTAAGGCAGAGAGATGATGTCATGGGAACTGATGTTTTTGTTCTAGAAAAATGGACAATGGTGGGTGGGAAGGGCGTGCACAGGGGAGTCCTTCTCTCCCACTGCTGGCTCTTCACAGGAAGCTCGGACCAGAAGTTCTAGGGGTGTCCGAAGATCTTTACATCTTTCTCATACACTTCTGCATAACTTGAACTTTTTACAGTGGGCATATAGTACCTATACGATCACGAGCAACCAAGAAAGCTATTTTCATTTTGAAAAAACAATCCCGAGCCAGCTCGCACCCTTCCAGATTCCCAGCGTCAGCGTCTGACCTTCCTGGGTCACTTGCTCCTTGGCCTGGCTCTCTGTGAAAACAATCTAACAGAAGGGGAGGCTCTGGTTCCTTCGGCTACAGACTACTCTGATGCTAACGTGGTGTGGATGACAAAGAGGCCACGAACCCAACCTGACAAGCTCAAGGGGGAACGAGGCGCGGGGGCTTGCAAACTCAGAGACGGAATGTAACCACAAAGAATGGTCTGAACATAAAAATTCCTAAAACTGGATCATGGCAGGTAGTCACATCTTAGGCCCGTAGCTTCCTTGGCAAAGGTCAGTCTTTACCTTAAGTGAGCCTGTCTCTTTGCACCCAAGATAACATACCTCTGAAATGTCAGAGTCATCTTCTTGTCCAGACCCCTCCCTCGGGGCACACATGCCCGCACCAGAGCAGGAGACCGCAGGACCCCTCACACTGTCATCTCGTTCCCCGCCTGCCCTCTCCAGTGCTGTAAATGTGGATTATTACCCATCCTGTACCCGCCCCTGGAAAAGAGGTACGTGTCCCTCTGTTTTACCTTTCATCCAATCCCAGAGGTTTCTCCACTTTGCTTTCTCCCGCCCCCTTAATCTACCACCAACGGGTTTCATGCAACCATCCCTCCTTACGCCTCCTCCTTTGATTCTAACGTTTAAAAGCAGCTGCAAAACTGCCATTCTCTGGAGCTTTTTCGCGATCCGTTTGAGATTTTGCTTCCCGGCAACTGTCATCAGTTTGGCTCAAATAAACTCATAAAACTTTTCTGCAGGTTTGGACATTTCTTACGTTGACGGTGGAAAGAAGAATCCTCGCTGCCTCCCAGGCTTGAATGAGCCGCAGACTGTGAGGTCTTTAGTATGTAATGAGCACTCAATGAATGACACCTTTATTACCATTCACGAGTGTTCATTACATCCTGTGCCAAAGACCTTGCATGCTCTATTTTATTTAATCTGCACGAGGACCCAAGGGGCAGATTCCCATTTTACAAATGAGAAAACTGAGGCTCAGAGACACATAAAGACTTCCCCAAAGTTCTGAAGTCAAACCACACTGTGTCTCATGGTTGGTGTGTCCTGCCCCTAAGTCTGATTTCAGTCCGACTTGACTTCCCTGAGCGGCCCCTCCATTAGCTGCCCTTCTCTGACCTTGCTCCTTTGACCCTGCCTTCACATTGGAATCCTCTGGGGAGCTTTCAAAAATCCTGTTCCCTGGCTGCACCCAACTGAATCATAGTCTCTGGGCGTGAAACCCAAGAGATCGGTATTTTAAAAATCTTCCCAGGTCACTGTCAGGCCTGGCTAGGGCTAAAGATGGCTGCAATGGAGGATGACCCAGCGAAGGAGTGTAAGGGCCATGTTTCCTCTCTACATCTCCTGTGTCTCTTCGACATCTCTGGCGTCTGACTGTTAAGGTCTGGGTTGCGTTTCTGTTTTACACGCTCTCTGGAGACTGGAGAAACCAGCTGTGGTCCACCCAGGTGACAGAACAGTATTCAGCACTAAAAAGAAAGGAGCTATCGAGCCATAAAGATGTGGAGGAACCTAAACGGCACAATTGAGTGAAGGGAGCCAGTCTGAAAAGGCGACACGGATGATGGTTCCAACCGCACGACATTCTAGAAAAGGCAAAACGGCAGAGACAGCAGAAAGATCAGGCAGAGCACGGAGGATTTTCAGGGCAGTGAAATCACTCTGTGATCCCGTAATGGTAGATACATGTCCTTATACATGTGCCCAAACCCGAAGAATGTATACCACCAAGAGTGCATGAACCCTGACGTAAACTCTGGACTTCGGGTGATGATGATGTCAGTGTAAGCTCTTCAGCTGTGACGAATGTACAGCGCTAGGGAGTGATGTTGATAAAGGGGGAGGCTGTGAGTATGGGGGGACAGGGGGATATGGGCCATCCCTGTACCCTCTTAATTTTTCTTTGAACCTAAAATTGCTTCTAAAAGAATAAAGGTTTTGTTTGTTTCTTAAATCCAGTGTGAACGAGCACTTCAAGCTCATTCGGTCATTCGGCACCGGGATGCCTCCAGCACCTGCCCCGCCCCGCCGAGCACCTGGCCCAGCTGACAGCTGGGAGGTCGGTGTGCACTGCCAGGCCAGTGGCTTCTGCCGGGTGACATGGGCGATGCCCTGAACCTTTCTGTGCCTCAGCGATTTCTTCCACATCTAACATCAACCGAAGTGCCTGGGTTCACATCCTGTGGTCACTCTGAGTGGACTGGGGATTCGGGGTCCCGGGCCTCTGAGCCTCTCTGTGGTAGAGACCGCGTGACGCTGGGAAGGCAGCAGGATTTCATGGCAGCAGGAGAATGCTTTGTACAGGAGGGAGTAGGAAGAGGGTCTCTTAAGGCCCTGGAGAAAATTACTGCAGTCAGTGGACAGGGAGGAACTGCGTGTGCATAGCATGCGTGGTCATGTACTCAGACACGTGTCATTATGTGAGAGCAGAGGGGGTGTCTCTGAGGGTGTGAATACTAGAATGTGCGTGTGTGTGCGCAGTGGGGTGTGTACGTGTGAATGGTCATGTGCAAATATGACCTTTCATGAGGATTCGGTGTCACTGAGAATGGAAACATGTGACTATGTGAGTATAGATATGCATGTGGATCGTGGATGTGTGTGTAATGAATATACGTATGTTTGACTATGTAAGCATGTGCATATTTGCGTGAGTGTGTATGAGGCTGTGTGCTACTAACTGGACGTTGGTTGGCAAGTTATTTAACCTCCTCGTGCCTCAGTTTCCCTACGTCAAAAATGAAGATAAGGACTTATTGTGGTGGATTAAAGGTGGCTGAAAATTCCCTGCCACTCCTGCCATGTCCCTTCCCCTTGAACCTGGGCTGAACTGGTGATTTGCTCCGACCAGTAGAACTGGGACCTTGAGAGATGGTGATTCTGCATTTGCACACGTGGGACAGTGCCTCTCAGAATCCGGTAGCCAAGCCGTAGGAAGCGAGGGCCCAAAGGTGAGGCCATGTGGAGGGAAATGAAGGCATGCCAGTCGTCAGCGTCAGCTGAGCTCACAGCCCACAGCGGCACCAACTGCGGCCACGGCAGCGAGCCCTCCTGGGCAGGACAGTTCATCTCATCGCCCCTCAGAAGACTGTCACCCCAGCTGACACCACCAGCAGATCTGTCAACACACACAACTGTGGGAGATAATAATGGTGGTGGTCGTTTCAAGACATTAAGTTTTAGGATGGTTAGATAAGCAGCAAATGGTCGACGAAAGGTCGCTGCCACCAATCCAAGGCCAACAGGAGTCCCCAATCTGGGGTGCAGTAAAAGGAGAGACTTTATCCAGATAAACAGTTTGCAGATGGGGCAACGCAGCCTCAGGAAGAAACCAAAAGTACACAGCCAGCCTTACACAGAGGAAGTGCCCACCCGGGTCCCTGACTGATCCATTTTTATGCAAATGAAGGGTCCAAAATTTGCACAGTTTGATTGGTCCAAATTGCACCATCCTGGCTGGTGGGTCATTATGGTGCCACTCTGATTGGTCAGTAGAGATGCAAATGAGGATATAGTTGTGCAGCTCTGATTTGAGGAAGCTGACCCATTGGTTGAAATACAGTACCAGGAACTCCTTTATGAGGGGCCACTTGGCTGGCAGGTACACGGTGCAGTGGGCTTGGCAGCCCCAATCTGTGGTTTTCCCCTGAAATGCAGTGTTTGTGAGCGGCTCCCCTAAACCACAGTTGCTAGACTCTGACTATAAATTTGGGCCCAGTTAACCACAGGAGCCCTTTTTGACAGGTATATTGCTTCTCGGGGTCAACAAAATTGATAACACTTTGTAGAGCTTCAAGCACTTAGAACAGGAGTCGACAAACTTTTCTTGAAAAGAGCCAAGTAGTAAATATTTCAGATTATGCCTCTGCTGTTGTAGTACATAAGCAGCCATAGATAACACCTTAATAAATGTGCATGGCTGTGTTCCAATAAAACTTTATTTATACAACAGGTTGCAGGCTGGATTTGGTCCACGGGCAGTCACTGGCCCAGGAAACTGCTTGGAACAGTTAAGTGCTACAAAAGTGTTAGATATGAGTGTACGTGTGAGTTCAAGAGTGTGTACGTCTATGCCTGCCTATGTGTACACACATCTGCATGGGAAACACGTGTCTGATGAGTGTAAATGAGTCGATGTGCATACTGTTTAGTCCTGTAAAAACAAAGCAACAAGCCTGTGCCAGCCAACATTTCCACGCAGCTACCCCAGGCCTTCCCACTTCTGTTCTGGGAGAAAGGGAAGTGTCTGGGAAAGCCATGAGAAGAAGAGCTGGTATGTCCCTGTCGTTCCCACTGGGGTTAAGTTGGGAGGGAAGCCATCTTGGTGGCTAGGCTACTGAAGGGCCAGCAGCCCAGGCCTGCCCTTCTGCCGGAAGGAGGATGAGGTCAGCTCTCTGGGGTGGGGCGGGGGGGGGAGGGGACACTGTAAAACTGAAAAAGGAACTCTGGAGCTTTTAAGAAGAGCTTGAGGGCTGGGAGAAAGGGTGCGTGGCTTTTCCTGGCAACATCTGCCTGCTGGTTTCATTCTGATCCCCCAGTGGGGGACTCATGAGGGGTCACTTCCTGCAGACAACCTCCCTGGCTGGGTCTGCAAGAGCCGGAAGTGCAGCCAGTGTTCCTTCAAGAAGCAGCGAATGTAGATTCGAATCCCTGTGGGCACTTACTTTGCTAAGTGGCCTTGAGGCATGTGGCCTCATTTTGATGAGCCTGTTTCCTCATCTGTAAAACGGGGATGATATTAGTACCACCTCCTAGGACTGTTGTGATGACTAAATGAGGACGATGTGTGTCAAGCATTTGGCACGGAGCTTCGCACACAGTAAGCGCTCTGCAAGGTGACACCCTGAGACAGACTGGCATGGGTTAGTGTGCTGGAATTCAAGATTTCGGGGCCGCCTTCCCTAATCTCCCCAGGGATTCATTAAGGTCCCTTCTGATGTGCAGTGTTCATAGAAACCTGTTTCTTTGCCTCCAAAGCATTCACTTATTCAGCACTCGTTGGCATGCTCATGTGACAAGCATGTCTTCTTTAGCAGACTGGAAGCTGCAGACAATGAGATGGTGGTGTCTGTTTTGCTAACTGCTCTGTCCCCAGTGCCAGCACAGGGCGTGGCACGTTATTAGCACTCAAGGATCACTTACTGACTGAGTGAATGGAGATGGAGTACTTCATAATCTGATGGTCCCCGGGGCCCTAGGGAAGAGCATCTTCTCCCCACCTTTAATCAACACATCCATCGGAGGGGCTTTCCATCGGGCCTTCCATAATGAGGTCATGACAGGAGTCCTCCTCGGCAGCCTGTCAGGTTAGGCTGGGCTGTGCCGCAGTAACAAAGAACCCCAGTGTTTCATTTTGGAGGTCCCATCACAAAGGTCTTCCTCACTCATGCAAAGTTCAGTATGAATCAGGCGACAGGGGCAGCTGTCCTCCTCACAGCGACTCAGGTCCGTCTTGTGATGCTGCTATCTTCATCAGTGACCTTTATCAACCACGTCTCTTTTGCTCCCTGCCCATCGGTTAGAACCAGTCACTTGGCCCTGCCTAACTGCAGGGGGACTGGGAGATACTGGGTTCCTCAAGGATAATGAGCAAGCAGAAGTGTCTCTGCCGCATGTGGTAAGGGCTCAGACTTCTTAGCCGGTCTCACGGGTCCGGTTTAGGGAGAGGACCCCCCCTCCCCCGCCAACGCATTTTGAAGACTTGGAAAGCAGAGATTCCTAATTAGGTGGCTTTTGACAACCAGAAATTTATCAGAGGAAAAAGAATCGATCATCGCAAATCCTTTGCTTAGAATGTGGAGCAGTGTTTTCAGTACAGTTTCTTGCTATGTAAGACTCTGAGGGTCCCCCACCTCCAAATGCCACACCATTTTTCTCCATGGTTGAAATACATTGTAATGGTTTCGTTTGATAAGGATCGACAGTTGCTTGTTAGAGGCATAACTTTAATTCGAGGAGACCAATGATTAAATAAACCGTGAAGATAAAAATCTTTTGAATGAGATAAGGTTTTCAAAAACTTTTAGTTTGAGTTGTCACACAGTAGGACTCCTAATTTCTCCCCTCTGGCTTCACTGGAGGGTGTCTTGATGGCCTATTAACTTTTTGTAAGTGTGGGAGGTGGGGCGGGGAGAGGGAAGGAAGGCTGAGACAGAGTGTGGGCAAGACCACTGAACAGTCATGGAAGAGCCAGGGCTTTGTGAACACGGGCTGCATCCGATGGACGTTCTTTCCAGGCCAGGAGACTAAAAGCATGAGGTTACCATCCCTCCAAACGTAGAGGCTTTTCTTTGCTGCGAAGTTTCAGGATGACTCTGATGGCTTTTTTTTTTTTTTTTCCCCAAAAATGTTTCATCGTTTCCATCTCCCTGGGGTAAGAGAAAAGGGGAAGTGCCGACAGGGTGAAATCCTGTGCCTGCTTGGCACTGATATTTTGCCTGGTGTCTCTTAGCTAAAGGGTTCCGTCCTGGGGTTTTATTCTACCACCACCAACGACCCTGCCACGAAGCGAACTTCACACACATCGGCTAGTGGTTCCACAACGCCTGATGGCGGAAACACAGGTTCTCTGCTGAAAAATTCCAGAAGGAACCATCTGAGCTAAGTCGCAACCCTGGCTGCATTCTAGAGGCATCCAGGAAGCTGTGGAAAGTACCCGTGCCCGGGCTGCACCCTGAGTCTCTGGCCTCACTGGGCCGGGGAGGAGTCCCAAGCATAATTTTCAAAGCCCTTGTGTATATAACATACAGGATGGAGAACCACTAGCTTGAGCTTTCTGCCAGGACTCAAGCAAAGGAAATCAACTTTCATTTCAGAAATAAAATGGAAACAATAGGCTTAGAAGATGATGGTACAGCTCAGAAGAAAGAAAGAGATATGGGGGTGGTCAACCTTATCGCTGGGGTCCTTTCTGGGAACAGGTACAATAAATATTTATTCACAACTGCAGACTCACTCACAGTTCTGTGGCAAGGGAGGTCTGGTGATGGGCAGGCACTGGGCGGAGTGCCAAAGGGTGACTCCCTCTTAAATGGATTCCCCTTGCTGGGCACTAGTCCTGAGAGACCATAGCTAACATCTGGAAAGCGCTTCTCAATGTCACATGCGTTATTCTTTGATTCTCCCAACAAACCTGTAAATGAAGGAACTATCACCCCCATTTTGCACATGAGAAAACTGATGTCCACGTAAGTGAACTGACTTGCCCAGAAGGTAACAGCTAGTGAATGGTAGAGCTGACACTTCAATCCTAAAATTTATGGAGCATTTATTAAATGCTAGGACTAGGCAAGTATAGATTATATAATTATAAAATTATAAATTCCTTAATTACTTCTCATTGCTTTGATACACTCTTCTGCTATTTGTTTCTAGAATGCATGTGGTAGAAAATTATTTGCCTACAAATACCCATTCTTCCTGCATATTTTGCTCAGGGCTGCTATATGCCAGGTGCCAGGCTCTCTTGCCCAGTTTCCCTTACAGCTAGGAGAGGTCATGTGACACCGTTCTGGCCAATGAGGTATAAGAAGAAGTCTGCTATGCTCTCTAAACCATTCTCTCTTCTCTGGGCCTGTAATAGCCCCTATGGGATCGCGACGTGACAACTGTGAGGATAAAAGGGAAAACACCCAGAATGGCAGAGCAAAAAGATGCCTGGGACCCTGATGCATCCCGGAACTGCTGGCTGCCTACCTGACGAGGAAATATAAACCCCAAAGTGTTTAAGTCACTATAGGTTAGGTTTGTGTAAGTTGTGGCCAAATGTATTTCTAAGTGATACAGTTTCCTCCAAGCCCTTCGTCACTGTCGTTCTGTTCCTTTGCAACTGAACGCGTGGCCCACCAGCTTGACACGGGCCAGCATGACGCTGAAGCCTGGCCGTCGCAGGGATACCGAATCAGTGTCTTAACTGCATTCCTTGGAGACCTTTGGCATTTTGTCACCTGAATCAGCACTTCCATAAACTTATCAGCTTCCCTGTGTTTTTACGAGATAAGAACAAATGCAGGGACACCGTCAGACAGCTGTGTCAACACACTGCTCAAAGATGGCGATGCTGCCAGCACTTGCCACTGAAGGGGAGGCCAACACCCCACTGTGCTTCAGCTGAGAAGGACCTGGGTCCACTGGGCGGAAGGTGGTGTGGGTGCCAGTCAAACGTCTGTGTCAAAGTGCGGCTGTTTGAAAGTCAAATGTACCGAAGTCCAGGATGGCCTGCATGCTCTCCAGTGACAGCCCTCGCATGCCAGTTTGGTTTTTTTTTAAGCTTCCAAATCAGTCAGTATTGCTGAGGCAGTAACTACCACTAACTCAGTGGCTTAAAGCGATGTCTATTATTGCTTTGGGCCAGCTGAGAGGTTCTGCCGACCTGGGCCAAGGTTGGCTGGTCTGGAATGGCCTCGATCACCCGTTTCACAGGTGGCTGGCTATCAGCTCTGGTGACAGGGTCGGTAGGGCCACATAGGCTGTCCTCTCCGGCAGGCTAGTTGTTCACACGGTGGCAGCAGGCTTCCAAGAGAACAATCAGAAGCGGACATTAAACAGGCGTGGTTGTGTTCCCATACTTAAAAAAAAATTTTGTAAATAGAAAGACATCATTTGTCAACCCCTGCTTAATTCATTCTCCACCTCGCAGGCAGAATGAGCCAAACTCGAACGCCACCCTGTCATTCCTTGCCTAAAGTGGTTCACCAGTATCTTCCAGATCAGTCCAAACTTGCAGCGTGGCTCCCAGGCTTGCGATCAAAGTGTGGCCCCTGGAGCAGCAGCATCACACCTGGAAGCTGGTTAGAAACGCAGAGGCGGGTCCCACCCAGACCTGCTGAATCGGAACGTGCTTTCTAGCAAGATCCCAAGTGACTTGCACATTGCAGTTTAAGAAGCTCTGGCTTCAAGACCCCGGTGTCCTGGTCCCTTCTCCGGCCCACCCATCCCGGCTTTCCAGCCGACTGAAATGCCCTTTCACAGCTGTGAGTGACGCATTCTTCTCCAGTGCAACTCCCTTCGCTGGGCAAATTCCAACCTATCTTTGGATCTCAACTGAGACAACGCCTCTTCCTAGCAGCCCTCCCTGAACCACACAAGGTGCCTCTCTTCCGTGCTTGCTCAACCCTTCCCCACCTAGAGCTCTCCGCACTGCGTGGGGATGACTTCTTTAATTGCCGGCCTCTCACCACAGTTTGTCCACTCCTTGAGAGACCACATCTATCTTGGTCGTCACTTTGTGTGTCCTCAATTCCCAGGGGATAAAGCCCATGAATAACTACTTGTTGAAAACGAAAAGAAACACACCCCGCCACCTTCCCCCTGGGCAAGCGTCCTACACAACTATGGTTTAATGAGCCCAGGGGTGTGATTTTCCCTAAATTTTCCACCGGGCTCCACAGCCTTGAAGAATCCTACAGTCTCCAAGATTCCATCTCTCAGTAAGCCTGGTGTTTTCATATTAGTGTGTGTTTGCCATTTGAAGAGGGCCCGAGGGTTGAAGAGATTTCTGAGCAAAATTCTTGAGCTATAAATTGGCCATAGGCTAAGATTTGAATTGGGTTTAGACGTGTGTGTGGGAAAAGGGGGGTGGAAGAAGGGTAGGGGCAGAAGGTTCTAGACAAGGAAACAGAAGACCTTTAGGTAGGGCCCCAGGCTGCAAGCCCGCAGAGCTATGAACCGGCATCCTTTCCCACCTGTGCCCGGAGCCAAGTCTGTACTAACAATGATACCAATGATCCTAGCTTTACTCATGGGAAAAGACTCCCATTCTCCCAGATGCTGAGAGCAGGCGAGGCTTCCGTAAAGAACCATAAGCCAGCGTGGCCACAGGCTGCCTGCTAGGGAGATGAGACCCCTCCCCAAATCTGACGTCCAGTCCAGAGGTTTCTACAAGTTCCTTTATTAACAAAGCAGAGTATAAAAGAACAAGGCCCCCAAATGACCCATATGATTAAAAGTGCAAATTTACTCCAACCTGAAATAGAAAATAAGTGGCAGGCCTTGACTATTTGGGCCATGGAAATTTGGTGTGATTAAAACGCTTCTTAATCACACAATAGCAGCTGAACCGTATTTGATTAACTCTTTGGTCTCTGTTATTGGAACAAAATACATTATGATTTGCGGCCGACATTGTGTCATAATATACAGGCTGAGGTTGGAATACACATTAAAAAATCACAATAAAATAAGAGGAATGCTTTAAAGTCAAGTGACTGAATCAAGGCACATTTTTTGAAGCAAAAGGTGCTTAAAATATTCCTGAATATCTGATACTTTAAAAACCAGATTATATAAAATTTAGCTGCATGTTTTTAGTCTATTCTCTCTGTATCGATGGTCACATACATCTTTACTCTTCCCCAACTTATACTTGCTTTCTCCTCAGCCAATCATGCGCTATGTATGTCTAACAAATAAGCAGTAGTGTCTAAGTAACCGACATGAGATTTTTAAATGATTAACAAACGCCATATGATAACACTGAACTTCTTTCCCCTCTCAAAGGACTCTGGAAATGAAAATGAGGTTCATTTTTTCCTTCCCGTGGACAGGGATGAGTTAAGTCTTCAGCATCAAGGTTAAAAGCCACATTTCACAGAAAAAGTAACTTGCTCCAAAGAGACCCTTTGGAAGCTGGTTAGGTTAATTAAGAATGCTAGGATGTCATTTTGGTGGGAGCAGCCGAGTCAGAAAGGGGTAGACTCATCTGATCAGAACAGCATTCTTGGCAGTGGGAATGGTAACAAGCCTCAGAAGCTCGGCCCAGAGGACCAACACTGTTTCTTCTGGTGTTCACCGATACCAGCCACCGTTGCTAAGACACGGGCAAGGATATTACTTAAAAAATAAAATGAAGAATTTAAAAGTAAGAATAAAATACAAATAATAATAATAATAATAATAATAATAATAATAATGATAATAAACAACAAAAAAACCCAAGTTATTCTGCAATCCTTCCTGATGACTCATCTACAAACTCCAGCACAGGCTAGTTTAGCCATCAGGAAGGAAATACCAAGAGCTAGCCCCCGAGGTTTGACAGAGGGTCTGAGTCCAAAGGACAGCTCCGGGATCCTGGGTCCTTCTGGGAATTGTGAGTTAAATGTTATCTGTGGCCTGTTAATCCTTTGGTTTGTTTCTAAATAAAGCTTAGCTCTGTGAGATAAAAAAGACTTAAAATATCACTCCCCCAACTACATATAATATCACATCCATAACGATAAATATCATCTTATACATACTTGAGGGGTTAACTGTTCAAGGCAGGGGTTGCAAACTGGTGGACCTCAGGCTCGACCAAATGTTTTGTTTAGCCCACACGGTGCTCTTGACATTTGAAAATTACTTTGTTTAAAAATCAGCAAGTTTCACTTAAAAAAAAAAAATCCTGATTTCCTGCTCCTCTCTACTCCTTTTTCCTGTATGGAGACATAATGGCTGTCGGCCCTAAGGCGGGCCATCCCTACTGCCCACCGACCCCTACCCTACCTTGCTCCTGCAGGCTGCTGAGTTTGCGACCCCTGGCTTGAAACAGCGCATAACCTAAAAACGGGGTTCCTAACTCACACCTCCCTCGTACCCTCACACGATTTCCGCTCCACTACCCTTTCCTTTCATTTCCATCTCATGTCCTCCTTCCTAAATCCTCTGGCCTTCGCCTTTGCTCACATTCTCCCTTCTTTCGGCTTCAGTTTTATTTTGCAAAAAACAAACAAACAACACACAAACAAACAAAAACAAGCATCTACCCTCAGCCCACGAGCATTCCAGGATGGCTCCCAAGACTGGTCAGTGGGAGTTACGGAAGGGTGTCTCGTGGCAAGATGGCTGAGTCATTTTCCCCAGACATTTTCTTTGAGCACTGGCTGGGCAATTCTTTTTTTTTTTTTTTTTTTTTTTTAATCATGAAAATTTCTGAGCTTTCCTATAAAAAAAAAATTGCAAATATGAATCTCCAGTACCAAGTATACACCAAAAATGTGTACATTTCTGATCAAAGGCATGACGGCACCCTAATAAAATACAGAACTGAGCTTAATTTAAGTGCCTCGGGCAACCGTCACGCCTGGCTAATGCGCCATATTATTTAATTTGTACACAGTACATGTTTAGGATTACTAAACATTGATCAAAATTGATCGAAATTTCTAAGTTTTGGTTACCATGTACAGAGAACAACTGCTCACCATGGCATTTAAATAAAACATTAATATTTTAAAAATTCACAAATACAATCAATGCCCCGTTAATTTAAAAACATAGTAAAATTTTAAAATCTTGAGGATGAGGCTTTGAGTAATTAACCTGAAGAAAAAAAATAACAAAAACCTACAAAAATAACAGGTTAGCAGATTTAAACTTCAAAAACACTATTAAGATAAAAAAAAAGAACCTATCAACTCAGCTAGAAATATTTGAAAAATTTGGCTTTTAAAAAACTTTCTTTATAATCTTTCCAAGAGCCTCACTGTCACCCACTCCAGTAGACTTAATGACCACGAGGGAAATTGTGGCTGACTATGGCAATATTATGAACTATATATATATGTATAGTTTATACATACATATATGTGTATACATACACACACTTCCTCTTGGAATTTATTTTAAAAAGTAATTTAAGAAAAGCTGTGCAGTTTATATCTTTGCAGGAAGTTGACAGACAGATCCCTTTGCTAAATGCAGTACCTTAAACCTTACAGTGACCTCAAAAGCTAAGAATGACCTCTGTGGTATCAAGAGGAACTGTCCCCAAAACAACCTCAAGGAGAAAACACATTCACAACTGTTTCCCTTACAGTTCGAGGCTGCAAAGGATAATGAGGAGTCTCTGCAGCTCTGGTGACAAGGATTTCCTATAAATCATTTACTCGCAGTGATTTCCTGTAGTGGCCAAGCAGGTTCTCTAAGGAAAGTTTAAAGAGTTCCCTCGAAATAACTCAGAAATTAAACAATGGCCCTATTTAGGTGGCTACTTCTGTCTTCTAAGTTTTACCTTTAAGAGTCTAAGAGAGTACATGTGTTTATTAAAAAATAAAATAAAGTCCCGAAGTATAGCACTGGGACTGGCTGCAGTGCCTATCAGGCGAACATGTGATGGACTATTATAAACCGAAACTGAGTTTTAAGTCGACTGATGCAATCGTGGGCTGTCAGAAATTTGGGAGGACAGGAGGGATTTCAGAACGGGCTCCTTCTGGCTGCAAAACACACCCAACCCAGTGATATTTTTGCCCAAAGACACCTCTTCATTATCTCATTAAACTCAGAAAGAAATCTCATGCAAAGAAGTTTGCTAAAAAGCCTTAGAATGAAAAAGGTTTCTTACTTTTTTTTTTCAGCTAGCAGCAAGTCCCAGTGAGACACCTGGATGGGCAAAGATATACATCTTTCTTGAGACTCAATGTTTTCCGCCCTCACCTGTGTTGTCTTAAACATGGATTTCATTGCTACTTTGCACTGCGCCTGGCTCACAGTAGGCACTCAACAAATGGGTGTTGACTGGTACACTTCGGGACTTACGCCTGGAGGGATGTAAATAAGCCTGCCTTTCAAGACTGCACATTTCTTAATACTAAGTCTAGCTGGCTTCCCTCACACATGCGACACTCAGCACCAGCAGTTACCACAAAATGAAAGGACTGATTAAAGTGCCTTTGCTCGGGAAGTTTCTCTAACCAACTCTGGACTGCCTCAACCCTTGTGACTGACTTCTTCACAATCCCATCACACGCCCGTGAGTGCACCGTTTAAAAAATACATTAATGTTCATTTGAATAGTGAAAACTATGACCCTCAGAACAGTAGCCCCTAGAATAGAACTTCAATTCCAGTTGGAGATAGTCAGATTAAAAAAAGAAAAAGAGACAATCAGGAACCCAGGACCTAGCAAGTAGTTATGCCCCAAAACGTTAGCTTCTTAAAATCTGGGAGCCAGACAGATCTGTGTCTCAAAAACCAACAGAGGGAAGCGTCCCTGAAGCTGGTTCTTGCTTCCTTCTTCGGACTTCCCTAAACGCCCGGATCCTTCTACAGACCCGTTCCACACAGGCCCACGCTGGCCCAGCTCTCAGCTGCTGCTGGGTGTCTTTTCCACAGTCTGCCTGGGACACTGGTGGGCCTGAAGAAGATGCCATAACCGTACTGGATTGTGGAGCCAGGGGTGACGTTTAAGCCGCCCAATGTCACCCTCTGAACGTTCCAACCTTCTGCAGCGCCTCTTTCTTGCCATCCCCACCCCACCCGGTGGGAGACACTTTAGGGGCATTAGGCCACCCAGGGGCCCTGTCAGGGTTTACGGTTCATCTTTAGGAAAGCCCTGCGTGCGCTGACTCTGGGGCGGGGGACACCTGGCAAGGTAGCGGGGACCCCCATAGGCCCGCAGAAGCTGGGGCAGCCTTCGCCACGTGGACAGCAGGCGCGCCGCCGCCAGTTCCCGCGCCTGCCAGTCGAAAGCCGCCAGGAGGTCCACGGCGGCGGCTTCGCGCAGCACCTTGGGCAGCGGGCCCACCTCGGCGGCCGCCCCGCCAGGGCCCAGGACGCAGTGGAAGAGCGTCTGGCGTCGCAGCAGGCAGTCCCTAAGGAACTGCACTAACTCTTCCAAGCGCCTGACCAGGTGCTCCTCGTCCCAGCCGCGCTCCGCGGCCCCCTCGCGCAGCAGCGCCGCCAGCAGCGCTGTCTTGAGCACGTACGAGGACAGGATGCGTCCCCACTGGGCGGCGGCCATCGGGTCCAGCCCACGGGCGCCCAGGTCTCGCAGGGCTTTGAGTAGCTGCAGGCACTTGAGGTGGCAGGCACCCGGCGGGGCCCGGTCCTGCAGCCAGCCCAGCAGCTTCTGCTCCTGGCGCGCGGTGTTCACGCCCCACAGCGCGTCGGCGCGCAGGCCTCCGGGGAGCTCCGCCAGCGGCCCGCTGGGCGAAGGCGGCAGTGGCGGTGCCACGAGGAAGACGCCGTCGCCTAAATGGACGGCGGGGATGAGGCGCACGGCCATGGAAAGGCGGCAGCAGCCGTAATCGGTGCGGCAGGGCAGGATGTGCAGAGTGGGCGGCTGCTCTGCGCCGCCCGGGTCAGGGTGACCCGACAGCGTCCCTCCAGGCTGTAGCGCACGGTGGCCAGGGAGCGCTGCAGGTGCGACTGGAACCAGCGCAGCACCAGGGTGGCCGAGAGGTGGCGCCGGCCGCGCACTTCCACGCAGAAGCCGTCGGCGAAGGGCTTGCAGTCCCGGAGCCAGGGGCCCCCGGAGGCCCCCGGAGGTGCCTTGAGCGCGCACACGAAGCTGCCGTGGAAGGCCGGGCACAGCGCGGGCTCGGAGCCCAGGCTCCGCGGCTCGAGCGCCACCAGCGGCGGCAGGCGCAGGGGCACCAGCACGTCGAAGCTGTCGGGCCGTCGGATTTTGTGCTGCTCGTAGGCGCTGCCCACCTGGATGAAGTCTCCGCGGAAGGCCAAGGCCAGCGGCCCCCCGGGGATGGGGCCTGGCGACCCGCGGGCGCGGCCGCCCGCACCAGCTCGCCCACGATCCGGCTCACGTGTGCCTTGCTGTGGCCCAGCACGTGCGGCGACAGGCGCACCTCGTGCTCGTAGTAACTCTCCAGCAAGATGCCGAGGCTCGGCTCTCGGAGGTGTCTTGGCGAGAGGGCGGAGTGGCGCCCTAGGCGGGGAGACCCGGGCAGGAAGCGCTGCCGGACGGCGTGGCGACAGCGCAGGAGGACGTAGCCGAGCAGCAGCAGGACGCCCACCTTCAGCAGCGGGAAGCCGCCGTCCGCGCCGTCGGGGCCGGCGGGGCTCGGCCCGGGCGCCTCCGCTGCCCCGCAGGACATGGTAGAGGCACACGAGGGCAGTGCACAGGCCGTCACCACGGGCCAGAAGACGCGCAGGTTGAGGGTGTAGTGCACCGACATTCCGGGCGCCCGGGCAGCCCAGGGCGCGCGCCCCGGCGGCGCCAGCAGCCCAGCATGCGCGCAGCGCTCCGGCAGCCCCGCGGTCCCCGTCTCCTTCGCCCCGGCGGCGGCTCCCCCCTCGCAGGGGCGGAGGAAGCCACCCTCCAGCTCGGCCTCCTCTCCCAGCTCACGTTGTCCTTCCAGCTGAGGCCGCCCTGCGCTCCGCGGCTCGGGGCCGCACTCGGCCCCGCGGCGCTCCTCGCCCCGCGCCCGGCGCGCCGCCCGCGGCCAGCTTCTGGCCCAACCGGGCTCGCCTCCTACCCTGGGGGCCCCTGACGCCGGGCTCCCCCGCCGCTCCCCTCCGCGCACGTTCCCGTTACTCCGGCCCGGGAGTTTCCTCTTCCGAGGGGAGGCGAGGCCGCCCAGCTGGCGGGGAGGAAATGCCGAAGTCTGGATCTGCGCGCCGAGCTGGCGGGAGGGGTCGGTCCCCTCCCAGGCCTCCGCCTCAAAGCCACGGGGCGGTGGGGAGGGACTTCAGGACACGCTTGAAACTGGCCTGCCGCTGGCCACCCTCATCCTCCCTCCCCGCAGGCAGAACTGGGAAGGCCCAGATTCCGGGGCGGTGGCCTTGCCCGGGGAGCTTCGGGAGCTGGACTCGCAGAAAGTTACACTGGGAAGTTGAAAGGAGGAGAAAGAGGCACTCCCTCCCCTCCCCTCCCCTCCCGCGAGTCCCGGCGGCGCGGTGTCGGTGGCCTGGCAGGCCCTGCGGTGCGCCAATGACTTCTATTCAAAATAATTACTGCGCCTACTGTGTGCCAAGCAGGAGGCTAGGTGCTGGGGAAATAGTTGACAAAACACACGTTTCTGCCCTTCCTAAAGCTTGCACACTTAAAAAAAAGAAGAAAAGAAAAAGAAAAGGGATTCCATAGCAGAAAATGCTCTGAATGAAACAAAGCCCTGTGGAAGCTGGAGGCTCTCTGTGGGGTGCCGGCTGGTCTGAGATCTGAAGGTGGAGGAACCGGCCTTGGGACTGTGACAACAGCCTTTCCCAGGATGTGCTGTGTGCTGATCACCTTACATCCTCACTCTCACGCTAACCCTGTGACTTGGACATTATTATTTCCCCCGTTTTTCAGATAAGGAAATGGGCACAGGTAGGTTCAGTGGCTTGCCGAAGGCCACACAGCTTTAGCAGGGCTGTGGCTTGAACACAGGCGCCTGGCTCCAGAGAAGCCAGGAGTGAAGACTCGGGAGGGGACCAGGGATTCCCTTCTGCAACTGCTGGGGTGAGTCTGTGTCCCTGTGCATAGCTACACTGGGACCTCAGTCAGAGGAAGCTTTGTTTTGGCATAACTAGGAAGCACTCCCTGAAATACTCTGGATTTTAAAAATACTTATTTACACTCGCCACACCTTCCGTGCTCCCACCATCAATTAAGGGGAGCGAGGGCGATGCAATAAAAATGTCCAGAACCCCGTTGCCACCTGGGAGTCCAGGACTGAGGATGGCTCGTGCGTTAAGCACCGAGAATACTCGCAGGAAATCCTGGGTCGAGCCTAAGCAGACCTGCTTTCAGATTCCACGTCCACTACTATTAGCTATGAGACGCAGTCTGTCAGTCAGGATTCTCAGGGTTGCAAGTGACAAAAACGCGGCTCAAAGAGTTGGCTGCATTATATTAACGGGGACAGACGTGCAGGGGATCCTGCTTCAGCATGGCTGCATCTAGTTACTCTCCATCCACTCACTAGCTTGGCTTCTTCTAAATTGGCTGCACTCTCTGCCAGGCCCTCTGCATATGCCCCTTTCCTGGCTGGCTCCAGCCTCACATTATCCTTAGTGTGGAGGAAGAGAGAGCTTTGCTGGCCTGAGAGCTGCAGCGAATGCCATGCCTGGGGACTGGTCATATGCCAAGTGACCACATGAGAGAATGCACTGATTAGCCGGGCCTGGGGTGGTGCTATGGGCTCAACTGTGTCCCCTCAAAATTTACATGTTGCAACTCCAACCCCCAATGTGACAGTATTAGGAAATAGGGCCTGTAGGAGAGAATTAAGGTTAAATGAGGTCATGAGGGTGAACCCTAATCCAAAAGAACTGGTGTCTATAAGAAAAGGAAGAGAGAGCGCTCCTTGAGCACACACCAAGGAGAGGCCTTGTGAAGACAGAGAGAAGGTGACCGTCCGAAGGCCAGGAGGAGAGCCCTCGCCAGACGCTGGACCCGGCCGGACCTTGATAGTGGACTTCTAGCCCCCGGAACTGCGAGAAAATCAATTTCTGCTGTTTAAGCCACCAGTCTGTGGTATCATATAGGTAGCCCCAACTGATTACGACAGCTGGTACCAACTCTGGAGCTAGGAGGGAGGCCCTGCCCGTACCGCGGGGACCACGGGAGGGGTACTCCCCAAAGGAAGTCCACGTGCTGGGCTGGAAAAGGGGGAGGGGATGTTTTGGCATGTGAAAACAGGTGGTGCATTTGGATAAGTCCCTTAACCTCACTTTCATCTCCCCAGCTACAGAATGGGGGTAATACTAACAGGGTGACCTCTTTCCCTAAGGAGGTATGGTGGCATGCTATCATCAACCACTCGAATAAGGGTGATGCTCAGGGATCAGCAAACATTGTTCGTAAACATCTCAGGCTTGCAGGCCATAAATTTCCGCTACAACCACTCGGGTTGGTTGCTACAGTCCGAGCAGCTGTATGCATTTTCTGGGGTTGCTGTGACAAAGTACCACAAACTGGTGGCTTAGAACAGGAATTTATGCTCTCACAGTTCTGAGGGCAGCTGGGTTATGCTCCCTCTGAAAGCTTCAGGGAGAATCCTTCCTGCCTCGTCCAGCTTCCGGGGACTCCAGGCACTCCTTGGCTTGTGGCTGCGTCACCTTCATCTCTGCCTCCGCCGCCACGTGGCCTTCTTCTTTGTGACCGTATCTTCTCCTTTTCTGTCTATCTCATAAGGACACCTGTCATTGGAGTCAGGGCCCACCTGGGTAATTCCCAATGATCTCGTCTAGAGACCCTTAGTTATGTCTGCAAAAACCCTTTTTCCAAGTAAGGTCACAATCACAGGTTCCAAGAGTTAGGACGTGGACAGATCTTTTGGGGGAGTCTACTGGAAAAATCTGTTTTCCCTCCTGTGTCTCCTTTACTACTTACACAAACCTCTTCACTTCTGACCCTTTAGTCAACCAAACGTGTGAAGGCTTTCCCCCCACAACAAGCAATTCTGCGACACTAGCTGCATGTTCTACAATTTAACTCAATTTTGACACTACCCGCAAGACCGCCCCCAGCCCACACAGATGCCAACCGCCACGTAGAAGGTCTCCGCGTTCCCACAACGTCTGCCTGACTTGGCTACAATTTGGAGGTTCCCATGACACCCCACTCGGGTTCGATTTACTTGCCAGAGCAGCCCGCAGGGAAACACGCGTTTACCCGTCTACAGAAGAACGTGATCAAGGATCGCGCGCTGGATGAAGAGACACAGAGGATGAGGTCTGGGACGGTCCCAAGTACAGAAGCTTCTGTCCCCGCGGAGCTGGGCGCATCGTCCTTTTGATGTGCGGATGTGTCACCCACCTGGATCCATCCTGAAGCCCTACTACTGGGATTTTTATGGTTTTTTTTAAATTTTCACGCAGGTATGGTCACTGACTAACTCCGTTTTCCTCTGGAGGAGTGTGGGGAGGCCGAGCTCAAAGTCCCAAACTTCACATCATGGCTCGGTCTTCCTGGTGACCAGCCTGCACCCTGGAGCCCACCGAGTCGCCTCCTTAGGACAAAAGTGCTCCTAGTGTTGTTATCACTTACTTGGGCGATTGCAAGGGTTTCAGGAGCTCTGCGCCGGGATCTGGGGGCAGAGACCGATCTATGTGTTTTCTGTTATCTCACAGAAGCCATGATTCACCACAATGAGTAAACGACGTGCTGTTGTTTCTGTTTTTCCTGCCCTGTACTCGGTTTCCATAGCTCATGTCCTCCAAAGAGTTCAAGGTCCAGGCCTCAGAACTTGGCACTGGGAACATCTACTCTGTGTGTCAGAGCAAATACAAACCCCACGTTTTCATTAACTTAAGACCCACCTCTGTGGGCCCTCTCCGTGTGCCAGGCACAGGGGAATGCGTGTGCAAACACGGCGCCCCGAGCTGATGGAGTTAAACGCCGCACGGTGTGAGTGGATTCAGAAAACGGCCACCGACTTGTAGACGTCTGATAATTACTTCATTAAAAACCTCCTTTAATGTTTAATATTTGACAAGGGCCACTCCCGGCGCTGTGGCAAACACATACGCACTGCCCGCCCCACATTTCTGATATCCCAGAGGTGTGTCTTATGGAGGAGGAACAGCGACGCTGATGAGAGGGAAAGAGAGGAGGTGACTCACTTCCCGCGGGAGGCCTGGGGACGGCTCACGGGAGGGCACACATGAGCAGGCTTTGCAGGATGGGAAAGGGCGGTACTTCACACCATGGCCATCACGTGCCTCCTGGACGCGCCCCTTCCTGTCTATCTCCTGAAGAGCTCAGGACAAACCCAGGGAGGTCAGTGCCATGATCAATGTCACGTCACGTGTGGAGAAAGTGAGACTGAGAGAGGGCACGTAACTCATTCCAAGTCACGTAGCTGGCAAGGCTGACTGCAGAGCTGGGCCCTTCGCTGCCATGTCACTCTCTTTCCCCTCAGGATGAGGCGTTGCAGCATGGAAGTCAGCATCTGGGGAAGGCAGGGCAGTGTACGTGCGTATCTGTCTCCTGCACCAGGTGAGCAGGGTCTCGGGAGCAGGGACTTGGCCACAGCCATCTTGGTCTCGACAGCACCCAGCTCCATGACTGGAACTGGACAGGGGTTTGTTGAATGAATGAAAGAACAAGTGAATGAATGAAAATTATACTTTCCCAGGAGAAATTCGGGGAGGCCATTCCAGGTAAAGGAAACAAGGTGTGTGAAGGCGCAGAGGTCCGAGAGTATGTGACAGTGGAGGGGAACGGGATGTGGGTCCTGTTGCAGAAGTCTGGAGATTCTGAGTGGTCGGGGGCGTTCCCCGGCCATCTATTCCAGCGTCCTCCAGCGAGGCCTCCTCTGCAGCGGGGCCTGGACAGGGGGACAGAGCTGCGCATTCCCCGGCGGGAGCTGCCCAGGATACCTGCTTTGCCAGGGCAGCTGGCAGCAGAGGCGGTGCTTCTGAAGCCCCCGCCGGGCGCTGGCTCTGCAGGCTGCTCACTGGGTGGGCAGAGGCGGCGCTGCCTGGGTGGCCCAGTCTGCTGTGTGCATGAGGAATCCTTTCTGGAAGTTCTGCTCAGCTTTCCTGCAGCTTCCCCAGTTTCTCAACCCATCTGAATCAATGACCTTAAAAATGTCTCTTAAAAATGTCCTCGCGGTTCTACTATGCTGACCATAACAAAGCACATGGCCCCGGCCGCTCAGAACACCCACACGGGTCTAGCCTCTACTCAGAGAGATGGCCCATGAACCACACTTCTGTGGATGTCACACAATATTAAGTGATGCAGATGTCTCTAAACACTTAATCTCAAGTGACTGGACAGGGCAGCCAGGAACAAGGGGGCCCGACACACAGCTTTGCCAACAATGTCACCCAATACCTAATGGTGACCAAGCTACCAAACCTATCCAAGCAACAGCGAGGGCACCGGGGAGGAGAGGCAGGAAGGAAGGAGGCACGTGCGGCGCCGTGCTGAGCTGGCCACAGCTCCGCAGCACGTGTAGCTGGCTCTCCAGTCTGAACGGGACACAGAAGGCCCGAGGAGGCGGAGGCGCAGAACAGGCAAAGGCCTTGGGGGAACAGAAACCGTGGCACGTCAGAGGAGGGGGGAAGAAGTGAGGCTCGTGAGCAGCTGATCCAGAAATGGCGGATGTCAGAGCTGATGTTGGGGTGCAAGGGCTGCTGTGTGCTCGGATGACATGCCAGGTCTGCCCGTCCAAGGGGGCAGCTGCTGCCCCGGCTCCTGGTGGATCTTACAACAATCCCTGCTGAACTCAGGGGCGGCGGCATGAGGGGGAGGCATTTTAGCCTGGGTCCCTGGAAAGCAGAGTCTCAGGGCCCGGCTCTGGCGTTGCGGGGCCAGTGCCGCCGCAGCGAGGGCAGAGGCAGAGGAGGAGGGCGCCTGCACCGTGCTGCGTCGCTGAGCTGGCCGCAGCCCTGTGGCGGACACAGCTGGCTCCACGATGGCCAGTTCCGTCTCTGGTCTCTCGTGCGCTAACGTGTGCCCACTGGGCATTAACGGCCCGCACTTCCTGGCTATGCCATCGGGCTGATGGAGAAGCCAGAGTCTCTGCAGGTCTAGCCTGGTCTGTGCACACGCTGACAGTCTCTCCCTCTCAGATGGTTCCATGAGAAGGAAGTCCTTGGTTGTGGGGGGCACTGATGGTACCCGGCTCTTTCCGATTGTGAAAATGGAGTGAGTTATCACTACGGCTGCTCTGGGTAAGAAGCAAGGCAAATAGCACCAGCCCAGGGCCAGATAGATCTGGGGTGGCCCCGAAACTGGGTCTAGTACAGAAAACCCCCTGGGGGAGGTGTCTGCTGAACTGATTCTGGAGGATGAATGGCCAGGCTAAGGAGAGAGAAAAGGGCAAACACTACAGAAGTCCCTTCGCGCATGGAATCCTGGACAAATGAACGAGCATGGCTTAGATTTCGGCAGGTCTGAAGTTAGGTCTCTCTGATGGGGAGGAGGCTGAGAGATGAGACTGGGGATCTGGTCCCAACCTCATACACCATACCATTTGGTTAGGATGCTCCTGGTTACTAGTAACGGAAGACCCCAACTCAGCTGATTTACACAGCAAGGACATGTTACAACCTCACAAACTGGAAGCTGTGGCTCCAGGCTTCCTTGATTCAATGGCTCAACCCCGCCATCGTTCCTTGATCTTCCTCTCCACCATCTAGAGACTAGTCTCCTCCCTGTTACAAGATGCCGCCACGTTCCACCATCACATCCAGACACGGAAGATGACCTGGCACCATGCTTGGAACTCTACACATACAGCGGTGGCTGTGTCCTATGGCTCTCTATTTTAGAACAAGGAAATGTTTCGCAGAAATCCCCTAGCAGACCTTTCTGCAGGTTTCTTGGCCTAGAACTGCATTATGTCTAGGCCTAAAGCGTCATGGGGTCAGGGACCCAGGCTCCTTCTACCTCCTTGCTCCTCCACGCCTACGTACCGCCCTGACATTTACAGTGCAAGATGGCATGGGAAAGAGTAAAAGGACAAAGGACAGGCATGTCACGGAGCCACACATTCCACGGCCAGAACTTAGCCGATGGTGCGATAGTAAATAAAATATATTTGGTCTTTGTCCCCATCTCTGGCACAGAGCTCCTAAAAACCCCTGGGTTTCCTAAATGATGCGAGGAGCAAGGTCTCTTGTTATGTGCACACGTAACTTTTCTCCATCGGCATCTAAGGATTGGGCTGGTTGCCAGGATAACCGATCATTAGAAGGTTAGAATTTTCAGTCCCACCTCCCAATCTCCAGGACGGAGAGGGGGCTGGAGGTCGAATCAATCACCAAGCAGCCACTTATTTAATCAGTCATGCCTGTGTGATGAAGCCTGCATAAAAACTCAAAAGGACAGGATTCGGACAGAGCTACGGTTGGAACACGTGGAGCTATGGGGAAGGCGGTGTTTGGAGGGGCATGGACGCTCCAAGCCCTTCCCCACCCTTCGCCCTCTGCTTCCCTTCCATCTGGCTGTTTCTGAGTTACGTCGTTTCATGATTAACTGGGGATCTAGTAAGTAAAACGTTTCTCCGAGTTCTGTGAGCCTCTCTAACAAGTCGATCGAACCCAAAGGGGGAGTTCACTGGCATCCTGATCTGTAGCTGCTCGGTCAGACGCAAAGCGGACAACCCGGACCTGCAATCGCCATCTGCAAGAGTAGAAGGACGAAGCAAGGGCACGACGTGGAACTGAGCGGAACTGGAGGACACCGAGCCGGTGTCCAAGAATCGCCTGGTGGTGTGGGAAAATGCCCTTCTACATGGTGGGACTGGTCCAGGAATGTGCATGGCTACATGTAATAACGGCAAGGGAGGCTGGGGAATATAATCGTTGTCCTAGACAGTAGGTATCCTGCTGAAAATAAGGGTTTTGTTACTATGGGGGAAAGAGAATAGATATCAGGGGAGGATCGTCGGTCTTCGCTGTAGCAGGCAGCCCACAGTATCTGCTCCACAGGCTGCCGCTGGATCAGTTCTGTCCTAATTGTGATTCATTATCTGTGTACGTACTAATTAAATGTATTTCTAAATATACTGTAAGCTTTTTTTCTTGTGAACAGGGACCATATCTATCCCGTACACACTCGATTACTAATTGCTGAATGACTGAATGAATGAAATAATGGATGACTAAATCTTATTGCCGAAGTCCAGCAAAATAGCCCTATGTTGATAAAGAGCTTTTCACTAGAGAATGTTCTACCCTGGTCTCCATTTTCAAAGCCACTGTTTATGTGAGAGTCATGAATAATGAAACCAGCATCAGTCACAGGCAAGCTCTGGTCTGGCAGAGATGAAGGGCTAAGGGAGCTAATGAGTCTGTAATGCAGTTTCGTGCCAATAAAACAGAGCGATATTAAATTCAAGGCCGTGAGATTTACACTGTAAACCCAACACAAGCGGAAGGAGCCCGACTCCCTACCTGCTCCAGCTCTTCCAGTCTGAGTCATTTTATGGACACAGACTTCTCACTGACATTGTCTAGTGATGTCATGGTGAGAATCCTGACAGCCATTTAATTTCTGACTGGAGGACCAACAGGGCCAGAAGAGCCTCAGAACTGAATGGAGCATAAAACCCGAATTCAGGGAGCCACTGTGAGTGTACAAAGTTAACAAATCTGATACGGGCCACCCCTCTTGTCTCTGTCCCCTGCCGTCAGCATGGAGACAGGAGCCCGCGTGTCCTGAGTGCTTACCCCTGCCCCACGCAATGCTCGCCTTGAGCACATCACATGACTTCACGCATTCAGCCCTTGCCTCACAGAACAACCTTAAAAGGTAGGTTTATTTTTATCTCCATTTTGTAGATGGAGAAACTGAGGCATAGGCACTTTGTCTCAGGTCACAGGGCAAGCAAGTAGCAGAGCTGGGATCTGAACCCACACCTCCTATGCTGATAACTTTAACAACCCCTCACACCGCCCTGAGTCAGTTGGTTCCGAAAGGGCCCTGGATAACGTTTTCTAGGGTCCGGGGGTAAAAAAAAGATCAAATTAAGACACACGAAGGGAATGTTTCCTAGCGCCCCGTTGACAGCTGAGCCTCCTCTTACGGCATAAGGATATTTCCAAGTCAGCACACAGCAGAAGACAAATGTGCTTGGTTCGAGTGGCCCTTGATCTGTCGGCACAGGGGTCTGGATTACACATCAGTCAGAGCTCACTGAGCAGTCCGCTTCCGATTGACGCATTTCACCGTCTCTAAATTTTCTGTCAAAAAACCACATACGCGTGTTGGATGCCTGTGAGCGACACGCACGCGGAGGTGTTTCGGGGTGCGGTGTATGTACTGGCCTTAGCAACTGCCTTTAAAATATATCAGAAAGCGAGACGGGTTGATGAGGGAAGAGAGGGATGGAGAAATGGAAGACGACGCGGCCGGCGAGGTGAAACACCGTGAAACAGCAACTCAGCGGTGGGCATGTGGCATCCTCTGTAGAATTCAGGTTTCTCGGCTGGTTTTGGAAAAGATGTTTTTAATAGGATGTTGAGAGGGGGAAAAAAGATACATTTGGAAATCTGTTAGGAAGTTGCAATTTCAGAAACTGATACTCTGTCTCTCGTTGGCTATCACAGTCAGATTTTTCTCATCGAGACCAAAGCTGCAACAGCAGAGCACCCAGTGACGGCGCTGGTTTGCGTTCACAGCCAAGCTGTGGGAGTGACATGGACGACGGGAGACAACAGCAAGATCGGCCCCGTAAGTACAGTGATTTAAGCGAAGAGACGCTGTCCGCACTCTTAGACGTGCTCTCCCGCACCCCAAAGCGTGTTGGTTTACGTAGCCGGATCTCAACAACTTAAATTTGCACGTGATACGGTTCTAGTTTGGTGAGCTCTGTCGTTTAAGAGTGTGCTTTGCTCTTCCATTCCGTTGGATGTTAAAAGAACTATTTTCTTCAGAGGGGAAACTGACATGAATGATAATCGTGGAAGGCGGGTGTCTGTCCTCCCGTCCTGACTTAGCAAAATGAAAAGCAGGAGGTCTTAGGCTTCCAAACCACTTCGTCTGCCATTCGCATGTGGGCGGGGCTTTGTCTGCTTTGCACCTTGTGATCTCCCCGGGGTCTGGCACCAGAGTCCCTCTATAAATATCTGTTGAAGTCGTTTCACTGGCCTGTAAAAATCTAAAGGGCTGGGGGGAAGGGGAGCCAGCACGCAGAGGCGAGGTGCGCCGACCCCGCGGTCTGACAGATGACAGGCCTGCAGCGGGGCCAAGCCCCACAGAGATGTCCTGTGATCATCTGTCTAAGGACGCAGTAGTCAAGGTGTTCCAACCAGCGAGGACAACCACCGTGTCCCGGCAGGGGCCCCCAGTGCCACACACGCTCCACACATTTCACTCAGGATGTCTTTCCCCCAAGGAGGGGAAGTACTGCTCTTTCAAAAGAGCAAGATCGAAAGCCCATGAGATCCTTGTGTTTTCACACCCAAAAAAGGACCACTTGGGATTTACAGTTCTCTGGTACAGAAAGAAGAAAACAGACTCATCAAGGAAGCACAGCAGAGACGAACCCAGAACCCCCACTGGGAAGCATATTTCCCGCACTCTGGTTGGCACAGTGGAAAATTCTGCCACCTCCTCGCCAGACCTGGCTTCCTGGCACCTGGGTCGTCCCCCAACCCACAACAGTTCACATTTCTGAGCCCTGCTACGCGGCAAGCATTGTTTTCCAAACGTGTTATCACTAGTGCTCATGGCCACTGGGAAGGTGGGTTAATGTCATCTCCCAGTTCACAGACGAGAAAACTGAAATTCAGAGGAATGACAAAGCTTGTCCAAAGCCGAACGGCCAGGAGCAGCTAGAACCGACAGTGAAAGTCAACTGCGCCCAACTCCCCCACCGGTTGCTCGCCACCACACCATGACAAGTCTCTGAACTTAACGTCAAAGCGGCAGTGCTGTCCTCGGGCCTCGCTGTCAACGAGGCCCAGAACCGAGGCCATTAATACAAGCTCCCACAGACAGCAGTCGGGCAAGAACGTTCTCGTGGGTGTCTCTTATTTCTGCTTCCTTGGCATCCGTCCTCTCGTCTGGTGATAACACCCTAATTCTTCTTGGGACCTCCCCACCAGCTCTCAGTTGTTCGATTAGGATGGCACTGGCCACACCCCCAACTCCAGGAGCAGACACATGACCTAGGCCTGTCCGTTCAAAGTATAGTATTCCCCTGCTCGCTATGCGATTCAGAGGGAGAAGGTGACCCACGTTGATCCATAAGTATCACTCAGCTTTTGCTACATAACAAATATCCCAAACCTTAAAGGCTTAAATAACAAACATTTATTATTTTTCACCATTCTGTGGTTGTGGTAGGGTGGTTCTGCTCTAGGCCAACTCAGCTGATCTCTGTGGTCTCTTGGTGACTTGCCCAGAGCTGCATGTCTAGGACGGCGTACTCAGTGTCCAGTGCTTCGCAGGCTGCTTTGTCTAAGGACAGCCGGAACTGGATGCCTTGCTCCACGTAGCTCCTCAGCCTCCAGTGGGCTGCTCCAGGCTTGCTTCTGTGGCAGCGGCACGCAAAGAAAACCAGAGCGAAGCCTGAAAAGCAGACTGAGCCTTAGGCTTGGAACTCAGCACTTTGTCTGCACAAAGCAGACAAAGCCCCGCCCACATGTGAGTGGCGGACGAAGTGGTCTGGAAGGCCTAGGACCGCCCGCTTTTCATTTTGCTAAGTCAGGACTGGAGCAGAGAAAGCCGCCTTCCATGATTATCATTAATGTCGGTTTCTCCAGAGATTTTCAGAAAAGATGCCACGAAATGTGCTAACATGCTAATTTCATGATGAGCAGGTCTGTTGGAACCCTCTGACCTGGAAAAGGCGCCTGGTTTTGAATACTGGTCACTTTTGTGGTGGTATCTAAATCTCTTCACGGGCATCCAAATCTCCACCATTTATAGTTTTCCTGTTAGGGTCAAAAAGAGAACCCCATCCCAAAACCAAACCCCGAATGTTCACAATTTGGCTATTTGTACTTCTAAGACCGCAGGAGCAACCACTTGGAAATGAAGGCGGAACCTGTGAAAATGGATGGAAATCGTCACATGGCAGAAAGAGGCGACAGCAGGAAGCGGAGACAGGAGAGAGAAAGGACAGGACGGGAGGGTCACAGTGGAAACGCCCACCTACCACTGAGTCTGTCCAGCACACACCCCCAGCGAGTTTAAGACAGACGGACGCTGGAAATGTGCCCCTGTCCCCACCTGCAGGGTGCAACTAGCATTTAAAGATGGCTATTTCCCTTCCACGTGGTGAAAAGCTCAGCCAGAGAAACTGGGTTGGCTCCAGCCCTGGGAAAAAATCGACAAGGAGTAGGGAGCTTCCGGGAGACAGCACAGCGCTGTTGTTTTCTGGGAAGTTTAAGAAATGATTTCAAGGATATCTTTGACAGTGCGTGCCTTTCACTGTCCTCGCTGACTCGGGAACCTCCCCATCCCATCACCACACTGGAAGGGATGGGAGAGCATGAACAAGTCACTCCCTCTCTCTGAAAGCGGTAGCAACTGTCATCCTTTGGAATGTCTCTGTCAACTGCGGCTTCCAAGACTCTCACTGGAGGGTGGGACCCGCCCAAGCCCATCACTGAAGTAGGTGTGATTGCCACGTCCTTGGGAGCCTGCACAACCTATACCGTGGACTTGGGCTCCGAAGCTCTCGAACCCTGGCCCCAGCCTCCCGGGGCTGGAGGGCTGGCGTGAAAGGGTGCCTATCTGCTGACGGCCACACTGCCAGGTACCTGCCCGGGCCTGAGCAGCATCTTATCTGTGGCCTGGTGCTCTGGCGTCAGCCTGACAGAATGCTGAGGTGCCTGTGTGCGCCTTTCACGTGAACACAGAAGCCCTTCGCTTTCCCTCCTTTGTCAAAGCCACACTGTGAAGAAAGGAGTGAAATGAGCTCTTTTTATAGCCCTCTCCAAAGGTCAGCTTCTCCTGTGGCTGGAAGTGGCCCGTGACACGGTGTGCGCATCAAAGGGATGGATGATCAGCCCTGCCTTCACCCAGGGCTGTGCGCAGCACATAATCTACCTCCCTTTTCTTCTGCAAAGTCACCCGGGCTTGATTTGATGTGTTTCATTTCTGACTCTGGGTGAGGGAGCACCCCCGCCAGCGCCCTATTCTGTTGGAAGCCTCGAACAACACTTCCTTCATCTGAGATGCCTAATTGGACCATACTAATATGAAGCAGGTGTTTGATCTGCACCAATAAAAACGCAAGATCCAAACTAGGCACGACCTGCTATAACCAAAGACAGGGACCAGGAGCCAGGCATCTGTGTGTGTTCAGGGATATTCTATGATTAATCCTCGCCCCACCTGTGGCTCTTGTTCACCTGTGTGGATCACCGATCACTCACTCAACATTCACTGGTTACAGCTACTGACCACCTACTCCGCCGTACTGTGTTAGGTGCTTGGAATATACTCGGAACAAAACAAAGACCTCGGCCCTCGCTGAGCTGATGTCTGAAACCTTGTACATCACACATGGGGCCACAGGATTTATTGTCCAGACTCAGACGTCTCAAGAAGGAAAATGGTTGCCACGGATAATTAAGTCAGACAACAGGCACTGACCAGGAGTGTCCTGGGCAATCCACGGGTCTGGTAGTGGACACAGCTCATCAGGAGCCTTTGGAGCACAAAGAGCAGGTGCTTTGGAGGTTGGCGGCGCTGGGCTGGAGTCTCAGCTCAACGACTTACGAACTGGGTGTCATCAACTATTCACCCCTCTTCCTGACCTTCGAGTTTCCTGGTGGTAAGGATTAAGTGAAGTAACCCATGGAAAGAACCTACCCCACACCCACATGGGATACAGTTAAGTCCTCACTTAACGTCATCAATGGGTCCTGTGGCTTTAAGCAACACTGCATAGAACAAAACCAAGTTTACCATAAGCTAATTGACATAAACAGGAGTAAGTTCCTACTGCATCTCACCGTTATAATGAAATGGTGTCGAATGAGACCTGCATGGATGTTTGTCATCCTTCAGCTCAACCGCAACACCCCGCATGCACGTGTGCACATACACACACATGCATGCATACACACATGCACACACACGCACACATGCACGCATACACATATACACGTGCATGAACATGCACGCACACATAAGCACGCACACACGCACGCATACACACACATTCACTAGATTTGGAAGCCACATTTTAACATCTAAAGCGATCTACCTGGATTTGCAAGAAATTTACGTTGGTTAAAGGGCTACAGGAAAGGCTCTATTGTAGGAAAAGGAGAATAAAATTTGTAAGAAAATCGTAATCAAGACTACACTTACTGAGAGTTTACTATCAATGCTAAGCACTTTTTATCTTGAGTTCCTTAATTCTTACAATCTCTATGAAGCAAGTTATGTTTTTCAACCCACTTTAAAGATGAGAGTAAGCCTAGATCGGGTAGTCAGCTGATGTTTTATAACGTCCAGTAAACAAATATTTTAGGTTTTGCGGGCCATAGGCATTCTCTTCCAAGTTTTCAAGTCTGCCAAAGCAGCCACAGGCATGTAAAGGAAGGGTACGGTTGAATTCCAATAAAACTTTATTTATAACAACTGGATTTGGCTCCAGGACCAGCTTGTTGACCCCTGACCTAGAGAGATATAAAATCTAGATCAAGTTCATCAGGCTCGTGGTTTAGCTGGGATTTGAGCTACACTTACACACACTGTTCTGCATCTTGGTTTACCCCCATTACAGTAAATCTTGGAAATTTTCCATATTACAACAAACAGAGCCACCAGCTTCATAATGGCTTCAGAGTAATCCTGGTGTGGCTGAATGGTAAGTTTTTAGCTGGTCCCCTCCTGGTAGGTACTGAGGTCGGTTACAATCTTTTGCTCTCATAAATAATGCTGCGGCAAATATCCTTGTATACATGTTATTTTGCACGTGAACTTTACCTTCAGAATGGCTGCTGGAGTTCCGGCCATCACATCCACATCCCAAGCTGGAGGCAACACTTGAGGGAAAGCAACAAGAGCTGGTTCCGGCTGCCTGCCCCATTCCTGAGCAGCTTTCCTCGAGTCCCACTGATGATATATCACTGGCCCAGATACAGTCAGTCCCGTGGACACACCCAGCTGCAATGTGGAGGAAGACAACACTGTCTTCATGGAGCCCAGTTTGGAGGCTGTGACATCAAGTAAGAGATGATGGTGGCCAGTACTTGAGAAGTGGCAATAGGTTCGAACTTTTGAAAACTTTCAAATAATCTCCAGCTTTGCTCAGGGCTTTGCTTAGGAATCACTATCAAAGCAAGTGGCTCCTTTACAAAGTGACTTATTCCTTCTTTCATCTCTGTTCAATCAGAATAAAAAGAAGGAAATGGAGAAGGGGGAGGAAGGGCTTCCTGCTGTTAGGCTCCTTCCGTAGAGAATGGACAAGCACCCCCATGCTCACCTTGCCCGAGACAACTGGACAGTCTGAGCACCGGCCGGGACCCCCGTGGACTGCATGCCCCAGAGAACTCCAAGGACGTGAGGTGGTCCAAGCTGTCCTGCCTCGCTGTGGCTTTCTGAAGGTTCCCTCCCCTCAGACAGGGATAAAGTCTGAAGTATAAAGGGACCCTAGGGAGGCCACTCAGCCTTAGCTGTCGCCCAGGGAGGGTGTCTTTTTCTCCCTATATGGAGATGCTCTCTCTCATCCTCCCATCTTCCCGCTACTGTAGGCCTTGTTCTGACTACGGCATTTTACAGGAAAGTTGCAGATGATTTTTTTCCGGCCCTACGTCTTGCCCCTAACAGACGCTTAACATCGTTAGCGGCACACGTCCTTATGCCTCAGGTCACATGGAAACGGGATGCTGCGCCCACACGCTCGGATCCATACCAGTGACTTTCTATTTCCTAATTTCACATACGAAAACTCCTCAGACAGCTCAAGTAGATCCGTGGTCCTCCTGAACCCTGAGTGAAGTCGCTGCAAAATGCAGTAGCTCCAGAAGGATGGGGGTGGTGATGCTGAGACAGCCCTCTCTGCCCGCCAAGGCAACGGATTCGAGAGCGGTTCGAGGCGGTAAAACTACAGATCTTAAGATTGATTCGATGTGCAGGGTGAGAATGAAGAATGAGTCAGAAGGCTGAATTCTGGCCTCCAGTTCACACAGCTGGGTAGATCTTTAAGCTCCAGTGGCTGGCACTTAATCTGGCACAGGGCAGATGCTTAATAAATGTTTGTGAATAAAATAAATAAAATAAATAAATAAACAAATAAATAAATAAATAACCAACCGACCAACCCATTTTTCCAAAACCAGTCACTTCCCTTGAGATGATTTCCTTATTTCTGTCCTAAACTTTGATTGTTTTCCTACTTATTCAGCCTGAAGCTCACCACTGACTCATCTTTCCTTCAGGTCCTATATTAATTAGTCAGGGTACTCCAGGGACACAGAACCAACAGGATGTGTATGCATAAAGACGACTCATGAGGAACTGGCTCACGTGATTATGGAGGCTCACAAGTCTCAAGATCTGTGTCACCAAGCTGGAGACGCAGGAGAGCCAACGGCGGAGCGCTAGTCTGAAAGGTAGTGACTCCAGACCCACGAGAGGACCAAAGTCCCAGCTCAGCAGCTGGGCGGGAGGAATCCCCTTCACTTTCTGGAGGGTCAGCCTCTTAGTTCTGTTCAGGCCTTCAACTGATTGACTGAGGCCCACCCGCCTCAGGGAGGGTGACCTGCTTCACTCAGTCTCCTGACGGAAATGTTCGTCCCAGCCAAAACCACCCTCCCAGGAACACCTGGAATAATGTGTGATCAAGTGTTTGGGCACCCTGTGACCCAGTCAAGTGGACACATAAAACTGACCATCACTAGTCAACTTTACGTGTCCACCTAATTAGCCAATGAGTCATCCTCTTCTTCAGGGGAGCTGCTTTCTGTGCAGTCCAGAAAGAGAGGTGCTTGAGAGGGGGTAACTGAGTGGAGTCTGATGATGGGACTTGAACCCTTAGCTATCACCCCCGAAGACCCCCTTTTCCCCCCAACCCTAGGTGATCACTAATTCACTTTCTGTCTCTATGGATTTGCCTACATGGACATTTCATGTAAATGGAATCATACAATACATGGTCTTTTGTGACCAGCTCCTATGACTTAGCATGTGTTCAGGTTCATCCATGACAACCCAGGTGCATTCATTTTACAAGTGGGTAAATTAAGGCACAGAGAGGTTAGGTAACACCTGGTAAGCGGCAGAGGGAGAATTCACACCCAGGTGTTTTGGACCATTATACCACACTGCCTCTTGGTCACTAAGAGCCCAGGTCCTTATCCAACCTCAAGGGGAGAGCTATAGCAATGGCCCTGCGGTCTCACCTCTGATCCGGTCCATCTAAAGCCACTGCCCCATTTATGTCCACTCAAGCTCTGTCTCTATCATGACCTCCTGGCCCCAGGGGACATGAGACCTTTTTACCTGCCTGACACCTATTCCCCATTCTCCTGGAAGCCAATGGGTCTCTCTACCTCCCTTTGTGGGCCCACGTGGCTTGGGTGGAGTTGTCCCCACTCCATCAGCTTCCGGAGCACCTACGTGACCAGGGTTGGCTCATGGGAGCACAATTCCCTGGGCCACAGTGATTGGTCAAGGACCAGGAATGTGACCTGATTGGAGAAAAACGAGACTAGAGATGAGGAAGGGACATGTGCCACGAATTTGAGGAAGCAAAGGTTTTGCTCTTGTTCAGAAGACAGAGGAAGAGACACTCACCCTTCTTGTGGAGACGGGCATGAGGTGACGTGCAGAAGTGCGACTGCAATTCTGCTGCCATACATGAGGGCCACTACCACTGGGGACCACCAGATCTTCCTAGGTGGTCTCCCTTCCAACTACTAACAGCCCGACCCTGCTTAGCTTCCGAGATCAGATACTGGGCTTGTTCAGGGTGGCGTGGCCATAGACCATGGATTGTGGCTCCACTGGGGCGTGAACCCAGGACCTTCTGTGTGTAAAGCAGACGAGCTAACCTAACCGCTACACTCCAGAACCATGTCCTTGGAACCCAATTTCGACACTGTGAAAAGCAGAGGGAGGAAGAGAGAGACAGAAGCCAGGTGTCTGGTTCGCTTTTCTGTATCAAACCATACCGGAGGAAAATGACTTCTGGCTTTTTCTTTAGCAGAGCTAAGAGCTTCTTGTTAGAAGGAATGGTGAGTCGTTTAACATCTCCTCTAAATGATATAAAGGAGGAGTGAGGATTTCACATCCTAAAATTCTTTTAAGCACTTAGAATAATATGCTCCCTTAAAGGAGCCAAAGAACCGAGATAATTAATCTTTCAATGCCCACGTCGTCTCATTTAAACACACACACATGCACAGCACATCAGCAAGTGAGGGCAAAAGGTGGCATCGCCACGCGATATTTTATTGTTTCAATAAAGCCACCTGGAAAAACACAACATAAAGGCTGCTCCCCTCAGCGGAATGGGGAGCATGGCCGCCACCACTGTTTCCACCAGATGAAGACACTCAGGTCTGGAACGTGTTTCCAGCAGCTACTACACCAAATGGGCTGGAGAAATTCGGAACAAGTCACGTCTGAGCAGAAGACAGTGCAGGAAACGTGGGACAGAATGGAAACCCCGAGTCAGCCCGGGAAGGAGGATGTAAAGCTGGGAAGGGCATCTATCTGTGGCCAGACTGAAAAGGAAGCCCTTGTGGAATGAAGCCACCGAGCCTCAGCCAGGACCGCACACCGAGCCCCTGTGTGAGTTTTTAAACTACATGCAGCCTTCGGGCCCAGTCCCACAGCGTCTGCTTCAGTGGACTGTGGGAGCAGGAGCATCTGTAATTTTTTTTTTTAATCTCAAAAGTTTATTCTGATGTGCACGCCTAGTTAACACTTCTAGGATTAAGCATTAGGAAATTCTGTTTAACTGGAAATGTTACAGGTTTTAAAAAAGAAAAGGAAAGAAGTATATGAAGACAAATTCTCAAAAAACAAAACACAAACCCCCCCCCCCCAACACAGCAGCAATAAATAAAAAACATTATGAGGGAGAAGGGTTGAGACATGGTTATGACCGTGATGTTCAACAGGCTCATGCTGGGTTTGGGGTACAGATGGACAAGAGGACTGAAAGATCACAAAGTTGACCCCCCTTCCTCACCCCATACTTTCGTCCAGAAGTTTCTAGGAGTGTTCATATCGAGATCAGATCACCTGTCATTACTTGTTTTGATTCATTTTCTTCCATATTATGAGCCCACATAATTTTCTTTTTTAGCTTAGATTCATTTAGCAAAGAATAGCTCAGGGCCTGCTAAGCTCCAGGGGCTGGGGACAGCCCTTGGCTTTGAGAAGCTCGCTGCCAGGTTGGAGAGATGGTATAGGAAAGCAGAAACCATGAGTGACAGAATGCAATACCAAGGCAGGACGCTGGGGTATGCAGGGGTAGGACAGGGTGCGGGATGACATCATCTGACAGATGAAGTTTGAAAGGGCCAGGAGCCTTCATCAGAAGGGCAGAGCATCTGAGAAAGGTGTGCGTCAGGTGGGCCCAGGGAGCGCTGGCTTTTCCATGTGGTACCCCTAGACAGCGACTAATCAGCCTCCTCTGTGTTTTCTTCCCTTTTCTGAAAGAAAAAATGCCCCCTCCCTGATAAGGATGGCCCAGGAGAGGACGCAACAGCCAGCCGAGCCCTCTGCATCTTGCCATGTGCGAAACTCACATTCCACTCCCGTCCAAGGGCAGAGAGCAGGAGGTGGAATTACTGGAGCCGGATTATCACAACACAGAGCACTCTCCCGGCCTTGCTCGCCAGGCGTTGTCCCTATGACACTGTAAATGACTAGCATGTCTGCAGGACTCCGGACTCTGGGGCGAGGGCGCCCTCTGGTGGCCACAGGCAGCCCCAGGAAGCCCGCAACCTTCCTTGCCCTTGGTGCGCTCAGCGCGCACCTTCCTACAGGGTCCAGGACCAAAGGACCCCTGCAGGGCTGCCATTTCCCAAGGCGAGAGTGGGAGGAAGCACCTACCAAAGGTGAAAGCGGCCTATTAAACCCTGGAAAATGGTATTCAACAGAAAAGGGCTTTGAGCTGAGGCAGGGCCAGAAAAAGGCGGTTTTGAGGAAAGGTTTCCTTCCTCCTTCTTTTGGGAAAGGTCATGTCTTCCTCCTCAAACCACAAGATCTTAAAGAAACCCTTAAAGGGGCCCTGGGTGGGAGCCCAGAGGTTTTGACACATTCTCAAGGAGGTACAGTATCTCCCAAAGGGCTGAGAACCCCAAGGGGTCCCTTCTGAAATTCTACAGAAACTATGTTCAAAGGTGGCCCCCAGGAAGCATTAGAGGTCCCCAAAGGCTGTTAATGACCCAAGCATCCGCTGACAAGGGCACGGAGGAAGTAAGAAGTGGCCGCGTCTCAGTGGTTAAGTTCGAGGCGCTGCAGTGCCTGGCAGATTCTGTACAGGGGGGAGGAGGGCCCGTGGTCGTGGGGTGGTCCTGAGTTTCAGGGTGCAGCAGTTAGAATCTACACCCAGCGGGGTGGGAGCTGACACCGCGTGGCTGTGGCTCTACTGTAAAATGAGAGAGTTCTACAGCCGATGAGGAGGATGAGGTGGATCGATGCTTATCGACTTGGAAAGATGGCCACACGGGTCACTGAGTGAACAAGGCACGCTGCAGCCCGAGATGCACAGCATCATTCCGTGTAGGGAACAACACAAACCCAAACGAGTACGTGTTCTGGATAAAAGATTCTTCAAGAGTCTGGGAAGGTACACAATGAATTAGTAATAGCGGTTACTTCTTAGGAATAAGTTTGGAAGGGGTGTTTTTTCTTTTCTTTTTTATATGCAATTTGTATTGTTTGATTTTGAGGCAAGCATTACTTTTGGAAGGGAAAAAAGAAAAACAAATGTAGTGTCTTATGTAGCAGATAGCTAACTATATCACAAACTAAGGCAACAGGTCGGTTTCCTGGTAATCAACAAGCAGTCTACAGGGAGACTTATCTGTGATTATAAATATCCTTCAGCACTGTCGGACTAGTTCACCTCGTGGATGCATTTTTACAAAAAAAAAAGTTTTAACTTTTTAAAGCAGGGCAATTTAATTTTGTATTTAGTCTAAGAAAAATGTATTGAGTTTCAGGCACTGAAGACATGGAAATGACCAAGACAGTCTCCTCCTTCCAGGAGTTCATAGGCTAGTTCAGTGCTCCTCAAAGTTCACTTCCAAACCACCTGGAAGTGTTGCGTGATTGTTATCTATTGCTGCACAACAAATCAGCCCAAATTGCAGCTGAAAACCACAAACATTTATTATCTAACACGGTCGCTTGAGAGGCAGGAATTCAGGAGTCATTTAGCTGGTGGTCTGGCTCTGGGTCTCTCCTGACATCGCAGTCAAGATCTTGGCTGCCGTCATCTGAAGGCCTGACTGGGGCCGAGGGATTCACTTCCACGATGTGGCACAAACATGGCTGTTGGCACGGGGCCTCGGTTCTCGGCCGTGTTACCCTCACAGATTAACTGCTGGAATGTCCTCACAACGTGGCGGCTGGCTCCCCGCTCAGGTGAGGGGTGATGGAGAGAAAGGTGGAAGCTGCAACGTCTTTTATGACCTAGCAGCCTTGGCGGTCACACTCCATCATGTCCACGACCTTGTTTGTTAGAAACGAGTCGTTAAGTACAGCCCGCACTCACGGCAAGGAGCATGAGGTTCCTCTGAACAGAGGGGCATCGAGGAATTTGTGGACATACTGTAAAACCACATCTTGCTAAGATGCATGTTCTGACTTAGCAGGTCTGAGGAGGAGTCCAAAGTTCTGCATTTCCAACGCGCTCCCAGGGGATACCACTGCTGTTGGTCCACGGACCACACTTGGAGTAGAGAGGGAATCAAACACATGCAAAGAACGATTGCTCGGATCACGTCTTTGGAACTACTGCTTGCAAGAAAAACATCCTCTGTCATCATGGCATCATCTTTGGATGGTGTCCAATTTTAAAATCACATTTCCCCTGAAAGGTCAGAGCAGTAAAGCAAGGGAAAGACAAGATCGCCTTGTTAATAAACGAGGACAAGCTGTAATGAAATAAAAAACAATCAGAGGGGGATTCGGAAAATCTCTCTGGCCTTGTTCTGGAAGCTCTCAGAAGGATAAGACATCAGCCATCCGTTCTGAAGGGGATGCTAAACAGACAGCAGCAAAGCTGGCTTTTAATACGGACTGCACCAAGTGTCTTTATGTGCCCAAGACTCTTGACTGCTTAAAATGAGCTTTGGGATGAGAAGGCAACAAACAGCCCCAGCATCTTAGATGACCGAGGATTCTACGGGCTCTGTGGGCTTGAAGGGTTGTACGTTAAACAGTGTCTCCCCATTCAACGGCTGGATTGAAATTTGCTTTCGAATATCATATGCAACTCTAAGGCCTGTATTGTTTCATTGCTATGATTTACACACCATAAAATGTATCACTTTAAAGCGTAGGATTTGGTGGTTTTTAGTGTATTCCCACAGTTGTGCGACTCTCACTATCATCTAATTCTAGAATGTTCATCACCCCAAAAAGAAACTCCATATGCATTAGCAGCTGCTTCCCAGTCTTCCCATCTCCCACAGCCCTAGGCAACCACATCTATCTGCCGTCTCTATGGATTTGCCTGTTCTGGAGATCTCATCCACATGGAGTCATACAATATGTGGCCTTGTGTCTGGCTCCCTTCACTTAGCATAATTATTTTTATTACTGCGGCAAAATACACAAAATACAAAATTTACCATTTTAGCCATTTTTATGTGTAGAGTTTAGTAACGTTAAGGGCATTGTTGTGCACCCATCACCACCACCCATCTCTAGAACTATTTCCATGTTTCCACACAAAAACACTGCACCCAAGCGTCACATTTTGAAGGTTCATCACTCTTATCCTGCATATCAGTACTTTGTTCTTTTTATGGCTGACTCTTACTCCATTGTAGAGACATAACACATTTTGCTCATCCATTCATCAGCTAATAAATGGGCTATTATGCATAATGCTGCCATGAATATTCATATACAAGCATTTGTTTGAACGTACTGTTTTTACTCCTATTGGGTTGATATCTAGGAGATGGGTTACTGTTTCATATGGTTAATGCTACGTTTAACTGTCTGAGGAACTGCCATCCTGTTTTCCAAGTGGCCTGCAACGTTTCACAATCCTCCAGTGGTGTATAAGAATTCTGATCTCTCCACATCCTCTGCAAAACTTTTTTTTTTTTTTGATTTATTGTCTTTTCAATTATAGCCACCCTACTGGGTGTGAAGTGGTTTCTCATTGTGGTTTTCTCTAATGACTAATGATGTTGAGCATCGTTTTGAATGCTTATTGGCCATTTGTACATCTTCTTTGGTGACCTGTCTATTCAAATCCTTTGCCTCTTTTTAACTGGCAAAATATTTATCTTATTGCTGAGTTGTAAGCATTCTTTACATATTGTAGATTCAAATCTCTTATCAGATATATGATTTGTAAATATTTTCTCCCATTCTGTGAGCTGTCTTTTTACTTTTGTGATCGTGTTCTTCAAAGTACAAATTTATCTATTTTTTTCTTTTGTTGCATGTGCTTCTGGTATCGTATCTAAGAAACCGATGCTTAATCCACGGTCACATAAATGTACCCGCTTTCTTCTAAAAGCTTTAGTTTTAGCGTTAACACTTTTAGTCCATTTCGAGTGAATTTTGTGTAAGCTGGAAGTAGGGTCCACACTCATTCCTTGTATGTGAATATCCAGCCTGCATTTTTTTGTTTTTTAAATCATCAGCAAGAAGCACAGAGAATGGCCTTACTTTGGTTCCTGAAGCAGCTTTTCTGTTTTCTCCCAGTTGGAAGATTGAGTTTTAGAGCAAAATAATTTGTATAGCCAGGGGCCCAGGGGCCCAGCCCAGCTTGGTAGCATCCTTACAATAAGTGTCCACTGAACTATGCTGAGAAGCACACAGGGGTCATCTCGAATTACCATATGTGAAAATGACTTTTAACAAGGAAGCACCATCTCTTCATTCATTCATTCCCATCAATAACTATTTATTGAGCACCTGTTACGTGTCAGTGATTTAAACAAAGATTCCTGCCCTACGGAGCTTACATTCTTACAGACAAGAAACATAACAAGTGCATCACATACACGCCAGACCGTGCTGCGTGCTACGGCGGGGCAAAGGCGCAGCGCCAAGGGGGCGAGGCACGCGGCAGGGCTTGTGATTTCAAAGATGTGGTCAGCGCGGCCTCTTTTAAAAGGTGCATCTGGGCAAGGAGTTGGTGAGGGATCTGACCACGCGGACATCTGGGAAGGCACATTCCAGGTGGGGGGACAGCCACTGCACAGGCCACAGGCAGGAAGGAGCATGCCGGGCATTTCTAAGGACCAGCAGGCCCATGTGGCTGGAGCAGAGTGAGGAAGCGGGAATGAGGTCAGAGAGGACCGGAGTGATCACACGGGGTCTCTGTAAACCATTTTAGGGACTGTGACTTTCAGTCGGAGAGAACTGGGAAAAGACACTGGGAGGTTCTCAGCTGATGAGTCACGTGTTCTGAGGATCACTCTGGACTGTGGGAGGATGAGTGTAAGGCAGGAAGAATAGTTAGGAGGCTCCTAACATAATCCAGGTGAGAGGTGGGGGGCTGGGCAGCAGGGAAAGCGGTAAAAGGATGTGGTAGAGCCACAGGATGGCCTGGTCGCATGGATGGGAGTGCAGCAGAGGCAGGTGTCAAAGAGGATTCCAGAGATTCTGGCCTGAGAACCGGAAGGATGCAGCTGCCTTTAGCTGTGATGGGGAAGCAGGCCTAGGGGGAAGGGGAGGCAGGTTCAGCCTGGGCAGGGGCAGCTGGAAATGCCCTTCGACTTCCAAGTGGTCGCGGTGGAAGTGGGATATTTGAAAATGAACAATCTGGGGTGGAGATGCACATGTGACGGGATCGCCACAAGATGGAATGAGACACCAAGAAAAGGATGCGGGACACACAGGGTCAAGGACCGCAGCCTGGGACACCTGGCATCGGGACACCCAGAGCAGAGGGAGAACGGCCTTGCAGGAGGCTTTCATCGTTTCGCAGCTGCTTACAAACTCGCGGGTCCCTCCCTCCCCGTCTCCCTTCTCCCCGCTTCCTGCTTCTTCCTCCTCCTTCCTTCCTTCTCATCTTCTTTTAAATGGGCACCTACAACATACCAGGGACTGGAAAAGATATTTTGCCCTCAAGAAACTCATGGTCTCATACGGAAAAGACAGAAAACGCACATGGGCGCGATAACGTAGACATGAGGCGGTAACTGCGTAAGAACTTGGCTCTTCAGTTGCTAACCACGACGCTAGACTTGTAGCGCGACACACGCCTGTTAGTCACCTGGCGGAAGAGAGTCTGGACCCTCATACTGTCTTTGACCTTTCTCCCCCATGTTTAATTTACTGCAACTATTATGAGAAGACTGATTTATTTGATCGCATAAGACTAAATTCACTCTTGCTTTAGGAAAGGAGAGAAGTAACCCGAACTATCCTGGCGCCCACTGTCCTTCAGAACCGAACTCCCCGAGGCAAGTCACGCCCCGTCACACGGTGCTGATCGAGCCCAGGGTGCTGATGGCAGGCAACGCCTGAGGATGTGGTTCTTCACCAAAAGAAGGGTTCAGTCTGGGCCGGGGGCTCCCAGTCCTGACTCACACTGGGACCACCGGGGAGCTGGAAACCACTCCGATCCTGGGCCCTACCAGAAATAACTCAGAATGTCTGGTTGACAATCTGACATTTGTTAAAAAGCTCCTCGGGACATCCTACTGTGCAGCCAGAGAGGAGGACCACTGACCGAGCTTTTTCATAAATGATTTAAAACTTTGCAAATCATAAAAGATTTCAATAAAATATGAAAATTTGGGTCCGTTTCTGTCCATTCTTTTGGTAAAAGATCTTCAGGAATGATTATAATGCAACTTTGCAAATAATCCACAACTCAGCCTATTCTCTGATGGAAGGAACCCACCCTCAATCTACGATTCAAAACAGAAACGATGGCAGTCTGCCACTTACCTGACGAACTTGACCATCCTGCTGTGTCCATAACAAACACTCTGATGCTTTAAATTACCTTTTGTTACCAGTAAACTCAAATTTTTTCTCTTAGATTCCTGTTACTTTCATGATTCATTCTTGGTATTTTAAGAAAAATTTAGCTATGGAACAAACAAAGACCAGCTTCGTTTGCTGTAATTTGCATGCATCTGGAACTGTCAGCCTTACAGCACACAGCAACGCAGGAAAAAATCAACACTAGAGAGTCTTATTTAAAAAACTCTCGCAGCTTATTAACAAAATTCACATAATGATATATTCACATAACTGCAAAACCAGCCTAAATTGGCCTTGTCCTGTTTCTAACGAGATACTGAGTTGCTTTTTAGAGGTAACAAGGTGGCAGATCATGCAGTCGGACAGTTGGACATGAGTACTAGGGAATGAATTCACTCTGCGATGACCTTTCAATGTCGCTGGGTCAAAACCCACCACGGAATACATACTAAACCCCCGCCCTGGAATTCAAACATGCGACGCATGAAAAGCCGTGATCCCCAAGAGCCTGCAAACCCGGCTCTCACGCTGCTGACCCAACGGAACTACAGAATATGCACAACGTCCCCTACTTCCTCCTTTAAACAGAGCCCAAAACCCCCTGGTCGGGGAGGCGATCTGAGCCGCGCCTCCGCCCCAGCGCCGGTGGACCTCGCGGGAAGCCTTCCCTTTTCTCGAAAGCCAATGTCCCCGCGCCGCTTCTGCGCGTGCTGTGCAGCGAGCCTTTGTTCAGTGATGGTAACTGGCTATTTCGTGTCCCGCCAATGTCACTCGTGAAATTACTGTCATCTTTTATAGACAGGGAAAAGTGGACATACCTTAAAATCTTTCTGATAGATATATGGCCGCTCTGCACCCCGCCTGGATAACCGTCTTCAAAACGGCGTATGCCGGAGCCTGTCAGAGACAACAATGGTAAGCAGAGCGATGCGACACACCCTGCGTTCGCTTCTAGCTGTGAGCTGCGGGCCTCGCGTGGCATGGCTGGGACTTCTCTGGATAGCAAGTAAGATCTAAGAAGCAATTCGTTTTAGTTTGGGGAAAAACAGAGTCACCTGGTTTCTCACGGGCATGGGAACGAAGCTGCTAGGAACAAAGATAAAGGAGGAAGCGAGAAACCAGACGCCCAGCTCAGGGCAGCGCCTTTGCTCGCTCTTTGTCACGGCGGTGTACTGGGTTTCTTTCTTTGGCGGTCACTCTGAAATCTATTTTCCTGGGAAAGGAAACCTTCCTGCCCCTCCACCTTCCACGGAAGGTGCCCAAAGCACCATAAGCCAATAGTAAGGGCGGGTCCTCACCAGTTCTGCGTCATGTTCAAGGCCTATGTCATGGTGCTCGAGCTCTTCATCCCGAAATTTCTTAATCACCTGGTTAAAGAAACCAAAGCAAGTCAGCCTGCCAACTCTCCTGCTGTTCCATCTTATTTTGGAGGCTAAAGTCTTATATTAGTATCTAAGACAGGGCTTGGCAAACTTTTCCTATAAAGGGCCAGAGTCGATTCTTTAAGTTTCACACACTGTATGGTCCCCATCACAACTACTCAACTCTGCCATGGTAGAGGGGACAGCAGCCAGGGACATATTGATGAATCAGTATGACTGTGCTCCAACAAAACATTTTTTACAGAAAAGGTAGTCGGCCACAAGCCATAGTTTACCAACCCTTGATTTAGGCTTAAAAAAAAAAAAAATTAAACAGATCCTTTACCCACTGTGGGAAGTTATCTGAGAGTACCCCTTAGTTCATTTCATCTGTAGGATCTGTGCCCACAGCATTGCTCAGGGTCTGCCAATAATCCGGGAGTGGAGAGAATACAGGCCTGAGGTCAGGAGACACAGGTTCTAGCCCCAGCTCTGCCTGAGCACGCGACCAGGGCCCATGGCCTCAGCTCTCTGCGCCCCAGTCTGCTTGCCTTTAAAATGAGGCGCTGACCTACATCCCCACGGTCGCATCATTCCCTAACATCCTAAGTTCCTTCTTACCCACTGCGCATGTGCCCCTTCCCCTTTTCCAGCCCCCTCCTGGAGCAGAGTCAAATACCTGCAGAAGCTCCTCATATTTTTCAGGATCCTCCATCAGCGTCCTGATCTGGTTGTTGTAGTGATGCGCTATGGACTCTTCCACAGCCACAGTGCAGGCCATCGCTCCCTCCTTCCCCAGCAGGGCGGTCCCCGCGCCTGCAATGGTCAAATCCAGAGCGGTAAAGGATGGGATGATACCGCCGGCAGGGAGAGCATGTCAGGTCGGCCTGTCGGCCTGGGCACCATGAGCTCTGGGCCGGATAATTCCTTGCTGTGGGGGCTGCCCTGTGCATTGTGGGATGTTTGGCAGCGTGCCTGGCCTCTACCTACGAGCTGCTGGTAGCATCCCCAGGTGTGACACCAAAAATGTCTCTAGATGTTGCCAGGTGTCCTCAGGAGCAACCTGAAAACCGTGCTGATAACCATGGTTTTAGAAGGGATCAGGTCACAGTATTAAATAGAATCAAACAGTAAAAATGCTATTCTCTTTTCAATGCTCTTCCTAATCTGATTACGGCAAGGAGATATTCAACATTTGGGGTGAGTATGACCTTGATGCTTCTATGCCATTTACTCTCCTCTCTTTTTAAGAGTGAGCAGATCTCAGGTTTAGAGCCTTGTCAGAGAACATGATCTGGCCACAGTTGAATTACTCAAGCTTTCTTCCCCCCTCTGTTGTATTTATTTTTTACTGTACCTTCTATTTATGAAACTAATTTTAAGATTCTATCTTAAATCAATTTAAGCAAAAAAAAAAAAAGTCAATTTAACTTTAGAAAAATATTAAGTAAATTTAAAAAAGATTGTAGGAGGAGCAATTGTGAAGTGGTACTTAAATGATGTGATCACCCCGGACCCCTTGTGCCCATAAGCCCTTCCGGACAGACACGCACCCAGTGCAAACCCCACCACGTTCCAAAAGGGCATCAGCACCGTCGGCCGGACCCTGAACGTAACCATCAATTCGTCGAACTTCTTCAAGTGGTCCTTTTCTTGATCCCACATTTTCTGCAAACATAATAAAGACACGTAAGCGTTCTCTACGGGCTACCTGCTATGTCCCAGGAAGCTACGTGCCCTGTCCATGAACCACGGTCCCAGCATCGGCCCCTCAGACCCACTGCGTGCCTATTTAAGGACGGGTCCATACCCGTGAGAAATGAGTTGGTTAGCTCATTTCAAAATTAGGAGCACAGAATATTAGCTATTGTGTAATTTCCTTCCAGACTGCTAGCACATAAATATCGCTTACATCAAAGGAGAAAAGGCGGATGATGATAACAGCTAACACTTAGCACTTCCAGTGCCAGGCGCTGTCAAACAGCTTTGTTGAGGCAGCTTACTTAAGCTGCACAACTCTTATTATCCCCATTACACAGATGAAGAAAGTGAGGCACAGAGAGGTTAAGTAACTTGCCCAAGGACTCACAGCAGGCAATTTAACTTGCGCTGTGTCCATTACACACCAGGCATAGTATTAGCTGTTCCACACCAGTTCACTTATTCCTCACCATAACCCAATGAGGTAGGTGTCAGCCCATTATGCAGATATAGAAATGGAGACCAAGAGGTCACGTGACTTCCCCAAGGTCACACAGGTAGGAGGTCTGTATGACTGAGCCCAGGCCCTTCCCTCTGCATCACAGTATAAAGTATGTCCACTGCGCTCCACTGGGGCCAGGGCCACAACCTGTTGGCAACTGGTACTTTCACCTAAAAAGAGGTGATTCTCAACCTCTTTTTCATTGTTACCCGCCCCATGAAATTTTAATACTATAGATAATACTGTGTATCTGTTTATGTACAAGATGTCTATCTGTGGTCTGTACATAAAAAGAATATGCTTTTCACTCCCCCCTCCCCAGTATCCGATTTTTACCCTCTTGCGGACAACGGCATGTCCCCTGAGAATGTGCGACCTAATGTGATTCATTACTTGAAGGCCTGTGGCTCCTCCCCGACCCCTTCCCCGGAGTCAGTAGCCCGGGCTGAGACAGAAAGCAGCACCCACCTGAATGACGGGCCCAACACTTGACCGACCCAGGACGGCCATCTGCCCTGCGTAGATGCGGTTCGCTCCGTATTCACCTGCGTGATCCACCCGGAGTATTCGACCCACTGCCGCCCGACTGACGCTGTCTAAGATCATTCCTGAGCTGCGAAACCGGACACCGATTCTTCTTCCATAAGCTGCAATGCAAGTGTTTATTCATTACTTTCAGGGAAATTGAGATGTTTCCGTTTTACAGACAGAAGAAGGGGGCATCTCAGAACAAAGGTCACAGATGAGTTCCTAGCAGGTTGGTATGCCCATAAGTGTATTCTGTTTAATCTGCAGTGTGGTTTTTTTTTTGTTTGTTTAATGAGTGAATTAGTTCCCAATGCTTAGAAGATTTTGGCTAACGATCTGGATTCTGGCTTCACTTGAAGTGTATCTGGACACCCTGAGCCTGTCTTCTCCCCAGGCAGTTACTGTGGCCGCTGTGTCCAGATGGGCGTGGTTCTCCTGTTCACCCCTCCTGGCCCACCTTGTTCCCAACTCTGACTGCACAGAATCTCTTAGGGACCTTCAAAACCACAGATGCTCCTCCCCAGTCGATTTCTGGGAGAGCAGCATTGGTATTTTTAAAAAGCCCTGTGCATGAATCTTCTCTCCGGCCAAGGCTGAGGACCACAGATATGCTCTCTTAAAACACCTGTGCCCATGGGCATCTGATATTGAGAACTGAGCCTCAGAACTTAGGGTTCATCTCATTATGGTACATAACCAATTCAGCTGAACAACTCTTGCCTTCAAAATGTAAATTCTTCAGGACATCTCTAAAAACCACATAATAGTAACACCTTGACTGTATTCTCTGAACCTTGTATGAGGGCATCCCAAGTTTTTTTCTTAAGAGAAGGGTTCTGTAATGTGTTTAAGTGTGCAAGGTGTTATCACTCCATTTTGCAGATGCAGAAGTGGAGAGCCAGAGAAACCATTTAGTTTGCAATGTGAACTTTGAAATGTATTGGTATCATCTTGAGATGTGTTCCAAGGCTCTCATATATGACTACTATGTCTCCAAAAGATATTTCTTTTTCATTTAGGCTAACTTTAATACCTAGGAAAATGTGTGGAAATTTTTATTTTGGGTACATCTGTACTTTTTTCATTAAAAAAGCCTGGGTGCTTTGGTCATATGGTGATGGGGTAGGCCTGGTGGAATTTGGGGTGGCTCTGCATTGGAAATTTTGGCCACATGGAATTTTAAAAGCCTCACTCTAAGCAAAGGAGTATGGACGTAGGGATCTGGAGCATGGTGACCTTGTTTTGACCAATTCTTCTGCATGACCTACTCCACCTCACTGAGTACATTTGACTCAAGAAACTGCACAGAGCCCAGGAACTGGACACCGAGTACTGGATGGAGTCCGAGTTCTGCCAAGTATAATGTACCACTTAGTTCTGTGCCTTCAGACAATGGGTCACCGTGGTCCGTGGCCACGTGGAGAACAATTTGAGATGTTTGGTAAAGTCAAGCTAGGCTGTCACAGGTTTTTGCCTCCAAGGACTGCTGCTGCCATCAATCTGACCTCCTTGCACAAAGGTGGGGCCCAGAAATTGAAATTGAAAATGATGAGCTGGCTCTTATTTCTCTAAACAATCTTGTTTGCTTGTTCTCTCATTTGTTACTCCCCACAAAAATATGTTTATGGAAAAAGACTTTAAAGACAATCCAGTACTCATCTCTTAAAATCCATTTACTGAAAAATAGCAAGGGGCTGAGTACACAGGCTGAGTTCAAACACACAGCTGACTTTTGATGGGTAGAATTCTATTTATAATAAAAACATACTAGGCTGTTTCCTAGCACTGCAATGCCTTTTCAGATTCAGGCACTTAATAAACAATTTGGTGCGGGGGGAGGGGATGCGAAGGATTAGGTATCATATTTGTCATTTCTATCTTTTCACACTCTCTGCAAGGTGCCTTTAATTAAAGGATGGCTGGACCACAGGAAAGGCACAGAGCTAATCAGAAAATACATGTTTTGTCTCAAACACTAACCCTGGACAAACCAAACTTGCCATTTCCTACATAAGAGATTGGTAATAATCCATTTTTTTTCCTTTTCAAGAGAAAATATACCAAAAAAAAAACAACAAACCTTTTTATTGAGTTATATAGACAAATGACATAGGAATCAAAGCAACTTTACAAATGAAAAAGATGATTCCTATTCTGTTATGTTCATTGGCTCAACAAAAGAGCATTAAAATTCATGTTTAACAATCCTGAGTTCGGCCTGCAGTGTCACACAGTCTAAAATAAAATTGAGAAAAAATAACTTGAGGCCCAGTGCTAGAAGCTCTCGAATGCATCACTTCACACTCATGTTTTCCCAAAGTGTGAAACACAGACTAGTAGTGATACCTAGAAGATTTTAAGTGGTACATAGGAAGATCTTGCGTGGCTTGCAGGTGTTACAAAACACCCATGTATAAAGTTATCCTCTTTTAATTCTCTTCCAATCCTTTCATCTCATCAAGGAGACTGCCTCAGTTTGCAGCTGACATTATGTGAAGACCTGCCTAACACTTGCTAATCTCTTTTCAACAGAAAGAAATATGATCTTAGGCTTGGTAGGCAGCAATATCTAATACAGTTTAATAACTCAGTGTTTTCAGCATATGTATTGTTTACGGTTACTCTATTTGGGGCAGGCGATACTGCTCTTCTGTTTACCATCAGGGTTTAATTTCCCTGAATTATTTACCTTAAAAATGTGACGTGTTATAGAAAAAAACATATTTAATACTCAGAAGTACAAGTAGTGTTGCTATAAGGCAGAGTCCTGAAGACGGCACACAAACGATTTAACTTTGCAAAACGACCTCACAATTTTCTGAGGCAGCTCAGATGAAACAAAGAAGGAGCCCAAGTCCTCCTACTGCAGATTTGATGTTCTTTCCACTGCTGTGGTGCTTCTCGCACTTTCTAGTGCATAGGGATCATTCCAAGAGCTTGTTAAAATACTACAGATACGGCGATCCAGTATGTCAGGGGAGTGACCTGAGGATCTGCATTTCTAACAAGCTAGGGGTCAGGAATGGCGGGAAGCAGATGCTGCTGGTCGAATGGCTACACTTTGCTTGGCAAGGCCCTGAGGGATGGCATTGATGACACACCCCTGAGACACTGAACTTTCCAAGTCGCCAACTGTCCTCAGCCCGGAACGCCGACCACACACTGCAGTGACCTCACGGCACAGGTGTGCAGTTCCCCAACGCGCCAACCCTGTGCGGCCGCCCCAGAGCGTCACTGCGGAAAACCACCCGCGTCTCAGACGCATCGCACCCCGCCGCCGGCGCCCCTGGGTTTCAAGCCACAAGTCGCGCTCCGTCGCAGCCCTGTGACGTATTTAACGCGTCCCCCGTGACCTCTCCGGTCCAAACCCGTGGCGAAACTTCCCTGACTAGCCGGCCCAGCGCACGGTGGCGGCCGCGCTCCCCCTTTACCTGAAAGCGTCCGGGGGCCGCCGCGGGTGCGCACCGGCCACAGGGAGCGGGACGCCACCGCTCCGGCGCAGCTCATTGCCGCGACAACAGAGCAACCACGCTCGTGAGAGAAGCGGGCCAAGCCTGCCCTTGCGGCTGACTGATGACGCACAACTCACGTAAGGAGAGCGCTACCCGCATTTGCATTGGCGGAAACGTCCCGACCCCTGCTTCCATTCGATTGGTTGGAAACAGCGAATGCAAAGATTCTATTGGATGCGGTCGCTATCAATCACTCAGAAGTTCGACAGCGGTGAACGACTCTTGAGTTGCCATGGAGATGAGGATGCTAACTTGTTCTTTCAAAGATCCCGACAAGGTAGATTTCCTCACCTAAATTCCTGGGAAAGAGGATTATGAGGAAATTATTTATTGGCACAACCACCTTCTGCTTTAGCAACGTGGAAGATTTTTTCTCTATTTGTATCCCACATCCACTTTAAAATAGTAGAAATTACATGCTGAAATTAAGTTTACCACGTGACCAATAGTGTTATCTCCAGGCATTGGGCTGACAGATGACTTAAAATTCCTTCCTAGTTGTTTTCTGTGTTTAGGTTTTCTACGGAAAATGTGTATTTTTTTTCTGTCCATTTCAACTGTTGCTGTGTGCTTATATTGGTGCAAATTGGTTTCTTGGGGATGGTGTGAGGAGATTTAGCAACATCCATCATACTTTTAAAAGTGCATAACCAATGTGTCAATGTAGGTTTATCACTTGTAACAAATGTACCACTCTGGTAGGGATGTTGATAAAGAGGGAAGGGCTGTGTATATGTGGGGTAGGGGTTATAGGAAATCCTTGTACCTTCCTCTCAATTTTGCTTTGAATCTAAAACTGCTCTAAAAATGAAGTGTTAAGGAAAATTTTTTTGTTAGAAATGTTTTAAAAATGCATATCCGCTGATATAGCAATCCTACTTCTAGGGATGTATCCAATGGAAATAATTTTTCAAATGCGTAAAGTGTGTACGTGAGAGCAAAAATAATCAAAGCTGCATACCTGGAAGTGATATATAACAAAACATTTAGTATTGGTAACTTCAGAGGGTGGGAATTGTGAGAAGGGGGCTTTCATTTTCTACTTTACACTCTTTGATTTTACACATGCACACACACATACATAAATGTCTTTTATCTAAGTTACTATAAAAAATTTAGGATATACTGCTATTGTAAAATAATTGAAGTTGCTATTTTCAAATTAATACACTGCAATAATTTAAAATTATGATGAACTATTGTATAGCTTTTTAAACCCAAATACTTAGTGAAAGTGAGGGTGATGTAACAGTTTCATGTATGTCTCCCCAAAAGTATAAATCTGGCTCTCAAAAGCCTTAAAATGTTCTAAACCTTTGCTGTAATTTTACTCCTAGGTCTCTTGTCTCTAAGAAAAAAAAATGTTGACAGATTTATGGATGTCCCTGTTATTTATTATCAGGAAAATTTGGAAAGAAAATGTTAAGCAGCACAGGAATGTTTAAAAAGATTTGTCTGTATGACGTTAATATTATGTAGCCCATTGAAATGTTTATAACGAACTTTTGATAACAGAAGAAAACACTTATGTTAAGTGAAAAATGTGAATACCAACATTCTTTTTCTTCCTCTCATCCTCCCTCCCTCCCCCTGTAATTCCTATCTTAAAAGGAATTTTTCCAAGATTAACAGTGGCTGCCCACAAATGTTTATACAATTTTTACCTTTTTTCTCTGTAGTTTTCAATGTTCTCCACCTTTTCTATAACAAGTATTTTTATAATGAGAAAACAATGATAAAAACACAAAGCCTATTTTTCCCTAATTCAATCCTTAAAAATAAAAATGAATATATATCTTATTTTTCCATTTGTGGATACGTGACCTTTATCCCAGAAAGGTGAAGTAATCTGTACAAAATTACACAAGCAAGTTCAAGTCATTCCATGTCCCAAGCACATCCCGTGTGCTGGAAAGAAAATACTGCAAACGGGATTTACTAGTAAAGCCATACCCTATATAAAAAAGATACATCAGAAGTTCTTTCTTCTTAGTAATCAGATCTTACAGTGCCACCCTATCAAAATTAATTCCTTTCTACTTCAATACTTGCCCAAGTAGTTAGCCACAATTAGAATATAGCTGCAGGAATTTTCTTGGCCACCTTAAGAGTTAATACAAACTAAAGACTCACCTAACTGGATTCTTCTCTTTTTCTGGATAAGAATATTTTGTGATTGCAAGAATGTGGAGGGCTGCCTTGAAAAAGGACAAGCGCCTGTAGCAAAACAGGGCAGAGCAGAGAAACAGAAAAACGCTCTCAGGGACTTTTGAAATCCCAGCTCCCACTGTCTTTAACGGAAAAGGTGGCAGAGGGTCGGGAGGCTGAAAACTAAATACCCAGCAATGAGCAAGTCGTTATGGATGTATGCATCGATATGATGGAACGCTATATAGCCATTAAAAAGAATGTAGTGGCTACTTATATGGGAAGATCTTCAACATGTTATTAAGGAGGAAAAAAGGGAGAAGCTCAGAAGTATATATTTCACATATATATATCTGCTCGAACATGTATTATAATTTTCTGGGAGAATAAAATAGACATCATTAGCAGTGGTTCCCTCTGCAAGGCTAGGATGGAGAATGCTGGAAATAATTTTATGTCTTTTAAGTTTAAAACACACATATACCCCCTCGGCTTTAACAGAGCCAAGGAGTCTTAAAAGCACTTATCTGATGATTTCCTATAATTAAACACTTCCTTCGTCTCGGTTTCTAGGAACAGGCCAAGAGCAACTCTACAAATTGTTGTTTTCTGCTGACGAGAAACCTCTCTCTGCGAAGTCAAATATATGCAATCACGTTGAAGAACCAAGACTGTTTACTCAGTAGTTTTAATGCACATTGGTTATTGCGCTGCACTTTAACCATTATACAGACATCACTTGAAGTTGTTAAAGGTATCAAAACATATTAAAACGTTCAAGAGGTATGCAAAATAGCAGCATTTAACTAAAACAAATAAATTAGCATGTTTCAGTATCAGTTTTATAATAGGAAAGAAAAGAGAGCTTCCATCTCTGTCTGACACACACACACACACACACACACACACACACACACACACACACACACACAGAAAATGTTACTGCCCTCGGCAGCATGGTGAAGGCGAGAACATTATACATATAAATACACTAGGGAGAAATGCCAGCAGTTAGAATGTTTTCAAAGTGAGGGCGGAATGAATGTTTGTTTACTCAAAATTCCATGATGCTAGTTATTATTAGACTTAGAAAGTCATAAACCTTAACCAGCCAGGAAAAGTTTGAAAAGATCATTGGTCTCACAGGCACAAAAACATCCCTTGTTAATGCCGACTTTGTGTCTGACAAGGGACAAGTGTACAGAAATGTATAAGCTACGGTAAGCTTGCTTTGCTCCTCAGAGCAAAGAGGTAATCATTTTGAGTAATGGGGGGTTGAGAGGGTGGGAAACGCTCTTAACATAAGCAGTGGCTTTCTAAAACCTTCACCCAGCCCAAAAAGTCTACAGTTCCCCAGGAAAGGTTTAGAGCCAGTGAAAATAAAGAAGCCTCAAACGGCCCATCGCAAAACTAAAGTACTTTGAAAAAGATTCTGAAGATATAAAAATGAAAACAGATTCCATTAAATAATAACTTAGGCTTATATTAAAAGGTTCAGAGCTATCAATTTTGGTGAGCTTATGATGAGGTATTTATTGCACATAGTTTTTACTGTGATGAAATCTTGAGCCACTCTACATGCTTGGTAACATAAAGGCATGTGCATTTAAAATTTTAAGCACAAGTAAACCAATGATAGCCCTTAAAAAGTAAGGACATGTGTAGTTAAGAAACCGGTATTGAGTCTAGTTTGGTACACTGGCTCAGGCTGGCTGGATTAACAGGCAGAGCTGCAGCCCACATCCCCAAAACACTTAAGCACATACACACACGACCCAAATAAACACTCAACAGCCCTTTCCAGCCTGGCTCTGAAACGAGAGTGTCCTTCAGAAATAGAGACCTCGGTGCAGGAAGGTAAGTGGCATTTGGAAGAGTGAAAGACAAATTTTGTCTGCTTCTTAATTCTGACGGCACAGGGCCCTCTGCCAAGCCTCTGAACTCAGCGCCAGGAGGGAACGGAAGGCTTGCGGATACTCGGCCCCTCTAAGGTAGCTTTCCCCTGAATATAAGGTGGCAGCAAAATGCCCAGGAAGCTAAGAAATCAATGCTGCCATCCTAAGCAATCCCTCTCCTCATAAGGCTTATTTATTCTAGGGCATTCTGAGACTCACACTCACAAGGCAGTAATGGCTTTCGTCACATATCACTACCACATCGTTTAAATTACATGTTCCCACTGTCTGTTCCAAAAATCATGATTCAAAGCTTTCTCTTCATTAAAAAAAAAAAAAATCAGGTCTCATTTGAAGTCTACAGAACCATTCAAACAGGTCACTACTTCTTAAGGAACACTTCTCAGCTGAAACCTAGAACCTGGTTTAAAAGAACTATCTGGCAGGATGGCCCACAGTTTAAAAGACAGCACATAGACGCTTTTACAAATATAAAAGGTCTCTCTTCCTCCATTTTTTGGTATAAAAGCTTCATAAGTCAGTTTTGTTTTTTTTGGTAGAGTCACTGAGCAGCTGGTCAACAGGCAAAGACGTGGTTTTGAACCTGCTTTTCTAAGTCACTAAAAGCCCTCAGCAGGGACTGGGTTATGTAAACACGGTCACTGGAGCTGCATTCGCTCAAAACCCAGTGTGTGCTTTGCAGCCTCGGCAGGTCAGTGAGTCAGCTTATAAGTAACACACGGCGACATCTTCACCATCGGTCTGCTCAGTTCCTCGTCTCCCTCTGGGCTTCTGTGAGCTTCTGGATTAGATAACGTTTGTCACGACTTTCCTAAAACATGAAATCGGTACAAGAACACATTCAACATATTTGGGAACAAATGTCATTATTTAGCATTAATTCAACCTAGTAAGTTACCTCTTGGGCCTGGAGGCGAAGGATCCTGAACACTGGACAATTGTAATGGCCTCCGAACCAGCCAACCATCTTTTAAAGACACACATAAGACTTCCACGCAACACCTCCCGGTGGCTTCCTGTCACACTCAGAACTTTACCCAAATGCCTGACCAGAGGCCCCAGGCCATGTTGTGACTCTGGTTGCTATTCCAACATCACGTCATCTTGCCTCTCCGGCCACACCATCCTTCCTCCCGGCCCCCAGGAGTGCCAGGCTCAGTCCCCCTGCTGTAGCTCTGCCTGCTTCTCTCCCCTCCAAGGCCTCCCATAATCAGCTCCTTCTCGTCGTCCAAGTCTCATCTATCCAGTGTCACTTCCTCAAAGAGGCCTTCATGGCCACCATCTGCAGCAGCAGACGGCCCACTCATCTAACTACCTTTTTCTACTGTCTTCAGAGCCGTTTTCGCTATCAGAATTTATCTTCTTTCTTCAACTACTTAGCCATCTTGTCTCCCTTCTTCACCACGGTACCCATCACAGTATGAGGCACACATAGTGTTCAACATATACACTCCAGGAATGAATGAGGCAGTGAATGAATGAAGTTAAAGGAGGTCCCCCCAAGGCAGAGTTTTAGGGGGCACTGCAGCATTCCTGGGAAAAGGACCACTTTCTGTTGGTATCCTGGCTAAATGTCCCCAGCCATGACCCTCTGGACCTGTGTCCTTCCTTACCAGGGACAGCTGCTCTCGGAGCTGATCGACGACCCGCTTGTGCGCTCCGGCCAGGGCGATGAAGTAAAACATAATGAGGCTGCAACACAAGGTGGAGAGGTCACTAGGGAGTCTGTGCCATTTGGAGGCCACCAGAAAGACCACCCCGACACATTTCGCCGGGAACAATTTTACTTTTGCTGGAGAAAGAAAACAAAACCCACATGTCTCACAAGCAGAGGCCATCAGAAACGGCCGGAGGGGGTGTATTTGGTGGTGGCAGCAGAGACTGACTCGTGTCTTGCTTTTTCTTAAGTTAATATTAAAAATTGCTGATGTTTCCCCCCAGCACATGCAACATGACAAGAAAAGGAGATAGTCCAGGAAGTCAGCCCAGCACGGCATGAACTGGCCATGGATGATCACTGTGGAATCGCTCTGGCTTCAGCTTCCTCATCTGTAAATTGGGATAATATAGCAAAACCAGTGGTAACAACTCTGAGTAAAAGCAATCGGCAACTGGCTCCTGGTTTCTGTGCAGCCTCAGATCTCAAATAAGGGCAGGTGAAGTTATTAACCTTGGGGAGCGGGGCAAGTGGAGTGGAAGGCAAACCCCCAGGAAAACAGCAGCCATGAAAGGGAAGTGGTTACCTGTCCAACCTGCAGACGGGGCTGAGGAAATGAGGGCCATTGAACACTGAGGAAAATGATACGCTTTTTGAAGTCCCCATGGCCAAGAACAAGAATACTTCCCAAAGGTGGGTGAGTGGGAACATTCACGGTACGGGAGGGGGGGGACTAGATTCCATGAATAATGAGGATTAACTATAATTAGAACAATGTCTAGCATACAATAAAACCCCAGTGCACATTTTTTTTTAGGCGAGGCAACCCTTGGTTGACCTTATAGATTGCAAGGACCTTGTCAATTTACAATCCCTTATATTTAAATTTTTACACCTACAGCACCTGGTCTTCCTAGGTGGTCTCCCAACTAAGTACTAAACAGGCCCGACCCTGCTTAGCTTCACAGATCAGACGGGATTGGGCTTGTTCAGGCAGCATGACTGTACACCTCAGCTGCACATCCTGAAGTCATTCTAAGGTGATTCGACTGACTTTAACACTCAACGTGAGTCACTGTACAGCAAAGACTCTTGTCATCCTCGCATATAACACTTGTCATTTCCTGAGCCTTCAATGGCCAGGTTCTCTGCTGAGCACTTTACAGGTATCATCACCATGTTCCCTTCTCACGACCTTATGGAGCATGGGCTGTTCCTTATCCCATTTTACAGGTAAAGAAACTGAAGCCCAGAAAGGCTACGTGATGATCTAAGGTCACACAACTTATTAATGGCAGGGCTGGGGTTCAAGCGCACGCTTCTAACTTCATAATCTTCTCTCCACCCTGTAATCAGTTCCTTTTTCGAAGAGCAAGTGATTTCACGAATAATAGGTAATATGAGTAAAAAGGTAAGGATTATTGGGTTTTTATACATCAGGCACTGGGCAAAGTGCCTTTTATGTGGGGTCTTACTGAACCTGCTCAATGACCCTCTGAAAGAATAACTATCGTTGTGCCCGTTTTCGAGATGGAAAGTGAGGCTCAGAGAGGCTCAGTAGCATATGGCATACAGCACGTGAGCTCCCATCTGCCCATGGCCAGGAACCCATGTGCCTCAGTGGGAAGCACTCGCAGGGGGCCAGGCGGTTCTCACTCACCAGATGATCATGAAGAAAGGCACTGCGAAGGCTTCCGACGTGATGCCATGGACCACAGACTGCAGTGAGCCAGGGAAGTGCTCACGGTCTTGGGGACCACCTCCCAGGTAGTGTTGAAGTTGGTGAATGGCCCACAGGCTTTCGAGGAAGGGATGCTGCCAGGACATGGACCAAGTAGCTCAGGTGAGGCATGCACAGGCTGAGTGTCCCCCCTCCGCACACCCACAAGTCTGCGAAGAACCACCTGACCTCATGGCTTTCTAGAATATTCTGGCCAAAAAAAAAAATGCTGAAATCTCGTCAAGTCTCTAGACTTCATTTCCAGTTTATAGAAAATTCAGGACAGAAGAACAAGTTAAATGACACCATGAGAAAATCAGAGAATCCAGAATGTGGGGATTCGATTCTTCAGTTTAACTTAGCGGTGCAGAAACGGGCCTAGACCCTTTGAAGAATCAAACATTAAAAGATTAAAAAGACATAACAATCAAATGCAATGGGTAAACCTTGAAAGATTCTCATTTTTAAAATAAAGCTATAAAAGGCTGCTGGGGGACAATGGGAGAAATTTGAAAATGACAGAAATATGACGTATTAATTTCCTCAGGTGTAATAATGTTACTGTAAATGCATAAGGAGAATGTTCTTATTTTCAGGAGCTGCATGCTCAAGTATTTAGGGATGAACATCATGGTCCCTATTACATTGTGGCTATTACTTCAACTTTTCTATAGATTTGAAAATTTTCAAAATAAAAAGTAGGGAAAAAAATAAAATAAAATCACAATGGAAAAATGTTGTTACTTTAGCCCTACAAAGAACTGCCTATATTCACATCACAAAGTTCTGTGCAGAAGATTTTCCATTGCAACCATGTTTTTACAGATAAAAATAAATTCCTGAAAACAACCTAAGTGTTGCTTAAGAAAATGTATAAACAGTTTGTTATCCATTCATACAATGGAATACGAACGAACCACAGAGACAGAGGCACATATAGATGTGACTGTCTCCTAGAATATTAAGTACATAGTTAGGAAATAGGGGTGAAAAATGAATTTCTACTGTATACTCTTTCTTACTTTCTGGATTTTTGTGCCAGGTACATGAACTTATCATATTTTCAAAAATAAAGGCTGAAAATTATAAAGAATGAGAGTCCTATATGTGCTGGCGTGGAGAAGGCACAATATAAAAATCAAAATTAAGAAAACTGCCAAACATTATCCCATATGTATTTTGAAAAAATACATTTTTCATAATGAATTCCTAGAAGTATTCATAAAATGTTTTTAGTGGTTACCTCTGCAAAGTAGGACTAAGGTGAGGACAGGTGCAATTTTTTTCTCTTATACTCTTCCGCACTATTTGAAATTTATATATACACGTTACTATAACAATAAAAATAAAAGTATATACTCGAGTTAGTTAAAAAATAAAAAGTGAGAGACAGATTCAAAGTTCAAGGATTTTAATTTAAACATGAAAAAATTAAATTCCATTGAGAGTATAGTCAGGGATTGGCAAACTAAATCCCATGGGCCAAATCTGGCCCACCATCTGTTTTTTATGAATAAAGTTTTATTGGAACACAATCACACCCATTAGTTTACATACTATGGCTGCTTTTGTGATATAGCAGTCGCGTTGAATAGTTGCTATAGACACCATACAGCCCTTTACAGAAAAAGTCTGCCGACCTCTGGTATAAACGGTTATACCCCTGGGGAGTGGCACCACCGGGGTTCGAAACCTCGATTTCTGATCCTTAGTCCCGAGCATTTCTGCAACTTCCAAATTCCACTCTAGACTCTACATTCCTCGTGTCATATGTTAAATGTCTTTATACCCCTAGCAACTAGCATGGTGCTTGGCATATAGAAGGTGTTAAATAATGTTTGCTAAGTGCAAGGCTTCAACCAAAGTGGCAGAAATATGGTGACTTCCTGCTTCTTTCTGTCTTTTCTGACATTCCAAGAACCTCTGTAATGACCATATTATTATTTCATAACCAGAAACAAAGAAACAGACCAAAAGGGACTAGATAGGGAGGTCTTCGAAGAAGGGAGCCGGGTAGGACAGAACCAACTGCACTCTCAAAGGCAATGCTGATCCTGCAAACCCACGTTCTCGAAGCGAACCAAGACATTCCTAAGTTCAAAGAGAGTTTGCAAAACAAGGGTGGACCTGGCTGAGCCAGGAGTGACCTACTGACCTCTGTGGTGGCACGCTGTGAGGAAAGCCCATAAAGAATGCAAGGGTTACGTCAAGAGGCAGGGAAATGTTCTAGAAAGCCAAGTCATACTTACTGTGCCATGCTGATTGTCAGAGGTATAACTGCCAAACACAGGCCAATCAGCAACACCAACAGGAAGAAGAAATTAGAATTGGACGCCCTGAACTGCCTCGGGGAAGGTCTGCAGGTGTGAATAAGACTCATCTAAAAGGAGAGAAGGAAAAAGAGAAATGAAATGAAGACCATGGCTTCCATGAAGATAAATGAGCACATTCACCCATCACGGTGGGGATGTAAATGGGTCTAACCTTTCTTTCTAAACAGTAGTCGACAATAGAGATCAAAATGGAACATGTGTAATCCAGACCTCAACATCTGGAAACTCATCTTGATGAGAAAAATAGGAAAACTGGGCCAAAAGACACATATGGAGATGTTCACTGCTACAGTTGTTGGTAACGGGGAATAAACTGGAAGCAACCGAAATAACTAACAATGAGGTCCTTCAGGGTTTGAATGAGTCCACAAAGTGGCCTTCCGCAGAGGCCTTGGAAGGGACGAGAAGGCGAGCTTACATCCTACGTGGTGCTGTGAATGAAAAGGGTGGATTTATGACCTCTGTCCTTATGACCTCACTGAAGTTTTTTTAGCAAGTACCCTCTGTGTAGGAGGTTAAATGTGTGTTAATGGATCTATAATAATATACAAATTAAGAGATATTTGCCTCAAATTTTTGATAAGCATATTTATTTTTCCTAGACATTAAAAATAAAGATTTCCACTGAGGGAAAGAAGACTTGAAGGAAATATCAAGTGTGGAGGGGAAAGAGAGGTGTAGGAACAGGCATGAAATTTCTCGTTAATATTTTTAAAAGCTACGTTATTGGGAGGAGGCATCAAGCCCTTCTGACTTCAATAGTAGCCAGGACAAGTGGGCGGAGGGCACTGAGTACCAGGGACACCTGGTGTCCCATCTTGGGACAGCCAGCCGGTCAGGCCTGGAGTGAGTGTCAGAACTCAGCCCAGCACCCATGACCCATTCCATTACCCCACGCTGTCTTTACTGTGCTACACACTGGGAAGCCACTGGCCAACCAATATTTTCTAGAAAGGGAAAAGATTCCTATGAGCTTTCTCACATCCATCTCTCCTTTGGGGACTTTAGCCAAATGAAAGTGGCAGAAAATTTATCAAAAGCCAGAACATCCAGGTAGAAAGTGTGGCCCAATTCAGGCCCTGCTTAACCAGGTTAAATAGCTTTGGAGTGAGATAAACTCAGTTTCAGATCCCAGGAGTCGCTTATAAGCTGTGTGACCTTGGACCAGTTACTTAACCTCTCTGGACTTCAGCTTCCTAAGTGTTCAGCAGAGTGGGGATACGTGGTATTATCATCATCTGTTATTATTACTGTCATTATATTAATACTATTATTATTTAATATTTCCGTTTCTGAATCCTCAGGGCTTGGCATAATAGGTAATCAATAAACTTTGGGCTTGTTCACAGAGGGTACCTCTGGAAGAAGGGATAGAAGTTACCGTATACATATCTGTATTGCTTAAATGTTTAACATTTAGCATATATTGCCTTTATCATAAAGAAAAAAGAAGTTCTATTAATAAGCCTAGATAGGTTAGCGAGCTACGGACCATTTTGCCCATTAAGTACTCAATTTGGGCACAAGGCGTAGAGCCTGTGAGCTGTCCAAGGACCTACACAAATAACTGAGACCTGAAAATAAATGCACTGGCCCCAAAATGCAAACAGAAAATTACAAAATTTCTATTAATAAATGCTTCATGAAACATCATCACAATGTATCACTGTTAACTGATCAACCGCAACTCAGCTCTCAGAGAGTTACACATAAAAATGACAGTTAAATCACAGTAGCAAAACGATCCTTAATGAAGCTCTCAAAATTACGAAAATGCGAAAATCCATTCAGTCTTTCTTCCAGAATAAAACATGTGTCAAATAAGGGATGTCATTTTGATACATCTGACAGGATGTGGTTGAAACTTCAAACACATATATGCCCTTGCAAGGTCAAAGACGGTGCAAGGGGTCAGTCCCCCATGCATACCTCTCCTTACCTCCTTCACATAGAAGATGATAATGAACTTCAAGGTTGCAATGGCAGGGAGAAGGGGTGAGAAAAAGGCTCCGATCCAGCAAATGGTTTGCCCGTAAACAATCCCCAGAACGTTATCAGGAATGGCAAATTCCTGCTGCCCCCAGCACTGCATCAGCTTCCAAGAAGAACAATACGTCACCAGGAGCCTGGAAAGAGATGGGACATTTATTCACTTGGACTACCAGTGTCAGCCAAGGCCACAGAACCACGCCCACAAGGCGGGGCAGATTCCACACAGACTTCTCGTGAAAACTGGTTACTCACAAGTCTAGAAGATGCAAACTATAGTGAATTCTGGGATCATTAAGGCCCGGGTCCAAGTCTCAGTTCTATAACTTGCCAGCCAAAGAAATTAAGACGAGGCTCATTTTTCTCATCTGGAATGTAGGGAGAATTGTAGCACGACCTACTTCATGGGCTTGTGGTGACAAAAATGACACGGCAATCTCTGTGCTCTGGCTTGCCACTCAGCCCTCAAAATGTGTATCCACAGAGAAAATGGCTTACGAGGACCCTACCACGTAACACGCTGGAATCCTAGAAGCTTCCCACAGACACCCTAGGACCGGGGCCTGAGATAAATACACATCGTTGTTCACTGTGGTATTGCCCCAAATTAGAAAAAATAATTTGTCAATCCAGCCCCTACTGATGGGCATTTGACAAACCGTAAGCCATGGATACTGTGGAATATTATAAAGTCTTAAAATGAATGAGGAACATCCACATGTCCTGACATGGAAAATTCATATTTGGTTTCTACGGGGGAGAAAAAGCAAGCTGTGGACCAATGTGGATGTACCATGATCCCATCTTGGCGGGGCAGGAAATGAACACTTCTAGCAAGACTGTGTGTTTACTTATACATGTATCTATGCATGTGTGTGTGTGTGGTTTTTTTTAAGGTCTACTGGATCTCCCCAAAGAGTTTACAATAGCCACCTCTGAGGAGTGGGTGGAATTGGGGAGTTAGGGGTATGATAACAAACAAGAACTCTCACTATTCTCCAGACTTCTGTATTTATTTAAATTTTCAATAAGCACATATTCAGGTCATATTTGCGTCATTTTTCAAAAGAACAGTTTCTATTTTAATGTCTATTTTTAAGGGCTTACTGGACTTCCGACATGCCTGGAGAATTTGTACATCTGGATAAAAAAAGTGATTAAGTATGTCACTTAAGGCTCGAGGAGATTCTGGAATAATGTAAAAAACAACAGCGTAGTAACGATAGCTGGAATGGTGCCAGCGAATGTTTTGCTGAATTTCTGAGGCCTGGGCTGTTCTTAGTACTTTTATCTGCATCTTTTCCTTGAATCTTCAAACGGTGCTCTCAGGTGGGTACTGCCACTCTCCCCATTGCCTAGGCGGGAAAAGAGGCACAGGGGCTTAAATCACTCGCCCAAGGCCCCGTCACTAGCAGGTAGCAGTGCTGGGGCTTGAACCCACAGCAGGGAATACAGCATCCACTGTGGCCTGGAGAGGCTCCACTGACAGGGCCCATGGCTGTGCTAACGGCAGGAAACCATCCTACTGAAACCCCATGGAGAACGCCTCTTCACCCCGCCTTCGATGGGGCACCTCATGGACTACAGGGTCGATGGCCCGGAGCTGTCTGGAAGTCACCGGGTGGTGTCAGTGGTTTCCAGGGACCATAGAATCATCTAGTACTTTCTGGAGAGCAGCTACGAGCAGCAATAGGGGCAGGAGCAGGGGTGGGAGGAGGAGTGGGGGGAAATAAGCGTGAGGGAGCCCTCATACTTACTTTCTAGGAAAATCCACAAAAAGCGTCACAGCCAAGATGATGATGAGGTCAAAGATCATCAGCTTGTACATTTCCTGCCCAACTTGGGTCTCCCAGCACTGCAACCAAAGACAGGGAGAGACAAGGAGACCTGACTCGGGGCAGACAAAGCCAGGTTCTCGGACTCCTCCCAACGTTCTTTCCGGCCCAGACCCGACCGACAGTCTCTGGACCTGACCCTGCCAGCAGGACACTCCCATCCCCACAGGCTCACCGGGTAGAGTTTCTGGTTGTAGCCACAGAGCTCACAGGAGTAGTTATCGCAGGACGTAATCTTGGAGCCCAGTGTGAACACCAGCACACAGATGGTGGCCAGCCGCATGAAGACACACCTGCGGGAAGAGAGGGAGGAGAGAGGAGGGGAAGAGGCGGCTCTGGGCAGGCCGGGCCCTGGGGATTGGGGCTAGGCAGCAGGGAGCTGCCTTTCTGTAAAGCAAACCCACCAGGTTCCTGTTGGGGACGTGATGAGCAAGTTTTGGACACAGACGGTGGTGATGGTGGCTCGATGCGGGGAATGTACCTAATGCCACCGAGTCGTACACTTTAAAATGGTAAATTTTATGCTAATATATCACCGCGAGTTTTTTTTAAAAGGCAGGAAAAAAAAAAAAGATGAAAAAGCTGGGAATTCCTGAATCTGTGATGATGTAGCCACACTACAGAACACCACACATCTCTGAAAAAGAACAAACTGAATCATGTAAGTATCAGCTTTGAGAGCTGTCTGATATACTAAGAGGTGGAAAAAGTTCAGTGCAGAGTTCTGCACGGATACCATCCTATTTTTTTAAAAGAAAACGCATGAGCTTTGACACAAGCAACAGCAACCATGCGAGGAGGGCTGCCTGGGGCACACGGCGTCAGGAGAAGAGTGCTACGTTTTTTCTTAAAGATGCTTCTCTCTGGTTTGGTTTGCAACAAAATCATAAAAGAGAAACATGAAAAAGCGGGCGGAAGGGAAAAGCAAGCGCGCCCCATCTACCTGCTCACGCTCCTCATTCCGCAGCATCCTCCGGGTACTGCGTGCCTCCTGAGACCCAGGACCACCAGGAGATTCTGAAGCAGAATCTCATAAAAAGTCTGAATCTACACAGCGGTTTGCCGTGACTATGGGCACAGGAAACAAAGCTCACTGGGAAGAAACAGTGAAACTACATCCAGACCCGCAGGCACGCTACAGGGTGAGAGCCCCGTTGCTCCCACAAATCAATGGGACAACACAGCGGGAAGGGAGAATCCTTAAAAGAAGAAAAGGGGCTTAAGCGACAGAGCCACCAAACACAGCTCATGACCTCTGCTGGCATCCTGGTTTGAGGAAAGCAGTCGTACAAACCCAGCTGCAATGCCATCAGGGAACTGACTTAATTTTTTTTTCAGGGGTCATGACGGTTATGTTGAAAACTAAATTCCTGGTCACTTACGGAGGCACTGAAGTGTTTATAGCTGAAATGACACGTCGCCTGAGATCTGCTTAAAACAATCCAGCAAAACTGGGGGACAAGACTGGTGGACACTAAGTGATGGCACAAGCGAGGTTCGTGACATCATGCGTTCTGTTCGAAACTTTCTAAAATACAGATTTGTTTTTTTAAAAAACAGGCACATGCAATCCAAGGCATTTGAGACACAGAGAGAAAATTGCTCCGTTTCACGGGGTCCCCACCTGGTCCCCTTCAACTCATCTGTGTTTACTCCCTACACCCTGCTCTATAGCTTTCATTTAAAAAATTAAACTAAATATGTATTTAAAATGAGAAGTGATATTACAATGGTTTATTAAAAGTCAAGTGCCGCATAGACTGTGGGTGACCTGGCCACATTTTCTCCACCCAGGGCCCATGCATGGAAGCAGTGGGGTGGCAGTGGGCGAGTCCACACCTGGGAGCCAGCCACCCTGAGGTGGTAGAGGCTGAATATCTGATTTGGTGGGAAAATGCTAAGATACTTCCCACACAGACACCCAGAGTTACCCAGTAGGACTGAGCCCCCATTGCCAACAGCAGCAACGTGCCCGCTAACACACCCTTCTCTCTTCTACTCCCTCACCCCCCTTGTCATTTCTAAGGTCTTCAGAGCAACACCTCCTCCGAGGCCCCGCCCTACGCCCTCAGCTGTCAGTGTGCTGATAGAAAACCAAATATATAATACTAATGAGCGGACTCTTAAGTCAAAGAGATTTCACTGCACGTGAGAACTCTCCTTCACTCCTGGGGGCTGTGTGAACGTTGAAGAGGATTCTTGGCTCAGCAGGAAAATGTGCCACGATCGATTGGCAATGTCTGCCAAGGGCAAGGGAGCGAGCCCGTGGCGATCCTCTTGGCATGTCTAGGCATTACCTGAGGATGGTCAGCCGGATCTCAAAGCCTGGGGAATAATCCTCATAGTGGATGATCTTGGCGAAGATCATCGGGGTGATAAAATTGGCCAAGGTGATCACAATGGAAGGCAGGTACAATATCAAGAGGTTCTCCCCAACAACCATCTTGTCAATTTCCTATGAGGATAACAAAACTGGTCAGGTGTATAATAGGGAAAGTTACATCGCAAGTGAGTAGACCTTAAAAGAACTCAACTCTACATAAGTCAAGTCGTTACACTGTATACCACAAACCTATAAGCCTATACTATATGTCATTTACACCACCATGAAACTGGAAGGAAAAAAAGGACTCAACTATACATGTTTATTAGCAAAAAAATAAAATGAAACAAAATAGAAGTGATGATGGCATCCACCTCAGAGGTTTATAAATTGTTCAACATAGCTCCTAATCATAAGCCATCTCCTTCCTTGGGTGTTCGAATAGAGGAAACATGACCAAGTACCATAGTAGAAAAAAAAATGAGCTCTATTGGATTAATTTGGGTGAGGTAACAAAGAAAATCCATGTATTCTGTCAACAGTCAATGTAAAGTATTTCAAGACTGGAACACTAATTGACTTAGAATAGCCATTCTCTCCTTCTTTCATAATAGACTAGTTAGCCACAGGTATAGCTATCCAATATAAAACTAAATTTCAGGACTCCCTTGCAGCTAGGTACAGCATGTGACTAGGGATGTGAGTGGAAGTCATGACCTTGAAGGGAAGGGGTGTGCCCTCCCCATCTCTCCTGCCCACTGGCTAGAATGTGGCTGTGAGTTATCAAGTTATCAAGTACCACACAGAAGAGTTCTACACCCTAAGGATGGCAGAGCCACAAGATGGAAGGAACCTGGGCCCTGATGATTGACTGCACAAAGCAGAACCACTAGACCAATCTGAGTTTTTAAAAACACTGTTATTTTAGGTAAACTGAGGTCTCAACTAGTAATCAGAGGGGTAGGGATTGCATCGGGCAGTCCAGCTGGATTTGAATATTGTGAATTCTAGAATGAATAAGTATCCTAAATACTCTATTTTGGAGGCTTTTTATTTCCATTAAGTGAAAATTGGTCACCTCTGATTTTTGGTTCTCTGTCATATCACCTCAGTTTATAACCCCCTACGTAAAACAGAAGTGATGGCATCTGCCTCGGAGGATTGCAAGACACTTAGCGTAATGTCCAAACAGAGTAAAAGTTCCTTGACTTTCACCGAGTCCTTACTTTTTTCATGTGTTCTTGCGAGAATATAGTTGCTCTATAGATTGCATAGAAGCACGCTGCTAAAACGGCTAGAACAATACAGTTCAAAAACAGTCTCAAAGAGTAAATTCGTATCGTTTCTTCTGAGGTCCTGTCTGCTATTTTCTGCCGTACCCTTTCTTCTTCCAGATCTGCCTGAGGACCAAAGAAAACTTGATTAGCGAGTATGGGGATAAAGGGATATACAGGGGTGGAACCTCTGATTCATCATCATTCCCTTCCTCTCCATCTTTGAGACTTTCCTTAAATATTTTTTCCTTATTTTTAAAATAAATGTAATTATTTAAATTAGTTTCAGGACATTGGTTAGACATCTATATCGTTCATAAAACGATCTCCCTAATTGCTCCTTCCCTCCCCTGACCTTCCACTTCGCCAGCATATTAATGCTAACTGCATTTCCTGTGCTGTGCTCCCCATCCCCGTGACCATCCGTCAGCTACTGATTTGTACATATTTAGCCCTTCACCCCATTCTCCCAGCCCCTCAAATCCCCTCCCCTCTGTCTGTTACCAAAGTGTCCACTATATTTCTGAGTCTGCTTTTGATTAGTTTGTTCATTCTGTTCCTTAGATTCTGAATAAACGTGCAATCATATGGTATTTATCTTTCTCTGTCTGACTTATTTCACTCAGCATAATAACCTCTACGTCCCTCCATGTCATTGCAAATGGTAGGAAGACTTTCCTTAAATATTCATTTCCCCCAACATACCTTCCCACATCAAGCTCAGGCAGTTTTTGTTCCTACTGAAGTCCTAAGTCAAGGAAGGATCCTTTATCTAAGAATGCAATTACACTTTGCAATAACTGTGAAAATATACATATAACCTACTTATGACGTTACCGATATATTATATGTGTATTTAACCGTATAAATAGGTGGGTGGCTTTTTTTTTTAACCCAACCTGCCAGTCTCTGCTTTTAATAGGAGAAATCAATCTATGCATTTTAGTGTGACAGATGACACATCTGATTTGATTTCTTCCATCTTGTTTTATTAAGCTTTGATATAATTGTCCCCACCCCACCCCCTTTATCTGGCAGGTTCAATCATGACGCTATTTATTACTCCTTGCCTCCTTATTCATTCAGAAATTTTCTTCTACTTTCTTATATTCCCTCCACGCGTAAAGAGCATTCTGTCCTTAGTCGTATTTCTCTTGGTAAGCGATGTTTGTGACAGGTTCTCGTGAAGTGGAGAAATAACAGGGATGGAGCAGGAGTGGAGGGAAGGCACCATCTCCTCGCACTCACTGCTACGTGCCTGCCTCCCTTCCCAACCCAAGTTCACCGGCGCCATCCTCGGGCCTAAGGTGATCAAACTCAGGAAGCTGTTTTCTGCAAAAACTGCAAAGAGGAAACTTGCTAAGTGCTGGGGACAACCTGGCCCCCGCCTAGCTCCTCTGCCAGCTGCAAGGAAGCCACCAAGAGAAAACGCATCAGCACTCACTCGGAGCTCGTACCGCAGGCTGCTGTGTTTCAGGTCCGCCATGCTGCGGTTGGTGATACAGAAGTCCCAGCCAGCAAAGATCTTGTTGCAGTAACTCTGGAAGTGTTCCTCACTCCGGATCAGGTTGACTTTGAACCCTTCCACCGACCTGAACCCAGAACACAATAATGCTTTGTGTAAGAACAACAATGAAATACCGGCCCATGGATGGGCTTTGGCTAGAACAAAACAAATTACACACAGCGGCGTTCGCCGACCATTTTGACACAGCCAAGTTTTGGACCATCCTAAAAATACATGGCAGCTAACCGGGCATCTCATTGTTGAAGATCATTTCCTTCCATCTATCCAATGGCTCCCTTCACAGCTGGAATAAAATCCGAACTCTTTAACACCGCCTGGAGGTCCTGCATGATGCCCCTGATCCCATATGGCCACTCTGCTGTAGCTACATTGGAATTTTTTCCTTTTCATAAACATACAAACCCCTGCTCCTGCCTCAGGGCCTTTGCAACTTGCAGTTCCTGCTACCCTCTCCTGGGACAGTTCTTCCCCTGCCTCTTGCTATGGCTGCCTCCTTCCCATCTTTCAGATTTGGGCTCAAATTTCCCCTCCACCACTCCTTCTAAAGATGCAACTCCCACTTTAAGTTAGTCTCTTTCATTTCCTTCATGGCAATGAACCTACTCTACAATTATCTTATTTATCTTTTTATTGTTTATAGCCCCTTACTTGACTCAATTTTAGATCCTTAAGGACAGTTACCCTGGCTGCCCTGCCACATTTACATCCAGAATCCATGGACCATAAGATGGTCACTAGCTAATCCATCCAACTGATGGATGAGTGAATGAATAAATGACTTAAATAGTAAATTAACCAAATATTTAGTAAGCATCTGTTCATGTCAGACACAACTCTGTTGTCCACTTCATAACTGTTATTCATTCAAATGCTTTCAGTGAAAAAATACACCCTGGCACTTGATGATACAAATCCATCAAACGCCACACACTATAAATGCAACAGGGTGTTTTCAGGATTTGCTGCTAGTGAGTTGGTAAGGCAATAAGAAGTGGAAGGAATTACAGCGATCAGGCATTCTGCCAAAAGTTCACAGCAAAGAATTTGTATCAGAACCACCAAGGATGCTTTTCTCAAATGCAGATTCCCAGGTGTTTGCAAACCCTGAGATTTTTAATTCAATCGGTCTCCAGTGGGGTTCAGAAACATTTTATAATGCTCCATAATGATTCTGAGACCCCATCCCAGCTGAAAACCTCTAATGAGAAGAGAAAATTATTTCCCTAGAATCAGAGAGTCAAAACTGGGGCAAATTCGATGATGATCATCATCATTTTAATTTAATTTAAGTTAAATTTTAATTAATTGTGCCATGTACCAAGCCCAGCGCTGTTCTTAACCTGCCTTGTTTCAATGAATCTTCCCATTAACCAGGTGTGTGCATTTCATAGATGAAGTCCCTTTCAAACCTTGCTCTCTGGACTACAAAGTCCCTGTTCCTTGCACCTCTGTAGCACTTTGTCCCCCGGTAGGCGTTTCACCAAAATGTCACACCAGCCCTCCCTCCAGTCGTCCCCCAAAACCAACCAAGGCCCTGAGGCGAAGAGCATAAGCAAAATCTGGAGATGGATTCACTCTTTGGCTAATAAAGCTCATCTCCTCATCAGGGCCCCTTCCAAGGCCTCGGCAGCACCTCTAGCAATGTGTTCCTATGATCGTGTGCTTACTTTTTCACAATTTACCAAAGATATTTTTCTATTCTTCGTCTTAAAGAGGGCCCTTCCAAATGGTCTGAACTGCAGGTCCGTAGCACCTGCATCTGCCCCTGCCTTCATCACAGAGCAGCAAAGCCAGAACCCCAATCAGTCAGTATTTCTTTCCCAAGCATCTCTCTGCCCCTCCGAATGAGCCACTGCTCCTTCTTGTCCATACGCTGCCCATGTGGGTGGGAAATGGATACACACCGGGTGATTGTCATCTCATAGCTTCTGACTCAGGATATGAGTGTCCAGCTGGGCACTAGGGCTTTCTCTGCAGTGGTGGACCCACGGGGGGCAAACTCAGACCCCCAACATTCTGGTCTCTTCTATGCCTGGCTTGTAGCACTGCTCAAGCCCTCACATGGACAATAAAATGAGTAAGAGAGGTGCCCATCCTGACCCTGTCTGCCAAGCAACACCCTTGGGATAAAGACAGCAAGCCATCCATTAAAAATGTGTGGTTCCCCTTCCACAGTATAGGGTTAGTGCTGGGAAGTGGCTGCTAGCCAGGGACATTTCCCAGCCTCTCTTGCAGTTAGCTAAGGTCACATGACTAGCTGAAGCCAACGAACATGAGTGATGCACATGACTTCCAGGCCTAGCCCACACGAACACTGTCCACATGATACTCCTCCATGGTCGTTTTCTCCCTCCCAGCCCTAGAGAGGAACTTCAAAGCCACATGCTGAAGATGGCTGAACCCTGGCCACCTAGAGTCCCAGAATGACTGAGAAGGGCTCTACCGTGGTAACCTATGCCCGACTCAGAACTTCATGCAAGAGAGATACACAGCTTCTATTGTGTTTGGGCAGTTGTACTTTCTGGGAAGTTGTTTGTTAGTAATTAAAGTAATTAATAGTCCTCGTTTTCTCTTCTTGGGAACTAGCATCTCTCACTAAACCACTTGTCTATCATGGAAAATGCCATGTTCTCATGTGACCCGAACCCAGTGGCCACGGTTGGAGGGTCAGGGGGGTTGTCCGAATGAAGCGGAACTAACAAGTCTTTTCAGAGGACTTCTGCACTTGTGACCCAGAGAGTCCACATAAGGAAGCTGCCACCAAGAGAATCAGACATAAAGAAGCTCTTGCTTTTGGGTGTTTCGAAGCCATATCTGTAATTAAAGTTTTTTCCCTTCCTCGGTTCTCTGAGCCACTCACTTCTCCTTTGCCCGTTAGTTGGAGTTGGGTTTCTGCCATACACAACGCAAGAGAGACCTGGTTAGAATATACACCAGATCAAAGATAAGGTTGGGGGAAGGGCATCGGCAAATGTCTACAATAATGATTGAGTAAAGAATGGCAAGGGTCTGCTCCAGCTCCCATATCCTGCCTCCAAATCCCCACAGCCTCCAACACACTCACAAATACTTTCCCCACAAAGCCCAATCCTGGGCTCCGCTCATCCTTTGGGCAATGGCTCCCACAGTCCACGATCTCCAATAAACTCCAGCCATCAGGGTTATTCAAATAAAACACAATGATAAGATAAAACTTTACCTTTTCACTATCCAAAGAAGGCTCAGGGCCAGGTAGGCAATTGTGCTTAACAAATAAGCCAGAGACAAATCATAGGTGAAGTTCTGAAATTTCACAGCATCAACAGTGTAATGTCCATAAAAGAGGCAAGTCTCCTCCAAGAAACCCTGAAACAAAGCCAAGGGCATGAGGTCAGATTGGTGAGTTCACACAGGAAACCAAGAGGCCAGTCTCTGCCTCAAGAACTCACATTCCAGTGTCATTATTCATCTCTGAATCCCCAGATACTGGAGCGACTCCAGAGGTATAAGGGATGCTCAGTTGGTGTTCGAGGAATAAAACACAGATAAAACCTGAGCATTAAAAACACACAGGTATATGATCCAAAGGAAAAAAAATTAAGAAAACAATTTCATGTGTAATAACATCAAAAAGAACAAAATACTTAGGAATAAACTTAATAAATGAAATGTAAATTCTATATTCTTAAAGCTATATAACATTGTTTAAAAAATTAAAGATCTAAATAAATGGAAAGACATCCCATGTTCTCGAATCAAAATATCCATGGCAATAATCCCTAAATTGATCTATAGATTTAATACACCCCTATCAGAATCCCGGCTGGCTTCTTTGTAAAAACTGACAAGCTAATCCTAAAATTCATATGGAATTGCAAGGGATCCAGAAGAGCCTAAACAACTTGAAAAAGAACAAAGTTGGAGGATTCACACATCCCAATTTCAAAACTTACTACAAAACAACTAGCATAAGAACAGACATTTAACTCAATAGAAAAGAACTGAGTCCAAAAAAGAACCCATACATCTAGGGTTAATTGATTTTTAATAAGGTAAAAGAATAGTCTTTTCAAGAAATGGCGCTAGGGCAACTAGGTAGCCACATGCAAACAAACAAACAAACAAACGAACAAATCCTTGAACCCTTAACTTTGCATCATATACAAAAGTAAACTTAAAATAGATTGAAGACCTAAGTGTAAGAACCAAAGCTATACAACTTTAGAAGAAAAAAAGAGGGCTTAATCTTCATGACCTTGGATCTGACAATGGAATCTCAGATATGGCTCCACAAGCACAAGCAATAAAAGCAAAAATAAATTGGACTTCATCAAAATTCAAAGCTTGCGTGCTTCAAAAGACACTACGAAGAAAGTGAAAAGCAATGCAAAGAATGGGAGAAAAATATTGCAAATCATCTATCTGATAAGGTCTTGTGTCTCGAATATATAAAGAACTATTTTAACTCAATAATAAAAAAGATAATCCAGGTTTTAAAAAATGGGAAGCGGATAAAAATAGATATTTATTCAAAGAAGATATACAAATGGTCAGAGTCAGATAATAGCAAGTGTGGATAAGGATATGGAGCCATCAGAAACCACACACAGTGCTGGTGAGGGTGTAAAAGTCCGGCAGTTCCTCAAAAAGTTGAACAGTTATCACCTGACTCAACGATTTCACTCCTAGGTATATACTCCCAAAGAAGCGAGTACATATCCCCACATGAAAACATATACGTGAATGTTCATCGTAGCATTATTCATAATAGCCAAAAGGTGGAAACGACCCAAATATCCATCATAAATGGATCAACAAAATGGGATTTCCATACTATGGAATCTTTTTTGGCCATAAGAAGGAATTAAAGACTGACAGACGCTACAATATGCATCAGCCTTAAAAACATGCCAAGTGAAAGCAGCCAAGGACAAAAGAGCACATTATATGATTTTGTTTATATGAAATGCCCAGAATAAGCTTTTCATAGAGACAAAAAGTAGATTAATGGTTGCTTCTGGCTGGTCAGGGGAATTGGGAAGTGATAACTGAACAGTATGAAATTTCTTTCTGAGGTGATGAAAATGTTCTAAAATTGACAGTGGTCATGCCTGGACAACTCAGTGAGTTTATATAAAAAAACCACTGACATGAACACTCTAAATGGGTGAGTTGTACAATAGGTAAATTCCATCTCAATAAAGCTGTTAGCAAAAATAAAAAATAAATACAAGGAAAGATAGAAAAAATGACCTATTTAAAAATATAACACAGAATAGTCTCTTGACTTCTTTGGAAAGAATAATTTGAACACCTCAAATTCCTCCTTGGGTGGCAGGAAAATGCCAGGGGCGTGAGAAAGAAATATGCAAAAAAGCAGAAGCAGTATAAGAGGGACAGAGACGTTCGTCACAGTATTGTTTATAAAGAAGGAAAATGGAAGTAATTTGAATGTCCATATTAAGGGCCTGGCTAGACAGTGAAAAATCCACATCATAACGTAGTAAGCAAGACCATGTAAATGCATGAGAAAAGGCGAGAAGGCCATGACCATAGTGTTAAAGGTTAGCTAAGCTCTGGTGTACTTTCACTTCTAAGTCTATAAATTCTATGTTTTTTATGACATCTGAGTAAATAATTAAATTTTTTAATAGAAAAAAAATGCAGAAACAGAATATTCCATCTGCTTTTTAACTCTCCCAAAGGTGAGGCACACAGGCCATAAAAACTTGCCCAAAGATATAAAACCTATTTATATCACTCCAGGTTGATATCAGGTCTGTCAATCTCTCCCTCAAAATAACATAGCATTACAGGGCAAAGGTCCACTGGACCAGGAAAATAATTTTTCTGATTTGATAAGGAGCTTGGCTCAAATGTTTTCAGCAAAGACAAACCACTGTTAGATTTCTCTGATTATCTCTCTCTTAGGCCTATTTAAATTGAAATTACTGACAATAAAATTAGAATTCAGTCTCAGTCACACTATCCACACTTCAGTTGCTTGAGAGTTAGTGACTACTGCATTTTCCAGCACAGGTCCAGAACATTCTCATCACTGTGGAAAACTCTTTCGGTCAGGGCTGTTCTTTATCATGCATACTTTATTGAACATTGATGATCGAGTGTATTTAAGTCTCTATAAAAATCTTTTGTATCAGGAAGAAGGTTATGATGTGTGGGGAGCTACAAATATCTCTTTGGGGACGCATTCTAAAGAAATGGGGCTCACAGCAGTTCTGGATTTGATCCCATTTAGTTTGGTTTTCGCGAGCAGTGTGACCTTGGGCGAGTCACTGAATTTCTTCTTGCGCAGTGGACATTTCAACCCTCACATGACAATTCCTCTCGCTGCTTTGAGAAAAACATCACAGATGTAAAAACCTTTCAGAATCAAACGCAATAGATTCAATACTTTCTATTTATTTGTTCAGAAAGATGGAAGTTCGATGACATGGCATTTGACTACCAGTCACTTTCAGAAAGATATTTTTATATATTTGAGTTGTAGAAACATCTAAAGGAGTGTTCTCAAGCAGGGGTGATTTTTGTCCCCAGGAAACATTTGGCATGTCTGAGACATTTTCGATTGTCCCAACTGTGGACCTGCTACTGTATGCTGTCGAACATCCCACAACGCACAGGACAGCCACCCACGACAGAATTATTAGGCCCGTAAAGTCAACAGTGCCAAGTTGAGAAACCCTGATGCAGAGAGCAGAGAGGGTCATTGTTCATAGCTGTGCTCTTATTTGTTGAAAAAAAAAAAGGGATTAAAAAAGTGAACGTTCACAAGAAACCATCTTTTGGAAGATTAAAAAAAGCTTTTGGAACTTTATAAGAAGGATGAGACTAATTCCACTTGAGAGCAGGGGTGTTAACCTGGGCTTAACAGACTTTGAAGAGATTTCAAAGAATGCGTGTATGCGTGTGCACACGTTGTGTATATGGCCATATGTGAACAGGTGCACCACGCATGTCTGTATGTGTACTTTCTAGGGCGAAGAGCCATGGCTTTCATCCAGGTGGTCTAGGACCCCCAAATTTAAGGGTTTTCAATGTTGGAGAAATTAAATAAATTCTATCTGGATTTATTTCCATTGAAACAGGAGAACTCAGTATTTTGCTGCAGTCAATACGAAGGTGGCAGGGACTAGGAAAAAGGCAATGGCTGAAAGTAACAAAGCATATTTCCTGCATATTCTAGCAGGCTGAGTGAACATCATCCTTGCAGATGAAGTCACCGCAAATCCTGTTTCTTTTCCTGGTACTTGTGTCAACACTGTGTTTGGCTCTCACTGAAGATATTCAGGAAACCGATGTTTAAACTAACCTATCCTCAGCACACTGAGGGCCCAAGTACAGAACTATGTTAGATACTTACAGTGCCAGACAGCAAGTCTATGATATAACTGTAAAAGTAAATAAGTCCAGAGCTACTTATCGGGTATACTGTGCATTGAATATCTGGAAAAACAAAACAAAACGAGAACATCAGTGGAAAGTTTTACAGTCTTTATAACTCGTCCATCACACTTTGTGCACACATGCATGTATACATATACTCACTTACATATGTCATATATATATGGGCATATTTGTGTATGGATATGTTAATATATTTGTGATTTTTCTATTGCGGACCAAACCCTGGTATACCAAGTACGGTAGCATCTACCCTTTCCTCATTCTCCCCAAACCTCTAGGGATAGACGTTTTTTCTACACATTCTGTATGTGGGTCCACTTACAGAACATGTTTTCTGCTTATATTGGTGTTCTGTGTTTTGGGGTTCATGTTTGCACATATTCTGGAATATGTGATTGATATAATTGTCATTTCATCTTACGCAATCCAATTTAAAAAAATTTCTACATGTGTGTAAACAAACATGCAGTTTCATTGAAAAATACATCTGTTTACATATGTGTTACTGACCAAGAAATTACTTGAATAACTTTAGCGACACCACCTTATCCTTGAACAACTCATTTACATCTTCTGTTATCAGTCAGCTATCGCTGCGTAACAAATAACCTCGAAGTCTCAGCGACTTAACATACTGGCCATTTATTTCTCATTCATGGATCCGCAGTCAGAGTTCATTCAGCTGATTCAGGCTGAGCCAGGATGGACTGCAGGGCTTCCAGCTGGGCTCAGGTCTGCTCCACGCGACTCCATTCTGGGGCCCAAACTAAAGAGGAAATGGCTCACCTGGGAGCTGCTCTCCTCATGGCTCGTCCCGTAAGGTAAGCCACACAAAACTATTTCAACCTAACACTCCAACAGACAAACACAAGCCACATGGCCAAGTCCAATATCAATGGGGCAAGGAGTACAATCTCCACCCACAGTGAGAGGCCCTACAAAGTCACAATTACAAGGGAGCAACAAACTGGAAAAAATAATCCAATCTATCCCTCCTTTTCTGGGCTGTAGTTTCTCTTTTGTTAAAATGAGAATGTTGAACTAGCTCCTTCAAGGCCAATTTTCCAGCTCTGCCATTTTATAATTCTAACATGCATGCGTTTGTTTATTCATTCGACAATCATTTCTTGGTCACTATGCACCAGGTAGATGCTGGAGATAAAATGATGGGTAAGAAGCAGCTCCTGCCCTTGAAAAGCTCACCATCAAGAAGAAAGAAAGACAAGCAGCTTTCAGGTTTCTATAAGATCCTCAAATGGTTATATGAACGTGATATTCCACGAACGGAGGAGGGAGACGATCATCCCAGTTGAAGAGGAGCCAGGAGAACGGAATGAGATGCCTGCCATTCCACTCCTCACTTGTGACCCTCAAGTCTAGAGGGCCGTGGGCCAACTCTGGCCAGCTGCCTGTTTTGTTAATACTTAGTTATGGGAACGTAGCCACACTCGTTCATGACATTTGTCACTGGCCACTTTTGAGCCATTGTGGCAGTGCTGAATACTGGTAAAGAGACTGTGTGGCCTGCAAAGCCCAAAATATTTATTTACTATCTGGCCCTTTACAGGAAAAGTTTGCCAACCCGCCATAGCCAAACTTTTCGTTTCTCTAATGTGTTTTTTCCCAGCTCTTGACCTTGGCAAATGCTGTTTCTCTGTGTAAAGATGCTTCCCTGGGCTCACAGCGGCCTATTCTTGGCCTTCCTGGGCTCCACTTAAACGCCCCTATTTCACAGAGAGCTCTGGGGACCCCTCAACCACCTGTGTTCTATGTCTACCTTCTCAGTACTTACCCTTTCTCTTCCCTTGTGGCTCAGTTCATATCTTCTATACCTCGTGTGGTTAAATCCTCAACGCCCACCTTCTGCTAAAATGTATGAACACAGTGGGTGCAGGTGTGATGTTCCCTCTTGTAGCCTCAGTGCCTGGCTCAGGGCCTGGCATGCAGTAGGTGCTCAATAAACACTTGCTGAAGAAATGAAGGAGGGATGAAAGGTGAGGAAAAGGAAGAGAGGGACTCCTGATCCTTTTCTTAAGGGACGTTTACCAGGCAAGTTTTTTTAAAAAGTGCACGTGTGCAGAGAGGATATAATCAGAGAAAACAGTGATGAGAAAGAAGGCATGCATGGTGGCCACACTTAGAGCCCCACTGCATTTTCTCCAGAAGGTGGTTTCCTGCGACAGAGGCCTTGCTTATGGCTGAAGAGAGAAATGAACAGGCAGTTGGGTCTACGGGTTAAGTGTCCAGGCTCCAAACTCACATGAGAGAGGCAATGACATGCAGTTCCTTAGAAAGATAGGATACTAAAAAAATAATAATAACAGCTGCCATTTACTGAGCACTTTCCATACGCTAGGCACTCTATTATCTTATTTAATACTCATTTTTAAATTATGCGTGTTGCTTAAATGTAATTATTTTTTATTTCCTATATTAAACGATGTAGAATTTAGATTGTTTTCAATTATTTACAGTTTATATAATAAGTTATTTTTATTAATGAGCCAAGTATTAACGAGCCAACTATTAATTATGATAATGGAATAACTGTCCCGTTATTTAAATCAGCATGGCCATTCTATGCATAAGAAGACGGAGGCTCAGAAAGTCTAATCCACTAGCAGTGGGCCTTGAAAATGAACCCAGCATTTTCACACGGCAGCAGGTAATATTTATCTGTAAAATGCGCATATTAGAACACGAGGATGTAGCACGTGACACACGGTAGGCACTCTGTGAGCGCCAGTGCCCTGAGCTGAGTCAGGGTGTCCACGTTATTCCTATTCTATTTTGGTGTCACAGAATTCAGACGAATAAATAGGAGGAGGAAAATTAGGGCCACAAAGTGATCCCAGGGGACAGGTCTTCCAGGAAAGGAGTTAAGTAACAGGAGAACATGAGGTCTCCACTTCTAAGCCCTCCTCACAGAGCCTGGTACTAGAGGGTAACTGAATGTCTGTGGAATGACCGAAGCTCTCCCCATTTGAATAAACAAAATGCCCAGCAGATGTGACTTGTGTTGAGAATTCGATAAGAAAACACAGGTCCAACACTGGCCATTGACACATGATTGGTGTTTATAAGGGGTAGCCCTGAGCATCGCCATTATTGGAGATGAAAGTCTTAAAATAGAAACATTGGAGTCGATCGTATTATGTTTGCTAAATATTCCCCTTTCTGACCCTGCAGTTTAGCTCCCAAATGCTTTGCTGAACTCAGGAGTGGCCAAGTGACTTGCTTTGGCTATTGAGACGTGGCAGAAATGATGTGTGTCATCTCCAGGTATCTCTATCATGGCTCTTTTTCCTTTGAACATAGTGACAGTCAATGGTCCAGATAGAGGCTGTTCCATCTAGCTTGGGCTCCAGACTGAAGACAACAGGGAACAAAGCTACCATCAAATAGTGATGGACAGGTACTGTGAGCAAGAAAAAAAATCTCTGTGGTTATTAGGTGCTGAGAGTTATGAGGTCGTTTGTTTCTGCAGCATAACCTAGCCCATCCTGAATAATGCAGTCACCCAACACCAAGAACATAAAGATTCCTACAGAAGGAGGCATGGCAGCCAGGTACGTGGTGCCAATACACTCTTCTGGGCGAACCAGGCCTTAGACTCACCCACGGCTTTGGAGGGAAGAGCACAAAGCTGCTGTTGGTGATCTTGTATTTGGTGAGCAAGATGGGGAGCAAAACCAGCATAAAGATGATGAGAAATATCACCAAATTCAGCAACACCAGAAACCGCAAGAAGGAAAAATAGGACTGAATCCCAGTGCCAAATTTCCCTGGGGAGGAAAAAAAATCCAGACATCACCAACTAGGCAGATTGACCCACTACCCATTGTAGATTCAATCAGCCACAGAGGGCTGAAGTTGGAGGAATCTTGGTGGCGGAAGGAGTTAGAAACATTTTGTTTTTTCTACTGTTGGTAGAACCTTAAAGGTTCTACTTCCTAATGCTTTAAGCTGTAGCTTGTAAATCTACACTTAATCTTGAATTAACCATTTGAGAATTTGAGGGATGTCTCAGTAATCTTTCCTCATATGAATATCTAATTGACTCAGCACCATTCATTGAAAAGGCCATCCATTCCCCCCATGAATCACAGTAGTTTTTTTTTTTTTGGTAATTGACTAGACATGTATCTTATGACTCTGTTTCTGAATTCTCTATTCTGTTCTATGGGTCTAAGTACGAGAGTTGCTGAAGGATTTTTATAGATATTTTTTCTGCCAGATGAAGAAATTCCCATCTATTTCTTCCTTGCTAAGAACAAGAGTTGAATTGTACCAATGCTTTTTCTGTATCTATTGAGATAATATATAATTTTTCTCCTTTACTCTGTTAAGGTAATGAATGACATTCATTGATTTTCAAATAGAAAGTGAACCTTCACCAGATAATGATTAAATTTACAAAGGACAGGCAAAGAGCACTTAAAGAGTGAGGCTGTCTGCTTGTTCTTGGGAGGGGTGGGGGTGCAAAGAACTTATCTTCTATGAGTGAAGATATAAGAGACCCACAATTTGCTTCTCTCGAAACCCAGCAGCCTTGCCAAGGAGCTAGACTATCCCATCTTCGTTTTCTGCCAAATGCGTACCTAGCCAGCCAAGAAATCACAGAATGGAGTCACTGAAGAGAAAATCAAGGTCCCAGTTCCCCAAGGGGAAATGACCCTGTGATACACAAGCACTCCAGAAAAGCCACCGCTTAACAAGAGAGGAAGCTGAGCATGGTGGCTAAAACCTCAGGCTCCAAAGCATGATGGCCTGGGTTCAAATTCTGGGTCCGCCTTGTCCTTAGCCAGTGAACACAAGTGTTTTAACTTCTCTGAGCTACGCAGATGATAAATACCTTCGTGAAAGGCTCCTGTGAGGATTAACTGAGCTAATATGAGTGCGATGTTTAACACAAGGCCTGGTTCATAGTGAAGGCTCAGTCAAGGTTTGCTTTTTTACATTTTACTCTGAACATGACCTTCGCATAAATTCCAAAAGCGGACAGCTGCAGTTCTAAGTCTCTAACGAAACCCCTTAGAAATGTTTACATTCCCCCAATTAAACAACCGCCAAAAAAAAAAAAAAAAAAAGTAGTTCTTTGAATGGATCACAGTGGTATTTTTTTAGGTCAAAATAGCAATAACAGAGGCAACGATTTCTTCTATAGATCCTACTACGTTCCTTACAAACTTTATAAAATTTCCGTTTCAGCAGTTTCGAGGAGATACTTGTAAATTGTTTTGCTTTATGGTAGAAACTGTAATTTAAAAAACGGTATTTTTCCCCTTGGCTCTGCTATGTCACCCAAATATTGGAATTTTTTTTTTTCTAATCTTATATTTTGGCACAACTTCCAATTCTTGTATACTTGCTATAGAAGGAATTGGGTCCCCTGGCCTAATTCATATGATGGAGCCCTAAACCCCAATGGGACGGTGTTTGAAATGGGAGGTGATGAAGTTTAGATGAGGTCATGAGGATGGGTCCTTTGTGAGGGGATTAGTGCCCGTTTAAGAAAAGGCACCAGGAAGAGCCTCTCTCTCTTTCTCCCTCTTCCTGAGAATGCACAAAAAAAGAGGTCGTGTGAGGACACAGTGAGAAGCTGGCCTGATCTTGAACCTCAGTGTCCAGAACTTTAAGAAAATGGATGTCTGTTGTGTAAGCCACCCAAGTCTATAGTACTTTGTCACAGCAGCCCAAGCTTCCTGATCCAATACTGTATCCTAATTGTCACCATTATGAAAGAGTAGAGATTCTCATTATCTTCAGGGCCCTGGGCACCTGTGACAGTCTCTGGATGTCTAACGAACCCCATCTCAGGAAAGTGTTTTAGATGCACAAAATACAAACGAACATGTGGTTATCATCATGTTAAAAACCAAACCTGTGACCGAATAGTACATGAGCATCTTCACTAACACTGAACAACGAGATCTAGGGGCAGACCTAAGAACCGCTGTAATTTCAAAGTCGTGATGAGCAGAGTGGTTTTCTAAGATGACCACGTCTGGAAGGGCAGGAAAATATCTGTGATTTTCCTGGTGACAACGACACAGGTTCTGCTAATCCTAGCTGTGGTGTTATTCAGATTCACCACGGAAGGAAATGCTAGATTTCAGCTACAGGTGGTGAAGATGGAGGCGCATTCCCCCAGGCACGGGGGGGGGGGCCTCTGCAGCGTGTGGGGCGTGGTACCTTCAATGCTGCGAATGTCCTCCCGCCACAGCTCCAGGTGGGTCGTCATCTCGCGAGCCTTCTCTATGAACCTCTTCCAAGACTTGCTGCTGTACCGTTTCCACTGGTCCCACTCAGATAAATACTTCATTTGGGTCTCCTGAATGTCCCTGCATTAAAAATGAACATGCCAGTGACCGGAGCACGGCCAAGCCTCGGCGTCACATGAAAACCCCAGGGGAGAGCATGTGGAAACCCGCATCCCTCATACGCTGCTGGTGGGAATGTAAAGCGGTGTGGCCACTCCTCAAAAAGTAAGATATGGAATTATCACGTGACCCGGCAATCCCACTCCTAGGCAGCTATCCCCAAAGCGTGGAAAACAGGTCTCAAAGAAAAAGTTGTTCTGCAACGTTCAGTAGTCAAAGGTGGAAACAAACTGAACGTCCATCGACAGATGAATGAATAAACAAAATGAGCCATATCCGCACGTGGAATGTCATTCAGCCGTGAAAAAAGAACGAAGTGCTGGGACATGTTACAACACAGATGAGCCGCAAAAACATTACGTTCCGGACTGGCCCTGTGATCTGCTTGAACCGCAGAATGCAGAGAGGCGTCCGTTCGAAGCCCAGGCTTCCAGAAGTCTTCCAGGTTTCTGGCTCCTCTCTTGGATGCCTGCTGCTACCACGCTAAGAAGCCTGCGCTAATCCCCTGGAGGATGACATCACCCCAGACCCGTCTGCAGCCAGGTGACCCCGAGCCCAGATCAGCAGAGCCACCGTCTGACCGCAGCTCAGCATAGGAACTAGAAGACCCTCCTAGCACTGACTTGCAGACTTGTGAAATTGTGGTTTTAAGTATTTAAATTGTGGGGTGACATACAGCACCGCATGCTAGCTGGTACCCTCATACTCCATACTCTTTCCCTTTCCACTGGCTGGATGCAGACAACAGTGAGGCTTTGGCTGGGGGTGAGAGGGTGGCAGAGACATAAGATAAAAACCTGAATGGGTACCCGAATGACTGCAAAGTCTCCCACTGACCTGACCCAGGACTTTGACGTGAACAGGATGTAAACTTCTGATACACTGAGCTTTTACATGTTCGAGTATCTGTCACAGCAGCTTGGCTTAGCCTAAGTACTAAGGTTCGGACTACGTGACCTCTTCAGGAAATGCATTCCATGCGTAAAACGCACCTCTGCGCAAAACCTACATCAGATGCACAAACCTCAGTCTCCGCTTCTCGGAGATGTTCAGTGCATACTTTCGAATGGATTGGCTGTTGAGGTTTTCAGTGATCCCTCCCTCCAGCTGGGAGCTGTAAGAGTCTGTTGGCTTCAGCAAAGTGCCACTTTGCTTGTCTCGGGAAACGATGTTTGTCCTCTTGCGTGCAATGGACCGGTAGCTTGGCAATTCTTGGAGGAAATTCACAGGTGGAGGAGAAAAGCAACTGGAGTCCAAGGAGAGGCTCTCTGCGTAAGTAAAAGGAAAACATCATTCACCCCAGTGAGCTTGGGAGCCAACAAACAAAACCTTAGGAGACCTGGACCTCAGAGACATAACTACATCTTGCAGAGTCACTAGCCTCGGCCACTGACGAAAGCATCTGTATCTTAATTACCAGGATGATGCTCAGGATAATGAAACCGTTTGCAAATGGGTTCCCTTCCACAGATGTGTCTGCAAATATGCTTTAAACTGCGTAATATCTGAGCATAGTGTTTGGCTGCAGTCACTCGCTAAACGTGTGACCTTAGGCACTTATCTAAACACCGGTCTTCATTCGTCAGACGGGGCTAGTAATACTTGCCCCAACTATTTTCACATAGTGTAGGGTAAAGACCAATTATGATAGAAAACTCTGAAGGGCAGAAAGTGCTATGCAAATGCATAATGACGTCCACACGTTGATGGAGCATTTCCTATGCATCTGGCCTGTGTGACGAGCTTCACACACACTCATGGGATATGGTCTGGCTCTCTGATCTGCTTGGACTGACGGAATGCAGCAGAAGTGATGCTGTCCCAATTCTAAGCCCACAGGTTTCTCCTGCTCCCTGGACCCCAGCTGTTGCCACGTGAACGAGCCTGAGCTAACCTGCGGAGGACGAGACACTCCGGCCCAGCAGACGTGACATGTGGCAGAGCAAAACATCTCCATGCTCTGCTGATTTCCTGATGCACAGAATCAGCAGAAACAATAAAAGGGCTTTAGCTGTCTCATTTGGAGTAGTTTGTTAAGCAATGAGAGGTGACTGGGACAGTGAATGGAGAGGCAGGGGTCAGGGAGCTGGCTGGGCCAGACCGAGTCGGACTTGGTGGGTGTGCTATGACCCTTGGATGTGGCAGATGGGAGGCCACTCAGGGCTCTGGGCCAAGCATGTCATGATCTGACCAAGTTTTAGAGGGTCACTGTAGAGGCCAAGGACGGGACCCACCACAGGGACCCACTTATGGGCATTGAAGGTAATCACACGGTTAGCAGCACTCGGCCCCGTGCCTAGCACACAGTGGGCTCCACAAATGACTACACAGCTAACAGGACAAGCAGGGGCAGAGGGAGCGTGGGGAGGAGAGAAGCAGCCAAGGCCTCGCTCGGGGTGGGAGTGCCTCTCTGACGGGCACGGCCAGACGCAACGGAACAGGAGTCCCACTGCAGATGACACACAGCCACGCGTCTGGAACCCTGCCAGCTGCCAAGTGCAGGCATGCCAGTCTCCCTCGACCTTCCACTCCCTGCCACAGCACACCCTGAGGAGATGACACATTTCCAACTAGTAACGGCAGCTCCCTAAGCAAATATGAGGGGTGATAAGCAAATATGAGGGGTGAAGCGGGCAGAGGGCGGGAGGCTTGAGGGTCCACGCCCTGGCCGGAGGCCACTCTTCCCTCTGGATAGCAACAAAGAGCTGTTATTAACCGCAAACAAAGGTCTTTGAATATGGAACCGTACTGACCCACATTGAATATTCAGCAGTTGTGGGGTCAGGGATGGAGACTGGCCTAGCTTGTCACCCACTAGCAAGGCCACCCCAGGCAAGACAATGACTATCTCTGAGTCACATGTTTCTCATCTCTGGAACTGGAGATATGACACCATGGACCTCACTGGCGAGATCATGAGGGCAGAGTCACAAACCACATGATGAATACCGGCTAGGATTTATTGAATGTTTACCCTGCATCACGCTATTCGAGGTACTCAGAATGATTGCCACTCTTAATACTCTGAACTACTCTTTGAATAGAATTATCCCGTTTTACAGATGAAGAAACTGAGGCTCAGAGAGGTTAACTGCCTTGCCTCCTCACACAGCCAGGAAGTGTTGGATCTAGGGACCTATCACAGGGTTGTCAAATGCCAAAGCTGTGATCTTTGCCATAAACGGTTGGTAGGCCATGGATTCGGAAGTGTTTCATAAACACCAACATGCATACTAATTAATGACCTGATGGCTCTTACACGTTCCACAGGAAAACGAAGTCCTAGTCACATTGCATAACAACAGTCCCTGGTAGAAAACTATGTTTTCAAAATGACCATCACCGCAGAGGAATGATTCTTCCTTCTCAGACATTCTAGGGAAGTGCTCATCTTCAAATGAAAAGAAAATCGCCCCATACCTTTGAACACAAGCGTCATTACTTTTATAAGATTGTTTTTAAAGCGTCTCCTGCTTTCGTGGAGGACCACACACTTTCAAAGCCTGACGGCATCTGGTTTCTCACGCCAGCAGCTAGGGCAGACAGCGAAGGCTTCGCGGCCCTGGCTTTTCATCAGGGACCCTGAGTCCCAGAGAGATGGCAACTTGCCCAAGCTCTGAAGTCAAGACAGACTCCTGGTTCCACCGCCCCTTAGAAAGACAGGTCACATCATCTCGCTGAGCCTCGGTTTTCTCATCCTCGGAGAATGAGAATGTCTCATTACAGTTACTGTCAGGTTCTCCTGAGCCGGCTGGTCCAGCCGAGAGTCGTCGGCATGGCAACTTCAGTCCTGTGGTCAGCAAATGGGCTGTTGGTTGACCATTTGCACAGGAGGCAGGAACATATTTTGGATATCGGGGTGCCTCTACCTAGGAATCCCTAGAATCTGATATTCCTACAGGTTACGGACAAAGTCCGTCTCTCTGAGGCTTAGAGCAGAGTCTTGCTCCTAGAAGGCCTCCATCTGAAGAGTGAACGAATGAATGGGCAGAGGCAGGCACCTCTGGAGAGCATCCTTAAGTCCTGACTTTCTTGGCAGCTCTTTCCGTTGGCTACCAAATCCTACCAACGGGCAGTGACCCTCCCAGGTTGCGGGCTCCGGCCAACTGTGATCTGAACGGTACTAAAAGCCCCACCGGCCTCCATCAAGTAAGTGCTTGCCAAGAACGGAGCCCAACCGTATTTGGTGCTGGGCTCACTTCAGGGATTTTCTTCCCACTCACAGAACCTTGGAAACTCTGGGTAAGAAGGGACCTTCTGGGTCATCCAGTCCTGGCCTCTTGCCAGCTGCTGTGGGCATTAATTTAGTTGCAATGGAGTCCCTTTCTGCACGGGACTGCAGGCCGGGGCTGGGACTCGGGGGACAATGCGGGTTTGCAGACTCACTCTGATGAGCTGCCACTCACTTCTTCAAGTAGCATATTTCCCCTAAGTGCCCACCCCTGTCACTACCCCACCCTCCTCCCTGTTTACTTGTGCGTTGTCTCTGACCCTCTCCCTTCCCCATTAGATTATAACGTCCGTGAGGGCAGGGACCCCATCTCTCTCCTTCACCAATGAATGAATGACTGATTCATGGATGAAGGAATGAATGAATGATTCATGGGTGAATGAATGAATCATGAATGAATGGATTTGGTGCTGGAGATGTAGGCAATACAGGATCACCCCCCGGACAGACCAAAGTATGCGCTTAGCAGACCAGCAAAGCAGCGGCACTAAAAAATGAGAAAAAGATTGAAGGATGATATTTTTTTCACAACTGAAAAAAATCTTAAAGGAAGAAGAAAAAGCAGGCAAAAAAATATTGAGATGTTGACCAGATATTACATTCTTTCTATTTCCGGTACTTTACGCAAACCGGCCCAATTAGGAACAGGCTTTGCTATTATCTCAAGAAATGATCAAACGGCACGTGCCCACTCAATTTGATATTACTAATAAGGCCACATAGTGATCGATCTCAGAACTCTATGGACTTCTTCTACTCATCTCCTATGGTTTGACACTGTTTTTGTTGCCAGCCAGAGGCGGGGCACCTGAGTCATCTGTGCTCACAGCGACCACAGTCTTTCCCAGGGGCTCACAGTCCAGAGAATCCCACTGAAGCTGTGATATCTCCACCAAGTGCTTGAAAACCTCCGAGGCCAGGGATGTGTCACTGCCCTACCCCTGGAAAGGCCACCCACCCATCCACCCGTCCACTCATTCATGCATTCCTTCACTCACATACTTGAAAACTTTACTGAGCAACTGCTATGTGCCACACGCTATTCTAGAACTGGAAGACAGCCCTGAATATGACTTACAAATTGACTTACAAATTACCCTACCTTATTGAGACTTACATTCTGGCTGAGGAGACAAGAGAGCAAACATGCAAGAACCATATATTTCAGAAAGTGATAAGTGCGGAGAAAAATAAGGCTGGGATGGGTTTGTGCAAAACTTAGAAAAAGAGAGGGAAGGAACCGCATAGCTAGTTATGAGAAAAGCATGTGCAAAGGGCCTGAGGCAGAACCTTTGGAAGAACAGGAAGGAGGATAATGTGGCTGGAGCAGAGTCAGCGGGGAGAGCAGCATCAGGGTAGGAAGTCAAGGCCACCAGGGCCTGTGGGCCATGGTGAGGCTATCTATGGCTTTTACTTGGATAAGGTGGGAACCATGAGGGGTTTTAAGCAGAGGAAGGACATGATCTAACCCAGATTGAACAGGATCTCTCTGGCTAGCATTGTGGCTATTTCTGTCCTTGAGCTGCACAGATGAGCATGGCGATGTCCCACGCCAGGGCATCATGTGTCATGTCAGGCTGCAATGTCCTTCTGCAATGGTGTAAACGTTCTATATCTGGACCGTCCAATACGGTAACCCCCAGCCACATGTGGCCACTGAGCAACTGAAATGCGGCCGCTGACACCGAGGAAATGAATTTCAACAGATTTTATGAAATGTACATTTCCACAGCCACATGTGGATAGGGGCTACCGTACTGGACAATATGCAGGGGCCTCATTCACAGGAGCCCAGAGCCTAGTCTGAGAGCGGGAGGAGCCAGGGGTCTTGGGAGCCTCCTCCGTCTGCCAGACTTCAGAACTGCAGGGCTGAGAGGCCATGCATGAATCATGGCACCGGGCACTGGGGTGAGGCCTGGGGACTGGCTGGGTCTAAGGTTTTATGAACACATGAACAAACAGCCTTCAGGAGCAGTGACTCACCGAGTAATCAGAGCCACGCTGGGCCCAGAACCCAGGTCTCCTGGTTTTCAAGCCCGTGGATCATCCAGGGGGCTGTCCTTGGAGCAGCTGCTGTAATTCCGTCTGTTTAAGGAGCTGACATCAGACGGTGGTTAAGAGCGCAGCGTCTGAAGCCAGCTGCCCGGATTCGAATCCCAGCTTAGGTCAAGTTTCTTTCTTTTTTAAAAAAATAATTTTTATTTCGCAGTTCTGGTTGACATTCGATATTACTTTATACTAGTTTCAGGTGTACAGTACACCTGGCAAGTTTCTTGACCACCCTGTGCCTCAGTTTTCCCACACGTGACACACAGCCATCCCAAGGGTTAGATGGCTGTATGTAAAGTCTTAGAAAACAGGTCAGCGAACCTTTTCTGTAAACACTATTTATCACACGGTCTCCGTCACAAGTACTTTGCAGCAAGAAGACAACCCTAATCCATAAATAAATGGGCGTGACCGTGTTCTAATTACACCTTATAAAAATAGGTGGCATCCTGGAATGCCGCTCCCTGGCTTAGAGCGATGCTGGCACCCTGCGCTATACACGCGTAGCCACTAACTGATGAGCCGACGAATAACCGACTCTGGCTTTTAATGGACGAAGTTCATGTACATGAAGATTTCCGTTTGAGGTGGGGACCTTTCTTGCTATGCCCCAAGTTACTCCTTATGTACAGTGTTCATCCTCGTTGGCCAGGACCTCTCCAAAACAGAGGTCCAAAGAGCCTGGCGGTGACTGTCATGACAACCAGCATTTACCATTTGGCGTGATTATGCACACTTATTTCCTGTGATTCTCACAGAGACTTCATGTATTATTACCCTGATCTACAATATGGAAAAGTTCAGAGGAGACAAGAACTTTGCCCAGACCCAGCCAAGGTCTGAACCCTGAGCAAAGACTTCAGCAAGCCTTACTCACCCTGACAGCCCTGGAGGTCAGAGTGGGGCCGGACATGGAACAGGTGCTCATTAAACATCTGTCCAATGCACACATGGACACGCTGGCTCTAAATTCACATGAAGGTCCTCCGGTTTCAGGAGCTCGTCAAGTAACTTCGCAGAGCCTCCATTTCAAAAGGGGAGAATGGGCAAGTAACGCCCCACTACACTGAGTTCAGGAATGCAAGACAGTTACACACTTGAGCCCCAAATCAAACCGGTGACCAGGCTGACCAGATCCCCAAGGAACTGGCTCCTGCTTGCCTTGCCTCGTCCTATCTCCTCATCTAAGCTCCAGCCAGGGGGCCTCCTCCAACACCTAAGGTCACTCCCACCTCCAGCGCTCTGCTCTTCCTGCACACCCCTCCCCCTCCGAATGCTGTGCCCACCTGCACGCCATAGTCACCTGCACTGACTCCTTTGCACCCTCAGCCTCAGCTCAGGAGTCTCCTCAGGGAGGCCTTCCCAACCACCCATCTAAGCAGGTCCCCCCCTCACCCCCACCCCACCATGCCATCACTCTTTATTTCCTCCTCAGCAGTCCTGGTTCAATCTAACTACCCTCTCCTCATCTTTACCTGTTTAGCGTGGGTCTCCCCTGTCTGACGAGAAGCTCTGTGAAAGCATGCCCCCAGCCTGCCTCCTTCCCCACTTGACCCCACCCCGGATAGGGTTAAGGCTCAGGGTCAGATCCCTTCCTGCTCCTCCTGGTGGGTGGAGGGGAAGCCCACCCCCCCTCTTGCAGAAGGTCTGGGTGGGTCTCGCAGCAAACAATGCTCTTTTAACAAGCAACCAGACTGTGCGACAGAGGTTCCAACACTGAAAAGTCATTTCCCCCTTTTATCCCTGTAAATTCTCCATTTCCTAAAACACAAAAACAAACAAAAAAGCCACCCAATGCCTTCGGGCCTAATCAGGGCTAGAGTTGCTGGGCAAAGCTCAGCCTCTTCCAGAAAAAATAAGTCAGCCGAGGGGGTGGGGGGGGTGGGGGGCTCTTCAGAGAACCACTGCAACCTGTTGTTGCAGTCCCCAGCTGCGTCCAGACCTGAAGAAGGTCTCTCTTCCCAGGACACCTTTCAGGGTTATGAGTGACCAGATGTGTGCGCTTAGCAGATAAGGAGGAAAAAAAATAAACACTGCAGGTTGAATGTTTACTTGTCTTCAGGCTTAACACACTCTGTTGGACTAAAATAGCCCAAAGAATAGTTGTTTAACTATATAAATATCTAATAGCATATCTCCAGAAAGTACGGGCACACGGCCAATTCATAATAATACCAACGACCACCATTCAAGTGCACAGCTCCCGCCTGGGGTGCTGCTAACTTCCAGACATGCTGATTTTGTTACACCTTCTCCGGACCCTAGCAGAGAGGGGCCAGATTATCCCAACTTTACAGATAAGAAAACTGAGGCTCAGAGAGGTAATGGACTTGCTCAAGGTCGCACAGCTGATAACTGGAATTCCCACGCGGGCCAGGCAGTTCCTTCCATAAGAACTACTGCCAGAAGTTCTCCTCATTTATCTTTGAAAAAACGAATAAACAAACAAAAAAAAAACAATTCCAACTTCCCTCGCAGGAGGAGTCCAAGGAGGCTGTTTAGTTTTATTCCTTTCCCCTTCGAGGTGTGCCCTGTTTCAAAGGCCTAGACCGAATCTCATCCTCCATCTAAATAGGTCACATCAGAGCCCTTTGGGTCCCCTCCAAAGCGCGGCCCTTTGAGGAGGAGAAAGAGCCATCGCACAGGTTTCAGTCCAGCCTGGCTGTCACATGGTGGCAATCTGGCATCTTGGTAGAGTCACTTCAGTTCCCCCACTAAACAATGGGGTAATGGTCATAGTCATTCCCTATAGCAAGCTCGGGAGTCTCTGAGTTTGGCAGGTCCTCAGAAAATTGCCATGTCACCCAGCAATTTTACTAGGTATATGCCTAAAACAATTAAAAATAGATGTTCACACAAAAACTTGTACCTGAATGTTCACAGCAGCATTACTCACAATAGCCAAAAGGTGAAACGATCCGAATGTCTATCAGTGGATGAATGGATAAGCTGGTATATCCATACAATGGAGTATTATTCAGCCATGAAAAGGACTGAAGTAGACACCTGCTACAACATGGGTGGTCCTCAAACCATTACTTACACTAAGGGAAAACCAGCTATAAAAGGTCACATGCTGTATGATTCCATTTATGTAAGATGTCCAGAATAGGAAAACCCATAGAGACAAAGAGCAGATTGGTGGTAGCATGGGCTTGGGGAGGGGGAAATGGGGTGACTGGATTCTGAGCACAGGGTTGCCTCTGGGGGTGATGAAAGTGTTTGGAACTAGATAGAGGTGATGGTTGTATAACAACATCGTGAATGTACCAAATGCTGCTGAATCATATGCTTTCAGATGGTTGATTCTGTTATGTAATTTATACCTCGGTTAGAAAAAAAAGTCACTACACGCATGCTAGTTGAAGATGAGCTAGTTCTTAATGACCGGAATATTAAAAACATGTGGCAACAGGGAAAAGCCATGAAGAGTCATTCCACTCAGCAAACAGAGAACACGCCACGCACCATGTGACTGAGGGGCCCAAGGGTGGGTAAAAATCTCCCAGTGGCTACCTGACATAGTGCAAGGTCTTTGCCTCTCAGAGGAGGTGACATTGAAGCTGCGATCCGAAGCATGAGGACCTGGCCGCAGGAAGGGCGGGGTGACAGGTGTGTCAGGAACAGTGAGGAGGGAAGCACGTGGAGGGGCTAGCCAGTGGCAGGGGCCGAGGAGAGGAGGAACAGCAGCAGGAGTGGAGGCTGGGAGATTGGCAGGGACAGGCTCAGAGGACAGTCCTCCCTCGAGGCCCTGGTGGCCCTCCACCTTCTACGCCTATCAGAACTTCCACTTTATAGATGGGGAAACTGAGGCTCAGCAAAGGAAGTGACTTGCTCAAGGCCACGCAGTTTATGAGAGGTCGAGTCAGCGTCCGAACCTCGGTATGTTCAATTCCAAAATTCCTGCTCTTAAAGACGTTACAACACAAGATAAGCTCAAATAAGAGGAAGACCAATAGAAACCAACCAGAAGAATCCTTGAATGGCCATTACTGAAAGGCTGAAATTGAGCAGGTGCCACCAGCATTAAGAATGAGCTAGAAAAGAATTATCATTAAACCCAGTGTGAGTTCTGATTCCTGAGCAAGTTCCCAGGGTTTGGGTCACTTTTGTATATCTTCTTTTTTTTTTTCTTTCTTTTTCTTTTAGATCCCGAGAACAGTCCAATCGGAAGAGCCTAATGCCCAAATCTACATTCATGTTTTACTGTAAATCCTTGTAACAAAACTGTTATTCTCAAACTGAAATAGAAAAAAAACACTGCAGATAAAACTCACAGCCAGGTCTCGTGTTTTGTTAAGGTCAACTACAAGATTCGAATGCTACAAAGAAGCCTGCTTGGGTGCTGGCAACTTTTCTATCTTCATTGGGTGGCGGTTGTACATAATTTTGTAAAAATTCACGAAGCAGCACACAACTTCTACCCAATAAAAAAGAAGAAAGAACAGAGGGTTATAACGTTTGCTTGGCTACCATTTAGTGCACCTTTCTATACTGGAAGTCACAGGTCTTTCTCTCAGCTAATCTGATCTACATCCTATTCCCATTTCACTGCTGAAGACTCTGAGGTCAGAGAAGGCAAACAATAAACAAGAGAGGCAGAACTCGGTTCCAAGTCCGTCTCGTTGTAAACCCTGAAATGTTTGGGGGGTGGGGGGCGGGCACCTCGTCGTACCAGAATATGAGGCCCGGCGGGGATCTCTTTAATCTTTTCAGTCACCAGGTAAGTTCATTCAGAGACTAGCCCGGGATGCCTCACCAGCAACTAAGTGGAAGGCGAAGCCTCTGGGTGGGAGGAGGGAGAGCAGGGAATAAGAAAGATCCGCTTCCCCACCCCCCTCAAGCCCGGGAGGTGGGGAGGGGGCTGGGCCCGCGCCATGTTCCCCGCACCCCGAGCCCCGCCGCGCGCCCTCCCGCCGCCGGGAGCACGGGTGTCGCCGCCCTACCTGGCTGGACCAAGGGCTGCCGGCTGGGCCCGCCGGACGGGAGCGCACTGGCGCTGGACTCGCTCATGGCCGCGCCCCGCGCCCCGAGAGGCCACCGGAGACCCGCTCCCGCAGCAGCTGCCGCCGGCCGGCCTCGCCTCGCCTCGCTCGCCTTGCCTCGCGGAGCCGGGATTCCAGGTTCCGGCGCTGACGTCACAGAGGCGGGGCGGGGCTCCGAGGCCGCTCTTCCCACGCCCGCCGCGCGCTGGACCACCCGAGGAGCCGGGATGCGAGGCGGCGCTGCGGGATGCAGACCTCGAGAGTCCCCCAGCCGGCGGCGGCCTGATAAGGGGCGCCCTCTCAAATAAAAAAAAAAAAAAGCATAATAAAAATAACCATGATGCGAACCAGTGTTTTTATAAGTTATCGTTTGGGTACAAACGGTAAAAAAAAAAAAAATACATTTGTACCTGTTTGTAAAGGCGTAAGATATCTCTCAAGTGGGGAGCTGGATGGCCAGGTGAGAAAGGTGAAAGAAAGCGTTTTTTTCACTGCATGCCGTATTCGTCTCTTAAATTTTACATCATCTCCATGTTTCATCTCAGCCTCTATACATCTGTCCATGTACAGTTTAAAAACATAGAACTAAAAGTAACTGCCAAATATAAATAAATGCTCGATAAATAAATGCGACTGAATATACATTTGTGTATAAGTAATTGCCAAATTAAATAAACAGATGGGGAAGTGTAGATATATCTCCGTGCAGAAGAATTCCCAATAATATACATGGATACTTCAAGGAGGTGGAGTATAACTCCTCCACTCTTTAAGCGTGGGCTGGGCACAATGACTTCCTTTCAAAGATGCTGGTATGGAAATGGAGGGTGAGGCACAAAGTAACTTTACCTGGATACAACCTGACAAACACGCTCAGACGAGACGACCAAGGCCAACATCAACACCAATAGGTCACGTTGCTGGTATGCACCCTCGATACATCACGACAATGACGTTATCTGTGGAGACTTTTTCCCCCAAACCCATAACCCCAGTCTAATCATAAGAAAAACATCAGACAAACTCCCGATCGAGGGACATTCTATAGGTTGATCAGCTCCCTAAAACTCTCAAGGTCATCAAAAACAAGGAAAGTCTGAGAAACCATCACAGCCAAGAGGAGCTGACGGGGACATGACCACTTAAACGTAATATGGGAGCCAGGATGGGAATGTGGAACAGAAAAAAGTAACAAGTAAGCAAACTTGAATGAAGTGTGAACTCCAGTTAATGACAATACGTTGATATTGGTTATATGTTGATATTGGTTCATCTACTATGAGAAAGGCACCATACTGATGTAAGACTAATCATCAGAGAAACCACCCAAGGTGTAAGAAAGTTCTTCTGTACCCTCAAAATTTTTCTGTAACTCTAAAACTATTCCAACATAGAAAGTTATTTTTTTTAATAAAAAGTCATTTCCCAGCTCAAAGGCTATGTTAAATGTAGTGAAGAGTGAGGTCACTTGGTTCTGATGCCAAGTTTCCAATTATTCTCTAAGTGATCTAGGCCACATGGCTTAACCTCTGAGCCTGTTTTCTCACCTGTAAAATGGGGACATAGTGTTAGGTCCCCAGCTGAGGACAATCACCTGAAGTGTCTGAGCAGAGCATCTGGGGGTGGGGGTTGAAACTGACCTGGATGCCAACATCACACGTACACAAAAGAAAATACAAGCAAAGATATAAATGTAAAAATCAAAACCATAGCAGACATAAAAAAAAAAGTGGGTTATGTACACCAACTATAACTGAAAAATAAAAAAATATTAATTTTTAAAAAGTGAGGGGTTTTTTTTCAAGTATCAGAGTATCAGAGAGGGAAAGGCCTTACTAAGTTTGACCCAAAGCCAGAAGTCCAAAAGTATGATAAATTCAACTACATAAAAACTTTAAATTCTGCAACACCAGCAATGACATTTGCACAAGGATATTCCTTGCAATGTTGTTTATAATAGCAAAAGACCAGAAGCAGCCCAAATCTCCATAGAAAAGGGGCTGGTTAAATAACTTTTGACACATACACCCAATTATTAAATAGCTCTATATGTAGACATATAGAAAGTTCTGTCTATAGAAGAAAATCATTGAGTGGAAAAAGCAAGTGCAGAAGAAGTGTATTAGGTAAACTACCATTTGAGTAAAGAAACAATGAGAATATGTGTATATATATATAGAGAGAGAGAGAGAAACAAACAGTTTATTTGGTAACAAGCAGTAGAAAAAATTCTTTTCTTTCTTCTGGTGAAACTGTGATAGTCAAATGATGGCAACATATCAGAGTTGCCTTGCAGTCCTTGACCTTTTGCAGAAGTGCAAAGACGCCTGAGTTAAGTGACTTGCAATTATTATTTTCTAGACAGAAGTCCCAGCTGTTGTGCTTTCCGATGTATCAGCTGCTACACTTTCCTTCTTGACTTCTGATTTCATGGCAGGAAACAGAAACACTTCTTTGATGTATGTTTTTGGTGACTCGGTGGATGCCCAGGCCCCAGCCAGCTGTGGGCGGCAGCCCACATCCCAGGGTGGCACAGAAGTTTTCATCTTTGAATATGACCTCATCATTGCCAGCGACCTTGGCCTTGCTTGGCCTGTTCTTCGAAAAGCTGCCGCTGCCGCAGGAGGTCCTTCAGCTCAGTGTAAAGAATGCATATTTCTTTCTTCACGACGAACAGCTCAAAGCAGTCAGTCCACCCTCTCTAGAGCAGTGCCATGTGACGGAAGACCTCATTATCTGCGGGTGATCAGCGATGGCTGTGGGATGGATGCGTGTTGCATCCAGGAACGCCCCACAGCTTATCAAGGAGCCCGTCTGTGGTCCAGGGAGGAGGGCATTTAGCAGCTTTGGTCATACAGATATCAACAAGAATTTTTCAAGTTTCTTCTGTTTCAAAAGCGTTAGTTTCTGGAAGCTTCGCCTTCAGGGCTTTCTCGAGTTCTTCTACCACCTGATTCTCCGGAAGGGTGGGGTGGAGTCAATCTCGCAGGCTTGTCGTTCTGTGCCCTCTGGATGGTCGATGGCCTTGTAACGTGCTTCACCATCCCATCACTATCTTCTTTGTGATTCCCATGAGATCGCTAGTCCGCGTAAGCCATGCAGAACTCCCTGGTGGTGAACTCGGGATTTGTGAGTCCATACCATTTTATAGAGAAAAGAACCATGCTTTTCCTAGAAGAGAGGCAAGGAACATCCCCCTCTTCCGTCCTTCCCCCTGAGCCAAGCATCACTGCCACTGCTAAGGCAAGCTCTGCCTCCTGATGGTCTCCCTGCCTTGTCCAGGCCTGGCTCACCCCGCAGTGGGCACATAAGTTCACTCATCACTGAGAAGTGAAAGTTATTCTTTTGCAACATAGTATAAGACACCTGTTCTTTATCTGTATGTTTTCTCTTGGTGGAATTCAACAGAAAACACAAAGACGCTGATCAGATGATTTTTATCGTTGCATAACCGGTAATAATAATCTCGTCCTAACTGATCACAGACTAATCATACCCATGGAGGCCTCTGATTTCACATTTGCAAAATCAATGGATTAGAGCAGTGTTTCTCAACCTGGGGTGATAGCACCCTCTGGGGAGCATTTTGGAAATGTGGGGAGATGATTTAGGAGTCACCGTGAATCGGGGATGCTACTGGCTTTTCATTCAAGTGTGAAAGCCAGGTTCCTCTCTAGCAATAAAGCTGATGGATCCCATACACAACAAACATCCTGTTGCCCCAGGACACCCCACTGTCTGAGAGCCAAGCAGCCACTAAAGCAAATGAAAAACTGTTCTCATGATCTGCGCCAAGAACCAAACTCCATTGGACAAGACATCGTTCGTATATGATTTGAACGCATACTGAATTTTCCAAAAATGTAGCTACCGTGTACAGTGTGAAGAGAATATATATCATTTAGTCCCCAATTCTCCCAAGAGTAATTCACTGTTTCAGAAAATCAAAGCTGCTCTGGATGTTTGCGTCATCACTACCACACTCCTAGGTCACTCTGCTTTTGCAGCTGAAGCCTTTGCAACGTTTCTTCTAGAAGCCGTCTACTACCTCGTTATTATTATCTCACTATAAAATCCTTTTATCGTATCCCTCCTCTGTCTTAGAGTTAGGTCAGTCTATTGTTTGGTTCTCCATGTTAGTTGTTCGAGAAGGCTTATACCATGTGCTGGGGACAATGACCTTCCAGAAAGCCACTCCCTGGCTACCTCTTACATTACAGGAGACTCAAACGTCCTTAGTTCACCAACCTCCTCTCTGACCACTGCTCCCCTTTAATTCCCCCCCTTCCTGAGCTCCCCATCCTGCTCTAAAGGTTGTTGACAGCCATCTTGGAGACAGGTCGCCACAAATACCTACTTCACACGCGTTAATATATGAAAAGGATTCCAGACCAATGCTCTGTATACAGTCGGGGTCCATAAATGTTAGCCTTTCTTACTATTGGCCCAAAGGGTAGTAGTTTCACTCTCTTCAGCTACATATCACTGTCACAACTTTTGAGGTAATAAATAGTCTTTCAGTCTTTAATCGAGGATGCCCCTCAGAATCAGCTGTGGAGTTTTCAGTTTAATATTTACCTTTTAAAACAATTTCAAACGGCTTTTGAACTTAGAAAATAATAATGCTTGTTCAACTTTACAGAAATACGTATCACGTATGCTTGTTTCTGGTAACACAGACACAAGAAAAAAAAGTAATAACATCCCTCAGGCTCCTAGCACCTGCTGGGCAGACTCCGGGACTTCCCACAAGGGGGCGCGGGCGAGCGGGTGTGAGCCGATGGCGGCCCTTGGGCTGAGCGTAGTCAGGGCTGGAAGACGCTCGGAGGCTGGCTACCTTCGTTTGTATTCATGGCAAGCATCTCTACAGGGTGTAAACACCATCCTCTCAGGGGATGGCAGAAGAAAATTGAGTCTTGGACGTAATGAGGACTCTGGAGGGTGGCAACAGCTCCGCTCCAGGAGAGCCTGCCTTCTGGTTACTATGAAATGTTCACAGGCGCTCTGTTTTCAAAAGCACTCAGTGAAATCCCTCTTTGTGACCAAGAGCCTGAGTTTTGCCAACTTTCGAATAGCTGGAGTCATACTTTCCAGGCCTACCCGTTAGGTTAGCTGAAGAAATTTGAGCACAGTTGGGGGCCACTCAAAAAGGTACTTGAATGATCACAAAGCAGCACGCTTCCATTAATATATATATATTGATTTAAACCTGCTCATCATGACATGCCAGATCTCGTCTCATTCGACCCTCAGAACAACCCTATGAGGTAGGTATACTAGTGCCCCTCTTCCATGTTTGAGAAATTGGAGACAGAGAGGGCTAGCCACTTTCCCAGTGCCACACAGCTAAGGAGTGGTAGAGTCAAGTTTCAGTCTGTCATCCAAACTCCCCCGCCTAACCACTGCACGCTGACGGGGCTGGATCGCAGTTCTTTTGCATTGAGTGAATGCATCCTGGGCAGATCCCCTGGTTTTAACTGTTTCTCCACCATAAATTGCTTCCTGGAGAGAGTGTGGCTCTTTACTAATATCCCTCTCATGGGGTTGTGTGGGTGTCCTGAGTGACAACAGGAGTGAGCGTGCTTTGCAGACTGTAAAGAGATGTACACAGCTGGGGGTGAGATGCAGACAGACATAACTAGAGTGACAAGGAAGCCTTGCTGGCTACGTGAGTCTGATACGAGAGACAGAGGAGGGAGTGGGTTATGTAGATTTCTGAGGGCAGGGGCGGGTGTAACCACCCCGAGGCCAGGCTGCTGGAGTGCTCTAGAGCAGAAAAGGCCCCTGTGGTGCAGCTGAGTGAGCCAGGGGGGAGCAGCCACGGATGAAGTTAAAAGGGTGATGGGACTTTGGCTTTTACTCTGGGTCAGGTGGGAGCCACTGAAATGGTTTAAGTAGGGGCGGGGCGGGATCTGGCTTGTCTTAGCAGCATTACACGACCTGCTGGCTTAGGAATAAACTGTGGAGGGACAACGATGGATGGATGCGGAGAGAACACGCAGAGATCGGTGCACTGGTCAAGAGACGATGGTGGCCTGGATCCGGGAGATGGCAGCGGATACAGTGAGAAGGGGTCAGATTCTGGACATCACTTACAGGTCGGACCATCAGGATTTGCTGACAGAGCAGATGTGAGGAGAGTAAAAATAGAAGAGACATGGGTGATTTCTCCAAGGTTTCTGAATTGAGCAGCCATCTGGAAGGGTGAAGCTGCCATTTCCTGATCGTGGGAAGAATAGGGTGGAAGGGGGGACCCCTACGGATCTATCTTAGCCTTGCTGGTTTGGGATGCACCCTACTTTTATGTGGGAAGATGGATTCTGATTCTGCAAGGTTACATTTGCAAAACGGTATGGGTACAGGGATGGGAGGAATTTGTGACCGTTTTGCATTGTATCATAGCGTGTAAAGTGGTTAGCATAGTGATGTGTAATTACAGCGAATTTTGTTTTATTTAACAAGTGTTCGTATAGTCCTTACGGTGTGGCAGGCACTCTATAATATAACTCACGGTTTATGCTACCTCAATAGATCCCCACAAGAGCCCTGTGGTCTTGCCCCCATTTTACAGATGCAGAAACTGAGGCACAGAGATTAAGTAATTTGCCCAAGATGATGAAGCTAATAAGGACATAGCAGAACTGGAATTTGAACCCAAGCTGTCCAGTTCAGAATCCTTGCACTTCACATTTGTTAATTAAGAAATTAACAAACTGAATTAATTTTTGTACACATTGGCAATTGTTACCATTATCATTGATCGGATTAACGAAGCAAGAAACTTAGAATTGCACCATATAAAATAAATTCAGACTTACCATGTGCCCCGTTGCCCCAGGGTCTTTGCATGGGCTGTCCCCGCTGCAAAACAAACAAACAAAAAAACATGGCATTAAATTTACCATCTTAACCATTTTTAAGTGTACAGTTTAGTAGCGTTAAGTATATTGTACAACAGATCTCCGGAATGCTTTCCTCTTGCAAAACTGAAACTTTATACCTATTAAACACTAATTCCACCCCACCTACCTTCCTCCCAGCCCTTGCTACTTTGTCTCTATGCTTTCGACTACCTCAGATACTCCACATGAGTGGAATGATACACTACTTGCCTTTTTGTGACTGGCTTATTTTGCTTAGCATGCCCTTGAGTTCCTTCATGTAGTAGCATATATCAGAATTTCCATCTTTTTAAAAGTGCCTAATGTTCCATTGTTTGTATATACCACATCTGCTTTATCTGTTCATCTGTCGATGGACATTCCGGTTGCTTCTACCTCTTGGCTATTGTAAATAGTGCTGCAATGAACCTGGGTATACAAAGTATCTCTCTGAGATCCTGCTTCGAATTCTTTTAGATGTGCACCCCGAAGTGAGATCAGTGAGATCGCTAGTTTTAATTTTCTAAGGACTTCCAAACTGTTTTCTGTAATGGCTGCACTACTTTGCATTCTCACCAACAGGATACAAAGGATTCAATTTCTCCACATCCTTAGCAACACTTGTTATTTTTTTTTTTTTTGAAATAGTGGTCATCCAAATGGTTAGGAAGTGAGACCTTTGCTTTGCATTTCTCTTGTAATTAGTGATGTTGAGCGTCTTTTCCTGTGCTTCTTGGCCATTTTAATATCTTCTTTGGAGAAATGTCTATTCAAGTCCTTTGACTTTTTAAAATCTGGTTCTTTGTTTTTTGTGGTTGCGTTATAAGAGTTTTAAAAATATGTTCTGGATATTAACGATTTATCAACATATGACTTGCAGATATTCCCCTCCCCCCCATTTCACTTCTAGTGTGGACCTCAAGAAGGACTCTTCGGGTTAACTGGGCACAAATTTATAGCTAGGGTCTAGCAGTCATTCCTGACACAAGTCTCTCATACAGTCTGCATTCAGGGAAAAGCCGTAGACTCAGCTGCCATAGGAGTCAATTTTATAAGGCAATTCCTGGTATCATCTTCTAACCAATAGACTGAGACCTGCCCTGTCCAATCACGTGCATCTATACTGACCAGTCAGAGTGACTCTGCCATGACCAATCAGAACACTAGAATCCAACCAGTCAGACCGCGCAAATTTTGATTCCTCATTTGCAAAAAAAAAAATTGACCAATCAGGAACCAGGGTGGGAACTTTCTCTATAAAAAGCAGCTTCTCCTTAGTGTGGGGTAAGCCATTTTTGATTTCTATCAGAGGGTATGTTTCCTGGGTTTGCAAACTGTTTACCGAATAAAGTTTCTCCTTTTACTACACAGCAGGTTAGGGACTCCCGTTGGCATTAGATGGGTGTCAGTGACCTCCTGTTGACACTCATTGTCATACATTTTATTTAATGGTCTTCTCTCACCTGACCTGTTAGCTCTATTAAGCCAAGGGCAGTATGTGTTTTGCTCACCGCTCTATTCTCCCCATGTCTAGCTGTAGGGAGAAGTCTTTGAGATGGCGTGACTGCCAATTGACTAGCGAGCTGGACCCCAGCAATCTGGGACTCCTCAGTTCCTTCTCTGTCCTTGGAGTATAAGTTCTGCCCACACTACGAGCAGTTTTCAAGGATGCAGCTTTGAGAGAGCAATGTGTTGTTAACACCATCTAAACCGGTACGTGTGACCGAACCTAGTTAAGATCCCTGGAAAACAAGATTCTGGCTGGTGGGTGTGATGATTCATCTATTCATCTTGTGGTCTTGTAAGTAATTTCCCTTAATTGTTAACCTGCCACTTACCCATTGGGAACGGTGTGACTCTTTCTTCATCCTCCGTGTGTGTGTGTGTGTGTGTGTGTGTGTGTGTGTGTGTGTGTTGGGGGGGGAGCAGGGGCGGGGGAGGCGGGGACAGTGTCAGATGTCAGGAGAGAAGCGCCGGAGTTTACAAATCTAACAGTAGGGCTGTGGCTGGTGCATGCTAGGTCTTCCCCAAATATTTCCTCAAGGAAGTAAGAAGGGCTGAAGAAATTCTAGGTAGAAGAACTGGCAGAAGTATTTGGGAACACCTTATGGGTTCCTGCCCCAAACCAACACTATCCAATAGAAGTGTTAACAGGAGATAGGATTTTAAATTGCTAGTAGCTGTATGTTAGAAAAGGAGAAACAGGTGATACTAAATTTAATAATGTATTTTATTTAACAAACTTTGTTTTAAATATTACTTTAATATGTGATCCTTTTAGAATTCGTAAATGAATTTTGCTTGTTTATTTGTTTGTTTGTTTGTTTGTTTTGGGCCTATGTCTTAAAAATACCTCAGTTCAGTGGAGCCCCAATTTCAAGTGCTTCAGAACCGTGTGTGGCTAGCGGCCAAAGCATTTGAGAGCGCAGCCTTAGCCTGAGCGCCGTCTGGGTCCTCTGGGAGCCTGTGGCACCCAGGACGGCGCCCGGCATCTGGTGGGTGCTTGATAAGGTTTGCCGGATGGAAGGAAAGCATGAATGCAGACCCGGCAGCGACTAGAGGTCGCCGATGCCAACAGGTATACAAAACCAGCCCTCACAGGAACTTGGCTGGATTCCAAGAAGAAAGGATCAGCCTTCCAGGCAGGAAGTCCAGCCCCGGTGCCAGGACGCGCAGCAGCCTACGGGCTGCCCCAGGCCGGGGTCCGGGACATGTCCCGCGGACGAGCAGACGGGGCGGCGACAGGAGTGCCAGGAGACGCGCAGGAGACGCGACAGGTGCTGGGAGGTGAAGCTCCTCGCCGGATCCCGGGACCAGCGCTGGGACAGCCTTCCCAGGTATCTTGCTGAGCCCCTTTCCGGCTCTGAGAAGGGATGAATGGCAAGAACAGAGCGTCTCAGCGGGCTAGCGGGAGCGAGCAAAGGGGATGGGGGCCGGGAAATGTAGCGGGCATCCCGGCCTGGGGGGGGGGACCCAGGAGGTGGCTGGCTCCAGCTCTGGGCAGCTGCCCGCGGACCTCCTGCCAGGAAAGCTTCCGAGGGGAGCGCACAATCTGTCGCCCCCATTCAGCCCGCGCGCGCGCGGAGCTGCAGGGGAGAAAGGATAATCGCACCCACGGATCCAGGGCGCTGTGTCACCGGATCCAGGGCGCTGTGTCAACCGTACAGGACCCGGCGAGCTTTTGTGTGACCGCGGACAGACGTGGGTCTGGGCGCGCCGGCTTTGGAGTCGCCGTTTATGCGCTGAACGCTTCCAGGCAAGTTACTTAACACCCTCTGGGAGCCAGGTTCCACCACTATTCAAAAAAAATAAATAAATAAGAACTAAAAACAGGACGCTCCCCATAGGATAGCTGCGTGCTGGGGACCCAGGCAGCACTTCTAGATGTTAAATGTTGGGGTTTTTTTGTCCGGGGGTTAGTGTCCTGAGATAGGGTCTCCCGGTCCCATTTTACTCATGAGGAGATGCGGGCTCAGGCACGTTAAGTGACTTGCCCACAGCAATTAGATGGAAACAGCAGGATTTGGTCCCAGGAAGTCGAACTCCGAAGACTGGACATTAATGTCCAATTCAGGTCCCACTATTCCCTAGAGGGTGAAGGAAGGTAGGGACATGACGCTTCTGAGATCTCCTTCTCTCTGTCTGTAAAATGGGCACAATTGTAACGCCCAGCCAGGGGTTGCTGTGTGGTTTAACTGAGCCAGCACACGTATGTGTCTCGCTACCAGAGTGTACACGTCACTAGGGTAGGATCTTTTCCCCCGATTTTGTTTGCAGAGAATAGCCCCTGTGCCTGGCACATACTAGATGCCCAATAAACACTTATTGCACCAACAGGAGCGCATGCTACTTTTTATTCTTAAAATAATCCCTGCTGGCCCCACATGACTGAGGAGGAGGCTGCTGTTCAGAGAGGTCAGGTGGCTTGTGGGATGTCATACGCATGGTTAGGTAGAGACATCAGCCTGGACCTGAACCTAGGTCTATTTGACCGTGACATGTGTGTGTGGTCTTGACATCCAATCCAGGTTCTGTCACTTCCTGGAAGGGCAAATGTGGCAAGTTATTCAACTCCTCCGTGCCTGTTTCCTTAGATCTAGAACGAGGACAATAATGATACCTACTCCACGGTGTCTTTGTCTGGATTAAATAGTGAATGCTGACTGCCCCGAAGAGCGGAGGGGATGGCACATCAGGCTTGTCCATTTAGAAGAGACGGGAGAGGACAGTGGACGTCGGAGGGGGAGGAGGTGACCAAGGAGCTTTCCTGCCTCTGTGTAGTCCTCAGAAGCAGGCTCTCGTTCGCTCTCTGGAACATCCCTGAAAAGCCCCCCATGCTCAGTGCAAAGAGAGGGGTGTCACCAGGTGTCCTCCTCTCCATCGAGTGTACGGGGAGGAGGTCACAGGACTTGCTACCCTTTTGTTGTACCAAGAGGTCGCAAAGTCCTCTTCAGCTCCGTTGATTTCCCGTTGCCAGGTGAGGCTTTTGGGAGGAGGAATTCAGGTGGCGGTGACAGTTATGCGGCGGTTATTCTCGCTAGACCTGGGGTCAGACACCGTCTCGAAGTCATTCCCGGCTCTGAGACTTTGGCAATCGCTTTCTCAGCCTCAGTTCCCTGATCGGTTGAATGGGCGCAATGACAGGACCTCATCGGGTTGTTGGAAGGGAAATCCGAACTCAGGTCTAGACGGCATTAAGCACGGGCTCTGGAACATAATAATACATGGCGGCTATTGTTGCCTCTGTATTATTTGATGCTTGATGCTTCTTTCCATTCCTGGCACATTAACATCTGCTGCAGTGCAGGTAAAACTCTCTGAGGAGGATTAAATAGAGTGGCTTTTCCTTGAACCTCTCCTCATCTAGAGAGTCTCATTCCAGGGATCCCCACCTGGCAAATCCTTGGAGTTGTGTGTTCCGATGGGGCAGGTGCTGCCCTGAAGTGTGCCAGGCTGCTCTTGGGGACAGTAAAGCTGGTGTGCGATGGGAAGGGCATTGTGCCCTCTGTTTAGGGAACTGCATCCTTTGATGTAGGTGTTGGCGGGGATAGGAGGGATCTTAGCCTTTTATTACCATTTGAGTTGTTAACATTTGTCCTGCTTGCTCTGTGCCAGGCATTGGGCTAAGCTCCAGCTCCAGTGATCTTTGGAACCTGGGCTCCAGAGCCAGGCTGCCTGGGTTCTAATCCTGCCTCTAGCACTTCTTTTAGTTGTGTGACCTTGGGCCAAGTTACTTACCTCTCTCTGCTTCAAAGCTGTAATGGGATGATTGTAAAATACCTAACTAATAGGGCTACTGTGAAGATTAAATATTATCAATATAATAGTTCTTTTTTCTTTTACTCTTCCTATTGTTTTTATCAGATTAAAGTTTAATGTATATGCCAGTAACTTTCAAACTTTATGCCTTACAAAAATATTTTCCTAGGATGCGAGAAACTGCAATTTCATCCCCTGATGGTGATAAGCATTGTTTAGAGTTTCATGTATGTTTCTTTGATTTCCTCTCCCTCCTCCAGATACAATAATAGAGATTTTTTTTCAAAGTTGTCTTTAACAAAATGTGATCATACTATCCAAACTGTGTATAATTCGGAGCAGAAAATTTTCAAAATTTAATTTAGTATTGAATGCTACTTTTCCACATGGTATCAAATCCAAAAGACAACTAAGCAAATATGGAACAATGTCGCCAGCCTCCCAGTTCCTCACTTCAGAAGCAACCTCACTTGCCAATTTACAGTCCACCTGCAGGCAAAGGAAGACACATCTTTACGATTTATAGGGCAGAATATGTTTTCATACGCCACAATATGTAAAAATATGGTATCATTTCCAGAAGTGGGGAAAAGGACGGGGAGGAACACTTTGCTAGAGGAAAATGCTGACCCACTACTTTGCTTACGTAATGGCAAGCCGAGATATACTATCCAAAGTTCGTGGAATATATATAACTCATAGCAGTGACTCTCAACTGGGGTAGTTGTGTCTCCGTTTCTGGAGACATTTTTGGTTGTCGCAGCTAGTGAGGGCGGTGATGGGGAGCATCTTACCAGCATCCAATGGACAGAAAGAAGCTAGGGATGCTGCTAAACATCCTCCAATAGTTCTGCTCCTCACAAGAGAGAATTATCTGACTCAAAATGTCAGTAGTGCTGAGGTTGACAAGTCTTGACTCAAACCTACAAAAGACCTACTGATTTGTCTTTTTGCCCCAGATTCCAATTTGGCTCAGCTCCACAGATCGGCAGGCAGGACCCTGCGATCCAGGTGTTCTGTGAGTCACATGCTGCCAGATATTGTCATCTCACCCCAGGATTAAGTCCTTGGGGCAAATCAAACCATCTTCTGGAGATCACCACCCCCACTTCCTCTCACTTTGAGACCTTTCCTTTGATCATAGAATTTATAAAACAAAAAATATATATAAAACCTTACCCAGCCCTGAATCATCTATATTCATTTTTCCATCTGAATACACAGTCTTCTTCCCAGAGATACCTGCGTGGAGGATTGCCATCGCCTGCGGTTCTCTCTGGGAACTTGAGTTTGAGGTGGCTGTTAATAACCTGAGCACTGAAATGGTCCACCCTTTCTCAAAGGTTAACCCACTTCACCCTTACCAACACTCTATTGTCCCCATTTTCCAGATGGGGGTGGGAATCGAGGTTCAGATGGGTAGAGTCATTTCAGAACAGTAGAGTCATAAAGTGCCACAGTCAGGGTTTGATTCAAGTCAGCCTGCCTTGAAATGTAGGCGGGTGCCTGTGCTTTATCCCTGGAAGGGACATGCCATCCTAACTGTGAAGTTAAACCTGCAGGTCTGAATGTTGCCCCAGGGGCTGAATCTGCAGAATTAGGTGGCCAGGGCTGAAGGGTATCTAGTGGAGCATCATGTTCCAGAAGAGTCTCTTTCCATTCCACATCACTCTGTGGGGGAGTGGGGGGAGGGGGACAACCCAGCCACACTACTTACTTCCTTATGATATCCAAGAAATGAAATAATCTCTAGAAAGGACTTTGTTCCTTTTATTGCACTGACGCAAAAAAAAATAAATAAATAACAACCAAAAAAAACCCCCAAAGAGCAACTCATGAAAGAGGGAGGGGTTGGGGTTCAGGAAGAAAGAAATACACAATTGGGACCCTGAGTTAGGGCTTCTTCACAAACCCAGCACACAGAGGTCATGGTACAGCCATGATGTTGAGCTCTGATCTGCGTTTAATGGGTGAGACCCAGTTATTCATTGGCCGGCAAAGGGCGACATGGCAATCCGGGTGGCATAACATTGTCACAAGCTGGTAAATATTCCCTCCCTGGGAGCCCAGCAGTGTTTTTAAGGCAGAAAAAGATGGGTCAGTAAAAAAGAGAGGACCCACTGTCTTTGCAGAGTGGAGAGGAAACGTGGGCACGTTCCTACAGGTAAGGGAGGGTGCTTCAGAGGAGGGATGGGGACATAGAAATGATGGGGAACCCTTGGGGATGTGTCTTAGGAGGACAGAAACTGGGGCTGTCTGGTAGCTTATCACCAGATGCCAGGTATAGAAAAACGCACAGCAAGTATTTGTTAGAGGAAAGAATGACTATGGGAAGGTGGGAGGCAAGGGAGCACGTATCAGCTGCAAAGGAAATCTCAAGAAATGTCTGCCTCAGCTGGAATCTGGGCTTCCCTTTCCTAACTAAGAGAACTCTGGGTGAGTTACTGTACTTTTCTGGCCTCAAGGGGTAATATGCTAAGAGCTCCCACCTCTAAGGGTGGATGTTAGGGTTAATAAGAAAATATGGTACACTGTAAGCACTCAATAAATGTTCCCTCAACTTCTTCTCTTCTCATATTTCTCTTCTTGTTCTGATAATGATGATGATGATGATCAAAGTTCAGAGAGGCAGGTGTTCGAAGCCCATTCTGCCTCCATTTGGCTGTGTGACCTTGGGCAAATTACTTAAACTCTCTGGGCCTCACTGTAATCATTATAAAGTGAGGCTAATAAATTCTCTCCATAAGATTGCTTGATGATTCAATTACTAATGCATGGGAAGGGCATCGCACAGTGCCTGGTGCTCAAGGAAGTACTGAGTCAGTGGTGCTGTCTTGATGCTTAATATTACTCTGCCAGATCACAGAGTCAGGGTCAAGGTCTAAACATCTTTCTTAAAGTTCAGTGATTCACTCCATGTTTGCCATGAGTTCCCAGAAAGGAATGATAGGAAATAGACTCTTACAGCTCAGGTCATTTGTAAGGGTCAATGTTCCAGGAGATAACCCAGCTGAGGGAGGGTCATTTCTAGGAAATATACTCCTTATTTATAGGGAAAGAAATAAAGGATTGGGTGATATTTCTGTATGTTTTTTTGGCAAAATTCTTGAGAGCTCTCTGTCTGTAGTATTATGTCATCTGCAAATAATGATAGTTTTATTTCTTAGTTTCCAATTTGGATGTCTCTTATTTCTCTTTCTGGTCTGATTGCTATAGCCAGGATTTCCAATACTATGTAGAATAGAAATGGTGAAAGTGGACATCCTTGTCTTGTTCCTGATCTTAAGGGAAAGGCTTTTAGCTTTTTCCTGTTGAGTATGATGTTAGCTGTAGGTTTGTTATATATGGCCTTTGTTATCATGAGGCATGTTCCCTCTGTTCCCAGTTTTTATTACAAGTGGTTGCTGGATTTCATCAATCGCTTTTAATGCATCTATTGATATGATCGCATGGCTTTTTATCTTTCGATTTGTTAAGGTGGTGTATCACATTAATTGATTCGTGGCTATTGAACCAACCTTGCATTCCAGGAATTAATCAACTTGATCACGTGTATGATCTTTTTAATGTACTGCTGAATTCGGTTTGCTTATACTTTTTTGAGGATTTTTGCATCGATGTTCATCAGGGACATCAGCCTACAGTTTTCTCTTTTTATAGTGTCTTCGTCTGGTTTGGAATCAGGCTTCTAATGGTGGCCTCACGAAATGAGTTTGGGAGCCTCCCCGCCTCTCGAATTTTTTAGAATAGTTTGAGAAGAATTTAGAATAGTTTGAGAAGCCCAGGACTTTCATTTTTTGGAAGTTTCTTGATTACCAATTCGATCTCGGTGGTAGTCATCAGCTGGTTCACATTTTCTGTTTCTTCTTCACTCAGTTAAAAGGCTAGCCTTTTACATAAACCAAAAACATTCCTTGCATTAAAAAAATCAAGAAAATGTATGGGTTCACAAAAATATTACCTTCTAGAAAAAAAATTCACTACTCTGATACTCTGCAGGGCCGTGACGACCACTATTGTATTACTAGAAGCCTGAAATAATGCCTGATGTAACATTTATGAAATGAAGAAAAAGATCCAGAGACCTGTGTAATTGTTACTAAATCTGAGCCCTGAAGGAAACTGATTCTAAAATCCTGGTGACTTGAGTCTCCTTTTCATGAGCTCCTTTGTTGACGCGGTCAGGTCAGAGTTTATTCATTTAGTATCCAGATCACGACTTCCTCATTCGGGTTTGGGGAAATGGCTCGGAGCTTCTATTTGTCTTTAATCTGTTCTTGTCAGCAGAGAAAACAGACACAGCCTTTGCCACATCCCTGAGGTCACCCGGGTTCTTGCTCATCCTTTTTTTGCGAGATGGCATGATTTGGACTGACTCCTGTTCAGGCCTGTCGCATAGCTATTATCCCACGATTTCTTTCCAATGTCTCATGAAATGTCATCCTGTCCTGTCTCTCAAATACTTTGTTTGTCTTGCTTCAGCTTATCCTCAAGCAATTTTTGAACGAAGAAGTCCACGGGTGATAAACTCTCTCACGCTTTGCCTGTCTGCCCACGCATCTATCTTTGTCCTTGAACCTGGGTTTGTCGTTGGCTGGGCACGGGATTTTAGTTTAAAAGTCAGTTTTCTTCATAACTAAGGGCTTGGAGATGACCTCCCAGAAGCCAAGGGCAAAGGCCAGATCTCCCTTTGGGTAAGGTACATTCCTTACCATCTGGTATCCGTGCTAAAATCAAAAGGCCCCCAGTAGCTCCCAGGATGGAAGCAGCATACTCGCTCTGTTGCAAGATCACATACCTAGTGACTGCGCTCGCCTGTGCGGGCGATCCCTACCTACCTGCCCCAAGCTTAGCACCTTCTTCTTGGCCCTGAGTGGGCAGATGGTCCACCTCTTCCCCTGGGGCCTGTTCTGATCTTGTCCATCCGGGCACCCATCCACTTTCTGTCTTTTGGAAATGTATTGTCATTTCTAGTCCAATGCTGCCTTCCCCTGTTCTTTCCAACATAGGGTTTATTCCCCTTTATACACCTTTTCTGTAACTTCACTGAGACTTTAAGAGGGAGTGGAGTTCTGCCCTGCAGGCTCATCCGCCATCTAATGAGATTTCATTATGTACCAAACATAAAGTGAAATTTAGCAAATTGTGCCTTCCTCTTGAGTGACGTCAAGGGATTTGTCATGTGACCAGCCAAAGACAAATCAAATTTTTCATGTGGCTCAGTGAAGGCACCCAGGACTTGGAGTTCTGCAGACCCAGGTTCTAGCCCTGAATATGGACAAGCTGTCTAACTTCCAGCAAGTTTCTGGCATGTCTTTGGAAACTATAAAGCACAATGATGCCAATTTTGGAATCGGTCTGCCTGGGTTTCTACTGAGCTCCCCTCCTTACTGGCTCTGTTTCCCAGCCAAGTTACTTAGCCTCTCTGTGCCTCGGTATCCTTCTGAGTAAAACAAGAGTAATAATAATAACACCTATTGCTAAGGCCATGGTGAGGTCTAAATGCGTTAACACCTGTCAGGTTCTTATCTCAGTGTTTGGCACATACATACTTTGTTATCATTGGTTTCTGCTCCTCTTTGCCTGTCTGTGAACCAGCAAAATACTACTTAGGTTGTGTTACAGTGTTTGTTTCAATAAGCTTTATAAGGACTATATTATATTATGAGGATCTGAATTAGTCTGACTAAGAATTAAGCTTCTAGTCCCAGAGGTGGATCCAGAAGAAGGTTCTGTTTTTTTCTAACAGAGGCAGGCTTGACACAGACCCAGAGCCACAGGGTATGGATAAGGCTCAGCCCTGCTTTACTGCCCCTACCCGCCCCCTCCTTCCCTTTCTGAGACCCAGTGGTAGAGAAAGCTGAGAAGGTGTTAGGGTTTATCATTTTTCACTGCTCATGGCAGGACTCTGAGCACATGGACAGTGGGAACGGAACAGGAGGATTCTGTAGACTGTAGGTCTCCAGGAAACAGAGTCCTTCCCTGGGTAGTAGAGGAGCCCACTCCTTCTAGTAGGTCTCAGTGGGTATAAGAGCTGTGATGTATACTCTGCGTTGTCTTCAGCCGTCCCAGAGAGGAGTCCTCCTCCTTCTGGGAATGGTTGGGGCATTTCAGCCAGGCAGAAAGACACAGAGCTGCAATCCACGAATCCACCTTTTTCTCTCCTACCTCTCCGTACCTGTTCTTTGCCACCTCCATGAACCTGCAAATTTGCGATGATTCCCAAACCTTGGTGCATAGAAGAGTCACCAGAGAAATGTGATAAAAAGGCGAATTCCCAGGTCCCACCCTGGAACACTGAATCAAAACGTCTGGAAACGGGACCAGAGCTAGGGTGGTTTCCCCAGGTTCCAAGAACCCAGAACATCTAGTGCTAAAAACTGAAAATGTGCTGGGCAAACTGGGATAAGTTGGTCACGTGCTGATCCACAGGCCCCCCATGTCCAGCAAGCTCCCAAATGACTCTTCGGGCACCCCAGCTTGGTGCTCCCTGGTGCACACCGACCAGAAAAGCTTTAGATGTGGAGTTCCGTTAGGTCCCATCCTTCCCTAGACTTGCAAGGTACAATATGGTAGCCCCATGGTCACTTACGGCAATTTACATGAAAATTTATTAAGATTAAATAAAATTGAACATTTAGTTCCTCAGTTGCACCAGCCACCTTTTAAATACTCAGTAGATACATGTGCCTAGTGGCTGCTGTATTGGAGAGTGCAAGCACACAATAATTCCATTTTAGAAAGTTCTCTATGACAGTTTTGCCCTAGACGACATTCTATAGAGTGTGGTTTCTCAACCTTGCTGCTCTTGACGTTTGGGGTCCGATAATTCTCTTTTTGAGGGGCTGTCCTGGGCATGTAGGATGTTTGGCAGCCTCTCTAGCCTCTACTTCATAGATACCAATATTACATTCCTTGCCCCAAATCGTGACAACCAAAAATGCCTCCAGACATGGTGAAGTCTGCTACCAGGAGACAGAATTGCCCTGACTGAGAATCACTGCCCTAGATCCATGGCTCCCGCCGATCTCTTTCCAAAACAGAGTAAAAGCGAGCCACACACCCTGCACTTCAAACAGAGCGTTGGCCCCAGAATGCAAACGCTGTCTTGCAATTCAATTACAACAGCCAGCTTTGCATCTAAGGACTGTGGGTTTCATCTACTTTGGGGACGGTCTTATATACAAGAAAGAAAATCTTGTTACAAACTGTTATTTACATGGGAGGTGGCAGTTAGGATTGTAGTAAGGGAGAGAACTCTGGAAAGGGGTTCGTCTGCAGATTTCTCACTGAGAAAGGATTGCAGTAAAAGAAGAGGCATTTTAGCTAGTGTAATGTGATTGGAGGGGCATCCAAATATCCATGTAAATAAAAGAATCATCCCATCCTAGCTTTATCTTAAAGTTTTCTTATGGAGATTAATTGGTGACATTTACCAACTCTATCATCCCAAGTTTCTCAATTCTTATTTTAAAAATATATTAGAACTCCTATAGCACATTTGACAATTCTCTGGATAGATTTTAGCCATGTCTGAAGGTGGTGGTCTTCATGAGATTAAAGTTCATGTCTACTTTTCAGCCTCTGACTCTTTCTCATGTACTTAAGAAGCTAAAAATGTTATATTCCTTTTGGATTCATAAAATATAATTACCTTTCCACAGTTATTAAGTAAACGTCTTGAAAAATTAGTAAATTCCTTGGTGAAGGTGACCATAAATAACCAAGAGATGTACCCAATTTATTCCATTTAGATTTTTCTGCTCCTCTTCATTGCTTTGATGTTGGCCTCTCGTGCGCACGGACATTCTATTCTGAAGGGTCCAAATCTATGGCTACGAATGTGCCTGGGTCAGAGGCAGAAACTCGCTCTGGAGAGCCCAGTGGGGCCTGTGACAACAAATATTTAGTTATGGGTAATTAGAGGTCATGCCCTCACTTGCTTTAAGAATAACCGTTTACATAGCTTTTATTTCCTTGTTCTAAACATTGCACACTGCGGGGGAAAGATTATGGAAGCATTTGTTTGTAGTGGCAGTGACAGCTAGAGTAATCGTTAAGCTAACATGACAAGCCCAGAAAGAACAAGGAAGCCCTCGCAAACAAACAGAATCCACGTCTCCGCTGAAAGGAGGGTGTGCTTGAGCATTGCATGGCCTGCTGCCTAGGCAACCTCTCGGGGTGCGAGGTGGCCTTTACCCTTTGTGTTGGAATTTTCTTTCCAAGATCATGAGAAGGGAATTAATTGAAGCTTCCAGAACTGTGACCATGAAAGCTCGGTTGAAATGAGATGCCTGAGAATGAGTCATTTCTTCTTTTTAAGTTCTTTTTCTTTCCTTTTCAGGAATTCTTAGAGGGGTAAACTTGGTATTTTTGTGTGTGTTTGTTGTGGGGACGGGGCGAGTGTGCGATTATGTTATTGTATAACATCCTTTTTTCCTTTTTTCCCCCTAGTTTTAGTCATTTGCGTTCCACCTTCATAACTTTTGCTCCGTTCCTTACCACGCATACTAATATTTATCTGTTCGTTTTTAACTAATAGATTTATTTTTAAAGGAACCTTGTCATTACTGTACATGGGAAATTTGCATCACTTGCTTATACATATAGCTGACTATATGTTTATGGGACATTCCTATAGGGAAAAAACCAATTCGCGTTTTTAAATTCTAGCTGGATTATGTTGAGTGGAAGAAAGAAGCCCATCTCAAAGAGCTACATACTGTGCGATTCCATTTGTGTGACATTTGGAAAAGACAAAATTATAGGAATGGAGAATAGATGAGTGCTAGGCAAAGGGAGGGAGGAGGGGTTGATTACAGAAGGGTAGAATTTAAAATATTTTATTGTATGTTAATTTCAAAAAAAAAAGTAGGTAATTCTAGTCATAAGTGGTGGCCTCATGAAGGTTCTGAGCGTGGAGCTTTTCTCTATCTTTGTTGAAAAAGAGACTTTGGCAATTTCAGAGAGATGTTAAAAGACCTATTAGCACCAATGGAGACTTTGCCTAGCTGTTAGTTAGAAATATTGAATGGGAATTAAAATGGAAAGAACTTTTCATCGTTGAGAGATTTCCTTATTTTCCACGGGGGAAATTATCCTTCCAAGAATCTCTGAACTGATCTGAAACCCTCAATTTATAAATGGGTTGTATTTGTGCTAAAATACGGACCCAGGCATCAGAAGTACAGACTTGAGTAAACCCTCCCTCTCTTCCCGCCTCCCCTAGAGTGGTCCAGCTGTTGCCCAGTGTCGTTTGCTTCCTCTCCCACTGGCCGAAGGTGGCCAGCACCAAGATGGACTCTAGGTGATGGATGAGATGAATGAGAACCTTGTGGGATGACATTCATTCAACTATATTAATGGAGGGTCTCCTACGTGCCAGGCATGGTGTTGGATGCTGGGGATATACTGAGCAAAACAGAAATAATCCCCATGCTTACAGAGCTTTTAGTCCAGTGGAGGATGAATACCGAACACATATGGGCATAACGCTAGTATGCAGTTACAAACCAGTGATTCCGATGGAAAAGGGCAGGATGTTACAAGAGACTTTCAAGGTGAACTATTTGGATGTAGAGGGGGGAAAGGAGGCCTCTCCGTGAAAAGAGGAGCTAGCCATGCCGAGAGTGGAGGGCAAAGCATAATAGGCAGAGGGAACAGCATGTGCAAAGCCAATGTTTTTTGAGTGCAGGGTTTGACAGACAATGCTCCACGGTTCAAATGCGGCCTGTGAGCTGAGCATGGTTTTTCATACTTTTTAAATTGTTAACAAGAAGAATAGTTCATCATACATGAAAATTATGACGTTCACATTTTAGTGTCAGAAATTGGAATGCACACACCCGTTCAATTATGTACTGTGTGGGGCTGTCAGCTGGCTTTGTCAAGTGCAGGTGGGGTTGGAAGTGCTTTCAGGGCTGTTGGTTTGCTGATTTCCTTTTATTGCTGTGGTGAATATTTATGTTCAAAGTTTTAATGCCATTTTTATTGTGCTTGTCTTGAGGCTTTAAGTAAACGGCACAGTCCAAAAACGCAATACGCTTTGATTGTAGGCTAATTTTGATTTTTTAAAGCCTCCATAGCTTATTTGGGGGTTGAAGGAAAGAGCATCCACAGCTTTTTCTCTCCTCTTTTCCCCTACAGTGCTTTTTAATATTTTACTCTTTTTAAAAACTGGTTTCATTTTAAAATGACGGTAGTGTGGAAAATTCTTGTCTCCTCTTTTTTTTTTTATTTTTTGTCCTTACTATTTTTGATCATTGTAAAATACAGATAAAATTAAATTTACCATCTCACCCATTTTTAAGGGTGCAATTCCGTAATGTTAAGTACATTGGCTTTGTTATGCAACCCATCTCCAGAACTTTTTCGTCTTGCAAAACCGAAACTGTATACCCATGAAACAACTAACAACTCCCCGTTCTCTATGTCTATGAGTCACACACATAATTTGCCTTCTCTGACTGGCTTACTTCACTCAGAACAATGTCCTTCAATTCCATCCACGGTCGTTGCGTGTAACAGATTTTCGTGTCTTTTTAAGGCTGAAACATCTTCCATTTATATATGCTGCATGTTAATCCCCAAGGAGGTATCTGATTTGTAATTATTTTCTCCAAGTTCCTGTGTTGCCTTTCCACCGATTTGATTGCATCCTTCGACGCACAGAAGTTTAAAATTTTGGCGTAGTTTTCAATTTCTCTATTTTTAGTTTTGCTGCCCATGTTTTAGGTGTCAGCTTCCACGAAATCATTGCCATGGTCCATGTCATGCATCTTTCTCCATTGCCTTCCAAGAGTTTCATAGTTTTAGGTCTCACTTTTAGGTCTTTGTTCTATTTTGAGTTCACTTTTGTATATAGCGTGAGGTAAGGGCCCAACTCCATTCTTTTACATGTGGATATCCAGAGTTCCCAACACCTTTTATTGAAAAGCCTGCCTTGTCTCCTGTCGAAAAATCCCTTGAAGATCGTTTCTATAAAAGGGCTTATTTCTAGACTCTCTGTTCTATGCTGTTAGTCCTTGTCTGTCGTTATGCCAATTCTTGCCTCCCTTTACTCAGCTCTGTTTATTGTTTTCCTTTCTTCCAAGAAGGCTTCTTTTGATCTGTATCAAAATTGTGCTGTTTTCATTTTCTATCTTTAATACGGGAAAAAAATCTCTGCCCCGTTTCTCTTTCTGCTTGAGCAATCGTCATTGCTTGGTCAAAAAAATATAAGTAATTCAGAAAGAACATTAAAAAGTGAAGAAGTCAGCTCATGTGGGAGACGGTCAAGTGTAATTAAGAAACTTATATTAAAATCTCTGTCCCCACTTACTATCTTTCGGAGCTTGGAGATGAGACCAAATCTTTCTAAGCTTCAGTTTCCTCATCCGTGTAATGGGAGTGTGAAGAGCCCCTCACGCTGAGGCTGAATCGAGTAAAGTTTAAGGGGTGGGCATGTACACTCCTCTGCTCTGTGCCTGGCTCAGAGCACACAGTGTGAGTTATGCCTCGAAACTACACATTTTCTTACTTTGTCCATTTCACTTCCTAACTTGGATTTCGCTTTCATCCAAAATGTTCACTCTTTTTCTCCTTAATAAGAAAGTCTCCCTTCCTTTTTCTTTTTGATCTTTATGCCATTGACTTGGAGAGTTGGAAAAGTCCTTTTAGATAGGCATGTTAATCGCAGTTTAGCTTGGTTCTTCTCAAATGCAAGAGCGGGGCCTGGGAGGAGTGGTGATGTTGTCCCGCAGAAACATTTGGCAATGCCTGGACTTTTCTGGTTTCACAACTTCCGAGAGATGCGACTGGCACCTGGTGGGCTGAGGCCAGGGCTGCTGCTGTACATCCTGTGACGCACAGGACAGCCCCACAACAAAAAATTATCTGGCCCAAAATGTCTATCGTGCTGAGAAGGAGTAACTTAAGTTTAATGGCAGCTAAGTCTTGTTTTCCTATATTAGCATCTTACACTTGCCTTTTTGCAAACTGCATATGGTACTGACTGGGTGTAATCCAGAGAAAAGGGAAGAAAGATCAATTTTGGGGAATATTCCTGGTCATCCTTCTTAGGTGACAATGTGCAAAAATGAATAGGCTACTTATCTGCAGCTATGAGAAATTAGTACAACTACTCGGAGCCATCTCCAGTGAAGCTGAAAATACTGAAACCGAACAACCTGGCAAAACCATTTCCGGGTCTCTTCCTTGGAGAAATGTTCTCATGTGGTCACTAGGGCATTCGGATGGGACGCACTCTGACCATTTTAATAGTGAAGAATGGGAAATAGCCTAAATGTCCATCAGTACGAGAAAGAATAAGCACAGCATAGTTCGGTCATATAATGGAACAGTGTGAGTCTTTAAGATGAACAGACTTCTACACTGTGTGAACTGCTAGCTTAGTTACTAAAACTACCAACAGGCAGAGATCTCAAAACCTATTTTATGTTAAAAAAGGCAAATTCCCCCAAATAGGTAGGGTATGAGATGGAAAGCTATAGATGTAATTTGTATGCGTGAAGCTATAATATCGAAACTTATTGATATTCATATATGTGGCTTCACTAGTTTCCTAGGGCTGGTGTAACAAGATACCACAAACTGGGTGGCTTAAACAACCAAAATGTATTGTCTCACAGCTCTGAAGGCTGGAAGTCGGGAAGCAAGGTGTTGGCAGGGTAGCGGTCCCTCTGATATCTGTAGGAGAAGGATCCTTACTTGTCCTTTGCAACTTCTGGTAGCCTCAGATGTTACTCGTCTCGTGGCTGGATAACTCCAGTCTTCACATGGTGTTCTTCCTGTGGCTCTTGCATATTCCTCCCTCCGTGCATGTCTGCATCCATTATTTCCTTTTCAATAAGGACGACAGTCACAATGGAGTAGGGCCCACCCTACCGACCTCATTCTAACATGATTACCTGTATAAAGACTCTATTAACCAAATAAGGTCACGTTCTGAGATACCAGGGGTTAGGACTTCAAGATATCTTCATCTGGGAAATCAATTCAAGCGCTAACAGTAATCAAAGTGTAAACAACATGAGGTGGAAAGTCACACATCAAATTCATGATGGTGCTGGTTTCTGGACAGTGAAGAGGGGGAGATGCTGGTGAACACCTGGACCATGGGATGACACGAGAGAGCTGGAGCTTTACCAGTGATGTTTTATTTCTTTGATAAAATAAGCACGAATCTGGAATTGGTATGAAAAAGATTAATATTCGCTAATATTCATTTTTTTATTCGCTATGTTTTACTGTAGTGCAATCTTTCAAAGTTATTAAGAGCATTTCTCACTTGCAGGGGCTGTACAGCATGAGTTAAACTTTTATAGAAGTCAAAGTCCTCTGTTGTCTGATTTTCAGGACATGTGGCTCTGCCTGCAATCAGCAGTTTAGAAAAATTCAGATTTCAGACAGTGTCAGAGATTGTAACCTTCCGTGATCGTTTGCAGTCCAGCTCCGATCAAAAACAGCCTGACAGAAGCCCCAAGCGCATGTGACACTGGAGTGTCCCAACAGCATCTGCCGGTCACGTTAGTTCGCGTAGTTTGCATTTGCTTGGGACAAAGTGAGAAAAATAAGGAAAAAAGGAGTAACCTTTGTGAAGCTAAAATTATTCAATTAAATGACCTCCCTTCTTTTGAGATTAGAACACTTTCCTTTTTTAAAAATCTTCATAAAACAATTTAATGAAATAACAGTGATAGTAGGTCATGAAAGCTGCCATTGTTTTTAATGTCTTTTTTTAGCAAAATAAAATGTTTTTCCCACAAAAATTAAAAAAAAAAATACATTTGGTCTATTTTAAACCAAATGGATGGCGGCTCATTAGAACTAGTAAAGAATTCCTATGGAATCACTGATAATTTTGACTGTGGTCTTAAATCTTTATAAGCATAAGCAACATTGATGTCATTTAGGTCGAAAGGTTTACCTTGCCACATGTTGGCATGACAAAGTGGGGCACCCCATTAGGAAATAAAAAGATATACCTGAAATTATAACATGCGGCCTCGCTTTGCCTCTTATGGGGTGTTGTCCTGCATTTGATGGTGATCAGGTTTACTGTTTTATAAGTCCCTGTGTTCTCTTTCCTTGTACTCCAAGTAATAAATAGCCTCAATTAATAAAATCAACCTTTGCACAGTTCACAACCGCAGGGCCTTGACATTCTAGCCTGGGCCTAGGACGGGAGATGGGAAAGGATTAGAGAGCAGAACTTTAACCAGTCATCTTCTGCTGGTACTGTAGATCAAAAACATTCTTTTTTGATAACTTCATGGTATTCCATTATGCAGGTGTGCTGTCACTGATTTGGCCCTTCTCCCATCGTTGGGGTTTTGGATTGTTTCCAGTTTTTTGTCATTCCACACAAAGCTGGGCCTGACAACCCTTCATGACCCCACGTCCCTGTGTTGTTATTTTTTTTTTTCCTTCTTTAATTCCCAACCCCCACATGTCCCTGTGTTTTGTGAGGTTACACAAAACTCAGAACAGAGTTTGTGGGCGGCTTGCCTTGCCTTGGTGTTTAAGTCTGGCCAAGCTAAGAGGCAGCAGAGATCCAGATAAATAGCCATCGTGATTATGGAATGTATAGGAAGTCCTCACTTAGTGTCGCGGATAGGTTCTGCAACTTTAGGTGAAAAGGCACATAACAAACCCAATTTACCACAGGCTAATTGATACGAACAATGTTTGAGTCCCCACAGCATCTCATCCATGTTATGATAAAAAGACTGAACGAACCGATGTTATTTGAGGAATTACTATGACTTACTCTTGAACATTCCTGACTAGCTGAGTGACAAACAGAAGATTGTTACGATCGCCCATTCAAACCAGGAGCCTTTCAAGACCAAATAGGTAGTGCACAGTGAACAGACTTGGAAGGCATGTCACCGCTTGACAATGTGACTGAAAACCATTGAAACAGCAAAGTGGGGAAACCCCAAATGGGATGTCGCAAGGACGACTCAGGATAGATGGTTCAATGATCTTTATTAGGAAGGTACTAGAGCAATACAAATTGGAGGGGAAAAATGCAGTATCCTTTCTGTGATTTTTCCAAGGCATAAAGCAAAAGTTTTTCTTCGAAAAGGGCAGGATACTAATAGTCAATAGGAACTATGAGCAAGGTTCTCAGAAGACCACACCCACTTCATCTGACCATTAATACCAGACGATTTCCTTATAGTTGTTTTCTCCTCCCTCTTCTTTCCTCATCCTTTTCTGTGGGCTTAGTGTTTTGGTCACGTAGGAATTTGTCCCAGTACAGGTGATAGTGGTTACAGCACCACTTGAGCCCCGACTGTGAAAAAGATGCTCTACCCAAGATCCTGTCCAATGACATCAGTAGAACAGAGAACTGTACCAACAAACCGGAAACTAATCGTGGGCTGATCACACATAATACCTTTCTCTCTCTCTCTCCCTCTCTCTGTCTCTCCATCCATCCATCCATCCATCCATCCATCCATCCATCCATCCATCTATCCACATCTATCTACCTTCTTCCTACTTATCTATCACCTATCTTTGTATCTATCTATATGTGTGTATTATGTATGTGCTATATAAATAGATATATATGTGAGTAAAGACACATATGAATAAATTTGTCAAAGATGCTAAACAAAGGTGATCTTGCTTGAGTCAGGTGAGGCAAGGCTCTGCTGCATCAAGAAACAATCTGAAAACCTCAATGGCTTAACACATAAGAGTTTTTTCCTGTTCATGAAAAGCTGTCGTAGGTCGCTGGAGGCGGGAGTGGACTGTGCTCCATCTTCCATGCAAGAACGCAGGCTGATGAATGGGACCCCATTCAAGGGCTGTGTTTGGGCTCTTAAATGCTTTGGCCTAGAAGTATCACAGTCACTTATGCTAACAGCCCACTGGCCAGAAATAGCCGTATGCCACTGCCTTACTGCAAGGAGACTGCTCATCTCCTCCCAGTGACCTGGAGGGGCCTCCAGAGTCTCTGCCTCACTCTCCTCCTGTCACTGGACCTGGAGCTGCTAGAGATTCTGAGCTCTGTGCTGGTGGCCCTGAGCCCTGGTTTTATTATGTGGTTATCTGATCCCTTCGGAAGGCTTCCCATGAAGCATTATTTTCAGAAATTTATCCTGGGAAGGGGTGTGGCCCTCTTGACAAACTGGTATACTTCCTTTTTCACAAGAAATGAGTGTTAGATAACCTGTCACAATTTCCTTTCAGTCTGGGCTAATAAGCTCTCAGCAAAATGTAGTTTTAGTCACTATATCAATCTAGAAATTTTGTAGAATCACTTTTTCCCCTACTGGATTATGAAACGTGTCCTTTTTCTTTAATCACGTCCTGGTTGAGGGCATGACTTCTATTGTCCACCAACTCTCTTTTGGAAGTTTCCAGGGTTTATATTTACACGTCAGTCTAAACAGTGGTAATAAATAGCTTCCCTTCAGTGAGTACTTCCTTGGCACAAGCTGCCTTTTCTCATTCGTTATCTACAACAGCCCTGTGGGACATTACTGCCAGCATTGGATGGGTAAAGAAACAGACTCAGAGAGGTTAAGTGGCATGCTCAAGTCCACACAGCCAGTGGTGGAAACCAACCCAGTTCTACCCAGTGCCAAGGGCTGGGTTCCTAACCTCTTTCATGTTACAGCATCACACAGACGATTGATTCAATTCAGGTAGTGAGTTCTGTCCTTACCTAGCTTTTGCTTTCTCTAATTCAGCTTTTCTGTGTATGTATATAAGAAAAGTGGAAATGCGTGTGAGCCACATCCTCCTTCCCTTTTTTTTTTTTTTAAACTGGTATAGTGGCCTCTCGGGGAAACAGAAGATTTTATAGTATAACTTCTGGTTTAGGTCTTTTTAATTTTCTTTTTAAAATTTAGGTGTAATCTATTTACAGAGCCGAGCACAACTCTTAAGTGTACTTGTTGAATTTTCACACACACACACATACACACACACGTAACCACCACCTAGATCACGATATAGAACAATGTCCAGCAGCCCAGAGAGATTTCCTCACATCATTTACCATCTCTTCCTTTACCCAGGGAAATGACTCTTCTGTGTTATATCACTAGTCACTAGTCACTGGTTCGCCTGTTCTTGAACTTTGTATGAACGTTACACAGTGTGTCCTCTTCCATAGCTGACTCCTCATGACATCCGCGAGACGCATCCGTGTTGCTGTATATAACAAAAGTTCAGTCTTTGTTCCCGCTGTGTATTTCATCTTAAGAACATGCCATGATTTCTTTATTTGCTGCTTCTGCTGTGGAGTTGTTTCCAGTTTCTGGCACTTATTTTAAAAAAGGTTCTGTGCACACTCTTATTGCCTTTCAATGGATATATTCATTTGTTTGGGGCTGGTATTATTGTACCTGTTTTTAATTTCTTGAATTTAGTAGGCACTATGTGGCTTGTTAGATGTGATAGCTAGGATTTTTGTAGGCCGTGGAAGTCCTAGAAAATAGATATATTAATCTCTAGTCTCGCAATATAAGAAAATGAATAGATTCAGTCTCCATCTTATGAAAAATAATTAGCAATAAAGCATAGCATCTAATCTTCAGAGCACTCATAGGCTGGGTAGGTGTTTCTGTTTGCAAAACTCAGGATATTAATCAGAAGTCTTCTCTTAAATTTGCAAATTACAGAAACCCAACTCAAACTAACTTAAGTCAAAAAGAGAATGTAATGACTCAGGTATCCAGCGGTTGGCTACCTTTAGGCATGGCTGGATTCAGGTGCTAAAATAATGTCATCAGCATTTGATCCCTAATTATTTCACCTTTTGGCTCTGTTCTCTGACCTGTCGGCATCAGAGAGTTTCTCTCTTTCTAACAGTTATGACAGACTCCCAGAATTGAATCTTATTGGTCGTGACTGGGCTGTATACCCTGACCCAGTCACTGTGGCCAGAAGGAAAATAATTCTGATGGTTCATACATTAAGATTGGCGCACGGGGACTGACAGTAAGAGTGTTGCTTAAGGAAAAATGTTACCATGGATGCTGGGTTGGGACAAATCAAAGAAAAATGGACTTCTATTACACTGAGAAATATGGGACTGAGTTGGCAAATGAACATTGTAAGACTATAGGCGATGGCAGAAGGTCAATATTGTTTTTAGCTCTGATTACTCAACAGAAAGTCCGACTATTCTTGTTTGCCCAGAGATAAACTTTTAAATAGGGGTCAAACTTTAAAAATAGTCTACTTCTTTCTTTCAAAGGCATCACATTCATCTAAAGCTGACTTGAACCTGGAGCTATTTCTGTCTTATTTTTCTTTCCTCTCGCTCTTCTCATATCAGGTCCGCCACAAATCTTATTGATTCTTCCTTTAAGTTCCCTCCCCTACTTATTATTTTCTTCACTGTTCCTGCCGACATGACACCAGCAGTTCCAGGCTTACATTTCATCACTGAAGCCACCCCCGTGAGACGAGAGCATGTCTTTTCCAGTTACTCGACTCAAGGTCTTAGAAAAATGACTAGGGTTATGTGCCCATTCCTGAACCACACTCCCGTGGCCAGGGGCATGGTGAACACTGATTGGTCAGGCCTGAGTCATGTGACCATCCTTGGACTCAGGAATACCATCATCTCTTCCTGATTCGCCTGGACCAAGAGGTCGGGAGGAGCAGATGCCCAGAGGAAAATCAGGGCATTGCTGCCAAAAGAAGGGGAAATGGATGATAGACAAGTAAAAACAGATACCCAGCACACTTAGAAACTCAAACTCCAGCACTTCTGATTTGAAAGTATGCCATGTCTACAGATTAGAGCTCATGGAACTCGTAAAATGACATTTCAAACTGGAATTGTCTTTTTACCCAAGCCCTCTAGTTACCATTAGGCATTCTTCCTCTGGGCACTCGTACTAATTTATACTTTGAGCTCTAGAACCACTAGTGCAATCAAAGAGCTCAAAAAGCCCTCGTTCCTTCCAATCCTTTGGTTCATTGTACCCCTCCCTCTCAATCGAGGGATTGTATTAGTCAGGATGTCAATTTAGCTCACATGTATCAGAGACCCAGAAAACAGTGATTCACATAAGATAAATGTTTCTTCTTCTTCTTTCTTCTTCTTCTTCTTCTTCTTCTTCTTCTTCTTCTTCTTCTTCTTCTTCTTCTTCTTCTTCTTCTTCTTCTTCTTCTTCTTCTTCTTCCTCTTCCTCTTCCTCTTCCTCTTCCTCTTCCTCCTCCTCCTCCTCCTCCTCCTCCTTCTTCCTTCTTCCTTCTTCCTTCTTTCTTCTTCTTTTTTACATAAAAGCCCAAGCCAATATGTCAGCACTGCTCCGTGAAGTCATCAGCAACCCAGGCTTCCTCCCTCTGTTGTGCTGTTGTCCCTACAGTGGGTGTCACCTTTGTGTGCTCAGCCTGGGATGGCTCCATTTCCAGATGCCAGCCCACAGGAGGAAAAGACTGAGAAGGGGAGGACTAGCCCTTCCCTTTGGCAGTACAACCCGGACGTTGCACTCACATTCCATTGACTCCCTCGTGGCCACCCCTGGGTGCACAGGAGGCTGGGGGACACAGGCTTTCTTCTGAGCAGTTTTGCACCCAACTATGAAATAAAGGATAGATATGGGGAGATGACCACCACTCTCTGCGGGGAAGACAGAAAAAAAAAATCTGACCATTTTCTTTCTTTTTACTTTTCAGATTGGCAAAAAGATCCCTGAGTGACTGCAAATGCAGGAACATTTGAGCAGTCCAGGGTAAAGAATCTGTACCAGCATGTCTGCCTACTACAGGAATAGTGGGTATGAGGAAGACCCAGATTACCCTGAGTATCCAGAGTCTTGGAACCGCACGCGAGGGTATTTGAAAACTCAGGATTATCCGTATTCTCCAGGTCCTCTGAACAACTCAGATTTCTCTAAAACCAGAAGCGACCCATACTCTGCAGGCTCCAGAAGTTCAGACTATCCCAGATCTCTGGCTGAGCCAGATTATATAGCATCTTGGAGACGTCCATACCATCCAGGTTTATCCAGAGAGCCGGACTACTCTGAATCTCAACAAAGTCCTGCCTTTGCAGGTTCCAGAAGCAGTGGAAACTATGCAGGCTCCCGAACAAATGCTGCTTATTTTGGCTCCTTCGGAGAACCAGACTATCCCGGAGCTCAGGGAAACTCTAACAGCCCTGGCCCTAGAGTCAGTTCCAACCATCCAGGCTCCAGAAGCAATCCAGAATACGCCGGTTCCAGAATCAATCCACACAGAGACACTCTGGGAGAGCCTGATTATCCAGAGGCTGCGAATCAATTTAACCCTTCAAACAGTTTTGGGAAACCAGACTATCCCAATGCTGAGGACTATTGGAACTCTCCAAACTTTTGGGGAGAACCTGATTACCCAAATGCTGAGAATTCTCGTGATTATGGCTCTTTGAATGACCAGGCTCCGCAAATGACCAGGGAGTAAGTAAAAGCATCTCCCTCCACTGGGGTGGGGGCTGAGTGCTAGGGTGGCATTGTTGGGTTAGGGATACTACATGTGATGGTTTCGGTGACCTGAAGTTGTGGTAAAACTTTCCTATCTACCTGTAGATCTCACCCGCCTTACTGTAAACATCACCTGGGCCATGGACTTTTAGTCTAAGGCTTCAAAGCCCTTACCTGAACATAATCTTTTATCACTTCTTTCTTGGATGACATCCTCCCCCATCTCCTACCTCTTCCTAACCAATCCCTATGAGATATGTAGGTCCCCATTGTTCTAACCTGCTGCTTTCCCAGTGAGGCTAGGGTTAAGACCTGAATAGTTAAAAATCCAAACATTTTAAGCAGAATTAAATCAACAGGAATGCATTATAATCAAGAAAATCTTTTGAAGATCTAACTCCATGAAGTCAATTTAATTCCTCAATTTCTTTCTATGGCTGAGCCATAAAAAAGTCTTTAATCATCTGTTGATTTCTGATCATTGGCAAATTTTAGTAGGTGCTGTTCTGGATGTTGACGATGCTAGTTTGGGTGACTTAGTTATACCAAATTTAATTTTTCTGCATGAAAATTTTTGATATTCATGTTGCCAACAAGGTGTGATTCTTTAGTTAGGTTGTTTTTAAAAAATCAAAAATAAATGTTACCATGTGAAATTTTAATCAATAGGAGTCTCATCTTGCATGTACTATTATTGCTACTGGTCATAATTATGAAATCAACACAACCTAATGGCTTATATTTAGCTCAAGGAACAAGAATATCGAATTTGGGTGTGTAGCAGGATCAAAATGTCCTCAGGTCCTACGTAGGGTTTACAGGACCGAGTCTCCTTGGTCTTGTCCCCCGCTGCCTGATGCATCACTCCAGAATACACCTTTGAGTCTGTCGCTCCTTTTGCTTCTCGCCTTTTATAATTCCGCATACCCTTTGGGGGAAAGGCCACACTGCTTCACCTATGAGAACATTTAAGAAGGAGATGCACTGGCTCATTGTAAGATGCCAGCCAGAGAGCAGCTTGACCTGACCTCCTTTCGCTTCATCTACCCTTTTCCTGCCTCAGTCCGATACTTGACCTTTGTTGATCTTTAGAATTATCTGATCACTTGGGTAACTTTAACAATAATACAGATTCCTGGGCCCAACGTTCAGAGCTTCAGATTTCTCAACCCACGTAAAGGGGTGGAGCATGGGAATTGATACATGTGTATTTTTGAGAACCATTGCTCCAGGTTAATTGATTTTCATAGCGTTCCTTTATATATTCCCTACTTTCTTATCTCACATCTTTCTGCTGGTCTTCATTTTTGAAATGCCCTCTCTCCTAACACTTTACGTGTGAACGTATCCTTCCCATCCCAGCTCAGAAGACCCTTTTCCATGTAGTTCTCCCCCAAACTCCCAGCCAGAATTCTTTTCTCCTTCCTCTGAGCTACTCAGGACTGTCTTCTGAGACTCGTTAGTTGCTACTTGTATTATAATTGCTTCTGCTTGTATCTAAGAAGCTCCACCAGATGGTACTGGGAGGTGCTTGAGGGTAGACACCCATGTCTTAATCTTTGTGTCTTCCCCTTAGCCCATGCCTAACACACGGTTGGCATTCAGTTGGCATTTGTGGGATGGATGGATGGGATGGATGATTATCTTTACTCTCTTTATTGTCTTTACTATCCTTGATATCGATTCATTATTTTCGGATTTCAGGGTGCTCAGCAGAACATCTTCAATCCAGCCTTCATCTCATCATGGGGGTGATGGCCCCTTAGGCATCCTTGTGGGAGAGGATGCGTATTACCCTGAAAGCATTGAAATGAGATCCATGGAGATGGGCAGTCCATACGGCCACTCTGTGTCAGGTGCTCCTGGCAGCGGCTATGGTAAGCATTTGTGAAGGCGAGAGTCATATCCTAGGAAGAAAGTAAAATTCAGTGGACTTAAGGGAGCAGTCATTAGAGATTTACAGCAATAGAAAAATTGGTTTATCCTTCCCCCCTCACACCCCTGCTTTACGTGGGTTGAGAACTCACTATCTTGAGAAGAAGCAGTATCATCAGTTATCAGAGCAGGCCAGGTAGGGTTGTGAAAAAGGGGTGTATGCCCTGTGCTACGTGACGCAGTCGATGTTCAGGTTCGATGCATTGTGGGTACGCGGAAATGTGGGCTCGTTGTGGCCAGAGCCTCAGATTTTTCTAAAGAAGCAAAAAAATCTGAGTTTTTGTGTGATTTTTTTTTTAACCTGCTCCAAAATGGTAAGACAAAAGGAAAAACACTGAACCTGGCAAACAAAAATCACTGTTGGGCTAGATTCGGTTTGTGTGTGCTGCCAGTGGCCACTTTAGCGTAGTGCACCCTAAAGCTATTCTGTCAGGATCCGTCAGAACCTACTGGGGGACAAGGGGAGTAAGAGGCAGCTCTGTCCTCAAGTTACCTGAAACCTATGTGGGCAGGTAACACTGACACATTAAAACTAAAGAAAATTAGCAAACAGTATTAACAGGTAAAAAAGCGCATCGGTCTTCCAAATCTGCTGTTTGTAAAGGTTGAGCTCTGGGAGATAAAGGAAATGCTGCCAGTTCTTATCTTCTTGGAGAAAAGGGGACATGTTGCCTGAAGAGGAAGCCGGCTTATTTCACACAAGTCAACGTTATAGAAATTCAGAGTCCCCAGGGGCAAGAAAAGGGTGGGTGCTCAGCCAGGAACAGAACGAGGGCCCCAAGAGCTGGTCGGTTGCAGAGGAGGGTGGCTCAGCCCTTCGGGGGCAGATGGGAAAGAGGAGGGCGTGGGATGCATTGCCATGCACTAATGAAAACGCTGATCGTTACACGTTTGCACAGAAAACATTCATTTGGGCTGTTCCAAACCTTACGCGTGCATTTCAATGGGGCAAAATCAATCCCAAGGATTGAAAATATATTGAAAGCCAGAAAAAAAAAATCTTTCTCATTTTATATGTAAAGCACAGATGCACATATTGGACATGAATGGATATAGTCTGTCTGTGGTATTAACATTTAATGGGGGAAGGCAACGAGGAAGAAATGCCTAAAGAGACTTTTTATGGGGCCGTAATGAAAAAAGGATATTTCTGTTTCAGAGACTAAGATATTGAGCTCAGAGAGGTTAAGTAACATGCCCAAGGGCGCACAGCTAGTAAGTGGCAGAACTGGGAATCGATCCTTGGCAAGAAGTCCCAGAACGTCCCACAGTGTAATTTTTTGTGTACGTCACCATCGAAATGTGCTCATTTTCTCTGTTGAGGATTTAGCCTGTAATGTTCTATGGGTTGAATAAAAATATATTGAAATGTAACACTGTCATGTAGGTGCCAAGACTGGACTCTGTCCCTAAGAAAATAATGTCATATTTCAAATTCATTCATACATCATCATAAAATGCTAGAACTGAAAGGAATCTCTATAATCATCTAGACAGCATATATATTTTTTTGCTTAATATTTTTTTTTAAGATTTTTTTAATTAAGACTTTTTAGGGTAGTTTTAGGTTCACGGTAAAATTGGGGGAAGGCAACAGAACTTTCCCACATACCACCAGCCCCCACATACATAACTCCCCCATTCTCAAGATCCCCCCATCAATGAACCTACATCGCTGCATCATTATCACCCAAAGTCCATAGTTTGCATCCGCGTTCACTCTTGGTGTTTTACATTCTGTGGGTTTGGACAAATGTATAATGATGTGTGTCCATCAATACGCTATCATACAGAATATTTAACTACCCATAAACCCTTGGTGCTCTGCCTGTTCATCCTCCCCCACCCCTGGCAAGTATTTTTCAAACTCTGAGTTGTAACCCATTAACAAGTCATTAAATTAATGTTTAAAAATAAAATAGAAAAGACAGGCACAAAATAAGAGTATGTCAGAGTGCTGTTTATTTAGTTAAGCAAAGTATTGTTTTGTGAAACTTCTTTTTTTAGTTATGCGTGTATAGGTATGTCCTGGATCTCAGTGCAGTAGTTATTTTTAACTATGGCTTATAGTCAAATGAAAACCGTCCATTGAGGCCGTTTGTATTTGCCAGCACCGTTTTCGTATTTGTCCTATTTTCCACCCAAGTGGGTAATCATCAGTCTGTGAGACCTCAAGGTCAAGGTCTCAGTCTCACTGACCCTTGTGTGTTCAGTAACACCTAACGTAGTAGGATTCACGGCAATGTCTTCTGCCTCTTCGTTCCAGTGAACCCTGCGTATGTGGGTGAAAGCAGCCCCGCCCAGCTTATGGAAACCCACTGCATGGAGATGACTGGCTCAAGTCACCCCAAGGTAAGGCTTAAAATGGACAGTGACAAAAAAATGCAAAGCTAGAAAGGAACATTCAAGATAATGCCGACGTCACCATTTCCCCTTAGCCTCACCAGAGCAGTGCTTCCTGAATGTATTATATTATAACCGGGTTTTCGTTTAGACACGCAGAGTGTTTTCTGGATGTCAAGGTGTCTTCATTAGGACCTTCCGAGTTGCAAGTGACAGAAATCCAACATACGCTGGCCAACGTGAATTTTTTGGCTTGTGGGGTCGGGGGAAGGATGTGGGGAAAACAAAGAACCAAGGAGAGAATGACTTTTCGGCATAGTGCCCGGCACATGGTGGATGCTCAGAGATATTTGTTAAATTAATTTGTTGAACGAGTTACAAGAACCAGAGGCTGGGAGTCTGAAACCAGGGGCTCGGTGCTACTCGAACTCTGTTTGTTTGTTTTTTTCCATCTGTTTCTCTCCTGTGCTTGACTCAGCTTCTATTTCAGCTTTGCCTCAGTTGCCTCTTGTCTCAACCATAGGCAGGTCTTCTCCACAGACCGTGAAGCATGACCAGGAGCAGGCCTAGGCACACACCCTCCGCTCTGCAGGCTCGTTAGGGAGTCTTTCTTCTCTGTGGGTCTGTTAGTCAATGCTGAGGGAAGACTCTGTCCAGCCCTATTCGGGCACGTGCCTACACGTGGCCCAAGCATTTATCCTGGAAGAAAGAAGATTGGGTCATGTGTCCATCCTGTGGCTAATACGCGTGTTGGCAAGGTAGTGATGCATGGATCAAAATTCTTCTGAATCATCATATAATTATTAATGGTGGTGGCGTGGGAAGCGGTCAGACAGGCAAAGGACAGAGGTTTTGAAATCAGTCAGGAAGCTCTGTAAGGATCACCGTATAGGGCGCTGAAGATCTGATCAGAGGCAAAGACAGAGAGAGAGAAAGGAAGAGACGGAGGAGAGAGGCCAGGGAGTACTGGAACCTAGAGGCGTAGCCGTGAACAAGAAGAAATAAACCTATGGCATCTTCAATCTGGCAATGCAAATTGAGGGGCCCCATGACTTAACACTACAGTATCTCTCGCCTTCCGGCCCCTAGCCTAGATGATAAACTTCAGCCCGATTCTTAAGACCTTCTCAAGGAAGGATCTTAAGATCTTCCATAAGGTTAGCTATTGCTACCTGGGAGGGAAAACCATGGGGACATAATCAATCTCCATTTGGTTCCCACTGGAGCAGTGAATGGCTGTAACTCTTGGGGTAAAGAAATATCTATACATTTCATCAGACTGTCTAGCAGGAGGTTTGGGGGCCTCTGGTAAAAGAGGATCCCCCACCCCCGCCCACAACTGGACCCCCAGAGGGCATAGTGCCTGTACAGGAAAAGGAGCCTTCTGCCAGAGAGACAGAAGTGGAGAATGGCTATCGGGAGGCGGACAAATACCAGGGTGGGCCACCCAAGGCAATTAGGAGATAATAATGGTCTCACTAGAAACCTGTTGGTATATAAAGTTATGCATGTAAAATATACGTTTTAGGCCAGAGGCACGGAACTAAGAAAGAAAATCCTTCTCTTTGATTACCAGCCATTTAGAAGAATTTCTGCTGGCTGTTTCTAGAATCCCATTGTCTTTAATGAAGGATTCTGTTTCCGGTTTCTTACCTGGCTACCGGACAGAACTCTCGTCAGAAAAACACACACTCCTCCTAGGAGACCCTTCTGGTGTGGAGATGGAGGGTTATGTTGTGCTTCGTGTGGGGATTGGCTTTGGCCGTCTCATCCTGGCATTTAAAAAGATGTGACTGGGGCCACCCCTCTGTGATTGTCGTCACCGCTTTGTGACGTCTGTAGGGGCCCCAGGCTTAGAGAGGGGGCGAGAGATGCTGTCTGATGACCAAGGGAACGAAATCGTCATCGAGGTCGAGGATGTTCCACCCGAGGTCCAAAGGCGTCTACCCTCAAATCGGATCGTGCCAGATAAAATGCTGGTGACCTCCCGCTTCAGCATGGTCTCATCCACGTCTGACATGGATGCGACAGACCCTCAGACTGGCAGTCGCCGGAATCACAAAAGGGCCAAGCGGTCGTTACAGTTTTCGACATCTTTGAACGAATCGTTTTCTCAGACCCTTCGTAGCGCAGAAAGTGCGGGCATAGACACTCCCTGTACTTCCCATGAAAATATTCAAGGTAGTGAGACGCTGGGCACAGGGGAGGATGGGAGCAAAGAAGGCTTCCAAGTGGCCCTCGGGGTTTTCAGGTTTAAGACATTAAGTAGGTTTGGTAGATGACCTGAGGATGCTGGGGACCGAGGAAAGGGTCACCTTAGAGCATCTAACACCTAGAAAGGAGTTGACCTTCACCCAGCTTTTTTTCACGTGTCTGGCGCTCCGCCAAGAATTTCCTTTTTTTGCTATCCATCGAGGTGAATTTGATTTACCCCTCCACACTCCACACCTGTGAGGGGGAGGTGTGTCATTTCCACTTGTTCGATGCGGGAAACTGAGGTTCAGGGAGAGAAAGTGATCTGGCAGATAAGGTTTGCCTGATTCATGAACCTGACGCTTCAACCACCGTCGTGTCCTGCTTTGGCCCAATTCCTTCCCACCCTGGGTTTGGCAACGTGGGATGCCCCTCACTGCCAAGTTCGCCATGAAACTGGGCCTTTGCTGAGACCTCCCTGCCTCTCTGTTCCTGAGGCCAAATACTGTTTGGTTTCTTGGATGTTGTTTCTGTTTCATCCCATAATACTTCAGGGGTGAAGTCCAGCCTCTCTCGGTGATTTCTAAGAGGAAAAAGAATCCATTTATGGCAAAGCATTTTGTGGGTTTAGCCTCTTTAATGCAGATTGGGGTATCTCCTGTCATGCTGCTCTCGCCCCGAATCTTTCTTTTCTCCTCCTCCCTCCTCCTCCTTTCTTCCTGTCTGTCCACTCCCCGGTTCCTCTCAGGAGAGATGCAAATTCCTCGTCTTCAGCCAAGTGATTTGGTGGCCCTCTTCCGGGGACTGTCCCTCCACCTCAACTACAGTATGTCGTTAAAGTGAGGGGCTCCGGCTCAAGAGCTTGATCAGGGAGCCAGCATGCTCCCGTTTGCTGCCCCTGCCGGCCGCCCAACTGGCTCGCTCACTGTTACAAGATGGTGGCCAGAGTTCCAGGTGTCACGTGTGGGCATAACAACATCCAGAAGAAGGACGATCTTTCTTTTCGTTGTTTTTTGAGGTTTGCTTTTTTGAGACAGGAGAAATCTTTGCCAGGAAGCTCTTCATCAGACCCTCTCCACACACACACACACACACACACACACACACACATGCACGCACACACACACGCACGCACACAGAACATTGACCGGCATCGTGTCACATGCCTGTGCCTAAGTCAGTCACCGGCACGGGGGACAGGGCCATCAGGATTGGCTGGGACTCCTCGGGACCTGTCCCTTGTGCCTGGAGATAGGTCCCACCCTCAGACTCTCAGGGCCATGGGGAGGGAGAGACGTAGATTTCTAAACAAAATTGGGATTTTTTTTTTTTTTTTAAAAGGAGCGATGGCTTTGGGGTAGGCCACCAACAGTGTCTGCCACCCTGATCCAAAATGTGACGGTAAGTTAGCAGGAGAGGAGGGGGCAGTCATTCCAAGGGGGTGGAGGAGCATAACGACAACAGTCAGGGATTATGAAGAAGGTGGAGGAGAGAGAGGCTGACCGAACTGCAGGGTCTCGTCCGCCCTGGGAAAGGATTTTCATCGTGGGAAAGGAGAACAGTGAACTGGAATTGCCAGCCGGGTATCGTTTGCTCTGGCTTTGAACTTTAACACAGATGCCTGCTGTCGTCTAAGTTCACGTCTAACCTTCGGGGTCCCTGAGTCCTTAGGTCCTTCTTTCCTTGTGTTCTTATGGAAACATGCTCTCACCTCAGCGCCATATTTGCAAATGCTGTTATCCTGGGAAAGGGACAAAAGATGGATTCTGTTTATTTTCTCCCACAGGACAAAAGTTAATTGCATCTCTGATATCCATGACATCTAGAGACAGAATGAAAGCCATCAGGAATCAGCCGAGGTCCATGGAAGAGAAAAGGAACCTTAGGTATGGACCGGAAGCTTTTCCTCTGTCCCAGATTACATGCGAACCTTAATCACCTACTTTTGCCTCGTCTTAGAAAGATAAGAAATAAATAAATGCAAGAGAAGAGACAATCTTTCTACAGAAGAATTCCGCATAATCTGCATAGGTATTACTCTCTCCTGTCACCTGGAGTGTGGGCCGTGCTTAGTGACCAGCTTCCAAAGAGTAGAGTGTGATAAGTGGGGAAAGTAACTTTTCCAGAGATGAAGTCCAGTTAATGCTACCTCAATCGGTGGTCGAGATTGACATCCCCGGAGATAAGTAATGTGACAAGAAGGACGCATCCCCTTTCTGACAATCTCCTTAAACTCGTAACTCCAGTCTAACCAAAGGAAACCCCAGGCGAGGGACGGTCTACAAAATACCCAGCTAGTACCCCTCAGAATTGTCAAGGTCATCATAAATGAGGCAAGGCTGAGAAACTGTCACAGACTAGAGGATTCTAAAGAGAGACACGACAGCTAACTGCAATGTGGGATGGGACCCTGGAATAGAAAATTCCAGCCATCCTGGTCTCCTAGTGGCTTTAAGTTAACCGTTCCCTACGCCTGGGGCAGTCCCTTATTCATACGACTAACCTTTTCCCTCCTTCAAGACTTGCAAGCTCAAATAGCACACTATTCAAATTGTAACAGGGTTCCCACCCTAGCATCTCCCATCTCCCTAACCTGCTCTGTTTTTCCATTTCCTTTTCCGTAAAGCGAATCGCCTTTGAACATCCTGTCACTTACCTGTTTTGTTGTCATATTTATTGTCTTTCTGTTCCAACTAGGATGTCAGCTCCACGAGGCAGGGAAATTGGGCTCTTGCTCTTCACCCGGGACCGTGCCTGGCACGTCCTAGGCACTCAGTAAATATCTGGGCAAGGAATGTATCACAGCATTGGTACCTCTCTCTCTCTTCTGCCCTTCACCACAGGAAAATAGTGGACAAAGAGAAGAGCAAGCAGCCCCATCGTACCTTCGAGCTCAGCTGCTGTGCTCAGTGTCTGAATTCCATTTCACCGGTGAGTCAGCCTTTCCTGCAGTCAGCAAAATGGGCACAAGAGGGTGGAACGGGGAGATGGGAGAGTGGGGAGGAAGGGGACCCACAGAGAAGAGGCACCAAAATTCAGGGCCGGTTCCCTGAAAGCCATAGAACTTGGGTCAGTTCGGGTGTGGGGAAATCAGGCGGGCAGTCGAAGGTCTGAGTTATTTGGCCAATGTAGCCACTGTGAACATCACCTTTTATCACTATCTAGGAAGGTGATAACAGCATTCCCTTTAGGGGTGGTCCTGCAGATCAAATGAGATGGCGTTTGCAAAGGAACTTAGCGAAGCGCCTGGCACACTGTAATACTCTGGAAACAGTGGCCGGTTTTGCTCTGGTGGGACCTGTTGGGTAAGACGTTCGTTGAGGGCCCATCAAGCCTCGTGCTCTGCGTCCTAACCCAGGCGTACCGGAGGCCCAGGAGCGGCCTGTCGGAGCTGCTCGATTCCGTCAGCCTGTGGCAGAAGACGCTCAAAGTCATCGGAGGCAAGTTTGGAACCAGCGTCCTGTCCTATTTCAACTTCTGAGGTGGCTTTTGAAGTTCAACATTTTCTCCTTCGTCGTGACCTTCAGCTTCATCATAATCCCTCAGTTAACCGTGGCCGGAAGGAACACCCTCCAATTCACCGGGCTGGAATTTCTCACGGGGGCGGTAAGCTCTCCATTTCCCAAGCTTAGCATTCGCCACCTCGGAGACCCAGAGACACGCCTGGCTGGCCACTGGTCCAGCCCTCTCGTTTTTCCTGGGAGTCAACCGATGGGGAAAGTGGATGTTTAAATAACGTTGTCCTCTCCCCCTCTGCTCAAAAGGACCAACTGGACAATGCAGTAGAATTTCTGTCTCCAAAGATAACAGCTTCTATTGTTCAGAATCCTCTTCTCTGTGCACTTATAGACATATATATGCATGTTCACGTGCATCCTCTTCTCTTTTTTAACAAAAGGTGAATTATTCTGATATATTGCCTATGCCTTGAGTTTTTAACCTAATATATTGTGGATGTCTCATATCCGTGTTCGTAGATCTACCTTTTCTTTCTTTTCTATTTTTCTTTCTACAAACTACAATGCTCCTTTTGAAAAATTCCTACCGTAGAAGAGAATAAACTAAGAGCAAGTCCACTTTATCCTTCTTCCTTTGTCTAACTCCCCAGTTCAGAGGGTATCTTTGTCCACTGGCTTTTTTCCTATACAAATACAGATACATCGGTAGACAGACAGACAGACAGACAGACAGACATTCTTTTACAAAATAAAAAAGAAGGTAGGGCACTACAAGTCTTGCTTTGCAACATTTTCTGCTTCACTGTGTATCTTGTGTATCTATATAGAGCCATTGTTCTGTTTAGTAGCAAACATAACTTATTTACCCAGCTCCTCGGTGAGGCACGTAGCCCCTGCCTTGTGAGTTCACCTTCTAGAAGAGATTTCTGCCATTGATATTCTGTGGACCAGGGATTGACAAACTGCAGTCCAAGATCCAAATCGGCTGGCCACCTGCGAACTAAGGCCTGTGAACTGAGCTGGGTTTTCCGAGTGGTAACAACTGGTCACTCTATTGTAAAGTTATGTTGGTTTGGGATTCTCTTCCAGCTCTGAGAGCCTAGTGATAAAATGTCTAGGTTCTCAGTGGCCTTGGGGAGCCCCTTTCCTGGCAAACGAAATGTCTAAATTGTTTGGTCCAAACTTCGTGTAGATGAGAGAGGTCAACTGTGCTGACCATAGTCATTCGTCGTTTTCTCAAGAGACTCATCTGACCTAGGGCTTATGGTCCCTCTCTTTCAGGGTTATTTTACAGACACAGTGATGTACTATGGCTTTTACACCAATTCTACAATCCGGCACCGGATCAGTGGCACCTCTTACCACATGCAGCTGGCCTACATCTTCACGATCGGAACCTGTTTGGTCATCTGCCTTTTCAGTTTGCTGTTCAGGTATGGACAGCTTGCATTTCTGGATTCTACGCTCTTTTTCGATTTAGGTCAAATTCAAGGACCTCAAAAGTTACCCAGGAAACAGTTTCTTTGTAATCTGTCAGTCATGCCCTGTTCCGCAACATAAAATACGAGTTTGGGCAGAGGACAGAGGTTTTTGTGTGGTTTTAAAGAAATTGCTCAGTTCGAACATAAGCACTCAAAGACTCAAGTAGTTATATATACAGAAGGACGTGGGTGGACAGTTGTCAATTGACAATCATCAGAGAGGGAGTATACAGATGTTTGACCTTTGCATTCCTTTGCTAGGTCTGCAGTAACAAAGTACCACAGATGGGGAGGCATAAGCAGCAGGAATTTATTTTCTCAGTCCTGGAGGCTAGAAGTCCAGGGTCAAGGTGTCAGCAGCATTGGATTCTTCTGAGGCTTCTGTCCTTGGCCTGTAGATGACCATCTTCTCTCCCTGTGTCCTCACGTGGTCCTCCCTCTGCCCACGTCTGTGTCCTAATTTCCTCTTTTATGACAACACCAGTCGTACCGGATTAGGGCCTAATTTAATGACCTCATTCGAACTTAAATACCACTGTAAAGACCCTCTCCCCAAATACAGTCGCTTTCTGAGGTACTGGAGGTGAGGACTTCGAGAAACAAATTTTTAGGGGATACAGTTCAGCCTAGAACAACCTTCCTGGCAGCACAATAATTCAAAGTAAAACGAGATTTTGTTTTCTCCTATCACACTGGGAATTGCTTCCTACGCTGCTGTTACGCAGTGGTGGAAATTTCTAGAAAGGTAGTTGGTTGTCCATTTTACTCAGCATTTATCTATCTCGGGCCCGATTTCATTGAGTCCTCCTAATACCCTCATGATAATAACAGATGCCTTTATCGGGTGCTGACTGCTCTGAGTGTTACCTGACTCTTGTGGTAGGCTGAATAATACCCCCCCCTCCCCCGTCAATGTCCACGTCCTAATCCCCAGAACCTGCGAATGTGTTACTTTACCCGGCAAATGAGAATTTGCAGGTGCGATTAAGTTAAGGGTCTTAAAATGAGATTATCCTGGATTATCCAGGTGGGACCATGTAATTACAAGGGTCCCTCTGAGTGGGAGGCAGGAGGGTCAAAGGCAGAGAGCGAGTGGAAGGCACTACTCCGCTGAAAAGGGAGGAAGGGGCCACGAGCCAAGGAGTACAGGTGGCCCCTAGAAGCCCAAAAAGGCACAGAAATGGATTCTCTTCTAGAGCCTCCAGAAAGGGCACCCCGCCTGCCAGCACCTTCATTTTTAGGTCCATTTTCTCATTTCTGTCCTCTAGTAAGAGAACGAATTTTGTTCTTTTAAGCCACTGGGTTTGGGGCGATTTGTTACGGCAGCAACGGGAAACTAATACACTTCTCTTAGGAACCCAATGAGGTGGGTACATTTATTGTCCCCGTTATATAGACGTGGAAATGGAGGCTCTGCCCGGTTAAAATGACAAAGATCCCCCAGCTGGCAATCCAGGATTGTAAGTCAGGCCTGTCAGGTCCTAAAGCCAGGGCACTTAACCATTATGTTGGCGATCACATTGTCCCCAGAAGGACTTGGAGCTAGCTCTCTCATGTTGCCTTTCACCATTCATTACGGGACTTTTGTTGTTGTTGTTCATTGTAATCCCTGCACTCCCAATGCTCGTCCAAATAACCCTTGGGTATTTTGGTTTCTGCCTTCCCTAGTATGGCCAGGTATTTCCGGAACAACTTCATCAACCCTCACATTTACTCCAGAGGGATCACTAAACTTATTTTTTGCTGGGACTTCACCGTCACTCACGAAAAAGCCGTAAAGCTGAAACAGAAGAATCTTAGCACCGAAATAAGGGTAAGGCAAGCTTACTTATCTCAGCACCTTCCCTGGACTGTCTTCTTCCCTCCTTCAGTGTGTCAGTAATTTTTTTAAAAAAGTAGTAATGAATTATTTTTTTATTGCCCATGAGATTGGCCAAAAAAAAAACCCCACCCCCAAACCCAGAAAAATATTCATAATGCCGGGTGTTTGTGATGGTGTGGGGAGATGAACATTTCCACATGGCGTGGTAGCTTTGTAACTGGTACAGGCTCACCGGAGGGCAGTTTAGCAATTAATATCAAAATAGTACATGTGAATACTTCTTGAGCTCATCGTTCCCGGTTTCAATTTTCACCCAGTGGTTTTTCAACCCAGGACAGTTTGCCTCTCAGGGGACATGTGACAATGTCCGGAGACTTTGAAGGTTTTTACTAGCAGCAAGTGGGTAGATGCAGCTAAGCATTCTGCAATGCACGGGGTAGCCTACCTGGCCCCAAAGGTCAGTGGTGCCCGGGTTGAGATACTATGGTCTACAGAGAAAAAAACAAAACAAAACAACTTATCAAAAAGAGAGAGCAAGCAGAATGTCTAAACAAAGGGGCTTTGTCAAGAGGACTATAGATGTTAACTTCTTATTCTTCAAAAAAGAGCTTCATGACCTCAATATCTTCCTCAAGAGTTCAGTCCCAACTTGTTGGCCCTGTCTGTTCCTCTGAGATAGAAAAGGCGTTTGGTGTAGTGATTGGGGGTTCTTGCCCGTTTGCGATTTTCCCAGGGGTCTCCCTTAATCCGTGTTCATCATGAACTTTCCCTCTCTCTTCCCTGTGGATTTGGTGGGGGCGTGTGTCTCTGGGAGTGGAGAGTATTCACTTGGGGGGGATGTCTTTGCTGACAATGGGGAGGGCCAACTTGACTTCCTTGTGTTTGCAGGAGAACCTGTCAGAAATCCGTCAGGAGAATGTCAAGTTAACGCTCAATCAGCGGCTGACCCGCTTGTCCGCCCACCTGGCCGCCTGGGTGGTCTCTACTGGAGTGGCCGTTGCTTGCTGTGTAGCTGTTTATTACCTGGCTGGGAACAACTCAGAGGTAACAGGGGGGGCTGGATGCCCAGGGTCCAGAGCGCAGAGAACCGGGTGAAGGGACGGGGTGCTGGAGGGGAGAGCAGAGTAGAGCCCGTTACTCAAACCAGGTCAGTGGTCAGCAGCATTGGCATCGGCTGGAAACTTGTTAAAAAATGCAGAATCCCAGGTCCCTTCGTTGGTCTGTGGACCCAGAATCTGCATCTTAACAACGCCCCCAGCTGACGTACGTGTACGATTTCGCCTGAAAAGCTCTGGGCTAGTGGAGCGGTGGGAACTTCAGCCACAGACCCGGGATCGAGTTCTGGGTTCTTCCTTTATTGTGATAACCCTGACGCCTCTCGCAGCTCGGGCACTGAGTGGACCCTCGGCAAGTGCTGTGATCTGACGGACTCTGGCAGGGGCTTCAAGCTTTCTGAGCCCCAGATTCCTCACCTGTGGAATGGGAATGGTCACACCTGGCTTCGCAGGCGTGCAGTCAGGGCCAGAGAAACGCTATGTGAGGAGTCTACTCAGTGCCTGGTATTGTGGGTAATGAAGGAATGTTAGGGTTTTTTTTTCTTCTTCTTCTTTTAATGATATGAACTCTGAGGTTAATCAGCTGGGTGGTCTGGGTGAAGTACTGTTTTTCTCTGGGTTTCAGCTTTCTCTTCTGTAAGATGGGGCTAATTGCAGCCAGTTTGCTTAAGTCTAGAATTGTAGTACAGGTTGGTCTGATAATGTCACTTTCTTTAATAGTTTCCTATTACCTATAATATAAAATCTATCCTCTATGGCGCGACCGATAGATCTTTTATGATCTGACCCCTGCCCACATCTCTAGCTTCAGCCCCACAACCACCCACATGCCGCACCAGCAACACTAAATGGTGCGTCCACAGTCTCCTGAACACACCATGCTCTTCCTCACCTCTAGATGGGAAACATGCAATTCCCACTGCATCCTACCATTTGCTTTCATCTTGCAAACTCTTCCTCTTCCTCCTCTAAACCTCAGCATGGGCATCACTTCCTCCAGGAAGCCTTCTGTTATCTCTACCACCCTCGCCAGGCTGAGTTAGGTGCTTCTTTCTCTGCAAGCTTTTCTTCTGTGCTCTTCACGTGCAGCCTTGGAAATACCCATTTATGCATCTGTTTCTTCAAAAGACTGTAGCCATTTATCTGGCCCCAGACCTTGCAGTTTATAAATATGGGGACAAAACTTGTTATGCTGGCTTCAAAGACAATGCCCAAAATTCGAGTGGTGCTTTCCAAACCATCTGGAGGTAGATGCAGGCAGGGTTGGGCCAGGGATGGGACCCCTTGTGCCGCAGCTTCGATAGACTCGAGCTTTTGCTCCCACAGCCTCAGAATGGCTATCGGAGCTCAGGCTCCTGAGTCAGGAAGACCTGGGTTCGATCTGCCACTTTCTAGCTGGGCGACACTGGGCATGCATCTTCACCTCTCTGTACGTCAGCCTCCCTGTTAGTTAAGTCGGTAAACACCCACCCATCTGCGGGGCTGCAGCGAGGATTCATGCAGTCATGTGGGTCATGCTGGGCACAGAGGAAGCGCCCAGTAACCAATGGCAATGTTAGCTGCCCTCGGAGGAGCTACTTCTGGGCTCTTCCCCTCACGGGGGGGCTTCTGAGCAAGGCAGAGAGGGGTCCAGGGCACGGTGGGCATCTCGATTCTCTCCCTCCGCCCCCTGCAGTTTCTGGAGAACCACAGGAACCCCGGGGCGGTGCTGTTGCTGCCTTTCGTCGTGTCCTGCATCAATCTGGCTGTACCGCGCTTCTACTCGGCCTTCAGGCTGGTGGAGCGGTACGAGACACCGCGGCAGGAGGTCTACATGCTTCTGATCCGGTGGGTGTGCGGGTCCCGCCCCACGCCACCCTCCGTCTTCACGGAGGGAGGCGGCGTAGGAGTCAGAAGGGGGTTACGGTCCAGGGTCCAAGCTCCGATTTCCCGCAAGAGTTTCAAGAGTATAGTGTGTTCGTGTCGTGCGGGTTAAGGGCCAGAGACTCCAAAGAGCCGGGAGGAAATCCAGGTTTGGAGTTCACCTGCCTTTCGCTCAGAACGACGGCTTATCTTCCGCACTGGCCACCCACCGGCCTGAGGATTATTAGCACTGTTCTCCGTTATGAGATGTGCCGATGGGCAGGGTGCAGCCCTGTGCGAGGGTTTCCGGCTGAGAAGCGGCGTGGGGAATGACAGCATCCGGTGGTTCCATGAGTTAGAAGACTGGTACCCATGGCCTCATCATCCGGTGGTTCCATGAGTCAGACTGGTACCCATGGCCTCAGCGGCAGGAAGAAGTGCATTTTTATGATGGAACCACCCAAACAGAGAGGGGCGGGGGTACCTTTCTGCACATCCCACAGAGGCACTGCTGCGCTAGAGGCGACCTCAGGGTTTTGGCAAACAGAACCTAACACTGCCCAAATCGTGCCCTTATGGCTGCTGCTTGGCTCGTTTCCTGTCCAGGTCCTGGTTATCGTGGGGTTTCTGATAATAAGGTGTACCATGCAGGTGGAGTTTCTTTACCGGTCAGCTCCAGAGCCTTTGCTTTATCATGGCCTCTGAGGTCTGGCTCCTGGTCAACTCTCCAGCCTCATTTTCTGTCCCCTCTCCCCGTTCCTCAGCGCACCCCCAGACTGGCCTGACTGGTCACAAACATGCCCAACCGTATGCCCACCTCTGGACCTGTGCACTGGCTGTTCTGTCTTCCTGGGCCCCCTCCTCGGGTTCTGTAAATTTGCTAGCGTGGCTCACAGAACTCAGAAGACCATTTTACTGACTGGGTCACTGGTTTATTGTGAAAGGGTATAGCTTAGGAACAGACACACAGAGGAGCTGCGTCATGCAAGGTACGGGGAAGGGCCATGAAGCTTCTGTGTCCTCTCCAAGGACAGCAGGCTCCCCACATGTCCACATGTCACTAACACGGAAGCTCTCCGAACCCTGTCCTTTTGGGGTTTGATGGAGGCCTCATTACATAGCATGACTGCCGAGATCATTGGGCTTTGCTGATCCCTCCAACCTCAACCCCTCTCCCCTCCACAGAGGTCAGGGGATGAGACAGCAAGTTCCAACCTCTTAGGTGCAGGTCAAAAGTCACTCATCAACATAACAAAAGACACCTTTATTGCTCTCCTCACTTAGAAAATTCCAAGGGTTTTTTTTTAGGAGCTCAGTGCCACACACAAGGACGAAGACCAAATATCTATTTCGTGGAGTTAGAGGCTCAGCAAGACGTTGAGGATGGCATTAAATAAGACAGAGCCAGTTCCTTTCCATCACAATGGCATCTAGCATGGTGGTTCTCAACTTTCGGGGTACACTGGAGTTCCCTGGTGGGGTTGCTAGGCCCCACTCCCAGAGCTCCTGATTAAGGAGGTCTGGGGCAGGGCCTAAACGTTGCCTTTCTCACAAGTTCACGGCTAATGCTGCTGCTTGGTTGAGAACCACTTTGAGAACCACTTGTCTAGTGACACACGATTCTTGGCACACCAGTCCTGAAGCCCTGTTAAAATCAGCAGATATTGACTTAAGCAAAGGGACAGAGTTTAACAGCTCAGGCTGTTGCATCAAAAGGTCCTCAGTTTGAATTGAAGTGCTTAACACAGTGTACAGTCTGTGACCAGCATCCAGTGAATAGTATGTCCGGTTACTATATGACAATGGGAAGTGAGAAATGAGATCAGATAGTTTGGAGATGCACGAAAAGAAGGTATATGGTCAGAATAAATTAGGTTATGCTGCGGTAACAAACCCCTCTCCTTGCCCAAACCTCAGTGGCTTAAAACACAAAGGTTGATTTCTTGCTCATGCTACGTGTCCGTTGAGGATTGGCAGTGGGGGGGGGGTGGGGGGTTTGCTCATGTTAGTCACGCAGGGATGCAGCAGCCTGAGAGCGGACACCATCTCGAATATTGCCGATGGCCCTTTTAAAGGGAAGACAGTGAGTCCTGGCGGATCTCACTGGCATTTAAATGCTCCAGCCTAGAAGTGGTGCAAAGTGACACAAAGTGACACACATCACTGTTGCTCACAACTCATTTGCCAGAGGTAGCTACATGGCCCCACTCAACTACAGGGGGGGATGGTCAGGAATCTCATCCTACCATGTGCCCCCAAGGAAACACTGGGGACTGGCTCTAATGACTGCCATAGAAGGTAATAATAGTGGTTTTCTCTTCTGTTCCTTAGAAACATCTTTCTGAAAATATCGATCATCGGAATTCTTTGTTACTATTGGCTCAACATCGTGGCCCTGGCTGGTGAATCGGTGAGACTTCCGTGCTGTTCTGCCTTAACTGTGGTTTCTTAGCTTTTGACCACCAGGGAGGAATTTCTCAAGTTTTTAACAGTTTCTGCTCATGATATTAGAGTAGATATATTATTCTTCTATCCATCAATCCATCCATCCATCCGTCCATGCATCCATTTATCCATTCCACATCATCCATCCATCCATCCATCCACCCATCCATCCATCCATCATCCATCCATTTATCCATCCATCCATCCATCCACCCATCCATCCATCATCCATCCATCCATTTATCCATCCATCCATCCATCCATCCACCCATCCATCCATCCATTTATCCATCCATCCATTCATATATCCTTCCATCTATCTATCCCTCCTCGGGCTGTGCACCCGAAACTTCTTTCTTCGTTTGGTCAAATCTAAAATCTCCCAGTCTATCAGCTCATAGCACTAACTTTCTGCAGAGGTAAATGACCACCAGTTTCATAAACTGACTAATTCAAACTTCCAGTGTGTACTAGCCCACTAAACCTCTAGGCCACTTTCTTAATCAAGCAGATATTAACTGATTTTTCATATGGTTGATAAGCAAAGGAGTGGAGCATTATTCACCATCGATGCCTCTTGCTTTCCCAAAGAAACTGATTTGCCCTGGCTGAGTAACGAACGAGATCTGGAGAGCGCAGGAAGGACAGAGATGAAAAGAATTAAAAAGAGAGAGAGTGAGAAGAGAAGGTTTGGGTGTATTTGGAGAGCAGGCCTTGATGGGGGAAGAAGGAACATAGTAAAGGAATAGATACCTTGAAAACAAATACGGCCTAATGATGCATTTCTGCCAAGAGCGGGTGTGCTTTTCTGGGGAGCCGAGGGCTGGGGGAGACTGAACCACCAGCTACGTCTGCATGAGCACCGAGTGGTGGGAAGAGATGGAAATTAAGCGGAGGCAACAGCCCCTCCCCACATGCAGACTCTGGTTTGCCTTGCAGTGCTGGGAAACCCTCATTGGCCAGGAAATCTACCGGCTCCTTCTGATGGATTTCGTGTTCTCTTTAGCGGATTCCTTCCTGGGGGAGTTCCTGAGGAGGTAAATATTTATTTGTCCGTCTTAAGTAATTAGCAATTGGATTTGAAGCCGGAGCCATTTCCTTGACTGAGCAGGAAGTATGGGTCCCTCGGTTCTGTAATGCACATTGTTCTAAATCTGCCCATTGTCTTTCAGAATATTGTGTTTTGTTTTGTTTTGTTTTTCTGAATTAACTGAAATTTCACCTTGAGCTGACAGCTCTGTTGTCAAAGTTTATTTGGTTCAGTTGACCCTTTCTAACCTTCTCTTAAAAAAAAAAAAGTTCTAGAATCAAACAAACACAGCCATTTGAGATCTTTTCCACCATAAATAATTTTAATATTCTAAAGTCTATTTCTCCAGATTTTTTGATGCACGTACGGCTTTCTGTGTGCATATGTACTAAATAATCTTCAGAGAGAAAAATGGATTCATACTGTAAAATCGTGGTGGAGTTTGCTCTTATTAATCTCATTGTTATGCCTTGCCATCTTTTCGTGCCAGTATGTATATAGATTCATCTCATGAATCATTTAATCAAATTTAGCTAAAGTACCAATTTTTATTTTAGAACCCAGGTGTACAAAAATCAGGCAGTGTCATCATTGGCCCATGTGTAGTTCTTTTTTCTTTTTTTATTCATTTTTTAATAATATGATGAGCATCTCATTCCTTATAGACATTTACGTACTAGAGCACGCCGCTCTAGTGGTAAGATGGCATGACACAGTGATGATTTTTTTCCCCAGTGGGTACATTGAATACCCAGATTTCTCAGCTTCCGTCGGGGTCTGGACGTAAGAAACTGTTTTTTTTGGAAGTAATTTTTATTGGCACCTTCTTTGTATGCAGAAATAAAAGTGGTCTCCAGCTTCCTCACAGCACATAGCAATCTTGGTTTCTTCCTTGTGATTTTAGAAATGAGGAAACCCCATGAATTCAATAGCCATAATCAAAAATTGGGGGGGGGGGAATCAGTTTATTTGGGTTAGGAGGTACTGAGTTTATTTGGTCATGACAATAAGGTTTAAGAAGCCAAGCCAAGAGTTGTATAAACAAGATAATAGGTGGGATATTTTAAATAAGGTAACAAATCTCTAGAATTTTTTAAAACCATTTGAGCAGTACTGCCCGCCCTGGCCCATTTGAATGCATTGTGTTAATTTCATTTTCCCTCAATTCCCTCAATCACGTCTTTACAAACATGTTTATACTTGGAACTTTTCAAAAATTTGTCAGGGGACTTAGGAGTTTATTCCAAACTGGTGAGGGTCTCCTTTGTTGATTGTGGGGAATCTTTTGAAAGCGTGAATGGTTTGGTTACTAAACTCGGTGTGTTGTTGCAGAATCATTGGGATGCACTTCATCAAGAGTCTCGGCTTACAGGAGTTTGACATTGCCCGGAACGTTCTGGAACTGATCTACGCCCAGACCCTGGTGTGGTGAGTTTCGAGAAATCTCCATGGTTCGCACTGTGGACTTGGGGTTTTGGTGGCAAGCCCCAGAATCTGTTATTTTCAAAGCTGCATGGGCGATACCAAATCCAGCCCAGTCTGAGAATCATGAATGGATGTCCCTTTTCCTCTCTGAGGACTTTGGGCAAGAACAAATGTAGGGCAGGGACCAGAACTTGACAGCCTGCAGCTATGTTTCCCTTGTCCCAGGCAGGGCTTCTTCTAAACATTCGAGTTAACCACCAATATTTAAAAATCAGGAGGTTTCACATAAAATTTAAAAATTCTGGCTTTTCTCCAATAAAGGAAAGCTCTGGACCATGGCTCATTATGGTAACATGGTCCTTGAGCTGGGCTCAAGTTTGCCGCTCTCCCTACCTTGAAGTCTTTTCTCCCCAGCATGGACGTGCCATTTCTTTTTGTCTTTAAGCTGTTAGTTTTCTCACGGGAGAAAATTTTACTTTGCACCCATGTCTTGCCGGAAGTGGGAAGGCAAAGGCGGGCAGAGAGAGCTGCTTAGTTTCACCTGGCCTGCTTCCCTCACTGACGGAACACCTGATGGTGTCGCTGGAGCCTTTGGCGTTTGCGACCATTGTAACCACCGTGTGTGTACATGCGCGTGTGCATGTGCTTGTGTGTTTTGGGAATAGCCAGCTAGTGACATCAAATTTTTGACAAGCTCACCTAGAAACTCAAACCAATAGCCAGTGACTATTTTAGTTTATTTATTTTAACATGTTGTAATTCAGGCCCAAATTCTGCTTGGTGTATTACATTCCCAGATTCCATCTTTTTTGGGGTGGGGGGGTGGGGAGCGGTGCTAATTTGAAAGTAGGGGACTTGGAGGTGGATAACCGTGGATTCTGGGGCTGGCTGTACCACTCACTCAGGTCACTGAGCTTCTCTGAGCCCCAGTCTGTAAAATGCAAATAATAATAGCTACTTTCAGATTGTGTCGAGGATTCGGTCAGATGCGATATGAAAACGGCTTTGCAAACTCTGATATGCCGTACGACTGGAAATGTTCTATTTTCCAACTCTTTAAAGTGTCCCTGGGTGATCTGGCTCTCTTCAAATAACTCACTAACGTCAGTAACTTTTTTTTTTAGAGGTAGTGAGCACTTTTTCGGTGTGTGGTTTCAGGTGATATATTTGCATACTGCCCGGTCACCCCCTGCCACTTGGGCAGCTGACAAAAGCTTTTCACCCACATTATGTCAACTAAAGAGATGCCTTTGGGCACGTTATGTAAGTGGGAAAACAAAATGACAATCGGAGATAGCCATTATTACTTCTGAGCCTTTAAAGATTTTTGTTAAAAAATCATAAATAAGCACATTGAAAACACCCATGTCTTTCTTTGTGGCAATTACAGATTTAACTTCCCTGTGGCAATTATAGATTTAACTTCTGTGGGTTTTCAGAGAATATTGCCTTTGATGGTGGGCTTTAAAAGAAGGTAATGTAGTGACAGAAGTCAAATGGTGTCAGGGATGACAGTAGGGATGAAGTGACGAAAATGTTTCCCAAACTTCAGTATTTCGTACACCAGCCTGCCTATTTTTGGCATATCTACATATCACCTGTACTTTTTTTTTTTACCTAATATTATCTTTTAAATTATTTGCCTTTTTTGAACTTAAATACATTGCAAAAGGAGTCTTTATTTTACAACTATAAATGAAAAACCTGTGTCATTTGAGAGAAATTGCAAACAGTTTAAAAAATAAAATCTACCCCATCACAAGCAGTCTTTAAATTCTAGCTTAGATACTGCTGTCTGCCCAGGCCCTCAGTCTAAAGCCTGCTTCTTTCTTCAAAAAATGAGAGGCTGGCAAGTGTTAGGAGTCAAAGGCCTTCTAGAACCAAACCACGCAGGGCTCAGGAGCCCTGAGGAGAGTCGCAGAGGCTGTGCCTTCTCCATAACCCATGACAATTTAACACCTGTCCCTCCCCGCGAGGCCTCTGACCTTGTGTAATGCCATGGAGGGAAGACGGGGGCACGTCCCACACTTGGGGCACCTAGGTTAGGGCTTGCTGGCGGCCATCTGGTGGTTTAGTGGCTGTGCAGGTGGAAATCTCTGCAAAATCTCTTTTCCAGAGCTGGGAAGGAAGCCGTTGTGGACACTGGGTATTGTGGGAATGTGCCTGGTCTGCAGTGATGAAAGCCAGCTCCCTCTGCGTTAGTTTATTAGGCTGCCATAACAAAGAATCACTGACGAGGCAGCTTAAACAACACCAGTTTATTGCCTCACAGTCAACTGGAGGCCGAAGTCCAAGATCAAGGTGTTGGCAGAGTTAGTTCCTTCTGAGGCCTCTCTCCCAAGCTCACAGATGGCCAGCTTCTCCCAGGGTCCCCACAGGGTCTTCCCTGCGTCTTGTAATCTCCTCTTCCTTTAAGATGGGATGTGGACCCACCCTGGTGGTCTCATTTTACTTTAATTATCTCCTTCAAGGCCTTTTCTCCAAAGGCAGTCACCTTCTGAGATTGGGGCTTCCGTATATGAATTTGGGAGGGACATGATACAGCCCAGAACAGCCTCTTTTCCTTCCCCCAACACCCTATATCTGACCCCACTCCCTGTGTCTCCCCGATCTCTGACACTCGCCCTCTCTCCCTCATAGGATTGGAACCTTCTTCTGCCCTCTGCTGCCTTTTATCCAAATGATTACTCTTTTCATCATGTTTTACGTCAAAAACGTGAGTCAGTTTGGAATTGGATCCAACCAGCTTTGCTCAGTGATGTGAGCTAGAGGTTGGGGTTGGGCTTGGCTGGGGGGCAGGGAGGCAGGAAGGGTATCAGGAAGCCAGTGTCTACCTGAGGTCTCTCTGGCCTGCCCCCCTGAACACATATAAAAGTTGGCTGCTTCTCTCTCTCTCCAGATCAGCCTGATGATGAATTTCCAGCCTCCAAGCAAAGCCTGGCGGGCCTCACAGATGATGACGTTCTTCATCTTCTTGCTCTTTTTTCCGTCCTTCACTGGAGTCCTGTGTACTCTGGCCATCACCATCTGGAGGTAGGAGGTGGTGGCCTTAGGTCGAGGTCTTAGAGATGGGGGCGAACGTTTTAAAATGTGGGTTTTATTCGTATTCAGGTACGGGGAGGCCAGCAGATCAGGAGACAACTCCCATTGAAAAGATAGTTTGTTAAAAGAAAAAAATTTTTTTAAAAAAAAGAGAAAAGGTAATTTGTCATACTCACAGATCTGAGAAAAGGGCCAACACCCCACAACATAGGGGGATGGGAAGGTTCCAGGTTGGGTGAAGAGAAAACGCAGGCAGGAGCCTGTATCGCGGTTCCATGGGAAGGAGTGGGTGAGGCAGGGTACCAGGCTCAGGATCGCTGGTTTTAACCACTTCAGTGGGCTCGGGGGCATTGGGGCTGCCTGGAGTTGCCTGATACCTGGCTGAGGGGTGATTAGGGCAGGGGAGGGAATAGTGGCTCAGAGCTGTGAGAGCTTGTTGGAGGAAGGGGGGCGGGGAGGGGATGTAGGCCCCAGATTGGCCGGTTTGCATAAGAAGGACCTGTTTTGCAGGCTGGCCCTGGGAAAGGGTAGTCTCTCCAGGGTCAGTCAGACCCCAGATGTCAAAACATCAAAGTGAAAAGTCGTGCTTCATGCAGCGTTTAACCCAAGTTCCCCTGATAAGAAACACAGTACAACCCAGGGAGGAATACGTGTCTTAGGTAGGCGCCCACGGTCAGTCACGACTGGCACAGCTTGCTGACATCCCCCCAGAGCGGAGAGCAGAACTTCATCTAAATGAGCACAACAGCCCCGTCCATCCGATGGGGCCTCTCCACTTCACCCCGCTTTGGCTCCTTCCTACTGCAGGCCCACGGCTCCAGCTCCATTTTTAGGGCCATGAGCGGCCCTCCCCACACAGGGGGGCTCCTCCGTTTGAAGTGAGCACCACACTCCCTTTGCTTTCTACACTCGGCTTCTCTGTTCCGCAGTCACGTCCAAGATCTGACCTTCACCACATCCTCGTCTACTGTCAGTTCCACCTCTGGTGTCTCTCGGGGCAGTTTCTCTGCCTTATTCCATAGTTCAGAGTCAGAAATGCCTTTGTCCAATCTTTGTTTGCCTGTTTCCTCATTGGTGGCCCGTCTTGCCCACCAGAACTTGAACCGGAGAGGGCAGGTACCACATCTGTCTTGTTTACTGTGGAGCCTCCAGGGCTTGGATCTACCGCAGCGCCTGATCCAAGCACAATAAACCTTGGCAGAAGGAATGAATGAGGGAACGAGCCAGCAAACAAGGAAGTTGCTCTTTAGGATGCGTGCGGACCTGGGACCATCCGCACTTCAAGGGGCGGTTTTGGATGTCCTTGCGCTCGCTCTCTTTTCTGCCTTTCCCTAACCAGCTCCTCGTTGCCCTCCAGTTTCTCCTTCTTCATAACAACTGACCGCACATGGCTATCGCTGTCACAACCGCAGCTTGCACAGATTACGGGGTGCCCTCTTTGTATTTCTTCATGCGAATTCCCAAGAAAGAGAATCTGGTCCCCCAGTTTGTTGCTTTGAGCTAGAATACAGCGGAGGCCACTGCCGGGCCTGTGGATTGGCTACCTGTGGGTCAGGTGGCACCGCCATCCAGGCGGGGAGTATGGGTCATGAAGAGGAAACGTACCAGCCACCAGCCGAGGCTGTGAGCGGGAGGGGTTCCTCCTGCGGGGTGGTGTGGGTGGAGCAGGCAAGAATGGCTGACTCAGACCCAGAGCCCCCGAAAGGACGCCCGGATGCTAGAACAGACTACACCCGAGGCTCCCACTCGAAATGCTCTTCTGTTCCGCCAGGCTGAAACCGTCAGCTGACTGCGGCCCGTTCCGAGGCCTGCCCTTCTTCATCCACTCCATCTACAGCTGGATCGACACCTGAGTAAACGGCCCAGCTACCTGTGGGTGGTGTGGATCTACCAGAACCTCATCGGCAGCGTGCACTTCTTTTTCATCCTCACCCTCATTGTGTTGTAAGTGAGGCAGGCTGGGAAAGTAGCGGAGTAAACACCACAACCTGTGGCCAGCCTTAAGAACGTTCGGTGGGAGAGGCAAAGGCCTAGGCAGAGTTTAGCCTTCTGGGTAATGCCGACTCTGCCTTGGAATTTTTTAAAAAAGTGATTTAATATATTCTTACGAAAGCAATACCTGCCCTTCTCCTCTTACCAGATAACATGCAAATAAAATGACAAAAATGCACAGGAGAATGCCTAAGGAAATTACACGTGCGATTCCTTCTGACTAATGGCTGTCCCTCTTTAGAACCCAGGCCTGACGTCACGTGAGAGTGCAGCTCCTCGGGTAGAGAGACACGTGGCTCTCAGTCAGGCCTTCCCTCCCCAATACTGGGTTGCCACTGGCCCCAGTATTTAAAATGCTAAGTTCTTCTGGGGTCTTGCTCCTTCAAACATCTAATTCACTGGGGAGCTCATTAGAAATGCAGAGTCCTGGGCCCTACCCCAGACCTACGGAATCAGAATCTGCTTTTTTAACCCATTCCCAGGAAATCTGTGTCACATCGAAGTTTGAATGGCACTGCCAGATGCAGAAATTCTGGCCGCACATTAGACTCCGGTGCATTTTTAAAATACCGATGTCTGGCCCCTTGCCCGGAGAAGCTCAGTTAATTGATTTGGGAAGAGGCCGTGGCGTGACTCCCTTTCCCACCTCCCAGGTTATTGCACGTGCAGAATGGCGAGAATCATTGTGTTTAACTGATAACCAACTCCAGGAACGCAGTTGGACCAAACCACTGCAAGCAAATACCCCAGTTCCTTTGCACCCCACTGGAATTCATTTTGCCTGCAAAATGCTGGCACAAGTGTCTGCCATTCTTACTTTTCTTCTCTTTCAGATCATCACCTATCTGTACTGGCAGATCACAGAGGGAAGGAAGATCATGATCAGACTGCTCCATGAACAGATCATTAATGTAAGTTCTGTCGGACCCCTGTCATTCTCCCCACCTTTTAACATTTTATAATGAAACTTCCAAACACGTTCCAAAACAGAACGGTACGATGAACTCCCACTTGCCCACACCCCCCGCCCATCGACTGTCAACCTTCATATACTCCTATTTCATGGACATGATCCCTTTGCTGCAAATCTCTGGATTCTTTTAAATAGAATCTTAGACTTTCTACCATTTTATCAGTAAAAACTTATATATGATTAAGAGATACAGACTTTAAAAGAAACACAACCACCATACCAATCATCACACCTAAAAGATAACTAAATAATTCCTTATTATCATCTAATATCCAGTCGAATGATCTAATTTCCCCAACTGTACCCTTGAGTGTCTTTTTATAGTAGGATTGTTCAAATCAGGATCTGGAAAAGTGCCACAGACTGTATTTGGTTGATACGCTTTTATGTGTCTTTCAATCTATAACTGTTCACCTCTTGTCTCTTTTCTTGCCATTTATCATTGAAGAAACCAGGTCATCATCTTGTAATAGTTTCCACATGCTGAATATAACTGATTTACAATCTTCTGGTACCATGTTTCTTTTTACTTTTATTTTCTGTAAACTGGGTGAGATTTAGAGACTGATTAGATCCAGATTCAACTTTTAGCCAGAATACTCATAGATGATGCTACGCGCTTCTTATGGCATTGAGATATAAAACGTCTGATTGTCTTTGTGTGTGTGTGTGTGCTGTTGAGAGTGATCAGTGGGTCCATGCTTTGTCAGCCTGACCCACCCATCGTACAGCTCCCCATCAGCCTTCTGCCTAATGGACTTAGCAGCCTTTGATGAGTATTGCCTAGAAGATCCATTTATATCATTAGGGATTATGAAATAGTGATACTCTAATTCTAGAACTTCTTCTGTATATATTAGCTGGAATTCTTCTACAAAAGAAGAATTTTTGCTCACCAATTATTTGATTGCCTTGAAATATAGTTCACACAAGAAAGGGAAGGCAAATGCATGATTCTCTCTTTATGTACCAGGTTTTAAAATGTCTAGTGTATTTGTTTCCTAGGGTGCTATAAAAAAAAAATTACTACAAACTTAGTGGCTTCAAACAACAGAAATTTATTGCCTCATGGGTCTGGAGGCCAGAAATCCAAAATTAAGGAGTTGGCAGGGTTGGCTCCTCCTGAAGATTCGAGGGAGAGCCTGTTCCATGCCTCTCTCCTAGTTTCTGATGGCAGCTGGCTAACCTTGGTGTTCCTTGGCTGGGGACGTCACATCTCCACCCTCTATCTCCATCTTCATAAGGCCTTTCTCTCTGTGTTGTTTCTCCCTCTCTTCTCTTCCAAGGACTTGTCAGTGGATTTAAAGGTTAGGATAACTTGGACATACCTTTTTAAAAGAAGGCACTATTTAACCCACTGTACCTAGCAACCTCCAAATACGGCTAATAAGGATTTTAAGATTATCATTATGAATTTGTATATTTTGACATTTTTTCACTACAGTTATTTGTCTGTGCTTGAATGGCCTCATCCTTTTGGTGGAACTCTTGAATTAGTTCACGGGTTCACGTGATATGACTTCAGAAGTCTTTGAAAGCTTCCTTGCTCCCCGGAAGGATAAGATTTCCAGACTCATCATGTTCATTTCCTGTCCTGGAACAGGAATCAGCCACTTCTTCAATTTATTCAAGGAGTCTTGCTGAAATGGTATTTAGAGACCATAGTCAGGGCACGGGGATTACTCATCACTGCTGGGCTGGTTCCCTTTTCTTCTAAACGCCAACATAGCCATGACATGTGAGCACTTAGTCTAAGAACATGGAAAGAAACAGGACTCGCCAGGGTCCTATCTGCGCGAATCTTTGGGGTTTCAGATGATCTGAGTTGATCCTTTCTGGAGTGTAAAGAAAGGGTGCGTTAGGTTATGCTCTTTCCCTGCCTGTCTCCAGAAACACTGGCATTTTTCTTACGCAGCACTCTAAATGGTGTGGGCAAGGCTTACGAAGGTCTCAACATGGGAGGGATTTGAGTCTCAGGCCTCCAGCTGTAAGGGCAGTGCCAGGTGCACCGGGGAGGCATCTCAACCTGCAAGGGCCGTGAGGAAGTCTTGCCCTGAGTGTGGACCGCAAAGCCGGGATGTTGTCTCCAAAAGAACTCAGAGAGGTGGGGAGTAGGCTTCGCAACAACCCCTTTCCAGCATGCAACACAACTCCTGGATGCTTGTCAAGTTGCAAATTCCTGTGACCCTTCCCGTTTCCATCCAAAAATGGCAGCAGATAACATTTGTCGAGCACTTACCTGATGCCTGGCACCGTGCTATGTGATGAGCAAAAACTCCTTATTTAATTTTCACTCCTCTCTCTGGGGCACCTACATTTCTTTCAACCCCTATTTTAAAATTAAGGAAACTGAGGCTTACAGAGTGAAGGATTTGCCGAGGTCACAGAGCTAGTAAATGATGGGATGTGAGCCAGGCGACCCCAAAATTTGCGCTCTTAACCACAAGGCAGTTTTGACTCCCTTGAGTCAAAATCTGTTGGGGGAATTCAGCCTGTGAATTTGCATTTCTGCAAGCTTGCCAGGCAATTCTAATTCACACTGCAGTATGAAAATAGCCACCACACACCAGAGATTTTCAAGCAAGTCAGCTACATGCACGACAGGTAGGTGACTTGTCGAAAAGGACAATCCTCAAATTTGGCACTTGCTTAGAGAAGAACTCGAATTAATAAATGTAGAAGGAATGAGGGACTAGAAAATCCTAAGAGAGCAAATACCATAGTAATAATTGCTACAAGCAAGATCCACTGGCGGATGCTTATGTTAATAGGCGAAAGGTTAAGGAGAAACGAGAGGATGGGAGGTGGATTGGAGGAGACTGGAGAGGCCATCAGCGATGCTTGCGAGCCCACGTCAACACAGGTGGGACATACCACTCTCTTATCTGCAATAGATTTGCAGAAAGTGACTCACCCTCCTGGGGGAGACCTATCCCCTTATTTTCTTCCCTTCCCAATTCAGGAATTATTTGTCTGGGTCTACTCTATTAACACAGATAACTTTGATAAGTGAGATATATCTGATGTCCTTAGGTGCAGAGCTATAAGCTTTGACATTCTCAGTGGGAGGTCAGGGCAGACCCCAGGCAATGCTGGGTGCCCAGAGAGGGGTCTGGGGCAAAGGGCATGCCAAGAAGGAAAAATCAATAAACCATTTGTCCTGAGCCTTCAGACAGTGGCATGTAAGTTGCTTCCTTTCCAGCAGCCAGGCTAGAGGAGGCTACTACCTAATCGTACTAGGACGATTGCTTTAGGGGAGAATATTCTCATCCAGGAAGGCTTTGCTGTGAAATGTTTCTTTTCTTTCGTCAGGAGAAAACATGGCGGCAGTCACCATCCAATGCCGGGGGCCCTAGCTGCCGCAAACATCAGCCTTCTTTCCACTGTGTGCTTCTCTCAACCCCGCACCACCATTCATCCTCTGCGGGTTTGTTTTCTTCTTCCTTCTTGGCAGGAGGGCAAAGATAAGATGTTCCTGATAGAAAAGTTGACCAAGCTGCAGGATGCCGAGAAGCGTGCCAACCCTAACTCGTCCACGCCGGAACGAAGAGACGTGGAGGTGAGGCCGGAGGACACACACTTGCCTCCCTGTGCCAAGGGCGTCGGGGCACCAAGGTCACCTAAGAGCGCTTCGCCTTCTCCGTTTAAACATTTCCGTCTTTTTCGTTTAAAACATAGTGTCTCACTCATGCGACGCTTCCCATGCCCGGCCTTGTTCTAGTTCTGGGGTTATCGTGAGAAACACGACAAGAGGCTCCACTCTCGTGGCCCTTTGCATGTTGAGATGAAAAGTGGCCCGAAATGTCACTCCACCGTATCGGTGCGTCAGTGTGTTCGTCCAGATCTTTCCCCTTAGGCACCTGCATGCAGACTGCGTCTGCGAACGTTTCTGTTCATTCATCACAGAAGTGGGGCTACACGATACAGGTGGGATCATAACCACCCCCTCCCCCCCGACACACACACGCTTAATAGCGTTGATGTTGTCTCGTGTGGACGAATTTGAATATCTGAGTCGTTTCCAGGTTTCTTTGAAAAGACCGAAAACAGCGCGTGATGAGACACTCTAAAACGATTTTACAAATTTCATTCTTACCGAGAGGGGGTTACGAGATGATTGGAGCCTCGCTCTAATTCCGGAGCCCATGCTGGCTTCCTTGCTGTCCTGGAAAATATGGATAAACAGTAACTTCACCTTCAATTATATGCCACAAGTTTTGGAAGTTACAGTCTTATCAGAAGAGACTGCTGTATCTTTCCCTCATTTCTGTATAAGTAACACTATCGCATGATGTAGGTAAGGGGTCTAGAGGCCCAACTCTTAAACCCTTTGAAGGCAGGGGCCATGTCTGTCCCCTTGCGACCCCAGGTCCTAATCTATTACCCGGCATATTGTAAATGCTCCCCAAATATCTCCGAAGCGAATGAAAAATGAGTGGAATCACTGTCCCTATAAAACAAAACAAAACACGTTCGATATTTCTATTTCTATAGCTGATTCTTGTTCTCCATCTGCCATCTTAGTTTTATAATCGCGGGGGGCTCACAGATCTTACCATCTATGCAACAGGACCAGGGGTGTACATTATTCTCCAGTAATGAGCTGCCTGTTTTCTTCTTAGCAGCCAAGCCCTTTCCATGCGTGGGGACATGATGCTGCTCATGGTGAGTAACCAAACTGGCAGTGAAGACCAGATTTATCTAGAGGACATACTCCAAGACAGAGGGTCAGAATTGCTCATGTATCAGTTTACTCATTCAATTGCAAGAATTGACTTGAACTGGCTTTCACAAAAACCCAAGCATCAGTCTTGCTTTTAGAAGCAGGGACTCACAACATTTTACTAGAACCTGGTTTCTTTCTGTTCGATTCTTTTCCGTGTTAGCTCCTTTCTCAAATAGGCTCTTCCTAACAACTGTGAGACAGCTTTATCAGCTGCTTCGGTCTTCTCAGATTCAAGTCGAGTGGGAAAAGGGGAGAGACCCAGAATTCTCACTGATTGGGCGACGGGCCCTTCATGAACCGATTGCTGTGGCCATGTGATGATCGCATTGGCCAGATCTGAGTCACAGCCCCCATCTCTAGATACAGACCTCAGGGACAAAGATTGGGGGAGAGTGTCTTCCCAGAGAAAATCTCCAGCTAATGCCAGAAGGGGAAGGAACAAACCTGTTTTATCTTTTTGGAGACAGCATTGACTGACGACGTCTAGTGTTGGGAGTTCAAGGGAAGAATTGAGGACCCTTAAAAGGAGGGGGCAGTCTTTCCCGCGGAGACATAGGGCAGTGTGTCTCTGCACTCACTCCTCTTTTCTGTGTCAAACCCAGATCTGAGATTTCGGCAATCAGTGCAAGAGGGTAATCCAAAGGCCTGATGATGATCGTCGTAGCCAGACACCAATCAAGTAAGGAGAACAACTTACCAGAAAAGGGAACAACTTCTTCCGTGAAGCCTGGGCCTTTCGGAGCTTCCCAGAGGGGAATTCAAAGCGTTTGCCATGGCTGGAAACCGACCGCAATGTAAATACTGAAGTAAAATTGGTCACTCTCTGCTGGTATTTTACCCCGAATTCCAGATTTTCAAGAGAAAATATTTGGGATTTTCTAATAAAGATTATTGTAATGTTTCAACTGGTTCACAAAAACCTGGGACGAGAAAACCTGGGAATGATATATTTTATCTTTAAGACGTATGCATATGGATTATTCGTTCTTAGAAATCTCTCCTCCCAGATCTCCCAGACCTGACAAAGGTTTGGAAACTGGCTCTAAGACTAGTCCAGCCTGACTAAAGATGTCATCCTCAGCCCGGACCATGACACCTCTGGATTGTAGAACTTGCGTTTGTTCATGACTGATCTAAAGGCATCCCATGTTACCCAGAGGCGAAATATAACCAGCGGTCTCCTCTGAACTTTACTGCATATTGGGTCCATGAGTCTCTGGGGTCGGCCTGGGTTGGGAGGTGTGCAGACTGGAACCCTGAGGTTCTATACGTGACCAGCAAAGTCTTACGTTGACCCAAACATGATACCAATGATGATGTGAATAATATATATATGTACATGTGTATGGAAAGAATATATATGTGTGTAATACAGACACATGCATATATAGCATTCTTTTGAAGATTTGCCAAATGATACACAAGGCGTGTGACTGTACTTAAAACTGAAGGGTCCAGCAGAAAGGCATAATTACCAAATTACTGAGAGGGGAGAAGTCTCCTTTTGAGTAGTCACTGTCACAAAATCAAATTGGAACTGAATTTATAAAACATGGAAGATACATTTGAAATGCAAACATCCAATGTGTTCAGTCATTGACTCACTTTTTCATTCACTCGTTTATTTATTAATTCACTGTATCAACTGAATTAATTTCTTTTGGTATCATCTCTGCTAGTGGTCCCTAGCAGTGTTCATTCATTCAGCAAATTTACGTGCCAAATGGTGACCAAGATAGTGAACAAGACACAGTCTCCGCCCACATGTGCTTACCGTCTAGCAGATTAATTTAGACAGGAACTTAATAATTAACCAAGCATTGCTTATAATTGTGAGATGTGCTTAAAGGAGAAGCCCAGAGGACTATGGGATACGGCTTGTCTGTGGGGTGAATGATAGCAGCACATGGAATTGATGTACGAAGTGATTTTCCCCCCGTTTCATTTTAATGCTGTTTGTGCATCTTTGGCTTTTACGCTGAAATTTGAATGCCCTCCGAAAGCATCATTTTTGCGTACTTACCATATGCCAAGGGCTTATATCTTCGTTCACCTCCATCTCTTCTCCACTTTTCTGTACAGCCCCTGCTTCTCCTGGAAGTGTAAACACAATAGCAAGATGCAGTCCGTAGGTCTCACACACACATTTGGAAAGGAGGGTGCTTTTAACACTTGATCTGGAGATGGGAGATGCGTTAGTTTCCTGGGCCTGCCATAACCAAATACCATGGACTAGGTGGCTTCGACGACATAAGTTCATTTTCTCAGCCTGGAGACTGGAAGCCCAAGGTCAAGGAATTGGTCGACAGTTTCATTCTGAGGACTCTCTCCTTGACTCGCAGATGGCCACCTACTTACTCGCCATGTCCTCCCATGGCCGTCCCCTGCGCATGCACGGCCTGGTGAAGCTCTACGTGTTCAAATATCCTCTTCTACAGGGACGCCAGTCAGATTGGATGAGGACCCACCTTAATGGCTTAAATTTTAACTTATTCACCAGTTTAAAGGCCGTATCTCCAAATACAGTTCCATTCTGAGGTACTGACAGTTCAGACTTCAGCATATGGATTTTGGGTCAACACAACTCAGCCCCTGATAGGGGTGAGCTCTCCCTGAGTCCAGTCAGGGACTTTCATTAGGCATCAGGGTGCTTGAGGCTGGCTGCCCTCAGAAACACACAGGGCGCTGTCCACCAGCAGCCTTGCCCAGGCTCCACTCCAGATCAACTAAACCAGGCATCCGTGCCTCCTCTTTAATGCTCCCTAGATGGTTTCATTGGGAAGCCAGGGCTGAGAACTACTGATTTAGAACCTAGAGTAGTCTTTTCCAAACTTGTGTGACTGTGAAAGCCACCGAGGCACTTTTTACACAGGCAAATGGTGAGCTCAGAATATTGTGTCAGGAGCTTCAGGGGACAGTCCCCATCCTCTCCTCCCAGCCCTTATTTTCATGAGTTCAAAATGATAAAAGTAACATGCCTTCCAACAGTCACGTGAAAGATGGATAACCCCTGCAGTCTGAAGCGTAAAAATGGACACAGGCTCTTTTGAATTTCTGCAGGATCTGATTCTTTTAAGTGGCTGCAGTGCATGGCCCAGTTCATTTCTTATGAGGTTATTGAAATGACTTTATGTGAAGTTCAATTTTACGAGGAGTGGCTAAAATAGCATAGACTGGCATATGTTTCTATAATCTCTGCATCTAGGACAGGTGGTCAGAATTGAGCTCATGGATAGGAATTGTCTCTCAGTGCAGTAGCACTTAACTTACCTCTCACTCTGAGGGCTGACCTTTTCCATAGCACTTCTTGTGTGATCAGCTGCGACACTGACCACTGAGAAGAGCTCAGGTGTGGAGCAGAGGGGACCTCTGTTTCCCTCGTGAGTGCACCTGCCCGATGCGAGTAGTGCCTTACATCTGTGTAGTGTAACTCTCTCCCAGGTGCTTTCCCACCTGAACCACCTGGGGCTCTGGTTAGAAAGCAGATTCTGATGTGTGAGGTTGGGACGGGGGCCCGAGAGTCTGTGTTTCTATCTAGTGCTGTGGGTCTGAGGACCATGTCGTGAGTAGTATGATTTTAGAGCACCTCCACGTTTTTTCTCTTATTTTATAAGTGTTGTTACACTGTTAACATATTTTTCAAAAACACTTCCTCTTTTACCATTTCAGCCTCATAACATTATCGCTGTGAGACAATAAATGCAAATAATCATGATCTCCATTTGGTAGATGATGAAAACAGGCATACACTGGATAAGCGATTTGTCTGTCTGTCTCATAGCTAGTTTGTGGCAGAATCGAGGACTTTGGGTTTTCTCTGGCTCAGTGGTTCTCAGATTTGTGCATGTATCAGAACCGCCTGACGGTCCCGAGCCCCACCCAGAGCTTCAGAATCAGTAGCTTCCGGAGGGGCTCTGACAATTTGCGTTTCTAACAAGTTCCCCTTATGTCGATGTTGAATGAATGTCCAAAAGAAAAGCATCTTTTGAGAACCTCTGTGCCTAACCCCTATCCAGCCCCTTCTCAACATTTAACGTGCTGCAGATTGCTAGATTTTGAGCATAATTTAAACTCAGATAATAGAGCACGTAAAGTCATTACATCTTCAGTATTTTTGATCAAAGAAATCAAACCACCTTACCCTACAGGAACCATCTCACCACACTAAGGGTTTGAGTAGACGTTTGGAACGCTTCATTAGCTCACACCCTCCCTTGCCTCAGAGCTGTGACTTACTATCCTGTTGAAGCATTATTCTCACTTAGGAAAAATGGTAGGTATAATTTTATTAGAAATTTGCATCTCATAGAGTATGTGTTGGTGAAATTCTTGTCAGAATTGCAGACACCGGTCTCTAAAGAAAATGAGTATTGTTTAATCAAGTAAGGATCGGATTTCTCAAGCCTCCTGAGGTCGCCTTCGATGTCTCCAGCATCCTGAGAGCAGAGATGCAGTGCAATGAACAGCACAGGATATTTATCTGTATTGTCCGTCCTGGGAAAGAATGCCATCGTGACTTTGGATGGCCCCCTCATGCTGCCGAATGCTGAATCACTTATTTACGCTCCCAAATTTTCATCTCACTTTAGATCTGTCTCTCCGTCTTCCTTAAGGAAGTTTCCGCAGATATCTCATAATTCAGTCCCTTAACATTTACTGAGCACCTACTACGTGACAGGCACTGTGATAGTTATGGATGGGATATGATGCTAAGCAGGGGTTTAGGGTGTGGGCTTTAGAACTGTATCATCTGGGCCCGAATCCTTATGTTATTACTGTAGTGTGAGTTCAGGCGGCTTATTTAACTTCCCTGTGCTTTGATTTCCTGCAATATAAAACGGGATCATAACAGTACCTACCTCACGATGTTGCAGAAAAAAAAAAACACATGAAAAGCATTTGAAAGTGTCTAATACATGGTAGGCAGTGAATAAATGTTACTAACAAGCATTTTACATGTGCTTTCATTTAATCGTAACCTCCTTCTGGGGTGGTACTAATACTGCCCATTTTACAGATGACTTAAATAACTTACTCGAGGTCATACAGGTGGTAAATTGTTGATCAGGAAATGAGATTTAGCTTTCTCTGCTCCCAAGTGCTGTTACTAACCCCTATACTAAGCCTTTCAAATAAGTGCTTAAAAGTAGTACCTATTAACCTTTTTTCATCCAAATTCTCCATCTTCAAGGCCTCTTTAGCATAGGACCTAAACCTTTAATTAGGTTGGGCTGAGTCAAGAGCAAAATGTATTTGGGACAAAGGTCAAGAGGCAGCAAACTGGCTCTCAAGGTCTTCACACAGAAGGGATGTCACCTTTACTGCCCCCAAGAGAATTCCTTCCTTATTGATGTGCAGTCTCTGAAGGTATGTCAAGGGGGAGTTCAGTCCAGATTTTTTGGGGTCACTTTCTCCCGTAAGTCATAACACGGGATGGAAATACATGCCATATGTTTATTTATTTTTGAAGTACATGCAGTTTAGGTATCTGTTCCATTCATTGCATCAATCTTTGTCTTACTGTTAATTTTAAAATTCAAGAAAGTCTTTGTAAATGTTGATTGAAAATGTCCCAAGCCCCATCTACTGCCAGCACCAACTGTAGCAAAAATCAGTTTGCTTCTCACCGCCATCAGCTGTGTGGACTGGTGGTCTGCCTGCTCAGAGTGTGAGGCTGGTGACACACTGAGACTCAGGAGTGAAATCATGACTAAGCTGTACGGCCTGTGATAGAGGCCGCAGGAGGGTAGCTGGGGAGAAAGACAGCTCTGCAATTTTTTCCAAGACTCACTTTCATTTTAAACATTGTTATTTATAAGACCCCCGGAAGCTCGTGTGGGAAGGAGCTGGAAACCAAGGGCTTTCTAAAGACAGGTGAGTGGTTAGGAGCAGGGGCTGTCAGATCTACCTGGATCCGAATCCCAATTACATCAAGGAATTCGAGACCTCGAGTAAGTGACTTTAACTTTGCAGTGCCTCAGCTTCATCAGTGAAAAGAGAATACCACCTCTGTAAACGAGATTTTTGTGAGCTAAGGTAACGCGTTAAACCACTGAAGTTCCCGGCACACAGTAAATAAGAAATTTACTTATCACGAGATCAGGCTCTGCCACGTCACCAGCTCCGGTATTTCTGAGGAAGACCCTTCCCTCCCACAAGTTCTGGTTTTCTCATTTGCAAAGTGAGGACAAGCTACAGGTCCTTAGAAGTTGCTTCCAGTTCTAATCGCATGTGATCATCTGTCGTAGAGTAGCCTGAAAGAAAGTTACTCTGCTCCCTAGTGGTTTAGAGCTCTTCCTCCGAGATACCATGAACAATCCCTCAGGCCGGGGTCAAGACTCCCCTGCCATTTTTGTTGCTCCACACTGAAGCCGGTCAGTGGACTGTAGACAGTGGCTTCCCTAAATTCCTTGTGTCTCAGGATACGCTAGTTGGCACACGGTTTTCCCTTACTGCTCCTTTGAATGATTTTATTAGTATGGTCACAAGTTTGGTGTCTATTGTATACTGATAACATAGCTAAATACAAATATTTTAAATAAGTGAATTACATAAATACGTCGAGTTTTAAAAACGTCAACTCTGAGTGATCATGCATTTCCCATGCATTTGCATCCGTACCCCCCCAAACCGCATAACTCAATCTGTGCTTATTCTCACTGGGTCTCGGTGCAATGCCTCGGCTAGGGCCGGGCAGGGCTGTGCCTTTTTGTAGACCCAGATTTTCAAGAGCAGCGGTGTGGAGCTCGGGCCTTCCGCGGAGCATGGTGGCAACACTGGGCTCTGCTCTGGCTCAGGTAAAAATGCAATTACTGAGTATTGCTTGTGTGGGTCACCTGATCCCCCAGGGCGTGGGCTAACGCAACGGGTATCCCTGCATGAGGCCAGCAGGCAGTTTCTGTCCCCATGGGTTTCTTCCCTGGGGAAAAGTCTAGAACTGAGATTCGCAGTCTTCCAACATGCTGTCAGTGATATAGCTGGTTTGAAGATGAGATTCATAGTAATTTTTTTCATCAAATGTATTAATAGTCCAAGCAACAACCTGAATGTCTTTAGCTAACCACTTCTTCAAGTAGTTCCTGAGGAAAGAGGAAAAACCAAGCGTGTTAGAATAATGGCCAACTGGCCCTGGAATCGATGACAGTCACTAAGGTGATCACTGAGCAGTAACAGGTGCTCAGAAAGAGCCTCTGAACCGCCCCCGCACTGCAGCCAGAGGGAATGTCCCAAAACGCAGCGTGAGAACCTCCTCTGCATTGTTCCAGCTTAAAACACTTTGGTGGCTCCCGAAAGCCCACACCCCCGGAAAAATAGTCACATGGGAGGACGGTACCTGGCTTGCCCTACCTGTCTCTTTGGCCTCATCTTTTCTCACTCTCCCTTTCCTTTCTGTGCTTTTCAGTTCCTTAAAAGAACCAAGCTTCTCCTGCCACACACCTTTGCATGTCTTTCTCCCTGACTTGGATCTCCATCCCCCGCCCCCCTCAATCCCTACAAACCCTTCAGATCTTGGTTTAGTTGTCACTTTCTTAAGGATGTTTTCTCCTACACCCCATTAGGTCAATTATAATGTACACAATTCTCTCCTACACAGCATTTATCTTAGCTGTAATTTTGTTTATTGGATTTTTATTTAATTGGCCTCTATCTCTTCCACTTCACTATACACTCCACGAGGACAGACCACGGCCATGTTTCTTTACCACAGAATCTTCAGCTTCTTAATACAGTACCTTGCAATACTGTAGGCATACACCAAAATATTTACTGACTCAAATGCATGCATGCCTGAAAAAATATGAAACTTCAGAAATTAGAATCGGCTAAAACACAGCTATAAAATTGCCAAAAGAAAGATTCTGAGATTGCCAGGTTAGGGAACAAAAAGTTTCTGGCAAAATGATGGAACAGAACCCATGATGTGGGGAGCGGGGGTGGGGGGGCGGGAGGAAAGATGGGAGAAATGAGGTGGGTGTCCCAGGACGCCTTCACTGTGGCTCTGCCCTGGATCCTAGGTTGGTTTTCAAAGACGGCCAATCAGAAGGAAACGTAATCTCTCTTATCACAGTTTGGCTGCCTTTTTTTTTTTTTTTCTTTAAAATGCTCTAAACACCAGCGCATTTGATCAACTTGTTTTGGAAACAATAAAATATGCCTTAACTCTTCCCATATAAGGAGACAGCGGCATCCAGCTTATAAATGGCATGTGGGCACTGCGGGTGGGAACTAATCCAGGATGTCCACATTAACCCTTTCCAAGAACAACAGTCAGGAAATGTGTCAGGAGGAAACAATAGTAAAAACATGCTTCCAACTTACGGGGACACGAAATCCTTCTGTATGAGGAAAGCTGAAATTCCACACAGGTACCACAAAATGTTATGCAGGCTCCAATCGAGCAAAATGTCCAGTACCACAAAACAGAATGTTTCCATATGGCATCGTAGCGTGGTTTCCCAGCTCCTGTATGGCTAAGGCTCCAAGGTCTGTGAGTTAGAGCGTCACCACATTCTGATCTGCCTGTCTCATCTGAAAAGGCATTTTGGAAAACAAAATAATTTTCGTATCTTAAGTCTAATGCCTCTCATTTGTTCTTTAGATTTAGCGACGTACTCATCAGAAGAGAACAGAGAGGGAAAAAGTGGGCGCTGGGGCTAGGAAGAGGGCAAAGGAGAAATGGGGAGATGAGGCTGGAACTCTTTCACCTGTTTTCTATGCTCTCTGGAGAGTCTACACCCATTTGAAAGGCCTCCGTGGCCAAGTAAGGTTGGGGAACACTGACCAAGTGCCTGAAAGCCCCAAGGCCCTCTTCATCCCCATGGCCATTCATACCGGGTAGGCTGCTCTCCACCGTAAACCTGAAACACATGCTCTGCTGAACACTGCTGAAGAACGCTACAGGACCAACTCATTATTTTAGAAACTGGTAAGTTAAGGAAAAGATTGAGCATTTATTTGCTTATTGGGGAACTAAACAGTAAATGACTTTCTTTTTATAGAAGTGGTCTAGCTAATACACGAAGAAATGTGAGCATTAAGTATTAACATTTTGCAACCCCCGGTAAGCGGACAGAGCTGGCCACTGGCATCGATAGCAGCTGTTAACAACAACGAAAGAGCTAACCAGATGCCCTGTGCCTCCTGACAGAAGAACACGCTCACCTAGGAAGTTATCTCACCAAACATAATCTGATCAAGCCTTTAGCTGTCCTACCAATTTACAGGAAATATATAGCGGAGAAGAATGGGTTAAATTGAGAAATTAGCAAAATCTAGACTCAGGTAAACTCTACAAAACAACTTGGTTTCTTCAATAAATACATCACAAGGAGGGTAGAAAAGAGAATATGCAGGTTTTAAGATTTAAAATGATAACATGCAGTCTTTCCTGGGTCCGATTCAAATTAGTTACTCTATAAAAAAAAATTATGCTATTTGGATATTTGGATGGATATTTGATAATCTTATGGACTTGCTGTTAATGGTTTTGGATGAAATAATGATATTGTGGTTATGCTTTTTTTAAAGATCACTTTTTCAAGTATTTTATGTAATTTTTATGGATGAAATGATATGATGTCTGGGATTTGCTTCAAAATAACACCGGGGAAGTGAATGGGGCTATGAATGAAGCAGTGGAGCTTGGTTAATGAGGCTCACTGTACTATCTACTTTTACGCATATTTAAAAATCTCCCAAATTCAAAGGTACATTCTGCTGCAGCTTAGTGAGATGCAGAGCAACATGCTTACTTCTTTCTGTTTTGAGGACATTTCCCAAAGTAATCTCAATGAACCTATAAAGAGCATAAAAAAGGGAGCTAAAGAGGAATCGAGGTATTTAAAAATGGGGTGAGTACATTCCCTTCTGAATATCTCTTGTTAATTTAAAAGAGGAGTTTCTGAACAGGTTCGGTTTGATTTCTCACGCTTGCTTACACCATTGCTACTATCACCACCAACTAACATAATATCACTACAACAAAAATCCTGAATTTTACCTTATAGATAACTTCTGGCAAGAAAGAGCAGACAATACTATTATTGTATAGTTGAGGAAACTCCATATATATTTTCTTTAGTGCATCGGTAGCCTGTAAAACAGAGATTCATGTATTTTAAAACTATCAAAATATAATAGTCTTAGGCAATAATTATTACATACTAAGTATGACCCTATCAAACAAATCAGAAGTTTCCTAATACACGGGGACATCGAAAAGATGGAATCCACTATCCATTGGGAAACATTTTAAACTCACACGTGCAGCAGCAAAGGAAAAAGTTGGGGTACTGCTGCTTACCATCTTGCTGAGAGGCTCACCCCTTCTGTCACAGTTTTGGGAAGTATGGCAGACTGCAGGCAGTGGAGGTTAGAAGCAAAGTTTAAAAGTCTTTTCCTTATACCCTAGTACAGCCGCCAGGGAGGAGTCTTTTTTATACCTGCGGCTCTATCACCCTCTGTACTTCCTGGCCGAAGCGTGAGCCAGCCAGCCGGGGAACTACAGAGGGCAGATTTCCGAAGTCAGTGCACTGAGAGGAAACGTCATTGATTTTCAGGCAGAAGCAATGGGACAAGGGAGGAAATAGGAAGAGCTGGAAGTCTCCCGACTCTTCCCATGGTGAGCAGAAATTTCTTTCTGTCATAGTCCAGCTAATAATGAAGAAGAAATGACAGAAGGAAATCACTGACATTGTGTAACTTCTAGTGAATTAACCAAATGTAATGTCGCTACATCATAACTCTTGAAATATTGCTCATTTTTGGAAAAGTCCCACATACCTATACCCGAATATAAGCAACAAAATGCATTCCAAAAAAGAAAAAAAGGACACAGAAATTACTCGTCACGTCTCCCTTGACTAACTAATATGAGGGATTGTGAGCTATAGAGCCAAAATGATTTTCTGGCCGTATGAACTATGGAACACACTGTGTGTACCTCTTCACCTACGTTATTTATTTAATTCTCACAACAACCCTATGTGGTAGTTTCTTTAATTGTTCCCATTCTGCTCATGAGGAAACTAAAGTTTATCAAGGTAGAGGTTATGCTGTAGTGAGTGACAGTACTTAACTATGGTCTGCTGGACCCTGAAGCCCATGACCTTGGCTCCTCTGTTCTACTGTCTCCAATTTGCTGCCAACACTTGTTCCTTTATAGGACATTTTGGTGAATTAGATCACTATGTTCTACCCAAACCACCTGTGAACATCCAAGCGGAAAGCTTAACTAGCTAGATTTTTATAAAAGATTTTATCCTCCCCCACCCACGTATTCTAAGAGGATAAGTATAAAGGTCAGTACATCGTATAAAGGTCAGTTCATCATAGGTAAAATGTAGGACCTATCAAGGTTTCCAGAAGTGGGCCATATTATCACCAAAACCTGAAGTGCTCATTAAAAATACATGTCCTTGACCTCACCACCCCAGACATTTTCAGAATGGCCCAGAAATCTCTATTTTTAAATAAGTATTCCTGGTCTGTATCAGTAAGTACAGAGCATCTGAAAACCTAGAAGTGTACAATTATCAATTAGCGGAATAATAAATTAGCCAGAGCATTCAAAATTAGAGGTGTTTATGGTACTAAAGTTAAAAACACACTGAGGCTCACATTTCAGGTTTTAACAACTGGTTTCAACTGTATTCTGGGATTAATAAAAAAAAAAAATCAACATCATCGGAATTCTCAACCCACAGATGGCCATTACTGATTATAACTGCTGGATGGAAAATATCCAAGTTGTCCAAATGTGGAAAAAAGTCTTTGTCCTTGTAAAGCAGGTTACAAGAGAACAAATGTCACTGAAATGTATTTCCCAATGATTTCCATTGCAATAATGTTTTTATGAGTACAAGTTCTAAAATCTTATTTCGCAATGTTGTACATATTTGAAGAAATTATAGTACTTTTCTGATACAAGTATAACAAATTCTAAAATAAAAGAACTATACATAAGGGATAGAAATCATATAGGAGATAAATTTATATAAAAGATAAATATCTATTAGCTATCAGAAGCTCTAAATATTGGAGTTCTCTTTAAGTTTAGTCCATAGTTGCCTATCTAGGACCCTTATCACCAGATGCAACTGGTCTTGTGTCCAACTCCTCAGTTGCTTTTTATGAGGTAACTGGATGGTGTGTTCAAGAAGTGCCTTTTTAACTGTTTACTTAATATCTTTGGTAAATGCTTTATGTAAATAAGAGAAACCGACTCTTCTATTTGGTGCTAGTTGTAGAATATGAGAGGTGTGAAAAGGTTCCATCAAAGGTAAAAAGATTTAAAAGGTTCTGTAATTTACCGTTTTCTTAAAGATGTGGATTTTTGCATTGTCACACCCACTAAGCCAAAAAAATTTGTAAAAATAATTTAAGAATAAATAACAGAATACATCATTAATTCTGGAAATGACTAGCATTTAAAGATGTCTTTTGAAAAAAGTGAAGTGTATGCTCCAGACTGTACCTTATTTGCATGGCCCTTGACATCAAAGAAGATCGTGAGGTTATGGCTGAGGCTCTCTGCAACGGCTTCTCTCAGGGTAGGGATCTTTTCGTTACGGAAATCATTCCTGTAACAGAGGGTAAAGGCATAGTTCATGGTAGGAAAAAGAATCCAAGTCTAGTGGAACAACATTTGACAAGTACCTCCCAACCAAAAGGAAAGAGTGTTTCCCCCAACTTTCTTTACTCAACCATACCAAAGTCCGAGGGTAATTTACTACATGTACTTGGACCAAAGTACAGATATAATTAGTAACTCTGCTTACCAAAGGGCAGAGTATATGTCAGCTTTACAAACTCAGAGACTTCATTTTAACATTGTAATTGCCCTAACAGACCCCTTGCAGAAGAAATTCCTAGGACTACATAAATCTGTTGACTGTATTATTGTACATTTATGTGCAACTATTTAATTTCCTAAAATGTAATTTTCTGATAGTTAAGTGCCTGATACATTAAGAAACTGGCTTTTTTCATATAATGCGATTTCACTGTACATGATTTATGTGAACACAACTGTATTATTTCAACTGTAAGATCTTTGCTAAAAAATAAAAGACAAGGATAATTTACATAGTACAGGCAATTCTGCCAGATATTCTATTTAATGCCTATTCCCTAGAATGAGAGATAGAAGATGTAAATTTGCTACTCCCTTGGCCAGTCTTAGCTTCTGTGCCCCCTCTCACGAAGAGCATCGCTTCGCATTGGGAAATGCTAGAGAAATAACTACTTTTCCTACAACATGGTCCCTAAACACAAATTGTTCATCTGGTGTTCTAGCAAAGAAAATGCAACCTGTTTCAATTGTAGAATAAAAACACTGGTTGCCTTAAAGACATAAAGAAGCTACATAGACTCTGATACCATGCCTTCTTAAAGGATTTTAAGGGCGATGCTGACCCTAAGCATTTTTTGCATTAAGTGTTGATTATGAACCCGATATTTTATGTGCAACATCACTGTAACGTTAAAACCGGCCTTTCCCTCGCATACGACAGAGCGATGAACTATCTGGTGACAGTAAAGAGTTAATTCCTGCAGCCTGGACTCCGAACTTTCAAGTGTTATCAAATTCTTTCTAAAATACGATTTCCCTTGGCTGACTTTTCACTTCTTTCAGATCCTAGGAAAAGAAAGTCAGAATCATCTCTTGGGGAGGACCATAGCTAATCACTGGGTGGAATGCTCAGCACTCATTGTCGTCATCGTCATCATTGTCCAGAGCTGACAGGACATGGTAACAGTGACCACATTTTTCAGTATTTCAAAGAAGACAAGAGGAGAGGAATGTAAATAACCACATCCCAAAGTATATTATAGCCCAGTACACCAATTCCAAGGGGTTTATAGCTCTTAATGGTGGGAAGGGTGTGGGTCTGTGGTTATATACATTTAATATACACTATATTAAAGGTAAGAATTAACTAATATAATTATTTATTCCCCAAGGGGGACATTTAGAATACAGTATTTGATTTTTTTAATCATAGTATCCTTTTCTAGGGGAACCTTTTATCGGATTGTACACATACACATTTATTTACATATACATAAAATTTATATGACAGTACAAATTGTCATGATAGTGACTAGACAGAGTATTGTCTTGAGAATAATTCGGAGGACAAATCTGGCCTCAGTGGGAGAAGATGAAAAAATCCACGCCATATTTCTGTTGTGCCTGGCTTATTACTTAGGAAACATGTATACAGTTCAAAACAAAACACAACAAAACAACTCTCCCAGGGCAGAGATGTAATTTGAAAGTGCCAGTGTCCCTCTGTGATCTCTAACAAAAGCTGAAGATATGTTTAAGTTACAATAAACCACTTACCTTAATCTGTGATTTGCTGCAGGATTAAGCTTCCTAATTTGTTCAAATGTCAAATCACACAATCGACCAGTGCCATCTGTCGTCCTATCTACTGTGTTATCGTGCATTAAGACAGGGACCCCGTCAGAAGTAAACTCAACGTCTAACTCCACACCTGTTGCTCCATTCTTAGCTGCCTTAACAAAAACATCAACAATATTAATGTCAAGTGGCCACAGATGTCATGTTGCAATCTAAACGCTCCGGATGACCAGCAGGGCTGGGTAAGTTGACAGCTGCTCTTACCGATTTCTTGCCCTTCCTGAAACAACCAGCAACCCGACCTGTTTTTCGTGGCTGGTAACAGTACTTCAACTTCTACACTTAGGCATTCCTCAGAAACGTCAACCTCCCCACTCTTCCCACTCTTCCGGTGGCAGTTGGGGAGACTTCTGGAACTTAAGTTTTCTCTGGCTGTTAATGGCTTACAATTACATGTATTTAGACAAATTCCACTGTTTACTTCTACTGTTTGGCACAGCATCTTGGAGAAGTCCCCTGTGTTTGCTGATTAGTCAGAGATTGCACTGCGTTGGCATAAACAAGATGAGTCAGGTTTTTGCTGGTGTAACTCCCCCACAAAAGCAAAACACCAAGCCCCTGTGTGGAGAATAGACTGTGGGCATAACTTCTTTTGTCACTGTTTAGTGTCGTGTGTGCTTTTGGAATACATTCATTTCACCTCTCAGGTTTTTCCTTCTATATCTATTATACAACCTGCCAGAAATTCTCCTGTCAGAACATCCTCCCTGATTTTTTACATAGTAAAATGTTTAAGAATATACATTACGAGAAGCAAACATGCAGAGGGAGGAAGAACAGGACAGAAAACGAACTGTGATGGAAATAAACTCTATATTTCTTTTGAAGTCAAGAGGAAGGGAGCGACCTTGTCTTCTGCAGTCTGTTCAAAAGTTTCAGTTCAAAAGTTTTTCTCTTCGAGGGGATTCCTCTGATTACCTAAAATCGCATACATAACTCCCCCTCCAGTCATTCTTTATTCCATTACCCCATTTCTTCATTGCGCTTTCCATTATCCCAAAGTGTCTCAAAGTGGGGCCTGTCTCCCCCACTCCAGTGCAGGCTCTGTGAATATCTTCTGGTGGGTACCGGGAAGGAAGGCTACTACAAGAAAACTGGGGAACCTTCGGAAGGACGGGCAGAAGTCCAAGCTCCCAGGAGGGGCGGGGGGCGCGAGGCATGGGGGGCTCACCTGGCGAATGGCCGCCAGCGTGTTCTCGGGCGCGTCGTGGCTGCCGCCGCGGTGGGCGATGACTGAAACGTTGTCCCGGGGTTTGAGCACCTGTAGGGCCCTGCAGGTGGGCACAGGCTCAAAGCTGAAGAGGCGCAGCAGGAGGTAGAAGCTGCCGGTGAAGAGGCAGGCATTGAAGGGGCTGCGTGTCACCAGTAGCACCAACAGCAGCAGGAAGGAGAAGGGGCCGAAGAGGCTCTCATGTTCCTCCCACACCCACATGCCGGCGCCCGCACCGGCACGGACGGGAGTCCCGGACCCGCCGGACTCCCGGGACAGGAGATCAAGAAGCGAGGGCGAGAATGCAAAGCACTCGCCACAAGGGCACCCTCGGTGGGCAGCAGAGCCGCACAATGGCGGTGGTGGCGACCACATCCGGGGAGAGATTCGGCCGTCCAGCCAATCAGGGCCGGGAATCTCCAGAGATCGGGGGCGGAGCCATTGGCATGGCAACAGGGCGGGCTCAGGGCTAGGCTCGCGTCCAAACCCGGCTTTGGGCTTACTCCTGGGGTCTTGACTTCCACCTGGGCTTTGGGCTTTCGGACTACAAAGGGGAGGGATACGATAGCCCTGTGCGGTTGTACGACGGGAAGGGGTCTTAGTGACATTCTGCCCCCGAGGACACTTCCTAGGGAGCCTCTAAGGGGCAGGACGCTTAGACTGTTCGGTCAATTCGAGTCAAGATGTGCTGCTTTTCCACCTACTAAGGGCTAATAGTGGGGCTTAACCACCCTTGCGACAGTCACTTTTAAAACTCTCATTTTACATACGCAAAAATAGGCACGGGAGGGAGGATGAGTAAGAGAGGCAGAGGGTAAAAGCCAAGTTAGGAAACGAAAGGGGCACGCACCTACAACATAATTTGGAAAACTGGTAACATGTTTACATAGAGAACTTTGGCACAATATTCGGGGCTTCTCCTGACATTTCAAACCTTTCTTTCTCAGACGTTTTTTTCCCACCGATTTGCAAACGGTAAGGGATGCCTTAGGATAGAGTTGGCATCTAGGATTCTGCAATACTTTATTTACAGAGAAAAAAATTGGTGAATATCGTATGCTTTCAAGTAGCCAGAAAAGAGGGGTTATCATTCTGCAGATGGCTAAAAAATAGCAACTTCGAAGAACGTTTCAAGGGACTTCAGACTAGGGGAACGTTCCTCTCTAATTACAACAACAGATGGGCTAGGTTGCGGTCAAGACTGTTTCCCGGTGTGCACCGCGCCTCGCGTAAGTACGACACCGTCCATCGCGCGTACCCAAGCGCGCAATGCACCTCGGGGATTGTAGTTTTCTGGTGGCCCAACCGTTTCAACCGCCGGGGGAGCAACGGCCGGAAGTGCCGGCCCTGAGAGGTGGAGTCCGGGCGGCGGCAGCCGTTGCCAGGTGCCCGCGTTGCCGCCTGAGACCCGTAATATGGCGGGGAGGAGGCGGCGGCGGCGGCGGCGGACGGAGCTGCTCTCTGTCAGCACCAGTTGAACCGTTTGCTTCCTGACAAGGCCCGTGGTGAGCAGAGAGGAAGGCTGACGCGGCCGTGGGAGATCGGGTGTGTGCATGAGGAGGGGGCTTGACTTAGAGGGTCCTGGCGGCGAAGCCACCGGGCGGAGGGGATCTGGCGCCCTGAGGAGCTGAGGGCGGGCTTCGTATGGACCCCGAGCGCCGGTGCTGGGCTTCCTGCTCTGGAGTCTCTATGGAAAGGCGCGGACGTGGGGCGACTGGGGCCCCGGGGTTGGCTGTCCCTGGAGCGGAGGTGATGCTCGGGTGGTGGCAGCGCCCCGGGGGCCTGGGGATGGAGCCTGATTAGAGGAGCAGGGGAAGTGGGCGTGGGGCGCTGGGGTGAGGGCGGAGGGTCTCCGGTCAATAAAACTCCGGCCCGAGCTGGAGAACCACCTCCTATTAATAAAACTGGGCCACGATGCTGGAGAGGGAGGCGACCCCCGGGTGTGCACTGTCCATTTCTGAACGCGGGTTTCGACATCCAGAGGCCCTAGCAGCGCTGTTTACTCTGCCTCTGCGACTCTCGGGGGTATAAGCACAAGGGTAATAAATTGTCTTGATGGCCCCCGATGCTGCTAGCTGGTTCCCGCTCTGCTTCTATCTGGCTTTGATTCCATTTCCCAACCCCCACCCCCATTGAGGCAAATACAGACTAGAGATTGATTTAGTGGAGAGGGGTCTGGAAAGAGAGAAACGAGGAAGCTGTTTGTCCCCCTTTCCGTGTTTTGAAGTTACGTTTGAATCTTACCAGGAACCAAGCACTGTCACTGCCCTCCAGAAGTTCATAATCTAGTGATAAAAATCATCACCATCACCATCATCATCATCATCATCATCATCTGCAAAATAAAAGCAGCCCCCATTTATTGATGCTTTCTGCATGTCCTGCAGTACTCTAATTGCCATACGTGTATTAGGTCATTGAATCCTCAGTGAATCTCTTTGAGACAGATGAGATTGTCCCTGTTTTACAGATGAGGAGACTGAGGCATAGAGATGGTAAGTGGATTGCCAAGAACTTACAGCTGGTACCTGCCTGAATTAGAAACCTCCCCCTTTATTGCCTCTACAAGTTTATACCTTTGGGAGGACTGATGGGTAAACAACCAGCTAGAATCTAAAAACAAGGCAAGATCTGTTTCTGTGTTCCTTTTGCCATTCCTTTCAGTGACGTTTCTGGTAGAGCACTGGTGAGGAGCAGGTAGCAAGGGCCACACGCCTGAGGGGTTTGCACAGAGGCTTATTTGGAGAAGAGTCATGGTATAAATGGTGAGGCAAGGGCCTGTCTGAACTTGATGCAGCTGACAAATTAATAACTCAAGTGGACCAGTAATGCTTGATGATAAAGTATGGGGCAGTAGATTTGTGGTTGGAGTGGCCTCGTAGTCAGGGTTCCCTTAAAATAAAATGCTGCTGACAGATGATAATTGCATTTCGAGAACGGAAGTGCCTCTCGCTTAATCATACAGGGACAGATGCTCACTTTCTAAGTGGTTGCCTTTGCAGTTTAGTGTCCTCCGTGAAACTGCCATTCTCTAAATCCATTTTTCCTTGCTAGCTTCTTCACTATGTAGTCCACTCTTCCTTTTTTCTGGTTTACCTTATTGTTTGAGCTAATCACCCTGACTTATTTATTCAGTACTTTCCTCAAGTGCTACTGAGTGCCGACGCTGTTCTGTGTAACCGGGATTCAGTGTGAGCGAGACTGAGCAAGTACCCATGCTTATGGAGCGTACGTTTTGGTGGAGGAAGACAGACAAAATCCAAGGAAATAAACAAGATAATTTCAGATAGTGGTAAGTGCTATGGAAATTGGGAAGCAGCAGTAGAATGTGGTAGTGACTGATGCAGGGTTAATGTAGGTGGAAAAAGAATAAGAAGGATCCAGTCATATTCCAGGATCATTTGGTAATTTCCAAAAATCATCATATTCACACTTGTATTTGGATGTTTAATGCAATATCATATGCCATAAGATATGATGTAATAGTAAGTCACTCTCCATCTATAATATGTATGACATACATGTACTGTTTAAGGAATGTGAATTTAACTTTATGAAGCAATGAGGCATATCTGTAATGTTGAAAGGAAAATAAAACCATTACCTGAAAGATATTTTATTTCCTTAAGTTTCGCAGACCTTTAAAATAGAATTTTATGCTTTGTATATCTACAGGAAGTATATTACATTAATTAGTATATTGTCTAAATAGATTAACTAGTAATCTGTTTATGTTCCCTGAAATGCTGAATGCTAGGTTATGTTAAAAATATTTTGAAGTATTTTAATAGAAATGGGGTCATTTGAATTTCTCTTACATCTTAGTTTCTGCATATTTTGGTTGTTATGACATAAATTGGGTTGAAATTTAGACTGAAACTTGAGGCCTTGCTATGGTTATCATGCAGGAAGGCGCCGTGTTTTGTTTTTTACTTTTGTTTTTTATGAATATAAGTTTGCAAAATAATCTCATACTCTAGAGAACCATTTCTTTGAAAATTAAACTCTCACTTTGCATAAACTGAATCTAGAAATAATTAGAATTGATGGGATGGTAGGACAGAGTTATTAGCTGGTCAGTCTAATCATAATTTGAAATATGCCTTTTCTTCATTTCTAATTGTGCTATAATTTGTCCCTGACACTTTAGTGTACTGAATTTTCAAGTACCTGAGGCTTAGGGCAGTATCAATTCTATCTTGTTTCATCTTTGCATATCCTAAATCATGAATTGAATTTCCCCGCCCTCATCTTTTTTCGTTAATTAATTATTTTAAAAGGAACACCGAAAGGAACATTAACGTATTAGTTTTTCTGTTTTCATAGTTCATTCCGTTGTTGGTTACGAGTCTGGCAATGTCTCCCTTTTTATTTTCCCTTGCTTATTTAAAGGCAACAGAGCCAGACATAGTGCTGTGGAAACAAGCAATCAAATATTTATCGCTCGTTAAGTGAATGAGTACGGAGGCCAATCCTTCCTGGTTACCTCGTATTTTCATAGCCACCGTCACAATTTTCCAGAAATTGTGAATTTACTGGGCTGATTATTTTAAGTAGTTTGACAATGGTTTCCATTCTCAATAACAAAATAGAATTATCACTAGAGCCGATAAGTTTTTTGTTTTCCACTGATGATTTATTCGGTTGGTGACCATGGAGTCATAATGTATTTTTAAGATATGCAAGTAATAATAGACTTTGAACTCCATGATAGAAAAAAGAATTTTTAAAAGTAAATATCCTCTTTTATATAAATAGCCTTTTTGTCTTTTTTTTTGGGGGGGGGCAGTGCTAGTAAAGCATTTCTGACTTTGTATAGTTTACTTTTTATTGTGTGGTGTACATAAGTCCTGCTAATGAAAATGTATTCTTTTATAATCTAAAGTTAGTAAAGTCATTTAAACTTTGTGTCTTTTAAGCAGGTTTCACTGGTAAGTGAGTCCTTAATACTTTTCTAAAGTAATCACATTTAAAAATTGATTTACATACAAATGTTTAGAAGTGTTTAACATAGGAGGCAAGCCTTAACCAGGTAGGGTCTTGACCTAGACTTAACTTATATTCAAGATTTAGCTCTTGATCAGTGAAAGATCAGTTCTAGGAATTGTGCATTCCAGGCGTGTTTCGGTGCTCTATAAAATTTGCCAAAGAACCTGTTTTTTTCTCAGTACATTAAACATGCCATTTTTCTATTGTAGCGTGGTGGTGGGAAGATGGAGGAATATGAGAAGTTCTGTGAGAAAAGTCTTACCAGAATCCAAGAAGCATCACTCTCCACAGAGAGCTTTCTACCTGTTCAGTCTGAAAGCAGCTCACTTATTCGCTTCCATGGAGTGGCCGTGCTTTCTCCCCTGGTAAAAGTTCTCTGATTTTTAAATAACCGTTTTTTCTATAGTGAACCACAAAGGCAATTCACAGAAAAACAAAAAAACAAAGGGTTATAAACATCAAAAAGATGCTTAGATTATTTATAATGAAAGAAATACAAATAAGTTGGCTTTTTTTACCTCCTTGGCAAAGATCCGATAGGATTTGGTGTTCCTTAGGTTGTGGGGGAAAGAGACTTATGATGCCCTTTTGTTGAGAGAATCCATTGATTTTATTTTTTGGTGAGCAATTTGGTAGTGTTTATCAGAATTTGAAAGTGTACATAACCTTTGACTCAGCAATTCCATTTTGGGGAATATCTCCTGATTATATCTATGTGCCTAAAGAAATATTCATAAGGTTACTTAGTAGCATTGTTTAAAATAGCCAAAGCTTGACCAACCTGCATGTCTAACAGTAGTGGACTAGTTAACTCGTCCGTTTTATAGACTCTCATACATGCCTGTGAAATGAGAACAGGAGATCTAGATATGTGGGCACGGAAGGGTCTCCACAGGCCACCATAAATCACTGCACACAGCATGCTGTCCGAGGCAGGATGGGGTAGTGGCTAAAAGCCCAGCTCTGGTGCCTGCTGGCCTGGGTTCCAATCATTGCTCTGCCACTTATCTGCTCTGTGAACTTGCAGGTCCATTTTCTTTATTTATTAAATTATAACAAAAACAAGGCCTACCTCATAGCGCTATTTTGAGAATTAAATGAACTAATACATTTAAAATGTTTGCAAAACTACCTAGATCATGGGAGGTGTTCAGTATATGTTAACTATTTGGATTTTTAAATAGGAATATTGTACTATTTCTCTGGGGAGGTAAGGGGATATAGGATGAAGGAAGACACAGTTTTTATCGTATACCCTTTGATACTGTTTGAATATTTTTAAAATATGGGTGATTTTATTTCAAATCAGAAAATTAATATGAATGAAGAGAGTTAATTTTTTTTAATGTAACAGGAGTTAAAAGATCAATATTTTCTGCCAACTTTTTGTAATGAAACTTGCAAACATACAGAAAAGTTGAAAGGATAGTGTGACCACGCATATATCTGCTAGTTAGATTCAACAATTTTTTACGTTTTTGCCATCTTTGCTTTATGGTGTTTATGATTTTATATATATGTGTGTATATATTTACCTACTCTAAGGTTTTAATTGCTGAGCCATTTGAAAATTCCAGATATACAACACCTTTCCCCTAAATATTTTAGTATATTTATTTCACAATTAAGAATATTCTACTGAAACTCCAATACCATTACCACACTTTAAGACAATAATAATTTTAGTAGCATCTAATATTCTGTTTATATTTCTCAATTTGTGCTCAAAATGTCTTTTGTAACTTTTTTTTTTCTCTCTACTCTGGATGCAGTCAAAGTTCACAAATAGCATTTGCTTGTTACAGTTTTTTAATCTCTTTTTATCTGGAACAGTTCTTCTACCTCTTAAGAAAAGTTACTATTACTATTTTTTTTACGGTAGTGAAAATATTTTAGAGACCAAACCACTCTCGTAGAGTGCCTTATGTTTTAGATTTGTCTAATTGTTTTTTGTATGGTCATTTTTAACTTGTCCACTGGTACCTGAAGTATTTTTACACTGGAAATTAAGTCTAAAAGTTTGATTAGAGTCAGGTTAAACATTTAGCCTGGCAAGAATTCTTTGGAGATGATGCCATATGCTTCATAGTAAATTAAGTCAAAAATTCCTTAATGTCTAGTTGTTCCTCTATTTTGATGTTTACTTTGAACACTTATTTTTACAGCGGTGACTGCCAGATGACTTTTTAAAGGTATATATATTTTGCACCCTTTTTTATTAGCAAGTAAACTGTGGAATGATTCTTTGGTATTATGCAAATAAGAAAAAAATTTAAAACAAGATTTTAATCAACTACTTGATGACATATTGCTTGATTAATTTAATATTGACCAAAATTTCTGACCCTTATAGCTTAGGGTCTATAACTCCATCAGTTACTTCTTAATAAGTCAAATCCTATGTTCATAGACATTAAACCATGTTTTTGTGTTTATTCGATAGAAGAATATTGCACCTTTCAAATTATTTTTTATGACATGCTTCCATTTGTATAAGTCTAACATAAACTTGATCCTTAAACAGTGATTAAACTTCCCAGGACTTAATAATTACGATTTAAATCCACTATAAAAAGAGATAATGCTTAGAAGAGTTCAGTTTTTTTAGGTGCATTATATTCTTCTAGAAGTAGAACCAAATATGTGTTCTGATTTTGTAGGCAAAACATTATGTTTCTTTTATTGTTTAACCTTTGGACATTTTCTTGAGGTAGCGAAGAGGTAAGACATACACTGATGAGAAATTGAAGAATCTAACTGATTCAGTGAAATACAACATTGCCAAGTGCAAAGCTCAGTGGCCAAAAGGGCTAATTTTGTCTCTCATTTTAGAGTATTTGATAAACGAACAGGTTTTTTTTTTTAACCTTTTTTTTGGTTGAGAATCATTTCATACAGTAAAATGCACAGATCTTAAGCGTCTCATACATTTTGATATATGGCACACACTCGTGCCACTTACACCCACACAGAACATTTTCGTCACCACCACCAGGTCTCACGTGCCCCCTCCAGTCATTACCCGCCACTGCTGTTAGGCTTTCGCTATACTTTTAATGATTCTGATGGGAAACTTACTGATTTTACGCTATTTGTATGTTTATGAGAAATAATTACACACTTATGACATTTTGCAGCTTAACATTGAGAAAAGAAAGGAAATGCAACAAGAAAAGCAGAAAGCCCTTGAAGTGGAAGCGAGAAAGCAGGTTAACAGGAAGAAAGCTTTACTGACTCGTGTCCAGGAGATTATTGAAAATGTTCAGGTATGTAATTTAAGCCGTTTTCAAGTATAATTATGAAATCATGAGGTAAGCATTGATGATAGTATTTTAGAAACGTATTTGCACTTACTAGTTAATTACCAGTATGCTTTACTGTTCTGTTTGAGAAGCTTCATAATTTGTGATGTTTCATTTCAGTTACTCCAAAGAAAATTCACTTGCTCGTTAGTGGTGCCAGTACTTGAGTCAGAGGGTACTTAGACAATGGAGCCATACACTGAATGTAGTTGCTCATTGTCTGTGTCTCATGACTCTAAAAACATTGAATTCTCAGTGACAAAATGGTAGAATTGGCCATTGTGGTTCACCTCTGAACTAATCAGACTGTTGACTCAGTGCCTTTATTCTCATTCTCCGCCAGCATAAATAACTGCTTCCATTTTTGTTGGTGAAAATTCTCTTGTGTAAATGCAATTTAAATCATATAAATAGAATTGCCTAAATGCATCTTAGATCCACATTAAAACCATTTAAACAATACATCTGTGCCTTTCGTAATTGTTTTTATTTAGCTTAATTTAAAATTGTATAAACAATTTGTTTTAAGGTCCGGATCATTTCATAAAAAAGAAAAACGAACTTGATTGAACAAATAATCTCTGCCACATATAGCACTGTTTTTGGTTAATTTTTTATTTTTTCTTAATTTTTAGGGGTTTGTGGTTTGTAATTTCAACTAGATGTAGGTAATTCTTACTAGATGACACATGTACAGTGAACCTTAGAATATTTCCCATAACTGCTACTCTCATTTCTCTGTAGGTAGTAGATTTTAATTTGTGGGTTGTAATTACTACTCATACTAAGTTTAAAAAATATAATATGTAGCACAATAAGAGTGGGTTTTTGAATTACTAAATCTTTTTTATTATTGAAACAAAAATTGCATATCATTTTTAGTATATCAAATATATTACTAATGAGATTATTGTTGAGTCTGAAAACTTTCTCCGTTTAATAGAGCATGTAGAATGTTGAACTGTGAGTAATGAATTAATTATGCAGGTAGAGCAATTTTACGTATTATAAGTAGATTTCTAAGGTCAGTTTCATCTGTAAAACCTATGATTCTATGATAGATCTTTTTTGTTATTTTAATCATCTAACCAAAGGCTCATATTAGTGCTCTGCAAAAAACATAGCTGCTGAATATCACAAATGTGAAATGTGAGCTATTTTAAGAAATAATTTATTTTACTTAAACCTATGATTATGTTTGTGGATTTGCAAATATGTATTCCTTTTGTTTTATTTTGGTCCTAAGGTTGTGACTGAGTACACCTTATACTGTTTATTGCATAGTACCTGGAAACCATTACATGTCTTGGGATTTGTAAGGCAAACCAGGAGTGCCATATGGTTTAGGAAGAACTGTGTAGAAAACAACCTAGTAATCTTTAATATTCAGGATACTGGAGTCTATTCATATGATAATAATTTCTGCCATTTTAATATATGCTTGTATAATCTTTAGAAACCATCTTAGTTCACTTTTAATTTTTTTGAAGTCTATTTAGATTCAAATGTAATTTTGTTTTTTTTTCTATTGACTTTCTTGTTATACAGTTATGCTCATCTTAATTTATCAGATTTTTTACTTGTTTCACTTGTTCTGAAACTCATTAACAGGTTCCTGTTTTAAATGATCGTCATTTAATCACATTGAAATTTGTTTAATAAATAAGTTGAAATTTTTCTTATTTTTAAGTAACCTAAGCTTACATGGCTGAGCTATCATTTACTACAAATTTGCCAAATTACACAAAAGGATTTTGGTTAAAATTTGGAGTAAGCATGTGGGAGGTAGGAGTCTTATTACAGAGTTATTTTTCCTTAATATCCAAGGCACCTTAGTTTTTGTCAAGAGGGAACCATTTATATAAGATACTTAAGTACTTGCTATTTATCTTGTTTATCATTGTCGTTAGCTGATAGCACTTACAAGAGGAATAGTTGGAGACGTTAATAACATATAACCAGAGGAAAATGCTTTTATTCCAAGATTAAATTGCACATGGACATAGGAATATATGTGTGTATACACATGCACATATGTCAATATTTGCATCAGATTAGATAATTTCCCTTTTAAAAAAATTTTAACAGACAGGCCGTTGTGTCCAATAGATGTTATTTATAGTAATTTGAGCTCCATGTGATGTAGAAAAAGGTCATCTTAGTGTGTGTTTGTTTGTGTTTTCAAATATTAGAAGTCTGAACCTTCAGTTTCAGTTTTAGAAGACAATGAAATCAAAGGCTTTTGTGCAATGAGGAAATATTAGTTAAAAATTTTTCTTTTTCAGGTTAGAAAAGCACCTAATGCCAGTGATTTTGATCAGTGGGAGACTGAAACAGTTTACTCCAATTCAGAAGTCAGAACCTTGGATGTCCCCGCCACCTTTCCTAACGTCTTGCCAAGCCCTTCCGAACACTCTACTTTCACAGAGTTTGAAAAGTTAATTGGGATTTTGCCATTGGATACTGAGGACCAATTTAAATCTAATGGGATGGACCTAGCGAGGGACTCAGAAGAACTTAATTCTCTGAAGCGATGTGACAGTTCAAATATGAGCCACATGGAAAATGAAGCTTCTTTGAAGTCCTCCCCAGCAGCTGCCGAGGAGACTCTTATTTCTGATGGTCTCTTCCCACAAAATGAAAAACAGGATCCATCACTTTTGGAAGAAGTTACTTCAGATCCCTACATAATGAGTCTTCAGAAACTGATGAAAAAGTCAAAGGAATATATAGAAAGAGAACATTCTAGACGCAGTCTGAGAAGTAGTGCGAAGGGAGTGTTAACGAGAGTCATTCAGACAAAGAAAACGATGCTGGTCGAGTGACAGCTGAGTGTGTGAAGGAGAAGACCCCGCCGATGGGCAGACCCTGCGGTCCAGTTATTCCTGACAAACCAAGCCTTAATCAGTCCAACGTTCTTCTCCAAGGTGCTTCCACTCAAGCAAGCAGCACGAACACTTCAGTTTTAGGCAGCTTTTCTAAAGCCGACATACCTGCAGGTACTGGCCATCCCACTGTTTCAGATCCTGAATCTGATTTTAAAGTCATTCCCACTTTTGTTACCGAAAACAATGTGATCAAAAGTCTTACCAGTTCATTTGCCAAATTACCTAGTCCAGAGCCAAGCCTGAGTCCTAAAATGCATCGAAGGCGTTCTAGGCCATTATCAGCATGTCATATACTTATAAATAACCCAGTAAATGCCTGTGAATTAAGTCCTAAGGGAAAAGAACAGGCAGTAAACTTAGCTGTTCAAGATACTGATGAAGAAACAAATGTCCTTGAAACTGTGCCAAAGTTACCAATTGATTTAACAAGAGTTTGTTCAAACAAGATTTATGTCGGCAAAAATACATCCGAAGCCATACAGGAAATGGTTTTAGGTAAATCAAATCAGGTATGTCAGTCTTCAGGAAATCAATTAGAAAAGAAAGTTATTCACGGGCTTGCTGTAGTGGAAGGCCAGTTAACATCTGATGGGAGAGGACCACACACACTGGACGGTCGGTGTACAGTGCCAAGGTCACAGGAGCCATGCGCCACTGGTCCACATGTAGCGACTCAAAACTTTGGAACCCTGGGTGGACTCAAGTCAGCCAGCGTGTCAGAGAAAAACTGCAATTCCCAGATGGAACTGAATAAATCTTATGATGTAAAAAACCCGTCTCCCTTACTAATGCAGAATCCGAATACCGGCGAGCAGGTGGACACCCCTACGGTGTCCTGTGGAAATGATTGGTTTTTGGATAACAGTTTCGAGAAAGTTAAACGGAGACTTGAATTAGATATTGATAGTCTGCAAAAAGAAAACTGCCCTTATGTCGTAACGGCTGCGATAGGTGAACAGGAAAGGCAACATTTGCCAGAAAAAAGATACCACATAGGATCTGTCTGCATCAACAAGAATCACTTTTTAGAAAGTTCCAAAGGTAAGGAAAACCAGAAGTGTCTGCCACGCAGATGGCACTTTTATTTAATGCTTTTAATTGACATTTTGCAAAATAATCATAATCGTTTTCATCTGTTCATTAGAGTACTTCATTTATCTGAGAGCATATAATAATTAGCTACAGTTTCTTGCCATTTGATAGATTTTCTTAAAGGATTTTTTAATTGAAATGATGAATCTTTCACAATCCACTTGGTGTTACAGAGAAGATTATTATGTCTGGAGGAAAAAGTTGTGGCATGAAACATCACTCATAGTTTTAATCCAGTATCTTACTCTGATGTCTTCCTTTTGGATTATGGTTTTCAGTATTTTCATCAGTTGGTCCTTTCATTTGGGATGAGATCTTTGTGTAGTTGGCCCTTCAGTAAACACTTTAACATCCAATTATTAGAGAAAATATCACAGATAAGGCTCTGTGAGTGTGTTTCAGAAAGTTTTTATTGATAGAAATGATTTCAAATTTCTGTTGCATCTAGTGTTGTACAAACAACTTGTTAAAACATCTCTTCATCACTCCTTACTTAATCACCACGATTCACAATTCTTCACTAATACGGAAGACATTAAGTAAGTTCAGTTCTTAGACATTGACATTTCAGCTCTAAACGAGTATATACTTTCCTGAAAAAAGCTTCACATTCTGTAAAATGACACATGAAAAAATAACAGGGTTTATAGGAAAAATAGAGTTGGGGCCGACTTTTGAAAACCTGTGCAAGGTAATAGGAACTCTCTAATAAAAGCAGCAGTTGATAACCTGAGAAGCTAACTTGTCTTCTCCAGGTAAACAACATAACGTGGCTAGAAGCTGTCTCAGTGCATCCCAGGTGTGCCCCAAATCAACAGGTGTCAGTGCTGGCACAGCCAGGTTGCTATCCAGGTGGGCACGGGAGGCCGTGCAGTGCGTCGAGAGCTGCCCACAGCTTTCTGTTGTCATCGTCGTGTCCCAGGAGGCCCACTCGAGGTGGGCCTGTGGACTGTTTCTGAGGGCGTGCTCTTGGGACCAGCACCTGTGGAAGGAGGGGACGAGCTGAGTGAATTGTGCAGTGATTTGGCCTCAGCCGAGACCTCAACTGCCCCCATGGGGCACTCTGCAGTGCGGATGGTCCTTCAGGGGTCCAAGCTGGGGTGAAGGGCCTGGGTCTTGTATAGTAGCGTTGATCGCACATACGATGCACGCATGAACTTGGGAGAAGCAGTTTTCTTCAGCCAAGGCCAAACCCAGAGAAGGCTGATGGCTGTGGGCTGTCGCGAGGCACCACTCTTGGGGGGTGGGGTGGGGGAGGCCCTGTCCCAAGTTAAGTGGAGTAAGAACCTTGACTGGTTCCATCAGTTCCGATCCTGACGGGCTCTGTCAGATGAGTGGGTAGGGATGGTGAGGGGCCTTTACCTGCTAGCTCAGCTAAGAGTGGCAAAGGAGAACGTGGGCACAGTGGGGACCTGGGTGTGTCTGGATCACATCACATCAGACCCAGGGATGCTATCCGGTGTCAGAAGCATAAGTTAAGTTGATGATGTAAAACATCACGTGCCAGCCTTGGACCTTTTCCAAATCCGAGGGGACGCGTTCCCTTTCAGAAGGCGAGGAGACGCTAAAAAGCAAGATGCTAGCTTTTGAAGAAATGCGGAAGAGGCTGGAGGAGCAGCACGCACAGCAGCTGTCGCTGCTCGTAGCGGAGCAGGAGCGGGAGCAGGAGCAGCTGCAGAAGGTGAGCACCCCCAGCGTAGCCTGTGGGGCTGGCCAGCGGCTCCGGCTGGGGGCCTGTGACTTGGTTGTACCTGGGACACTTGGGATCCCCCTCATATATCTTAATCTAAGGGGTCAGCGGATTTGATACACGGGTCGTGTTTTTATTGCCAGAATGTGAGGTTTAGTGCTTAGATTCTTTATCTGAAAATAATGTAGAATTTACCAAAAGAATACTTTCTTGAATCCTTAATTCAAAAATTTATATTTTTAAAAGGTGTTTTATAATTAGATGCTGAAATACGCGTTCTGCGAGATGATTGTTAATATAGCATTTTAAAATCAACTAAATGGTCGATTTTATTCGAGGGAGGAAAACTTGAAGTAATTTGCTGATCATTATATGCACTTTTAGCTAAGCCTAAAATTATACTATTTCGGATACGATTGAAACAACAATCTACCATAATTTGTTATCGCTAAACTGTTAATCTCTAGGAATAGAAGAGCAGGAGAAGACATTCAAAGAGAAGACGCTGATGACAGCAGGACCCTCGGAGCCGGCTCTCACCGGTGCGGTGGGCTTGGAGTGGAGACCAGTGAGCGGCTCCGGGGCGCTGGAAACGGTGCTGTCTCACGTAGACTCGCTCCAGGCTTCACGTTCTCATAGTTCCAGTAGGTGTCTACAAATCCTTTTCCCCTTGAAAAAATTATCCTGTAGTAGAGTATTTTATTTGGCACACTTTAAAATCGTAGCTGTTTCCTTCAAGTAATTCCATGTCCAACCCACTGCTGTCTGCCAGCTGCTTAGTGAGCAGTGAGAAATGAAATGATAGCAGATCAAAGACCAGTGAGCAGGTGTTCGGGAGAAAAGCCACGTTAGCAAGGAAAATATCGGGAGACCTGGCTTGTCAGAGTCCAGTCTTTGTTCATTCATGCAGCAGGTGGTATGCTTCGAGTGAAAACACGGTTTGCTGTCTCCAGAGTGCTCTTGAATTACTACATCTAATTCCCAGTAAGAGCTTATCTGTACAGCGTCAGTTATCCTGAGATGCTGTTTGTGTTGAAAAGATCCATCTGGTGCATAAGCTTAAAGTCCATAAATATTTTAAGTCTGCATGTAGATCAGTTTCAGAGGCAGTTGTTATACTTATTGATTGTCAGAGGTGTCTGGGTGTTGGGCGTATTCTGATTATATGGCATCAAGTATAATACTAGATGTATATGTTTCTCTAGGTTTCACAAATTCTGCCCTACAACACAGCTTTGGTTCTATAAATGAAGCACCGTTCTACCTCTGGGATCAGCAGCTAGTGGCCTGACCAAACTCTCGGTAACAAGGCCTTTTGGAAGGGCCATAACTAAATGGTCTCAGGTGGGCAAGTGTAATGATATGTAACATACATATGTCTATTTTCTGTCTGTCTCTTAAGCTATCTAGCTATCTTTCTATATTTTTATTTGTGTGTGTTTTTTAGGTGAGGCAACTCTTGGTTGACCTCACAGGTTGCAAGGACCTTGTCAGCTTACAGTCCCTTACTTTTTAATTTTTTTATGCCTATAGCACCTGGTCTTCCTAGGTGGTCTCCCATCCAAGTACTAACCAGGCCCGACCCTGCTTAGCTTCCGAGATCAGAAGGGATCAGGCTTGTTCAGGGTAGCATGGCCGTAGACTCTACATTTTTAAAAGAGCTACTTTATCTTAGGTTGTACAAAAGAGCATGAATATTTTTGCCAAACATCAAGTAGCTTATTAGTCTTTATTAAAGATGAAACTACGTAGAGCATACATGTGTAGAAGAACTTAGTTCCTTGTAATAGATTCAGAAAAACAATCCTGATGTAATTCTGAGATTCTGAAAACATTATGTCTATCTTATTTCTTCTAGGTTTTCAGTCTGGAAATACAAACAAAATTTAATAAAATAACGGCTGTGGCAAAAGGTTTTCTTACTCGTAGGCTAATGCAGACAGATAAACTGAAGCAACTTCGACAAACTGTGAAAGTAAGATTGTTGAAAATCATTTTCATTTCACTTCTTTCTCAGTTTATATCAGTCTCTTTGTTATAGCTGAGTTGACAAATTAGTTCGTAACTTAGATCACTTTTTAGTTATCATAGGCAATTTTAGGAATCTGGTTATTAATCTGATCCAGATGATTCTTTAAAATATGTAAATGAAGTAGTTTGTGTATTTTCATCTCACTTTAAAGTGAGAGCTGTTTGACTTCTGATAAGTAATAGTTTGGTGTTCTTGGTAATTTTTGGATTGACTGATAAAAAAACAAAAAGGAACTCCAGTGATCATGAATCCTCCTAGGAACGCAGTTTCTGATGGAGCATTTTTTCTTTCAGGACACTATGGAATTCATAAGAAGTTTTCAGTCAGAAGCACCATTAAAGAGAGGGGTGGTTTCAGCACAAGACGCTTCTCTTCAGGAGAGAGTGTTGGCTCAGGTAAACGCCAGGTCCCGAAGGCTTTGGGAAGCGGGAAAGTTTTCTTTCTCTTACTTAATCCCTGAAAGTACACTTCAATTAGATCTTTAACCTCTCTCTCTCAATAAAAGTATATGTATACTGAACCCTGACCTCATTTTTTTCAATGGATACAATCTTTTCTTCTTTTGAACCTAGTTGCGAGCTGCCCTATATGGAATTCACGACATATTCTTTGTCATGGACGCAGCTGAAAGAATGTCTATTCTACGCCAGGATCGAGAAGCTCGCAAAGAGAAAATGCTAAGGCAAATGGTATGTCATCTGATTTTCTAATGAGTGAGTGAAAAAGAAACTCTATTTCTTCTCGTCACAAAATACTGCTGACATCAGGCGTGAGTTTTTTTCCCCTCACCAACCAGTTGTTTGATACCAGCTGGATGTCCTGCAGTTCAGTTCATTCTGACACCGTCTACCTGGAGTTATCAGATCCTAAAGGTCAAGGAGGCAATTAAGACTGCCCCCACTGCAGGGCCCAGGTTGTCACCCGTACTTCTGACTGACAGCTCTAAATCAGGGTTCCCGTGACACCCTCCTTTGGGTCTATAATTTTCTAGAATGGCTCACATAACTCAGGGACATGTCGCTCACATTTACTGGTTTATTCTGTACTAAAGGCTGCGGAAGACTAGCCAGACGGAGTGGCGCCTGGGGTGAGGTCCTGGAGCTTCTGTAGAGTTAGCTCCGTCTTCTCTGCACGTGTGTGTGCTCGCTAGCCCGGAAGCTCTCTGAACCGCAGGCATCTTTGTGGAGGCTTCGTCACGCAGGCAGTATCGATCACTCAAGCTCTAGCCCGTCTCCTGTCTCGGGGGAAGAGGGGGTGAGGCTGCAAGTTTCAAGCTTCTGATCACGCTCGGCCTTTCTGATGACTATTCCCCGTGCAGGAGTCCACACAGAGTCATCTCACTGGAACACCTCCTGTCACTCAGAAAATTCCAGTGGTTTAGGAGCTCTGTGTCTGGAACCAGTGTCAAAAACCAAACACTAGAGCAAAAGACGTCTCTGCCAGCCCTGTCACTCAGATCACAAGAGTTTTAGGACCTTAGGAGCTTAGCACTGTGTTAGCAGACCACGTATTAGCAGGGACTAGGGGCTGAGAACAATATATTATTATTTCACGATGAGGTTCTTCTGGGTTTGGGGTAATTGATACTAAATATTCTCTGTTGACTTCAGGAATTGCACATTGTTTTGTGATTGGATTTTAGAGTTGGAGCTTTGAGTATTGATTGCTTGGATGGCTTATAGAAAACTATCATTTACTCCTGATGGAATGTCCTTGAAACCATCCTGTGGCTTTGGCCTTTTTTGGAAATCAGAGTTAGAAACAGGCTCCAAGTTAATTTGAAATATATCAATGTTGAATATCTGTGGTTTGAACTAGAGACTTAAGTGTGATTGGCAAAAGATAAACAAGCAAATTTTGTATTATTTCATTGGGAAAAATAATTTTTATTAATTTTTTAAAAAATTGAACTGCTTCAGTTATGAAGACAAGGTTAAAGTTCAAAATGCTAGTAAGAGACGCGTGTCCATGTGATTGGAAATCATCCCGTGCTATAATTTAGTGGTGTTACTGGTCCCGCTAGAGCTTTATGTGACTTTTGTATTTTAAAGGATAAAATGAAAAGCCCACGAGTGGCACTTTCAGCTGCAACACAGAAGTCTCTTGACAGGAAGAAGTACATGAAGTAAGTGTTTCTGTGTGTCATGTCCTATTTGTTTAGCTATTATCAAACCAATTCATTTTAGTCATTGGTTGATCTGTTTGTTCATGTTAGAAATATAGTTCACTTTTCTGCAGCTGAACTGGTAGAAATCCCTTTTTCTATAAAGAATTTTATTAAAATCAGGTGGTAAAATCTGATTTCATCTTTAAAAAATTCGTATTAACTACTAAATTTGTCAGTGTTCAACTTGTGTAATTGGTAGCCAATCAAATTATCTTAAAAATAGTTCATCCTTATAGTCAGTGTTAGTTTTTATATCTTTTAAATATATTCTCTTTCTAATATCCTAAAGATGTCATGGGAGGAAAAAGTTAATGCAAAGACTATCCTAAGAACTTTCATGAAAACTCTGTCTTGACAGTAGTCTTTAGTCTCTTTCGTGGTATACCAGCTTTGAAATGATGGTTTGTTTCTGCCATCCTGTATCACATTTGTAAAATGTTTTTCTCCTTTTCTAAATACATCGTTTGTGTGTCCTTATTTTTATACTCCGTTAGAGCCGCTGAAATGGGAATGCCAAATAAGAAATTCCTGGTTAAACAAAATCCTTCAGAAACAAGGTGAGAAAAAGCACGTAGTCTCAGTGAGAGGCTATTTTTTTATTTTTATTTTTGGCTATTTTTAAAGAAAAGATGTTATAAATCCCAAGCTCGCTCTCCGTCGGCTTTGTTCTACGTTACGTCGGTAGCACACTTCCTGTTGGAGGATCGTGGGGGTCAGAATCCTTGTTAATACCTGGTCCTGTACCTTGTCACGTGTCAGACCTGATGTTCCCACTGTCCTGGTGGGAATTCGAGCCCCTGTGTCCTGAGATCAGTCCACAGTCCAGGGGCCTTTGGTCCTTATTTCAAAACCTGAGACAGCCAGCCTCATAGTTCTGACCTGTTTCTACAAGTACATGAGTGAAGTTTCTTCTCTTAGATGTTTGAGAGGAAAAGCTGGCTTTTGGAAAGTATATAAATAAATGATCTAAAAGCAGAGGAGTTAATACTCACATTGGACATCTCTTTCCTGACAAAACCCAAAGGTTTGGGTTCTTGTTGAACAAAATATAAGTACTATATTAATTTGCTTTAATCATTTGCTTTGCTATATATTGGCCGTATCATTGCATAGATGACTTCCACCTCACTCCTGTCCTCTTCATCTATTGAAAGAAATTGGGGGGAAAATGGGATTTACTTTGGGAATTAATTTTTTATTTACTTTGTCCACAGAGTCCTTCAGCCAAACCAAGGCCAGAATGCCCCTGTTCATAGGCTGCTTAGTCGACAAGGGTAAGAAGGCAACACGCGGGATTAAAAACATTTAACTCAGCATTGGCTTTGAGGGGGAAACTAATTTAGTGCTCATTATATCGCATTTTCCAAATGTGATCTTTTTTATAGCATTGGGAAGATCTTGTAAAGGTTCGTGTTCAAAGATGACCCGTTGGTGTACTGTCGTGTATTATATTTTAATTTTCATTTATGTTGGCATGCTTTTACTTTCATTTCATGCCATTTTGCTCATCAAATATTATAAACATCTGTATAGTACGTTCAGCATCACCGAAGTAATTCTCCAGCAAAGTATCAGCCATGGTTACCGACTCCTGCTGACGCAGAAGCGTAGCTTCCTTACCTGAGCGTGCGGGAGACTTCAGTTCTTTTCAAGCTTATGTGTGCTAAGAACAGTTGATGCAGGATGGTTGCTTTTGTTGAATGTTGAACATTTAGACCTTAATGCAAGTGACTTATCACTTTTTTTATGTTCAATTAGAACCCCTAAGACACCAGTGAAGGGGGTTGTGCAGGATAGACAGACGTCCTCACGGAGCAGAGCGCCTAGCAGGGCGCCTGTGTCAGGTGTGTAGCGATGACTTCCCGAAGCCCCTTCTCAGAAGAGCACTGGCCGCCCCGTCACGCGGGCCACGCGCCTGGCACCTGTTGTCTGTCCCGCCACCATACTTACTCACAGCCACCCCTGCTGCCGATCGTCGGCGTGTCAGCATTTTGTGGCAGTCGGGAGATCTTGGAGAAACTGTGGTTCCATTCTTGATTTCTGTAATAATTTTGCAGAAACACTGTTTTCTATTTTGTAATCTGAAAAATTTGTAGAATTATAAGTGCTTAATTCAGAAACCTTTTTATAAATAGGGAAACGTGAGGGCGCCGTGACGCCTGAATCTGTGTGTTTCAGGGCACCACCCAGGGTACCTGTCCGCACCTGATGGGGGCGTTTCTCCTGCCGACCACGTGATCACGTGTGCCTGGCATAGGTGTCGGGGGTGAATTTTGTTTTGGGTGTTTCTTCTTAATCTTTTGCTCAGTAAGAAACTTGAACTAAATCTCTGTTTATAGTCATTATTTGAGGATTATTTAAGGGCTAAACTAAAAACTTTAAAATTCTATGTATGGTGGCAAGAAGACAAATTTAATGTTGAGTTAATGCAAAACCCTTAATCTAATGTTTTAATATTTTTTCGGTATCTTTGTTTAAGACACATTGATAAGCTCACCAGAAATTACGTGATCCACGAAAACTACTTTCAAAATACTTTGCTTTAACTATACTGCTTTCTAAGCATTATAAAACCTAAACTAGTCAGCAATGAAGATTAAACCTTAATCACTTCTAATCTCATTAATATGTAATTAACATATTTTACAGTTTTTATTACTCAGTAATTTCCTCTAAATTAGGAGGGAATAAGCAACATAAGACTTTTTTTTATGTTATCACCACCATTTACATAAATTCAAAGAAAGCAAGACATTGATCATAACTTTGAAGTGACTGCTGGCATTTTGCACATACAGAGCGAATTTATTCATAATGTTGCATAAGATATTTAAATGTCATCTTTCGCAAGTCACCACCAGTGACGGTCAGTGGGTTCTTTTAAAAGGGAATTATGTAATTGAAAATCTTTATTCCAGAGGTAGTCAGAATCACCTGGTTTGAAAGACAGCCAGAAACACTCAGACCCAACACCAGATCTGTTGCTTGCGAAGTTACGTGGAATTTTAAGGCATTTTCAGTTTTTCCCCATGTTAGTGTTACGTATTGCGTTACCTCCTAGCTAGTTGGCAAATCACTGAGGAATTAGTGTTGTTTTGCCTGATAGTATCTGTTCGCTACAGTGACTTGTCTCCATGTTCTTTTCTCATGCATTTCATCTCCGCTTTTTGTCACTTGTGAACCAATAAGCAAAATAGCAACTACTGGTCGTATTTGGTGATACTCACCAGTGTCAAGGGTGAACAGAAAGGCGTTGCATTAGTAACGTGCACAGTGAAGCTTGGTATTTAGAACTATTAATGGTTTAATTGCATTGTAACGTCATTATTAATACAAATGAAGTTAGCCCTTGAATTAACATGTGTTGACATGAATCTAAAGACGTACAGAAATTCTTTCCTATATCTCTGAAGATTTCTTTATGTATGAGTGCATATTTAGATGACTGAAAAAGACTAAAGAATTTTATTCATTTACACAGAATAGAAATTTGGGATACAACTGATTAAAATTCTAACTATGAATCTCAATACAGGGATCCATAGCTCTTTTTGAAAAGATAACTCTTCACTGCTTAGATTTTTAATGGCCTAGATTATGTTTTGAAGAAATTTGAAAGTATGCTTTGATTTACATGGAGAACAAACACTTTATTAAGCAATTTATAAGACACTTATTTTTGTTAGATGATAGAATCTCATACTCTCAGACCAAAGTAGAATTCTAAGGCATCAAACTTTGCTGCAAAGCACTTGAAGTCGATTATGGTTTTTGTAAACTAAACTGCAATCTTCCATCTCATATATTTTAAAACGTATTTGCTCATTTGATGTTTTCTGCCTGACTCAGGAGTTGATAGCGAAATTCAGAAACCACTAATTAAAGCCGAGGAGGGGCAGTCATACAGAATGGTTAAGGGAGACATCAGGTCGATTGCTTCTAGCTCTGTGACTTCGGCAAGTGACTTGCTCTCCCGCGTCTCAGTTTTATTATCCTTAAAATAGAGATGACAATTCCTGCCTCAGGATTATTTTCTATAAGGATTAAATATGATAGTTTATATTGCTAGCTCAGTGCCTGGTACATAGTAAGCACTTATTAAATGGTATCATCATAGAAAAACTAACATTGAGAAATAATAGTAGTTTTGCTCTATTTTTAGGAGTATATGCAGGAAAAATCCAAAGAAAGCGGCCAAATGTTGCGACAATTTAAGAAGACAACATTCATTAGGATAAAAAGGGGTGAGGGTTTCACCCATGTCACCGTCCCTGCCCAAGGCCTTTTACTTAACCCTGGACTCTGTTTACACAGACCAAGTGACGTCGAAGGGCTGAGCAGTTATTTGGACAATTTGGTCAAATCTGGCTAAGCCCTTCCCTGGACCCCAGTTTCCTTAATATTAGGTTTGGGTGAAGACAAATTAATATTTAGTTAATATCTAGGCTTGATCTGTATAAACACAAGTTTGCTTTATGTGCCCAGATGTCTGCCGAGAACCTTTTTGTAAACTCAAAAGGAAATTTAGGTTTATTTCTATAAAATATTGAAAACCTATGATAAATTATAGGTTCCAAAATATAAATTTTCTCCATATCCACATATGGTTGCTGAGTTTGATACCCGAATCCGGTGCTGCTCTGTTCAAGGGGACGTTGTCACAGAAGACTGTTCCCAGGCTTTGCAAGGACTCGGACGCACCTCGGTCTCCACGTTCTTGGACCTGCAGGATAACCACAGAGGGCAAAGCAGTCGCCTGCGGACTGCAGGCCACCTGACTTTTACCACAGAAGTAGCTGGGGTCACCATTTGGTCACAAGTACACATTCCTCTCAATGGCTCGCCGTCTTACAGAAATGTTAGACGTGGTGTGTGCCACCCCAGTACTCAGCTGTAGAACCTTTCCGCGGAGGGTGGCGGCTTGGTGATGCATGAACGTTTGACTGGAGTGGCACTTAGGCATGCGTCGTTTGGTATACACGCCCACTTCCGTAGCCTAGAATGACATGTCGCATGCAGTTTATTTTCCGCTTAGTCTGTATTCTGTTTCTTCACAGTCTGCTTTTTACAGCATGCTTGATATAGGAGAGAATAAAGGGCTATATAATATATTCAGATTTTCAAATGGGGTAGTGACATTGTCTAGTTGAAATTCTGCATTACTTAAGAGGCACTGATTTTTAAAGTTTTTCATCACTAACTTTCATTTAAAATATAAACCAAAAAAAGTTACCAAGGGAACGTGATGTTATGAAAGAGAATGTCACTGCTGATTTGTTGTATGATTTCCAAAAAGGGCATTGTGCTTCTCACGTAAAATCGGGACCGTGTACGCTTGCTCTTTCTAATTTGAATTCTAAAGAGATACTGGTACTTTGAAAATGCAGACTATCCATGTTCTTAATATCCTTTTAAGAATGTGGAGATAAAGATTGTTTGATTTTCTGTTCTATTTAAAATTTAACGTTTACATCTAGCTGTAGACAGAGAGTACTCTGGGTGTGAACTCAATTTTCTTTATTGGGATGAATCATCTATTGAATGAATGAACCAGGAAATCAGAAGACAGTCAAAATTGTCTAAGTTACCAGTTATTTGTAGGCAAAGTACATCAACTTAGGTTCTTAGTGTGATACATTGTGCGTTATTATTCTGAAAACTCAGGATACAGCTTACGCGTGTCTTGTAGGTCTTTGCAGTGAGGTGGGTACGAAAAGTGTGCACAGCAATGCAAATTAACGCAAACAAATGGTGTGTGTTGGAGAGTTAAAACTAGTTTGAGATGAAGGATGAGAAACGAGTGTTTTTTTTTCATTTACAGGTAAGAGCTTGTGTGTTTTATACATTTTTTTAACGTTCACAGCTTTTCCTCATAAAAGTGCCAGGCATTGTTTTATGCTTTTAATGGATTTTTATTTATTATTTTTATTTTTTACTTTGAAGTGGAATGTCCATTAATGTAAATTGTATTTATTTTTATACTTTAATTTTCACTAGTTTTGCTTCTAGGGAAAAGGCAAAATAAACTTTTCATCTTAAAGGAAATCCAGTTTGATCTTTTATTTACCAAGGAAAGGACTATTAAAGGACAGATCTTCAAAAGTATCTCGCCCAAACGATACTGCTGTAATAGGATCATTTCTTACAATTTAAAACCCCATGAAAGATGGTTCCCACTATTTAATATGAACCTATGCCAGTCCTCATTCCAGCATTAGAGTTTGGGCCTTTCCTTTTTTTTCTTCTTGGTATTTGTCTTTCATTTTAGAGTCTTGTGCAGGGGCTGATGGCTAATTGTTCAGATCGAGCCAAAGGCAGGTTGACTTGCAGCTGGATTCCCTTATATGAGTTTTGTCACCTGGAAGATGTTTCTTCAGGGTGAGTGCCCGGCACGTGGTTATTTTCTGGGGAACCCTAAAGTGTAGGAATGGGAATGGGCCTCTGATGCCTCCTGTTCCTGCCCGTCATCCCTAACATGTTAAAGCAACGCAGTCTGATTTTAGGTCTTTCCACATATACGTGGAATCAAGCGTAGGCATGGCTGTCACTCCTGTGACCTTGCCTTCGACCCTGCGGACCCTCCCGTCCTCTGCAGCCTGGCAGGCAGTTTAGCTGGCGCGTTGTGTACTGTTTACTGTCTTCTGGACAGTGACTGACATTTTTTCATGGCCTCCATCTGGTATTCTTCATTGTGATTTATGAAGGGCTTGCTTTTCTATCAGATGTCACTGTCCCCCTCCCCACAAAGTAATAGTTACAAAAAAGTAAGCAAATGGAGTTGGAGTGCTTTCTAAGGGGCCACAGTGGACATACATGCAGGTTATAAAAATACCTTCAAAAATCGAAGACTTAGTTGCAGAATACAGCAAGCGAAACTGAGTCACGTCCTTGATCAGGTTCTAAAGATAGTTCTGGGGTGCAAAAACTGTCTAACCAAAATTCTCTATGGCCCTCAATTCCTCAGCTTCTCGGGGACGGTGACAAAGTTGCCACCGAACTGTGGGCTCGCGCCTCGGTGTCTGGTGGGGATAATCCCCATTTTTCCTGAGCTTTAACAGCCTGTTTCGGGGTGTGACATGCGCAGTCGGTCTAGGACACCCGAATGTGGTTACGAGAACAGCAGGGGCCCAGGCCCCGCTGCCTCCTCGGTGCCACGGCCGCGCCCTCCGCGCACAGCGACCGGTCCCCGGTCAGTGGCTTTCATGGGGCTTTGTCAGAAGTGCACAGGCCCGGGCCGAATCCGGACCTGCGCTTGCAGCGTGCGGGGCTCGGCTTGGGGACACGGCGCTGCAGCCCGAGGTCGCACCGGCTCCCGTCGCATGTCGCCAGCACATTCTACAGCCTTTCCCGAGAAGCGCTTCCGAGAACGTGCTTTGCTGACCTCATTTGGTCAGAAAATATATTGGAAAAGGGAAAAAACCCGGTCGGCTGCCTTGTGACTAAGCGACGGTCTCCCTCAGCGGGCCAGCTCGGTGGCCGCCACCCCGACCTGGGCCACGGGCCGTCAGTTTCTCTGCAGTCGGGGTTTATGGCGTTTATTTCGGACGTTTGCGGGGAGGGGCAGGATCGCGCGCAGAGGGCCCGGTACAGCCGGGGACCCGCGTGGTGAGCGGCCAGCGAACGGACACAGGTTTCTGCGACTTCGGTTAAAACAGAAGGAACACTGGATGTCGCCCTTCCTTGAGACTCCTAGAGACGTGCCGCTTTGCCAAGCGGGGTGAAGCGCTAAGCCCAGTTTCCCCGCGCGGACGCTGTCGCGTCTGCATCTAGGGCAGCCCTTTGGGAACCCCGTTGTCCGCCCTGGACGGGGGGTGCCGGAAGCGCTGGCCAGGGCGGGGGGCGTGGCTTACCAGCCCAAACGGTTAATGAGCAGTAGGAACACTGGCGGGTCCAGCCTGAGACCCTCTTCCCACCGCACGCGTGGTTACTGCCCTTGTTTAGCCATAGCTGGAATACTGTTCCGCTCTAGGAGGCTCAGGTGGCCAGGCAACCCACGCCCCTCACAATCATGGAATCGGGGAACAGTGCGCTTGCGCCCTTTCGGACGGGCGACTGCCCTTTTCAATGATGGCGCCGGATAATGGCGCGCCTGCGCTCTGCGGAACGGTTGTCTGCCCTTCATAATCATGGCGGCGAGGAACGCCGCGCCTGCGCTCTTCTGGACGGACGTCTGACCTTTACAAAGATGGCGCTGGAAAACGGTGTGCATGCGCTCTGCGAGACAAACATCTGCCCTTCACAATAATGGCGCCGAGAAGTGGCGCGTTTACACTCTTGAAGCGTGTAAAATTGCCCTTTTGAATCACAGGTCCAGAAAACGGCGTGCCTACTCTCTGAGTACATGAACTTGCCCTTCACAATCCTAGCGCCACCGAAATACAATTCGGGTGCGGGAGGCGGGCGGGGATGAGAACTGACCTTTACAATCATGTCGCCAGAAGGTGGCGCACTTGCGCGCTGCAAGACGGGCATCTGCCCTAGCAATTATGGCGTTATTTTATTTATTTATTTTTTAAGTGCGCCTGCGCTCTACGGGGCGGACGTCAGCCCTTAACAATAATGGCGCCAGAGATTGGTGCGCCTGCGCTCTGCGCCACGAGCGTCTGCCCTTAACAATTATGGCGCTGTTTAAAAAAAAAAAAAAAGGCGCCTGCGCTGTACAGGGCAGACGTCAGCCCTTAACAATGATGGCGCCGGAGACGGTGCGCCTGCGCCCTGCGGGGCGGACGTCGGCCCCTCACAATCATGGCGGCTGGGGCGGGGCCTATCGGGGTCTGGAAGAGAGAAAAGAGCTGTCAGCCCCAGAACAAGCAGTCATGTGACTGGGAAGATGGCTGCCTTTCCCTGGTAAGGAGGAAGCGGCTGGTGGGCTTTGGGAAGGTGTTGTCTTTGGCCGTCTCTGTGTCTCTGCCTCGGTGCGTGTCTCAGCGAGTGTGTGTGTGCGTGTGAATTGCGCTCCCCGTTGGGTGCTGGTGGAGGCTGCCACCCCCACGGCTTGTCTTGGCTCAGAGGGGCTTCCCAGAGGCTGCTCCAGAGGGATCTTGATTCTCACCGCGGCCACGCCGTCGCCTAGAGAAAAGTCACGTTCCCAGCTACCCGTGTCCCAGTCGAGTCGGTGCGGGGTGTGGGGCCGCCGGGCGCAGAGAGCGCTGGATTCCGCTGCGTCTGGGCGACCAGGGCGACACGGCCGCTCCCTGAGCTGCCCGCTGCGCCTGGAGGAGACTCGCTTTCCCTCTGTGGAAAGGCCGCCGTTCGCCCTACTCTGCGGGCCCCCAGGCGTCGTCGCCTTCGCAGAGCTGACAGTTGCGTGGGACAGACGCAGAATGGAAGGGTGACGGCCGAAGGAGGCGTTTGCATGGGGCCCAGCCGCACCTGGGCGCTTGGGGGTGGGGGGCTCCAGGAGGCCGAGTTTTGCAGGATGTGCCGGAGCTCGCCCTGCAGGACAGAGTGGCACCTGCGACGCTGACGGGCTCGTGTGGCAGTGATGCGGGGTGACTGCAGCCTCAGGCCCCGGCCGGCGCTCCGAGTGCGCGGAGAAGGCGAGCGAGGTGTGATGCTGATGGCGGAGTTAGTGCGAGGCGCGAACTCTCCCCTCCGTCTCGAAGAGGGAGAAAGGTTTCTGACCTTTCTCTCCGAATGGTGTGCAGGGGTTGACACTGAACGAGTGAGTGAGGAATGAAAGACAGTTCCGCTCGAGACTAGTCAGAGACACGCACGTGCAGCCGGGATTCTGCGGCTTGGAATGAAGCGAGTCTTCATCAAAATTTGCTGGTGGAGCGTTTTGCCTTCAGTTTGTAAAGAACACACCACCTGAGGCGCAGCGAAGGGTCTGCCCAGCCTCCCGCTTCTTTCCCAGCTGCCTGCCCTGTGTACCCCTCACCTGGCTGGCTCTCCAAGCGGCTTCCTTCCTAAGCTGTGAGGTGTGGAAGCGGGTTGGGTACCACCCGGCCCCTCCACGCCCAGCAGCTTATAGGGAGTCATTAAGGCTTAAACACCAAAAAGCAGGAGAAACACCTGGCTTCACTTCCCTGGGATTTTTGTAGTGAGAACAATCAGGAAGATGCCGTTTTCTCTCTGCCTCCTGGTACACTTTGACCTTCGGCGTTTTCCACTAAAGATACAAACAGGTTCCCTAAGCCTTTCCGCATCTGAGGTCTCAGAAATGCCTGTGCCCTTGGCATTTCTCTGTGCGGTAGCCCATGGGCACCGTTCAGTTGCCCTACCCGACTTGTTGCTCCTTAAGTGAAAGGGACAGTTGTCACCATCCCCGGGTCCCCAGTGCCTGGCGTGGAGCCCGGCAGATAACAGGTGCTCAGTAACGTCTGTGGAGAGCATGGGGAAACAGGCCCACGCCCAGAAGCGTGTTTCTGCCGTTGTGTTTGACGCACATCGAGCCTCTGTTTGGTGCCAGGCGCTGTGCCTTGTGCTTAGCATGCAGCCTCTCGCCTGACCCTCGGGACGATGCCGTTTCCCAGGTGAGGGGCTGGAGGCGGACGGATGAAGCGGTTTACTGAGTCGTGGGGCGCTGAGGTTTGAGGACCTTACTCATTGCCACCAGCCGGGCCTCCAGGCCTGGGCTGAGGTCTCTGGGTGGTGGGCGCCCCAAGGCCCTCTGGAATGCCTCTTTCACACCCTTTTTGTCGTCTGTGATCTGTCGTGGCCTGGCCTGACGCGTGAGGTGTCCAGTCTTTGCATTGCATTTCCTGTTTCCTCCTGTGGCACTCTAGAAATGCCACCCTTTAGAGCAGAATGTCTACATCATTTTTAGTTTTTTTTGGTGGGGTTCCAGGGGGGTGTGTGTATTGTGATTGTGTGAGAACAAACTGTGGCCAGATGGTCATTGTGATTAAAAAAAAAAAAAAATCCCCGGAGAATGCAAATGGCCGACAAAAAACAGTGAGTGGATCTTGCCTTCGCAGTATGAGATTAATGTGGTAAGTGGCAGTGGGATTTCTGTGCACCCCGATTCTCAGGTGTAACGAGGGCGCCCTCCGCCCTTAACGTGCATGAGCCACCTGGGGCTTTGGTTAAACCGCGGATCCGACCCAGAGCCACGTCTGCCTCCGTCACCCGCTGCTGTCACCCCTGGAGGTACCAACACAGACCGCCCCCGCTTCTCTGTCTGCAAGAGGACAGCACTGCGCACCTGCCTCCCCGGCTGAGCAGTGCCGAGAGGAGGTGGAGCGCCCGGGTGAGCGCGTGACGACCGGGAACTGTCAACTGTGCTCGCGTGCGGTGTCTACCCGGCCGTTCAGCGACGGGTCACAGGGGTGAAAACGTCTGACCTGGATTGCAGGTCAGATGCCATTTCTCCTCGTCCTGCTAAATCAGCCTCTCCAGATTCTGCCGATAAAGAAGCACGATGTGGCTTTCACAACGTCATCGTGGCTGTCGGTGGCTGTCACTCCAGTTTGTTTCTTCTCCGGGTTTTGCTCGTTTTAAAATCGGGTTGGCTGGAAGCACGTTCAGGGGGAGTTTGGAAGAGTGTTTCCCGGGTGACTCCAGCGGCGATGGTGTTTGAAGATGAAGCCAGTGTGTGCGTTTTTTAAAAAATGCGACGCAGAGGGCAGCACGTTGGGGTTTTTCCCTTAAAGGGGAGGCCGGTTGGTTCACGTTGTTAACCCGCCTCTCTGCACTCAGCAGATTTACTTAGAAAAGGTGGAGACGAAATCCTGCGGGAGCCCAGGCTTTCTGGCTGGCGGGATGGGGGGGGGACGCCGAGTAAGGCCGAGCAGCGAAATTGCAGGTCGGGGGACGAGGGGGCCCGGGAACCACGTGGCCAGGGCCAGTGCTCTTTGAGTGTCTCCTTTCCCTAAAGGCGGTGGCACGAATTGTCCCCTGTGCCCAGAAACGCTGTTTGTCTGGCGTGTGATGGTTTTCACCTGCGAAGCGCCCGTGTCTTTGGTCGAAAGGCACCGCTTGTGAGACCCGGGGTGGCCGAGGGTGCCCCCCAGCACGTGCTCTTGTTTCTGTCCCCGTGGACAGGCGGAGAGTTCCCAAGGGCTTAAGTCTGTTTCCCATTCGATTGGCCACCCCGTTTGGGAGGCACGTCTCCCCGTTTGTGAGCACCCCTCTCGTTTTTAGCCATTTTACCATGAAGCCCCTAAGCTGGCGGTTTGGTTTTGTGTTTGAGGCTCGCTTGGGGACAGGAGTTTCTCCACTCTGGCTCGACGCCTGTCTTTTGTCCGGGGACGTTCTCGGCTCTCATCTCTCCGCACGCAGGTGCCGCTGACCTGCTGAGCGCCTGGGGGGGGGGGCCTGGGCAGGGCCGGAGGCCTCCCATCTCTGCACCCCCCTCCTCTTCCAAAGGTCTTCCTTTAGGCCCTGGCTATCTCGATGGCCAGACCCTAATTCATCCATCCAGCCCAGCGAGGTTTCCTCGAAGCCCTTGGGGCTGATCTGCCGCCCTCGGCCTGGCTCCCGCCTCTCGTCCAGCGTCGTCCGCAGCTGCCCTGTGGGCCGGCGGGGCCGGCCCGCCCCCCCGGGGCTTCCCTGGCCTCTGGGGTCTGGCCTCGCCAGTCTCGGATGCCCTGGCAGCAACTTGTACCTTCAGACCGACCCCAAAACGGTTTTTTTTAAATTTGGCACTTCTTACCGGCGTTGGCAGAAACTCGGTCCCTCTGTAAACCTCCTTGTCGTGACGTCCCAGCCAGCGTCTGGGCGTGTTCGGCGTCGCCGTCCGCTAACGGGCGTCTGGCTTTGCTGTCCCCAGGCACCCCCGGAACAGGAACTACAAGGCCGAATTCACATCATGCCGGCTGGAGGCCGTGCCCTTGGAGTTCGGGGACTATCACCCCCTGAAGCCCATCACGGTAAGTGTCGGGCGAGGCCCCGCCCCCCCCCCCCAGCACAGCCGGCTTCCGGGGCCTCTCGTGTGTCCCCCGCCCTCGTTCTCATCCTCCCGTCAGTCACGTCAGTCACGAGTGTGGGGTGCCTCGTTCCCGGGGGACGTGTCAGCAGAGTGTGTCGTTACCAGTGGGGGGCGCTGTCCTCAGCGGCACTGCCGTCTGCAACTTTATTTAACAAACTGAACGAGAAGCAGGGAAGGCGCTGAGCTGGTCACCGCCTTCTGGGGCAGCACGCTCTCGGTTGTCAGCAAGGAAGCGAAGCCGTGGGGTCGGCGCCGCGGGTGGAGGTGAGGTTGACAGACAGGCGCCCGCGGGCCCTGAGGATGGGAGACCTGAGGACCCGCGGACGCGATGACGTGAAGCGGGGGTCACGGGACGGGCCGGCCCCCCGCCGAGCTGGCCCTGCCCTCAGGCGCTCAGCCCCCGTGGTGGCAGAGGCTGCTCCGGCCGCCGGGTCCTCCCACCCGGCGGCCGGGGGCTCGCTCCGCTGGTGTTTGCCCGCCCAGCAGGTGGCGTTGGGGCCAGGGCCCGCCCTGGGAGCTGGGAGCAGCGTCCCGAGGAGCCGAGAGGCAGGGAGGCCTGTGTCCCAGTGGGGATCGGGGCCGTCGGGCCTGGGAGGAGCAGGGCTGGGCGCCAGGCCGACAGACGACACGTGCCCCAGCGACGGGCCCCGGGCCCAGTCACCCCGGCTCGGCGTCAGGCCCAGGTCTGGGGGGTGTCTTCACTGAGACCGCCCTCGCTTCCGACACCAGCCGCAAACTGGGGCCCCGGGAGCCCACACTTCGGATTTTCTTCCATCCAGCGCTCTGCCCCTTCCTGCCTCTCGCTCTCTGACGGTCGGCCTCCTCTGCTCCCCTGGGGGCACGCGTCCAGCGTGCCCGTCACCGGCCCTCAGGGCCCGGTTCTCGCGGCTTCACCCTTGGGCCTCACTCGCCCGCAGAGCATCACTCCGGTTCTTGGCACAGACCGGCTGGCTCAGGGCTTCAGCCCTGGCCCTGTCATCTGAGGCTGGGGAGGGCGGGGTGGCGGCCAGTGGGGTGGAAACGTGGCTCCACACCCAGCGCCCGCCGTCAGCACACAGCCCGGGACGAGGCACTGGGCGAATTCTCCCGAGAGGGTGGAGCTGCGCCCCCCTCCCCCCCCACCGTGACGGACACTGTACAGAGCCACTGAGCCTGCCACGGTGGCGCTGGGGGCTCACGCGTCCTTGTCACGCCCGGCCTAGGGCATCGCCACACGGTGCCCGTGCGGATGCGGTCGGTCCAGGTGGGGCGTGACATCTGTCTATTCCGTGAGCTCCCGGCTGCCGCCCGTCCAGGGACCTGCCACCACCTTCTAACCGTCACGGCCCCGTCTCTTCCTTCCTGACCCTGACTTCCTGCCCTCCCTCCCCAGCCGCTGGGATTCTGAGTCTCGCCAGTTTGTCACAAAAATTAGTGTCTCTGTCACGGAACTAGGAAAACCCACTCGAGCGTGTTCCCCGGGAAAAGTCGCAGAGACGCCCCTTGACCTTGACCCTCACGGTGTCGCCCACTCCCCCAGGTCACGGAGTCGAAGACGAAGAAGGGGAACCGGAAGGGCAGCACGTCATCGACGTCCTCCTCGTCCTCCAGCAGCTCCGTGGTGGACCCTCTGAGCAGCGTCCTGGACGGGACCGACCCCCTCTCCATGTTCGCGGCCACGGCTGACCCCGTGGCCACGGCGGCCGTCACGGTAACACGCCCTCAGGGCGCCGTCCAGCTGGGGCTCAGTCCTGCCGGGTCGGGGCCGGGGCTTCCTCTTTTGGGTTTGAATTGCAGCTGGGGTGTGTCCTAGTTGTAGCAGTGAAGGTGATGCAGACGCCACAGCGTGTGGCTCACGGGTGACGCGGGAGAGGCTGGCGTAGGTCACGGGGGCTGCTTTGCTCCTTTTTAAAAAGCATTTAAAAATTTATTTTAACTTTTCTTCTTGTATGATTCTTCGGGATCGATTTTTACCTAGTTGCATAAGCAGTTCACCGATTTTTCACGTAAAATTAGCTGAGCAGCCCAGACGAAGCCCCGTTCTGCCACCCGCCCGCAGCTGCCCGGCGACGCCACCGTGCTGTGCGGCTTTGTAAACTTGTTCTGTTTTCAGAGCTGTCATGACAGGAGTTCCGAGCATTTACATGCTCACTCCTTTATAAAGAACAGTAACAGCAGTGTCCCCTGGCTGTGACAGACCCTTCCAAGGGCACTCGCCGCTGGTCTCAGACGCCCTCCCGGGAGGCGTCGTGGTCCCCACTCAGGAGGCACGCGGAGGAAGTGGGGTGCCAGTCACGGGGACGCTGGGCTTCCCGCCGGCCAGGCTGACGTGGGAACCCGTGCCCTGAACCCGCGTTGCACGCTGGCGGTGCATACAGCGAGGCCTTGTTGTTGTTGTTTTAACGTAATTTGAATTATATACTTTTTTTTTTTTTTGCCTTGACGACGTGCCTTAGCTCCGTGTTAGTCCGTACAGAGCAGCCTTATTGTCGGTGGCCGGTGGCCGTGCCGTGCTCCAAAGAGTGGGCAGCACACGCTCTGACTCGCTGAGCCCCTTCTGATGGGGGCGTAGACTGTTTTCTGGCGTTGGCTGGTGTAGACGGCCGTTCCTGGCCCTGGGACGCACAGGCGCTGCGGGGCGTACGTGTGGGGGTTCTCACCATGAAAACGCTCTCCTTGAGTTTGATTTTCCTGATTCTTAACGAGCATGAGTGTCTTTTGATATGTTTATTGGCCATTTGTGCTGAATTGGCCAGAGAAATTTATCATAGCAAACTTTTAGGTAGGTTTATTTTTTCTACATCGAGGACTATCTGCCTTCTGCTTATACTTTTTTTTCCACCGTTATCAAGGTATAATTGACATAAAATCATGAGAAATTTAAAGCGTGCAGTAAATATAGATATTCAGTGTGATGGTTTGGAACGCATATTCCGTTATGAAAAGATCCCTCCGGTGGAGGTGATGAACACATCCATAGCCTCACACGTTTACCTTTTTTTTGGTTTTTGGTTAAAACATTTAATTCTACTCTCTTAGCAAGTTTCGGTCAGAGAATCCCGCGTTGCCGACCACAGTCACCCTGTCTGCTCGTCCTTTCCCTTTTAAAGGTGAAACCGATACTGCCACTGAGGAGATTGTCTCGCTTTTCCGTAGGACGGGTCCAGGAAGAAGCGTGACAGGGACGATACGTCGGTGGTCGGGCCAGATTTCGAGCCGTGGGCCAGCAAGCGGGACGAGATCCTGGTGCGGTACACGACCACGGAGAAGCTGTCCATCGTGAGTCGGGCGGGCTGCTCCGGGCCCGTAGGACTCTCCGGTGACAGTCCAGTGCAGGGGGGGGGGTTGCCGCCCCCACCAAGCGAGGCGGACGCCAGCAGGGCGTCCGGCTCAGCTCAGTTTGACACTGTCGACCGGGAGGTGGCGTCACACCCCACGGTTCAGGGGTGTGAGACTAAACCCCACGTCGGACGCCCGCGCCTCCGACCGCCTGGCTGTGAATCGGCGGTTCCCACAACCGCTCCGCGCGGTCGCTCAGGAAGCCCGTTCCCACACCAGCCTCCGGTTCATCACAGCCAGACGGGGAGATGCGTGGGGGAAGCCCGGGGACTTTGGGGTTCGGCACAGTGGCGGGAAGTGCTCTGGTTCACGGGTCAGAAGCTCTCTGAACCCCGCGCCCCGTCCCTTTGGGTTTCATGGTGCTGTCATTACCTCGGTGGGGCCGATTAGCCCCGGGAGTCTCCCCAGCCGGCCTCCCTCAGGGGTGGGGCGCGTGGGGGAGACGGGGTGGGGCCGGGAGTCAGCCGCATCCCCTGGAGCTTTCCACAAGCCACCTCGCTGACGCAGCCAGCAACCCTGTCACCACTTAGGAAATTCCGGGGCTTTTAGGAGCTCTGTGCCCGAGACCAGACGTGTCATAAGTCACAGGGTCTCAGTAGGGTTGTCCCCACTCGTGGCTCCGTCACTTGGGAAAAAAAGTGCCGATTGGTTTCTCAGAAAGTGAAGGACAGGGGATCTGGTGCAGGTCGGCGGGGCTGGGAGCTGCGGTGACGTCCCTGGGCGTCCCAGGACGGTGGTCGTGGTGTGAGGAGTGTGAATGCCACTGTCCCCGCTGTGCCTTGCGAGGCCCCCGCCGCCGGGCTTTTCCAGGTCACTGTCTTTGTGTGGCCGCTGGGGGGGACGTTGGCTCGTGCCCGGGGACAGTGGGGACTGTGAGGCTGCCGCGGCCGGTCCCCGGGGACAGTCCCCGTAGGAAAGGCCGGCAGAGCCGAGACCCGTGTGGGAGAGCAGGTCCACGCCCGCGTTAGGGAGGACCCGGCAGGGCGCAGTGGCTCGTCCCCAGAGCCCCTCCCCACCCCCACGATGACAAACAGGAGAGACGTTTCTCTTGACGCTGAAAAGAAGCCTAGAGGTGGTTCGCTCAGGCCCAGCGGGGCCGCTCCGAGGTCACCAGGGACCCAGCTCTCTGCTGCTCCGCCACAAGCCGTGCCAGTCACCTCACGTCCCCGAGTCCCCCTCTCCACCCCCGGTTACGTTTTAATGAAATGCGGCAGGCGCGGGTTGTACGCAGTGCAGGGGAAGCGGGCAGATGCGACAGTGAGCCCCCAGGAGGCGGGGCGTCAGGAGGGCAGAGAGGACGGGCCCAGCGGGCACACGGAGGCCCTGCCGCCGCCTCGTCCTGCCCCACCCGGCGAGCCTGCTGGTCGAGCAGGACGACGGTGAGATGCCCAGACTGTGACGTTTTTTCTTTATTTTCTGAACGCTTCGAGTTAATTTAGAGCGATGCTTCCCACCGGCAGTCATTTTACCCTCCCAAGGGACACACTGCAGTGTCCAGAGACACCTTTGGTTGTCACAGCTGTGGGGACGGTGCTGGCACTTGGGTGGAGGCTGGCGATGCTGATAAGCATCCCGCAGTGCACGGGACGGCCCCGCGACAGAATTTTCCAGCCCGTGACGTAATGGTACCGAGGCTGTGACACCCTGCTCCAGAGTAAGCTATGTGCTGTCGTGTGGTGGTCCTCAGAAGTTTGCTCTTTGTTGGCTCACTTCGAGAGTCCTGAATTGAGTAGAAGTTTGAATCTCCAGTGGTTTCTAGTGAGCTGTATTCTTCTTTGAATAAATATTTCTATTTTTCATTTGGCTGTGTTGGAAAACGATGGGTCATGTTGTCTCAGTGCTACGTGAATGCCGATTTAACTTACGAGTTTTCTGTGTCATAGAATCCAATAAGGGTTTCAAAAATACTAACAATTTTTTTTTTTTTTTTGCCCTGCAGAATCTGTTTATGGGATCTGAAAAAGGTGAGTTTTTGCTGTCACTATGGGAATTCTCCCATTGCCCTTAATATAATCTCGCAGAGGACAGACCAGTTCGTAGCGTCCAGTCCTGACACGTGCTTCAGTTGACGCTATCGCGTCCTGCGGTCCACGTCAACGTCGTGGCATCGAAATGACGTTTCGGTGACGGGTTAAAGACCAGGAGGTGACGTGGCGTAGAACCTAGGCTCGCGCGCGGCCGGATCCTCTGGTCGCAGGGCCGTGACCTCTCCCTTGCGAAAACGCCAGACTTCCCGGCCACGGTCCCCGGATGCAGAGCGTCCGTGTTTCCTCTGCCGGGGCCTGGGGTCTGGACCTGGCCGTGCGGCAGGCTGACCTCGTGCACATCCGGACCTTGGCCCGGGGGGCGGGGCAGGGGAATTGCTCTGCTGACGGACGGCGCGGACGCGTCCCGTGCCCCACTGGGCTGCGGGCGAGGCTGGCTTTGGGTTCTGTGCACGTCACAGGCATGTCAGCTGTGACTCTCGGCACCGACCGCAGGTTGAGACAGCGCATCGGAAGTCAGGACACTGGGACACCTTTGTTATGGGCATACCTGTGACCCAAAACGGTAAAGAAGTAGATCGTGGCATTGCATACCCACCAAAAACCTCGAGGACACTCCTTGCCGTTGAGAACGAAGGCAGCAGGAGCTATTGTACGTTGCCAGTGGGTGTGCCAAATGACACCCTCTGTGCGGAGCACTTGTGCATGATCAGGGTTGAAGGTGGGCCAGCCCTTTGACCTGGCAACGCCACTGCTAGGACGTGTGCTAGATCAGAAATTGGCAAACTGCGTGCTGTAGGTCCAATCTGGCCCTCTGTATGGTTTTGTAAATAAAGTTTTATTGGAACACTGCCATGCCAATTTGTTTACGTACTGCGTATGGCTGCTTTTGTGCTAAAATGGCAGAGTTGAGTAGTTGTGACAGAGGCTCTGTGACTCACAAAATCTGAGGTATTTATATCGGGCCTTCGACAGGAAAGTGTGTTTCTAACTCTGCACACAAGTATGTTTCTTAAAGTGTTGGTCCACAGAGCTCGTTAGAAATGCGGTCTCAGGCCCTCCCAGACCTGAAAGTCAGAATCCGCAAGTTAACGTACCCTTAGGTGATTCCTGTGAAAGTTCGTGAGGCTCTGCCCTGAAGAAAGGCACACACACGTGAACAGCACACACGCCCAGACGTGTCCGTAGCAGCATTGCTCAGAGTAGCCCCAGGCAGGACACATCCCTCGGCAGCAAAGTAAGATGGTTGTGGCGTCTTCACACGGGGAGGAAACTCAACAGGAAAACAAGTGGGCTGCACACAGCTCTGTCCAGCATCAATTGAAGTTAACGGTGAATGAAAGACTGCGGTGGCGGTCACGAAGGTTTTATAATGTGCTAAAATGCACGTATATGCACGTTCTGTGTAATATTTCAGAACAAAGGCAGAAGTGGAAACAGGCAAACGTTGTTTGGAAACTTCAGTAGTTGTTAAATAATTGTGCCGTGCTCGTAGCTAATCGCAGCCAGATCTGAGTTAGCACCAAGCTGAGAAACCCGTGCCTTAAGATAATTGCCCTTAGCTCCTGAAATGTGGGTTTGGGAGGCAGGAGCAAAGAACCCCAGTTCCAGCACAGAATTCCCCTGTGACGGGGAAAGGGTTTGGGACTGGGAGGCCCCGAAGAGGACAGCCAGCTGGCCGGAGAGCGGCCTGTGGCCGGCTCGTGGCCTGGAGCCCTCGCCTTCCTCTCCGTCCTCCTGTCCCCGCTGATGGGAGGAGCTGTGCCGGCAGGTGGCGGCCCCGCGAGCCCTGTGTGCTTGGAGAGGAGAGGGCCCCGAAGCCCTGGTGTTCCCGCCTCTGGGCAGACAGTGACGTCGTCTAGTTGTGTAAGGGCATGACAGTTCCACACTGAGAGGCCTCTTGTCCGTGGAAAACAGTCAGATGACGGGTTTTTGGCGTCCTCATCTGGACCAGCTTTTTCTAGGAGAAAGCCGATGCAGTGAAGGGTTCATGAACACCGGGGAGAGTGGCACCGTGCTGAGGCCGGCCCCCCGAGCTCCCGGCCGGCTTCTAAGCAGGAATGTCTGATGGAATTAGGGCTGCGGAAGGAGCTCGCTCTCAAAATCTCGGTTCGACGTTGTTCCCCGGCCGCTTTTCGTCATGAAGCGGGGTAGAGGGAGGCCTGCCTTTGGGGCAGAGGCGCGGGAAAGCCGCCCGCGTGACGTGAATCCGTTCTGTTCAGGCAGAGCCGGGGCCGTGGGGTCTGCGGCGTCGGAGAAGGTCCGCACCAGGCTGGAGGAGCTGGACGACTTCGAGGAGGTGAGCATGTCGCCCGCCGCGCCCGGCCTGCCTGCCTGGGGCCGGTTTTCCAAAGGCGTCTTTCCTCAGTGATGGCTGAGCAAGCCCGGGTCGCGTGGGGATGGGCTCCTGGATGCGCCAGCGAGCCACGTCCCCAGGGCGCGTGGACCAAGGCCCCAGCCTGCTCGCTGCTGCAGGGGCTGCGCGCGGCCGGCGGCTGCTGGACGGGGCCCTCGGGACTCTCACTTGGCCGCATGTGCAGGAAGCGGGACTCACTCGCCAACTCTTAAAAACTGGTAAATTCAGCGCGCACAGCCACATCTCTGGCGTCTCTCGAGTCCCGTGCGGCGGTCGTGGGCCCACACCCCGCGGGTGCCCGGGCAGGCACCGCCCGGCTTGTGCAGGCTCCCTGTCCCACCCGCTCAGGACCGTGAGGGGAGGCCGGCCCTTGGAGACGGGCGGATTCGTGTCCTCGCAGTATCGTTAGTGGCCCAGCATGGAACTTAAGAGGACGTTGGAGCCGGACTGCCTGGCTCTTCCGTTGGGTCATTCTGCGATTGGGGGCAAGGTGCTTACCGGCTCCGTGCCTCAGTTTACATATCTGTAAAATGAGGATGCTACACCGTACCTGCCTCTTAGGTTTGTTACAGGGATTAAGTGAGTCGATGCACAGGAAGCCCTGAGGCCAGCCCGCGGTCCGTGCTCTGCAGGTGTTAGCTGTCACCACCGTCACCCTGCGTCCAGGGGCCTTAGCGCGGCCCTTGGGCAGGCCCCTCTCCTGCACCCGTTTCCTCATCTGTAGGGCGGGGGTGAGGGGTGCAGTCGTGTGGGCCCCATGGGGCCGCACCAAAGTCGCCGTGGCTCTGTGCTGTGCCTGCCCTCGCCCAGGCCCTTCCGGCTCTGAGGCAGAGTCGTCGGGGGCTCAGCAGAGTCTAACCGTGCAGCAGGGTCTGATTTCCCAGCTGAGGCAGGATGCGTTTCGAAGTCGGGCGCCCGAGAGCTGCCGACTCATATCGCTCGGCAGCTTGGCTGGTGGGGAGGGAGCTGCTGAGGGTCTTACAGCTCTTTAGTCTTTGAGCCTCTGAAAGTCGCCTGAGCTGGCTTAGGTTGGAGATGGGGACTTGCTCGAAGGACACAGGGCTCTCCCTGGAGAACTGCCTGGAGACCCAGCGGCTCTCCCGTGCGGCCTCCCGTCTCGGTTCTCTTTCCCGTTCTCCGTGTCTTCCCCTGCAGACGGCGGAGGTGGCGGCTGCGTGGCCCCAGCTGGCCGCAGCGTTAGTCAGGGTGAGGCCGGGCCCTGCTGTGGCGACACAAACGACCCCCATGCCTCAGCGGCTGAATGCAGTGAAGGTGTCTTCTTTCTCACGTTACTCAACCACTGCAGGTGACAGGCACACCTCCACCTGACGGTGCTGCCGTCTCAACAGAGGGCTTCCAGGGCTGTCACAGCAGAGCTGCGGAAAGGGCCCGTTTTCAGACTCAGCTCGGAAGAGCCACGTTCCCTCTGCTCAGCCCGTTCTCCCAGACTCGCCCACGTGGCCCCTCGCACTGCTCCGGGGCAGGCAGGGCCCTGTCTCCCAGCTCGGGGACCCGCTGGGAGCAGTCCCCATTTCCTGAACCTTCCACTCGTGTTTTTTTTTTAGGTGAGGCAACCCTTGGTTGACCTCGCAATGCAAGGACCGTGTCAAGTACAAACCCTAATTTTTAAAATTTTTCATGCCTACAGCACCTGGTCTCCTAGGTGGTCTCCCATCCAAGTACTAACCCTGACCCTGCTTAGCTTCCGAGATCAGACGGGATCGGGCTTGTTCAGGGTGGCGTGGCCGTAGACCGCTCATGTTTCTTTGACAGAGTTCTTCACGTTGGATTCTGGGGGATGTTCGTATGAAGAAGTCGTGGCCCCTGGTCTCCTTGTGGGCTGGGTGAGGGCGGGCAGCAGCAGCCCGGTGAGCGAGCACGTGCGTGTGCCAGGCCGTGCCAAGCCTTCACACCTGTGTGCTGGTCTTGCTCTCTCTGCCGCGGCCATTTGCTCCCGTCTGCTCTCCGTCCGGAATGCTCTCTCTCTGGTCCGGTTACTGCCCCCGCCCTCCCCACGGCCCACTTGACACCCGTGCCCCTCAGACTGCATCTCAAGCAAGGTCTCCTCCAGTCTAGTGCCTGTTCCTCATTCCCATATTCCTTCCTTTCTAAGATGAGCCTTTCCCCACGTTTGAACATCCCTGAAACTGGCCGTCTCTCACTTGGTACATGCCCGTGATTTTTTTTTTTTCCCTCCGTGGTGCACGAAACCGTTGTGCTGTTTACCGTGGGCACCGCCGGTCCAGTGACCCGTTTGTCGTTTGCTCCCGAGCATTTTGTATTTGTATTCGCATCCATCTCGTTCTCTACGCCTTAAACTCCATTAGTGCAGAAATAACATCTGTTTGCTCGCCGTGGTATCCGCGTCTGGTGTGCCATGCCCGGCGCAGGTGGGCCCCGATCGCCCTTGGTCCCTGTTCACAGGTGAGGCTCTGGGAGCAAAGCAGCTCGCCCAGAATCCCGTGGGAGCGCCGGGCTGGGAGCCGACTTTACGTCACTGTGCTCTGCCTGTCTTTGCAGAAAGCTTGAGGAATCTCTTTGATCACAAGACAAAACCATCAGTCCTGGACATGGTTCCATAGTGCAGCAGTTAGCACATCTGCTTTACACGCAGAAGGTCCTGGGTTCGCACCCCAGTGGAGCCACGGCCCGTGGTCTGCGGCCACGCCACCCTGAACAAGCCGGTGTCTGATCTCGGAAGCTGAGCAGGGTTGGGCCTGCTTAGTACTTGGACGGGAGACCACCTGGGAGGGAAGACCAGGTGCTATAGGCGTAAAAAATAAAAAAAAATAAAAAAACTGTCCGTCCTGGCGGGAGAATCAGGAAACCGTGGAGAGCGGAGCTCAGCCACCGCCCGGGGTCGGGCCGGTCCCCCTCCAGCCGACACCTTGTCCCCTCTGCCCGCAGGGCTCCCAGAAGGAGCTGCTGAACCTGACTCAGCAGGACTACGTGAACCGCATCGAGGAGCTCAACCAGTCGCTGAAGGACGCCTGGGCCTCGGACCAGAAAGTGAAGGCTCTGAAAATCGTCATCCAGGTCAGGCCCAGTGCCTGTTTCTCTTCCCCCTTCAGAACGTCCCGTGCAGACGCCTCTGCGGTCAGGCGCGGCGCCCAGAGGCCCGCCTTCGGGCGCTCGCCCTGCTGCTTCCGTCTGCACCGTGGTCCGCGCTCCCTGTGAGGGCCGTGCCTGTGGGGCTGCGTTTGCACGACATGGCTGGTCCCGAGGCCGCCCGTGCAGCCGCACAGTTCCAGGCTTCCCCGAGACGACGGGGTCGGTGGTGTGCCCCCGCCTCGTCTGGCCGTTCACGACGGTGCAGGCCCAGGACCGCCCAACCGCGTTGGGGTTCGCGCCACCAGATCTCCCCCGTCTCTTCAGAACTAACGGCTGTGTGTCCCTGTCACGTGCATCGTGGATCATAGTCTGCATAATCCCGTGACCAAAAAACCCCATGTTTACGGTGTTAGGGGAGGTACATTTGTTGAATCCCCTTTGTTGGTCCGTGACAATTCTTGGATGGCAAGAGCAAGCTGTGGAAGGAACATGGCTCAGTCTGTTTCTCGACCCCCAGGGACTGTCCCGTCCTGGCAAAACATGTTCCGTAAGAAGAGTAACGTCCACGTTCTGATTTTCAGAGCAGAGTCAAGAAGGCGTTTTCGAACAGCTATTTTAGTTCAAAAGGACAGATTCTGTGCTTGTCCGGTGTTATGGCAACGTGACACTTGTTTGCTCACCTGCTGCCCAGAGAGTTTGGGAGTCTTTGTGCGAAGCACTTGAAGTCTTTCACGGTGACGCTTGGCGTGGTGGGTGCGATGTTTTTTGTTTTTTTTGTTTTGTTTTTTTTTGGTGTCTCATGCGCAAGGCCAGCCCGCGCCCGCTCCCCTTCGGTCCCTGGTGTTAATTTACAGAGTAAACACACCTGCAGAGGAACCGTATTTTACTTATCCGTTAAAAGTAAGGTAAGGGACATGTGGACCGTGTCCACTCCGACAGTCATGAGTCATGCTGTGAGCGTTCGCACTCAGCGTGTGGACGTGTTTTCATTTCCCAGGTCTGTTCCTAGGTGCGGAGTTGCTAGGCCGTGTGGCCAGCGTGCGGTTGGCTTTTTGAGAACTGACCGACCTGCTTCCCAGAGTGGCCACACCGTTTGCGTCTCCGCTAGCCATGCACAGAGGTCAAGTTCGCGAACACCTGTTCCCACAGCGCGCTGTTGCCTGTCTGATCACAGTCATCCCAAGGGGTTTGAAGGGGGTGCCTCACTGTGGTTTTAATTTGCATTTCCCTACTGACTGACGATGTTGAGCAGCTTTTTGTGTGCTCATCAGCCATTTTCTGTCTTCGAGTCTAGACTTGCTGGTTTCAAAAATCAGGTCAACTTCTCATTTAGCTGTAACAAGTCTTTATCCTTGATACAAGTTCTTTACCAAATATATGATCTACCAGTATTTTTTTCTAGTCCATGGCTTTTTTCCTTTTCATAATGGTGCCTTGAAGTTTAGAAGTTTTAAATTTAATGGAATCTAATTTATATATTGTCTTTTTTTTTTGTCCCATGCTTTTGGAGTTGTGTCTAAGAACTCTGCCTAACCTAGGATCGTGAGGATCTTTTCCCATGTTTTCTTCTTGAAGTTTTATAGTTTTAGCGCTCACATCCAGGTCTATGGTCCATTTTGAATTAATTGTTGTGTAAGATGTATAAGGTCTAAGGTTTTTTGTTTGTTTATTTTCTGCATGTGGATATTCAGTCGTCTCAGCCTTTGTTGGTAAGACTGTCTCTTCCCGATGGAATGATATCGGTGCTTCAGCCGACCAGAGATTATTTCCAGACTCGGGTTTAGCCCACAGATCTGTCATCCTGCCTTATGCCAGCACCACACTGTCTTGGCCATTGTCGCTTTCTGGTTAGTGGAAGTCTTTTCACTTTGTTCTTCTTATTCAAAATCGTTTTGGCAATTTTGGGTCGTGTGCATTTCCATGTGATTTTTAGGCTCCGCTTGTCAATCTCTCACTCCTAACCCCTCAAAAAAAAAAAAAAAAACCACAAACAGATCTTCTGGGCCTTTGATAGGCCTTGCGTTTGACCCTGTTGGTCAGTTGGAGGGAGATGTCGTTCTAACAGTAGTGAGTCTACTGATGCATAAATTGCATGTCATTCGCTCTGTTGACAAACATCTGGTTCCTTTTCTTCTTCCATCGTTATGAACGACGTTGGTGTGATCCCCCGGACATGTCTGCTGGCCTTTCTCTGGACGAAGGCCCCTACCCTAGGAGTGAGGGGGCCTGGCGAAGGGCTCTACCGGACAGTGCTCATTTCCCACAGTGGCCCTGGCGGCTGACACGGGTGGCAGCAGAGGGGGGACGAGCTGTTGCGATGCTTCCCAGTGTTCGGTGGGAGCAGACTTTCTCTCTTCATTTTTCCAATTCAGGAAGTGATAAAATCCTGCTTTATCATGGCTTCAATTTGCAATTCCTCCATTATAATAGGAATAAGCATCTTTTCACTTGTTTATTGGACATTGGGGTTTTTTTTTTTCTGTAAAATGCTTTATGTCAATTCCCTTTGCTCATTTTTTTCCTTGTCGTTCATATTTTTCTTACTGATTTTTAGGATCTTTTTTTTTTTTTAGATATTCTGGGTAGTCATTGTCCTCTGATTATCTAGTCTGCATCTTTCTTTCCATCCGTCTGTCCATTCATCCTTTCTTAGTATTCAGCCGTAGGTTATGTATTATCCATTTGCTTTGGTGGTTCAATTTTTTAAAAAAATCCTAACTTAATTAGAAATCGCGAGCATCTTTCTAGAATATTGCTAATCGAAAACAAATGAAAAACACCCTGTTAGTATTTTTCCTGCAGTGTTAATAAGTTCGATAGTGAGTGTTTCAGGCAGAGTAATTTGTCAGTCAGGCGTCCTGGAAACGTTTATTACGGTGGGTCCCAGCCCCGGCTGCGTGTTGGGGTTGAGTCAAGTCCCCTGTCCCAGCTCAGAAGGGCGGGCGTCATCTGGTTCCTTGGGGGCGGGGCCCGGCACCATTACTTTTAAAAGCCCCCCAGGTGGTCCCAAAGCTGAGCACACTGGTTTGTTGAGGGCATAGGCCGTTCAGAGCCTGCTGCTAACCGGTGTGTCCCCCGCCCTTCAGTGAAGGCCACCTGGAGCCCTGGCTAGAGGACTCGCCCAGCCCAGCGGTGTGGTGTGGAGCAGAGAATCTGCACTTTTAACACTCACACCCTGGGCGCCTGATTTAGGAAACCGTACCAAAGCTTCGAAACCTGGGGAATCTTCAGAATTGTGATTTAAAAGGTAATCTCAGTTCATAGCATTATTACAACTTGAACTTCGGATTCAAACAACAAAAACCAACGAAACTCCGCTTCCTGTCATCCTCCATAACACACGTGTTCTGTGACAGCGGCCGGGGTGGAGTCGGCACACGGGTGTTGGGACGCCCCCGCTGCGTCTGACTCTGGGTTTCCTCTCCCTCGCCTCACCAGCGGGCCGTGGACTGCCAGCCGCCTAAGGTTCAGAGCTGTCTCCCTCCTCCAGGCCCTGACGTCGCGCGGGGTCATCGTTTAAGTCACAGCGCTCACACAGGGCGTCACGGAGCCGGAAACGGAGTTGTGCAGACGCCGCGTTTGGCGTCCCCGCCGCCGTTTTAACAGCTCACCTTCCCCCCTCCCCTTGTGAGCTGTCAGAGGACGTTCACAAAGGAGACACGTTTCCTTCTAGGCACGTAACACTAAGGAGAAACTCGGAGAACCAACGGCTTTGGTATTGGGTAACAGGCGGAAAACAGACGTTGACCCGCCTCCTGATAGGATGACTATTAGAACTGTTCCCTGCACGTCAGGAAAGTGCATCTTAAAGGCCCCTTTCTCAGGGTCCACATAGTTTCTAAGTGACATTTTCTGTCTGAGGGTCAGCTGTCGGAGTGATAAAATGCAGCAGGGTTGTTTAGTTCCTTTTGCTGACTTTTGAATTTGTAAAGACTTCGGGGTGTTACATTTAGTTCTTCAAAGTAGAAATGAGGTTTTCGTTTCTGTTTCTAAATGATAACTTAATCTGGGGTGTTTTAAGCCCAAGTCGTGTGGCTCTAATCTTTTGTTGAGTCGTGGACATGTTGATGGCCCCTTCAAGAAACCCTGGAGACTTCTTACGGGGTCATTTCATAGGAAAGAATGCTTAAGCATCGATACTGTCCTGAAATAAACCAGAGGTAGCCATGCTGAGATGCCGTCTGCAAGGGCACCGGGGGGAGCGGCGTCTCTGACTCCCCCCCCGGGTGACCTTGAGTGTTGACCCCGGTCCAGCGTGTGAGCTGAGACCCTTCTGGGTGTGGTCCCTCAGCCCAGTGGCTTTCCTGCAGGAAGCTGCCCATACCAGCCTTTCCTTAAGAGGCTTGTGAGCAGAGTCCTCTCTTTGTCAGAAGCAGGGGGTTTTGTGTATCATCGTACGTCCAGTGTCCAGTGGGGGTCCCGACGCACAGTCAGCACTGCACCTGTTTGTAAGTCGTTAAGTTTCTGGGCCCGGAGCGTTCCAGCCAAGCGGGAGCTGACAGAGAACTCTCTTTTCTTTTCCTAGTGTTCGAAGCTTCTTTCGGACACGAGCGTTATTCAGTTCTACCCAAGCAAATTCGTCCTCATCACTGACATACTCGATACGTTCGGTAAGTACTAGTTGTATTCGTCTGAGATCCAGGAAACGTGTTTGTTTGTTTGTTTGTTTAGATCCAGGAAATGTGGCCGGTGGCAGAGTTGCTTTAAATTAGGTTCTGTTTCAGTTTAAGTAATGACATAGTGAGGGAGGTCAAGCCACCTCCCTACCCCGTTCATTGAAGGGATGGTGTTTTTGAGAGAATCTTGAGCGATGTGTGTTGTAGCCCTCTGATGGGCGAGTGCAGCGCGAGTGCATGGGCGTCTGTCCAGCACTTCCGCTGCCCCAGTGGCTCTCCCTGGGGACGGCAGCACCATGTCCCTGTGCTGAGCTGGACGTCCGAGTGGCTTCTCTGCTGGGCCCGTGCCCAGTCCATCACCAGATTCCGTCACCAGGTGCACTCTCTTGGCTATTTGTCCACTTTTCTCGGCCTTCACCCTGAAACCTCACAGCCTCTCCTGCCTGGCTGACAGATGTAGCTCTTGTGAGAGCTTCCCGCGTCATCGAGGCTGCCCTTTGTCCCGCGGGCCACCCCTCGGGCAGAGCGGTCTGGACTGAAGAGAATGACTGGAGAGACAGGCGGCCTCTGGGCAGCTTGGTGGCGGTCAGCGGGCAGAGCATCGTGCCGTTAGCGGCCCGTGCAAGCCGTGCTTCCCTCTGGGCTGTATGTGACATTGGGCAGTGAGCCAGGAGCCCCACGAGAACGGGCAGAGTCGCCTGTAGGAGCTGGACACAGAGCAGAGCAGAGACGTTCACTGTCTTAGCAAGGAAGGGCCGGTGGCTCCCAGCCTGCAGGTCTTGTCTGTAACTGTCAGAAGATTAGACGTGTCAGGAAACAAATGCCCATCAGAGAGACCAGGGACCTGAGCGAATTAGCTAGAACCGGTGGTAGAAAACCTGACTCATAGGAGTCTTGGAAAATGGGGCTAATTTTCGGCTGCTGTGGAAAAGTCCAGGGGTGGTCTCAGAGACAGCCGGATTCAGGAACTCAAACAATGTCTCCGGAGGGACCTCGGTTTTTTTTAGTACTTCCGCTTGGGTTGGCTTCATTCTCAAACCCTGCAAGATATCCTCAGCTTCCGTTCACTGTTCCAAGAAATAACTTTTTTTCTAAGCATTTCAACAAAGTCCCAGAATTCAGTCTCATTGGCCTGGCTTGGATCACACATCGGCCCCTGAGCCATTTGGGGTATCTGGGGTATCTAGGCCAGTGATCCAGATCTGGGTGGGGAATGGACGCTAACTGGGCTGTAAGAAGCGAGGACCCAGCTAGCAGGTGGCATCTCTCAGGTCCTGATGGCCCGGAGAGGTGGCATCAGGCACTGCTGGGCGTTGAGGATGCGTCAGCAAGTAAGACAGAAATGTCTGCCTTTGTGGGCTCATGGGCCAGTAAGGGGGCGTTTACAGAGCAAGTCAGTAAGTCTGGTTGGATGTCAGGTGACAGTGCTGTGGAGTCACAGGAGAGGGTGAGGGGACTCGGAGCGCGGACGGCTGGGGAGCCCGCGTTCTCACATGAGCCGATGAGAGGAGGCCTCGCCGAGAAGTCGCTACGTGGGCAGGCGCTGGAGTCGGGAGAGACGCGCACGCTCCGCAGGGGTGGGTGCACAGGACCAGGGCTGCCCGAGGGGCAGCGGGTGCAGAGGCCTGGGGCGGGGCCGCGGCCGGCATGTTTGGAGAGCCGAGAGGCCGGGGTGGCTGGCATGGGGTGAGTGGGGTCGGGGGCAGGAGCCGACGTGGCCAGAGGTCCCGGTCGGCCATAGGAAGGACTTGGGCTGTGACCTTGAGGACGTGAGGAGCCATGGGGGTGTCAGAAGGAAGGGACGCGGTCAGATTCGAGTCTGGGGGCTCCTCTGGCTGCTGTGTTGAGGGACGGTAGGGCGGGGCGGGCAGAGATGGCGGGAAGTGACCCAGAGTGGATGGCGCATTAGGTTCTAGAACAGGCGTCAGGCTGTACCACCGCTCGTAACCGCTTGTCCTCAGAGGGCGAGGGCATCAGTCGGGGGGACGGGCCGTGGCTGTCCAGCGCCCCCGACAGCTCCGCTTCTCCCGGTGAATCACCGCCGCCTCCTGCAGCTTCCGTCTGCGCTGGACTAGCTCGGGGACGCAGCGAGATGCAGCTTGCACCCTGCAGGCAGGCCAGATCCAGACGTTACCCTCGCGAGAACGTGGGGCCGCCACGCTGCCCGCCCGTGCTGGCGGCCACCTGTCTCCGCGCTCAGCAGGCCGGGTGCAGTGCGGATGCCACTGTCCCCCAAAGTTGGCCGGGCTGGGAGCTGCCGGCGGTGATGGCGATAGCCCGCGCGGAGAACGGCCTTGGGCCTGGCTGTTCTGGGGACTTCAGTAGTGTTAAGTCACGCGGTGTCCGGAGCAGCCCTCCGAGGCCGGGCCTGCCTTACCCTATTTCTCAGGTGAGGAGGCCGAGGCACACACGTTCCCTGGCTCGTCCAAGGTCACGAGGGCGGTGCGTTCTCTGGCCGTCAGGGCACCTGTTTTATTTCGCTCGGACTCGGCTCATGGGAAGTCATGTTCTTCCCGGAGACGGCCGGATGTGTACACCTTCGCCCCGGCAACGTCTGGGAAGCCTGGAATTCATCCGCTGTGGCAGCAGCAGGTGGGGGACAGCCCAGGTGGCCTTCGGGAGGGCGTCCGCGCTGGGAGAGCTGGGAGCCGCGCCGTGCGCCCACAGGGAGCACCCCCTGGGCGCATCGCAGGAGAAGCAGCGAAGGTGCAGGACAGACGGCTGTGGCGCACGCTCCGGTCGGCGTGGGGGGGGCGGGGAGTTAGGATGCTGCTCATGCGCACTCGGGTTCGCCTAAGGACGCATCGGAAGGACACCCAAGAAACGGATAAAAGCGGGTCCCCTCGGAGGGCGGCAGGTGCAGTGAAGGGCACGGGTCGGGCCGGGGAGAAACTCCGACACCTCCAGCTGCCCCTGGCATGTTTTCCCAGTCGACTCGGAACAGCCAGCCACGCGCCCGCCTTCGGCACCGCGCCCCTCGCCCTCCGCCTCCCGCGCGGTCCCGGCGGCTCCTGCGTCTGGACTGTCGCGAATGACATTCCTCAGGGTGGGCGTGGCCGCTCCCTGTAGGTGCTTAGGGAGACTGCTGTGCTTTGGGGCCGATGAGCGGTTTCTGCCTTTTAAAGAGGAGTGGACTCCGCCTTGCTTGGGTGGGGAGTCGGAGTGCCGGGTCCACCTCGTGTGTCTGCCCCTTGGGGGTGCTGGGAGCACGGGCAGGTGTGTGGTGGGTGTCCACAGGACTGGCCGAGGGCCGGAGCCGCTTGCTGGGCAGGGACGTGGGATGTGGCCCGGGCATCTACAGTGTGAAGATGCATGCCGAGCTGTCACGGGATTTCCCTGGAGGCCCTGAGCTCAGCTAGGCTCTGGGGTCTCTGCCTGTGTCCCTTGCCTGGTCCCTCGTGTGAACTTGAGGCTTGGTTTCTCCATCTGTGAATGGGACTAACAGACCTTGCCTCTGGGGCTCTGGAGAGAAGTAGATGAGACAAAGTGTAGAAGTACATCGTGTTTTTTCTCTTCTAAGAACTTCCAGGATCAGTGTAAACAGCTTTGAACGGGACCCGGTACAAAGTGAGTGCTGGAAAACGTTTGCCGTTATCACTGTATTATTTACCTATTTTAGCATCATTGATTTATAAGAAAGCAAATTAAATGAGGAAATCTCAAGGCAGTTGTCTGCTGACCTAACAAAGGGGAAAAAAAAAAACATTCACCAAATTCGTTTGCCCCAAAGCGATTTCGTAGTTAAAGGCCCCTTAGAATACGAGAGTGAAATATGAAAATTACTTGGAGTTTTGGAGAAGCCGTGCGAGGAGGAGGTGGAGGTGGTGTTCCGTGCTCTTGAGGCCGGTCTGTGCGCCCTGGACGTGACAGGTTTGGCAAGCCGCCCGGCGTGGCTCGCTGTGTGACTTCCGGTGCTGGCTTCTGTGGCCATCACAGAGGAGGCCCCTCATTGCACCAGGTGCGGCTGCCGTGGGAGCCCATGGCCGCAGGGAACCAGACACTCCCTGCCAGGAGGGCAAAGGCAGGCGGCTTTGAGAACGGGGTGTGTTCTCCGAGGCTTCCCGCGAGCTTCGGACTGAAGCGGTGGTTTGGAGTGGGGGTTCCCTTCCTTGCCTGCACGCCCAGGAGCCGTAAAGACACTCCGGGGGTCAGGCTGGACCCCCAGTTGTTATGTCAGCACTTCTGAGGACGGACGTGGGCAGCAGCATATTTTCAAGTGCCCCCAGGTGCTCTGAGTGTCCCAAAGCATTAGGAGGAGGAAGGCTGGTCACCGTGTTTAGAGATTTCCACCTCCAAGGCAGGTTTTAGCGCAGAGACCCCTGGGACCTGCCTGATCCAGTGTTTTCGCGCTTGAGTGTCTGAAAATCTAGCGAGGTTATTCAGGATTCACATTCCTAGTCCTTACCCTCCAAACCCTTCTTTGCGTGCTCTGAGGTGGGCCCCAGGATGTGCATCTTATGCCTGAGTAGTGGCAGCAGTGACCTGTGACCCACCCAACCTAACATTTGTTCATCCGTGCCTCTGACCAGCAGTGAGCATCCACGGTATGCCCGTGGTCTAGGCACCGGGGAGACGTCCGTGTGCAGAACAGCCCCGAATCTTGCCCTTGCACAACTCGCCTTCCTGCTTCTGGGCACTGGACGCGTGAAGCAGGCTGTCGATGCGCCACGGGAGGGCATGGTGGAGGCCGTGGCAAACTGGGCAAGTCCGGACGCCATTCCGGGCAGCTGCTCATCTGTCCGAGCCCGTTTTTTATCCTAGAGGGATAGGGGCCCATTTGGGGAACATCACATAGGAAGAAATCTGGGGTTTCACGTGAATTCTCCCAATTATTACGTGTTGGCAGATAAGTCAAAAAATGTTAACACTTTGTGGGCTGTCATGTGGTGAACCAGACAGAATGGATCACAGCTGGATTCAGCCCCTGGGCCACCCATTTGCAGCCTCCTGTCTAGAATGGGACGTGGGCCGTTCTCCAGTGAGTGAATGGAGGTGCTTGTGACTCCTCTGACCTTAAGTGTCACTTACAGCTTTAAGAGGAGAGTGATCAGTTACCTGCCTCTCTCGGAAAGTAGAAGTCCCTTCTTTCATTAAAAACAAAAACAAAGAAACGTGGCTTCCAACCCGCCCCACTAGGTGGCAGCAGGTCACCACACATTGGTGCTCGCTGGGCGATGTCACCTTCGTTCCGCGTGTGCTCCCGGAGTGTGTGCGACACTAACACACGTGTCGTTTTTCTCCTCAGGGAAGCTGGTGTACGAGCGCATCTTCTCCATGTGTGTGGATCACCGCAGCGCGTTGCCGGTAACGTCATGGTCCCCGGGGTTTCATCCTGCCCCAGTCAGGACGAGGTGTATGCCGAGCCAGCGTTCATTGAGACCCCATACAGAGTGTGTGTGTGTGTGTGTGTGTTGTGTGTGTGTGTGTGTGTGTGTGTGTGTGTTTAGTTTTTGGCATGTTAAACGTAAAAGAAACACCTTTACAGCTCCCTGACCATCTCGGTCTTCTAAAAACATTAGAAGGTTTTCACACAGCCTGGCTAGGAATTCGGGCAATAATTCGAATGTGCCAGAATGAAAGGTATTATATTACAGTTACTTTCACACCAACTTAAATCCCTCTGCTGCTTGACGTTATAATATCTCTCCCGAGAAGCAAATTGCTTTTAAAAACCAGCTTTATATGTAAAAGGAGACTGTCAAGCAAATCAATAACAGATGCTTTGACTCTACAGTCTTTGCCCAAGCGATGTTTGCATTAAATTTATTGCCAATCAATTTTAAATTCTCAGGAGGTCATAATGGTCGTAGATCATGAATTTCTTTTGTCATATAAATGGTGATAATGTGTCTGGCAACCTGGAACTCAGCAACAGCAGCTCCTCTTCCTCCTGCCCCCCCCCCGCCCTCTGGGTCCTAGTGCTGTTCTCTGTAAACGTTCTCACCCAACGAGTTAGAACAGTGGGGTTGCACCCCTTCACGTTGCCGCCTCTCGCTCATAACCGGATGATGGCATCGACAACATAACCCATAATTTGACCTTCCTTCCTCCCCTTCCTCTTTCCTTCCTTCGTCTATCCGTTTATCTATGTACCTGTATGTTAAGAACTCTGTAATATACTTATTAGAAAGAGACAGAACCCTACAGACCCTTAGGGCTAGAAGGAGCCATCCTGTCTCATTGTGGACGGGAAACCCAGTGTGAAGTGGCCTGGGACTTGCCCGTGGCCTTGCTGCCCGCTCGCGAGAGCCTCGCCCTTAGCGCTGGCCCCGAACCGTCCATCACAGTGGCCGGTCCAAACTGAGACATGCCATGAGTATTAAAAAAGTACGGTGGATTTCAGAGACTTAACACCAACAAAAGACCATAAAGTATCTCACTGATGATTCTTTCAAATATCGATTATGTGTCGCAATGATAGTTCAGGTGAATCGGGTTCAATGAGAAGCATGTTAAGTAACGTTTCGTTGGCCTTTCTGGATGTGGCCCACATGGTGTTCCTGTTGGACAGCATCTCCCCCCACCGCATCATGCTTGCGATGCTTTAATAGCTCCTCCCACGTTCCGAGTGTCGTGAGATCGGGGGGCAGTGAGTCCCGGAAGGCACACGGGGGGCCTGGCTGACTCGAAAGGCCTTCTCCGTCCGCTCAAAGATTTGGGAAATCCAGGCGCATTTATTTGCACTTGCCAACCTGTCCTCCGTGGGCCCTACCTGCAGCAGCGAAGTAAACGCAAATCGGTGTTTTCCTCGGCTACAGCAGTATTTTCAGAAACGCTTTTTGATACAGGTTCTGTTGTTTCCTGTGGCTGCGTATCTAACCGTTTAAAAATATCCATGTTACCTGCCTGGCCCCCAAGGGCATTCGCGTTTGCGTCTACTGTAATTTTCTTTCCTCCCAGTTTTTATTAACTGTACAAACAGCATTCTAGAACCAAGTAAGGAAAACGTTACTAATAACTGACTCCCTTATGTGAACTATAAAAGTACAAGATAAAAGGCGATTTTCATCTTCACTTGCAGTCTTTAATTAGTACTTTTATCACTAAAATCGATCCTTCCCGAAATATCTATTTTTTAACCTTGAGTAGTGCAGATCAGGCTTTTGTTTTATTACAAATAACTTCGTTTTTTCCCCCTTTCAGTTAAAATCTTCATTTGCATGTATTTTCTGGTTCCAAGAACGGAAAGGAAAAGGGCACACCTTTCTCAAAGCTGTCAGTGATCTTGGGGATGACTCTTAACGATGACGAGGAGAGCTTTTACCATCGCTGTGCAGAATTCTGCCTAAAGAGATTAAGTGCAGACAGAATCGGGTGGTATGTGCTCACCTTCCTTCTGTTCGCATCAGGTTCCGATTGCTGAGTTTAATTTCTGAGCCTTTACCCAGGAGGTTGAACTAAGGCATAGCTCTTGTAAGTTTAGAAAGACACCAGCATCCTTCAGGTTCATGGACGGGCTGTGCTACTAGCTATAATCATTTTTAAGCATCTCAATCCAGCATATATGTGAAGAGACCATCTACTCTGTGATAAAATTTTGTTTGCATTTTGGGAGAAATAACTTGGGTTTATTTTCTTGTCCTCGTCAACCGTGGGTAGTCCTGTCTTCAGTTTTAATCCGTGGCTGACAAGGGTCCCATCTGGCTAAGCACGTCCCCAGCCGCCCTGGCCTTTCCGGCACCTGCTAAGATGGCATTGCGTTCCTGTAAGCACTGTGGCTTAGAGGCCTCTCACTGCTGCCACAGAGACTTGGCAGGTGACAGAGAACGAGACCCACTGGTTTCCTCCCTCCTCCCGAAATAGCCAGAGAAAGTCAGGGTTGGAGGAAGCAGCGCCCTAAGAAAAATAAGTAGGAACTCGAAGGAAGAAAACCCTCTGCTGTTTGTTCCATTGAAGTCTCTTCTGAATTAAATTCCAAATTCCGAGTCCATTCTCCACGTAGCAGTGCAGATACAAAGCATAAGTCACGTCCTGTCATTTCTGTGCTCCGAAGTCTTCAGGTGTTTCTGTAGCGCTTAGAGGAGCTCTGACTCCTCATCCAGGCCACAGCCTTCTGTGACCTGGCTCATGATGCCTGCTTCTCCCCTCTCGCCTGCCACGGCTTGCTTGCTCGCTCTCGGTCCATGCCAGAGGTCACAGCTACCTCAGGGCCTTTGCACTTGCTGTTATAACCTCTTCCTGGAAATAGAGTTCCTCCACATCTGAGCATGGCTGGCTCCTTGGTGTCATTCAGGGCTCAGCTCAAATGCCACCTCTGTCTAATGACGTCCCCCAACTCAAGTCGCTGTGTATTCCAGTACCTAGTTTCATGTCTTGCATTGTGATGACTACTGTTGGATATTATGTGTTTGCTTGCTCATTTTTCCTGTTGCTTGTTTCTTCCCCCACTGAAATACAAGCTTCTTGTGGGCAGGGGTCTGTCTGTCTTATATACTATCATCATCTCTCCAGAGCCTAGAGCACTAACTTTGGTTGGTTCTCAAAGCGTTTGCATTGAGTAAACGAAGTAAAGGAATGTTACATATCATTTTGCTGTAAGATTTTGAACTCCTGCATAAAATAAAACTTTTCCTAAGTTATCTCCTGAGCTGGAAGGCAAGCCTAAAGCCTCTATTGGAACATGCAGGTCATTGTGAAGCTTGCAGTCGGTACACGTGCCCTTGGCCGAACCTCAGTTCCCTCAGCTGGAAAGCGAGGGGTTTGTTTAGATGACCTCATAGACTTACTTTGGCTTTGGGATTTCAAGTCACGCGATTGTCATGTGACGAGATGTTAACCCTGCCTCTCCATTTTCCACACGGCAAGACTGATAAATGAATTTCAGGATAACCCTTATCTTTTCTTGTCTGGATCTCTTGGAGTGTGAAAAAAGATTAAGTGCCCGGGTTCAGGAAAGGGAAAAATGGTAATTACTCTTCCCTTTGAAAATGGCGAGTGGATAACTTGGGAATGAATGAAGCATGCCAGAACATCCAAAAATAGATAAATACTTGAGATTACAACTCCCCAAATATTTGCAGTTGTGACTAGTGACTGTTTTCTGCTCATGAAGTACCTGGAGGTTTATCGTTTTGCTGATTCTGAATTTTGATCCCCTCAGTCGTGTGCCGCCAAGAAGTAGAAAGCAGAATCAGGGACGAAAACTGCCTCGCTGCGCATGACGAGGGCCAGGAGGCCACGTCCCCCGCTGGGCTCTGCGGCCCTCAGCCCCTCCCGTCTTGGTTGAACCCTAAACGCATAAAGCACCTGCAGTGACGAGTGCAGCCCCCAGCCTGTGCGGGCGTTGGGGCGTCCTTCCGAAGGCCATTTCCGTGGGAGGGTTCAGCAGTGCCCTGCTTGGTGTTGATGAGTTTGTCGTCTTCCCCCATTTCTTTTTTCTGTTCTCCCTTCTATTCCTTATTAAGATGCATGTCAAGCTTAGGCTTGGGCGACAGTGCCCGCAAGCTCTAAACAGCGGCAGGGCAGGTCGGGGCTGGCGCGGCAGCTCGGCGGAGGTGCCGGTGACCCTGGCAGCTCTCTCGTTGCTCCGGGGCAGAGGGTCCTGGCCACCGTACCTGCGTTCCAGCCCGCAGGGGAAGGAGGAGCTGCAGAGGTCAAGCCCCTTCTTTTAAAGCTTTTTCCCAGGAGTCCGCACTTCCCCTGATGTCCTGGGACCAGAGCTTGGCCACGCCTTAGGGTGGCGCTTGCCCAGCAGAGAAGTGAGAGATCTGTTATTAAATGGGATCATAATGAGAGAAAGTGGCAGTTTTGCCCCAAGGTGGCCTAAGTCTCCGAGCCAGTACTGAGCCCGCTGCTCTGTCACCGTGGGGCCTTCCTCGCCCTCCCTCCAGGTCTGGCCCACGTGCTGTTCAGAGCAGAAGCTGCCATCACGTTTCATGTTCCAGTCACAGGCTCGCAGCAGCATCGCCATGGTTGCTGGTGGGTCCACCCAGAACCTGTGGATCATGTTAGGACAGTTAGAGAGTGCGGACCGTCCGGGCGGAATTCCAGCTCTCAGCTTGCGTGCCGTGGACTCTGGGCAGGAGGCTAAACTCCTCTGTGCTCCTCACATCTACGAAGGATGATGATGAAAGTACATTCCTCGGAGGGCTTGTGTGGGCATCAAGTGAGCCCACGTCTCTAAAGCTCTCCGAATAGCCCCCGGCACTTAGAAAGCGTGTGTGTGTGTGTGTGTGTGTGTGTAAGCAAGCTGCCGTTGTCACCAGGCATTTCCTAATAATGATTTTTGGAAGGAAAATAATGATTTTTGGAAGGAAAGGTGTAGAAGGTCGGGGACCCACCTCTTCTGCCTTGCTGCGGTGTTTTCCCGTTCCCGGGCTCACAGCTGTGACAGATCCTGACACTCAGGAGGGCTGACGGGTATTATTTTTGTATTACAGATCACTTCTCTCCAGAGAATGTAAATGACACAGCCAAAGAAACGTGCTTAAATTGGTTTTTCAAGATTGCTTCCATCAGGGAACTCATTCCAAGATTGTATCCTTTTTTTATTTATTTTTTTAATCTGATGACTTTAAAGAGGTGAAAAGAAAGAGTCGCTCTGTTAATAGAAGCCATGTGATGCCCCGAAATTCCTGTTGAAACTTTGGTCCCGTCTCGGTCGCTAGCCTGAGAACACAGTGACACCGTAGACAAGGCCGTGGACTCCTGGTTTTTCACTTTGAATGCTGGGCCGTGGACCAGGCTCTTGCTTCCTCGAGGAGCTCCATCCGTGTGTGTCGTCTATGGTCCAGGAACCAGAGCGGGGCCTAGCCACTCCGCACAGATGCCGATGGTGAGGAACAGAGAAGTCGACGTCCACGCAGACCGAACCTTTGTGCCCCGAAGTTCATCTGTTCCCCACAAAGTCTTTGATCAGCAATGCTCCCAACCCCAGTGTACATTCCAGCGTGCAACCCTGAGTCGGCACCTAACAGTTTCCAAGTTTCCATTTTAAATAAGTATAAACCTTGAAAGCAATATAAGAAGCCACAAGCCACTCCCGCTCGCTCACTCTCTGGGTTGTCGAGAGCCAGCGAGGCCCCGCCTCCTGGTTCTGTTCATGAATAGTTCAGTCTCTCTCCCCGGGGAACCGGCCGTCTGGAAAATGTCTTTCTTAACGGAATGTTTTTGCAGTTACGTGGAAGCGTCCATCCTGAAGTGCAACAAGTTCCTCTCCAAAACGTAAGGCTCTTATTAAACGTCTAGAACCATCGCATTGCCAAAAAGTCAGTCTTCCTCCCTCTCCTCCCCTCCCCCCTCCAACACACACACGCACACACGCGCACGCACACAGACCAATGACAGTGAAACAGTAGCTGTCATTCTTTGGGTACTTAGCCTGTACTAAGTACCTTTCATGCATTTTCTTGTTTAATCCAAACGGAAACTAAATGAAGCAGAGATACCATTTTAATGCTCATTTTACTGAGGAGAAAGCTCAGGCTGAGAGGGGTTGGTGGAGCGGCTCATGGGAGACCAGCTCAGGTGTTCGCCTCCTGGCTCTGCCATTATCAGCCACGTGGTCTCGAGCAAGTTATTCGGCGTCCCTGACCCTCCGTTGTCTGCTCTGCGAACAAGGCCCTAGGAAGAGGCCTGTGAGGGTCCCTTGAGGCGCCCACGCTGCCCCGAGAGCAGCTCCTGGCCCGCAGTGGGCCTGCTCTCTGTGTGTCGCTGCCGTTCAGGATGGCGATGGTGACGTGTCGGATGCGAGAGCCTTTGCTCCTGAGCCCCAGGCTGCTCCAGGTCCCTGCAGGCGTTGCTCTGAGGGTGGGGCAGCGTCCAGAACACGAACTCCCCGCGGCCACAGCCGCCTCAGGGTGCCCCTAGAGGACTAGTTTGGGTTTAGAACCTAGCGTGCCAGCTGTGTTTGAGCAGAATCTAGGGATGCTCTGGGTGCTTGGGATAACGGTGCTGAGGAAAGTGTATTTTTGCCTCGCCAGTGGGGGAGGATATTGCCTGGGGCGGGGCGAGTCCCACGTCCCGGAGAAGCCAGTACAGCCCCTTTCACGTGGATGGGGGCTGCGGGTGCCAGCGCGAGGTGGAGGTGTCGGGAGCTGGGCAGGCACAGGGCGAGGACAGTCAGTCAGTCAGTGCCAAAGGACTATAGATAATAAAGTGAGAAGACTGGGAAGATCAAGAGGTGACCCGTACACGGGAAGGAGATAGGGAACAGAAACGGCTCCATTAGTCAAAGAAATGTGACCTTAAGCAGGAAAAAAATGAAGATTCGATTCCATCATTGCACACATTTTGGTCAGGGTGCAAGAAACCATTCAGTGAAGAATCGTTACGAGAGAAACACTGTTCCACAGCGCTAGAAAACTCCGCACCTTTGACCTTGGTGTTTTCCCCCTCTAAACGTAGGAAGTTCGGCTTTGTCTTCATTTTAAAACAGAAGCGCAAGGTGCCCTCACAGGGAGTAACGCTGCCCTCTCTTGTCTCCCGCAGGGGGATTTCCGAGTGTCTGCCCCGCCTGACCTGCATGGTCCGAGGGATCGGAGACCCGCTGGTGGCTGTGTACGCCAGGGCCTACCTGTGCCGGGTAGGACGCGGCGCGTCCCCTTGCAAGCATGGCAGGGTCCTGCCTCCTTCGGTGCGCAGCTGGCTCCTCCGCCACCTCATGAGTCACCGAAGGCAGGCCTGTGTTAGCCGCCAATTTTAGAACTCGGCTCTTCCACAGAGTTGTAGGGTTTTCTCCTAAATTAATTTTAAAGCAGAACACTTCTAATTAGAGGACATTTAAGGTCATCTTCTACAAATGAACCAGCTTTCAGAATTAATTTGTTTCTTTCTCCTTGCTGGGAAGAAGGCCCCAAGGCCTTTCAGCTGATGGGTTGCTTTTCATTGACTTGAAAAGTGCTTTCCCTTTGTCTAGAATTTGATCGTTTTATTAGTTTTTCAGTCCTCGTGTTCGAGTTGGCGAGTTGGGGAGGGCCGCCTGGCGGGGAGAGGTGCTTCCTGCGGTGACAGGAGGGGCAGGCCCTTGCCCCGGCTGCTCTGGGGGCGACATGGTCCGCTGGTACCTCACTTAGCCTTTTTCTCCTTTAATGCACCAGGAAGTTTCCACCTGGAACTTTTTTTTCATTTATGAAAAATGCAAGCCACAGCGAGTTTACAGTTATTTTTCTTCAGCTCCTAGTGGGGGCTTTGCCTCTGTCCGCTCTCAGTGGGGGTGTCGTTGCCCATCCTGTCCCATGGCACTTTCAGGTGGGCAGTTGCCCTGTTTCGGGATCCGATGAACCCGCCTTCCTTGAGGACAAAGCCGCATAGACTCCCCCATCCCGGCTAGTGATTATTCATATTTTGAAATCAGGTGAAAACCAGTAGCTTTTGGATCGACTGCTTTTATGTGATATCTCGCATGTGACAGACGCTCTGTAGTCTTGACTGTCACTAGGAAATCTATGATTGCCCCCAGAGTGAGTAGCAGACACCCTTATGAAGGACACTTTCTTAGGTCTGCTTCTTGATCCTGAGAATGAAAGAAAAAGCCATCATTCCAGGCATGCCCCCGCCCGACCCCCTTGTAACAGAGACCAAAGTGTATATGTCTTGCCGTCTGCTTGAAACTTGGAGTATCAGGTAGGTTTCTTTGAGTTTCAGCTTTGGAATATATTGGTGCTTGAGTGCGTTTTCTGAGGCAGCATTGGCTGAGGGTCAGCTACACCAAACTCGGCTGGGTCCTGTTGGGGAGATGCCAGGTTGTGGCTTTTTGCATATTTGTGAGCTGCTGCCTTTTTCCTACGTACAGAGCATAGCAAATGCTTCGAACACCTTGACATCAGTTGAATAACAGAGTAATAAATATCTAGAATTACTTTGTGTCTTCGAAGATGCTTCTGTCAGGAAGAGGAGAGTAATACTCATTCCTCACCATCCTGTTCTGTTTTAAAGTTTGAAGTGGGGCATGAGCTAGGAGACGTTCGTTGCATATGAAGTACCTCGCATGGCAGATGAAACTTTAAAACTCGGTGACGGTGAGGAGAGATTGCAGACCATCCCAGGAAGACCGGCGATGAAGTGCATTGTACCTGTCGAAATCCTATCTGTCGATCCGGGCGGTACATCAGGTCCCTGATTGGATAGTTACCAGAAGTCTTGGACGTAAAAGAATAGAGTCTGTGCATTAGTCAGAATTCTTTCGGTTTGCAAGGGGCAGAAACCCGATTCATACTACTTGAAGCAGAAAAGAGCAATTTATGGGCTTTGAGGAGTCTCGCGGTTGAGCAGGCAGGCTCGACCCACGGCCTAGAGCGTTGTCAAGATCTGTCCTCTCCCGTGGCGCCTGCCGACCCCCGTGGGCCGGCTTCGCCCTGTGGCTTGCTGTTTCACGTGGTGGCCCCAGCGGCTCCCGGCTTCCCGCCGCCATCGGGAGCTGCAGTGGAGTGCGTGCTTTCCCAGCCATGCCAGTCCGAGTCTCAGGCCCGAGTCTCAGTGAACGACTCGGGCCGCGTGTCCATGCCTAGACCAGTCACGTGGCCGTGGGGCATGCTCACTGACCCGGCCCGGGTCGCGTGCCCAGCCCAGAAGTCAGGGTGGGCTGTGTCCACCTCTAGAGGTCCAAGAGGAAGGTTCGATTCCAGAAACCACGAGAACGGATGCTGGGCGGCAGAGGGAAGCCGTGAGCGGCTGGCCGCCCTTGCTTCTCCGGGTGGAAATCTTTCAAGACCCGAGCCGATTTCCAAGCTGCTCATTTGGCTTGATGGGAAACGAGAAACAAAACACAGAAGCAGAGAGTGGGCAGGGCGTGGGGGCGCTCGGCGCTGTTTATTAATGGAAAGTGTGACTAAGTCCTTCCAAGTCACAGCCCCTCCGCATCTCCACCGCCTGTCCACTGGGCCTCTCTTTACTGTCGCCTAACAGATAATTATCACCTTTTCTACGATATGATTAAGTGGAAGGAAAGACAGTAGAACTGGATCTGACATTTGTTGTTAGCTTTTTTTTTTTTTTTTAAATCTACTGCTCGTCCTTGGAAAATCTCCCAACAGCCATGGAGCTGCCCTTGGACTTGAACGCCCCAGTGCGTCTTGCATAATTCTTCTCCGAGGAATTCATCACCAGCCATCTAAAAAAGACCCATGATTGTTCATCTTTATGACCTCTGGGTAGTAAGGAGGCAAGGGGCAGAAATCTGTCCCCATTGGAAAAAACCAGGTCCCAGTCCCACAAAGTTGTTTTTGTGCTGAAGCCAACAATTTGGATCGAGGTGGACCCGAGTGTCCGAGGAGCTCTGTTTAAGGGACACGATGGCACTTTGTCTCGTTTTAAACACGTGTGCTCCCCTCCACAGCTCAAAACTTCCTTTTCCACCAACCCAGGCCTCTGGCCACCTTCCCTCCTGATCAGCACATTTTTTTTTCAGCTGGAAATGTTTGCCATTTTTTTTTTTTAAACAGCAACGCAGAAGCCAGTGGATTATACAGCATCATTACACTTCATGCTCGTCTTACATAAAACTGCTTAAAATATTTGAAATTTATGTCTGCTTCCGTGACTGCCCAGCCAGCAAAGAGTGAATTCGTATATTTTAACAATGCAACAGTGAGGTCCCAGCTGACTCTTACATACCAAACTCTTTTGCTTCATTTAATAAGTACAGCCACATGTGTGTTTATCGTTTTTCAGAGAGGAAGAAAAAGTCGTATACACAGCTTGAGGGAACATTCCTCCTTAGTGCTGTATTGATTTGTTCTCGTGGTCATCTGTTCAGAAATGCATTCATTACCTTTGGGAAATTGCAAAGATGATTACTGAAAATGTACTTTTTTTCTTGTTAAAAATAGTTCCTGTGGTTTTTCTTTAAAAAAAAAAATGCTTATTGAATAAGAAAATAGATAAGCAAAAGTAAAAATTAACTTTCTAGATTTTTCTCTATGCCTACTCTGTGTGTATTTTTAATTTACAAAAATGGTCACATTGTATATATTTTTGCAAATCTTTTTTTTTATCAAGATAATTTTGATTTTTTTTTTTATTTTTGGCTGCAGGTGGGAATGGAAGTGGCTCCACATCTCAAGGAAAGCCTGAATAAGAACTTTTTTGACTTCCTTCTTACATTCAAACAGGTAAGAAAGGAACACTGTCAGAACAGCTAATCGACATAAGGTACTTGATCAGATTCACAAAACCAGTTGCTTTTCCCAACCAAGATTGCCTTAAAGCTCTCTAAATGTGTAAACCCTAGAAGATTACACTAGCGTCTGCTAGAAACAATTAAAATGTGTTGATTGTAGCGAACAAGCAGAGAGAATTAATGTGCATGTGTTAACAGGAAGCGTCTCTAGTCGATCAGCCTTTCTTCTGAGCATCTGCCGGCTCCGTTTTTATCGGCTTGCTTCTTTGCACAGCGCACATTCCCAAAACAGCTCAGCTTGGCGACATGGAAACGTGGTGCATTTTTTTTTTTACTAGTTAAAAAAAACAAGCAAAACAAACAAAAAAAACCCTGAGAAACGAGGCTGTTTTCTCTCGGGGCCATCCAAATGCTTACCAGTACGCAGTCTGTGAGTTGCACGCTCTTTGTTATGTGACCTTCCCTCCTCGGCTGAGTGTTTATTTGGTCTCCTGTAGATCCACGGGGATACAGTCCAGAACCAGCTGGTGGTCCAGGGAGTGGAGCTTCCGTCCTACCTGCCCCTGTACTCGCCCGCCATGGACTGGATCTCCAGTGCGTCTCCTACCACGCCCCCGAGGTAATGTCCAGGGGGCGCGGAGATGCCGGGGCCCCGCCACGGCGGCCCAGTGCTCGCCGCTGCGGCCGGCCCATGCTCAGCACTTTCCCTGATGGTCTTGTGTGACAGCGCTGGGAGGGGGCCGTGGAAGCTCAGAGGGACCGGATACCTCTGTGAAGTCGCACAGCGGGATTGCGGTGTGACTGGGTACAAACCCGTGGCCTCTGACTCCAGGGCCAGCAGGCTTCCTTGCCTCTTTTCTGACCTTCACGCACAGTGTCGCCGGAGCAGGCAGTGGTAGCCTCGTTTTACAGAAGAAAAGTGAAGCTCAGACGTGCAGTTGCTGTTATATAAGATTTTGTTTTTGGTCTAATCAAAGCATCGTCAGGAATTAAAGTGAAATCAGATGCAGATGCAGCTTTTTCCTCCCCAAGACTGAGAAGCGGTGTCAGTTGCACACCGGTCAGATTGTCGTTACGACTGTGAACGGTGAAGCTCCCTGGTCTTCTCAGTGACGGTTGAGAATTTAGTCTGTGGGGAAGAGGAAAAGGACTATAAAACAAGGATGCTCAGTGCAAAATTCAGATCCACCTGCCTTTTCCCAGAAGCCGCAAACGTATTGACAGCCCTAAAGAAAAACGAAAAACATGAAAGGACGTGGCTTCGACTAAGCAATCTCACTTAGAAGAATATCGCGTGGAAATAATGGGACAAGCGCGTAAACGCACGCGCGTGTCCCTAAGTGTAGGCTCTGCCATGCCAGCACCGGTGTGGACAGCCGCCACAGGGGCCGGTTAAGTGATGGTGTGTAATTCAGTGGAATGTCACGGGACCGTTTAAAATGATGGCGCCCCGCGGTGGTCTGTGTGTAGCGACGTGAGGGTGCTTGCAGGGTAGTGCTGAGTGCAAAAAGAAGGCCACTCGCTCTTGTGCGCGTCCCAAGCAGTGAGGTGGCCCAGGGTTCAGTGTGGGCCCGGGTCTGAATCCGGCTCCGTTGCCTAGAGCCGTTGGGACAAAGCAGAGGTCAAGTCACCTGTCCCTAACTGCCACTCTGAGCGTTTTCTCGTCATTTGTAACATGGGAGCAGTACTTTGTTTTCTAGTCTACTGCACGATCAAGCAGGATGACCCATTTACAGTGCTCCGGGGGCTCCCCACACACGGTGCTCGAATGTTTGGGGTATCGTCAAGGTCACAAATACAATCGATTATTATACTCGCGTAAGAGAACGGGGGGCATAGGACGCTATCGCTGGAAGGTGAAACTCTGGATCCTCTTAACTTATTTTTCTTGGCCTCTGTTTTCTAACATTTCCACAAGTGTAATACATTCCTTACATTTTTTTTTTCCAAATTCTAAAGTATGAGGAGAAAATAGGGACGTGTTGTATGTCAAGTGAATTTTTTATGATTAAGTCAATTGATTTTCAATCAAGCCAGTATAAGTGGAATATTGTTTGACATTTGCTGGCCTTCTGTATGGCCCATCCCAGCAACCACACCCTGGCCCAGGCCCCTGGGGAGAGGTACCATGAACTTGACTGTGGACAGGGCATGCTTCCTTCCAGCCGAGTGAAACATGAGCAGGACCAATGTGTCTGAAAATGAGAACACTTATTTTTTCCCCCTCTTATTTTAATGAAAGGCAAAATCAGATTAAAAACAAAAAGTACATGGCATAAGCGTTCTTCCTTTTATTTTAAGCACCAGAAATCTCAGAGGATGGCAGAGGCTGGGGATAGAGCTTTCCCGCGGAGCAAAACTCGAGGAAATCATTATTGCACTAGAAGAAGTGATTAAAAAAATTAGGTCACCTGAATAATAATAAACTCTATTCTTAGGGCACTTAAATAAGGAACGTGCGGTGTCTTGTAAAAAAAATTAATCATTTCAAAATGCAGAATCGATGTCAGTGTGGAGGGTGATGTTGAAAATGCGTGTGGCAGTGTGATGCCCCAAAGCCCTAGGACAGTGGCCAGAGTGTGTCAGCTGGGCAGTTAGAGCCGTGGCTGACTTTAAGAGGCCGTTCCTCCAACACGAGATTGTCAGGTTTGGCTGTAGCAGTTGGTAATTTACAGGACAGGCAAGTGAGATACAGGGGAAAGGAGACCTTCTAGAGGAGAGGAAGGAGGAATGCCTTCAACTACGAATATCTGATGTACAGCATTTCAAATCAAAATTGAAATGCAAAGCCCCCAACCTCCTACCCCCCAAAAAATCGGAGTGATTATTCTAAAAGGCTTTTTTGTTGTTTGAATAGAGGTCCCCCCCTCCCCGCTTATGCAAATAAAATTATAAGAAGTAGAAAATGGATTTCTGCCCCAAACCCCTGGATGAGTGCCTCATCGTTTTCGGCAGCTCTCTGCTGGGTGGCGTGGGAGGTATAGAAGCAGAGGCCTGACCCTGCCATCAGGGGCGAGCCTTGTCTGGTGTGGAGTCCCATGCGATTTGCTGAGCTGTGAGAGGCATGTCGTAGATGCTGCAGGGAGGAAGAGGCATTTGGCAGAGGCTCGGGCAGGTCAGCTGTTGGGCAGACCTGGGTTGGGCTCCTCAGCCTCTTTGTGCCTTGGTTTTACCAGCTGTAAAATGGGGCCCATAATAGAACCTTCCTTGAAGGGCTGTTAGGAAGTGACTGTGATAATGCCCTCAGGGTCTGGGCAAGGCCGGGCGTGGTGGACACTGGGCAGGTGGGACCGGCTACCGTCTTTGTGCTTGTCCTTGACGGGGCTCACTGAAGAGGGTGGAGGCCTGAGCCGACCTGAAGGTTAGGAGCAAGCAGGGGGACAGTAAAGGAAGGGCCAAGGACAGGGACCTGAACAAACAGGCCATTGAAGGACATGATGAGACTAGCGTCATGGGGGAAGAGTGGGAAGTCAGGCCGGCGGGGGTGGGCCAGGCAAGAGCTTGTCCAACATAACTTAGTGGCGATCGGGCAGCTTTGAAGATTCTTGATGAGGGGAATGATCCAGAAAAAGTGGCTCTCGAAGATCGAGCTGGCGGAAGCATACAAGATGGATTAGAAAGAGAACTGATTGGTAGCCATGGGGAAAAAAGAAACGGGACAGAGTGAAAATAGGAAATTTCATAATCGAAACATTTATTGATGAAGTACGTATTTATTGGAAATAATTTTGAGGAGATAGAAAGGTGAAAAGGAGAAAAAACAGCCACCTACTATCCTGCCATCCATAACGGGTCTGTGTTAATATTTTGGTACATTCCCTGCGTAATTTTATGGTGCTTTTCCCTCCCTCAACGTCATAACAAATACCTATTGTTAAGAAAGTCCCAGTCATTTCAGGAGGCGTTTAGAAAGCAGAGTTTGTTGGATATGGAGAATGGAGGACGGAGATGAGTCAAAGATGTCGCTGAGTTTTTGAGCCGTTGACACAGCTGCCTGTTTTCTGAGGTCACTCTGTGCCACCCGCGCTGTCTTCCATCACACACTGCCTCCCTAGGCGAGGTACCATCATCCACATTTTACAGATGAGGCCCCCGGGGCTTACAGACTTGCCAAGGTCACACAACTAGAAAGTGTCAACGCCGTGTAGTCTTTCTGGCAGTAAGTCTGAAGCCAGCGTTCTGTTTTCTCAGCCCCTAAACCCTGTCTTTCCAAATCACTCCTGTTAACTGCTGTACTTGAGGTGAGACCTAAAGACCCTGACGGGTTGGCTCTTGGGACTGTTATCCAATGGTCATACTGTAAACTGCACTCTAGTAAACATTCAAAAATACGATTTAGGCTAATAATGCAAATCTAAGACTAGCCTTGGCCATTGATAAATCCCTGTTAAGCACACAAGTGTGTTATCTTCATTCTTTCGAATTAGGAACTCATCCCCAGTGAAAGAGAAATATGACGAATTCAAATTTCTCCTTTTAATGCTGGGGTATAGAACTTTTTTTCTTTGCTTTATTTAAGTTTAGTTGGTAGACAGTATTAGTTACATTAGTTTCAGGTGTACCATATAGCGATTGGACATTTTTAATACCTTACAATGTGATCACCCCACTAATTCTAGTAATCCTCTGCCACCCTGAAAACTTACCACGGTATTATTGACTGTCATCCCCTTCGCCTTCACCCATCCCCCACCTCCGTCTCCTCTGGCAACCATTCCTTTGGTCTCTTTCTATGAGTCTGTTGTTTGTTCATTTGTGGTGTTCTTTTAGATTTTTCACATAAGCGAAACTATACAGTATCTGTCTCTGTCCGACTTATTTCACTTAGCGTAATACCCCTAGGTCCATCCATGTTGTTGCAAATGGTAAGATTTCATTCTTTTTGATTGCTGCGTAATATTCCATTTTAGATATGTGTATATCGCATCTTCTATATCCATTCATCCGTCAGTGGACATCGAGGTCGCTTCCGTATCTTGGCTATTATAAATACCGCTGCAGTGAACATAGGGGTTTGTATATCTTTTCAAATTAGTGTTTTTTGATTATTGCTTCAGATAAATTCTCAGGAAGTGGAATTGCTGGGCTGAATGGTAGATCTATTTGTAGCTTTTCTGAGGCATCTCCATACTGTTTTCCATAGTGGCTGCTCCAGTTTACAATCCCACCAACAGTGCACAAGGGTTCCATTTTGTCCACATCCTCGCTGATGCGTGTTTCTCGTCGACTTTGATGATAACCATTCTGACGGGAGTGAGTCGGTATCATTGTGGTTTTGATTTGCATTTTTTTGATGCTTAGTGATGTTGAATATCTTATATATTTGTTGGCCATCTGTATGTCTTCTTTGGAGAAATGCCTTCCATTTTTTGATCAGATTGTTTATTTTTTTTTTTTGGTTGAGTTGTATGTGTTCCTGTATATTTTGGATATCGACCCCTAATCAGATATATCATCTGTGAATATACTTTTTGATTCAGTAGGTTGTCTTTTTGTTTTGTTGATGGTTTTCTTCACTGTGCAGAAGGATTTTTGGTTTGATGAGGTCCCATTTATTTGTTTTCCTTGTTCAAGGAGACATATCCAAAAAGATATTACTTAGACCAGTGTCAAATAATTTACTACTGATGTTTTTTGGAGTTTTATGGTTTCATGCCTTACATTTAAGTGTTTAATCTATTTTGACTTTATTTTTGTATATGGTGTCAGAGAGTGGTTTAATGTCTTTTCTTTTTTTTGCATGTATATATCCAGTTTTTCTAAAACCCCTTGTTGAGAGACTTCTTTCTCTATTGTGTATTCTTGACTCCTTTGTTGTAAATTAGTTGACCATATGAGTGAAGGTTTATTTCTGGGCAGTCTGTTCTATTCTATTTGCTCTACATATCAGTTTTTATTCCAGTACCATGCTATTTTGATAACAATAGCTTTGTAGTATAGTTTGATATCAGATAGAGTGATATCTCCAACTTAACGATTCTTCCTCAATATTGCTTTAGCTATTCGTGGTCTTTCATGGTTCCATATAAATTTTAGGATTGTTTGTTAAGTTCTGAGCAGAATGCCATTGGTGTTTTGATAGGGATTGAATTGAATCCGTAGATTGCTTTGTGTAGAACGGTCATTTTAATGATATTAACCCTTCCATTCCATGAGCATGGTGAATGCTTCCATTTATTTGTGTTTTCTTCAGTTTCTTTTCTTCAGTGCCTGTAATAGTTTTTTTGGAATACAGTCTTTACCTTCTCGGTTAAATTATTCCTAGGTATTTTATTCTTTCTGATATAGCTGTAAATGTGACTTTTTTTCTGATCATTCGTTATTAGTGTCTAGGAATGCAGCAGATTTCCATATACTAATATTGTATCCTGCTACTTTATTGAATTCTTCTATTTTTTGGTGCACTCTTTAGGATTCTCTCTTTCTCTCCCTCCCTCCCTCCTTCTCTTTCCTTCTTCCTCTCCCTCCCTTCTCTCTCTCTCTCTCTGGAAATAGTGATGGTTTTACTTCCTTCTTTCCAGTTCCGTTGTCTTGTCTGATTGCTATGGCAAGGACTTCCAATACTGTGTTGAATAATAGTGGCAAGAGTGGGCATCCTTGTCTAGTTCATGACCTTAGAAGAAAAGCTTTCAGCTTTTCACCACTGAGGACGATGTCAGCTGTGGTCTTGTTATATATGGCCTTTATCAACTTGAGAAAAGTTCCTTCTATACTTTCTTTGTTGAGAGTTTTTTTCATAAACGGATGCCGATTTTGTCAAATGCCTTTTCTGCATCTGTTGAGATAATCGCATGATTTTTATCTTGGTTTTGTTGATGGGATGAATCACATGAATTGTATGAATGTTGAACCATCTGCATCCCTGGTATAAATTCCACTGGATCATGGTGTATAACCTTTAAATGGAATGTCGAATTCAGTTTGCTAGTATTTTGTTGATAAATTTTGCATCTGTGTTCATCAGGGATATTGGCCTATAAGTTTTTTTGTGTGTGGTTCTTTTGGTTTGGTATCAGGGTAATGCTGGTCTCATAGAATGAGTTTGGAAGTGTTTCTTGCTCCTCAATTTTTTGGAATAGTCTGAGAAGACTAGGTACTAATTCTCTTCAAATGTTTGTTATAATTCACCTGTGAAACTGGTAGTGAGCTTTTGTTTTTTGGGAGTTTTTTGATTACTCTTTCAATTTTGTTGCTAGGAATTGGTCTTTTTAACTTCTCTGTTTCTTTCTGGTTTAGTCTTAGAAGGTTGTATGTTTCTAGAAATTTATCCACTTGTTCTAAGTTGTCCAATTTATTGGCATATAAGTGTTCATGGTATTCTTAATGGTTCTTTGTATTTCTGTAGGGTCGGTTATAATCTCTCCTCTTTTTTAAAAAAATTTTATTTTAGGCAAGACAACCCATGGTTGATCTCACAGGTTGCAAGGATTTTGCCAGCTTACAATCCCTTGTTTTTTTATTTTTTATTTTTTACGTCTACAGCACCTGTCTTCCTAGGTCGTCTCCCATCCAAGTACTAACCAGGCCCGACCTTGCTGAGCTTCCGAGATCAGACGGGATCGGGCTTGTTCAGGGTGCATGGCCATAGACTTCTCTTTTATTTCTGATTTTATTTGTGTTCTCTTTTTTCTGCTTGATGAGGCTTGCTAGAGGCTTGTCAGTTTTATTTATCTTTTTAAGGAACCAGCTCTTAGTTTTATTGATTTTTTTCTGTTTTTTTTCTATTTCATTTATTTCTGCTCTGATCTTTTTATTTCCTTTCAACTGCTTACTTTGGGTTTGTTTGTTTCTCTTGTTCTAATTCCTTTACGTGTAATTTATTTGGGACTTTTCCTGCTTCTTGAGGTGGGCCTCTATAGCTATAAGCTTTCCTCTTATAACTGCTTTTTCTGGATTACATAAATTTTGTAAAATTGTGTTTTTATTTTCTTTTGACTCAAAGTAGTTTTTTTATTTCCTGTTTGCTTTCTTCTTTGATCCATTGATTGTTTGGAAGCATGTTGTTTAATCTCCATTGTGTGTGTGTGTGTGTGTGTGTGTGTGTGTGTGTGTGTGTGTGTTCAATTTTCTTCCTGTAGTTGATTTATAGTTTCATGCCATTGTGGTCAGAAAATATGGTTGATAAAATTTCAGTCTTCTTGAACTTATTAAGGCTTGTTTTGTGTCCTAGTACGTAGTCTGTGCTGGAAAATGTTCCATGTGTGCTTGAGAAAAATACGTAATCTGTTATTTTGGGATGAAATGTTCTATAAATGTCTGTTAAGTCAAACTGGTCTGATGTGGCATTTATTTTTATTTTTTATTTGTTTAGGCGAGGCAACCCTTGGTTTACCTCACAGATTGCAAGGACCTTGTCAGCTTACAATTCCTTATTTTTTATTTTTTACACCTACAGCACCTGGTCTTCCTAGGTGGTCTCCCATCCAAATACTAACCAGGCCCGACGCTGCTTAGCTCTGAGATCAGACGGGATTGGGCTTGTTCAGGGTGGTGTGGCCGCAGACAACGTGGCATTGTTTCTGTATTAATTTTTTGTGTGGGTGGTCTACTTGTTGAGGTAAGTGGGAGTGTTAAAGTCCCTAACTATTATAATAATGCTGCTAATTTCTGCCCTTATGTTTATTAACATCTGCTTTATATACTTGGATGCTCCTAGTGGGTTGTGTAGATATTTACAGTTGTTATATTCGCTTCTTGGATTGAACCCTCAAAATTAAGTAATGTCCTTTGTCTGTTTTTGCATTCTTTATTTGAAAATCTCTTTTGTCTGATATGAGCATTCTCACCCCAGCTTTCTTTTTGTTTCTCTTTGCACGGAATATCTTTTTCCATCCCTTCACTTGAAGTCAGCGTATGTCTTTTGATCTAAAGTGAGTCTCTTTTAGGCAGCAAATAGATGGTTCTTGTTTTTTTTCGTGCATTCTGCCACCCTTTGTCTTGTGATTGGAGCATATAGTCCATTTACGCTAGCCTCACTCTTTAAAATTCTTTTTTCATTTTGCTGTTCTGATTGGGTGATTTCCACTATCCCGTCTTCCAGGTTGCTAATTCAATCTTCTGTACTTACTAATCTGTTGATTCCTTCTACTAATGTAGTCTCCATCACGGACTGTGTTCTTCAGCTCTGATTGGTTCTTTATTTTCTAAGTCTTTGTTGAAGTGCGCTCTGAGTTCCTCTCTTCTCTCCTCACGTTTGTTGAGCATCCTTATGACTGTTTCTTTGAATTCTTTATCAGGCAGATTACTTCTGCTCCCTTAGTTTTCTCTGGAGTTTTTTCTTGTTCCTTCATTTGAGGTATATTATTCTGTCTCCCCATCTTGTTGTGCTTTCTGTGTTTGTTCCTATGAGTTAGATGAAACTGCGTCTCTCCAGTCTTGAAAATTTGGGCTCTGCGTGGATTGTGTGCTGGTTGGTTTTGGCAGGCAGGTCGCAGTCAGGGTAGGTGTGGACAGTGCCTGGCCACGAGAGCACACAGCTTGACCCACTGTCGCCACACTTTCTCGGGATGGGGTAGCCCTGCAGGTGGGTACTGCCGCGTCTTACTAGCTCCACACACTCTTCAGGCAAGGGAGCCCTGTGTGCCCACAAGACCCAGTGGGTACGCGAAGCGGTCCCTACCATACCTGCTGTATCAGTCTCCAGGTGGGGGGGCCTCTCATGTGCAGGTTATGGTGCCCAGTAGGGATGGCTGGGTATGTGTTACAGTGACCCTGCAGGTCAGCCAGAGAACCTCGATGGAGCTCAGGCCGCCTGTCCCCTGGCAGGGGTCACACAAAGAATGGCGCTCACCACTTCTCCCGTCCGGGTGGTCCCCAGCTCTGCAGCCTCATTTTCTCTCTGGCTCGTTGTACAGAGCATTATACTTGGCTGACAGTTGTCTTTCAGGAGGAATCGCTCTAAATACAGGTGTGTATTCGGAGTGTCCTTGGGAGGGGACGAGCTCAGTGTCCTGGTCACCTACGCCACTGCCTTCAGCCCCTAGGATTTCTTTTTAGTCACGTTGAAATATGTTATGAGATCCGAGCCATCTTACCCTGGATTGGAAGAAAGGGTAATAGCTCTTCAGATTAGTTTATGATTTTACTTGCCCTTTACATTTCTGCTTCATTTAGAAAAATAAAAAAAAATGCAATATGTGTATCATTTAAATCTTTTTTTCATGAAGTGGTATTTACAAACACTGATTGGAAAGTTATTTAGTAAAACCAGAAGTACAAATTTGTGAGCACTCTGGGCTGCATATGAGTTAAATTCTGTTTAGCAAATAGAAGTGCTGGCCCAACTTCGTTTTTCTTTCCCTCTGCTTTTAAAGTGGGGGTGTAACCCTAACCTGTAACCTTAAAAATCCAGGATTTAAATATGATGGTGGTTCCACAAATCCATGTTAACGAACGTCACAAAGGCAAACCCTTCCTCCCACAACAAGAGTGCGTGTCAAACCTGTGAAATCGTCGAATCAGTTGTGTGCAGCTGTCCTGACTTTTCGGTAATGCACTATATTTATGAAAAGCGTAACCATCAGGGGAAACGCGGTGGTGGGTCCCCAGGACCTGTCTACTATTTTTGCAATTTCTTATGAGTCTATAATTGGTTCAGAATAAAAACTTTTAAACATACATCAGTTAGGGCAGCTTGAACAATGACGTTATATTTATGGTATGGATTCCTCGGCCATGAAAAATACGAGGTAGGTTTGTGTGTACTGACAGGAGGCGGGGGCCTGCCAGATTCTCGAGTGAGGAAGACAAGCCGCAGCCCAATGTGTACGATTATTTTTGTAAAACAACGGAAAACAGGTTTGTATAACAAAAGCCATGTATTCACAGGAGGACAAAGGCTTACAAAGGTGAAAACCACAATGTTGGCACCGGTGACCCCCAGAATGTGGGAGTCGGGAGGGAGGGCATTCACACTGTACCCGACATGTGACAATATTGTGGGAACTTTTGTCTGTCAGCCTTTATTTTTTATAATTTTTATAAAAACAATTATGTTACACATTAACGCAATGTGGGAGCCTGACGAACCTTCTAGTTCTATTGTGTCTGCAAACTAACGTGCTGAGTTGCCAGTTTTCCAGTGGTTTCTCTCAGCCAACGGGCGTGTCGCGGTCTCAGTCCGGTTTGAACTATTGTCCTTCTTGTTCTTGCCAAAGATAATCAATCCTGTCCCTTCTCAGAAAAAAATTCGTAACCTCTAACAGACCTGCTTGAGAGCCGTGACGTTTGGCTCCCCGTACGTGTATGGGTATTCCTGTATGACAATAGTCTTTCTTTTTTTTTTTTAAGTTAGAGTCTTGGATGCGTTTTTAATGCCTTCATCTCTTACAAAAAGAGAACATTGTAAGCATTTGTTCTGTCTTAATGGACAGATGTTTTGTCCACATGTTGGCATTCTCCCTGCGTCACCTTTTTAGAAGAGGTGGGCCAAGATGTCTCATTCATTTGTGTGTGTGTGTGTGTGTGTGTGGTGTGTGCGTGTGTGCGTGTGTGTATGTGTGCGTGCGCAGACGTCCATCATCTTCTCGTGTCCTCACGTGGGCTTCTTCCCTGTGCGTGCGCATTCCCGGGGTCTCTTCTTCCTCTTCTGAGGACGCCAGCCCGGTTGGATTAGGGCCTTGCTCTTAGGACCTCGTCTCATATTTATTGCCTCCTCAGACGCCCTGTCTCCAAGGGCAGTCACTAGGGGTTGGGGCTTCAGCATATGAAGTGGGGGGACTTGCGTCTGTACCAGGACCCAACCTGATTTTTGTTGGGCAGAGACATAAATCTGAATGAATTGGGGGTTGTGGGGGGATTGGGGCTACCAACACTGGCTCCATAGTCAGCTATCACCTCGATAATTCAGGCAACACGTAGGACACAGAGGAACACAGCTGGAGAGGGCGGAATGGCACTGTAAAGAAGACTCTCTTATTTTTTGATCTCGGGGCCAGACCAGATACAAATCTCGTTTCCACTTGCTAGGAAGTGGCTTAACTTATCTGAGCTTTGGCTTCCTCGTCTGTAAAGTGGGCCTCACAGGGCTATCGTGAAGAATAGATAAGAAAAGGTCTGTAAAGTGTGTGGCCCAGTGACAGGGTGAGTGCTCTTTTGTCCCAGGGGTGGCCTTGTCCGTGCCATTCAGAATCTTCCCGGAGCACTGCCCTGTAGGATACTTCATTGACTTTTTTTAAAAACAAGAGCTCTTTTAAAGATGCATGATAGTCTTAGGTTAGCTCTAAGGCTATTAATAGTATGGCAGTGGGTAAAATACTTACTTCCTTTTCGGGGAAATGTTGCTTTAGAATCTCCAACCTGATAATTCTCATTATTTTTTAAAATTTATTAGACTCTGCTCACCGAGATGATGGAGCGATGCAAGAAACTTGGAAACAAGTAAGTTTTAAAAAAATTCCCAAGGCACGAGTTTGAAAATGGAGTCGTGTGTGTGTGTTTTGAGCTTGGCGTGCTTATGTGGGCAAGAGGGTGGAGGGCAGCGTGGAGGGCAGGAGACTAGAGTCCAGTCGCCTGGCCGCAGAAGCCTGGATCTGCCCTTCGTGGCTTGTGAACTTGACCTCTCTGTGCCCCATTCTCCTTATCTGTGAGTCGAGTTCACGTACAGGCCGTTCCCCGTGGGGCTCTGACAAGCAGTAGGTCAGGGTGAACTCTCTCCTCTTGGTGGTGAATGTCTCTGAGTCACAGTGTCCCTGGGTCCTAGAACAGGGCTTTTCATAAGGGATGTGGGTGGCTGTGTGTTTGCAGCGGGGATCAGTACTGTTCCTTAATGTTGAGTTTTGTGAGTGCACCGGCCCCTCGAGGGCTCTGTTTACTTCTCGTTAGATGGATTTGGTTGCTCGCTTATTCACCTGCCCATCCATCACTCCAGCCATGCAGCCATCCACCCACCTGCGTGTCCATTCATCCAGTCATTTCAGCATTTACCAACTTCCCAATATGCACCAAACACCGTGTTGATCTCTAGAGGTGGCCTTTTTACTTTTTTTTTTTTTTCAGCCTTACATTGAAGGGCTGTCAGTCATCCTTCCGATGACATACGCCCTAAGATAAAAGAGACTCTCTGTCGCGGGGCGGTCTGCTGACGTGGGGCATGTGTGTCTGTCTTGCAGTGCCTTGCTCCTGAATTCCGTGATGTCAGCTTTCCGGGCCGAGTTCGTCGCCACGAGGTCCATGGATTTCATTGGCATGATTAAGGAGTGTGACGAGTCGGGTTTCCCCAAGGTGGGCCACGGACCGAGTGTGCAGTGGGGAGCATAGACGGCGGTATTTCCCCAAAGCCCTGGTTGGGAGAGAGTCGGGTGCGGGGCGGCCCGGGCCGATGGGAGAGCAGGCGAAGGCTGGGTCCCTGAAGCACTTGGCGGAAGTCGAGTTAGAGCTGGGCCTGCCAGACCCACGTGGTGGCTGCGGGCCAGGCCTCTGAGACCCCATCCGTGCAGTTAGCTCCCTGGGGAGTATTTAGGGAAGACTGTGGCCTTACATGTTTAAAGACAGGTCTTCACTCATTATTTATGAAAAGCTTTGTCCAGCAGAATATTTTGGCCCAGAGACTAGACCAGGATGTGGAGCCAGCCCATTGTTTTGCGCTTCTCCATCTAACTCGTGGGGGGTCTGTGGTCTGTGGTCGAGCTTCAGGGAGAGGAGTCGTTGGAAGATTAGCCCCAAGGCGAGCTGAAGGTTACAGCCCTGAGCCTGAAACGTCTCTGATTTAAAATCTCCAGCATTGTAATGGTTTGGTGTTTTTCTTAGCATCTCCTTTTCCGCTCGCTGGGGTTAAACCTGGCCTTGGCCGATCCTCCCGAGGGTGATCGACTTCCGATTCTCAGTGAAGCTTGGAAAGTGATCACCAAATTGAAGAATCCACAGGTGGGTGACCATTCTGACCTTAGATTGACGGCTTTTTGTCCAAGGTATGTAGTGTACACTTTCTTTTTAAAAAAATTATCTTTTAACTCATCGCACCTCTTTTTAAACACGAAATCGACTTCTTTTAATTGTATCATTTGTTAACTTACGATGGAGAACCAATAGCTTTAAAGATGCATTTCTCTGGTTTTCGTATCCCAATGATGTCTCATTCTTGACGCCTCAGGATGCACCAAAGATGCAAAGTTGCAAATACCTGAAACTTTAAAAGACCTGTCGCTTTGCAAACAGCATCCAGATGCGGCCGTCGATAATGTTTGGACTTGAAAATATCAGTGTAGTAGGATATTCCGGAATCAAAGATCAGCCATCAGGGCAGAAATTAGCAAAAGGGAATGCCAGCTTCTATCCCTTGAACAGAGATGGTGGAAGCCTCTTTCTCCCCAAACTTCCAGTGCAGGAGATCTTGGGGAGACGGACTACCTGCTGTTAGTGCTGAGGTGCACGCGGTGACAGCCATCCCGGTGGGTTTCGTGGCCTCGCTGGCCTTGTGGCAGCTCACCAGCAGCTTGCGTGGTTACCGGTAGGGAAAATGGTATTGACCGTCTCTGTGCTGCGGGATCAGCTGAAGCCACACTTTAGCACGCCCTACGCTGGTCCTCTCCTGCTCACAGCGGGTCCCAGTCCCTTCTGGCTGCTGTAACAAGACGGTGACTTATAAACAACAAATTTCTTTCCGACAGTCCTGGAGGCTGGAAGTCAGAGATCAGGGGCTGGCGGGGTTGGGTTCTGGTGTGGACTTCCTTCTGGGTGGTAAACTGCAGCTTCTCCTCACCTGGAGAGGTTGGGAGTTCTCTCTCAGATCCCCAGGGCACTAATCCCATTTGTGAGGGCTCCACCCTCATGACCTGATCACCTCCCAGAGGCCCCGTGTCCTAACACCATGTTGTTGTGGGCTGGACAGACGTTCAGTACGTAACCCAGCGAATAACTGGGTAGGGATGCGTGGCGTTTGATAGAATCATTTCTAAAGAGAGCAGTACTGAAGTGGCATAACTGTAAACCCCTTGCTAATCGCATTTACAATAGTATATTGAGAATAGTGGTATAATTTAGAAAATTAGAAACAATTAAAAAATGGGGCATCTAGGTTAGGTTTAGCAAAAGCCTCACTAGACTCCGGCTGTCGAAATTCTCTGTTTAGCCTATCTGATTGGCTAACTAAATCAGCTTATTTAGGGTATTTAAATCAAAAACTTGGGGACTTACGGTGCCTGTGCTCGAGTGCTTCGAAGCTGTATTCGTGGTTTTCTCCTCACTTGGTGGAGGGAGTGGGAGCGAGCCCCCTGACCCAGCATTCCAGTCACACCTAGAACGTTCCTGGCCTTTCTCGTGTGAATTAGATAACGGTGTTCCCCCGCCCTCATTTTTTTTTTTTTTTTTTTTCAGAACAGAAGAGGTATACTTGCAGTCTGTATTTTCCCTTGACCATTTTTTTCCCATTTGAGTGTTTTCCCAGGCATGAAGCCTTACTGAGTTGATCACTGTCATTTCCGTAGCCATCTCTTTGTTTCTCCATGGCTCTCACTCCTACTTGAATCTAGCACGTAACTTCTTACCTAAAACCTTTGTGCTTTCTTAACCTTTTTACAATATATTCACATCACCCTTTAGAGGGCAAATGGTTCATTTTTTAGCAGACGAACCGCTCTTGAAATTCCTGTCACTTGTCAACTCTTTCAGTCGTCACAGCCCGTGAAGGGATTTGTCCATGATGAGCTTCTCGCGTCGGGTCAACCACGGTGTTCTAGTTCTAAAGACATTTTGCTTTTTCCCTGCAGGATTACATTAACTGTGCCGAAGTGTGGGTCGAATACACCTGCAAGCATTTCACGGTATGTGTAGCTGCGGTGTTGTTTTGGAAAGAATTATGTTTTTTTTTTACGTTTATAGTAAGGAATAAGTGTAGCTTAGGCATTTTATAATGGCAGTTGTTCTTAATTTATAAAAAGTGTTTTATACTACAGCGCGATGGAACATTAATATGCGTGCAGTAACAAAAGTGTTCCACACGCACGTGTGAATTTGGGAATTGCTGCGTGTGCAAAGTTAAACAGTCTTTTCATGGTAAGATACGTTAGACACTTATATGCTGAGGGGCATCGTGACTTTCCATGGGGGCCTAGGAAGCAGCATTTCCCAGACTCGCATGTAATTATTTTCTAAGTACACAATGACGCTTCTTTCCCGAGGCCCAGGCTGGAACCAGAGTGTGAGAAATACTGGGCTTGTCACAGAGCAGAGACTTTAGAAGCAGAAGAACTGATTCAGATGCCAGGGTTGCTTATTTTAACCAACTTTTAAAAATTGAAGCGTAGCAAGCGTGCAGAAAGGCACACATATTGTAAGTTTGCTGCCCAGTGAATCCTCACAAGGTACACCCAGATAATCATCGTCTAGATCAAGAAGCAGGAAGTAACCCCAAGTCCCCCAAACTCCCTTTCCCCCGTCGCAGCCCCAGCGTTTGGAAGCCGAAGGTCCCACCGTCCTGGCACTTAACTCCAGATACTGGCTTTGCCTTGTTTTGAGCATTGTGTAAATCCTAGTGTGTTGATTTTGTTTCTTTTGTCCAACTTTTGTTTCATGTGTTACTGTGGAAATTTGAAACACGATCCCTTTTATACTCATCACCCAGAAATGGCCAGCCTGTGACAAGTCCTGTTTCATTTATGTCCTGACCCCTTTTCTCCCCACTCTGTGATTCTTTTGAAGCAAATCTCAGATGTTGTATTTCATCTGTCGTTATTTTAGCACATATCCGTAACATATAAGAATTCTGTTCTCTGAAACAAAATCCCAATGTTATCCTATCTAAATGGATAATGCTTTAATATCATTAAAAATGAGTCAGTGTCTGGATTTCCCCAATTGTCTCATAAATTTTTTTTTTACAGTTTATCTGATTAATCAGGATTAGAATAAGGTCCATATATTGGGACATAGGGCGTAGGGTTCTTTTGCTCTGTAAGTTCTCTCTTTCCCCCTCTTTGTTTTCTCGGTAACTCATATACGTGGAAATTGGGTCATTTGTCCTGTGGAGCGTCCATAAGTTGCATCCCTGTGGTGACATGCAACATGTTCCTTTGCCTTCAGTATTTCCTATAAATTGGCAGTTAATTCTGGAGACGTAGCTTGAAATTTGCTTTTCGGCACCGTGGCTGGTGGTGTGGTGCTCCGTCTCTCTATGGCGTGAGCACGCGAAGCATGTGGCACTACTGACAGTTTGTCACAGGTTGCAAAATGGTGACATTCGGAGTTACCGCGTCCTCTCGATTTGTGTAAAAGAGAAGCTTCTCTCGGCAGGTATTTCGTTACCCTGAAGATGCAGTCGGTACAGAAAAGGTAGTACCGATGCCCGTTTTTGTCCCTCAACGAGTTATTTACTAGCTTTCAGGGTATGAGTTCACCTCCCCAATCCCCAGAGGCGACCAGTGAGTTGTGGCTACTCGTGGCGTCTTTAGGAGCGCATACATCTAAGCATGCTTGAATGATATTCTCGTGGACGCTCAGTTGTCCCACCTGTGTCCAGCGGGTGCCTTCAGGCCGGCTTCAGAGTCCTCGGACACGCTATCTGTCGCCTTCGATGCTCTCTTTGCTTTCTCAGCTGTTTCAGCCTCTTTAGTGCATTTCTTATCCTGGTTTTCGAATCCGCTTTTTTTCCAAGGAACTTTAGTTCTCTTTAGTGCTGTCGTCAGATTTTTTTTTTTTTGCTGTGTGACCCTAGCTGAGTCACTTAACTTCTCTGAGCCTCCATGTCCTCCTCTGTAAAGTGGGAATAGTGATGTCCATGCTGGGAAGTGTAATGAGCATTAAACCAGAGAGTAAAGTTAACACGATGGCAGCTCTTTCGATAACATGAACTGTGGGCCGGGCACTTTTCCTGTGAACCAGGCAGCCTCAGAGCCACCTCGCTAGGAGGCGTCACTGTTCCTGTATAGACCAGAGGCCAGCACACTTTCTGTAGAGGGCCAGACAGTAAATGCTTGAGGCCTTGTGGACCCGTATGATCACTGTCACAAGTATCCAACTCTAGTGCCTGTTACGAAATGCTGTTCTTCTTTTGGTTTGATTGTAAAAACTGTTCCTAGTTCATGGGCTGGTACAGAAACAGGCATCGGGCTGGATCTGGGCTGTGGTTGGCCGACTCCTGATACACACGACAGAAGGGAAGTGGGCATTGGGTCACCTGGCTTGTAGGGAGCAGGTCTCTGCTCTTCCCACAACGCCTCACTGGTCCCTGCAGCACTCAGGGAGGCCGAATTTGCCAGCACCCAGGGTGAGCATGGAGAGCGCAAAGCCCCAGAACCTGTTTCAGTCCTGATGTGGTGTAGACGCGGCCTCCTTTAGGGCTGTGCTATGGGTGGGACTTTCTTCCCCTCGTAACATTTCCACCAGAGCATTCGAAACTATTTTCTGGAAGGTGTGTGGTATATTCTAAAAACGTTCGTTCTTTTCCCCGAGTAAAATGGTCAACAACCACCACTCAGTGTCTCATACAGATTTCCTCCATGTTCCCCACTCAGAAACGCGAGATCAACACCGTTTTGGCTGACGTCATCAAGCACATGACCCCGGACCGTGCGTTTGAGGACTCCTACCCCAGGTAGCAGACTCGCCTGTCTCACGCGCACACTGTTAGGGATTCCGTTCCGTTGAGTGAACACGGCATGTCACGTGGGTCAGGCCACGGAGTCTGAGTCCCGGCTTGGCCAGATCGTCCTCGCGTGTCCTTTACTCACTTACTCAGCCTCGTGTCTCATTTTCTCATCTGGGAAAGGGGGGTGACAATAGTCCTACCCTCGGAGAGGCTGCGAGGACTCGGTGGGATGCCGTGTGGGAAGCCCGGGCACAGTGGCTTGGCCGCGTAAGGCGCCTGTGGTGTTCAGTTCAACCAACTCTTCTTATATTTGGAAAAAAATTGGAGCTGATTGGAAAGTTGAAAGAGTAGCTCAGAGCAGCCCTGTTGTCCTTTACTCAGATTCACCAACCGTTAAACGTTTCCATCTTTGCGTAACCGTTATCGTCATGTGACGCACATATCTATTATGCACGTATGTGTATGTGAATTTTTTCTGAATCATTTGAGGGCAGATTGCGTATGTCACGCCACGTTGCCTCTGAATTGTTCAGTGAGCGTTTCTTAAGAACAGGGACGTGTGACACAGGTTAGTTACCAGCTCAACGGAGTTTAACGTCAACACGTCACCGCTGCCTACGCCACCGTCCGTGCTCCGCCTTCATCAGTGGACTCGGTGATGCCCTTGGTGGCGGACTTTTTCCCTTCCAGTCTGGACTCCAGCTCAGAGTCACTTACTGTAACTTTTTTTTTTTTTAGGCGAGGCAACCCTTGGTTGACCTCACAGATTGCAAGGACCTTGTCAGCTTACAGTCCCTTATATTTTATTTATTTTTTACGCCTACAGCACCTGGTCTTCCCGGGTGGTCTCCCATCCAAGTACTAACCAGGCCCGACCCTGCTTAGCTTCCTCACTTACTGTGACTTTTAATGTAATTAAGATTTTATGTTTTATTCAATAACATGATGTTCTGGCACTTACTGTCTGTGATCGATTTCCAGCTTAGTGTAGGGAAATTAGTTACATATTCTTGTAATAATTTTGGAAGTCTTACATTTTGCTAATTTACAAAACTTTCATTACAATCTGTTGAGCAGTACTGACTGCCTGACGTTTTTTAGGCCTGATGTAAACAGTTTGCAGGCTACACAGCAGGCTGTTGGTAAACATCAAGTGAATAAAGTGTGTAATGTTGAGGATTATGTCAACGTGGTGTGACATACGCAGTAAGACTCTGCTAGGGACCAAATTAATTGAAAACTTGAAGTAACGTAATGATTTGAACTCTGTCCATTCCGGAGAGAGAGCAATTATAATTCTCATACCCGAAAGCAGCTTGTAACAGGTGCCCTGGGGTCAGCTGGCCTGCATTCAGGACAGCCACCTGTATCCGTCCTGAGCCTCTGGTCTTAAGTGAGGATCACGTCACTGTGGAGAAGTGGTTTACTCCATGTGGGGATAAGGAAGGTATAGAGTGAGCCGAAAATAAGGAACTACCTAAAAAAAAAAAAGTAACTCAAAAAACTAATTGGACGGTAATGGATTATAACCCAGTGAATACAGTAGGGTCTGGGAGATTATCCTTATGACAAATAGATAAATAAATAGATGTGGGGAAAGGTGGGGAGAGGTGCCAATTGAGAAATGTGGAAGAAATGGAAGAGTTAAAAAAAAAAAATCACCATTTGCAGCTAACTCAATAAAGCCAAGAATCATTCATCTTCAGGCAAGAATCATCAACAGATGCTACATCTAAGGAGGTGGTCTGACGACCAGGATATTTTCATATCTCATGGGTTCTTGCCGTAAAATGAGTATGAATTGCAGGAGGGAAAATAGTAACTATGCAGTGGAGAAATCGGACAGCCATTGACCTGCTAATCAAAATTCATGTCACCTGAGAGGAACAGGTAACCATCTTGAGAAAGGCACGCGTCACTTTGTTGCATTCCAGTAGATATACGTTCCCGAATCTAACCACGAGACAACATCGGTCATGCCCGAATTGAGGCGCACTCTATAAAGTAATTGGCCTGTGCTCTTCACAAATATCGTCATTAATTAATAACAAAGAAAGGCTAAGGAACTGCTCCAAATTAACGCAGACCAAGGAGACATGACAACGAAATGCAGGCCTGATCCTCTACTGAACAGAGGAAGCAATAATGCCATAGAGAACGCATTGTGAGGCAGTTGACAAGGTCGGAATATAGATGGGAGATTAAAGCATTACAATCATTCCAATGCTACCTTGCCTGACTTTGATAACAGCAAAATGGAAATGTCAGAGAATATGATTATCCTCAGGAAATACAAATGAAATATTAAGTGCTAAAGGGCACGATATCTATGCGGTCTACCCTCCGATGGTTCTAAGAAAAATACGTGTCTTATGTAGAAAGAACGATAAACAAAATGGCAAAATATTAAAAACGGGTGAGGGCGAATTCGAGTAAAGATAACACGGGAGTTTTTTGTACCTATTCTTTCAGTTTTTCTGCAAGTTTGGAATTATTTCAAAATAAAAAGTTAAGAAGTGCATGTGGTGGTGCATTTACAAATTCTGCCATTGGACGGATAGGTGAGATAAAGCGAATACAGCAAAATGTTGGTGATTGTAGAATCTAAGTGATAAGTAAATGGGCGTTTGTAATGTATCTTTTGAATTGTTTTTGTTTCAACATTTTCATAATAAAATGTTGATGGAAAAAACCTATAGTTTAAAATCAGGAAATGCATGATGTTTAACTGTACTTAAGTATTAAAAGTCTTTTCCTGTTCTTAAGGGATAAGCGGCTATGGATAAGGAAGTTTTCAGGAACTGTTTTAAACCAGCGTTGCAGTGTCTTATAATGCTCTGTGTTGGAGTATTGCTTGTCAGGAAGTTTTAAAGTCCTTTATTAATCTTTTGCTTGACTGACCTAGTCAGCTACTTAATATGAAATGCACTTATCCTTATACCTCTTAATATCATGTTTTTGGAATGTGAGCGATTTCTTTTGCAAAGGCCTTAAGCAGCAATTTTTTTAGTATTGACAAAAGTGTTTGTCAGTACGTTTTCTCTTCTTGATTGTAACGTGTCAAAGGTTTACATTTGATTTAGAAAAAGCAGATCTTGGTCCTCTCATGTCAACGCCCTGTCAACAGGACTGTGTGCACCTAGGGTGACCTCAGTACTGGGCACCGGGGCTGGCCTCACTGACTGTGCCGCCATCCTCGGGTAAAAATGTGGCCTTCGACTCGACTGGCAGACGCGGTCCAGTGGTGTTCACAGTCACGATGGGCTCGACTAGAGGGTGGCAAACCAGGGCCCACCGCCTGTTCGTGGGAATAAAGTTTTATTGGCACCCAGCCACACGCATTTGTCACATTTATCCACTGCAGGAATAGTCACAACTGACTTTCATGGTGGGCTTTAAAGGGCAGGTACTGCATACCTGAAGCATCCCATTCAGTCCTCACAGCGAGCAAGATGCTGCTTTGCTCTCCATTTTACAGAAGGGGGAGTCGGGGCTTAGAAGCTGTTTCTCTAAGACCACAGAATATGGTGGGCAAACGCAGACTGAGACAGGGACTGGCCGGAACTCCCTGTTTGTCGAGCAATCCAGGTCTCTCATCATAATTTTGATTGCAAGTTATGAAAGGATTGCCTTTTTAAAAAAATCTGAGTTTTAGTAAATAAATGTGGTTTTCATTTTGCTTTGCAGCTTCAGTCAATAATTAAGAAAGTGATTGCCCACTTCCATGATTTCTCAGTTCTTTTCTCCGTGGTAAGTGACATTCCTCAATTATCTTGGGAAATTTATATCTGAGTCAGAGGTTCCCTGAGCGTCTCAGCCGTTTTTTGGTTTTTTTTTTTTTTTAGTCATGATGCCCTAGGCCAAAAGAAATACTTTTATAAAGTTCCTTTTATAAAGTAGTTGGGTCTAAACAACGTAAGTGTTTATGTCATAACAACTTAATCAGCGTTGATTAAAAATCAGACGTGGCCACCAGCTGACGCACGCAGCTCTTCAGACCTGGGAGTCACGCTGGACACCTCCTTCCACATTTCCCCTTCTGCCTTGATTTTCGCGGGAGGACTTGCTTTTTTACCACGCAGTCTAAGGTTGAAGCTGTGAAACACGTCAAGCTAAGGCTTGTCTCGGTGTCTGACAGTGAAGATCTATTACGTTTCCCTCAAAAACTTAAAAAATCCTGCGACACCCTTGTGAGTTTGCAGCCGCGCCCTGGCCAGGTCCAGACCTGGGTGACCGTGTGTGTGTGTGTGTGCGGACATTCCCTGCCCCTCGCTGCCCTCTCCCCTGGCACCCTTCCCTCTTCTGGTTTCCATTTATGTGTATTTACAGGACTGTACGTTTTCGGTTTCTTGCTTATTTAAAAATCGAAGCCGTTGTTTATTGGACATTGGCCACGCTCCACGAGCACTGCGGTGGAACTTTCCACGCATCGCTTCGTCATTGTCACCGCACTGCTGAGAAGTGGGAGGAGCTGTTATTCCCACTTCACAGCTGGGAGAACTGACACTAGAAGAAATGGTGTCATTTGCTTGTCACAGAGTCACGTCTGTGGAGGCAGGACGCAGAGCCCACTCTGAATGGCTGACTCTTCTTTCTGTGTGTGTCAGGACCATCGTAAAAAGACGCAAGCCCGCTTTTCATTGTGTTACCCAGAATGCTTAGGGTCACCTACACGTCACCCAGGTGACGAGCCGGACCTGGCCCTGATCCTGTTTCACAAACCTCGGAGTTCTCCCTGCTTTCAGGGGGGTCCTCCTCCGACCCGCTTCCGATGGGAGAACCCTGCCTCTATTCTGACCTTCAAAGAAAAAGTGACCCATAAATTCCTTCCAATAACTGGTGAAAATTGCATGTAGAATGCGGTTTTTTTTTTTTTTTTTTTTTAGGAAAAATTTCTGCCATTTCTGGACATGTTCCAAAAAGAAAGTGTGCGGGTGGAGGTTTGCAAATGCATCATGGACATTTTTATCAAGTAAGTGTCCCACATCGCGATCGGAAGGTCCGGTTCCCGATGCCTGTTGATAGGAAACCAGTTTATGCCCCCTGAGGTCCAGTCACGTGTTTGGTACCTAAAATACGTGGCGAGGAAAACTACATCAGAGGAGCAGTCATGATCCAAGTTTATAATTAGCACTTAAGACAAAGTCATAAGTGTGTCAGCAAGAGCCCTGGCCATCACTGCATGTGACTCCTGTGTGTTTGTGGAAGGCGCGAGGTATTGATGAGCTATGTAGAGAGTAATGTTCTCTAAGATAAAGTCATACTATATACTTAGCGAGGTTCCCTCTTCAATGTATAGATTCGTGATCAGTTTTCAAATTTAGTTCTTTTCGTGTTATTAAATGTATTTTTCCCGATTCTCGTTACTGCTGGTACATGAAAGAAGTGTAGGTGTGGCCCATAGAGGAGAGATTTTCAATTTAAAGGTTACATATTGATATTTATTTTAAAGTTATGTTAGATAATATATAACTAGTTTAGTCTGATTCATGTATATTATTTTTCAGGACAAGTTTAAAAGTCTCTTTAAATGTGAAGTATGTAGATATGCTTAAAAAATAGGATGCAACTCAACCACAGTTGGGAAAGTTTGAGTTGGCATTTGCTTGAATATATGTTCGAAGCTTTCTTGGTGTTGTCTTCCTAAAAGATGGATTCCATATGCTTGGAACAAATATCCCTACTTTACTTACATAAATGTTTATTTTAAGAGCTTGTCCTTTTATGTTATTTGAAAAACCCAACTAATGATTGTGCCTGGCACTTAACACAGTTGTAGACAGGTTGCGGACAACTTCAGAGGGGTCCAGAAACGTGATGAGGAACCAGGTTTGCCCTTTGCCTGGCTTAGGGAAACGTAACAGTTCTACCGGGCTCTCGCAGTTATGGAAAGTTATGTATAGCAGAGCGAACTCGTTATTGAAAGAAGAATTAAGAGAGAGCGGAACGTTGTCCATTAGCGGTGGCCGAGCCGTGTTCACGGCACACGGATCATTTCTTGCTGCTGAAGTTGTACAGTAGATAAGAACTAAGTGCTTTTCACTGTTCTCAGCGGATGTCGCTTCTCCTTTGATCTTTAAATGTCTCCTAGGCATCAGCAAGAGCCCACCAAGGACCCCGTCATTCTGAACGCCCTTTTGCACGTTTGCAAGACCATGCACGACTCTGTTAAGTAAGCCCTGCTTAAGGCTGAAACGTAACCTGGATTGGGTTTTCATACCACGTAATGGGACGTGAGGGAATGACGGCTTTAAGCTGCTACTGCGAATGATACTGTTTTACGAGGGCTGTTAACATTCCTGCTAACAAGGCCACTCCAGTGCAGGAGAGGAGGGAGGCTGAGGGGTAACCTTCGTGAGGAAACGAGATGGCAGATGTTTTTACAGGGAGATTTCTGCTGGGAGAAAAAGCCCGGTTTCATCCAAGTGAATTCAAACTCCTTGTCTCTGAGACATTTCTGAGAGCAGCAGATAGTATAACAGCTCACTCATCCAGTAACATAGCCTTTACATTTTTTCGTGTTAGCCAGCTATTTGAAATTCAAATGCAATTGGGCATACTCCTTACATGAAGGACTTTATTTGTTCAGTATGCAATGAGTTCAGACCTGTCCACTGGCCTTACCTTTGCGTCAAAGGCAAATTATCATCCCTTTGCTTCCTAGCCACCCCCCCCGCCCCGCCCCCACACACATGTTTCCATTTGACTACGCTTAAGGCCATTCTTATTTGTGGCTGAAATTCTAGTCCCCAAAGAATTTTTAAATAGAGCAGCTTGATTCACTGGAAAATGTTACAAGCATTGAGAAAATTGTTTTAGAACTTAACATCAACAAAGATGGATTGTATTTCCTTTTTTAATCTCTGAATTTTAGAATCTTTATTTCGTGACTTTGTGCTTTCAACTTTATGGGTAGTTATAAAAAACAAAATATCAAGACTTTTCATAATAAATGGAACCGATAGAGTTTAATTGGACAAAATGAAAATAAAGCCACAGAAAACTTTCAGAAAGGCACTTGTATTAGTAGGATATTGGGTGTTGGCCTAAATAAAATAGGTTTGTTTCTCTCTTACTAAAAATACGAAGCTAGAAGGTAGAGGTAGGGTAGCTCTGCTTTAGCACGTCTCCCAGGAACCCAGGTTCCTTTTGTCTTGTAGCTCTGCCATACCTCTAGGGTGTTGTCTCTGTGTTCCTGGTGGAGGCTGACCAACCTTGACCATGTCCGCATTGCAGCTTGTGGGCATTGGAAGGCTCATACGTAGCTCACACTCACATCCCATTGGCCAGAGCTGTCCTGTGGCCATACCTAGCTGCAAAGGAGGCTGGGAAATGTAGTCTCAGAGGATGAGGAGCTGTAGGGTATTGGAGGAATGTGGAAAGATTCTGCCAATATTTATTTCCCCCTAGAACAAACCAACAAACTAAAACCTTGATTCCTCTTTTCTCTGGCTCTCAAAACTACTTTAGAATAAATTTGGGGAACTATTTATAGGTTTTCACATGTATAATCAAAACTATAAGGCCTTGAAATTTTCTTCTTTATAATTGTATTAAATTTGTTGTTAAATAGAAACGATTGAATTTAAGATGCATCCCTAAAATAAGAGGGATTGATGGATGGAGAAGGGATAGTTATGTGATAAAGCAAATACGAAATACTATTGGTAGGATCCTTGTGGCTGGATCTGTGGGTATTCACTGTAAAATTCTTTTCAACTTTGCTTTCTGTTTGAAATTTGTTTATAATGTTGAACAAAAGTTCTCTGATATGCAGCGTTTGAAGTGGGACCTTTCTGCCCAAAAAAGAGAAAGTTACCTTCTGTTTTGCCATTAATAGGCATATCTTGAGAACAGCATCCTTGAGAGAGATGAAGCACATTTAAATTATATTAATTCAGGTTACACATTTTCATCACAGGAAACACAGCCTGTTGGGAGTTTTTTAAATCAAGAAAATGCAAACTGTTCCTCCTTGTTAAATTGTTTAGTCCTTACATATATTTTGTTCTTTTAGAAACTCATTTATTCCCTCAGTGTTAATTATGTACAATTATTGATTTCAGTGCACTCACTCTTGAGGATGAGAAGAGAATGCTGGCGTGTTTGATTAATGGATTTATAAAAATGGTAAGTATCGAGGAGGGCGCCTCAGTGCTCTTGGAAACGTGAGGTAATTGTTTCCCTTCACGCTGGGGAGAGCAGTTCACATCGTGTTCTCTGGTGCTCTTCATTTTTATTGAGATAAGATGGAGTTAGAAAACATGTGACATTAGCCCACACTCCCGTGGGGGCAGAGGGAGCCAAGACAAACTGTCCTAAGGAAAAAAAATCAAAAGGCGAGGCGGGAGGGAACACTTATTGGCTCCCGCAACAGAAAGCCCCGGATGGAACCCTTTGCAGGAGCCGCTGAACTCGGGGTCGCCGTGGTGTCGTCAGGGCCTGCCGCCTGTGCGTCCCCGGCTCGTGGCTGAGCTCTCGGTGTCCTCCCAGGAGGCTCACTCCCCACGAGAGCCGCTGGCTTCCTCCCAGCTCTGCAGCCTGGTGGGCAGGGCCGCAGCCGAGGTGCTGGGATTGAGTCCCTTTGGGGTCATCTGGGTCACCAGCCCACCCCCGAACAAATTGCTGCTGTGAGGGAGGACGAACATACCCACTGGCCAGGCCAGGGAGACACGTGCACACCTGGGTCCCGGAATCACGTGGTCTGGGACCAGGAGAAGGGCTTTTAGAGACACCGATGTGCTGCTCATCAGATGGTGAAATGAGGCCGAGTGCCGAGCGTCCACTCTCTATCCCTCGAGTTTCCCACTGCTGCATGGCAGCCCACCCCAAACCTAGTGGCTTTAAGTGACAGTGTTTTGTCAATCCTTACAATTCAGTGGGTAGGCTGGGTCACAGGGCTGCTCTGTGTGGCAGGACTTGGGGCTGGAGGGTCCAGGATGGCTGCGCTCACATGTCTGGGGCCCTGCTCCTTGCTGGCTGCTGGCCGGGGTGTCTCATTTCTCATCCTCGTGACCTCTTTCTCTTCGTTCGGTCATTTCAGCTGACGTCTCTTACGTAGTGAAGGCAAAAACAGAAGCTTCAGGGCCTTCGAAGGCTGAGGTTTAGCAGTCTCAGTGGTGGTGCTTTGTCCGACTTCATTCTTTGGGTCAGAGCAGGTCACAGGGCCAGCCCCGTAGAGGGGAGGGAAAGCAGACCCCACCTCCGATGGGAGGAGTCCACAGGGACACTGAAAGGACAAGCAGAGTGGGAGGCATTCCCGGAGCCTCCTTTGGGAAAAGCTCGCCATGCCATCCTCCCCAGAACAGCCTTCGCCTTCACTCTTGGCGTGCAGAGCCAGATGCCAACTGCTGCCGGTTTCCTGTTGTAACAGACATGTCAAGACAAAGGCTGACCGAGATGAAAACAACTAGATGGCTTTGAAAATAACCTTGGATACGTGACTCACCCAGCCACAGGGGCCGTTTGCACGATCCTCCTAACTTTGTGGGCAAAATACCAATTTTGATGAAAATTCAGTATCGGCCTTAAAATCCCCCCAGTAGGAAGCGTATACCAATGGCTTTTACCAGCAGCACTTCCTGTGCCCTTGAGTTGTTTGCCGATCACGTGGCATTTGCCCCTTTTCTGGCTTTGTCTGAAAGCCGCTGAGTTATAATGGAAAAGAATGTGAGGAAGTTAAGTGTGAAACCCGGCAGCGGTAATGGAAGTAGCAATGCTAAGCCTCCTCTGGACCAAAACGATCGCCGTTAGCAGTGAAATTTGTCCTACTACCCAGCTGTTCATAAATTTGAGGAAAGAGGAGAAGAAGAGATTTTTAATGGTGGAGAAACTTCCATCTGTGGCTCCCACAGCCACCGTGAGCTGCCACGTTGGAATCTCGCTGAGGACGCAGAACGGGGCTGCCCTTGTTGGGGACACTCCTCTGCCGCTGGCTCCCGGTAACCATGTTCGTGCTCTGCGGAAAGGCCACAGCTGACAGAATTCCGTCACTTCCTTCTCGTCTGGGGAGCCCTGTTTACGTCTCGAGATCCTGTCCTATACCCTTCGGCCTTTTTATGTTCTACTCCAGTGCCCATGTCACAACGATGAGGTGGCACTAGTAATGTCTCAGCTCTGTGCGGGCGAGGTAATGTCAGGTCTAGTCAGGGTATTTTCCAGTGAGTGTGTGTGTGCGCGCGCTCATATACTCCTGGCATTTCCACCATACCTGGGGATCTTTGGGGGCTCGTCATCACCACGCCCTCCTGTCCCCGGGAAGCTCACGGTTGCCTGAGACGTCAGCCTCTCTGTCCTTGCCTCTAGGTTTCCTTTGGCCGTGACTTTGAGCAGCAGCTGAGTTTCTATGTCGAGGCCAGGTCGCTGTTCTGCAATCTGGAGCCCGTCCTCGTGCAGCTGATTCACGTAAGGCTTTTCGAAGGCTTTTCGAATGTTCGTTCTCTCAATAAACATTCGTTGAGCATCTGTTTGTCAGGCGCCGATTTTAATCTGAGATTCTTCTGAACCCCCCATATGGCTCCTGATCCCGAGGTATGAAAGAAAGGTGTTTTCTCAAAGTCGTCAGTAAAATCTACAACCTTGCTTAAGTCTTTGGATGGTTTTTAATTGACCTCTTTGTCTCCAAAAACGTGTTTTCGTTCCTGCATGCCAACAGCAACGAGTGAGTTGCACTGATGACTTAGTTACAGAAATACTAAGCGGAGTGACCCTTAGTTCATGGAGCCTTTCAGTAATCTGTCATGGTGCCTTCAGGCCAAAAGAAATAAATAATAGTTCGGCATATTAAGAAGTTAGGCCCAAGCAGCTTGAGTGTTTATGTGCTTACAATTTGATAGCCCTTTGAAACAATAATATACATAAATTGAAAGAAAAATCATAGACTCTGACCTCACTCCTGAATAACCGTCATTATTTACTAAAGAAGTCTGTCTCCCCACTGGGCACTGCACAGCTTCGCAAACGTTGGAGCCAGATTGGACGTCACTGCCCTTATTTTCTGTTTTCGCGTTGATTTTTGCACAACGCTTGCTTTTCATCACGCCAGTTGCCGAAAACCCAGTTTTGCGCAGATGGGATGTCACTGCAGGAGCGCAGTGCATTCCTGTGCTGAATCTGTGAGCCGCCTCTCACCAGTGCTTTGCCCAGTGCTTGACAACTGAGCATTGCGGGGTTGTCCTTAAAAAATGTGGAGGGGCCTCTGAGAGTTTGCCTGACACTCTGGGGGCGGAGGGGAGGTCACAGCACACAGTTTGGGAACCGTGGGTCCAAACTTCTCATATCTGTGCCAAGGAAAAAATTTAGAAGGCTTCCCCTTTAATTGCTTCATGCAAATTCATGGATGAGCAGCTTTTTTACGTATCTGTTTGCTGGTTATCAGGTTCGGTAGCGATACTGAACCTAAGACCTGCACCCGTGGAGACTTCATCCGTAAGGAGAGGCATGGCGCCCACCCGAGCTGGGTGAGGAGTGGGCAAGCTGGTGAATGAATGCACAGCTCCTAGGACAGCCCCTGCCGTGCCGTGTGACGGCGTGGCTGCTGCCGCCCTTCCTCATGGTTCTCGTTAGCGTCGCACAGCCGCGTCGTGGGGCTCACTCTCAGCTGCGGAGGTTTTTCCGAACACCCCTAAGACCTTAAACGTAGTGTGTGGGATTTTTGGAAATGGAGTAAGGAGTAAGTAAGTGCACCCTAGCTGTTCATTAAGCCAGAAAATGCTCATTTGTAATGGCAGCTGACAGGCATGACTAACTCAGTAAGTGCCTTTCATTCTGCCCTCTTGGAGACGTTTGCTCAGGCCCAGAGAGAATCAGGTCTGGTGACCCCCGTTAGCGTGTCAGGGTTCAGCGCTAACTAGTCTCGGCCCCACGCGGTTCGTGCTGGTTGACTTGCATGCAGTTCGTGTCCGTTTTCTCTACGGAAGACGTGAGTCAGCCATCATTTCATTCCCCTTTCTCTTTTACCTATTACCAAATCTAGAGTGTGAACCGGCTTGGCGATGGAAACAAGGAAGGTGATGAAAGGCAACCATTCCAGGAAGACAGCCGCGTTTGTCCGGGTATGTTCTACAGATAAGACTCGCAGGCTTTGAACTCCGGCGGGTTGTTTTGCTTGCGAGTTCCTAATTTGCTATTCCCAGAAAAAGACAAGTGTGTGGCGGTAAGAGTGGGCTTGTATCGATTTTCTAGATTATCTTTTCCTTGCGTTCTCCGCGGACTAACCAATTTTCTTGGTGTTTTCAAAAGAAACGATCAAAGGAGCCTGAACTCTGATACGCGTTACGGGGAGCTGGCCGCGGTGGCTGTGGGTTTTGCGTGCCAGGCCACTCGTCTCTGTAGTTGTGCCCGTGGCTGGAAGGCCTTGAACCTTTTTTTTTCTCTCTTGGTCAGCGCCCAGCTTTGAAAACAAGATTTCAGCTCCTTAAGCAGGCTGCTCAAAATTTTTATCAAAGCAGTACATAGCTATAGTTTCAAAAATGAAATCCCGTCCCACAGATTTCAGGGGTGCACAAGCATCTCGGCCCTGCCCTTTCTCGCCTCATCCGTGTCTCCTCAGCCACCTCAACCTTTTTCTTAAGCAACTTCTTCTAATTATGTCCATTATTTAAACGAATCGGTTTCAATGGCCGTTTTTTGACCTCATGTCAGCTGTTATCTGTGATGATGGATGAGGATTACTTTTCATACACCGCGACTCTCCTTATTTGTCCCCTCCTCCGTGAGAGACAGACACAGCAGAGGCGAACGGGAGAGATCGGGGCTCGGAACGGGGGACGTTACGTGTTTCTGCTTGAAAATAAACATATGACGGATGAAAACGGGGGTGCTAACCCACCGCGACGGCGTTGCCCGTGTAACCTGGTGTCCCCGCTTCCTCCTAGGCCTGTGTCGCATACTGCTTCATCACCATTCCCTCCTCGGGGCATCTTCACGCGCCTCAACCTCTACCTGCATTCCGGTCAGGTGGCCTTGGCCAACCAGTGCCTCTCCCAAGGTGAGCCCGTCACGTCAGCGTCTCCTCTCCGGGCGTCCCTGGCGGCTCGGGAAAGCTGACTTCGCGGGGGCGTGTGGCCTTGTCGGGGGAGAGAGGGATTCCTCAAGGAGCTGTCAGTAAATGGGGCGTTTTAAATCTGTTGCTTTTGTAGGAAGCACAGCAGACGCGCACACGTGTATAGTCAGATGACAGAGCGGGATGTTTTCCCGCAAGAACCTACTAGTCTGTCGCAGGCAGCTCAGACCTCCGGGCCGTGTGTGCCTGGAGCGCTGTAGAAGTTAGGAGTGCTTTCCTCACAGCAGATTCGTTTGGTTTTCATTGTTGATATTTATTTGAAACTCCAGAGACACATGAGTAGAATCTAGTAAGTACAGAGCAAATACTGTCTACAGCTCGCGGTTGGGGCTGGAAGTTCTGCTCAAGGCGCATGTCTGTACTAGGTACAGAAGCTGTCCGAGGTAAGGGTGTGTGTGAGTGGCTTATTTGAGAGGTGACCCCCGCCAGTGTCACCTGGGTGATGGGGAGGGGAGACGGGGAAGGCAAGGAAGCCAGCAAAGGGTATGCTAGTAGGCAGATTATTCTGTGGGCAGCTGAGGTCCACCCCTGCTGGGGACCTCTGGGGGAGGGAGGGTCTAGTGGCCTTGGTGTTAGCCCACCTGAGGCTGAGAGGACAGGTTACTTACGCTCTCCTCCCATCCGCCATTGATTGAGGGCTGCCCTGGGTCGTCAGCTTCCTGACATCCTCCTGCTCTGGCCTGCTCTGACCTCCAGCCAAGAGCAGGCCCTCGGCGGGTCACAGTGTCTGCTGCAGGGTGCCCTCCTCACCTCCGGGATGGGGTGGGCCAGGTGCGTGCAGGCACCTGTCCAGCAGGCCGTAACAAAAACTAAAACATCCTGGCTCCATGTATGGAGCACTGCTCACGCGCGTGTACCACCTCATCTCATCCTCCCAGCGGCCGCTCGAGGCCAGTTCCGTGGTTGGCACCCCACTCCCCAGGGGAGAACACTGAGGCAGGAATGGCTGCGGAGCTGGCTCAGGGCCACAGCCAGCACTGACCCAAGGCCACGTCCCTTCACCCGCCCGGTAGATGGCGTGGACCGTGCAAACGGCCAGGGGGCTTCAGTGGATGACGTGGTGGTCTCTCCAGCACTGCTGCTTTAGCGATGGTCCCCCGCCCCCCACGCCGGCTTCTTTCCTGGTCTCTGAACTTGCTGTGCTTTCTGACTGTGTGTGTGTTTACTCATCGTCTAGACACCTCCTTCCCACTAGGACTGGAAGTCCCACAAGAGCAGGCAGCCATCTGTCCTCATTATTTGTCTGTAAACGTGGCACTTTCTCCTAATGCCCGCTTCAGTAAGGATGACAGGTTAGCTAGAAACAAAGTAAAACAGAAATTAACAGTCGCCACCAAAAACCCAGTGATGTGCAAACTGAAGATTCAGTTAAATTAATTAGTTTGGATGTTAGAAAGTGTCAGTCTCATAAAAACCGGTTTCCTCTTAAAAAGTTCAGGATCAGTACACCCACGGGGCATGCCTGAGTTTGGTGTCACCTACGAATTAGGAGTAAACTGCTCTGTGACCTGCACGTGGAGGCTGAGATCTGCCCCCAGCCCTGGAGACTGGAATCATGAAAAACCATGAACGTTGTCGGTCTCAGGCAAGTTTATTATGGCAGGATCCTCAGTGGAGCTTCATGCTGTTTTCCTTTCTTTTCTTTTCTTTTTTTTTTTTTTTAAACAAAAATTCTCACGCTAAATAAAGGCTCCCATCCCCACCAGAGATATGCAGCTCCTAGGACTGTTGGAGGGGAGCCGCGAGTGGCCGTTTGCTGTCGTGTGACCTGTAATGATGCCCTCGGTCCACACAGAGACGAGCGGCGGAAGAACCATCCCGGTGGTCCGTGACCTCGGTGCCACAGCTCGGCCTCACCCCTCACTTTGAACCACTGCAGGGGAGCAGGGATGTGGCGTCCCCTTCGTATTTAATAATTTATCTGATGATTTTTCCTTGAGTCTCTAACGGCTGTAGTGCTAAACCTTAAAAGCCTGTTATTGTTCTTCTGAAAGCCACATGTAGCATTTGCTGGCCAAAATAAATCATGCGTCCAATTACTGGGAAGGCTAAATATAAATTAAGTGATGCTCGTGGAAACGGGCCGCTTTTGTGTGCCTCCCTGAACATCTTCCTCTCAGCTGGTTGTGTGCAACTTCCCCTCCCCCAATTCCTTTTCCGGCCTCCCTCGACCCAGCCTCCCTGATACCTTCTTTATCAGGCTGTGGCTTTGCCCAATGAGTGAACTCCCCCTGAACTTCCAGCGTGGAAGGCTGACAGGGCTTATTACAGGGAGGCTTATTACAGTTCTGGGCCTCGTGCAGCACGCAGAGTAGATCGGGTGGGAATTTTGTCCAGACTCATCCATCGCCCCTGAGCATTGAGGAAAAACAAAGGACTTTCAGACCCGCTTTGGTCACGTGCTTCTCACTGGGAGGTGGCCTGCGGATGCCTGTGCGTCTCTTCCTTCAGCCGCTCCACTAGGTACCTTCTTGGCCCTGGTTTGTCAGTGGTTCTTTCCAGAAGACTGTCAGGCTATAGCAAGGACAGGAATGGGCCGTGAGCTGCAGGTGCCAGAGCTTTGGACGGCACGCAGAGGCCCCGGCAAGCCTAGGTCTTTCTTCTCCCAGCTTCTCTTGCCCTCTATTTTATGTTCGTTCCGTCTTCACAGTTTCTAGTCATTGAAAGGAGGGTGTTTTACAACAGAGAGGGATGTTTCGGGTGGGTCTTAAAAGACCATACGTTTATCAGGATGCGGGGAGGGGAGAGGGAGAGTGGGCATTCCAGGTAGCGCAAATGGCCTGAGCGAAGGCTCAGAGGCGTGACGTTCCTTGCTGTATTTGGGCGTATGTTGGGATGAGCCCCTAATTAATGGCGACTTTCAAGTCTCCTGAATGCAGTGGTCCCGTCTGGACTCTACTACTATGAGCTGGACGCCCTGGGACGAGTCGGCCTTTTCTGTGCCTCAGTTTCCCATCTGTAAAGTGGAGATGACGGGGCAGTGGTACTTGTCTGTTGTAGATTAAATGAGATAATGTATTAAATGAGGTACGTAGGGCGCTTGGCCCACTGGCACACAGGAGCTGCTCCGTAAATGTTAAGTTATGTAACTAACGACAAAAGTCTGCCGTGGCGTTTTCGGCACTAACCGTACACAGCGACTGCTCAGTGATTTCAGAGTCCCATCGGAGCCCCCTTCGTTTTAAATAGTTTTCTATTTCTCGATAAAGCACATTCGGTTCAGACACGCGCCGAGGCTCATCGACATGCTGGATGACGCCGTCGTGCTGGTTTGATCTGGGAGGAGCAGCGGGGAGCACAGAGCAAGGGCCAAGCTGTGGGCAGGAAGCCCGCCGGCCACTGCGAACTGTAACTGTAGGGTAGCCAGGCCCACAGAATGAGAGAGGACAATAATTCTGTATTTCCTCCTCCTGGAGAGAGAGGAGAGGCCTGTGAAGGAGAAAAAAATGGTCTCCGTCCACTTACTACGTCTTTAAGGTTTATGCGTAAGATCATTTTTACTAGTTCCATTGATGAGACCGTCCCTTGAAGAATAGGTCTGATGTGACTGTTTCCTCAGACCTCGAGGCCTCCCTGGTCGGTGGTGGACAAAGCAGGTTATTTTTGCTGGAACAGTTCATAGGTGGGCGGATGGCATGAAGTTCGTCGCCCGCCTTCATATCCGAACATGCACGATCCATCTACCTTAAGGAGTGTAAGGGGCCCGGGGTGGGCGGCAGCCCCCGCTGGAACCCACAGAAAAGCAGCAGAGTGAGTCTCCCCTTTAAGTCCACTCAGCTCCTTACACTAGCAAACACCAGCGATTCTCCTCCTCCCGCCAGCATTTCTGTGTCAGCCGCTGTGCCAGGCCCTGTGCCGGACCAGGAATGCACTTAGAGCGACGACGGCATAGGAGGAGGACAGAGCGGCTCTGTTTACAGTTACATAAGGCAGCACGTGGTAAATGTCACGCAAGATGTTCAGGAAAGGGGCCAGGGAATTTCAGAGAAGGAACGACCCTTGGCTTAGACGAGCAAAAAAAAGCTGCATAGAAGAGGTGTCACTGATGAGCCCGGAGGCTAAGGGAGGTCTGTCATGCTGAAGTCAGGCGGAGGGCATTCTGGGCTGAGGCAGCAAAGCCCTGGAGGCTGGAAGCAGAGCCTCGGGAAGGAGCGAGTGGGAGGTCAAGTTAGCAAGATGGTTTGGGGCCTGGCTGAGAACTGAGCCCTCAGCAAAGCAGTTGACTTATTCAGTGTGTATTCTGTGCTAGGCGGTTTATATTCATCTTAATAGAGAGGAAACTGAGCGTGCAGAAGGGTGACATGACTTGCTTAGGAGCATCCAGCTAGTACGTGGCCTGAGCTGACCCCCGGTGCCCTCCCAGCCCCTGTGCTTCTCTGCAGTTAGGTCGGTCCCTCGAAACCGCAGGACCGTTTTACTGAGGTTTCACTGAGCGCCTGCAGTTGCTGGAGATCAGTTATCGTAGATTGAATGTTAGATAAACTTGTTGAGGAAGCATCCAGAATTAAGGTAAAGGAATACCTAATCCTTTCTGCTTAGGGAAACTGAAGCCTCATCTCCACAGAGAGACCATCATGACTTCCTGCAGCCGCTGCAGGGAGGGCGGAAAGGTGTGTCCCATTCCTGCAGTGTCCCTGGGGTGTGCGCCAGGTAACAGGTGGGCTGAGCGTGCTCGGCTCCACGAGGGAGCCCTGGACGATTCGGAGATGAAAGGGGCGAGAGCATCCAGGCGTCTCCCGATGCCACCGCTGAGACTGAGAAGTCATCAGACGCCCCGTGGACTCTCACGTTCGTGTTGATACTCTGAATTTAAAGGCATCCTGCATCGACCAAGTGGCAAGGGCGAGGTCAGATGACAAACGTTAATGAACACGGTATTGAATTGTCTCTAGGCGTTCATAGTTCTCTAAATCTTGCTCTGTACACGTGCATCAAAAGAGTTGCCTTAAAGGCACAAATTTAACTGCTACTATAATAAGCTCTATCACAAAAACACAGTTTTTAGTAACAAATAGTGTTAAATCTTGATGGATAACTTGCCGGTGGATAATAACTTGGCCATTTGGACCAGGAGGCTTTACCCAAAGGCACCCCTGTCACTTGGTGACAGCACGTGTTCATTGCAGCTGTAGTCTGTTCAGGCTGCTGTAACAAAAATACACAGCCAGGGTGGCTTAACCAACGAGCGTTTGTCGCTCACAGTTCTGGAGGCTGAGGTCCAGGTCAGGCTGCCGGCGGATTCGGTGTGTGACGAGGACTTCCTGGTACACGGACAGCTGTCCTCTCGCTGAGTCCTCACAGGGAGGGAGGGGCGAGCGAGCTCTCCGGGTCCTTTCTATAAGGGCACTAATCCCATTCACGAGGGCTCCACCCTGGTGACCTCAGCACCCCCGAAGGCCTCACCTCTGATAGCACCTTGAGGGTTAGGATTTCACGTATGATTTCGGGGCGAGACGGGGTGGAGGGGGGTGCACAGAAGCGTGTAGTCCACAGCTCAAAGTCTGAGGCAAGAGCTTATGTCCCGATACTGCGTTTCGTGGAGTAGTTTGTTATATCACTCGCCACTCCATACCTAAGCCTACCAAGGTGGACGCTGCAGACCAGGAAAGACGTTTAGCCGCGGGTTGGCAGAACTCGAGAGACAGTAATTCTTAGAGCCAGAACCCCGCTTTCATGAAGTATCCATGGGGGACGGGACTCTCAGCCCTCTGCGACATCTTGCGCCAAGGAGTGGTGTACTTCCCTTCAGGGACCTCCTGGACTGGGCGCTGTAGGTCCCGGGTTGCCCCCGAGGGCGCATGAGAGCCAAAGAGGGGCGAGGTACTTCCGAGGTCTCGTTCAGCCCCGGGAGGTTATGACTCTGGCAAGTAGTGGAGATTTTCTTTAGCTCTGACCTAATGCCTTATTGTGAAAAACGAAACGCCGTCTGTGAAGGTGGCCTGGGCTCTTGCTCCCGACTCTCCTTCTCAACGATTCTTGTTCTGAATCACGTTCTGGGTCCACAGTGCCAAAGGATGAACTTACTCTGTAGGTCACAGTTCATCTGAGTTTATTTTATCCTGTTTGGAGGGTGTTCGGGGCAGCTGTCTCGTATCCTGTTGAAAAACAGGCAACCTGTACGTTATTTTACACTTTAATGATTTTTATTACAAAAGTAGTGTGTGCTCATTTGCAAAAGTTCCAACAATACAGTAATGTAGAACTTTTCTAAAAGCTCCAAAATAAATCTCCAGCAATATTCTGTCTCCTCCGTCACCCCCCCCAAAATCTAGTTCACAGTTGAGATATTTTTCTTGCTTTTTCTTCTAGATAGACATTAAAAAATTCATTCTCATGCGTTCTGCCCTCTTCTGCCCTCCTTCCCGCACCTTCTGTGTTCCTACACATACACATGTCTCTGCCCCGAATAGAAACGAGATCGTGTCGTCCAGAGTTTTTCTATTGGCTTTTTCCACTTATCGGTAATCTTGGACTTTTCCCCTCCCTGCCCCCTGTCCAGATCCACCGCATTCTCTGTCAGGGCTGTTCAGTGTCCTGTTTCTCTTCTTGTAGAACGTGCTGTAAATTATTTCCCCACCCCCCCTTCATTTTTTTCCCCAAACTCCTATTGAAAAATACTTGGACGCCTTCCATTTTTTTTTGCTCTCGCAGACAATGCGCAAGCTTCGCCTCGATCCCAGGCATGTGGCAGCTCTCCGACGGTCCCCAGCCGACTGGTGTCTTCGTCCCTTAGAACATGGGACCCTACTGTGTGCAGAGCCTTGGTGCACAGAACAGAGAGAAGTGGGGGGCCCTTCAGGCGGGCGAGCTGCGGGAGGCCGCCGGCCCCCGACTTGTCTGCAGGAGACCAGGGAGGCTCCTAAGCCTCGAGGAGCATAATTCCCTGTAGGTGAAGGTGTCTAGAGAGCTGGAGCCTGAAGTATGGCTGACTTTACGGAGCGGCTCATCAGACAGGAACCTTCCTGGCCCATTGGCTGTGGGGCGCAGAGCAGCACCCCGGGCCCTGGAAGGTGCGCGCCCCCTCAGCTCAGTCGAGGGGGTGGCCGTCCCTCGGCACAGCAGGAGTGTCCCTTCCCCGCTCCCTCCCCGGCTGTCCTGCTCTGCCTGTCCATCTTCTGGCCTCTCACTCTGCATTTCTATGGTTGAAAATTACACACTTTCATTGCCCGCGTACGCTAAATTTTTTTTTTTTTTTGAAATTTAAAGTAAAATTCCGCAAAGCACAGCCTGGCAGGAAGTGGAAGACCCCGTGTCCTTCACCTCAGCCGCCACTCCTGCGTCACGCCGGAAGTTTGGCACTGTTCTGCCTCACTGTGTTTGCAGAACTACACGCTTTCTCTTCCTTTGTAAAGTTAGGGTCGCGCTCTACGCGGCTGTGCGACGCTCTGTGTTTGTGCCGTAGACATCTTTATGTGTGCAAACGCAGCTGCAGTCGTGCGTGGCTTGACAGCGGGGACACGCTTGTGCGCCGCGGGGCGGGTTCGCGGCCGCGCGAACGTCACGGGGCCCGTGCGTGGACCGGGTGGGCGGCCCGCCGCCCTAGGCGACAGACCTGTGCAGCACGTTGTGCGCCGCATGCCGTCGGCAGCGGTGACGTGTGGCGTCACCACCTGACGATGGCTGCGTCACTAGGCGATAGGAATCCTTCAGCTCCGTTACAGCCCGCTGGGGCCTGTGTCGCGTACGGTTGGACGGTTGCCATGGGCTGGAACCTTGCGCAGCGCGTGACCGGACCGTGTTCTCTGTACCAGTTAGACAACAGCGTCTCCGTGGTGCGTCCGTGCAGCAGCGTACCTCGCCCCACTGCGGAGCTTAGAGCCACATAAAGATGCTTCTTCCTCCGAAGAGCAGCACGTCCCCGGGGTCTGCGGCTGCGCCCCTGTTTTCAGCATCTCATCACAGCCCACCTCCTACCAGGGTTTGCTGGTGGCATATACTTTGGTGACCCTCACGCGATTTTAGTGGGGCCCTGTTTGGTTTTTCCGTGTCCTCGCAGAGGTTTCTGGAACTGCCATGCTCCTTCAGTGTTCTGCAGACCCTCAGCCCAGGCTGCATCTCAGACAGAAAATGGTCCAAAGGTCAGTGGCAGCTGTCCGGCCAGCACCCTGGCCCTCGCTCTCCGCGCACGTAGAACGCCGAGGCAGCCGGCCCCGGCCGCGTTGCCCCGTGCGTGACCACTTCCGTTCGCTTCTGGCTGAACGTGCCCAGGTTTAGTCCTTCCCAGTACACTGTTCACTACTGGGAAGTCATAGTTTATCCAAAGGATTTCGAACAGCTTTTTCGAACCGTAGAATAATGAAAGTCACTAGACAAGCTTTATTCAAAAACAAATGGGCCAAATGGTTAAGAAAATAAATTTTATCTGTATTTTTACACACACACACACATGCACAGGGAAAAAGCAAGTGCCCAGATTCCACTTTGTAGCTGAAAGAGATGTCCGTTCTGTGCCGTGCTGGAATGATCGAATGATCGCCAGGATGATGTTAATTTGGGCGGAGAGTTGCAGATGGTGTCCGTTGTATTAACACCTTCCTTCCCGAGGGCAGGCGTTTGCTCGCTCGCCCTCCACTGGGCTGGGGGGCCCTGGTTCTAATTCGGGGTGCACCGGACTGTGTTCTTGGCATCCGGGAAGTCATTTCCGACTGCCAGTGTATTTGGACCATGCAAATGTTTGATCTTGTCGGGCAGTTTTAAATTTCATTTGTTAGGTCGTGTTTTGTCTTTTTGACCTTGAGATTGTTCTCACGGTTCATACTTTGGCATTCTAGAAAGAACTCCCCTCTCCATCTAACACCCTGCCTCCAATCCTTCCCCCTGTCACCCCACCCCTCTCTGTCCTCCTGTTGCTCCCTCACCCCACCTTCTCTGCCCATGCCCCTCCTCACTCCTCCTCGTCCTCTCCATCTTCCCCTCCCCCTCTCCTTTCCCTCCCTTCCTTCCTTCCTTTGAAGTCTTCTTCTTCTACAGAATACTTCTTCGCATTTCTAAAAGTATCTTCATTTCTGGGAGGATTCTCTGGAACTGTTAACCTGGTCAGAAGTCTCTAAAGCTGTGTCCTTCAGACGTTCAGCTATTTCTTTAATAAATACACTGCACATGACAGTAGATGCAGACAGACCACAGACCAGAATTTGAGCCCCGGCTCTGCCACCGGTGCTGGAACCTTCTGTGAGCATGTGGACACACGACGTGCACACACACACACTGTGGGAGGACAGTCACTTCCCCTTCCACACCCGGCGTCCCTCTGTGAAGTGGGCCCCACGACAGCACTGTCCGCGTCCCTGAGAAGGTTCCATGAACCTGTCCACGCGGAGCCCCCAGCCAGGCGACTGTGATTCCGAGGCTTTCTATAAAAATTTGCCACTTGCTTTTTTCACTCAGTCATCCAAAGCCAGTGCGACTGGGATTCTTTGAGCCACATGGCTCAAAGAAGGAAGCGGCGGGGAAGAGGGGAGATGGGGGCCCCAGCAGCGCCCCCTCATGGAATGTTCCACCAGGTCAGTGATGGTTTGCAGGAACCCTTTTCTGGGGCCTGCCCTCGGCGCGGCCTGACGTCACGTCACTCCCAGGACCAGCATCTGGGCCGTGTGAAGAAGAAAGCAGACCTGAGTTTTCCAGCGTTCTCAGACCCGACTTTTCTTGTCTTGCAGCCGATGCCTTTTTCAAAGCCGCTATAAGCCTCATTCCAGAAGTTCCGAAGACGATTAATGTCGACGGAAAGATGCGGCCATCGAATCGTTCCTTCTGGAATTCCTCTGCAATTTCTTCTCTACTTTGTTGATAGTTCCGGTACGTCTCCCCAAAAGAGCTGTAGGTGCTGTCTGTCTCTGTCCCGCGTTACGTGCATTCATAGCCCTAGAAGTACAGGGACGTCGTGTGGTTTTGTGTGTCAGATGTGTGACTTGCCCCATGTTTGCCCCATTCCTTCTGTGTCCTGGTTGCGTTAGTTGAGGCTCTGTGTATGTTGAAGGGGTGTCGCCTAGTGGTTCAGGGGGCTCTGGCGTCGGGGCCACGATGCCTCGGGTGAATCCCAGCCCCTGTCCTTCCCAGTCTGCAGTTGTGGGCAGTTATGTGACATCACTGGGCTGCGGTTTCCTCGTCTATAAAATGGGGAAAAGAACAGTATCTCCACCTCAGCGTTGCTGTGAGCCGAGTGCGTGAGTACGCACACGTGGTGAGGACTGTGCCTTGGCACACAGTCAGCGCTAGACATGGTGGTGGCGATGTTCTTCTGATGGCAGGGACTAGACACCGAAACAAGGCAGCGGAGGCCCAAGGGGGACGTGTCTGGGAGGGCGCCGGGGTGTTCATCTCACGAAACCGGTGCGCAGTCAGGCTTGGGCAGGAAGGAATCGGGGCCACTCCCAGGACCAGCACGAGGACCCTCACCCCAGCAGGGGTTCCTAACCTAGGTCCAGCGACTCCCTGGGGACCCGGCAGGGTGGCCATGAATTTGATGAGAAGAGGAAAATGACATCTTTGTTTTTACAAACCTCAGTGAAAAGTCGCCTTTCGCTCCATTTCGGATGTGAAGCAATGAGGCGTAGTGGCAGCTGCAGTAGCTGGGACCTTGTCCACCAGGAGAAATCATGTTCCTGTGACATTTCAGGTGTGCAGGACATCCAGGTCGTCTATGTGCGTCCTTCCTTAAACAGCACGGGAGTTCTCAGGCCCGCCTTTAAGTCTGTTATTTAAATCCATGCACTCTGGGGAGCCCACAGGCCAGGCTGTGACAGGGTCAGACGTGCACAGGCATCAGGGGTACTCGTTCACAAGTGCAGATTCTGGGGGTCCTCTCCCAGAGAGTCTCGCTCCGCAGGATGGGATCGGCCCCCGCGTCGCATTTTTGACAGCTCCCTCATCGATTCAGGGGTGGGTGGTTCTCGGGTCACAGTTTGAGAAACATCCTTCTGGACTTGGGCCGTGACCGTGACTCAGCACCTGTGGGGACCGAGTGCCTTTCTGATGAAAACGTTCTGAAGTCGGTCGTGGAGATGACCGCACAACTCCGTGACTGCGCGAACCAGCGGACTGTGCGTTCTAGTGGGCGTGGCGTGGGGGGTGTGAATTGCACCGCAGCGAAGCCGAGGTGACAGGAGTGGTCCAGCTCCCACCCTCAGTCCCGGTCCCAGGACGTCTGGGGAGAGGACGGGGTGGGCAGGAGCCCGGCTCGACACTTGGCTTCAGTGCCATCGAATCTCCTTAGCATTTTATAACCACTCTCTCTTTTGGGGGTAATCTAGCTATTTGTCAAGTGAGGGGACAAAAGAAATCAGGTTTTCTAAGGAGGAAGTTGATCGGTGTTGCTGTTCGTTGAATAATTGGGATGCATTTCCTGCTGCATACGGTCTTTATGGTAAAACTCATCGGAGCCCTGATCGAAAGCCTTGTCCTCGGAGTCAGACTCTTGGGATCGGTCGTGACCCAATGACTCAGTAGCCCTGTGGCCTGGGGGTGGTGGTGTAACTCCTCGGAGCCTCAGTTGCCACCTTTCTAAAATGTCATCAAAATGCCCACCTGGCGGGGCTGCGGTGAGGGTTGTCTGTGATGGTATTTATGCACGTGCTTTGTGAACCACTCTGTCCCAGGGGTGTCAAACTGATGACCAGGTGACAAACCGATGCCAGCGGTGGAATCCAGCCCGTAGACACGCTCGTTGGCCAGATCTCGTGGAAAACATTTGGAGTGAATGACCCACGTTTAAAACGTGGTCGATCACAGAAAAACCCAGTTTTTTGGTTCCCCTTGAAAACTCAGGCCCTGCCGTGTGGGGCCGAATTCCTCGACCTGGCCACAGCTGGGAGAGCAGCAGCCCCGTTGGGGGGCGGCAGGGCGGCTCGTGTGCTTTCTCCTGTTCCTCTGGCACCTCCGGACCCATGGGACCCATTTCCGTTGCCTCCCCGGCCCCTGGGCCCTCCTGGCAGTGACCCCTGGTCTCAGCCGATTGTCAGTGCTGCTGCTTTTGCTGGGACTTACTGAAGATGACGAGATGCAGAAAAGCTATAGGTTGTCACTTCTTACTACAGATGACCCTGGAACGCAGGTTTGAACTTCCAGGATCTGTTTACACGTAGATTAAAACAAAACAAAACAAACATGCAGTCGGCCCTCTGCGTCTCCAGGTTTTACATCCACAGATTCAGCCAACTGCAGATCGAACGCAGTGTTTTGAGTCTCCGGACGCAGAGAGCCGACCATCCGCACTGACTGCTCCATGCCATCTTACATAAGGGACTCAGGCATCCGGAGGTGTGCACGTCCGTGGGGGTCGTGGATCCGGTCCCCCGTGGGTCCTGAGGGACTGCAGCTAAGCTTTGAGGGACTCGGAGTTATATGTGGGTTTTCGACTGGGCTATGCTAAATAGGAACCCTTCCCCGAGCCCCGCGAGGTGGGGTCCTGGGGCCTCCTCACTGAACGTAAGGAGCTGGAGGCCAGCAGCTGCAGCTGGGGGTTGGGGGGGGGGTCGCACAGCTGGTGAGCAGCAGCGTGCCCTCATTTCTGCACTTCCTCCCAGCGTCCCCCCTCCCCAATGTTTTGGCTTCTTTTCTAAAAGATTTATTAACTAATACATGCCTCTTACAGTGAGCCAGCCAGCAGTTCGCAAATATTCACTCCAAACACACCAATTACTCCCGTCCCCTCCTCTCACAGAAGCAGACCCTGGCACAGGGAGGTGACAAAATTCAGAGCCAGGATATCTGTGCCCAGTGCTGTGCTCTCTGCCTCTCGTGGTAGCTCTCCTGGGAAGTTTGTCCTTTCCGGGGTATTACCTCTGCTCCCAGGTTGTGACAGTTAGTAGAATTCCTGCAGATGCTGCAGATGGTGGAAGCCAGGGCCCGTCTGTGCAGCTGGGCAGGAGGTCTGCGTCCCCTCCAGGAGCCCCCTAAGAGCCCCCTGGGAGCCTCCGCTCGGCATCTGTGTGCAGGGAGGGACATTTGGAGCCTTGGCAGAGACCCCTGGGGGAACATTTCCCACTTGGATTGCCAGCTGAATCCGAGGCCTTTTCTTTTCCTTTCTTTTTTTTTTTTTTTTTAGTCTGTTTTGCTTTGGTTCAGTTGCTGGCACTGAGCCATCAAAGTACAACTGAAGAAAAATGTCACAGCCATTGAAGCATGGACAGCATGTGGAAAATTTTTTCATCGTAAGGTTGGAGATAATCTCTCATCTCTTTGGTTGTGAGCAAAAGCTCACAGAAGCGGTTTAATTGCAGACCTTCACGTCTTCACCTCCCCCCCCCCCCACATTCCACCTTCCGAAGATGTGTCGGACGGCCTCCCACGGTAGTGACAGCACTTTGTTGACATTAAGTTACTGGAACATTCAGTTGTTGTCTTTTTCCAAGGCGGATCCTTAAAGAAAATGTATTTTTGAGCATCCACATAGCAGAACAAAATAGCCTAGTTAGAAACAGCTGTCAGCAGAGAGAGGCAGCAGTAAGTCGCCCGCTGAGATGGGCTCTAAACAGACGGACGGCAGACCACGGCCCGGGCGGTGCCGATGCCTGGAGTTTGAGGCATCAGACTTGCGAATGTCACGTGTCCTCTTTCTTGACATAACAGCAATTCCTGTGGATGTGAACAGCTGTACAAACCACCTCACACCCCTCCGCCCGCACCCTCACCCACTGGAAGTATTACTGCTGCGTCTACACACACAGGTTTGCTGGCTGTTAACTCCCACCCAGCTCGGTTAGAGCGCTTGGCATTCTCCAGGCCCGCTTTCAAAACAGCCGAGTGCGTGTGCGCCTCCCCCAGCTGGCCAGCGCCGGGCAGTCAGAGGCACGCAGGGGCCGCGTAAATATAGCATTAGCTCTCAGGCATGTCCGCTGTGGAGCCAGACAGCCGGGGCTCAGATCCTGGTTCCCCCAAGTGTCATCATTGTGACCTGGGGCCCCTTACCCTCTCTGTGGCCCGTTTCCCATCTGTGACATGGGAAGGCGAGGGGAGTGGTGTCATAATCTTACCTTCCTGGAAGACGGAACAGCTATGGGAGCTGTGATCGCCACCATAAAGTTAGCTCGTGTTGCTTGTTTTTACAGCTACCTCAGTTCCTGGCACATAGAAGGTACTCAGAAATGTCATCCGTTCAGCATTTACTGAGTGCCTGCCGTGTGTCCAGCACTGTCCTAGGAATCGGAGACGGGGCGCCATTCAGAGTGCTCCCTGGGCAGCCCGGCAGGTGTGTTATTGGCAGACATGACAGGTAATGTACCTGCCCTGCTCGAGGTGATAGGCTAGGATGAAACAGCTAAACAGACCAAGAGCTGTTATTCGGTAGTTCACTGAAGGAATAACACGATCACTTCGGTGGGAACTACCTGGAAAAATAGGACAGGATGATTCGGGGTAGAGACTGGGGAGGGCGTCCGGGCGCTCTGGCTGGTCAGGGGCGGCCTCACTGAGGAGCTGACAGAGAGACCTGGAGGCTCTCAAGGAGCCGGTCCGGCCTCATAAAGTCTGGCAGATAAAGATTCCAGCAGAGGGAACAGCGGGGCCGGCGGCCAGGGCCTCCTTGGCATATGCGCTGTCGTCCCCCTCCCCGCCCCCACACCGTGCCCGTCCATCTGATCCGTGTGGGAGACTGGCCCCTGGGGCCGGCCTCCCCGGGGCTTCCTTCCTCTGGCTTCCCAGCTCACTCAGCCAGCGAGAGGAAGCAGTGGCGGACCAGAGCGGGGAGGAGAGAGAGGTTGGGTGCTTGTCTCCCCACACTCACTAGGCCACAGCTTTGCCAATGGCTTTTGTCCTGCACCCAAGGCCACAGCCCCTGCGAGGGGGCCTCATCCAGCTGCCGGTCTCGACAGCCCAGAAACACCAGTGCCCGCTCCCGTGCACCGGCAGCCCCGAGGGAGCTTAGCGCCTGCCCAGCCCGGGTGCCTCTCCTTCCCCCTAGTTCTCACACTCTGCCCGCGTCTTCACGAGCAGTCCTCCATTAAACTGTCCTCGTTCAGCCCTTCGGGTGTGCCCTCTGTATCCTGGCAGGACCCTGAGTGGCCCGTCCGGTCCCAGGCATGGCTGGCGTGAGGGACAAGGCGTAGCGGCTGGGGCAGGGAGGCGACGGTGGCAGAAATGGACACGTGTCCTCAGTGGGAGAAGTCTCTGGAGAGTGTCGAGCGCGGGAGAGTCACATGATCGAATGTGGCTTCTTGGAACGTCACTGAAGCCGCAGACCTGTCCGCGTCCCTTTTCCGTTGAGTTTCGCATCCGAGAAACGCCGTGTAAATGCCGTGCCTGTGTCTGGCTTTCTCCTCTCCCAAGAGCGAATCCCCCGCTTAGCTGTTAATGCCGTTGAATGCCCGAACGAGCGAGGCTATTTTTAAAGTCGGTGCCCCAGCGGCGACAGTGATCGTTTGGGGGCGCGTGCCCCAAGTAGGTGGCCTCTGCTGTCATCTGCTGCGAGACCTGTGATCTTGCTTTTGTAGTTGAACGGAGCTTTCTGCAGCTACGCACATGAGCTCAGGGCTGTAATTTGGAAACAGGCCATTAAGCTGACAGGTGACGTTGCTTTCTCACTCCCCAGACCCCAAAAGGGAGGCTCTCAAAGCTGGTCCCCGCAGACGAGCGTGGTGACGAGCGGGATTAACGATGTTTTGTCGTTTTCCTGTGCTGTTTAATCATAGCTGGCACTTTAATTTCTCCACAGCTGCGAAGGGTGGGAACCTGGGTTTCTGTCTTTTTTTTTCCCCCCTCCTGCTTCGTATCTGAGATGATTTTTTAATCTTTTTCGCGTTTCCATTAGGATCATCCTGAACACGGGGTCCTGTTTCTTGTTCGAGAGCTTCTCAACGTGATCCAGGACTACACCTGGGAGGACAACAGCGACGATAAGATCCGCATCTACACCTGCGTGCTGCACCTCCTGTCCGCCATGAGCCAGGAGACCTACCTGTACCACGTAGACAAAGGTAGCGGCCCCTTCCCGCCAAACGGCACTGCGCTTGCGTTTTGTGAAAGGGAAATGTTTCCGTTTTCTTTTATTTATCCACCTTGTTGTTTTTCCTACTGTGAGCTTCTAGTTCAAGGTCTTGCTAGGTCTGCCCAGTGTAAGAACTGCCTGAAGCACCTCTTAAGAATCCAGATTCCTGAGCCCCGTCTGCTCCTTCTAAATCACACTCCCAGGAAGAAGCACCAAGATCTAAGATTCGACAGTCAGACGAGTTCAGAGAAGCCCTTTGAGACTGGTGCCGTCTCTGGCATGCTGCACGTGTGTGAGCTGCATCCCAGGCCTGCTCCTCACCAGTCTCAGGAGGACCCTGCTCTGGGTGTTTTCATTCTTTACTCCAAGTGCTGCTGAGGCTCAGCAAGCCCCTAGGTCAGGTGCTCGGGAGGAGGGAGATGGCCTTGGGCCCCCAAGTGCTACCAGCCATCTTGAACTTGCTGCTGTGAGTCTGGGAGCAGCCTTCTCAGGTCCTGGGCGTAACGTGGGACAGTCCCAATTCTAGACCTCTGCCTACTGGGCCTAAGCATCCTCCTGCTTGTCAGGTGCTCAGTTATAATTTTTGGTTCCCAGAAGATGTCCCTATGTTAAAAGTGCTGCGGCAAGTAATTGTATGCTTTAGGGTTTAAGCAATTGTCTGTACATTTGGAAGTTTCCGGGAACAAACCTGCAGTGGTCATTATGCTCCCAGAGGTTCTCTAGCTGGGACTGGAGGCTGACAGTAAAGGTGTAACGTGGGGAGGCTGGTTAATATAGGCGATGACAGCTCCCGGGCCCGCGCTTCTACTGCGCGCCAGGCACTGCCCCGGACTCAAGGGGCTTCTTTCCCCGTTAGTCCTCACAGCCCTGTGATGAGGAGGCATCTGTGTCTCCATTTTATACACCACCAAGGGGGAGACCCACGTGGTTGCAGGGACTCAGGGCCCGTTAGTGATGGGAGTGGCCTCACACCCAGAACTGTGGGGCATACATTATGCTCCTTGATTACAAACTGACAGTGTTCTGATTAAATATAACATACATACAAGAAACTGTAAAGCTCAGTGAATTACCACACAGTGAGCACACCCAGGAACCACAACCCAGATGGAGAAATCGAACGTTACTCGTTCCCCAGAGGCCCCCGCGTGCTCCCCTCCACCGGCGCCACCATTTTCCTCTCCAGAGACACACCACTCTCCTGACTTCCGGCCTTCCAAATTAGCTTGCCAGTTTCTGACTCTTGTGTAAACGGACTCGTTTAGCAAGCACTTTTTGGTGTCTGGCCTCTCTCACTCAGTACCGCGTTGCCGAGAGTCTTCTGTGCCGTTGTGTGTGGCTGTGCATCCTTTTGCATCGCTGTGTAATATTCCACCGTGTGAATACACCCGAGTCCCTCCGTTCCTTTGTGGATGAGCATTCGCAGGTTTCCAGTTCCAGTTCGGGGCTGTCGTGGGTAAGCAGTGCTGCTGTAAACACCCCTGAGTATTAACTCCTGGTGCTCGTTTCTGTCAAGTGTGTGCGTCGCGGTGGACTAGCTTAGCGGGCTCATAGGACTTGCTTAGTTCGGCTTTGGTAGACAATGTCACAGGTTTCCAGAATGTTCATCCCGATGACACTCCCACCAGGTTCGAATGAAGCCTCCGTTTGTCCCCTTGGCTTGGTCAGTCTTTCAGTGTGGCTGTTCTGAGTGTATCCCGCGTTGGTCTGACGGCTAATGAGGCTGAACTCGTTTCCCTGTTTTTTGGCGTTCTCGTTTCCTCTCTCGTGAAGGGCACGTGGAGGGCGCCAAACAGTACACTTCTGAGGGCCGGATGCCTGTAAACCGAAGGCCCTGGCAGAGGGGCAAGCCCACGTCTCCGGTCACTGTGTAAACCACACGGCCAGGGCGACTGCAGGACTGGCACATGCTGGGGTGTCGCTGCTCCCCGCCCTGAGCGCGCCAGGTTTGGACTCGGGGGACCGGCTTCCTTCTAATTCTCAAGTTCCCCCTTTCCTGCGTTCCATAGGCAGGAGTCTAGTTTTCCAGCTTTCAGAGATGAGGACGGAAAGGTGGTTTTCTTTTCCTTCTTCTCGGCCCAGCTGTGTTTATTTTGGACGCACAGTTGTGGCCTGACAGTTGTGTTAGTGGGGAGTGTCTTGGGCCGCGGGGGGCTTTGCGGGGATGGAGGGTTCCATTTCCCCATCCCAGTCTTACTCTAGGCAGCCTTTAGACAGCAATGACATGGGCTAAAACGTCTGGAAAACTGGGGACAAGGACATTTTGCAGTTATGAAGGTGCCTAGGCTGCTTTCTGTCCAGACTTATAGAATGTTCTGAGAGTACGTGGCGTGAACGCGTGTTTCCACGCAGGAGGGAGCGTCTGACGTGGGAGGGAAGAACATCGCTGTGCTGCAGGCACGTTCAGCATGCGGATGGCGCACGTGTGGTGGGAAGAGGGCAGCGCAGCCCCTTCACTCCCCCATGCCACCTGCCAGGCCCCTGGAGGGTTCGGGGCTGTGACCCCGGGCCAGGCGGATGCAGAGCTCAGGGGCTGTTTCCGGGGGCCATGTGCCAGGGACGTCATTTCTCCTGCCCTGAGCATCAGGTCCGGGCTCAGGCCCACTCTGCACTCTGGCCGACCGGCTTCCTGTAATTCTCAAATTCAGCCTTCCTCCCTCCCTCCCTCCCTCCGTCACCACCAAGTGTCAGGGTGGACACTAGTTAGTGTCTCTGCTTCTGACCCCTTTCTCTGGAGAATGCAACCTGTAGGGCTTGGCCTGGATCTGGCTAATTCTAGAATTCCATCCCAAGCCTCGACTTTAGGACCCTGTACTGACCCCTCCTGACATTCAGCACAGGCGAATGTGGTCGCCGCCTGGTGCGTCGCATCTCCTGACGGCCCGTGAGCTCTGGCTCCCAGGGACCAGGTGGGCCTTGTTCCCTGCTGGGTCCCCAGCACCTAGCCCAGCCTGGGGCACGGCGGGCCCTCCCCCAGTAGGTGCTGACTGCACACACGTGAGCGGCCTGCTGCAAACACACCTCTGGCCCCTGTGGTCAGGGGGCCCGCGGCTGGACTGACTGGCCACAGGCCTCTTAGACCGTCCTCCTGTTCTCCGTAAACAAGAGTAGACTCCAGCCCGAGGAAGACTGGGAACTTATGCGGAGATGTGAGAAGGTCCTTTACCAGCTGCAGGCGTGCCGTCCTGCAAAATCAGGTGGCGAATGGCTGAATCCAGCTCTTTTTAAAATAACTGCCAGGCTGTCTTAGAAAAAATCCCAGTACAGACCCCCGTGGCCCAGCCTGGTGTCAGAGGAGCAACCCAAAGCAAATGGCTGGCCCAGGAAAGTTCTTCCCAGAAGAGTGCAGAGACTTGCAGTAGAGACCACCTGCGGCCAGAGGTGCTGGGGAGCACGGGGACTGGGCTCCCTGCTCTGGGGCAGTATTTGTCTGCAAGCCACTGACAGACGGCGTGGCTGTGTGTATGGTCGAGAGAGTGTGCAAGAGCGTGTGCACAGAACTAGCACAATGGGACCAGCTAAGAGGCATCTCAGTCTCCAGTTTTCCCTTTTCTATAGCTTTGACATTTTTCAAATTAAAAAACTGGGCCAAGGAAAGCACAGTAAATTTTATTCCCACAGATGATCTAAACTGAAATGTTTATTAAAGACTCCCCAGACCGTAAAGTGGATTAGCGCTGTGTGCTTGTGGCCACGTGCACAGCCACACCCTCCCGAGGCACCAGCACGGCCTCGGGGTCGTCAGACGTCACGGCTGCGACAGCGGCCTCTGCCAGGTCAGAAGCAGCAGAGTGCCACCACCCTGTCCCTCGGCCGCATGGCCCACGGGCTGTCCGCTGCGTCAGGCCCCGGGGCGCTGCCTGGTGCTCCAGTGTCACGGGTGGCGTTCGGGGCTGGGGGCCGAGATGAAGCAGCCGGAAACAGGGTCTGGCGACAGGAGGGGTGAGCTCGTGTGGGTGGAGGGCGAGAGTGGGCTCCACGAGGCAGGGCTGTAGTTTCACTGTGGACTCCAGGACTCGCCAGCGCCCGATCCAGCACCCCCCGCCCCCAAAAGACAAAGGAAACAGCTGAGAAGGCCGCAGCAGGGACATTCTGCTGTGTCGTACAGAGGGACCTGGTCAGCTTCTCCAGACCAAGCAGATCGGTAGGTGCGGTATGGAAGTAGCTCCAGGTGTAACAGGTGAAAACAGCAGAGCGCAGCGACATCATCAGTGTGTAAACGTCAGCACATCGCACACGTGTGGCCTCGCTCCTCCCCCACCCGGAGCAGGTGGCGCTGCGTGCAGGGCAGCTGATGGGAAGGGGGTCGAACTCAGGCTGTCCTTGCTGGCTGGTCCTACTTTAGGTGGTGGCTGTCACAGGAGGTGCCAAAGAGAGAGTGCAGGACTTTTGGGCAAGAGACATTAGAGATTGTCAGAGGTATTCAAGTTCATGGGCAGACAGAACTGTGGTCCACCCGAGGGAGTCTGAGCAGGGGAGGGCAGGTATCTGGGTGCAGTGTGTAGCAGACTCAGGCTTTGGAATGGTACTTCCAGGTTTGGGATCCTAGCTGGGACCACCTCTGAGCCTCAGTTTCCCCAACATCTAAGGGAGAAGTTACTGTCTTCTCCCACGCTGGTCATGAGGACTTGCAGAAATGTGTGGGAAGCACTTAGCCCGGTGCCTGGCCCCTGGGAGGTGCTCAGCACCTGGCAGGTGCTGTGATGGTCACTATGATTCTCACTGTCCCCCTCCACCCATGGTCAAGGGGACATGACTTCCACACCCTGGTCTCTGGCTCTGACTGTCCAGGGGCCAGGTGTTTTCTCTGTGACTCCCAAAGCCGGAAGCCCAGTGGGACATACTGGACGTTTCCATTTGCTCTGTGACTTCCTGCCACCTGCTGACACTGCGTGGCCCGTGGCTGCCTCTCCCTAGCCTGGATGGCCCTGCTAACGTCTCCCTGCGCTGGTTTCTCCCTCAGTCGACTCCAATGACAGCCTCTACGGCGGAGACTCCAAGTTCCTGGCGGAAAACAACAAGCTGTGTGAGACGGTGATGGCGCAGATCCTGGAGCACCTGAAGACTCTGGCCAAGGACGAGGTAGGTGCCCCCGCGGCCCCACCCCTGCCGCTCGCTCTGCAAGTGCCGGTCTCCAGCTGGCCGGGTGCTGGTTCATTCTGGACGGAAACCTTCACGTGAGTCATGCAGACCGTTTGTCGAGTGCTGCGGGGCCTTGGCGCCCGTGTGCCTGCAGTGCGCCTCCGGGGCCCTGGCCATCTGCTGCCTCCTGGCCCCTGAGACTAGCAGAGCCAGGAAATTCCTCTCGCGGAGTGACACGCAGCCCTCGGGACGCAGCACTGCCTCACTCGTGTTGCGGCAGTGCTGGAGCGCACACCTCCGTGGCCAGGGCTGACAGCGCTCGCCGCGTTTCCTGGTCCTCCCCAGACATGCCGGTGCATGAGTTCCCATTTCTGCAGCTTCGCTGCAGGTGTGGGCGACAGCCGGCTCCCCGGGGCCGCGTCCCGAGCTCGTGCAGATGGCTGGTTGTGCAGACTCGTGTCACGCTGATTCCCGTTGTGTGGTCGAGGGGGGGACGCTGGCAGTGCCACAGGGGGCAGCGCCGTGCCTGCCCTTCCTCTGCGTTCTCCCGTGGGGCGGCTGCTGGCGCTCACTCCGGCCCTGCTCTTCACTGCTCTCACCTGTCTGCTTGAAGCTCTGAGCATTTGCATTTTATTCCCACTTCGCAATTGCAGTCTGACGCCTGCTTCCTGGTCTCATCCTGGTGGGCCCCGTTTTCTCTGTCTTCCGCACCCCATTCCCTTTCCCAAGCCCAGGATGGATTTTAAGCTGCTTGGTTTCCACGGGCCGCCTGGCCCTTCCCTTCCCCTACCTGGAGACTCTTGTTCCTGGCTTTTGCTTCTATACTCCCATCCCACCAGACCTTCTGAAGACAAAATAAGATCAAACTGGATTTTAAGTTTAATTATCATTTCGAGGACTATATAAAAGCAGTGTTACCCTTAACCCCTTCCCCACCCCACCCGAAAACCACAAGGTCTTATGTAGCCGTGGGCTCCCATTCTCCCCGAGGTATTCAGGGAGATGATGCAGAGAGCAGAAATTTTTTTCTGGATTCCATTTCCTGGTGGTCTGTCTCTGTCTCTGTCTCTCTCGACCTTAATGGTGATAGTGACTCTAAAACAATTCCGAAAGGACAGAAGGACAATGAAGCCAGCTGCGTCCTGAGACCATTCTGGCTGCATCGGTATAGGGCCCTGCACTGGACGCGTCACATACGCACCTTCAGTGGACCGAGCTGAAGCAACAGCGATGTGAAGTTCACAGGCGATGCAGCGTGGCAGGGCCTGGTACTGGGGAAGCGCCTGTCCATTCACTCTCCTCGTGGGGGCCAAACTCATGCTGTCGGCGAACCCCGCTGCTGCTGCTGCTCCTGGGGCCTCAGGTCATGGTGCCGGCAGCAGCCCTGCTTCCAGATTGTTCTCTAGCTCCCTGTGAAGGAGCCAGTCTGTCCTAATGACAAGCCTTATGAGGCTGTCTGCTTGGTGTAGTGGAGCCCAACCCACACCAGGCCCTGGACGCCTCCCGGACATGACAGTGACAGTGACTGACAGTTCTCACAGAACGGGGATGAAGTGTTCTGCTCTGTGTGAAGCCTCCGGAGGGAGGAGGGTGCCAGGGCCTGCCTGGGTCTCTCGGGTCATGGCTCCTGGTTCACATGTTGCCCGTTGGCCGGCTCGTGTGTCATCCCTCAGACCCGGCTCTGATGATTTCGGTTTTAATGGGCTATGTGTTTAAGACACTTGTGAATTGGGCTGTTTACGGTAAAATGCTTACTGAGAAGATGTGGGATGGAGAAATACTCAGATGTTCACTGGACTTTTTCAAAGTGTCTCCCACTTTAGCGCAGTGCAGCAAAGGGCCTCTCTCCGGGGAGACCCTTTAGTGAGACTTTTAGCTTGGTCCTCTAGATCCAGCAGAAAATGCAGCTCTCGTGGCATCTGACATCTCCAGGCGTCAGACGAGGGCCCGTTTAAACCGGGAATGGGGTGAGGCCTACGGAACGGTGATCTCTGCCCAGGTTCCCGGCCAGGGGCGGACCTGCACTGTCTGATTAAACAAAGGGACACAGAGCAGGCAGCTGCCAGCCAGGCAGGTTCCACCTCCTCCCCCTGGGCCCAAACAGCATAACCCCACTCAAAGACCGTAATGCTGTGCTGTAGGGTCAGCTGCTTCGTGACTGTCACCTGGTGCAGGCCACTGCCAAGGTAGGCTCACTTTAGAGGAGGTTCGCGTGTCACTCAGTCACCCTCACCCAAGTACATTTGAAGCTGCTCTTTTGCAGTTTATTGTATTGTTTTTTCCTCCAAATTATTTTCTAATTAGAGTTTATATACAATATTAGTTTCAGGTGTACCACACAGTGATTAGACATTTATGTACCATGTGCCGTGATCACCCCGATAAGTCCAGTACCCACCTGACACCATACAGTTATGTTGGCTTTATTACCTGTTACACTTCGCATCCCGTGACTGTTTTTATAACTGGCAATTTGTACTTCTTAATCCCTGACTCTTTTCACCCATTCCCCACCCCTCCACGATCATCAGTTTGTTTTTCTGAGTTTGTTTCTGATTTGTTTTTGTTTTTTAGATTCCACTTCTAAGTGAAATCATATGGTATTTGTCCCTGACTCATTTCACTTAGGTTGATTCCATGTCTTGGCTCTTGTAAATAATGCTGCAATGCACATAGGGGTATCTATTTTCTTGACTTAATGTTTTGGATTTCTTTGGCTACATTAACCCAGAAGTGGAATTGCTGGGTCATAAGGTAGTTCTATTTTTAATTTTTTGAGGAACCTCCATACTGTTTTCCATAGTGGCTACACCAATTTTCAATCCCACCAATGGTGTATGAGGGTTCCCTTTTCTCCAAACCATTGCCAACACTTGTTTGTTGATTTATTAATGTTGCCATTCTGATAGGTGTGATATTGTGCTGTTAATTTGCATCTTCTGATTAGTGATGTTGAGCATTATTCATGTCTACCAGCTATGTATCTGTCCTCTTTGGGGAAGTGTATATTTAGGTTCTCTGCACATTATTTAATCACATTGTTTGTATTTTTGGTATTATATTCGTTTCTTATAGATTTGGCAAACATCTTCTCCGTTCAGTTTGTCGTCTTTGCTTTGGTGATGGCTTCCTTGGCTGTGCAGAAATCTTAAGTTTTTAGTTTTGATGTATCCCCGTTTGTTTACGCTTCTGTCTCCCTTGTCCGAGGAAACATCCAAAAAAATATTGCTGAGACTGACGTCAGAGTGTTTACTGTCTGTTTTCTTTCTAGGAGTTTTATGTTTCAGGTCTTACAGTTATTTCAGGTGTAAGAAAGAGGTCTGGTTTCTTTTTTGCATGTATCTGTCCAGTGTTCTCTGCACCATTTATGGAGGAGACTCTCTTTATTACACTGTATATTGCTGCCTCCCTTGTCATAGACTGATCATGTAGGCATGGGTTTATTTCTGGACTCTCTTCTGTTCCACTGATCTGTGTCTTTTTGTGCCAGTACCATGCTGTTTTGATGACCATAGCCTTGTAGTATAGTGTGATATCTGACAGCGTGATACCTCCAACTATGTTCTTCTCAGGTTTGCTGTGGCTCTTGGGGTCTTTTGTGGTTCTATAAATTTTAAGATGATTTGTTCTAGTTCTATGGAAAATGCCATTGGGATTTTGATAAGGACTGAGTTGAATCTGTAGATCGTTAAAATGTCCGTACTACCCAAAAGAATGCTAATTTTTCCTAGCGATGAACATGATATATACTTCCATTTAATTGCTTCTTCAATTTCTTCAGTGTCTTCTAGTTTTCTGACTACACATCTTTTACATCTTGGCTAAATTTATTCCTAGGTATTCTTTTTGATGCAATTTTAAATGGGATTGTTTTCATAATTTCTTTCTAATAATTTGTTATTGGTGTATAAAGTGCAACTCATTTCTGAGTATTAATTTTATATTCTGCCAGTTTACTGAATTCCTTTGAGTTCTAATAGTGTTTTGGTGAAATTTTTAGGATTCTCTCTATAGAGTATGTTACCTGCAAAGTTTTACTTTTTCGCTTTCAAAATCTGGGGCTCCACGTGCATCATCTCGTGCGATCCCCGTGTGCCCTCTGAGGGGGTTCACCTTTCCCTCCTACAGGTGAAGAAGCTGGGACCTGGGAGGGTGAGCACCTTGCCCTCCAAGAAATCCCTAACCCAGCTGGCACCTGCACCTGCATGAGCATCAACACGGGGCTGGCCCGAGCCTGACTGTGACCTCTCTTTTCTGTTTCAGGCCCTGAAGCGCCAGAGCTTGCTGGGCCTGTCCTTCTTTAACAGCATCTTGGCCCACGGGGACCTGCGCAACAACAGACTCAATCAGCTGTCCGTCAACCTGTGGCACCTGGCACAGAGGCATGGCTGTGCGGACACAAGGACCATGGTGAGTCACTCTGCAGGCCCCTGGACAAGCCCCTGGAACATGGTGTCGTGTGAGCGACACATGCCACTGGCCAGAGCACAACAGGCATCAATGCTGCTTCACGGCCAGGACATCAGAGAACCCTAATTCTCCCTTCTAGAAAGGGGCCAGGCCCACGACTTCTGCAGGTCACTTCCTTGTGCTACAAAGTTTAGTATCAAAGGTTTATTCCCTCTGCGTAAAAACCACACATATTAAAAGGTTAGTCCTTCCTGCTCACATCCAAATTTGATTTTAAGGTAATTTATAATTTAAAGAGTTTTAAAGACTTTGTTTCTTCCTGTTCCTGTCCTTCAAAACACTTTACTTGTGCTCTGCTAAAAAAAAAAAAAAAGCAGATCACAGTATGGCTGATTTGGGTTCCAAGGATAATTATGAACCAGAAAAGAGCTGAATCATGCTTTTTCCTCCTAGGTGAAAACTCTGGAATACATCAAGAAGCAAAGCAAACAATCAGATATGGGTCATCTGACGGAGCTGGCCCTCAGGCTCCCTCTGCAAACAAGGACCTGACCTTGGGGCCCAGCCCCCAAAGGCCTACCTTTTATTTTTATACATAGCCGATTGGTTTAAGCTTCGGCCTCTACCCAGAGTATTCTGACAGTGAAGAAGTGGGAACTGTCAGAGCGTAAAAATCCAGCCTTGTTCACTGAGCAGCAGAATGCAAGCAACATCTTTCTGGTAGGTGTCTTTTTTTAATTGGAAAAAGAACCTTGAAAAGCAGTTCATTTTTAAAAAGCCACTGTTTCTCTAATTTGACTGTCTCAAGTCTAATTAAATGTTACCTAAACCACCTTGGAGCAGATGGCTGAATTCATTCCTTTTTCTATTAAAAAGCAGCTCTGATTGGACTTAGTATACTGTACCAGAATAAACCACCTGAAGGAATATGTCTGTTCATGGCTGTTCATTTAATTACTTCTGACTCTTCCTCCACAAGGAAGAATGTGTCTAAGCTCATTGCCTGCTCTGCTTTGCATCCATAATTCTAAACAACATGCGATCCTGTCTGCTTTTTTACCACTAGTTTGATGGAGTCCGGAATCTGACTCTCGCGTCACCACCGATGAGCGTCCCCTGACATTCTGTTTTGAATCAGTAAGAACAGTAATACCGATCGGCAGGGATTCCCAGCCTAGAACCTCTGCTCAGGAAAATGCATCCAAGTTATACATTCAAAGTGCCCCAAACTACTGTACTTCTGGAAGGTATATACGGGACATAATTATATTTCATCTCTACCTCGCGAAACACAATCACAGTTAACTCAGTTAACCTTAGTAAAAGTGGCTGATTTTTAAATTTCTATACATGAATGTTTTAACTGACTAGTTTAGAACCAAGATTGTGTCATATAACTTTTCTGGCTAACCAAATAGTGACCCCCGTCCACCCACGGAACCCTGTTGAGAAAACAGCCCTCATCACAGAGCAGCAGGCACAGAAGGCTGCCCCCCGCACCCCCACTGAACAAATGCAGAAATGCGGAGCGCGTGCCGATACTGCTCAAACAGTCCCAAGTGGCCTTTATTTCACAAATTACTTCCAATATCACTTTTACTATATACTATTGAAATGAAAAAATGGGCAAATTCACAAATTAAAAAGTCATTTCTTCTACTTGAGGCTGGACACGTTAGCTAGCATTAGTTCTTAAGCCTGAGTCATTGAATTCTTAATGCTCTTGCCTTCCCCTGAACTTGAACTTTCACGTCAGGTCAGGAGCTTCTGAAACGTGCTGCCTGGCCAGGCAGAGGCTTAGATTTTCTATGCCCTTGTGTGGTTTTCCCCAACCTATTACTAAATCAATGAGCCAGTCTCTGAAAACCACGGCCTACTCAAGATGACATCTACTCTTACAGAGAATGACAGAATAAAAAATCCAAGAATTTTAGTAAATAAGGTAAAAATGAGAACTTCAAGAGAGGCCTGTATCTTCTATGACTGCTTTAGCAAGTTACCACAACACAATTTTATCATTGGACAGAAGTCCACCTGGTGGCAGTGGGCTTACCTTCAAAATGAAGGTGTCGCGGGGCTAGAGGCACCAGAGGGGAGTCTTTGCCTTGCCTTTTCCAGGTTCCAGCGGCCGCCCGTGTTCCTCGGCTTGTGGTCCTTCCCATCTTCAAAAGCAGCGGCAGCTGGGAGTCTTTCTTAGAATCTCCTCCACTTGTCTCCCTCTTCTCCGTTGAAAGACCCCGGGATTAGACTGGGCCCACCCACATAGACCCTGGGGTCTTATTTTAAGGGCAGCTGATTACAACCTTAATTCCATCCTTTTGTTTTGTATCCTAATATATTCACAAGGTCAGGGATTAGGACCAGGCCTGTTGAACTAAGGGAGAAACAACAGGAATCACCATGAGAAATAAAGTGGTTAAGAATCATGAGGTCTGGGGACAGCGAGATAAGGGCAGTTGTGAGGAGAAAAGGACCCTGCCACAGGAGGAGGATCAGTGAGCAATCCCCGAGGGACAGCCAACGAGTTCAAGAGCAAAGATATTAAATACTCAACTAAGACGCTGGCCGCTGGCTGCACTAGATGCCAGACCTCCGCTCCTATCCCCCAGATCCTGAGTAAAACTTCCAAACCGCCTTGTTCCAGTAGAGACAGGCTGTAGTGAAGAACATGGAAATCACACCAAAACCCCTTGCAGATGGGTAAAGGAGGGCCCTGGGCATGAGAAAGAGGGGCAGGTATGGCTCAAACCAATGTAGTCTAATGTGCAAAGGACAGGAGCCCAGCCAACACCCGAGGCTCAGACATCAGTCATCCCCAGACTACAGGACAGGAGCTGTTCACGTGAGCGATGGTGGTCTGCAAGGTGAGCTTCAGCCCCTTCTAGCGACACTAGCTGTCTTGCCTGCCCGACCTCCTCTGGCTAGACCCTGCCCCTGGGACAGACTTTAATAAGCCTTCCCTGAGCGAGCCCCTCTCCAGCCAGCAGTGGTACTACAGCAAGTTCAAAGCCAAGTCCCACTACAAAGACCACTTACGCTAAGAGGAGGAGAGGAAAGGCCTGATGTCCACACCCTCATGAGAGCTATCGCTGTGGGGCAAGACAGTGGACAATCTGTCAACCACTCTTCAGAATCACCTGGTGCGTCCTGACAAGCCGAGGCAGGCACAAACCAACGTACGAGGGCTCAGCCAGGTAAGAGTGATCAGAGGACAGTCGGCTGGTCCCTTCCACACGGAACATTCCTGTGCTGACCAAGGCCAGAGCATCATTTGCTCCCTGGTCAAAGGGCAGGTGCCCTGAAGGAGCACACTCCACTGCAGAGCCGTACCTGCTAGGCATCTGGCGGGCCTCTTGCATTATGCACCTCAAGGCTGAGACCAGGTAAGGCCGAGGTTACGCACTGAGGGAAGGGGCCCAGCCGAGTCACGCCAGCAGACCTGTAAGACTGTTGACCTGGCCAGCACTCGTTGGTCAGGGCCCAGGCAGGCCTCCCTCACCTTGGCCCCCTGGGGCGGCAGTGGACCCCACGTTCGTCTGGCCAGCATCTGTGCCTCACCCTTCCTGACTGGCGTTACTCTTCCTCCACGGATCAGGGACTGGTTCAAGAATGAGCAAGAATTATGACGGGAGGTCTTTTGACAGGATTCTCGAAGTTTCCTTGAATGTTCTTCCTCTGGAATGTTCTAGTGTCTTGACAAGCCATCTGGAATTGCTAGAGCCATGCCTCCACCAGCCTGATGAAGCCAATGCTTAGGACGATGGAGCAGAGAGGTAAATGTCCCCTGGGTGAGCTGCTGGGACATCCCCTACGTTGGGACGTCCTTCCATCAGAGAGATTGACTCTGCTGCCGTCGAGGCCTGCCTCAGAGGGTATGTGAGGAGGGCATTCAGGCCAAGCGATGTGAAAATGTCCCAGTCAGAACCTGTATTCTGGGACGCGAAATGCTAGGTGACTGAAGAGGTTGTCACGTGTCGCTTGGGTCACTGTGCCTGGAGCTTTGAGGCTGGCTGTAGAGTTTAGGCTCGGAAATATTGTCCCCGTGCTGAAGAGGCAACTTCCTGCATCATCCCCATGCGTCTGGGCCCCCTGGCATTCAGCCTCCACCGAAGAAGTCACCTGGGATTCTCTTCCTCATGATGGAAAAACGTCTAATAAACATCCCAGGGACTCTCCCAGAGGTTCCCACGGAAGATCCCAAAATGCCTGTTTAACTCCTAAAGCGAGTAAATCCAGGCTCGGCCCTAGGGATGGAAGCAAGGCAGCTGGAAAAGGCAAGGCTGGGTCAGCCACACCTGCCTGGAGGCAATTCAGACGTGCTGTGCCTGTGGCCACTCCGGACAGGAAAAGAAAATGAGCTTGCCGTTTCCTGTTTATCATTAGTTCTACTTCCTATTTGAGAGTTAGACTGGTAATAGATTTCTATTCCTTCAATCAGAAGACCTTTCAATCCCCAGTGAGCATTCTGGGTGAAGTTCCCAAGAAGGGAACATTCAGAGCAGTGACTAGTGACACAGGGCTTGAGGTACGAAAGTACAGCACTTGGCACTTACAGGCTGAGTGACCCTGTGCATGTGTTATGCATCCCTGACCTCATTTTCCTCATCTACAAGATGGGGATAATAACAGCACCTATTTCATAATTAACAAGATTAAGTACATCAATGCACTAAGAACACTTTCGTATGCGTCTGGCACATACTAAGAACGAATGTTAGCTACTATCATTTACACACGATATCCTCGAACGGGGATGGAAGGCTTAACACAGAAAACAGTAGCTTCTAGTCACTCCCATGTTCTCTTGGCTCCTGAAACAGGAGCTGCCCCACCCCAGGTCGTCCTTAATCTTGGCAGAAGTTCAGTTGAGACAACTGTCAGATGGCTTTCTGCAGCACTGACCATGAAGCAATTTTGGCTCTTTTGGTGGTGGGGGGGGGAGGGACAAGACAGTAGAGTTTAATCTTCAAACTTGATGGACCTGGAAGCGTTCCTGTCGATGTAGAAGGTCTTGCTGGGGGCGGCGGCGAAGCCGAGGCCGGCCCCCCTGTGGCACTTCCAGCCCACGGCCCGGTCGTAGTCCTGCTGCAGGCTCTGCTGCAGCGAGTCGGCCGCCCTCCTGCCGAGCGCCATGTTGGGCCTCCCCGCCGTGCTACGCGGGCGGCTGAGTGAAGGCGACGGGTTTTTAAAGCCACCCATAAGTTTGAGAAATTTCAGTTTCTGTTGCTCGTTTTCAAAACCAGCAGTATCCCACTGGCCAAACCGAGTTCCCTGTGTTAAGAGAAAAGAGGCAGTTATCGTCCTTAATCCCAAAGCCCTTTGCTTTCCCCAGGGAGGATCCTGCTCAGCGAATGCTCGCTATGCACCAGGCCCAGGGCTCGTGAGCCCGTCAGTCTTAATTCTAACGAGAGCCTTCTGCGGAATACCGCCATTCCCATTTCACTGATGAGGACACGGAGGCTCGCGGCGTCACCGCGGCCCCAGCTTCCTCAGCGGGGCTGCTGGCCTTCTGGCTCGGGCCTGGCCAGCACTCCAGCCCGCCTCTGACAGGCTGAGCTGCGCCTGTCGCTTCCTTCCTTCTCCCCAGACACACGGCGGCAGCATGGCACACCTCACCCGGGACACGGCACGTCCCACTCACCAACACCTCAGCAGCGGGCCCCTCGTCCATCTGCCTGAGGTTTGCAGCAAGTGGGAATCTCTTCCCAAAGCGCTGCGTTTTGTAGCAGGGAAGGAGTGGAGGCCCAGAGAGAGAGAGAGAGGGTCACACAACAAGTCGGAGGCTGAGCCAGACCAGGAACTTGGGCTCCCAGTTCCCACCACCTGTGCACAGATCACCCATGGTCGAGAAGATGCAAAGACCCCCTTCCTTCCCGCGTCTGTGAGGGAGGTAAAAAACCTACTGGGCCCTGAAGTCACCCAAACAGGATCTAGGAAGGAAATCAGCTCAGGACAAGTTCTGTGAGCAGGAGGCAGCTGGCGGGCCGGGCAGTCTGAGGCCTGTGCTGACTGTCCTCCTGTCACTCTGCTCCTCGTGCAGCAAGGCGACGGAGGGAAGGGTCCAGGGTGCTGAGTGTCACCTCGCAAAGCTCTAGCATCACACTTACTGTCAACTTCCTGGTTTCAGACGTTTCCGTTTTTCCCGACTCACGATCAATCTCTTCCTGCAAGGCCTTTCGCCTCACCTGAGCACGTGGGAGGAAGGAAAGAAAAAATGAAGTCACAGAACTTTTCCTTTGAACTTAAAACCCAGGACAAGGATGGGGCGGAGGGACTGGAGGGCGACAGCAGGAAGATCAGCTTTACTCTGCTACAGCCTGCAGGAGGCATCTGTCCACCGGGAACACACTCTGGCCAGGTGGCACACCTGGCACCGCGCACACCCACCCAATCACAACCGGCCCGCCAAAACCATCCAGCACGCAGTCTACACCGAGGCCACTTTTTCACAACTGGGACCGACAGCTGCTTCATCTAACTCACTGGAACAAACAGAGTGTCGAGCAAAGTGGAGAGAGAGAGAAAAATATGCCCCACATGAAGGAACAAGAAAAAAGCCCATAGAAAAACTAATGAAATGGAAAATCTATCTGATAAAGAATTCAAAGAAACAGTCATAAGAATGCTCAACAAACTTGAGGATAGAATTGAGGAACTCAGAGAGCACTTCAACAAGGACTTAGAAAATAAAGAACCAATCAGAGATGAAGAAAATAACTGAAATGACTACATTAAAGGGAATGACAGCAGATCAGTTAATGAAGAATGATTAGCGACATAGAAGACAATAGTGAAAATCACGCTAATCATAACAGCAAAATGGAAAAAGGATTTTAAAAAATGACGACAGCTTAAGAGATCTCTGGGATAACAGCAGGCGCTCTAACATTCTCATTATAGGGATTCCAAAGGAAGAGCGTGAAAGAGAGGCAGAAAAATGTTTGAAGAAAGGACGGCTGAAATTTTCCTAACGTGGGGGAACGAAACAGATATCCAGGTCCAGAAGACAGAGTTTCAAACAAGATGAATCCGAAGAGACTCACAACAAGAAATACTAAAATGGCAAAAGATAAGGATAGAGAGACAATTTTGAAGGCAGCAATAAAGAAACAAGAAGTCACATGAAAGAGAACCCGAATGCCTATTGGCTAATTCTAGCAGCAACTTTACAGGCGAGAAGGGACCAGTAGGAAATATTTTAAGCACTGAAAGAAAGGGTCTACAACCTGCAATGCTACACCTGCAAGGTTATCATTCAGAACTGAGGGAGGGTTTTCCAGACAAGCAAAAACAGAAGCTCGCCACTACTAGACCAGCTTTAGAGAAATGTGAAAGGGTCTTCTTCATGCAGAAACGTCCATCACAAGAAATAAGAAAACAGGAAAGAAAAATCTCACTACTAAAAGCAAATACATAATATACACAGGGAATCAGCCACTTAAAAGCTACTATGAAGGTTAAAAGACAAAAGTGGTCAAATTAACTACAACAGTCAGGGAATACACAGAGTGATATAAAACACATCAAAGACAAAGAGGGAGGAGTAAAAATGCACTGCTTTGAGAATGCGCCTGAACAACTTAAATGCCAATCAACTTAAAATGGACTACTACATATATAAATGTACACGAACCTCATAGTAACTACAAACCAAAAACCTCCAAATACAGAAAAAAATGAAGTGTGTGGGGGGGTCAAGATGGCAGGCTAGGTGAAAGTGGGGTTCGCCTCCTCAGCACCGGATTAAAATTAGTCATATTATAAAACAACACGAAGAGCCACTGAAGTCTAGCTGATCATAACACGTTAAGTCTGGGGATACAAAGAAAAGCCGCACCGAGGACGGCAGGGGCAGAGCCGCGAAGTGGCCGGTCCCGCACCTGCACGTGGCGGCTGAGCACCGCCAGGGAGAGGGCGCTGCAGAGGCCCCCCTGAAGGAGAGAGGGGTCTCAGCCCCACCCAGGAGCTCCCAGCCCAGAGTCCCAACCCCAGGCAGGGAGCTGCCACAAAACCTGACTGTAAGAATCAGTGGGGATTCTGGCCGTCCAGGTGAAACGGAAGGAACCAGAAAACCCAGACGCCCCCTTGAGGGCTGATGCAGACTCGCTCGGGGACACGCCCTGGGCGCCGGTGGTGGGCTAAGCCTGTGTGGTTTCTGTACTGTCCCTCCAGGCCTTAGGGTCCAGGATGGTGACAATGTCCCAATTCCAGGAAGTCCAGCTCTGACAAAGGACGCACTTACCAGCGAACCTGGCCGACAGAACGATGCCAACCCGAACAGAACCACTTTTCTAAAGGCTCCCGAACTGAGGCCAGGGGCTGGCAACACGTGAGCCCGGCTGAGCACGCGCCCGCCCTGGCTTCAGGTCTCGGGGACATTCCCCCCTTCTCACCCCACAGTGGTTTACGGGGAGGAGCGCCTCGGCCGGGGATCTGAATGACCAGATGGCCCCGCAGCCAACGCTGGCAGTGATGAGGTCTCCCAGCATAAAGTGGGAAAGGCCACCGTTCCCTGCCACTGCAGGGGTGGCACACGAGCTGGCCTGGTGGCCTCTGGAGTCCAGGGTGCTTGAGACCGGGATCTTGTGACCCGGTAGGAGGGGACGGCGACACGCGGGGCGGGGACAGGGACGGCACCTGGTCTATGTGCGCCTCGTCCACGTTGCCCTTCTTTTCCAGCACCACCTCTAAGTCTGTGTCCGGCTCCTGCACAGAAGAGCAGAGGGAGGGGGAGTCAAGCGCATGCTGGCCTCGGCTCGGCAGCCCTGGGGTGACGCAACAAGGCCAGACCGCGGCGCTGCCCCAGCCCCGTCGCTCACAGGACATCTGACGTCCTCTCTTCCACTCGTACCCCCAAAGCCGTGGCACTGACCTGTTTGACAGATGAAAATAGAAAGTGAGGTGACTATCATGACGTCACCCCCACAGCTCAGGGGCAGGGCTGACACTAACCCAGGTCTCCTGACTTAGGCTGGGTGCATGACCTTTCCTGGCACATGTCACCTGACCTCCTAAAGTGACACAAGCAGAGAGGCCAAGGGCCCTGCTGAGGGGGAGAGGACAACGGGTGCTGGCAGGAGCCCTGGCTCGGCCCTAATGATGGCGGTGGTGGTAAGGCTGCCAGCAAACCCGAACCCACCCGATTCTCTCCTCCACGCTGCCCGCCCCCGCTCCCTGGGTCCTGGTCCCCAACTTCCTTCCTGCCTGGACGACCGTGACAGGCTAAGTCTCGCTTCCTCACCCCCAAACTTGGTCCATTCTGAAAGCAGCTCACAACCTAACAAAATGTTAGATCAATGATAGCTTAAAAAAATGATCCTAAAACTCAATCAGATCAAGTCACCCCTCTTGCCAAAACCCTCCAGGGGCTCCCCTCTCGCTGACGCACAAATCCAGGTTTCCGCAGCCCCCACTGGACCCCGGCTTATCCAGCTCCCACCGCCCCAGCCTCTCTGCTCCTCCGAGGCCTCTGCAGCTGTGGCTCCGTCTGCACAGGTGGCCGAGGCCCCTCCAGATCCCAGCTCCCACGGGGCGTCCTCCCTGGGCCCACCCAGACCATGCTGGCACAGGCCACACTCCTCACTGGCCTCAGCCCAAGGGACCTTGGCCGGCCACCTTCCCTTGGCCCTTTCCATTTCACATAATCCCTGAATGGTCGAGTTCCCCTCACGTCGCCCTCCAGAGCCTAAAGACACGCACGCACTTCCTGCCTCAGTGGCTGCGGTAGGAGGCCGAGTCCCTGTCTCAGGACATGCTAAGCAGAGGGGACTGCCTGCCTGCCTGGGACTGGGCTCACGCACAAGGGATTCTGGATTCTGATGGGGGCTGGGCTCTAAATCCTCTGGGGCTCCTCCTAGGCCCTGAGGGTTTCGAAATAGAGGAAAAACCAACTGAAGTCAAGTCAAGGGACCAGAGCAAAGCCGGGAGAAAGCCAGGAACCAAACGACCTGACCTGTCATAGGCCTCCACCCTGCCCGACCTCATCTGGCTGAGCGGAGCACAGGCCACATTTGACACCTTCTTGATGACCCAACTCGAGAAGACCCACCCCTCAGTCGGTAGTAACTGAGGCCCCTCCTCTCGCACCAGGCCCACCCTTCAGAAAGTGCTAGAAAGCTCTAACCCGCTCTAGTTACATGTGACAATAATTCCTTTTCTGGCTGAAGTCAGTTTAATCCAGGTTCTGGCAGCGAAAAGTTGAGCTGCCCATGTGTGCGCACACGTGCACCCCCCCACACGCTCACCCCAACACACCCCCAACTTCCACCCCTGTTCTCCCACAGCAGAGTCATCTTGGAGGGAAAACTTACCTCCTCCCAAGGTTTCCTGCTACTTTGCTTCGTTCCTCCTCTTCTTCTTCCTCTTCGGCGCTGGCTCCTCAGCCCCTGGCTGCTCTGCCTTTTTCCTGGACTTGATTTTCTTCTTCGCAGTGGCCTTGGAGCCGTCTTCCAGCGGGATGTATTCTGAAGCCTCCGCTCTGACTGGCTTCTTCTCACGTCCCTTCCTGGGGCTGCCCTCCACAGACCGGAAGGCTCGCGGTGGCGCAGGGGGGTGTCTCCCTCTTGGTGAATTTTCTTTTTCTTCTTCTTCTTCGTCTTCACGGTGTGCTCCCTGGGGCTCCCCTGCTTCCGTTTCTGCCTCAGGGCTGCCTGTCCCTGGCCCTCCTGCCCCACTGAGCCAGCTTCAGACCCCTCTGCCTCGCAGAACCAAGGGTCCTGGGCCAGGACTGCTGCGGCCTCCTGCGCCTTCTTCTCCTTCTTGTGTTTTTTGGGCTTCTTGCCAACTCTGGTCACCTCCTCGTCCTGTGTGGGGTCTGGGGAGGTCTTTCCCGTCGATCCAGGGGACATGGCCAGAGGCCACAAGGACTTCCTCTTCTTTTTCTTCTCCTCGCTGAGGAGCTTGGATGAACCAAGAGCCTGTCCCCTGGGGCTGGGCGACTCCTCTGTCCACCTGGCACGTACCATGGTCTCGGGTTCCGGATGCTCCTCGCAGACAGTGCTGTGGCCCTTCTTTTTCTTTTTCTTCTTCTTCTTCACTAAAGGCATCTTGGGTGCCTGCCCTTGGACCGCACTCTTTCGAAGGGGATCTGGCTCTTGAGGGACGGACCTCAGGGGAATGATTATCGCTGTTTAAAACCCAGGACTGGGTCTCTGCTTCTTTAACCACTACCTTCTTCTTCTTCTTTTTCTCTGGGAGCCCAAGGCCCAGGTCTTCTTTGTGGGTCTTGGTGATCATTCCTGACAAGAGAAATGATACGAGTTACCCCCACGACAAGCCACTCTGTGCACAGTTCGACTAGGTGTCGTCAAGGAGCCTCGTTTCTTTGTGTGGAAGGTCTGAAATGTTAGGGAATGGAAAATGAGCGTAGCTCCTGTGCAGCAGAGCAAAGAAGAAGGAGGAGTTAACATTCAGACGGCCCCAGGTTCGAATCCAACTGCCTCAAGTCAATCACCTTCCCTCCCCGAGCCTTCATTTTCCATCTGGCAAATGGGGGACAATACCACTTCCTTCTCAAAGGCCTGTTGGACAGAGTGAGATAATCCAAGGCTACACTGTTGACTCCTTCTCCTAACCCCCTTCCTCAAATCTCAAGCCTAGTCACCCTGTGCCAGCCACTGAGGTTACAAATGCAATCAAGCCAGACAGACCAGGTGCTCGACTTTTACTAGATGAAAGGGACAGAAAGCCTGAGGTCAGTCCTGTGGCACAAGTAAGCCATTACCTTGGTTCATCCAAACAGCATCTCTGCTTGTGTCTGGAAATTAATTCCCTCCACTTGCAGCCCAGGTGATTTATTCTCCTGATTGCTTTCCCCAATGACTAGTAACAAGAGCGGAAGCGAGGTGTGGCGAGAGCTGCCCCAGCGAGGACGGAAAACACCTGGGTTCGAATGGTGACTGACACTCTTGCTGCACAGCCGTTGGCTTCCCCAGGCCTGCTCCCACATCCCTCAAAGAGGGGCTGCACCAAGTCAGAGGTGGAGGGAGAAAGATGAAGACATCCTGCATGCAAACCTGTTTTAAAGTTTCAAATAAGCCGCTAACATTTAATGATTGGAGAGGACGCATTACCACCTAGAATGCCTGGAGTTTTGTTTTGGGGTGTTTTTTTTCTTTTGGTGGAAAATGTCAGGGGGCACCTATGAGACGGGGCTGGGGCCCCCAAGTATGTTTCAGCTTCCAGCTGGCTACTTGTGTCACCAGCCCAGTTCCTGCTGCACCCTGGACCAGATAACAGGAGATACTCAGGGACTCCAGAAATGAATGTCCCCTCACAGGAGGTTTGACAGTGGAAAGGAAAGGTCAGGAGCTGCTCCACGCTGCAGCTCTCCTCAGCCTCAGACCCAGGGGTCCACATTGGACCAGCCAGGCCTCAGGCAGAGTTCAAGTGCATTCAAAACCCTCTCCAGGAGCATCTGGAGAGTCAAGGGAACACCAACTCATTCACTCCTGTCTTGTTTTCTGCTGTATAAGCAGACCTCAGAAATATCACAGGTTTGGTTCCAGACCTCGGTAATAAAACAAGCAGTAAACTTTTTCGCTGGTGGAGGATCTTGCCTTCTATATATATATATGTAAAAAAAAAATACACCTGTGAAGTGCAATAAAGCTAGGCCCAAAGAAACGAGGTGAGCCTATACTCCCAGCCTAGCTCTGTACCTGGCACACAGTAGGTGTTCAAAAATATGTACTCAGTGAATGAAGCTAGGAATGCTAGACAGGTGAAAAAAAATAACTGTCACCAAGAAGCACGCAGGTGTGGGAGGAAAAGAGGTATAATAACATAGGTGACACAGGTTAAAAAAAAAAAAAAAAAGCAAGCACAGTGGTGATGCCCGGATGATGGTGGTCGCCTAACCTGGTCTACCAGGGGTCAGGAAACTTTCTGAAGATCAGAGTTTTCTAGCTTGGGCAGCTGCAGGATGGTGGTGCTAATTCTTGGGACAAAGGAAGTGAAGGGGGTGGGGGTAGTTGATGGCTGGAAGGGACATGCTGGTTTGAACAGATGCCTTCAGATGCCCAGGTGGAGATGTTCAGTGGGTCTGAGGCTCAGGGGTGGCAGGGCTGAGATATATTTAAGAATATACGGATAGTAATTGAGCACTGAACAGAAAGGGCCTGAGACGGAACCTTAGGGAATACTGACATTTAACTGGGTGAGCAGAGAAAGACGGGCTTGCAAAAGAGAAGGAAAACGGTTGCAAACCTGGAGAGGATGGAGTCGTGGCCAAGAGACTGGTAAGAACAAAGAAGCCACGGGGAGTTGCTGTCAACTTTATCCCCTTCTGCCCCATCTCTGCCGTTCAGAACACTGAAGCATCCTCTTTAGCACTGAAGGTCCTTCTCTTCAACCCTGCAACCTCAAATGTACTCACTCCTTCAAGAGGGAAGAGGAAATGAACCTTAGTGTCGCCTGCGAACGATTTCTGCAAAAGCTTTTAAATTCCCGCGGTAGCCTCTGAGGATTGGTGTGCACACCCCACGTGGGACACTTGCAGACTGAGGCCTCGAGACTTTAATTCACCTGCCCGGGGTCCCAAAGCCCGGAAGTGACGACACAGGGATTCGAACCCTACCCGCAGGACTTCAGAGCCTGTGCTCTGCACGTCGGCACCAACACCCCACTCCCACTGGATTACGAGAAGAAAGCAAGAGACACAGGAGGCGAGGCTGGTATCGCGAAGGCTCGCGGCGCCAAAGTTTCCGCACAGACACATTGGGAGGGATTCCCCCGGGGCCCGGGCCCGGCTCCAAGGCTGGAGAACTTTCTGGAGGCGGCGGCCTGAAGCCCGGGCTGGCGCACACTAGCGACTGGGGGGAGTGGGGACCCGTGGACTCGGGGAGTGCGGATCGCCCGCTTTTCCCTCTGTTCGTCGCGCGAGTCCTCAGGCCCCACCTCCGGACCCCGCACGGCCCCGCCGAGGTCGCGCCCTCCGCGCTCACCTGCAGGCCAAACTTCGCCTCCACGTGAGGGACCGCTCCGCCGTGACCCGGAAGTCGATCTCGAGACACTGGCCCGCCCCCCGCGAGTTCCGGCTACTTCCGGGTCGCGGCCGGCAGAGGAGCGCGGTTGCCGTGGAAACCGAGGCCATGGCGGCGCCCCAGTGTGTGGGCAGCCGCACCGGCCAGACTGAGGAGCGGGCGGGCTCTATAGAGTCGTTCGTCACAAGCAGGAGGACATTGCCCACAATGTCCCACGTGTCCTTCGAGCGGCCCGTCTCTCCGGGGCAGGTTGCGGAGCCGCCGGGCAAGAGCCTGTGGGAGCGGATCTGCGAGGGTAGGCAGCCCCGGCGGCCGGGCGGGAGCCGCGCGTACCTGGCACCTTCCGCGTTCACCCGCCGAGCTCCCCATTTCACGCACGGGGAAACTGAGGCTCCGAGAGGCTTGCGGGAGGTTCTGCAGCGCGGCCTCCAGCCCTGATCCGTGGTCGGGCCGAAGGCGTGGGGAAGGCGAGGGACGCGGAATGAATAACGGGGTGTGGATCAGGGATGCCCAACCCTCCTTTAGAGTCTGCCAGCATCCTGATGTGACCAGTGTTTACGTTTATCACCTGTGTCATCTATGTTGTTACACCTCTTTCCCTCCAACCGCGTGCCCGCTTCTTGGTGGCAGGTGTTTTATCTTGTTCACCTCTATCTTTAGCATTTATCCCTTTATTCAGTGAATACATTAGAAGGTTTCCAGGACCTGCACACAGACCTCCTAATGGAGTGCAAGGTATTTTCACCTTTGAGCATCCCGTTCATTCTGATGTTGATCATTTATAGCCCACGTGTTGAGCAAGCATGGTCTAGATAGACGGGTTTTAATCCCTCTACTTCTAACTTTCCCTTAAGATTCCCAAGCGGATCCTCACCTTCTGTTTTGGTCCCACACATATATACATACCCTTGGTCATGAGGCCCTATAAAAAATACTCCACGTAGGTTGGACACGTTTTATAACTTGTTACCTACCCTCTCTGTGAAGTGCGCATAATAACAACACCTGTTTATGGTGTTAGGAAGAGGCACCTAACTAGTCACAGAAAGTACTTAGCAAACGGCCCGATTTATCCATGTCAGCTCTTAGTAAGTAATTCTGGGTGTCCTTTTTCCTCCCCTAGCTGTAGACTCCTCAAGGTGGAGAACTCAGATTCTTCATTCTCGTGGCTGCTGTCACTACCTCAGCTGTCTAAAAGAACTGTCCAGTAGAACTTTCAAATGTGGTAGCCAACAGCAGCATGTGCTTATCAAAGCACTCGCAGTGTGGGCAGTGCAGCTTTGGAACTGAATTTTTTTTAACTTAATTTTAATAAATTTAGGTATCTACCTGTGGCTAGTGGCGTCTGTGTTGGACAGTGCCACTTGGCAAATGTTTCCTGAATGGGAAAAAAGAATGAAAAAAGAATGAATGCCCTAGTGTATTTGTTCCAGGTGGAAAGAGAGACAGTGATGAGTAGGAAATGCAGAGGAGGAAGAGAATGGTGGACTCAGCTAATAGGTATCCTCAAAGGCCATCTATTTTAACTTCCATCCAGTGCTCAAATTCTTTCTCAAAGCGTCACATTGTATTATGTTCAGAAAATTCTGTTTCATCTTGAATGCTCTCCTTATAACTTGTACCCTTTGGTCCTTGCCACCTAGGTGCTGTGACCCGAGGTGCTATTCACTCTATCATAAAGAATCCACTCAAATATTTAAAGGTTGCTATTATGCCTGTCTTTCCCCAAGAGCTTGCAATTCTCCAAGCCAAGCAGCTCTCCATAAGATAAGTGTGCTAGTGGTGTTTTATTGGGGAAGCCGCTCAGCCTCATCTGCAGGAGAGGGGTAATCCTTGTACCTACCTCATAGGGCTGGTGTGAGGACTGAATAAGATAATGAACGCAGAAGTGCTCAGCAGAGTGCCCAGCATTTAGAAAGTGCTCATTAAATGTTCGTTGTTGTTGACAAAGACATGCTTTGCATTGTGTTTTAGAAACACGGGATTTATTTTGGTCAAACAGGTCTGTAGGGAGAAAGCAAAGACAGGGTTTTGGTGCTCTCTGAAAAGCAAGTGAATCGATGCCACTCACTAAATGATAGAGTTACACCGTGAAGTTAGCGAGGTCAAAGATGGCAAATTACACACACACTGGCACTGTAATGATTATTATAACCTAGGTGAATAAGACCAATTTTTAAAACAAACATTCTAACAAATACAGTTTTCTATAACAAACATAGTGAGTAAATTCAGTTTCTCACCACAAACATGAAAAACAGGCTTTGAGGTAATTCTGTCTTAGAGGTTAAGTATTACATTCTGTTACGATATCTCCATTTAAAAAGCAAATTCTCATGGCAAACAGACCTGTCAGAAACTCAGTCTCAGAGAGGTGGGAAACAGAATAGGTAAACATCTAACCTAAGATCTTCATCCTACCTGACTCATGCTCTTTGTGTGTGTGCCTGCCTTATGATACTTATTTATAAAGGGTCTTTAGTTTTTTCATTTTTCCAGTGACAACTGACTCAGGGCTTTCTATTCTCAAGACCACTTGTGTGAGAATAAGTGCCCACTGAGTACACTGTTACATAGTTATGGTACATCATATGTGTAGCAGCCTTGAAAGATGTCTAAGTTGCAGCACCTAGAATGTACATAGTGGGCTCTCAGTAAGTATGAATGAATGAATGGATGAATGAGTAGATAAAGGGTCAGAAATTATTTACCGTAGTTTGTTCTGTCCATTCATTCATCGTTTTGTTCAACCAATGTTCTTTGGGAATATGATGGTGAGCGCAAACAGACCAAGGTAACTCTCTCACAAAACAGTATTGGAAGAGATAGTCATGCATTCACAAATTTCAAGTAAAAGTAAGGCTGATAGGAGTTATGAAGAAAAAAGACAGTGTTATAAGGTTCAGTGCTTGGATGATTGACCTAGCCTAGGAGATCTGAAGTAAATAAATGTGTTTGTGTATTTTATATATATATATGTTAGTAAATGCATTGGCGTTTAGGTTGGATCTATGCCGAATCTGACAATGGCTATTGGTTTTAATGGGATCAGATGACTTACACTCTCTGTATTGTTTGGAATTGTCTCACAAGCTTCTGTAATTAGAAAAGGCTACATGTGTATAAATCTTAAATCCAGATAAATAGTTTTCACACTATATTGTTGGTGCTCAAAGTGTTGGGGAAGAAGGGTGAATTTACATGCTTGCTTGAGAGGAAAAAAAGTAGAACTAGATAGAGCTGTTGAGGTGGGTGGAATTTCCCGATAGTCCCCAGGTCCCATCCACCAGTGCAGTCACCTCTGTTATTCAGTCAATCATTGATCTAGGCACTGCTGTCAAGGGACTTTCCAGAAGTAATTAAGTCTTCAATCAGTTGACTTTAAATTAGAGATTATTATAGGTGGGCCTGACCTAATCAGGTGAGCACCTAAAACAAGTCAGAGAGATTGAGGCAAAAGAGATCCTTCTTGCCACACTCCTGTGAATTGTCCGTGATAAGGACCTGAAAGTAGCTTCTAGGAGCTGAGAGGTGTCCCCACCAACAACCAAAAAGAAAATGGGGACTTCAGATCTATAACCACAAAAAACAATCTTGCCCACAACCAGTCAGCTCGGAAGAGGATCCCAGCCCTCAGATGAGATCACAGCCGTGGCCAGCATGTTGACTTCAGCCCGACGAGGCCCTGACCTATACCCAGAATCCCAAACCACGAGAACTGAGATAACAATTTATGCTGTCTTAAATCGCCGATTTGTGGTAGTTTGTTACATAGCGATAGAAAACGAATATAGCTAGTATTGGAAATCAGAATTGGTTATAACCTGTGGCCTGGCATACTTGTCTCCAGCCTGAGTACTTAGGAATTTTTTGAAACACTTGTTTCGAATGCGCTACTACCCGATAAGGAACCTAGGTAATGGAATAAAGTGTGTGTTCTATGTTCAGTACACCTGTACTCTGTCAATACTCTCTCGCCCCATCACTGCAAAGCAACTGTGCAAGTGCCTTTAAAACATTGCCCTTTCAGAGATATTTTTATAAGTTTTTCCTGTAGGGCTGTAACTGACATGGCCATGAGCATTTTCTGTCTCAGCAATAGTTGTACCCTGCAGAGCTCGTGCGGACTGTTCTTTGCTTTAAGCTCTCCCAGGTCGACTGTGATCAGTCTTGAAGCCTAGCAGTTGTTCTCTGCCTGATAGAACCAGCTGGAGAACTTTAAGAATACTGATTCCAGGCTCTTGCCTCAGACCCATGGAATCGGAAGTTCTGGGGTTGGGCCAAGACATCGTATTTTCAGAGCGTTTCAGTGTGATTCTGGGATTCTGGCGTGCAGCCAGGCTAGGGAACTATGCTTACAGGTTTATGGCAGGGCAGGGCCTCTCCAACTTCACTGAGCACACAAGTCACCTGGGAGCGCGTTAAAATGCTGATTTAGTGTCAGCAGGTCTGGGGCAGGGCCTGAGATGTTGGATTTCTAACTCCCCTGGGATGCCGATGCTGCTGGTCCTTGGGCCGTACTTTGAGTAGCAAGGGTTTGTGGGATTGCTGTTCCGGTCGTGTGGCCCAGACTGGCAGTCTTACCTTCACGCCCATCCCCAGACCACTGGATGGCTCGTCTTCCTTCCGTCTCATTCTGTCCTCCCACCGCGTTTCCCTCTTCTGTCTCATTTCTGTATGCTTCTGGCGTCTTCCCTTAGGCGCCTTCTTCATTCTCCTCCTCCTCTTATTCCTTGTACTTGTCATAATTTGGGGGCAAAATCTAAGGTTGTACCTTCTCGGGAAAAGTCTCAGACTCTTAGATAAAGCCTAGACTCTTTCACGAAAGAGAACCATCATCCCTTATCCATTTTAAATGAGATGGTTCACATCAATTATTAACCTGAATGGCCAGTTGTTCATTTCCATAAACCACCAACCGAAATAAAATTTAAAGATTGTTTTATTTAGAGGAAAGACAATCACATCATAATCTGCAGTGAAGTACGGCACTGAGGATTTTTTCCCCCACTCCCTTCAGAGTATGAAGCCGAGCTGCCCACCTTCCCAGAGGTGTACAAAGCCAAACCGGAAGCCGTGATTCCTGTGAGTATCACCCCGCCTGCCCTGAACGAAAGGCTCAGGGATGAGAACAGCACTGATAGCTGGTGGACGTCACACAGTGTCAGGAGTTAGGGAAGGCGTGGCAACTGGAACCAGAAAACTGGGGCCAGGCCTGGCTCTACCACTAACCATGTGGCATAAAGGGCAACACATCACCTCTCTGAGCCTGGGTTTCCACATCTGTGAAATGGATCAGATAATCCTTACTAACTCATAGGGACTCTGGGGGGCTCACAAGAGATCCTGGATGAGAAAGGCCTTTACAGTGGAGGCAACACCATGCCCATGTGGGGGACAGTTGCGGATAAAGCGAGTTCCCCAATACATGCCCAGACAGGCAAGCAGAAGACAGCACTCGAGAACGTGGGCCAAGAACAGGGTGGCCTGGAGGCAGGCCTCAGGCAGCCTACTTGGAGCAAAATAGGAATTTAATGGAGTTTAAAGTAGAAAAGCAAGGCTCCGAGAGATGAAGGGACTGGAGCAGGATCCCAGCGATGGGGCCAGAACCTAAGTCTGGATTTCCAGTATGTCACTGGAGCTGCCGCTGTCAGAGACTCTCGTGTCTGAGAACTGTCTTGGCCTATGATCTTTTATTCGTGGCATCCTATTCTTGTTTTATGGATGCAGTGTTTTCTCAAATTTCTCTGCAGACACTAACTGCAATCCCCTTCCCTGAATTATTTGTGTTCCTTCCAGGGTGAGTTCTTTGTGGATCTTGGTCTTTGCCTTTTGTGCTGCTGATGTTCTTTATCTGTGCAGAGAGCTTTGATTGTCTATTCAGAACTTAAAATGGAGGCCTAACTGGTATGGTTCTCGTCTGCTGTTGTACCTGCGGGTTTGTTTTCTGGAAGGGTCTCTTCTGTGAGCAGAAACACTGACTGGGAGGCCTTGGGGAGTGATCGACCACTGGGAGACTCTCCTTCAGGTCAGCAGGCAGGGAGCCTCCAAATCCAGGGTGAGTTCTTTTTCTTTCACCCACCAGCATGAGTAGTTCTTCTTCCAGGCTGTTGGTTTAACTCGTTCACAGGAGAGTAATCGGGAAGGAGAGCGGGGTAGAAAATGCTGGTGTGTGTTGAAGGGGACAGCAGGCCAGCGGAGCCCCAGCCGCATTTTCACCTTATCCCTCCCGTTGTCATTCCCGCCACCTGAGGAATTGAAGCCCTGAGCACTGAAGGCCTGTGGAACTTTGGTGGGAGGACGGGCTCCCCTCGTTGGGGCAGTTTCCTCCTGTGGATTCTGCGCCGCCACTTCCCCGCTGTCTCATCTGATGACAGGCTTCATCCTTGTTTCTTTTAGAGATGTTTACAAGTCTCTCATCCACTTCCAGTCTTCCTATTCTTTTTTACAGATGTATTTCTTGATTGTCATCAATCAAGGAAAGGAGGGAGGAAAGATAGACTTATGCCCAATATACCCATTGAACCTAAAGTCTGAATTTTATTCCTTTGTAAGGTTACAAAAGAAAATGAAATTATTTATTTCTATGAATGTATTCTCTCACTACCAGGTTTCACCATTGGAGGAAACATTTTTCCACGGCTTCAATGTAGAACACCTTTATTCCGTTCCTCAACTGGCCAAGGACTCACACATAAGCTGCACACACATTAAATCGGAAACGGCCGATCCAAAAACATGTGAGTCAGGAAGAGTTCACCTCTCATCGCTCAGAGCTTGTAACACTGCAGAACCACAGGACGGGGAGGGGGATGGACAGACAGACCTCTGGGAGAGCACATAAATGAGAAAGAATTGTCCTTGTTTTAATTTTAATTTTTAAAAGAAGTAGTCTTTATTCCACGGGTTCATCTTTAAGGTGGAAATAGAAAGACAATGACAAAAACAAGCATACTTTGATTCTATATTAAATACAAAGGGGCAAAAATGTAAAAAGCAGACGAGAACACTGTGCTCCGTGGGTCGAAGCCAGAGCTGCGGGCCTCCTACGTCCTCGCGCCCGAGCGTAGTCCCTCCAGCCCTCCCCGGTGCCAGGCCCGCTCCTGCTGGTTGGTTCTGTTCTCACTGCTCGTGTGCTTCGGGCCGTAGCAACCAGCGCTGCTGGTGCTGCGGCCTCAAGGCCCTGTCCACTGTGCCCCGACCCCGTGCCCCTCCGATGCCCAGCTCATTCCCCCTGGCCCTGCGTGGCGCCCTGCCCTCCCCTCGCCAGACTGCAGAGGCGCAGAGAGGCTTGAGGTTTCCTCGGCCCCGCTTAGCGGTCTCAGGGACGTTTAAGGTCACGTTATCTTGTGGGCAGGACCTTTCTTTGGGTCAGAAGCAAACGTTTCTCCCAGATTAACTTGGCCATATGGGATTTTCAGTGGGATTTTTTTTTTTTTTTGTCTGTTTTAGGTTCTCCCAAAGAATATTTGGAAACATTCATCTTTCCAGTTCTGCTTCCCGGAATGGCTAGTCTGCTTCACCAGGCAAAGAAAGAAAAATGTTTTGAGGTCAGTTGTTTTATTTATTTCTAAACGCCCAGCAATTCGTTTGTATCAGCTGTTGCTCATTATCTCAGTACCATCAGGCGGTTGTTCTCGAAGTGACCCCTTTGGGAGGGAAGGCCTGTGTTTTGGGTCACTTACCCAGCTCCAGCCGTGGCATGGCATGCAGTCATGCGCACACGTGCGCGGCCATCTGTCTGGGTCCCAGGATCCTGGAGAGGTTTCCGCCTCGCATGGCCCCGCTGCCCGCCCTTCTCCCTGGCAGTTTGGCAGCCACCTGATTCTTTGGGCCTGCTGCTCTTGTTTGCGACGTGCGTGGATTAAAGCCCTCCTCACCTCTTATCTGGCCCCACATTGGTCTTCCCTGCCCTGGCCTCTCCCTACTCTGCTTCCTGCCAGGTGCCATGCGTGTAACGCGCTTCAGGGGAGGCCTGCACTCAGTGAGTGCTCGGCCCGCTGGTCATGGTCACACTGCAGCCAGCTGTCTCACATCAAGTTCGAGCCTGGCGCACCCCACAAGTACCCTGGGAGGCTCCCTCTTTCCTGCAGTCGACAGGACACTCTGGGCGTGTGCAGTCCCTGCATGGTGCGCATGAAAAGAATAAAAAGAATAAAGCGACCATGTTTGATGCTGACCATGCGCTCGCTGTGTGCTTTGTTAGCCATGATTCCATTCAGCCCTCGAGGGGACCTTCTGTTATTCTCGTCTGCATTTTGCAGGTGAGAAAACAGAGGAACAGAGATTTCAGAAAGGGGATCAGGGAGAAATGACCGAGCTAGGATTCAAATCCAGATGAAATGATTTGAAATGAGACAAAAATTGGCAGTAATTACAGTGCAAACCCCAATCAGTTGGACATGTCGCAGGGTCTTTAGAGCAGTCACAGTTATGGTGTCCCCTGCCTGGTTGCCTTTTGGCATGGGATCTCCGAGAACTGGATGCTGCCCCAATGGCACTTTTACATGCTGCGGAGACAGTATTTCCATATCGCTCCGACAGAAATGCTTGGTTTTGAGACATGGGCCTGGTGGATTCAAACCTAGAGGAACGCGACTCCGCCTCATTCTCTTGACTTCCTGGTACAGCCAGTTGCCCGGACTGAACCAGGAAACACCACAATGATCAGGTCCCCATTTTCATCAACAGCAGAGGACGTTCTGCTGAAGGGGACTAGAAACAGAAAAGGCTGGCACAATAAACGACAGCGATTCAGGTGCTGACTGTCACATGCAGGGACGCCCCTTCCCTGTGGTCCGACTCCTGCCGTGCTGAGTCATGGTGCTAGTGACAGAGAAGCTGTCTCATTGATTAGTTGCCCACCGAGTGTCAGCACTAGCCAAATTGCTTTACACACATCATCTCATTTCCCCCGAGAGGTTTACAGAAATCGTTGAAGCCAGATCCCGTTTTAGGGAGGAGGCCCCTGGAACTCAGAGGAGACGGGCGTTTCCTGCGATCACCCAGCTTGTGAGCAATGAAGCCCATCTTCAGCCAAAACCCAGCTGATCCCAGAGCCTGGGCTGTCATCCCTCCCAAAATGTGGGAGTTAGAGGCTGTCACCTAAATAGCTCCAGGAAATACTGATTCTTTTTTTCCCATTCATGGTTATTTTCTGAACAACAGATTGCTACTTGCCTTAGGTTATAAAATCTAAACTGCTTCTATTTCTTAGTATTGTTCACTTGCTCGTTTGGCTTCCTTGACAACTTAATTCTTGTCCCCTACTCTTAATTGATCCTTTCCCAACACGTGGTGTTACAGGTACAAGGTATGGCCAGGTGAATGGTAGTGAGGGTGGAGGCCTGGAAGCAGGGCCCTCAGCCTGGCCCTGCCATTGTCAGATGGCCTTGGCTCTCTGGTTTCAGGAACCAAATAAGGGATGCCAGGCCATCCCACAAGTCACATTTCGGGGATCTTTTTAATCTTGCTGTTGGCTGCAGTATGTTCAGTGTGCTTTGCTTTTTGTTAAACTGGACAAAGGAGGCAGTACAATGAGTAGACAATGGAATGAGCACAGGGGAATAACCTTTCTTCGAATATATGTGTAAGGAAGCTTTGCAAACGGGTTGTCACCCAGGCTCAGTTCTATTCAGCAAACATTTGTTAAGACCTACTATGTGCCGATCACAGGGCCAGGCCCTGGGGCACGTAGAGGACAAGGCGTGGTGAACGAAGGTCATTTTAATTTTTCTCCCTTTTGCATCTGTTCTGTTTTGCTTCTCTGAAATAAGAATGGACGTGGAGAAATGGCCAGAGTGGATCTGGACCCGAGGGCAGCAGCATTCAATTGTGCAGCCTTCATTCTAGCGTATTCAGCTGTGATTCTTCTAATTTATACCCTTCTGAGGGCACAAAAATCAGCTAAAAGGGCAGTAATTAAGATTTCACATTGAGGGTTGCATATCTAATGTCTCTACATAAATAATTTTGTAACAAGGGGCCTGACAATAGTTTCCAACCTCTAGGCGATGATAAAACGCTTTTAAAGAATCAGAAATTTCTGTTTGTATTGGAGATTAATGAGGCATCGTTGTTTCAACTCATATTTCATCTTTGACGTCCCGCAGATAAGCCGCCTCGGAGACCAAGCACTGCAGGACGCTCGAACGGAGCTTTAGAGTTTCAATGTTATAATGAATGATCAGGAATGTAGAAAGTGTGGGTTCTTCAAACTGTCAAACTTGTAAGAATTGATAAACTTGAAAGGCGGCCAGGCACACTTGAATCTGACATCACCATGCCTTCGCAGGGCGACCCTAAGTAATCTGTGAGCCTCAGTTTCCTCACCCCTTAAAGGGGTGCCAGAGGCGCTCCTATTACGGGAGGACAAGGGGACGTATTTAATGATGCTCATGGCACCACAGCGTGTGAGCTCCCCCCACCGTCCCTTCAGGCTGGGCAGGGAAGCTCAGGACTTTGAAAGCTACAGATACGCAGTGCGGGCGAATTACCATTAACTTCCTTCATTTCCTGACTTCAGATTTCTTAATTAGGTCTGATTCCCTCCGTTCCACATCCTCCCTGACCCCACTCCCTTGGTCTTATGGATTATTTTCGAAGGCTTAAAAATTACATTACTGCCATCTCGACATTTGTCAGACGCAAGCGGTACTCCTGTTATCCAGATCTGCATGACAGATTTGCATTTTCTCGATTCAGCTGTTCCTCACCTCCTGTCGTTGGGAATAGATGCTTAAACTGAATGATAACTGGCCTTCCACCAAAATTACGTAACCAGAGCGTTCTTATCTGTCTCCCACAACTGACTTGCATCCAAATGGCATTTAAACAGCGATGTAATTCATTGTTTATTGGAGCCATTAAAATTATATATTAGGTTGCTGAAGAATAATTGCCGATTTGTATTGCCCTTAAAATGCTGACTTCTAGTTATTTTTTTCTCACTTTCCTTATTTTATGTGTTGTTCTATGATACAGCCCCTGTGGGTCATAGTAGGGACCCACTAAATATTTGTTGGATGAATGAGTGAATATGTTCTTTAAAAGTCAGGGTCCACTTTTCAGACAGCAGTTAAGTTACGGGCGCTCTTGTCAGTTTGCCGTAGCGATTGTGTGCAGGAGACAACGTGCTGACTGTGCCTGCGGCGTCTGGATTTGTCGCGTCTGGAGGGAAGTAGGCTGTGGGGCGGCCGCCCGGGTCTGTTGGAGCAGAGCGAGGAGCAAATCCTCAGAAATCTCAGAAATCTCCACGTGCTGGCGCCTCCCAGCACGTGCAGAGCCAGAGTGGCCAGGAGGCTGGAATTCAAGAACAGCGGTTTCTAGCGCTTTTGGCGGCTTTACCCTGGACCAGACGTTGTTGTGAGCACTTCTTCACCCGCAGGCACCCACTGAATCCTCGCGGCAGTCCTCCAGCGTGTGTGCTGGTGGCGCCATCTCACAGGTGAGGGCTGTGCGGCACCAGGGCCAACCAGCAGGCTCAAGCGCACAGCTAGGAAGTGACAGAGCCCAGATTCAAACCGGGGTCTGGGCCCTGAGCTAGGAGTTTGCCCCCTGGACCACGCCGCTGGTTGGTCTGAGGGTCTGCCAGACGCTGAGGCCAGACTCTGATGGAAAAGATGGGTCTGGGGGCTGTGGAGGAGGGGAGTGAGAAGCTAGGTGAGCCTGGGACGGTCACCCAGACCAGGCCTTCAGTCAGGCCCCTAGGGGCCTGTGAGTGCCGACACTCCAAAAGAAAACCAGAATAAGACAGACAGACAGACAGACAAGAGGCAATGCCTGATTGCTATGCCATAGAACACTAGGCCATTTATGCACATGCCTGGGGTGTGTGTGTGCGTGTGTGCATGCGTGCATGGATGAGGCAGTCTATGGTATGTGGTCCCATGGTTCAGAACCTGGTCTCTGGAATCAGACAGACTACTTCCAGCCCAGCTGTGCCCTGAACACGCCATGCAAGCTTGATGATGTAGATTTTGCTTCATTAATAACCGGATTCTTTTATATATTTTGTTTTACATATTATAAATCAGATTCCCATGAATTTCATAAAGATCCTAATCAAATAGTTTTGTTCATCATTAGATATTTAAATGTCTGAAATGCTCAGAATAAAATTCAGCTTATTTAATATTCAGATATTTCTCTATTCCTTAAGTTTTGGAGGAGATCACAATTGGGAGACTGAACCTTCCATGTCTGATTCCCATGAATTGTCACAGCCTTAGGATTCAATAAAGACCCTGCACATTTCATGATGTGGATTTAGCGAGTAAAATACATTTGTTTTCATTTATGTGTAAAAAGGTCGCAGAGAAGATTAAGTGGCACATGTGTGGCATTAACGTGCCATCTGTAAATGAAGTCGGTGGGCATTTTAGTTTTGCTGTGAAATTAGCTGGTTGTTGCAGTGTTTTATAGTTTGTTAAATATACTCCGACAGGAGAAGAATGTGATTCCTTTGTACAAATAGCTGGTGGGAGTCTATCTGTGGGCCCACAATAGATTCTGCACAGGCATTCCTCTGTGTAGACTGATTTATGTAGCATTGTGCGACTCTTTTCAGGTTTCCTTAATGACCAAATTCAGTGGCCTGTTCCGGGGACAGAAAGGAAAGGAGGCCAGTATGGCAGGAGCAGAGTGAGCAAAGGAGGTGGGAGGTGAGGCTGGCAAGGTTGTTCGGCCACAGCCATATCACATAGGCTGGTAAAAAGTGGGGGTTTCATTTTCAGAGCAGTGTGTGGTCCTCAACCCTACTGGGCCCAATGCCCGCTTATCATCACATTTTATAGTGCTTTTCTTACTATCCTAAAATGAAACACTTAGACGATATTACCTGTTTATCACATACCTGATTACTACCTGAAAGCTTCATGACTTAAAACAGCAATGCTTTATTATTTCTGTGGGCTGCCTGGTGTCTCCCCTTGGTCTCACCTTGACTCACTCATGTGGCTGCTGGCGACTGGGCAGGAAGGGAAGGTCCAGGCTGGCCTCTCTCACGTGCCTGGGCCTTGGTGCTGGCTCTGGGCTGGGGCACTTCGGTTCTTCTCCACATGGCCCTCACCCTCCAGCAGGCCAGCCCAGCTCCCTCACAGCCTGGTGGCTTCAGGGCCGCCTGGCGAAAGGCCGAAGGCAGAAGCGTGAGGCCTGGGTCTGAAACTCCACCGGCATTGCTTCCACCACGTCCCATCGGTCAAAATGACTCCCAAGGCCAGCAACTCACAAAGCAGCTTGTAAGAGGGGGAGAATTAGACTCATCTAGAGGAAGTAGTAAAGTCACATTGCAAAGGGGCATGGACCCGGGAGGCATGATTAATCAGGGGCCACTATCATAATTGTATAATCGCAAAAACATATATGGTAGCCATTTATATTATAGTGGGCTATAATATAAAGGAGAAATAGAACGAAAGTCACTTCTGCATATTTTCCTTTTTAAAGCTCAAGTAAAACCACACAAGGAGACATGAAGCAGCCCCTTGCTCGCCCCGTGCTCAGAACCACCAGGACACAACAGCACAAAAGGCTGACCGAATCACACGTGTTATTTTAGTCCCTCACATACTGTAAGTGATCTTGTCCTTGGTGATCTGATTTTCTGAAATGGTGAGGCACTCAGGTTCTGAGTAAAACAGTACAGTTTTATGGTAGTTGCTTTTCTGGAAAAACTGATATATCTTAAAACCATGTTTTAAAAAAACCTTCTGTTTATCTGTTAAATGGAGCTAGGTTCTTGAATCAGATCATTAGAAACAAGTTTTTTACCTAGTAAGTATTTAGCGGGTTATTATTAAATATTTAGGCTGCAGGACAGAAGAGTCTGGAAATAATACAATTCATAAGCTTTAAATTGTGTGATGTTCTCAGTAGGCCCATCTGCTGGGATGTAAATTTAGCCCCTAAATATGAAGTAGGGCTCAAAGTTAAGGGCTGATTGGTAAGGCTCGCCCATTGCTGGTGATTAATGACAGCCATTTGTAGAGTATGTCCTGTAGGCCAGCATTATTTCACTTTGTGATCTCACTAATTATCACAGTAACCCTTTGAATGGGCAGCTTTACATTTTGTGGATGAGGAAACTGAGGCCCAAGGAGTCCCCAAATTCACATGGCTACTAAGAGGAAGAGCCGGAGTTTGAACCCTGAGTCTGGCTTCAGAGCCTGGCACTCAGTCCTGCATCGATAAGGCTGTTAGTGTTGAAAATACTTCCCTTTGAGACTCTTGGAATTGCTGTCAGATCCAGTTTGTGAACCATGCAAGAAAATCTTATTATAACTTTAGAGTCATGCCTCTTTTCTTCTTTTAAACAAAAGCAGCATTGATCACTTCATTTCCAAACTCGGCTAGGACTTGCTTTTGTTTCTGAAAATCAAAGTCGTCCTCAAAAGCCAAGGCTTTGAAAAGAAAGTCAACAAGCTGTGACCCAAGGGTGACCCCATGGTTGTCTTACAGAATAATGGGCAGTGGCTTTGTGACAGGATTTTCCTTCTCTGCTCTGGAGCTTTGTCCTCTTGCTTTCGGGGGCGTGGCTTCGTGCCAGGTGGCTGTCGTAGCCATCCTGACTGGCCGCTGCATAGGGAGAACATCACCACTTGGCCATAAAGTGCATTCCAGTTATTGTACATGGCATCGGTTCCCTTTTTACTGCATAGCAAACCTCCTCTGAAGTCAGTGGCTTAAAACACCAGCAGTTTGTTGAGCTCACCATTTTGTAAGCCCGCAGTTTGGACCGGGCTCAGCTGGGAGGTTCTTCCGGCCTTGGCCGTGGTCGGCCGACAGGTTGGCTAAGATGACCTCAGCTGGGATGGCCTCAGCTCTGTTCCACCAGGTCTCTCACCCTGCACCAGATCAGCCCCAGAGTGTTCACAGGGTGCCCGGGAAGGGTCCCTTGGATATCCTCACGGCCCCTTAAACCTGAGGGGAAATAGACCCCATATCTGGATGGGAAGAGCTGTGGAGTCACTCTCAAAGGCTGTGGATACAGGGAGGGGGTGGAGAATGGTGGCCCTTGATGCAGTTTACCTCCTTCCTCTATTAGACATAACACAGGTTTGGCAGTGGGTGGCGGCGGGTTTGAGTTCTGGCTCTAGCTTAGTGACTTCAGGAAAGCTGCTTGTTTGCAGCTCTCGCCTCTGCATCTGTAAACCACAGGCAGGATTGTTGAGAGGATTAAATAAGGTGATATGGGCAAGGGGCCAGCTCTGGGCTCCAACTGGGTCAAGTGTTTTCTCTTCCATTTACTAGTAAGTGACTTTGGGCAGGATATTTAGCCTTTCAATGCCCATTTCTTAGTCTGGGAATAATAATAATAATAATAATAATAATAATAATAATATAATAATAGCAATAATAATATGTAGCTGTCGTGAGGATGAATAAGTTGAGTAAAATTTAGAAGACCATCTGGCACACAGAAAGCACTCATTAACGTCCTAACTGTGGTTGGCACTGTTAGTGTCATGCTCGGAAAACAGCACGTCTGTGAGGGGACTGTCATTCCCCGCGGCCCCTTCTGGGTGGACAGTTGTTGCTTGAATGAGCGCAGGGTGGTATCCCTTAACAGGGGTACTTCTTGGACATTACACATGCCCAAGGATGGACTTTCCTCATCATTCTAAAAATACTAGCACCTTAACAAACGATATATATTTGTAAAAATCTAAACATAACAGGAATAATGGTGAGCTCAGAACCAGAGAACACAACACGAGGAGACTCCAACGGTTACGGAGCCTCTAGAACCACAGCCAGTGACCGAAACGAAGAGGAAGACGGCAGGTATTGCAGCCTTTTCTTGAGAATTTATGTCTGAAGGATGCGAAGCCATTCTTTTTTTTTTTTTTTTTTTTTTTAGTGAATGAAAAGAAAGTAAGGTTCAATTGATTCTTTTTTAGAAGAATGTATCTCAACATAAGTCTCTGATCCTCTTGGTTATTTAGAGAACCGCATTTCTACTTTTTCTTAACAGGAAACCCAAGCCATCAACTAGTCCCAGATCTAAAAGATGGATCTGGGATTTAATTATTCCAGGATTATCCCTTGGGATAATAAAGTTTTATTCAGGAAGTGGTGAAACAGAGCTTTCTTGAATCAGACTTCTGCATCGGAATTGAAGTGCCGTGGACTTTTTCCAGTCGTGATTTTATCTGTTCCTGACTGTTTCTGTAGCGGGGGTTGCAGACTACGGCCCGGCCAGCTGCCTGCTTTTGTAAATGCGTTTTTTATGGGAACCCAGTCACACCCATTTCTTCCCACGTTGCTTATGACCACTTTTGCACTACAGTGGCAAGCCGAAGAGTTGTGACACCGGCCTAAAATATTTACTGTCTGTCCCTTTGAGAAAAGCTTACTGACCCTGTTTTGAGTCCTGGAACTGTCCATATTTTTGGAGTCACAGCTGCTGTTTTTGGATGTGGGGGGCAGTGTAGGAAGCTTCATGCTAAGCGTAGATATGGAACTGTGCTCACTGAATTTTAGGACCAGTTCTACTTCCTTCTAGATGCGTGACCTTGGACCTCGCTAGTATTGTGACCTTGTAACCTTAACCTTCCTAAGCCTCAGTTTCCACCTCTTAAAAGAATAATAATTTACTATTTGCTTCATATAAGGAGTTTGTGAGAATTAATAAGATCGTGCATGTAAAGCATTTAGGTCGGTGACTGACACAGCTCTGAGAAGTGCAATAATAAGAACAATTAAGATGGAAAAGAGTTCCTTAGACCTGGGTGGAAGACGGAAAATGAGGGCAGGATTTAAGCGAGAAAGTGGCCACACGTTGGGCTGAACGGTGGGAGAGAAGACTCCAAATGTGGAGGGCTCTGGCGGAGACCGTGATGAGGGGGGCTGGAGCAGACGGGCCTTGACGCCCCCTCCAGCTTTGCTAGCTCCGGGTCCCTGGGAAGATTCTTACATGCTGTGAGCTCGTTCCTTATCTGTGAAGTGGGGGGTATAACCTCACCCCACTTCACAAGGGCCATGGGAGGATTGCATGACTTGGCGTGCAGCCCACTGATAAAGCTGAGTGCTCAGGAAGGGACAGCCATTGTGTTGAGAATTGTTCTTGAGGAGGGACTGGGAGGGAAGCAACGTCAGCAAGTGAAAACCGAGTGAGGAAAGATGGGTGCGGCTGCAGTGAGGAACGACATACCAGTTTCAGGTAGGTGTAGGAGCAGGTCCCTCCTGCACGGCCCTGACATCTCTGTCTTGTCTGGCAGGGGGCGGGCCTTGTCGGAACGCTCCAGCCCCTTGGTGTCCTGTCAGCATGACTGTGAAGCTAGCTTTGCACATAGTGTGATTAGAGGGCGTTTTATGGAGGAGAGTTTCCGTGAAGACTCGCCTGTTCCTTTACTGAGTCTTCACTGACACTCACCTTCCGTCTTCCTTTATAGTCATAGCCGCCTTCCCCGGAGCCCCTGGGCTGGCCAGAGTCTGTGTGAATCGGGGGGAAGGTTTCAAGGCAGGAAATCACATACGCAGTTGTTAAGCTAGACCTTCAGCATTCTCCTTAGACTCTTCACGATTCCATTCCTTTTAGGAACTGGGTTTTATTCCACTGGAGCCAATTAAATTTGAGACGTGTAAATATCATTTAAAGATTAGACATCGCAGTTGGGTCGATGTTCTTAAATTCCCCTGCCATCCCGCCAAACTTTTGGATTAGTTTAATTGGAACACGAGAGATCAGAACTTAATTAGAACTTAATGGGACTTCTATATGAAACAGAGCTGGCTTAGCGGCTGCATTGTAAACTTCACCTGGAAATTCTTGGGTAAAGTTGATGATGATTACTGTAAGCAATTTTTGATAAGAGGTTCATATTGTTAGCAATAAAAAGTAGTATGACGGAAAAGAGTTAATTTCAGCCGGACGTGTTCGTTAAGTGTGCGGAGGTAGCGTTCCCACAGTGGCTGGAGTTAACTCGTCACAGAAAACCCCATTCAAACTAAAATAGAAAAGGGTTGTTTGTTGTTTCTGTGGACAAGAGACCCACAGGGAGATCTTCCTGTGCAGCTCGATCTGGGGACCCAGATGATGTCTTCACGACTTCCCACTCCATCTCTGGATTGTTTCCTCCGGGTCAGCTCCACTCTCAAACAGCCCCTCCCTTGTGGCACCAGCCTGTGACCATAGGCTCAAGTTTAGCTGAGAAAGAGAAAGTCTCTCCCAGAGTTTCTCTCTGATTGAGCTGACTCAGGTCGGTTACCTACTTGGGAATCAGTCCTTGACCTGGGGGATTTAGTGAGCTGTTGAGGAGGGAAGGAGCCTTGCCCAAGGCACATAGCTTTAGAGTTGGAGGGGGGGGTTCCCGAAAGGAACTCAGGGTGCCATTGATAAAAGAAGGCAGAAGGAACGCTGGGCAGCTGTCTTAGCCAGGACTCATCATGTCACAACTAGCAGAAACCTGGCTGAAATAGTAACGGAGTTACTGACTGGAAGATCGTGAGGTAGAGGAGGAAGGCTTCAGGACTGGTTTGATTCAGGGGCTCAGTGAAATCCCGAGGACTTAGTTCGCTTCTGCCTTCCTGCCTGGCCTCTTACAGAGTCAGCTGTATCCTTAGGCTGGCTTCCCCCCAAAATAGCAAAACAGCTCTGGTCGCCGGCCTAGGCTTTGCCTCCGCCTGCTCCATCCACTGGAAGGAGAGATGGTCCTTCAGAAAAGCGAAGGAAATGATTTCCCAGAAGCCTCACACCTCCCGTCACGTCCTCCACTCTGAACTTGACTTCCCGCTCGTTCCTGATCCAGTGAGTCCTTGGGCCAGGATAAGTGTGGACCAGATTGGTTTAGGTATAGGTGGCAGGCGTGGGCTTATCTGGGCTGCCTTATCAGGGTTCACACTAGAGCTGGACGTGGGGTCAGTCCTCGACACTCGCCACAGCCACTACTCAGCTCGGGGGGCGGGGGGTATTTGCTGAACATTGAATTAACCACAGTGGGTCCATCTTATTCATTTCTTTATCTCTGGTATTTAGTACAGGGCCTGACACATAGTAGGTCCTCAGTAAATGTTTACTGAACGTGGCCAACCTGGAACAGTGGTGTACCTTGCTTGATTTGGAAAGAAATCGGGAGTTTTATGTATGAGTAAAATGTTGGATGAAAATCAGTCTTATCTCAGCTTTAAATATGTATTAACTGCAGGATCTGGATAGAGGTGATAAGGCTTTCTACCTCTGTTCCTCTCCTGTCACATGCAGCATCAAATTTTCCCTTTCGGCCTTTGGTTGCTCATCAAATTCCATCGCAGTGAAGAGCATCGTAAACAATGGTTGGTGTCAGGAAACTATTTCTAACTCCTGATAAGTCCATTGATGATCTCATGACACTGAAATTTGCTACTATGAATAATTCAGTAAAACAAAACCTTTTTTTTTCTTTTTACATTCCTTGCCCATCTAATGGTCATTTATTGTAGTTTTTAAAATCAAATACCTGAATATCTTTTAAAAGGTGCTAAGGCTTTGGTCAGTAAGGGAAGAAACTCCGTTTCCTGGCCTTGACCAATAAAGGAAGTTAGAAATACCATCAGCTTTTGTTTGAAAAAAATTCCTAAGGAGTGGAAAAAATAGATTCTTCCAGGAAAGGTGTGGTAGCCTTATTTCAGCGTTACTCTTGTTAATCAAGAACACTTTTAGAAATGACCACGTGGCCTGCGCTGGAAGTCTTGGTCAATGTTTTGTGTTGTGAATGCTTATTTTTAACTTCTGTTTGAAGCATTGTTTTTCTCTAATGACATGCTAATGTCCCGGTGTGCACTCGCCTCCAGGGTCCTGGTTATGGACCAGTCTTGTCATGTCCAGGGTGGGTCTCGGGGGTCTGGGAGTTTACTGGGGAGAACAGATACGTGGGAGAGGAGGCTATGACATTCTAAGTGCAGGCCATGCCACACAGGCTTCACTGCAGCCCTTAACTGCTTTGCCCATGTCCCCAGTCCCTGGCCACAAGTGATTGAATTGAACCAGGATTAGGTGTCAGACCCCGTGGGCAGCCACTCGGTGGCTATGAAATGGCCCGGTACAGCTGCTCTGCCCAGCGAGATGGTCTGTCCTTGACGGCGTCTGACCAGCCTCGTCAGTCTCCGTGTGGGGAGTGGGGCTGTCAGACACAGAGCGAGCGGGCACACCGTGGTGTGGGTTCGAGACGAGGAGACAGCTTGAGAAGCCAGGAGTCAGCAGACCTTGAAGCAGAAGGAGGAGAAGGAAGCAGCTGGAAGAGCAGCAGAGAAAACAGCAAGTGTTGAGGAAGAAGCCGTGGCCTAGGAGCCAGGTCCACACACAACCAGAACAGAGCCGTCGGGGTCACAGAGCTGCTGGCGGACGCCTGTAGCTAGCTGGCCTGTGCCCTGAGCAGCCGTGGACACCGGTCCACTTCTCGAGGGCTGGCTCTGCCCCCGTCAGAGGTAGTCCCGTGTTCCTTATAGTAAGCTCTGTGCTGGAACATATTGTTCAGAAATGCTCGTGGCCTCTCCCTGAGGGAGGCTTGGCCGTGCAATAGGTTTGGTCAGTGGAATGAATGGCCAAACACGCTTAAGAGTCAGTGCACGGTCCACCATGTTCTTTTTGGATGACAACTAGCCGTACGAGAGAGAGCTTTACCCTGACAGCCTGAGGCCCAGGTGAAGACAGCGAGGGGCAGAGAGCCACAGCCGATTGAAACGCTCATGTCACATGAGAAAGAAAGAAGCCATTGATGATATGCGCTCTCAGATTCGGGGTTCGTTTGTTGCAGCAAAATCTAGCCTAAACTGACTTAAAAAAGCAACCAGTACCCAGGGTGACCCAAGCATATCTCTGTCCCTCGCACGCCCAAGGAGTCTCAGCCGGCGCAGTGCCATGGCCCGCCACACTTCACCGACCTCGCCGCACGTGCTTTTGGCCTCCCTGGGTGGACGTGCATTCGTCACCTGATGCGGAATCAGCAACCGGAGCGTGGTGCTCTCTTTCCGGTCTTCAGTCTCCCGGTCGGTCTCCAACATAAAAATCAGTACGAAATACAGTCTGAATTAAATCCCGAAGTCTGCCTTTTCCCTCTTTGAGATTTGGGTCTTTTGTGATGTTGTTCTCCTCCCCTGTTCCCTTCCCCAATTTTATTATTCTAACATTCTTTTTCCAACATATAAATAACTGAAAGAATTTTGGAGTGAACAGCCACATATTTGCCAGCTGGATTCTACAGTTGCCATTTTGCTTTATTCGTTTCTTTGTACATCCATCCGCCAGTCTGTCCATCCATCCTACCCAGCGATCTCGTTTTCTTGGATGCATTTCAGAGTAAGTTGCAGACACATGATGACATGATGATGCCTTCTCCCTTGCCATTTAGTCTTTTTCCTATTAATTCTGGGTTAAAAATTACTTTTCATCCTTGCTGAAGGTTGTCTGAACTGTTTTCTCTGCTTGCCCAAACTCGCACGTTGTCACCCTTTACCGATCGTGAACTCTGTGTTTGTCCGCATTACGTAAACCCCGGGCGCCCACACTCCCTCAATCTCTCACCGTAATTTTTCTCTGTTACTTCCTCTCTTATCTCTTCACTCACCACAAGTTTTCATTTGCTTTCCCTTCTCTCTTTCAGCTCCCAGTAGATTTTTTAAACTAAACAACAGCTGAACAATATCCCCACTGTTCTGTGTGTCTGAGTATTCACGGCACGTCCACGTTTGCCCAGAACAGAAGGAAAACACAGTTTCTTCTATTTTCTTTCTTTGCATCAAAAGTGATTAAGTCCGTCTGCATGACCTTCATACATCAGACCATTTGGCTATTTTAAAACTATTTAATAGAGTAAGTCAGGCCGCATTCCCCTCGTCGGAAGAATCTTTACCACTAAACAGTGTGGTAAATGCCAAGGGAACAATGCGTCTTTGTGGTGCAGGAGTGAGACACTGCCACCCTACAATTGCTGGGTTGTTTAAGTTATTGTACGGCAGTTCGTGCTGGACACATATTTGCGTTGTTGTACAAGTATTTTTCAATTTTGGTTTTACATGGCCTGTCGAAGGGAATCCTCGCCAGTGCAGAACCAGAAGCCCCCGTTACGCGGCCTGCTACATTCAATTTTTTTGCCCTGGCCTGCAGTCCTTCCATTTTTTAATAAAAGGCTATCAGCAATGAGGTAAAAGACTGCAGACAATCTCCAGCAACTCCGGCCCCACTATATTTTATTTACTAACAGCTATAATAAAGCTTTCAGAGAAGAAACATCTTACATAGCACTTTCCTTTTTAATGAGAATCAATTCTACAACAATCTTTACAACCGTATCTGAGATTTTAAAGCTGAGCTGGCGATTTCAAAGTGAAGGCGAAAAAATAAGAAGGAAAAATATTCATAAAACAATATTGTGGGAGGAAAGTGAAGAGAAATGGTGTGGAATTAAATTTGCAGTACCTACTCAACAACGTCAGGGGTTCTTCTGCACACGTTGTCGCCGTGATAGTTCGGAGTCGAACGGTGACTTCGTTCACTCGTTTACTCCCCACTCGTCGATCACTTGTTCTGCACAAGGCACTCAGTGAAGCACTGGGAATGTAAAGAAAAAGAGGACATGTGCCCTGTCCTCGGGGAGTGATTGATTTGGGAGGGAAGATAGACATGTGGCATGACAGTTATGTCCCACTTGCATCAGAGATGCTATGACGGGCACGCAGAGAACTGGGGGCAGGTCGTGCCTCCCGAGACTGAAGAGAGTGAGAATGCTCAGAGAGCTTCCTTGAAGGACAAATGGAAGTTAGCCAACTGGGGAAGAAGGAATAGTTGTTAGAATTCTTTTTCTTGCAAGCAATAAACAGCTCAGTACAAACTGGCTTAATAAAAAAAAGGGAATATATTGGCTCATGTACCTATTGGCTTCAGACATAGCTGTGTTCAGAGTCTAGTGCAAATTGTATTTGTAATGATCCTGCTTTCAAATACATTCTAAAGTACCAGAAGCCAGGACTTCGGTGTATGAATTTGGGGGAGGGGAGACACAAGTCAACCCACAACACCCTCCCTTCCTGCCTTTCTTCTCGGATCTCCTGCGGGTAGCTCCCATTGGCTGGACCCAAATAGAGAATAAACGTCACTCCGTCACTCCGGGACGTTTTCCCCTGCGGCTTATTAGCTGTCTATCACGTCGGGACTACATCCAGTTGCATGTTATGAGAACTCAGGAACAGCAGTAGTAATTCAAATGGAGTTTATTTTCCTTTGCATATCTAGACATCCATAGTAAGTCAGGCCCAAGTGGGTGCTGTGGCTTAAGGAAGTCACCAGAGGCCCAGATTCCTGCCATCCCACTGCTCCACCACTTACAGCACGTGACTTTTGGCTTCACGGCCCCACATCTGTGTTCCAGACTGAAAGAGTAGAAGGAAACTTCAAGGAAAAAAGCAGGAGAAGTCAAGAAGGTGGAACTTTCTCAGAAGGCCACGGGACGTGGCCCTTTCTATCATACCATGGAACTGTGTCATGTGGCTGTCCCTTCCTACATGGGAGGCAGGGAAAGAAAATGTTTCCTCTGGGCTGATTGTCAATTAGGTTTCTGTTAATAAAGATGAAGTGGGGAGTGGCTATTGGAGGGACAGCTGGCGGGGTCAGCAGCACGGGCCAGTGGCACCCACGAGCTTGGCCTCCACCGTGGAAGGTGGCACCCAGACTGGAGCACTGCCGTTCTGAGGATTCCAGTGGATGGGGAAAGCAGTGAATACAATCACTAAGAATCAAGGTCTAGATTTAAATAAAAGCCTTCTGAGAAAATTCTGAAAGCCCCCTGCTGTGGGTACTGTCTTTTAATAGTCTCTGCTCTCAGAAAATATGCTTGTGCAAAGATGACTAGAGAAACGTCTTCGGAATTCTTTACGTCTCCCAAGTTACTGTTTGTCGATGTGCTTATAAACCTCATGGGGACTCATGCATATTTCATCTAACGCAGCAGTCAATAAGCCCTCTTCCTTTGTCCTGCTCAGACATGTGGGCAAAGAATATAATTTAATTCTCTCTTCTCTCTTTAGAGGAAAAGAACCAAATTCATTGCCTGTGATTTTCTGACTGAGTGGTTGTACAAGTAAGTTTTTCACGTCTTTGAATATTCAATGACCCTAAGGATTTAATAGTGTTAATTTGCAAGCAGAATAGCAACAATTGACCTGAATTCTTATTGTTTTCTTGTCAATCAAACATATGGCATCGCGGCCAGTCAAAATCCAAAGAGGATAGGAGAGCCATTCACAGAATTCTTCTCCATTCCATTTGTGGAGCAGTGGCTGAAGCAACAGTAAGTGCTGACATGAGGCTTTGGATAATTTCCTCCTAATTTTAAGGTTGTATTAATGATAGTTTCCTCCAATCTAGGAGAATGAATCTACCCACGATCCCAGGTCAGTTACATTTGTGGCTTTTGTCTCTGGTTATTTTCAGTCTAGGCCAAGGAAATATCTATATGCCGTGATTATTCAAGAAGCACTTCAGAAATAAAATAGAAAACTTTAAACAATTCTTATACTAAGTAATTCAGCTCTCCATTCTGTCTCCTTCCCTCACTCCCCCTCCCCTCTCCCCACTCCTCTGAAGGTCATTATGTCTCAGGAAGTACGACTAACCCTTTTCAAATACTAATTTTTAGTTCCATGATCAATTCTACGCTTAAAGTATTAGAACATGACAGATACAACTCTCTTTGACCATCATTCTACTGAGTCTTCTCTCCTCATGGATGTAATCAGTTTGGTCTATAGTGCATACTTCCAGAGTTCTTAAAATTAGATATTTAACCACAAACAAAAATTAGATCACATAAAAGTGGTAGTTTTTCGCAAGCTATTTTTCATCTGTGATATAGCAACAATGTGATGATGGCAACGACATTTATCGATGAGCGCTTGTGTCTGAGACAAAAGCGAGAGGAAATTCGAGTTGCAAGGGGAAGATGGAGAAAGGTCCCGGTGGTACTGTCATCTGATCGCTCCTGTAGGTGTGAAGGCATCTGCTCAGAGGGAGGCCCAGGAGGAGTCTGAGGCTTGGAGGGGGGGTGGGGGGCTGCTGCAGCTGCTGCGGTGAAGCCCACGGGGGTAGATGGGGCCGGTCCCACTGACGGCCTGACTGTGCAGTGCACAGAACAGCCAGCTTCTGCGATCATCTCCAGCAGCCCTGTAGAGGGGGTGGGACAATAGACGACCAGGCAGGTCAGGGTCAAAGACTGGCAAAGCTAATACAGTGCAAGGTCTAGACTGAGCCCAGGGGACCACAAGTACAAGGGAAGGCATTGTTAACCTCCCTAAGAATAATATCTCAACATTTTCCTGATAAATTACCATATTTTCTGAATGAGGTTAACAATTTAAGAACCAATTTTCAGGCAGGGAAAGAAATACTACATTATGTGTTCACATTGGAAGTAAGAAATATACCAAACCCAGAAACACTAAAATGGGGATGGTCGAGTCCACATGGGTTTTGAAATAAGATCCAATGTGTGGATCTTATTTGGATCCTGATTCAAAGAAACAAGCTGAAAATAAAAATGAGGTAATTGGAAATTTGAACACTGAGTAAATAGTTAACGGTATAAAGAATTATTTAAAGTATGAAAATGATTTCATAACCATGAAAAAAGTTATTACTTTTTACAGAAACATGCTGAAATATTTATGAATGAAATATGAAATGATATGGTATCTGGACAGGGCTGGGGGCAGTTACACTGAGTGACTGATGTGGAAAACAGAATAATTGAAGCTGGCTGACAGTGACATGGGTTCATTCTTTTTTTTTCCTGCCTACTTTTTTATGTCTTTGAAATTTTCCATAATAAAAAATTAAAAGGGAAAGAAACAATGAAAATTTTCAGGGCTCCTCATGAGCGCCTGATTGAATGGTGGCTGTGCGGTGGTGAGGAAGTAGCTGTTGACTGGCGTTGGACCGGGAGGGCAGAGGGCTGTTCTTTTCCACTGGAGGTGGCCGGAGTGACGGAGTTTTCATGTGACCATGCTGGTGTGGCAGGAAACGGCCCTGGGGCAAGAGGAGAGGTCTCACTACAGCAGTGGTGTGGGCAGAGCCCTGGGCTTGCCCTAGGAACATGGCTCCAGTAACCTTAGTATTCCTGGGGACCAAGAGAATGGCTTTCGAGGTCAGGTCAGCAAACATTCTGTAGAGAGTAGTAAGTCTTTTGGGCTTTGCAGACAACATGTAGTCTCTGTCGCAGTTATTCATCTCCACCATTGTAGCATGAAACAGCCATAGACAATATGTGGAGAAGCAGGCATGGATGTGTTCCAATAAAACTTTATTTACAGAACAGATTTGGCCCTCAGGCTATATAGTTTGCTGCTCCCTGTTCTAGGGGGCCACCAATAACCTTCCCAAATGATAGCCCCATGTAAGGGCAAATAATATAAATAGAAATGAGTAGGTGGGAAAGATGAAAAGCTAAAGAGAATTGTGATCAGAACGGGCATTTGGGGAATCGAGATGCGAGAATCTCGGCGATTACCCATTCCAGGATGTTACTGCTCTACTGAGCAACGGACCCGAGGAAGATGGGTCACGTGGACTCAAGGCCATGGTGTTGGAGATGTCATCCATGTGAATCATACAGTCTCTGAAAAGGCTGAGGGAGGGGTTGAAGATGATGACAAGAAGTCACATCCTGGAGCTACCAAAGGTGGCGTCAGAACATCCTAGAAGTCAAAGGCGTGATTGCATAAAGAGTAGGGGTTAGGAGCTTGGGCGCAGACATCACAGCTCCGCATTTCAGTTAAGCTCCACCACTCAGGCCATGACGTGACTCCGGGCAAAGTCAGCTTAACCTCTTCAAGCTCAGTTTTTCCATCTGTAAAGTGGTCTTTCATCTAAACAAATCTATTTCCCTGCAGAAAAGAAATTCTGATGATAGCTATTAAGGGAATGCATTTGTTTATACTACTGATACATACACACCAAGTAGGTAGGTTCCAGCTACCCAAAGGGAGTGGTTTAATTTATTTGTTCATTTATTCAGCTCATATTTATCGAATGATTAGATGTGCTTTGTTCAGATTCTTAAGCTGGCTGGCTGCCATCTCTGGGACACTTACTATGTGCCATGGTCCCTGGCACATGGTCCCTGTCTTCCTGGCAGACAGATTTAGTGTATAGTTGGATTGCAGTATGTATGGGCTTAATTTATGCTGATTCGATGCTGTGCTCTTGGGCGGTAGAGAGAAGATTCCACCCCAGAGGTGAAGCATGAAATAGGCCACCAGACTCAGCTTTTTCCTTAGTAGTTCTTAGTATTATGTGCATCTTATAACGTGAGCTGCTCATAAGGCAGCTCCTTCTTCTGTCTGTCATTCTGTCTACCTGCCTACCTAACCAAGCATTTATATAATGCTTAGTCAGGTATTATTCTGAACAATTTAGAAATATTACCTGATTTAACGTGCATTAACAGCTCCAGAAAGTAGGAAACATTTCCATGTTCGTTGTATTCATCAGGCTAGGCTAGCTAGGTTGCGTTTATAAACACTACCAAAGTGCCAGTGGCTTAACCCAATAAGAGCTTATTTTTTGCTCATACAATGGCCGGTACAGGTTGAACAGCCCTCTTATAAATTATAGCTATTTGGAACATGGGATCTTTGAGGTCACTGAAGCAAAGGAAGAAAAGAATAGAGGAGGCACCCTGGTTCTTAACCATCTCAGCCTAGAAGGTTCTTAACTTTCTCATCTCTCCTCACATGGCCCCAAACCAACTGCAAGGGAGGCTGGGAGACGTAAGGGAACACATGGATATTCTATGAGTACCCAGTAGTCATGGTGACAGCCAAATTTCAGAGAAAGAACTGCGGCACAGAGAAATTGTGGAAGTTGTTTGCCCAAGGTCACAAGCTAGTAGATAGCCGAGGTGGGATTTGAACCCGGGCAGTCTGGCTCCAGAGTTCGTGCTGTAAAGAGCATGGCTAATTACGCTGCTGCCTTCTCTATCACTTGGTACTTAGAGTGAGCAGCACTAAGAGTGGGAGAAAACTGGCTATGTGAGGCTGATGGGAAGATGCTGTGTCTTCATGTGGCTCCATTAAAGGCTGCTAAGGAGAAAATCACTGTATGTGATTTTCATTTTATGCCCCGACTCTAGAGTACAGCTCCTGCGTGAAACGCAGCTCCTCTGTCTGTGCTAGCCCTAGGTGCCTCGAATAATCCCACCTGCCGGCCTGCAGGAGCCAGCTCAAATGTGAGCTGGGGTCTTATTTTAATGCTGTTGGGAAGACGAATTCAACCAAGCCCAGCTGTCCTCGATGCTGGATGTCATTATATCGTCAGATCGGAGCTGGCTGGCTGGGGTCATTTGTTATGGGTGGCTGCCGATTGCTTATCTCATGAATGATGGGCCCTTCTCCCAGAGGGCCCCCATAATTTAACATGTTCTTCACTCTGTCCATCCCTTCTCGATTACCCATTTCTATTTCATGACTTCTTTTTTTTTTAAAATAACTGCATTTTTTATGTAGCCAGGGACATTGACAGCCTTTTAAAAATTCTCTTAGGTTTATAAAAATAACTAAGATTCATCATACATAAAACATACTTATTTGTTAAGTAAACTATACAATGAAAAGGAAATGTTTAAAAATCAAGGATCATCATAGAATGAACGAACTCTAGACCTAAAAAGTCTTACTCCAAACAGCAGGAACATGGCTTTTATTTTCTCTTCAGTATTATTTTTTAGGTTTCCTGTTGTCTATAGAATTACTTTAAGAATTGAAAACAATTGCAAAACTACAGGGTCGTTATTCTGTTTCTTTTTATTCCCACTTCTTGCTTTCCGTGGTAGACAGTTATGTTTTTTCCAGCCCAGCACTGATCCCCCCTTCTTTTGGTTACAGAACTATGCTCCTAGGGGCTCACCCCAGCCAGTCTCAGCTCACGGGGACAGTGAGCTGACTCCACCTCGGGCTCTGAGCTGGATCAAAGCAGGGAATCCACATGACCCCATGGTTACTCCAGATTGGTTCTAATCAGAAATAATCCCAAGATTTGTCAAGAAGTAGCCAGTAATGATTTTCTTTCTTCTAGACTTGGAGCTTTGAGGTGATAAGCTTGAACCGCTGAGGGCAACCAGCTTAAGAGATTATGCCTGAGATAAAGCACAACTGAGAGGTGGCCAGGACCTGAGTCCCTTGTGGCATTGTTTTGAGCCTCTCTTATGGCCATACTTAAAGCCAACTCTACCCCTATTAGTTAAATGAGCCAGTAGATACCTTTTTTTTTTTCTTAAACCAGTTTGAGTTAGGTTTCTAATACTTGCAAATGAAAGAGTCCTTACTGATATGTGTTCCCGCGTAGATAAACACAACTGCCCTCTGGTACCCTGTATTAGCCAGCTTTCTCTAGGTTCTGCCGCAGTAACAAACAACCCTCAGATCTCAGTGCTTTGTAACAACAAAGGTTGATTCTTTACTCAGTCACATGTTGCCTGCTCGTCACCTTTGGCTCTGCTCCACGTCTCTTTTTATTCTGGGATCCAGGATGAAAGAGCAGCCCTGTCCCTAAGTCTCAAGCAGGCAAAGAGCAACGGCCGACCTATGCAATGACAAACATTACTTCTGCTCACATGTCACTGGCCGGCGCAAGACCCATGGCCAAGCTCAATATCTGTAGGGAAGTTGACACTACTGACAGAGCACTTCAAGGCGGATGGCCGGGAGAAGGGATGAGCAGTGCTCTTCCAGGGAAAGGAGTAATGACTGGGACCAGAACACGATGGATTGTGTGCTCTACTCAGAGCTGGACAAGGGTGTTTTCTTCCCCACCTTCCAAAGTGGTGCCTTGCATCTATCTCCTGTCGGCTTCACTCCTGCTCGTGAATCCGGCACCGCCCTTTTGTGGATGCAGTCTGTTTCACCCAAATCAGTCAGAAGCAATGAGATTACTTGCTATCGTATTATGAGCAAGAAAAGTTTTGCTTTTCGTTTCGACCAAAAGAATTGGTCAGATTCATTTGCAAGAATATATCACTAAATAAGCACAAGGAACAGAAACGCACTGCCACCTATCTGGTCCCGGGCCCCAGGGGAGAAGGCTCGTGAAAGACATCGTGAAAGCTGGGACCTTCAATGAAGCAAAGATCGTGTTTTAGAAGAGAAAAGGTTGCTTTGGGTGAAATGTCTTTTCAGCTAAGTTCTACCCTTGGACAAACAAAAGAAATGAAAAACAAAAAATCCACGATACTTTTATGTCAGTGAAAGGTATCTTATGACCAAAAACTGAGGTGAAAACAAAAGTGTCACCGTGCCGTTTGAGGACAAGCACCAGCTGTGTCAGCTGTATGATGGTCCTGCTGGCGCCGAGGTGAACAGCGGGACCGAAAACGCTCGTGCGTTCCAAATGGCACAGGCGTCAGCATCATCCTCACTGCAGCTCATACTTAAACGGTAAAAATTTGCCATCATGCCCTGTTGAAAGAAAAAAAAAATCCCTTTAATTTTGTCTTCTGGACAGGTAGATTTGTGGCTCGGTGATTTCAGAGGCCAGAGAGGCTCATGAGGATGATAAATGGGGTTTGTTCCTTAGTGAGCGTTCGTCTTCACACAGGAAGGAATCCATCTGCTTCCTGAATTCGCGCCGAGCTGGGGTGCGGCAGCCCTCCCGGTCCCCGGCGCTGCGGCGTGTGGGTGGCCCGTTCTCTAAGGCGCACAGCGCTGCTTCCTTTCCTCTTCCTGTTGTTTCTGGGCCCCTCGGGGTACAAGCTCAGGGAGCCTGTGCGTGGCAGGCAGCGGGGCTGGTACATCCGGGTCCCAGTGTAGCTCTGCTGTTCTTCCGTTGGTGTGGCTTAAAACAACACAAATTTATTCTCATAGCCTGGAGTCTAGAAGTCCAAACTCGGTTCCTTCTAGGGAGAATTTTGTTTTCTTGCCTTTTCTAGTTTTTGGAGGCCACCTGTATTCTGGAGGGCTCATGACCCTTCCTTGCATCACCGTGATCTCTTGCTTCTGTCCCCACATCCTCTACATCTGCAGGAGGGCCACACTCTGCCTCCCTCTCATAAGGGCCCTTGTGATGACATCACTGGGCCCACCTGGATAATCTCGAGATTCTTAATCACATCTACAAAGCCCCTTTGGCCATGTAAAGGAACATACATATTCACAGGGGGGGATTGGACGTGGACACCTTGGGGCGGGGGGACATTGTGCAGCCTGCCACAGTCAGGGCCCGGGAACTAATCCCTCCCCGTCTCTGAGCCATGCTCCTCTCTTCTGTCCCGTGAGGATGGAAATAATACCGGCATTGAAAGGTTGCTGCAAGGGTTAAAGATGGTATCACAGTTCTTTGTTGCAAACCACGGAAATGTAAGGGCTGCTTAAGAAAAGGTAACTCACCAACGTGAAGGAAAAGGTGAGGACCTGACCTTAGAAAGGCATGGGGGCCTAGGGAGCACAGGCTAATGACACATGTCTTCAAGGCACCTCTGCCAGGGAGAACGCTCTGGCCTCTGCCAGTCCGCTCAGGCTTTCTGTTCCAAAGAAAGAGCATCTGCTTGGCTGAGCGTGGGTCTCAGGTCATGCCTGGTCGCAGGAAGACAGAGGACTGTGACCCACCTTCCCAACTCAGGGAAGGGAAGATGTCAAAGAAAATCTGAGGGCTGATACCACAAGAGGAGGGGAGGGTACGATGGACAGAAAAATAAAAGATACCCACTGTGTTCAAAGAATGACAGCTTTGGTGTTTTTCTTAACCTGCGAGAATAGTTGTTATTGCTTTGGCCAGGTGCAACATGGGTAGTAGAATGACCGAGGAGGTGACAGTTGGAATGTCTGCATTTCACCTGGCGTCTGCCACTGATAAATTCCACCTTTAAAGAAAGTTCTCTATTTCTTTATCGACACTAGTATTTATTCATTCAAAAATACTTCTCAAATGCCTACTTTGTTCCAGGTACTTTTCTAGACCCCATGGATTAGGTGGAGAACGAGAGAGAAAGTCTTGGGTCTCATGAAGTTTATATGGCTTGGGGAAGACAGACAATAACCAAACTAACAAATTTACTATGTAACATAAAGAAGATCCAGGTGCTTTGAAGAAAAATAAAGCAAAGTGGATAGAGAGGAACAGGCCCAGTGACAGGTGGTAGTGTTCTAGGTACAGATGCTAGGGAAGGCTCGCTTCTCTAAGGGGGTGACATGTGCACAGATGCCTGAAGGACAAGCAAAAGGAGCCAACCTTACACGCATCAGAAGGAAGAGTGGAGGGAACAGCCCCCCAAAGGCCCTGAGACAGGAACAGATTTGGCCAGTGAGGCGAGAGGGGTGAGTGGTCAGAAGCAAAGCCAGGGGCTGGCCAGACCACAGCCAGCTGCATGGCCTTGGACGCCATAACAGAGAATTCGGATTTTCCCTTTGCTTTCGAGTGTGATAGGAAACTTGGAAGGTTTTGGGCAGAAGAGTGGGGTAATCCAGTTTGTCTTTTAAAAAGATCAGTGGCGGCTGGTTGGGAGGTAGGCGAGGAGGCAGTGGCAAGGGGAAAAAATGACGGCAGCTTGGAGCGGAGGAGGTGAGGAGAGGTTGGACACGTATTTTCGTTGGGCACATATTTCGATGTTGGAACTAAGACTTGTCGCTGGAGGGATGTGGGGTGAGAGACGGGGAAGTCAGGGATGACTCGGAGACTTCAGGCCCGAGCACCTGGCTGAATGGGGAGCCATTGACCCAAATGGGGGAACGGGAGGGGGAGGAGTCTGTTTGGAAAATTTAATGACTTTACTGAAGAATCACAACTTATTGAGGGTAAAATATGAAACTTTTACCCCCATCTCCACCCCCAACTGCCTCACTATATTACACTGAATCTCTCTTCCATCTAGGAGTTAAAATAATAACTTTTTGGCCAAATTCCATAACTTCCCGGTCGCTCTGTTTTTAGATACTCTCCTTTCACTGTTTAGATTCATCTTGTTTATTTTTAGGTCCTGAGTCTTCAGTCTCATCCTGGGTCTGAAACTCATTTTCCCCACTTTGCCCAGCTCCAGCCACAACTGTCTATGATTCTAGGGCCCTTGAACTTGGAAGAAGGGGAAATTATCTTTTTTTTTTTCACTAGTCTCAAATAAAATTTAGCCTCTCTCAGAATTATGAATGTTGGCAGCAAGCCTCAGTCGCATCTACCATACCTGTGACCGTCACCAGTAGCAATCAGATCTTTTCACGTCACATGGCAGTCGTTGCAGTGATGACAGATATCATTCACACTTGTCACTCCTTTCAAATGACAGTGGTTAATTGACCTGCCATTAGCTCTTCTTATTTACTGCATAATTTAGAAGCACATGTATTACTATATCACCACCGTTTTTTAAAATGTTTTAATAGCTATATTTCACAATATAGTTGATTCGCTTTATCATCTTATGTATTTACTTTTATGTTTTTCAAATACATTATTCTGAGAAAGACTCCTAACTCCCAAAGCAGAAAGGGGTCCGTGGCAGGAAACAAGTTAAGACCCCCTGCAAGAGGTTTGCGGAGGGTGGAGAGGCTCCTTTCCTGCTGGGGGGAGGGAGGTGGTCTGCTCTTAACACTCCCCGCCCCCCACCCCCACCCCAGTCCACCTTGCCCGAGCTCACGTTTGGAGTGGGAGGAGGGAGACGGGAGGAGGCAGGTCTCCGTAAGGTTTTCTTTAGGTCACATTAGAGAAAATATGTGATCGATTCCAAAAAGACTAAATAATACAGCAGTCTGGGTGTAGTTATCAAAAAGCACAAGTCTCCCAGCCCCAATTTTCACGGTGGCTGTACCTGTGGCCCGGGGACCAGCGTGTGGTCTTGTGGCACACTGTTTAGTGCGCACCATTAGCTGGACCCCTGAGCATCTTCCTACAGTGGGCTTGGCAAAATGGGACTCGTCTGTGTTTCTCTAGGAGAGTGATTCAGCCCGCTGCTGGGGTGATCCCTGCTTGTTGGTCTCCCCAGTGGAGTTAGCCAGGGGGCAAAGGCAAGACCGCGTCCCATGATATCCTAGTAACATTCCTGAATGTTCTGCAAGGCCCTGGACAGTCAAGCAGCCATGCTCCCTGCTGGTTCTGGGGGCTTCTCCTCAGGTCACAGAAGGCCGAGGCTAACAATTCTTTGAGATCCCGTCCGAATGCCCGGTCACTCTGTCTGGACGGGCCATTCCATATCATACTTCTTCCATGCATTTGTAGTTCGTCACTCAAGACTGTGCCGTCTTCAACACAGAATGTTTGGGAAACCAGTGAAGGCTGAGGGCAGGGCTGGGCAGTCTCTCTCGCTGAATGCAAAGAGGAGACAGTATCTGCTGCTGGGGCCTTGAAAGGCTTTATGAACCATGGTCGATGTAGGGCCCATGTCAATTTGGAGATGGCTGTGCGTCTGGTTGTGTGTTCTCTTGTATTCCAGGAAAACTTAATCTCTGACCTAATGAAAAGTGGATAGAATTTGGATTCCCCTTTCTGCTTTATTCTGCTTACATGCCACTTTGGATGGTACCTCTTAGGACTAGATGGAGACATTAATGAAGAATGACTTCTCGGATTCTCTCGTGTGTTCTGTAAGCATACTGTCTGTTCTTTACTTAACATCCAACAAAGGGGAAAGAAGTGTGTGTGTGTGTGTGTGTGTGTGTGTGTGTGTGCCCGCGCGTGCGCACACACACAAATTAATTTCTGTTCCTCAGAATTATGGAATCGATTTTTGAGATTCGAATATATTGAATTCACATGAATTAATTTGAGAAAAAAGAACATGACAAATGAGTGTTACCAATAAAACAGTTCTTCTCGGAAACGTGCTCAGCAGTACGTTCTGCCCATGGGAAACACAAACCTGTCTGCTCGGGGGTGTCCAATTTTAGTCCTCACTGAGCCTCAGCTGCCTTCTCCTGTGATTGACGTGCTCACCTCCTCTCCCCCGCCCCCCACCCCCACCCCGTGCCCCAGGGATGACCAGTTGCCTCTCCTCAGTCTCGTATTTGTATTTGACCTGAAGCCAGATGCACTGATTCCAAAAGAGAGAGAAGGGCCTGCCTGGCTGGCTTCCGTGCCTCCGGGCTCGCCCGCTGACATGATTGATGATTCCCAGGCACTACTCGCCGGAGATCAAGTCCTTTTCATTTGGCCTGATTTACACTGGCGTTCTCACGCTCGTTCTCGGTTTGAGAGCTAGACAGCGCCCATTATTTAGCCATGAAAGCAGGGATGTCACTTAAGGTGGCCTCGTATTACCGTTTACAGGCCTATTAGGAATCTCGTTTTGCTTTTTGGGGATATTGTGATGCAGAGCAGTCGAGGGTTTCATGACTGGTGAAAGCCCTTTGTTGCGTGGGCCCCGCCCCGCGTGTCCCAAGACTTGCAGTCGACTCTCTTTTCCCTCTGCCCGTTCCAAAACAGGAATTCTGTTACTGTGAGGCGTTCATGATGTCAGCAGAGAAGAACATACTCAAGGCAGGAAAATCGCAGCTGAGCAGAAGGGCGCCACCGAATCTTCCCCAGATGTGAGGGACGAGCTCCATTTTGTCCTGCCGTCTCGACATCGGATTTCCCTGTGGCGCTCCAGACAATGAATACCTGCCGAGTTATTAGTGCAAGGATTCTCGAGGGCATTTTCTGTGATCGTGGCTTTTCCCCCTCATTTTTTTTCTTCCAGGCAAGTGACTGGCTTTCCCGCAGTTTTAACACTTGAAGCCGTGAGACCCTGAGTTCTGCATGAGTGGCCTTGGGAGCTGCCCTTCTCGTCTCCTTGGGCTTTACTACTCTCTGTTCCCCGGCCAGTGTGCATTCTCAGCAGGAAACGGTCCATGACCTTGAACGAGTCAGTTCATCCCTCTGTGCCTCAGTTGCTTCCCTCTAAAAGAAGGATAATCATAACTCATTACGGATGTGTGAGGGTTTGAGGAAATTGTGTGTGGAAAGTGCCAGGCACAGAGGCTCATTTCACAAATGTTTATCGAGTGTCTCCTACATGCCCGACATCGTCCTCAGGGCTGGGATGACTAGGAGGAGCAAGCACAGGTCCCACCTCTGCCCTCCTGGAGCTTTCAGTCCAGTTGAGGATTTGGGCGTTAATTAGAGAATCATACAGATTTTTATCTCCAAATTGGGCCAAGGACTAGAAAGGAAAATTACACAGAACTCCACCGGGCCCTGACCTAATCAAAAGGCATCTTTCAATAGCGTTTGAACAGAGATGGAAAGAAAGAACAGGAAAGGTGAATTGGGAAAAAGAGGTGTCAGCCCCTCCTCCACCCTAAGGTGCCTTTGTGCATTAGGAAAGGGTGCCCCTAGCCTAGGCAGGTGCAGCCCTCTGCCCTTGAACCGGCTTAGTGAGCAGAGCCTGGGTGGGGTTTCAGTGCCCCCTGGCCCATCCGAGTGCCCTTGAGCAGAGAACAGCCTGCACAACTGTGCAGTGCAATTGGGCTAAAGGGACACTGGAGGCAGAGGAAAGTCTCTCTGCAAAGGCCCTGAGGTGGAAGGGCACATTTGAGGAGAAGAGAAGGGCCAGCATGGCTGAAGCACAAGGGGCGAGGCTGGTGGGAGGGGCGTCTGGAAGTTCCGGGTAATATCAGCCAGCAGTCAGGCATGATGGCACCGTCCTCCTCCATTGCCACCAGCACATCGAAGTCTCCTGAGAAGCATCAGGGTCTCTGCAGAAGCTGTTGGCTTTGAACTAGCAAAGGAGAAGTACTAAAGCCGTGCGATTTGTTGGTGTCACACAACTGAGATTTAGAGAATACGGACAACGGACAGAGAGACGTGTAATGTGGAAGGCGGGTTGCCGACGCACCTCCAGTGGCAGCCCTCCAGGTGAATACGAACGCTCCACCACAGCCCACCAGACTCGGCCTTAGGCACGAAGAACGAAAGCAGAAACAGAACCAGAAAAAAAAGAAGCCAACACATCATGCAAATAAAGATGGAAACAGAACATCAGGGAAAGGTTTCTAACGATGCTGTCATTTTGAGGGTGTAATTCTCTCTCCAAAGAAGTGGAAGAATCTCCTTCACTTGGTGTCTTAGGCAGGAAGGACCCGCGTGGCCGGAGAAGCCGCTCCTGGCAGCAACACTACTCGCTAGAACGGTCTCGATAATCCCCGGGGTGCCTCCTGGCTTTGATCTCTCTGATTCTAGGATCACTCAAAAGAGCATTCATTCGTTCACACAAATATCCTGTGTGTCAAGAGTGGGTTCTTTGGCGGTGGTGGTGGTGCATGTTTTTAAGTCGGTTAGAGGGAAATAAAACCCCAGAGCTGGAGGTCGTGTGCCGTTGCCTGTTAGCTGTGCGGTCTGTGCCAGGCCAGGCGCCTGTGCTTGCCCACTGGAGGTCTGGCATGAGCCAGGCATTGTGGGGGATGCCGGGGCTTTGGGGTCAGATGGGTTTCAGGCCCTGAACTGGGCCACCTGCAAGTGTGTGACCGTGGGCAGGTTAGTCAACCTGTCTGCACGCAGAAGTCCCTGTAAACTCAGATGACGGCCGTCACTGGGGACAGCCTGAGGCCTGGGCACTTGGGTGTCCCGTGCTCGCCAAGTTGTTTCTGGGGACCCTGTCCTGGGAGCAGCCCCATGTGACCCACATCCTTTCAGAGGTTTATTTCTTTGTACTCATCTGAAATGTCTTGACTCCTGCTTTTCAGAGGTAGCTGTGCTTTGGGGAAACATAAGGAACCAGACTGAAGTCAGACTTGTAAGCTCTTATCAGCAGTTAGTATCTCTATAAAACTTTTCGGGGGGGAAGCGGGGGCATTTAGCCATGATTTTTACATGCGGTATCTATGATCAAGAATCATATCATAAGGAAGCAACCTACGTGCCCATCAACAGACAATCAGATAAAGAAGTTACGGTACATATATACAATGGAATATTACTCAGCTGGTAAAAAATTGAAATCTTACCATTTGCAATGTCATGGGTGACCTAGTGGGTATTATGCTGACGAAATAAGTCAGAGAAAGATAAATACCATATGATTTCACTTATATGCGCAATCTAAGGAACAAAAGAAAGGAGCAGACTAAATGAAAACAGACTCACAGATGCAGAGAACAAACAGGAGATTGCCTGAGGGAACGGGGCTTGGGGGCTGGGTGAAAAAGGTGTAGCGATGAAGAAATATAAATTAGCAGTTACAAAGCTGTCACGGGGATGTAGAGTATAGTCAGTGTCATGGTGATGGTCGTGTGTAGTGCCAGGCGGATACGACACTCATTGGGGATCACTTCCTAAATTATATAAATGTCTGACCATTGTACTGCATACCTGAAACTAATATAAAGAAAAAAACACACACAATGTGAAAAATCCACAAGAGCAGACACTGTCAACTGACCCAACACTTGAGATATTTTATCGCTTATTAAGATATAGTAACAGAACTTAAAAATATGCTTGAATTTAAGTCACATTGAACTGGAATGCACACCAATCAGAGATAAATTCTAATATTTTGCTTTCAGAATGGGACAGACTAGTGAATTTCCCTTCAATAGACAGTTGGAAAAAGAGACCTTTATTGTATCTTAGTCATAATGCAGTTTGTACAGGTCACTTCTGTCCTGTCTCTTGCTCTATGTCAATAACGTGTATGTTATTGGACTGACATGCAGCTTTACTACACCGAGTGTCAAAGCAGAGCCGGCTAACAGTGATTTAAGATCATGCTGGTTAAAAACAAAAAATGCATTGCAGAGTTTAAAACGAGAAGATGCTAACTCAAGCCAAACTTTTCTATCAAGTGACGTAGTTGCTTTGTAAGAATGAAAATGGATGAGGCACTTAATCAGAGAGGCCATTATTTGTCACAGGCCTTGCTGAGGCCGAAGCACAGATTCTCATGGGCTTATGACATTTTATTGCTTTTCAGCCCACGGCCACCAATCCCACTCTCCCTCCTGCTGACAGAAGAGGAAGCCGCGCTCTATATTCAGGCCTTCTGGAGAGCCTATCTGGTAAGAGTCACGGGCAATTATGGCATTTGGCCTGACGGGGAATTTTTGTGATGTACAAGGCCCATGGGAAAACCGTTAGATGAATTTGAAACAGAGGATGTTATAGCTAACATCCAGACCTCAGAAACAAGATTCTCGGTAAAACAGTTCTCAAGAGTGACTTAGAATTTTTACCAAAATGCATTTTACAATTATCACTAAAAGTACCCTCTAACCTTTTAGAGTTTGGGTTGTCTGGCCTGTATTACCTGAAAAGTAGTATCACATACATACAGAGAGCAACAGAAGCTCATTTTAGAAAAAAAATTAGGTAATTCAGATAAAGGAAATACAGATTTTTGAGTCACAGATGACTCGGTCACCCAGAGATGATCATTGTTGACATTTTGATGTCAACGTTTCCAAATCTTAAAAATCATAATACATAGAATAACATAAATGCCTAACATACAGAAGGTAACCTTTTCTTTTAAAACCTGTCTTTTCTAACCACTTTTCTATTGGTTATTTCCAGTTTATCATTATTAACTGGGTTATTAAATGTTGGAGTTCAGATCTTTGTGCAGCTATATTTATCTGTTTGTTTATATAGGAGGTATTCTAGAAGTGGAATTTCTAGGTCAGAAGGTGAGTTTCTTTCTAAGGCTTCCGATCCATATTGTCACGTGGTCCTTCAGGAAGGATGTACTTTTAAAAATTCTTACCAAATATATGTGAGAGTGGCCCATGTATCTCGTGCTAAAAAGCGTACAGCCTCTGTGATTAGTTGGCAACTAGAATATCACGGTTATAAGCTTCCAGGTAAACACGAAGCCCCCATCCCGGGTTACAGAATGGTGCACCCACATCTGAGTGTCACACATCAGTGGAACGAGTTTAGATCAGTGGTGGCAGACATCACCACAAGAGAAGGTCCCAGTGCGTTCACATGGAGGCCAGAGAGCTCCATATTGAGGCATTCCTCAGAGCCGGTGTAGAGGAAACGGACTGAGGTGAACACACCAGCAGTCACTCATCAAGAAGTTAGATTAATTCTACAATCAGTTAATGAACAAAATGCCTGTTGCGTAACCATTACATGAGACTGTCATCGATTACAATCTTACGGCCTGAAGTGGTATCGTCCAGTCATCCCACAACTTTTGTGCGCGGCACATTCCTAAATACCTGGGTCAAAGTCAAGTGTGAACGTTAAATAGTAGACTCGCACATTATGAGGAGCAGAGCAGTCTGTCCCCAAAGAGTTAAAACCCGTCACAAAACCCTCTGTTATTCCCCACGATTTAGATACGATCTTTGACGACTTAGATTTCCAGTATTCCGTACATATCTTATAAACGTGGTCTTTTTCCGTGACAAGCGAGCACCAGTGGGTTCGCTTCAGGTCAGCAATGTCCAGCCCACGCCAGAGATCCCCAGCCTCTGCACGCTTCCTGAGTCCCACCTCTGTCATCAGTGCCTTTATTTGTGAGACTTAGACTTCTTATACTAAAATCAGCAATGCCACTTTTCTGTTTTCTGTTCCATTTTATGAAACAAGAGCAAAATGCAATAACATAGTGATTTTCAGACTTTGTTTCTTTAAAACAGCAGAGCCCTGTCTTCACACCAAGTCATACCCAGAAGGCTGGTGTGAAACCAGTCTGTAATAATAAGTGCGGACGTTCTTCCCCTGATCCTCCCATGCAGCAAGACTCCCCTATCCCCACCCCCACCCCCACCCTCCACACAGGGGCCTGTGTTATGGGCACTAAGTGAAAAACATAGTCTGTAAGACAGCTAACTTCAGTTCATCACGCCAGCAAACAGGGCCATATAAAGAGGTCCGATTGGCCTAAAATTGAACCGTGGCTAAAGCAGCGTCATCGTACAATACCTCAAGGTACGAAAGATGCGTGGGAGGGTCCGCGTGTGCCGTGTGGGAGTGGGGCTGCTCAAAGCCAACATCTGTGCTAAAAACAGCTGGAGGGGGCCAGGTGATGGGGAGAGGTCCCGAGTTGTCACTAGAAGGAAAACATGTCTGGTGGGTGGGATGACCTTGGGAGTTCCCAGGGAAAGTGGGGACTTGATTGTAGCCGTTAAGAAAAGACGGGGCATGGGAGTATCAGCTGGGACCAAGGGACGATCCCAGGGAGAGGAAGCAGCATGTGTCTGTTATACCATTTTTTGTTAAAATATAGTGTATATTTTCGACAGCTACACACACACACACACACACACACACACACACACACACCACCACCCCCCCCCAGGAAAATATCTGAAAGGAAACAGAGCAGCCTGATACCAATGGGTACTCTGGGGTGGCTGGTAGAGAATTAGGGAGATTCTAGCCTTTAATATACTGAACAGATTTTTTTACAGAGAAAATGCAGCATGATTCTCATTAATTAAAAATTAATTTAAACCGTGCAATCATCTGAATGGATGCAGAAAAGATGTTTGACAAAGTCCAAAAGGCTTTCCTAATAAAAACTATCAGCTCACTGGGAATAGGAAGTAACTTCTTCACCTGGTAAAAAGGCAGCAAGGAAAACCTCACAGCTGCATCGTAAGGGAAGACTGGACGTTTTCCCCAAGACGGGAGCAAGACAAGGACGTCCTCTCCTGCCATTTCAATTCAACATAAGATTGGAGGGTCTAGCCAGGGAAATCAGGCAAAAAAGAAATAAAAGGCAGTTATATTTGAAAGGAAGAAGCAAAATTATCTCTAGTCGTATATGACATGGTCTTTTACGTAGAAAAGCCTACCTAATTCACTAAAAGAACAATTAGAATAAATAAGTTCAGCAAGTTGAAGGGCACAAGATCGATATACAGAAATCAGTTGGATTTCTATGTACTTAGCAGTGAACAGTCTGAAAATGAAATTAGCAAGTTAAAATTCCACCCTTTAAAAGGGTGAATTTTATGGTCCGTGAATTCTATATAACTAACTAAATAAATATTATGGAAAACATAATATGAAGCAAACCATCGTTTTGTTTCTTTTGCTCACATGTTCTTCGACTACTGATTTTCGGCCCAGCTTTGTCAGTAACAACTAAATATCCTATGACTAGAAAAAGGGATTTTCAGGAATTCACGGAGCGTACTCCTAACAGCCAGCACGCATATAAGCTTCCTCCTTCCACACTCCCGTGTAGTGTTTACTACACTTAACTTTTTTAATTAACAAAAACCTTTATTTGTACTTCCTTAAACACCAGGAGGAAAAAAACAGTGTCCCTCCCCCACTTTTTTTGTATTTGGTTTGCATAACATGAAGTTGACCATTTTAACCATTTTACGTGTACAGTTCAGTGACATTAAGTACATTCACATTGCTATGCGACCATCACCACCGTCCCTCTCCAAAACTTTTTTCATCTTTCTAAACTGAAACTCTGTCCCCATTAAACAACAGTCTCTTATGTCCTCCTCCCCCAGCCCTGGCAACCAGCTTTCTACTTTCTGTCTCTGATTTTGACCAATATAAAATGGAATTATGTAGTATTTGTCCTTTTGTGACAGGCTTCTTTCATTTAGTATAATCTCCTCAAGGTCATCTATGTCGTAACATGTGTCAGAACTTCCTTCCTTGTTAAGACTGAATTAATATTCTTGCCAGGAAGTCTTAAAATCCAGAAATTTGACATCCTCACTTATAAAGCTAGCCGGACTTCTCATAAAAATATTTTTTGACTGACCACATTAACAGAAATGTCACACGACATGAAAAGCTGTTGGTTGTGAACCATTGTGGGTAGCTGTGACTTTATAAAATTAGCATTGTAAATAGGGTCCTGATAGTTTTTACTAGAATTGAGCACTTCCATAGAAATAGACATGCTCTCCTTTCTTTTTTTTTTTCAAAATACCCAATTAACGGTTAAAAAACCAGATTGAGTGGTTTTGTTTTTTGTTTTTTTTTAATCTACTTGGATATAGTGAATGAAATCTGGTCCCCTGAACACTCTTTTTTCTGAAGTGTGACTGGTGATAAGCCACACTGCCACACCAGTGGGGGCTCTTCTGCTAATGCCACGCTGGACGCCACAGGTGACAACTGACAGAGAAAACTGTTCTCGTGGACTTCACATTGAGGTTCTCGTGGACCATGATGACTGAAATTTCTTTAATGATTTAGGAGGCAGAGACCTGATAAATCCACTGCATATTTATTCTGTCTAAATAAGCTCCCGGGGTTTTACGCCTTCTGCCCATGTATTTTATTTGATTCTGTCTCACTCAGCCTAGACACCAGCCAGGCCTCCGCCTTCCCCTCCTCCCAACATCAGCGTCCCTGCCAGTCATCATGACAACTGAGAATCACAAAGGCCATCAGTCATTACCGTTATTCGATGAACAATACAGTCAATGTGAGGTTGCTCCAGGAGCCCCTCTGTGGCTTTGCCAATTTTTTTTTTTTTAATCTGATATCCTGATCCCCATCTGCAGAGAAGAACGAGAATCTGTGTATTTATACCTTTGTCTAGAGCAAACTGACCTGGGGTGAGTAAGGCACCCCTGAGGAGAAATGGCTTGTATAATGGAAGAGAACAAGATTTAGAGCTGGACTGGGGGGTGCCCTGCCCCCCATAGCAGAAGTGGGCCTGTGCCAACATGGGCGCTCAAATATAGCATCCCTCTGGCTACAGGGATTAGTTGATGGGAAGGGCACCCAAGCCAGGCCGGTCACATCTAGGATGCTCCATTCTGGGATCTCAGAGGAGCCTTTGGGACAGAGCGGCTCACGTGGCGCTGGGGTTGCCCAGAGTTCCGGCTGTCAGCAGCCACATCGCCTCTGTGTGAAGAGCCTGCAGAGAAATGACCACAGAGGCAGCCAGGCTGAGAGGCGGAGCGGGCCTGAGCCTGGGCATCGTTGGAGCACCTGCGTCCAGCCAGGCCAGCGAATCCTCTTCGAGGCGGAGTTCTGTCACAATCTGGGGCCCTGACGATTATAATTTTCAGTATAGAAATTTCTAGACTCTCGACCACTTGCACACAAAGAAGGCTGTTGGCACAAAATAAAACTCGGGGTCTATTTCTGCATCCCATTTTTCCCAGGAACAACTGTGGCCTGTATTAGCTGGAGGCTGGAGAGCAGAAGTTTATACCAATGAGCAAATTTTCCTAAAATCTATTTAATTGAAAATTTTTAAAAGTAATACATTACTGTTGTAGAAAAAAAAAAAACCAGATAATACAAAGATAGTTTTTTTTTTTTAATTACATGATGTATTCATTCTTCTAGAATTTTCCCTTTTCACGTAGGAATTTTTTTTCCACAATAGTGATGATGATAAACACTGTTTTGTGCCTGCTTCCTGCCTTCATTGATGTATTGGAAATGTCTTTCTTTGTCGGTATACAAAGATTTATCTCACAAGTTGTAATGGCTTTGTGACAGATCTCTCACGAAGGCACCAAAACACAATTTATTTAACCGTACCTGGTTGAACAGTTCTAGCTTTCTCTCTATATGAAGGTATTATGAAAAACATCCTGTTCATATGGTCTTGCACACTTACCTATTTTTCTCTGTAAGATTAATCATGAGTGGAATCAGTGACTTAAAAAGTAAGCACCTTTTTTCAGAGTTTGATCTTTATCACTAAATTACCCTCTAGAGAGGCTGAAGTCTAGCCTCTATTCCTATTTACATGCACCATCAATGTATACAAGTGTGCCCTGGGCATAGGTTTTGATGGCAGAGTGGAGGAGGGAGAAGAAAGAGATTGTGAGCATGAAGCATACCTGGGGAGGACGGGGTCACGTGGACACTGTGCTGGATGGAGTGTATGAGCAGGTGAGGCTAGTGCGTCCAGTCAGGTGGGCTGTGTAGTAGACAGCTCGCAGGTGGCGGGCCATCTGCAATCATACACAGCAGTCCTCTGAAGCTCCCAGAAGCCCGGGCTATGGCCTGAGTGGCCTCTCAGTAGATGATTCTTTTTTTAATCCCGCGGGCCTAGGCAGCTGCTGGCCTATAGGCGCATAACCCTCCTGATGGCTGGAGGCTGGATGAGACAGTGAAGATTATGTCTGTGATACAGTCTAGAAGCACTGCAGTTTTGATCCAGAGTCTGAGAGTTTTCTGCCAGAAAGTGTGCAGCACTTTTTAGATTAAGTGAAATGTATAAACAATTAGTTTTCAATAACATAATGATTATAAAGTAAATCTTAGGCTTTTTGCAGAAATAGGCAAACCCATCTTAAAATTCCTTTAGAATATCAAGGGATCATGAATAGCCACAATAATCTTGAAAAAGGAACAAAACTGGAAGACTCACATTTCCTGATTTTAAAACTTATTACAAAGCTCCAGTAACCCAAACTGTGTGGTATTGGCGTTAAGACAGAAATATAGATCAAAAGAATCAAAAGCCCAGAAATAAATCTTCACATATATGGTCAAATGATTTTTTACAAGGGTGCCAAGGCTATCATGGGGAAAGAATAGTCTTTTCAACAAACAGTACTGGGGAAACTGGATATCCACATGCAAAAGAATGAAGTTGGACCCTTATTTAGCATCATATACAAAAATTAACCGTAGATGAATCAAGAACCTAAATTTAAGATCTAAAAGAGTAAAACTCTTAGAAGAAAACATAGGACAAAAGCTTTATGACATTGATTTGGCGGTGATTTTTTAAATATGACACTGAAGGCACAGGTAAGAAAGAAAAATTTGATAAATTTGATTTCATGAAAATATAAAAGTTTTGTACATCAGAAAAGACACTATCCACTGAGTAAGAAGACAACCCACAAAATAGGAGAATATATTTGCAAATCATATGTCTGAAAAGGGATAAATATCCAGGATATATGGAGAACTCCTAAAATGCAACAATAACAACGAAACAACCTGATTAAGAAATGTGCAAAGGACTTCGATAGGCATTTCTCCGAGAAGATATATGAATGGCCAACAGGTCCATGAAAAGATTCTCAGCATTACTAATCGTTAGAGAAATGCAAATCAAAACCACAATGAGAAACACCTCATACCTACTAGTATGGCTATTATTAAGGAAAACCAAAAAACAGAAAAACAAGTTTTGGCGGGGGTGTAGAGAAATTGGAAGCCTTGTACACTGTTGGTGGGAATGTATAGTGGTACAGCCACTATGGAAAACGGTACAAGTTTCCCTTAAAAATTAAAAATAGAATTATCATATAACCCAGCAACCCTACCTCTGGATATATACACAGAAGAACTGAAAACAGGGTCTCAAAGAGATATTCGCATACCCATGTTTACAGCAGCATTGCTCAAAGAGCTAGAATGGGAAAGCAACCCGTAGACGGATGGATTAGCAAAATGTGGTATATACATAAAGTGGAATATTATTCCTCCTTAAAAAGGAACGAAGTCCTGACACACACTACAACATGGATGGCCCTTGAGGACATTAAGCCGAGTGAAATAGGCCAGTCACAAAAAGACAAATGCTGTAGGATTCCACTTCGTACTTAGCGTCGTCAAACTCATAAGGGCAGACAATAACAGTGGTGATTGCCAGGGGCTGGGGAGGGGGTGACGAGGGTAGTTATTGTTTACTGGGGACAGTTTCAGGTCTACAAGATGAAAGCGTTGGGGATGGATGGTGGTGATGGCTGCGCGACATTAGCAATGTTTTAATACCTCTGAACTGTACGCTTAAACAGTTAAGATGGTGAATTTTATGTTATGTGTATTTTACCGCAAGAAAAAGAAAAAGAGATGCATGTTCAAGTGTGTTTTGATTCAACTTCTTTTTTCCCCCCTGAAAAGCCACTCCTTTCTGTTTAGAGATGACCTATATAGTTAGGTAGAAAATGAATGATGAAAACAACCCAGGATAAAAACCAAGCAACTATGAAAAGGCTCTTCAAAGAATACAAAGGAAACACAAAGGAAAGGTTTGTTGTACCTCCCATATTTTTCTGCAGAAAGCAGAAATTCGACCTTGAGGCTTTGCCCTTAGAGGAAGAGAAAGTGTTCTCCACTTTGGGCTGCTGGCGGGGCTCTAGGGCCTGGCACTTTTTATTTTGAACGGTCACTTGATGTTCTCATCATTCCTCCTAACTTTCTTGTTCTTGAATGTTATTGCTGGATGAAAAGACCCGTTTTATTCTTTCAATGGGAAACATGTCCATGACAACTTGTTAAAAATGTGGGCTCTGACAGCAGACAGATCTATTTGAATCCTGCCATATCGCATGAGGTTATCCATAACTTTGGGTAGATTATTTAGCGTCTGAACCAGTTTCCTGTCTATAAAATGGGGATAATAATAGTTCCTGCCTATGAGGATTGGATCAGATGCTTAGTCCACAGAAGGGGCTTGGCACAGTGCCAGGCCCAGCACTATTGCATCATGGGTTCTATCTTCATACAGAATCTTTTAAAAATCCAGCTAGTAGCCTCCTCGCATTCCCACAGGGACCCCAAGCACGTTCCTGTCTCAGGGCCTTTGCACCTGCTGTCTGTGCTTGGCATCTGCAGCTGTCAGTCATGGCGCCTTCTCTCCTTCATTCAGAGTTCTTGGATATCCCTTCCGATCACCCTTTCTAAAATAGCACCCTCTCATCTCTCCCCAGCCTCTGACTTGGCTTCATTTTCTGCCTGTGATTTGTCATTAGATTGGATATGCACTCATTTGCTGCCTGTCACCCCGACTAGAACGTAGCTCCGTGGGGGCCGACATTGCTTGGCTTGTTCAGCCTGTGTCCCAGCCCCTAGAACACTGTCTGGCACATAGTAGGCACTTCATAGATATTTTCATGAATAACGATCTCTTTAAATGATATCTCTAGTGACGGCATTTGGAAACGAAGAAGAGCAGACTGTATTGCTGCATTTTATAACCCCTGGAGGGTTGACACAGGCACCTAAATATGGGCGTCCGTGGGGAGCCGTGTGTGCACCAGGATCCTCGAACTCAACAGCCGTGCCCGTGAATCCCAGAGATTCCCCTCGTACATGTGGGGAAATGAAGTGTGCTGTGGTACATCATGGTCCCCCAAGCAGGCCGGAAAGGGGAGCATCCGCTGAAGGCACACCGGGCGTGTTAGGTCGTCTGCATACTGGACAGGAAAGAGTTTCTTCCTTCGGAATTTCTCTCGCGGTGGCTGATATCTGCTGGCAGGTGGGCAGACTTCGCCAACAAAAGCCAGACGTGGGGTTGTGCAAAAGGAATGCTAAAAATGGGCAGTGCCTCAGATTAGCAGCCGTCCCCTGCTTGGTGCCGCACCCCCATCTCCCGTGTGACCTGGAGGGGCCGGTCACACCCTTTGTGACTGGACGAGCAGTCTCTGCCCGGGGCCACTCCCCTGGGACCTCCGGATGGAAAGACGGCATTTCTCTATGGAATCTTCTCAGTGTTTGCTGGTCACGAATACAGACAGCTTCAGTCCATTTTAATCACCGCATTACTCCCAACTAGACAATTCAATCCCAAAGAGGCCTTTTCTTCAGGCTCTGTTGCAAGTATTTGTGAAGCCCACATGTTCGAAATTAGTCGTGAGCATTTTGTAGCACATGGAAAATGTCTATAGGCTGTCAGGGTCGAGGCCGCATACACAGGTCCCACTGAACAAGTGGCACAAAATTCTTGCATTCTCGTGTCGCAGGGGCCTTTATTTTAGGTCGAGGGTTCCAGCGTCAGACCACGAACATTTGAAGTGGAATGCTACCAGGGGTGGCCGCTGCCACTCTCCTGCCATCTCACTCAGAGAGGCTTTATGCCTTCCATCGACTTGTGGCTTCCTTTGCTCCTTCCATTGGGCAAACACGTGTGGACAGCCTTCTTCTTGGTAAGGACAGAGCCAGGTGCCGTAGAAACAGGAGTCATCCATCCTTTGAGGAGTCCAGAGGCTGCTACAGCAAGAAGAATGATGATAATATTCAGAGTAGTGAAATCTATTCTTGGTCACAGAATCTAATGCTGGTGCTGTGTGCCAGGCACCACACTCAACATCTTACAGGCATTACCTCCTCTATGCCGTATGCTGACTCTGTGAAGTAGGCAGGTTTATACTACCATTGTCTCAGGTAGGTGAACCAGCCAAGGCCTAGAAGCCTGACTGGCCCAGCGTCACACAGGGCTAAGCGGTGGAGGCAGAGTGCAGCCCAGGTCCGACTGTCCTCAGAACCCCGTCCCCTCCTTTAAAAAAACCGTTCCGCATTTCTACCAGCAATGTACGACAGTCCCAATCGCTCCATGTCCTTATCCATACTTGGTATGTCAATCTTTTTCATTTTGGCCATTCTAGTGGATTGTAGTGGTATCTCATTGTGTGCGTGTGTGTGGCGTGCGCACGCGCACATGCATGCACACACATATGTATGTGTGTGTTTTAATCAGTTTTATTAAGATATATACAGTAAAATTTACCCTTTTTATTGAACAGTCTCAAGTTTGACAATGTTTACAGTCAAATAATCAAGATATAGAACATTTTTATCTGTCCCCAAATTTCCCTTTTGCCACCCCTCTGCAGCCAGCCCCTGGCACTCACTGATCTGTTTTGGCCTTTGTGGTTTTGCCTTTTCCAGACTGTCATAAATGGAATAATGAAATACATAGCCTTTGAGCGTGGCTCCCTTCACTTGACCCGAGGCATTGAAGCTCTCCCGCGTGCTTGCGTGCATCAGTACTCCCCCCTTCCTTTCTGTTGGGCAGTGGTCCACTGTGGAACTCCAATAAGAGGGGGCTGTTAACCCCAGCGAGGAATAAACACATGTGAGTTTAATAAAGACTTAGTTATACGTGTGGATCGCAGTGGCCTCAAGCCTCACGGTATGTCAAAGTCATCGTGAAAGATTTTATTTTTAAATTCTAATACCCAGCGCCTCATCCCCTGAGATTCTTGTCTAACTGGCCGTGTGAGCACGGGACATGGGCATTTTTTGAAACCCCTCATGACTCTAACATGCAGCCAGTGTTTAGACCCACTGATGAGTCGGAATCGACTTTGCCACCTGCCAGTCGGTCGATCCAGGACGACTCACTAAACGCAGAATCTGTTTCTTTCTCTTTAAGTTGAGAATAATAATAGCTGCCCAGTCTAGCTCGCCAGGTTATCGTAAGGATCAAAACGTAGTGACAACATGAGAAAGGGTCCCATGAACTGTAGGTGCGGAAACGAACAGCATCGCTATGGCTATGAACACGTATCGGTGTCTTTCCTATTTGAAAAGTGCCAGAGGCTCTGTTTCCTAGAGAGCGGTTTGAAAGACCCAGTGGAAAGGGCAGTCTTCCGGCGTCAGTTTTACACGTGCTATTGGAAGATTGTTTGATACACGAGAGTAGCCGGAATGCAGACGGGGAGTGGGCTGAACACTCTCCCTTCCGAGGCCAAGGACAGGTTGGCAGACCCGGGCAGCTGTGGGCCGTGACCTTCGGCAGGACAGAGTCGGTGGGTTTGCAGAAAGTCAGCACCGGTGTAGCTAGAAGGTCAAGGTGAGCAGAGGCCCGGCACCAGGACGCAGCTGCAGGGCACAGCTCCCGAGCCGTCCTGTGGCAGCGTGAGGGAGGCGATGGTGACGGGCAGGTGTCACAGGAAGCAAACACCATTCCACAGCCACGTCTGACCACCTCTGAAAATGCGGCAAGGAGCGCCATATCAGTTTGGGTATGGGGAAAAAAAGGCCATCTTTGTATGAAGAAGTCTTCTATTGATATTTTTGTCGTAAAAGAGCAGGCACTCATGAACAAAAATCAAAACATGCGGAAATAATGTCGTGGTTCAGGCGGCTGTGACAGAATACCACAGACTGAGTGGCTTAAACATTTATTTCTCACAGTTCTGGAGGCTGGGAGGTCCAAGATCAAGGTGATGGCGGATCTGGTGTCTAGTGAGTTCACTCTCTAGCTTGCAAGTAGCTGTTGTTTCTGTGCGTCCACTCATGGCAGAAGGAGAAAGAACAGGCCCTCTGCTTTCCTCTCAAAAGGGCACTAATCCCATCGTGACAGCGCCATCCTTGTGACCTCACCTCCCAGAGGCCCACCCCCGATACCATCACATGGGGGTTAGGGCTTCAGGATATGAATAGGGGTGCAGGGAGCGAAGACCTTCCTTTCACAATGAGCAGTTTAAGGTAAAAAAAGGTGAAACACCTCCCTTCCTGTTCTGCCCGAAACCCGTTTCCCAGGTGAACCCATCGCTGCCGGTCGGCACGCGTCTTTCCCACAGTTCTCCTTCGTGCGTTTGATACACGTGAGCATTTACCTGTATTCGATCGTGTTTTCCCCAGTGCGGGATGCATCTTCATCGCTGGGCTCGTGCTTGGCAGCCTGCATCCGCCTCTCATTCTGCACCCGGCCATCAGCACACGCGGGTCTGATCTGCGTGTTTGCATCTGAAGGGAGGCACGCCCATGTAGATTCTGCCCGCACAGAGAGAACCCTGAGACAGCAGGGCTGAAGAAGACTTTAGGCGCGGGGTCCATTTTTCCTTCCTCAGCAAGTCCCGGGATGCGTGATTCAAGGACCAGCTTCCCTCTTCCTTCTGCTTTCTCGAGTCTCGGCCTTCCCGGGTTGGTGGTGAGCGCCGCAGCCTTCCTGACTTCCTCTTCCTCCTTTCCAGAGAGGGGCGTCTCCTGGTGCAGCTGCCCCAGGCAGGGGGGCGGGGTGCATTTCCTCCCTTTGTGTGTGTCATTAGCCATCTCGCTGACTTTCCTCTGGGGACAGCGCGCAACCAGGTGAGCCAGCGTCATTTGAAACAGCACTTCCGTTCTCAGACAGGGGTTGGTTGTAGTTTCTGGATGACTTCTGATCTGGTGAAGGGGGACAGTGTCTGGCACAGAAACAGTGGCAGGCCGTGGAGTGAGTCACATTTTCCTTCTGAAGAACGTACTGCCTAGAACTGTTTCAGGACAATTATTTTTCTAATACTTCGTAATTTTTCAGGCTACTTTGAAGGCAGTATAGCATAAGGGTAAGCAAACAGCTCTACCATTACATCTATTTATTCACTGATAATTCACTAGTATTGAGTACCTACTATGTGGCACACAGGCATTGTCCTCGATGCTGGGCATTCCGCAGGGAATAAGACCAAGTCCCCGCCCTCAGAGAGCTTGTGTTCTTCATAGACTATAAACAGATATAAATAAACACATAATCTGATGTTGAGTAGTGGGCTGTCAAGATGCTGCTGCTTAACAAGCCACCCCAAAAGCATCTCCATCCTTGCTACCCAAATTGTGGTCCGTGGACCGGTGGTATTGTCATCACATGCCAGCTGGTGGCAAATGCAGAATCGAGGCCCTACTCCCAGACCTCCTGAATCAGGACCTTACAAGATCCCCAGGTGATTCTTTGCACCTGAAAGTTAGAGATGTCCAAGCTGTAGGTGGCAGCTTGGACAGGTGGAGCTCCATGATGCAGGTCTGAACCCCGGGTCACCAGCCCTGTGAACTTCCGTAAATTAGTTTTCCCAAGCCTTAGTTTCCGTTCCTGTGACATGGGGATGCTGATGTCACCCCGAGCTGCCTTTATGTGGTTATACGTGAGGTTGTAAATGCCTGGCACGTGGTTAGGGCCTCACACCTAACTCTTAGCCCTTTACTGACCTGATCTGATCCGTGCATTTTCTTCCCTGTGAATATATTCCTGACCATTTCCTGATGGTTTTCCTTAATTTTTTTTTATTCCTTGTCAAAGAAAATCCCATCAAAGAAAATCCTGTTTTTCAAAATGTCCTTGAGCTCCCCAGAAAGACCTTTGTCTGTGCCCAGCATGATTCCCGCCATACCCCAGAATGAAGGCGCCTGGTTTCCATCATCAGTTTCCAGGCCCAGTTCTCAGGGTAATTTTCAGGGCCACCCGGCAGGCCAAAATAGGCCACAGCACTATAAATAGTGAGTTTGGGCTGCTTGGGACCCAGCTTCCCAGGCCAGGCCTGTCCCTTCCCCCTGCCTGGCCCCGTAGTTGTTTAAATGTTCTCCGAGTTATATCTGCAAGTGGATTTTCTTTAATATGCCCAGAAAATGCTTTGCCAACTTCCAGACTATTTACTAACCTCCCCACCCCACCCCCTCGTTGCCCTTTTATTTTCTCAGTCACAGTGTGTCCCAAATATGTGACGAAAGCTAATAAATGAAACTCCTAAGGTTATTGTGAGGAATAAATGAGAAAATTGCAAATTAGCAGGACCGGCTACATAATCTGTTAGGGCCCAGTGAAAATTAAAATGCAAGGCCGCTTGTTCAGAGTTATAAAGAATTTCTAGGTGGCCGCAGCAGAGTGTGATACTGAGGGAGGCCCTTCCAAGCCCATGAAGCAAGCCCTGTGCGGGGGGCACTGGTAGCCTGTCCGGCAGCCGCGACCGGCCAAGTTCCCGACTTCCCTGGAGACTCTTCCCTTAAAGGAACAAACAATTTCCCTTCAGGGCGACATTTATGGGTAAATTACACAGCTGCAGTTTAGTTCTTTCTGCTGCTCAGTCTTAGTGACTTAAAACCATAGGAATGGATCTATTTTTCACGATTCTGCGGTTTAGCCGAGTGGCTTCTCCTTGACTCACTCACATAGCCGCGTTCGGCCAGTGCCCGGCTGGGCTGCAAGGTTTAAACTTGCCTCCCATCTGGGCCCGGGTGTTGGCTCCTTCGGTTCTCTCCGTGGCTGTCATTTGTGGAAGGAACATTCCAAGGGGGCAACAGTGGACGCTTCGAGCCCTCTTGAGGCACAGACTCTGGAATTTGCAGTGTAGCCCTTCATTTAACTTCTGTTGGGCAAAGCAAGTCACGAGCCTTGCCTGGATTCAAGGTGGGGAGCACAGCCTCCCCACTTAACGAGAGGAGTGGCTGAGTTTTAGAAGGGGCAGAGATCCAGGGAGCCATGGTCATCTGGGGGCACAGCGTAACAGTTCTCAAACAGAATTATCTGGAAGGCCTGTTCACACACAGATTGCTGGGCCCCACCCCGAGTAACTGAGTCAGTAGGATGGGGCTGGGGCCTGAGAACTTGCCTTTCAAACTAGCTGCTGCTGCTAGTTTGGGGACAGCTCTTTAAGAGCCACCAGTGGAGGGGCTGAGTGTCCACACTTTGGAGCATCGGCTCACAACCTTGACTGCACGTTAGACACATCTGGGCAGCTAAAACTACATCAACGTCAGCTCTGGGTATTAATGGTCGAGAAGAGAGCAAAGCATTGTGCAATAACATGGTCTTCGGCATAGCAAACTTTGCTGTAATTTAACCCTATAAATCATCGGAAAGTTCACCGAATACCTTAAATGCTTTTGCAACTTAATCATTCCCTGAGTATTTGGGTAAGCGAGTACCAGGAAAAGCTGGATGAACTTTATCTCAGTTGTCATCAACTGAGCTGTTGGGGGGAAATTCCATTTTTTCCAAGGACATACTGCGATGTGCTTTATTATTAAAGAAACTTGAGTAAAAAAAAAGAAAAAATAGGTGTGGCTTCCTGGGAGAAGGCCTTTCGAGAACTGCTGAAAAGACTCCCCACCAGAAGGCAGCTGCTCTGTGAGTCACACATCCCCTCCGCCTCCCCCCGACCACACACTTACAGCCTGAGCCTTCTCGACCTTAGTTTTGAAGATTTGCAATCATCAGCTGGCATCACGTGAGCAAGAACTGGGACAGAGTCATACAGATGTTAGGGCAGGAAGTCTTGTAACATTAAGTTTCTTCCTCAAGTTTCTTCCCTTAGGAATTCTTAAACTTTCCAGATCATTAAATCACCTGCGTCTCTCGCTAAAACACTGATGCCTTGCTTCCGCCTCATGTGGACCGAATCTGAATCTATGGGGTAAGAACCTGGGATTCTGTGTATAACAGGTGCCCCAGGTGATTTCAGTAACATCAAGTAAATTGAGTTAAAATAGTAATATTTACATAATACACACAGAGAGATGGAAGAGGCAAGAAGGGAAGCCGGGTGCTACAGTTCCATTGCCCATTCAAGGATAAGAGCAGGATTGGCAAACCGTAGCCTATAGACCAACTCCGGCCCGCTGCCTGTTTTTATAAATAAAGTTTTATTGGCACACAGACATTGTCCATGGCTGTTTTTGTGCTGTAATGGCCGAATTGGGTCACTGGGAGAGACTGTGGCCCATAAAGCCAAAAATATTTGCTATCTGACCTTTTATGATAAGTTTACCGGCCCCTGGATAAAAGACAAGGCCTCAGACCTGGGCAAACTTGGAATTAGAACTAAAGTGATTATGAGCTCAAAAGTAATCTGCCTCTGTGCCGGAGGTACAGGAAACGCAAAAATGAAAGTAAAGAGATGGAGACAGATAAACAGCACAAATACCAACCCCACGCAGAGTGCCCTTGGAAAAGTGCCCTCGCTGTTAATATCAGATAAAACAGGCTTTGAGACCCCCCCCCCAAAAAAAAACTGATCAGAGATAAAGAGGTTAAGCAGCTTAGTGATAAAGGAGTAACTGTTATTTTTCTATTGGATTCGAATTTTTTAATGCTTTTCACAACCCACTAAATTGAATCTAGTCCTCACTACTGTGCTGCAACCCAGCGCTTTAAAAACGGTGCACTAGAACTCACTTCCGATCCTCACTGCAGTGCCAGCAGGCCCACTGGCGTCCCACAGAAGAACACCTGTCACACCTCTACAATAGTGGAAATACGCGATAGCCACAGATTTTTATAATCAGTTCCTCAAGACAGGAACACTTGTGACCACCAGAATGAGAAACTGACTTTTTCTTTTGGCAAAGATCTGAGAAGAAATCACAAAGCTTGACTCACAGAGAGAAAGTCGAATTCCTGAGAGTTGAGAACTGTGACTGTTTCTTTAGGTACTTGAAAGAGATTTCGCAAACATGTATTTCCTTTATGTCGGAATTTGCTTTTCTCGAGTATAAAATCCTTCAGCACAATCATTGGCATGTCAAGTCACGACAGAGACGTAGTAAGAACCTTCTCTGAGGAGTCTCATACCGGGTTGGAGGGTCACTCGTGAACGTCACTGAAGGGCTGTCCATTGTGTCACTTCTCCAGCAACTGGATATATTAAGTGTCTTCCTCCAGAGCAATTAGAAAACCTCCAGGGATTCATCCAGGGAGGGTAGCTGTTGCTATGTTTTGGTCTGTTTTGCCAAGAAGCAAGGAAAACAACTGAGCTAAGAGGAATTGAGAAGAACAGATCTGTGAAGGGTAATTTCAAAATCCCAGCCAAGAGCCTCTCTCTCCTCCCCTGCCAGCCAGCACTGCCTCGCAGCTGCACTGCCCCTTACCAGCTGACCAACGCCTAAAGTTAGACAATTACAAAATCATTTATGTATTCAATAAATTGTAAACCCTCGGGAGGAGGCCTCCCTGCTGATTTTATGACCCCTCAGCTACTTGGCTCCGTGTCCTAACAGTAATTGTAGAATGCAACCTCAGAGCTGAATCCAGATTATTCTCGTTACTTTATTAACTGGTTTAAGAAATTGCTCACAGTGAGAGCTTACCGTGTGCCAGACAGTATCTCACCTTGTTTTCACTCCAACTCCATGAAGGAAAATATTTGTGTTATCTCCTTTTCACAGACGAGGATATCGAGGCCCAGAGAGGGTGAGTAACTTGCTGAGGGTTTCTCAGCTTGCAGTTTGCAGAGCTGATCCAGCTTGAGGCTTTCCGATCCTGCGCTGGCTTCCCTCACCAGCATGCTACCCTTTCGTGGGGGTGTAATATAATTAGGAGAATTTGATTGGCTCATGGGTATTTTTCAAAACAGTCACATGCACATAATAAATTTTCTTCCCGATCTTACTTCAAGATCAAGTATGCAATAACATGGATAATACTCAGTGATCCTATCTTGGAAGAGCCCGATGGACCCCACGTGGTAATTTAAAGGTGTGAAAGTGGAAAGGGCCTCATAAGGGAGCCTCTGTTTTGCAATGAAATTGTTTATGCGTTAAACATTACACTGCACTCTGTGGTATTTGCTGATTGGCACAACCACCGCCATTTAAATTGATTCCCTGATCATGACAATAATGACCGGGATTAGCCCAGTTCAATGGGTGACACTTTCCTCAGGGCTCACAAAAGCCTTCTCTAGCAATCCAGCCTTGCCTGGTAATGCCTAGTCAACTGACAAGGCTAAATAACAGTGCTCAGTTCAAAATGAAGGAAATCAAGGAAAAGATCCAGGGTCTCTAGCTCCCAAACGATCCAATTCCAAAAAATATGGAGTAAGAAGTGAAAGCACCCCCGTCCAATTTCACCTTCTCCCCAGAGGAACCCACAGTCCTTGTGCACCCTTCCAAGCCTTCTGAATAAACCGATCATAAAGAAAGAAGCTGACAATGATAAAACACAGTCAGCTTGCTAATGGTAATTAGTATTAACCTTCCATTAGTGATTCAAAAGATCCTTCCGGTTTCTTCTCATTAAGGATGTTGGCTGTCACTGCACAGAAATGTGGGGGTTTCTGTGTGCTGGGGTCCTGATGAACAGCAGCCTGTGGGAAAGCTGTAGATAAGCCCTTTTGGCCTCGCGGGAGTGTTCAGGCCACAGTGGATAACCCTGCCACCCCGGGCAGAAACGTCGAAGGCACCGAGTCTCATGACTGTGAAACCTTAGGAAATACTGTAAAAACATTGATTTGGAATTAGGAAGATTTGGGGGATTACTTTACGTTTTATGACATTCACACAGGGCTGTTTTTACTCTCTGAAATTTGTACAACTATATTTGTATATATAATTTTTAAATAGATATTTATAGATAAATTGTGTATATAAGTGTGTGTATGTATTTTTTCTTTTTCTTTCTTTTCTTTTTTTAAAGCAAGAATAGCTTCCATGGGTAGGTTCAGCTGGAAACGGTCTTCTTTATTTTGGAAGACATAAATTACTAGAGTAGCTTTCTTAAGTAAAGTACGTCATGCCCTGGGAGAGGGAGTAAGTAATAGGAAGGCCTTTATTTTTCTTGAGTTTGGCAAAGCCATCTCCCCAAACTCCTCTTGGTGAGTAGAGTTTGGGGGCGCATGAAGAACCTATCAACTTCCTGGAAGGAAAGGGTTTGAGGAAATCCCAACCCCAACATTTCTTTCTGAGGTCGCTACTTGTAAAAAACACGAGACTTGTAGAAGACCACGGGACTCTTCTAAGGCAGGCAGGTAAAATGTTGAAGGATGTTTCTTCAAAAAAGATTTATCAGTGGCCATCAAGCACATGAAAAGACGCCCAGCAGCATAGCCACTAGGGAAATGCAAATCAAAACCACAGTGAGATGCCATTTTATACCCATTAGGATGGCTATAATAATAATTTTTAAAAATGGAAAATAACTAATCTTGGCAAGGATGTGGAGATATTAGAATGCTCATACATTGCGGGTGGGACTATAAAATGAGGCCGCCACGTGCAAAGCAATTGGTGGTTTCTCAGTAAGATAATGGTAAAATTACCATATGACCTAGCAATCCACGCCTGGGTATATACTCAGAAAACTTGAAAATAGTTGTTCAAACAAAACAAGTGGTTAAACGGAATGGAATATATTATTCAGGAAGGAAGTACTGATACATGCTACGGTGTGGATAAACCTTGAAAGTGTTATATGCCAAGGGAAAGACTCCAGACACAAAAGGCCACGTGGGTATAATAGGGTTCCATTGATATGAAATGTCCAGAATAGACAAATCCGCAGAGGCTGTGAACCTGAAGACTTAACGAAGAGATTGTGGAGACGAAAGCAGATTTGGGGTGCCAGGGACGGGGAGCGGGGAGCATGAGGAGTGACTGCTTGATGCGGATGGGGTTTCCTTTTGGGGTGGTGAAGGTCTTCCGGAACTAGTGAGCGGTGATGGTTGCACCACATGGCGAATGTGCTAATGGCCCTGAATTGTCCACGTTAAAATAGTGAAAATGCTAAATTGCACGTGCATTTTATCACAGCGTTTTCAAACTTGGGGTTACTGGTGACTGATGAAAGTCTAGTGGGGAAAAAAGGGTGACAGGTCTCCCCAAAGTCAAACTGCTAAGAGCAGAGGAAGAGACGGACTCTGTCGATGGGGGGAGCGGAGGGAATGGCGGTTGCTGCTGAAACCCGGCTCAGTCTAGCTTTTTTTGGAGGTCATGTTTGTGTGCCCAGGGGGTGGGTGTGTGGGTGACTAAAAAGTGGGAACTCCAAGAATTGCAGTGATCCCAGGAGGAAGCCCGGATCCCAGTGACCGGAGTAGGAAGTTACGGGACCCAGCGGTGTTCTGGAAGGGCAGGAGGTTGGGCCCTGTGACATCAGCAGAGCTGGGGAGCAGCTGGCCCCTGCGGACAAGCCCATGTGCCCCCTTTTGCCCTCCCCCGGGGCCACCCTCGCTCGTTTGCTGTCAACGCTGGCTCCCGCGGGTACGCGAGGTTCCCATGTCTCCCAGCAGCTGAGACACCCGTCCTGACTTGCCGGCTCGGCACGTCTGGGTCGTGGCTTCAGGAGGAGAGGAGGCCACCTCTCTGGGCCTGTGGATCCCTGGATTGATGGAACAGGGCCACTGCCTAGAAAGGACACGCTGGTCTGCACATGGTGACGTGTGACCTCCCCAGTTCCACATGCTAATTCCAGGGCAGGCGGCTCTTCCCCCAGGATAGAAAGCTACTGTCTTGTGCGTGTTAAAGGAACAGCCCGGTAAACAGGGAACCTTTCAAAGTGCCTGTGTTGATCGTTAATCTAAGGATCTGAGTCAGAAAACCGTCCTCATGGGGACATCTTCTCAGGCTGTCTTGAGCATTTTTGGCACTTTCACTTACCTTTCGAGATAAAGTCGGCACACGTCCACATACATAAATCACTCGTTTTTGGCGCTGGAATCCACCTCGTGAGGAGCTCGACCTCCGGCCAGTGGAGACGTAGGACGATGAAACGGGAAGGGAAAGGGTGTGAGCGGCCGTGGATTTTCTCTGCTTTCTCACCTTGGCGCTCCAGGTCACCCAGGACTGCTCACCCTCTGCACCTTTGCGCAAGCTGGTGGCGTCTCCCTGGCACGCCATCACACCGCCCACCTTCTTCCCGTGGCTAACTCTGATCCAGCCAGGGGTCATGCCCCCCACAAAGTGTTTTCTGACCACTCCAGGCTGAGTTTAGTGCCCAGTCCATGCTTCCTTGTGCCCACGGCATCCTTACTCTACCCTCACCACCCTGATCTGACCCCCGTGTGCCCCGTCTGCCTCCGGTTGAATTCCAGCTGCACCATTTCCTTCTGTGACTCGGCAGGCCACTTAAACTTAGTTTTTCTCATCGGTTGGGAATGGGGATCATCATTCCTGCCTTACTGTGTTGTTTTGATAATTAAAATTTCTAAAACACTTAGTGCCTGGGATAAGTGCTCAATAAATATGAGCTATGGTAAGAAAAAAATAATAATTATTACAGTACCATTAATTATCTCTTTTTTTGCCCAGCACAAAACCCCACGTGCGGTAGACATGCAGACAGTGGGTGTTAAACAGAAATGTGTGTGATGCGTGAACTGTCATTACTCTAGAACTCCCTGTCCAGTATGCAGCCACCAGCTAGCTATACACATCTGCTGAGCACTTAAAATGTGCTAGTCCAAATCGAGATGCACTATAAGTATTAAGTACATACCAGATATTGAAGACTTTGTATGGAAAAGAGAAAGTAAAACTGTCTCATAAATAATGTTTTTACATTGATTACATGTCAAAATGATATCTTGGATCCTTCAGGTTAAATAAAATATATTCTTGGAAATAATTTCACCAGCTCGTTTTTACTTTTTAGAATGAGGTTGCAAGGAAATTTTAACTTATGCATGTGGCTACATTATATTTCTGTTGGACAGCTGCTCTAGAATGTTCTCAGCCTACCATTAGAATTGCAGTCATCACACAGCCTCCTTGATGCTCGAATATCACGTGAGGTTTCGGAGCAGAGAGGATTCATTTAGAATCGAGGGTATATCCAGTTGTGAAGGGATTTCCATGTGGGGTTAACGAGTGAATGCACAGAAGTGCGCGGACAGGGAACTAAAGCTTTGTGGGCATTTTCCAGGTGCGCTGTGATCCCGAGGTTCAAGAATTGCGTCGGTGGCAGAAGAAACTGCGCGAGGACAAGCACATTCGCGAGCGCGTCAGAGTTTTCTGGGCCAAACAAGAGCAGAAAGGTCAGTGGTTTGATCTGATTCACAGCATCTCGCCTCCTGAGCTTCTGACCTGATGTTTCTTGGTGTGTGTGGTGGTGGGGGGTGGGTTCCAGGCTTCCACGTTCATGCTGCATCCCCCGCTTCTAATGGTCAGCCAGATGGGAGACCGGAAGGAAGCTCCGGATCCCCAGTTGTTTTGTGCCCGTTTGAGATGTCGAGTCCCCTAGGCCTGCATGTCCCAGGCTCTGAGCAACAAGGGAAGTCCTGCCGACGCACGACCATGCATTCGTTACTGGTTTGTTCAGCCGTTGTTGGTTTCTTCGGCCATTGTTTGTCTTCCTCACTAGTCAGTGTGCCCCATGAAGGCAGAGACCTTGTCCTAGTGCAGTGCCTGGCACCCAGCGCGCACCCAGTAAATAGTGGTTGAGTGGATAAGTGAGCGAAAGAACGAACGAATGAATGGCTAGATTCTGAGGCGTCAGTGCGCCGGCATGCAGACGGGGCCCGGTACGGAGTTGGCGCTCGTCAGGTTGGCGGCTTAGCGTCCCTCGCTCAGGAGCAGCTGAGCGGTGACAGTCTGGCCGGCTCAGCACAGGCCTCTCTTCCTGCACAGCCGCCGTTTCATTTCACTCAGAACTGGAAGACAATCCAGGCTGTCATCAGTTTAAAGGTCCGGGAAATGCGACGTGCCGGTGTATTTCTGTCACTTATTCTTTTGAGTCGACCTGCTGTCCGTTGACTGACTGTGTGGCTCGCTCTGTGGCGGGAGGGGCAGGCCGGGTTTAATGTGCTTCATCCGAGGGGGCAGGCGAGGGGCTGAGAGCATTCTCGTCTCCACCGCCTGCCGCTCGCATCCCTTGCCACCTTCTGAGCTCCAGTAGGAGCAAACAAGACGGGGACTTCGGTCACCACCCCAGTGTGAGCCCGTGGATAAATTCCTGTTTACATGAGACCGTGAAATGGCCCCTGGGGTAAAAGAGCCAGTTCTAAACACTGTCCCCAGATCTTGGTCGTTTAAGAAGGAAGTCAGTGCAGCACTGTGAGTAACAGACCGGGTTTGGGGACTGGCCAGACACGTCGTGGCATCCTCACTTTTATCTGTGTGATCGCGAGCTGGTTAACTTCATCAAGGCCCAGTTTTCCCACGTACAAAATGGGGCGAGTTTTTATAACAAGCTGTCTCGTATGGTTGTTAAAAGATTACAAGAGAGGATCTTTAGAACAAGTCCTTGCACATAGTTCCCGTAAATGTCAGTTATTGTCATGATTGGTATTATTAAAATATCCGCGCACTTTGAAACAGTCTCGGCTTGCTTTCCTCCTCTAGATCTGAGCTTCCTGGGTTCTGCGTGGGGACCGTGCTTGTCTTACTCATCACGATGCTCCCACGCCCGGCACAGACCCGGCAGGGAGCGGGCAGTCCGTATTTGGCGGACTAAGCCCTGGGCTTCGTTTTACAGATAAAGAAATAGAGGCCAGGAAGGTCAAGGGGCTTCCCCAAGGTCACAGAGACAGTGGCGGGACTAAGGCTGGGCCCCAGGCACTCCCTTTCTTTGTCCGGTGTTCTAGCACGTTCTCGAGGGGAGATGCAGAGAGACAAGATGCTCTCCTACGGACCCAAACCCCAGGATCTCCTGAACGTGACAGGCGTCTTGTCTGATTTCCTGTGACCTGGGCTTCCAGTTCTCAGCCTTCATGTTTGTCTCAGCCTTCAGGCCTCTAGGTAGGGTCGAATTGCAAGTTGCAAGGGACAACCTGCGGCCACTAAGTGAAGCGGAGCTTTCCATTCCCTTCAGGTGTCACTGAGCTGAATTTGTTAAGCTCGTTACTCCCTTATGATTCCGAGGAGCGTGGAGGTTTCGAAAATAAATCCCCCAGCCAAGGTGACACCATAATCAGACCCCAAAGACCTGTGATGAAGCAATTTGAAAATGATCGGTAAACATTTGCTAGTCCTTGTTTAGATCTGCAATAAGAAGGGTGTTTCCAGCTTCATCTAAAAAACCCATGAACTCATCTATGTACAGATCCGGCAAACAAACATAACATATTTCTTGAGGGGATGCCGTTTTATCCATATTGTGCGCTGGTATTTATAGCATGAATAAACTTTGCCAGGTTGGTTTCTTGGAGCCACCTTGGCGCAGACAGAAGGTCTGGGGGACAGGGTGGCAGGGGGGTGGAGGGTGGGCAGGGGCAGGGAGTCGCATCAGCTGTCAGGGCAGAATCATGGTCACTTACAGCCTATCTCATGTTACACTGAGTCAGAGACCTTCCCAAACAGGATTTTCTTCTAGAACAGAAATGGTATGAAATTATCCTCAAGTCCTACCCATTGGGCCAGTTGCAAGAATTATTTTAAAATGCGTGTGACAGGAATTACACCGATGTAATCCAAAAGCAGATGCCTAAGACATTTTTGAGTTGTGGTCAAAAATCCCTTCTCAATTAATAGCATATTTTTAGCTTCATATAGTCAGTAATTGCTTTCAAATGTGCTTTGTAATTGAATATCCATATTTTATTCCAAAATCTAGTATGAGTAGGAAGAAAGAAACCATAGAAATTGTTCCTATAACATCAGATAACATTTCATTTATATGCGTGTGTGTGTGTGTGTGTGTGTGTGTGTGTGTGTGTATTTAGATTCTATTTCTCAGGTACGTGTATACTTTATACCTGTTAAAATACTCTTTAAATGACTTTACTCCTGTCAAAGGAAACAGATTGTGTACTTTCGTTTACCTTTTTATTCCCTACCTCATTCCAAGAGTGGTTCGTAGTGGCTGTAGAAACTCATATAATGTTTTTAGGTCAATGTGGTAATCAGTTAGGGAGAAATTAAGAGACAGGGAGAAGTAACGTCGCCGAATGCAGTAAGCAGACTACTTACTCCAAGGCCTACGCTTGCCGGAGATTTCTCAGAGACAAAGCAGAGAGGGAAATAGGGACCTTTACATAATTCGCAGAGTACACACAACGAGAAGATAAGCCAGTCATTCTGAAAGCACTGGGACCTTCCCAAATCCATAATACGGCGTGAATGGTAACCTCAGAAATGCTCCTATAACAAATAGAGGGCTTCCTAGAAGCCACAGCGATGAAGGAAATAGGATCATGACATTATTATCGTGTCCTCGAGATTTAAAAAGTTCCGTGGAAGCACACTTATTCTTGGAACCAAGATTTTTCTCTCATAAAGAGGACACTGTGACAAAGTGAACATCATCCTTTCTCTGCATATAATAACAAGTTTCTTATAGCCGCATTTGCTTGTGGAGAGGAAGATGAAAGCCTGAGATGGGGGTGGGGATGAGACAGCAACAGAAATCCCTTTTCCTGATTTTAAACCTAGAATTTTAAGTTTAGATTGTGATGACAAACCTTCAGTACTAGGATTGGGTTTTAAGGAGCGTCTCGACATAAGCACCTCGTCTTGGCCGCACACATGCTTGTGACCTTGGGATGCTTAGTGTCTTAGAGCAGAGACACGTGTCTGGAACTAAGTTGTAGCTGTAGCGTGTGGCGCGTAAACCACATGGCGGACACTGTAATGAGCACGTTGTTTCCACATAGTCCTCACACCTGCTCTCTCAGAACGGGCATCTGATCTCTACTGCACAGACGAGGAAGCTGGGGACTGGGGTGGTACACGACTCACACAAGGTCACATAGCCAATAGGGCCAGAAACCAGAGATCTGAACCCAGACCTGCCAGAGAACCCAAGACTATCTCATGCCATGATGCCCAGTTACTGTTAGTCCGGCGCCCAATAGGGCATGTTGGCCCAGTGCAAAGTTTCCCAGTAGGTACCAGGACCCCCAGGCTGGGCAGTGGGCAGCGTCTGGCCATGCTCCCGCCCTACACTAACACTGAAATGACCACAGGCCACTGGAATGGGGGAGATTTGGGGAAAGGGGAGGCTGAGTCTCCAGTCCAGTGGCTGCAGCATCTGTAACCGTGATTCTAGGGGACATTTCCATCAGAGCAGGAAGCCAGGGATAAGTGGACAAGGATGAGGATGTGCTTCTCTCCCTCCCAAACTCCCTTCCCACCTGTAGATGAGGAGCAGGGAAGGGCTTCACCACCGAAGAGGGTGCCCAGGCAGGGGGAGCACTCTGGCCTGTGGCTGAGGAGGTGGGGCCTGGCGTGAGCTGTTACCCTCTGTGACTGACAAGCCTAATCTATCACACAGCGAAAAAGGTCAGATCTCAGTGACCCATTTTCCAGAGACTGTTGGGTAAGTCAGCTCGTAGAGTTTCTTTATCTATCAGTATATAAATCATAGACACGCATGTATATTTATAAACACACAACCATATTATGTACAGTGTACTGTAACTGGCTTTTTTCTTCACTTGCCCATAGATCTTTGATATCTTTTCATATCAGTATATATAGATCTGTCTCATTTTTTGTGGTTCCATAAAAATGATAGATCTGTACGATGGTTTTTTTTTTTTTAGCCAATCCCTATGAATGGATATCTGTCTCGTATCGGGAACAACACTTCCATAAACATTTTTAAAGATACAGTTCTGCTTACTTATAGAAGTATTTCTATAGGATAAATTCCTAGAAATAGAATTTCCGGGTCAAAGGCCATGAACATATAAGCTGAGACAGTGACCACCATATTGTCATCCAAAAACGTTGCATCAATGTGTCCCGTAATGTCATCAAAACCAACTTTGGGACTTTGGATGGGTGATGTAAATCTTTGTGCTCATTTTCTCTACTTGTAAAATGAGAGTGATCGTGCCTCAGGAATAATTCTAAGTGAGGTCATTGCTTTCAGAATATCACGGCTCTTTAAGAAGAAACATATCTGTAAATATGAGGTGTCACTTTCATTTTAATTTTTTCTCTCGTATCTCCTCAAAACTTAGTTCCTTCTCCATTTTAACCGGCAAAAGAAATTAAAATTTGATTAAAAGAAATCCAGTGATTTCACGCCTTGCTATTCCTTTCATCAGTTTTTTTTTAAGACTCACCACCAGTGGGTGGGGACGTTTTTATGACATCAGCGCTCATACATAACTTTTCATTTAAAATTTGCAAAAGTCTGCACAGCTACAATACACCTTCTGTTGAAATACCCTAGGATGCCCTGCTATTCCGCTGAAATTAAAAAAAAAGGAAAGATGGTTTCCTTTTTTAAATGGTCTTTCCCAGAAGTTCACATTTACGTTGATGTAAATGGATGCCTCCAGCCTCCTCATCTTCACTCCTTCCTCTGGCTGTTCAGCATACTTCGCAGCTACATAGATGCAGAATGCTTCTGCAGGGTCTAAACAAAGCTACAAACTTCTGGAAGGCACCTGGAGCCTGATTGGATGGAGGTTCCCAGTTACCGACTGCGTAGAGTTGTGCAGGTTATGTGACCTCTGTGACTTCTTTTGCACAACAGTAACATGGAAATACTAATACTAGCAACTAGCCCGTTGCGTTTTTGTGAGGGATAAATGAACCGGAGCAGTGCCTGAATCATCATAATTAGTGATCGATAAATGGCAGCTATTATTAGTAATATAAATGTTCAACAGATGGTTAACGTATGTCAGTAAGAATATTGGCTCTGGGTCTGACAGAACCGGGGTCCTGCCTCTTCCCATCTGTGTGGCCGTGAGCGACTTGCTCTTCCTCTCAAGGCGCCGTTTTCCCCTCTGTTATGTGGGCATAATTAGGGTGTGTCGCAGAGGGCTCCTCTGAGGATTAAGTCAGATTAAACACCACGTGTGCTATTAAATGGCTCCCTGGCACAATGTGGATGGTCAATTTAAACTGGTGGCCGGTTTTAGTAATATTTTTTAAACTGTCAAGAAATATAAAGTTTTTATTCCATGTAGTTTACCTACATCAGTGGCTCTCGGTCCTGGCTGCAGATTGGTATCCTGTGGGGGACATTTAGAAGGACGTATCAGGCTAGAGGCCAGAGAAAGTGATTACACGGGTTTATTCTTAGTGGAGAATGTGCTGTAACCACATCAGCAAAATCCTAAAGCTGTGGATTAGCTGCAGGATCCCAGTAATAGCTTCGGATTCTTCCTTTGTGAGGCTCTTCTCACTAATGCAATTTCGTTCGGTATTAAAATTCAAAGGCTCTGAGTTCCTGGCCCAACTCTGCAGTTTACCAGCTAGATGGGCCCTGCTTTCTCCTTTGCAAAACGGAAGGGGTGAGCCAAGAAATCTCTGTAAAACAGCCAATCCGGGAGGCATTTGCTGTAGCGCCTGCCGCTCCCCAGGCAAGAGGCCTGGGCGGACCAAATCCACACGTTGGGGAGCTTTCCTGTCATGTAGCTGGTACCTGGGTTTGGCAGTTCGGTCTCACGACTCACGGTAAGAACGATGGATGGGGAACTTGTGGGCTTTCGTTGGAAAGCGGGGGCGGGTGTGGGGTGGCGGGGAGGTGGGAATAGCTGAGGGCCAGAGAGCAACAGGGAAGGTTTAGATGTGGAGCGGAGAAGAGAGAGGAGTAGACTGAGTATTTGGCCGTTTGAGAGAGTCTGGGGGAAAATAGGAGCGATGTCAAAAGAAGGTTTTTGTTCGATCGTATATTTGAAGGGTGGGAAGTATATGTTCTAGATTGAGAGCCTTTCCTATCACCACATTTGGGTCTGTCACACCCAGGGTGACTCTTTCGAATGAAAGTTGGAGCCAGGAGAGAGAGGGCGGGGGGAAATTGTTCCCGCCATGTGGCGTCCCAGCCTGCAGGGTAGCATGGCCTGTGCCCTTAGCTTCCAAATCTTGGTTGTCTGCAGAGAAAGTTCTGATTTATTGAGTGTCTACTATGTGCCAGACACCTTACATGTATTATTTCTAATCTTCGCAACAAATCAAGTAAGTATACACTATTATTACCCCATGGAGAGCTAACTGTGTCTCAGAGGTTAAGTCACTTGCCTTTGGTGACACGGCTGCTGAGCGGCAGAGCTGAGGATGTTTAGAACGTTCTACGGCATCATACTCCCTTGCCGTCCTCACCAGCTTTCCGTCAGTCCGCGGACAGGAGGCCGAGAGAAAGGTCTGGACGTCACACTCTCTGCAGGTGCACCTGAAGGTCAAAGCAGAAACGAGCGCCACACCACAGCAAGGAAGGAAGGGCTGACGCCTGCTGCCCCCTGGGAGAACCTCGAAAGCATCATGCTGAGCGCAAGAAGCCGGACGCATGCTATGATGCTATGAGTCCACTCAATGGAAGGTCTGGAAAAGGCAAAACCATGGAGCCGGAACGTAGATGAGTGGTTCCCTGCAGTGGGAGGAGTGGCGGGGAGGACGGGGGTTCCTTTCTGGGGTGATGAAACGTGGTAAAATCCACTGTGATGGTGGCACCTGTCTGCGAATGTACTAAATGCCATTGAAGTGTGTACTTTCAATTGTATGGTGAATTATATGGTACTAAAATTGTATTCTTGGTAAAGCTGTTACAAAAAATAAATAAATAAATAAAGATGAAGGCACAGACCAGCTCACACACATTAGGATGGATACCGTCAAAAAAATAGATAACGAGTACCGCCAAGAATGTGGAGAGATTGGAACCGTCGTGCAGTGTAAAATGACACAGGTAAAGGGGTTCTTTTAAAAAGTTAAAAATGGAATTACCAAATGATCCAGCAGTTCTACTTCGGGGTAGATACACAAAAGGAAGCAGAGTCGCGACAGGACGTTTGTACACACATGCTCACGGCAACGTCATTCACCATAACCCAAAGGTGGAAGGTGCCCAAGTGCCCATCAGTGGACGCACAGATAAGAAAAATGTGGTGTATCCACACAGTAGCACGTCAGTCGGCCTGAAGAAAGAGGTTCTAAAACATGCTGTGACACGGATGAACCTTGAGGACATAGCGCCAAGTGAATCAACCAATCGCGAAAAGACAAATACTGTATGATTCCACTTACATGAGGTACCAGAGGAGTCAGAATCATAGACACAAAGCAGAAGAGTCATCGCCAGCGGGTAGGAGGAGGGGAGAATAGGGAGTTTCTTGCTGTTTAACAGGCACAGAGTTTCAGTTTTACAAAGTGTAAAGAGTTCTGGAGATGGACGGTGGTGATGGTCACACAGCAGTGTGACCGTACTTAATGCCACTGAGCTACCGTACCCCTTAAATGGCCAAGATGGTAAATTTTATGTTATGTGTGTTTGACCACGATTTTAAAAACTGGGGAAAAGTTAACGAAGGCGCAGACCCCAAATCACCTCACGGCTTGCTCCCTCTCCTCCATCAGGCTCTGCGCATAGTCCCCCCTCGTCAGCGAGTCCTCGCTGGTCACTCTGCCCTGCTTGTCCCCGCTAACGTGTTATCTGCAGGGGGATTCGAAAAGACTCGGCCACTTCCAGAGGTTTATTACAGCATGCTGCGTCTGGTGGGCACAGATCAAGAACTTGGTGTTGGCGCCACCTCTTCTTCGCAGCCTTGCGTAAATAAAGAAACACACGTGGCTGCTTTCCACCCGCGGCGATGGTGAAGGGTGGCGGGGTGCCATGTTTCCCGTGTACGTTACGTCGGTCTACCTACAGAGTATCGGATACCTTGTAATTACTGTGTCACTTCCTTTACAAGTTAGCTGTGACTACACAATATATTTAATAACATTATATTTAGCCATCGATTGATTTTTAAGTGTTTATCTTTTGAATCGCTCAGGATTTTATTGGTTCATTTTACTGTCTGTGTGACTTCACTAGAATGTAAATTCTATGACAGCAGGGACCTTTTTTCCTTCCTGTTTTGTTCACTGCTCCATCCTCAGCACCTAGAACAGTGCCCAACATGTGGTAGTTGTTCAGGAAATAATTGTTGACCGAACGAACAAGTCCGTGTTACACAATTCGGTTCCCAAATCATCAAGCTTAGTAAACACTCTATGAACAATCTAAAGTAAACAGAATGTTTTCTAAGCAAAAAAGGGAAAACATATGCTTACACATCACGTATAAATGGACAAAGGCAAAATACCTAGTAGAATATTACCCCAAAATACTAATCGTGATTATCTTTAAGCGGTAGTAATAGGCAATTGATGGGTTGATTCATTTCTTCCTGTTTTTTTCCCCCTAACATAGAAATGCAGGTGATTATTTTTCTTTTTTGATTGTTAATATTTTCTAAAATAATAACAAAGATTGTTCACAACCGCGAGATGCACACAAGGCAAGCACGAAGCACTGTTCTAGGCCCTTCCTTAGCAGCACCTCAGTCTTCACGGCAGCCCTTTGAGGTAGGTCTCCTATGGTCTCCATTTTATAGATGAAGAAACTGGGCACGGCGGGGTTGAACAGTGTACCTTGGGCCACAGGAAGGAAGTAGCAGAACCAGGTGGCTCATAAGTCCTTCTTCCCCACCTCATTGTGCTGTAATGCACAGATTTATTTAGAGAGTTAAAATGCTCAGGAGAAACCTATTGGTGTCGGGTTTCAAAAACAATCCATCAGGATTCAACCACTGATTGAATTGCTGGGGGCAGGAAGTGTTTGTTCCTTTATGCATGTGAGCCTGGTTTAAAGGGCACTGGTCCCTCCCGTCTAATCTAATCGTGCCGCCTTCTCTCTGAGCCAGTTGCACCAGTTGACACATGGCATTCACCCTTAGGATCTAAATATAGGATCCGAGCAGCTAAAGTGTCTTGCCAACTTCCAGATTCAGCTCTCATTAGTCCAGGACATGGAAAATGCTAAAGGTGTGGAGAAACGGAGGCTTGTTAAAGGACAGACTGGTTTCCTTTTAAATAATTTAAAAATTGCACCCTTGTCGAAGTTATACATTGTCATTATGAAAGTACAGAAAAGTATTGAGAGATAAAAAATAGTTACCCACCATGCCATCCCTGATAAAACTTTGGTGTATAGGAAAAATTGTGTGAAGTGCCTTATTTTGTCTCATCTGAGTAGGAGGGTGGCAGAGGACACTGAGTTGCCCTCATTTGCTTTGAGAGGTTTCAGAGTGACATTTCAAGCTGTGCAGAGTGAGCAGCTAATCCCGGCAGAGAGAGTCCTGGGTTTGGCTGCCCAACATCCACAGTCGGAGGCTGCTCGGAAGCTTCCTAGCTGTGTGTCTTTGAGCAAGGCCCCTAACCTTCCTGATCTTCCATCTTCTAACTCTAAAATGAAATGAACGATACTCCAAAAACCCAACTGAGAAACAAGGTCATTTGAGTTCAGAACACTTGAGCTAATGCTCACCCACGAGTTCTCACTGGCTTTGTGACCCTAAGCAAGTCACTTAACCTCTCCCTGTGCTTCAGTGCCTTCATCTGTACAGTGGAAATGATATAAGGACTCCCCTCACTGTATCCCAGCAGGGCTGACATGAGACAATGCATGTGACATCCTTAGTCCAATGCCTCACGCACGTTAGCTGCTCAGTAATTATCAGTGACTACTCTAAACCATACAATTTTTGCATCGGGTTTTCCCCACTGTAGATGGTAAAGTCAATTAGTGGGTTGCAACAAGCATTTAAAATGAAACAGACTAGAAACAGAGATAGAAAAAATCAGTATGTATTTCTTACCATAAGGGAAGTACTAATTTTTGAAATTTTTGTTTCAGGTGTAAACGTTTGCGTTCTGTAAGCAATGTAAATTGTGTTTCCCATTGTGGGTGGCAGTTTAAACAATGTGAAAGCCACTGGATTAGATCAGATTATAAACCTGGATCCTATGATCTTAGATTTTAGCTGAATTTGCCAAAGCGGTATATCTTTGGCTTACAAAACCAAAGGAGCTCCAGGAAATAGCCGTATTAAATGTACTTCAGCATCTTCTGTAAAGATGTTATTTGGAGTAAACTCTATTAAATACTTTTATGAAAATAAATTTCCATATGAGAAATGTTATCTAACAAATGTGGCATGAAAAAAATGCTTCTTCGAGAAATGGTTTGCTTTTTCCATAACTTTCCCTTTTTCCCTGTCTGCCAGGCACCTCAGAGTTCAACATTTATAGCAACTTACCAGCTCTTCTGGTAGCATATCTAAATTTGCTATTTTCCTTTGGACTTGATTGCTTTTTTCTTTTTTTTATAAACTATATTTTGTTCTAGAATGATCTGAAATCCTATTAGGAAGGAAGCAGGATATAAATACATTCAGGAAGAAAACAGATGTTTGCCTTGTTTACAACACAGAGAGGTTGTGAGTCTCCCGTGAGATAATGTATATGAAAGAACATGAAACCCTGAGAAGCCTGGCCCAGGAGTTATCATTGGGGTGCATCCCACTCTTATAGATGTGTGCATTCTGTCAGCTTTGTAGAAAAGGAAAATACTTCTGGCATTCGTTTTACTAGAATTTTAAAAAATAACTTTCATAACTGATTTTAATACCTGCCATTTGTGGAAAATTTGAACAACAGCAAAAATAATAGGTAATTATAAGTCTCACCACCCAGGGATGTTATCTTTCTTTAAAAAAAAAAAGAGAGGGAAGGAAGGAAGGAAGCAAGCAAGCAAGCAAGCAACAGCTTTATTGAGATAAAATTCATATATCATATAATTCAAAGTATATATCAGTGGCTTTCAGTATATTCAGTTTTTTGACATCATTACAATCAATTTGAGCACATTTTCATCCCCTGCCCACCCTGACAGAGAAACCCTGCGCCCTTTGGCCATAACTCCCTAAGGACCCCCATTCCTCCCAGCCCAGACAACCCCTAATCTGCTTTCTGTCTCTAGATTCGCCTTTGTGACTGGTTTATAGCACACTTAGCGTTTTCGAGGTTTATCCGTGTTGTAGCATGTATCAATACTTCATTTCTTTTTATGGCTTTGTTAGCTCATGCCACCATAGCCAAACACCATAGGCTGGGCGGCTTGAACAGCAGACACTTATTCTTCCACAGTCCTGGAGGCTGGAAGTCCGAGCTTAGTGTGCCGACACGGCCGGGTTCTGGCGACAGCTCCTCCTGGCTCACAGAAGCTGCCTTCTGGTTGCATCCTCACATGGTGGGGGGAGGTCTCTGGTGTCTCTTCCACTTCTTTTAAGGGCACCGGTTCTATTGGATTAGGGCACCACCCTGTGACCTCAGGAACCTCAGTTACCTCCTGATAAAGGCCCGGTCTCCAGTACAGTACCTATGGGCATTAGGGCTTCCACGTCTGAATTCGAGGGGAGATAGATTTCAGTCTATAACATGGCTGAATAACATCCCACTGTCCGGATACATCACATCGCATTCATTCATTTGGGCTGTGGACATTTGAGCTGTTTCCACTTCTTGGCTGTTACGAATAACGCTGCTATGACCATTAGTGTGCAGGTTTTGTGTGGACATGTTCTTCGTTTTGCTTAGGTATTTACCTAGGTATGCAATTGCTGGGTCATATCCTCTCAGTCCAACTGTGTGACCGCCAGACTCTTTTCAGAGGGGGTGCACCATTTTCCATGCCCGCCAGCGAAGTAGAAGGGTTCCAGGTTTTGCACATGCGTGCCAGCTCTTGCTTTGTTCTGTCTGTTGGGGTATAGCCATGCTAATGGGTATGAAGCGGTAGCTCATTGTAGTTTGACTCACATTTCCCCGACGCCTAATGACGCGGAACATCTTTTCACGCGCATATTGGCCGTTGTACGTCTTCTTTGGAGAGATGTCTGTCCAGATCCTTTGCCCATTTGCGAATTGGGTTGTTTGTACTGTTGAGTTTTAGGAGTTCTTTATATATTCTAGATATTCGTCTCTCATCAGATAGAAGGTTCACAGTTTTTCGAGGTTGTCTTTTCACTCGCTTGGTGCCTTTTGGAGCACAAGAATTTTTAATTTTGATGCTGCCCAGTTTATTTTTTCATTTGTTGCTTTGTGCTTCTGGTGTCATAGCACAAAGATTTGATTTTTTTTTCCTGAGAGTTTTAGGATTTCAGTGCTTTCATTTAGGTCTTTAACCCATAGTGAGTTAAAATTTTATATGGTGTCAGGTAAGGGCCCGCCTCCATTCTCTTCACAGGGATAGCCAGTTGTCCAGCAGCATTTGGTGAAGAAACTATTCTCTCCCCATTGCATGGTGTTGGCGCCCTTGTTGAAAATCAGTGGCCATCACTGAGAAGGCTTGTTTTGGACTTTCAATCCTCTTCCATTGGTCTGTTTATCTCTCCTTATGCCAGTTCCACACTTGATTACTGTAGCTTTATAATAAGTTCTAAATCAGGAAGTGTGAGTCCTCCAGCTTTATTCTCCACCCCACCCCCAAGATAGTTTTGGCTATTCTGGGTCCTCTGAATTTTCAGTTGTCATCTTTCTTGTCAATGTTTTTGAAAATGCATCTCTATCTTAATTTACATAAGTAAGATCATACTCCAAAACAATTATTTTCCCATCCTGCTTTCTTCACCTAACTCTATGTTATAAACATATCCCCCTTATTAGAAATTTATTTTACAGATAATTAGCTACATAATTAGTTATTTTCCTATTGGACACTTCTTTCTAAGTTTCACCATTATAAATATTGCTGCTGTGGCCGCCTCCATTCCTAAGAGAGTTTAATTTCATTTGTGCGACTGTCGAAGGTATTTTTTATACATTGAAAACACTGACTTTTAATTCGAATTTTGAGATGATTTCCCTAAAAGCATTAGGACAGGCACAGACAAACGAGGGGTTAAATCCCACATTCGCAGCATAGCAAAGCCACTAACCTTTCTGAGCAGGGAGGTAAGAATACCTTCACAGAGCTGTTGCAAAGATTAAAGACAGGATAGGGGCACATGGCCTTGCACACACCTGACATGTTGGTTACCTTAAAAAGCAGCAGAAGTCTACGGCCATGCCCCCTAAACAAGCCTGATCCTGTCTGATATCAGAAGCTAAGCAGGGTCGGGCCTGGTTTGTACTTGGATGGGAGACCACCTAGGAAGACCAGGTGCTATAGGCGTAAAAATAAAAATAAAAATAAGGGATTGTAAGCTGACAAGGTCCTTGCAACCAAAGGTTGCCTCGCCTAAAAAAAAATAAAAATAAAGCAGAAAATGAATAGTACTTATAATAATACTGAGTGTCACTTTTGTCGTCGTCGTTATTATTGCTAGCTATCGTAAAGGTTGCAGAAGCACAGAAACGGAGCAGTGCTCCCGTGAGGGGCGGGCGCGGTGACACTCAGGACTTCCTGGCCAGCCTGGGAGTTGTAGGCATGCTGGGTTGACACGAAAGGGCTTCTCACAGAGTGAAGTGTCGCTGTCATGCGCCGACTAGTCTTGGTTCCTAAATCTTGGCCCTTGGGGTTTTCAGCATCATTTCCTGTCAGCGGCTGTGAGAGCATCTGACTCCATTTGTGCAGCCCTCGAAGGTATTATACACACATGGAGCACGCCTTTTCATTCACTGATTAGCCCTCGAAAAGAGCAATGGATCTGTCTGGCGCGTTCACTGTTTCAGGTCAAGTGTCAACGCAGACACAGTAGGCGCTGCCAAGGGAAGGCACGGAGGAAGGTGGCAGGCCTTGGAGTTATGTCATGTTGCTCTCGGTTACCTTGTGGCCGCAGCAGGGGCTGAAAGGGTGTAGCCTGGGACACCGGGCAAACAGTGATTAGAATCCAGACAAGGACCACCGGTATTGTGCACCTGTTGTGTGCCGGGCACCCTTCTGGTGGGTTTCTGAATGGGATCTCAGTTAGTGGGATCCACGAGGAACCCAGCTTCATAGGTGAAGAAACGGAAGCTTCAAGAGGGCCAGCGACCGGGCCAGGGGAGTGCCGGAGCCCGACCCAAGCACTTGCCTCTCTGACTCTGAAGTCTGGGCATCCCCACCAACTGGAGCAGCCTTTCTGTTGCTGGGAGAGAGGTGTGTCCTCTGACAGCCCGGAGGCTGAGAGAGAAAGGGCTTGGGGCTTACAGAGAAGCTGGAGCTGGGTCTCTCATTGGTTCGACAAGTGAGTGAGCACCTGCGCTGGGCGTGACCGGACCTGCCAGGGGCTGGGATTCAACGGAGACCGTAAGCCATCACCTTGCTCTGCCGGAGATTCGACGTCTAGTGGGCAAGCCAGACACTCTTCCAATAACCTCCAGGAACGTGATCACTAACTCCGATGAGTGCTCCGAGGAAGTTCAGGAGGACACGAGAGACTGGATGGAAATAGGTGGCCCTAGGCTGAGGGCGGAAGTGAGCGAGGAGCTAACTGAATGTGAGTGGCAGAGGGCTTTCCCGGCAGACGGAAGGACCTGGACCAAGACCGGAAGCGGGGCTGAAAGAAGAGCTGAGTGATGAAAGCAGGGTGCAAGGTGATGGGGGCGGGGGAGGGAGTGGCCAGGAGAGAGCAGTGGCCTTGGGGGGCCTTCTTAGGGACTTTGGACTTGATCCTGAGGATGGCAAGGATCTTTTAAAGGGCTGTAGCTGGGAGCAGCAGCATCGCATGGGCTTTGTAGCAAAGCGAGTGTGTCTGAAGGGGGCTCGGATCGGATGACCCGTGGCAGTGGGAATGGACAGAAGTGGGGGGACGTAGGAGACATTTAATGGGGTGGGAGTGACACAGATGAGATGAGTGATCCTTTCTAAGTGGTTTTGTCTGGAGATACGTGTCTCATCGAAGTCAGTGGTCGAAAATATTCACGTTTTCTTTTGAATACACCTTCCTAATTTCCTATTAGAAGGAAGCCTGTGAGTGAACTCTTGGTCTGGTCCGTTCCTTCCACCCCCTTCTCTTGAAGTTTGAGTTTGGTTTCTCCGTCCTTGGGTTTCTCTCCACTTGAGCCCTGTCTGCCTTGGATTCCGGACCAACACCAAGATAATGAGTGAATCTTGGCCCAGTCTGTCAGCACCGAATGAAATAATTTCTCAATTAGTTATTAACTTGTGACGGGAGCTGTTAAAAAAAAAACAAACTGGAGGATTTGTTTTCATTTCACTCACAGGCAGCATTTCACGTCCAGAGCTGCTGCGGTCTGAGCTGGATGAGCCGCTCGTGCCCCCAGCCCGTCCGGCATGCCTGGGATGTCTCTGCAGGCTCAGTCTTGGCGCAGCAGCTGGGAATGCAGAGATGGATAAAAAAGGCGTAAGACGGGGCCGACGGGGGTTGTGTTCGTTTACACCCCCGACTCGCCAGGCTGTGGAAGACCGAATTTCCAAAGACATCCGAGTGGAGCGGATGGTGGCTGTTTGCTGTGCTAGAAAGTCTACTCTCGATGCAGTTCAGCTAACTATGAACTAGAGTAACTGGAGACGTAGAAGGAACACGCCAGTAGGTGTGTAAACACCTGTGAACAGCACTCAGCACTTACCTACTACCTACGTGATTTGAAGAAAATGTATTTAAATACCTGTTTAGAAACAGCCCATGTCCCCATTTTTTCTGCAGTCACCGTGCTTCTCGTGATTAAGACACGATTTTATTAAGCATCTGCCATGTGCCAGGCAGTGGGTGCCATCTCGCGTCACCCTGGCACTCCGTGGAGGGGAAGGTCTTACTGCCCCCATATTTTGGAGGACAGAGCTGAGGCTGCACAGAGGTCGGAGGGGGGAACTCGTGCAGACACCCAGTTGGTCAGTGACGGTAGGGCTCAAAGCCAGACAGATGGCTCTGGCTGCAGAAGATGTGCTCTTTGTCACCAAATTGGTGGCCCTGTGGCTGGCTCTGCTTTGGTCCCTCCCTGTTCACTTTTCCTTAGCTATCAAAACAAAACAAAACAAAACAGAACAAGCCTTTTATTAACTATCCCCCTTTCCAAGAATCTAGATCCTTTCCAGGGTCACAACTTCATAATCCCTGTGCTTCTGTGTCAATAGAACTGATATTGTCCGTCCCGGCACCAAATGTTCCCATTTACAATACAGCCTTCAAGGAGACGTCACTGCGTTCGTTGACTTTACTAACATCATTTAGGAGTCAACAACAGAAAGCCGTGGCTGTTGCACATTTAGGACTGTCAGATTCGCCCCAGTGCCTGTGGCTTCCACATCGACTCAGCTGTCCTCAAAATAACACTACACCCCAACATCAGGAAAGGGAGGTCATCTCGCCAGACTGCAACGTTTATCCCCAAACGCAGCATTGCTTTCTTGTCAGAGAGGAAATCTTCCATGATTTGTTTGTTCTTCCAGTGAGAGGACATGCTGGGGTTCTTTTCATATTTTTTCTGTATCCTCCAAAATTTCTATACTGATTATATATTGCTTTCATGATGGAAAAATAATCTTACTTGGAAAATTCGTCCAGTAAAACAGAAAAGAAGAAAACTCTTGCTAGTAAATGTTAGACACTCTCCTGCCTTCCTAGCTGGAAAGTGTAGAACGTGACTCAGGCTCCATGGGAACATTCTGGGTAGTGATCTGGGACCCAGTTCTTCCTGTGTTGCTGTGACATGATGGTTAAGGCCATGGGTTTTGAACTGAGACCAGGCATGGAAGCCTGGCATGCCATTTGCTTATTTAGCTCTGTGACCTTGGGCAAGCCGCTTAGCGTCTCTGAGCCTTAATTTCTCTGTTAATAAAATGGAAATGCTAGCACCTCCCTCCAGAGTGCTGGGGGAATGAAATGAGATGCTAAATGAGCATAATGTCCAGCGTTCAGTAAATGAACTTTTTCTGATTCATTATGTGATATTTTAATAAAGCAAGCGAGGTGACCGCAGAGACTTCTGTGGCACCCGAGACTCTCTGCCCTGGATCTGAATTAAAGGTCCTCAGATCTTGATGCCTCCTTTCCCTTCCTCCCCATTTTTCCAATTCAGTTTTATTTTTTTGTTCTTGAGATAAAACTTCCATGTTGTAGGGTCTACACAGCTCAGTGAATTTCTTATATGGACACACTACATAACCACCATCCAGCACCCCTACGGGCTCCCTCACCCCCCGCCCAGTCAGCAGCCCCGACCCCAAGGAAAACTCCATTTTGACTTCACCATAGACTATTGCTTATTTTCAGCTTCATATAAATGGAAAACAGTATGGACCCCTCGTGCCTGGCTATTTGTTGAACATTATGTCTGGGAGAGTCAGCAGATGGTTGATGGTAGCTGCAGCTGGCTCTTTTTCATGGCTTTATATATTTTTTGTTAAATATTATCACAATTTCTATATCCATTCTTATGATGGACACTTGGGTTGCATCCAGTTTTTGGCTTTTATGAAAATAGTACTATTATGAACATTTTTGGACATGTTTTTGGTGGATATAAATACTTCAGTTGCAGATTGCCCAGGAATGGGATTGAGAGGGTCCGAAGACATAGAAATATTTAATTTTAGAAGATATCGCCATATCATTTCTAAAGTGTTTGCACCGTTTCGCATTCCCGCCAGTGATGCGCGAGCATTCCAGTCTCCCTGCATCCTCGCCAACACTTAGTATGATGAGTCTTTTTCATTTTAACGACCCCGGTGGGTATGTAGTTGCTGTCTCATCATGGCTGTCATTTCCGTGATGTCTGATGATATCGCACACTTTGTTATGCTCGATTCCAAAGTCTGCCCTTCCTTTGGAAAGCAGCCTGAGGGGGGAGCATTGTTCTAGCAATTCTCTAGAAACTTTTCCCAGCAGATATTTGATGAATATTTTGGGATGGTCACTTCTAGTAAGGCAATTTCCCCTTTGGGCATGCTCTTTCTAGGGCCTCCCAGAGCTGGTCTGTGGTACTGAGAGATAGGCTCTTCCAGAAGCCCTGCTTCTGCCTGGCCCCATAACCCCATTTCTTATCCTTCCTGCCATTCCCCGTCTTCAGACCCTGACTAATGGCAGCAGTATTGTGTACACCTTAATGTCCTGACAGTCTTTTTTTTTTTTCTGTCTGATATATTTTCTGATGATTCGTTAAGAAAATAAATTTTTCCCGATTGCATAGCAATACATGTACACTGTAGACTTTTGGGAAAAAACAATTCACCCATTTCCTTTCAATCATTTTATCTATGTTTAATTTCAGGCTTTTTTTTTTTAAACATAGTTGAGATGCTGACCATAACTTAGTTGAGGCAATGACTGTAAGTTTTAGGGGGGATGAATGTCATTTTGTGCATTCATTTAAAGGATGTACTATGAAGACCTCACCCAAGAATGAATGTACTATAGGAATCACTTGTGCTCAAAAAAAAAAATAAAATAAAATTTAGAAAGGCAAGAGGGAAAGAGAGGGCAGAGATGAATGAATAAAAAACCAGTTTCTGCCTTACCTTCAGAGACATCATCACGGTTGGCTTCCACACCAACGGGCAGAAGCCTCGGTCCCCTGAACTGTCCGTGTCCCCCTTGGAGACATTCACTTGCAGATTCAAATTTCAATTTTCATATTTATATCATTAAAATTACTAGAAATATGCCCACACTGTATTTCCCCCTTGGCATTTCTCCCCGTTCCTTCAAACTTTGCGAAAGTATCACATTTTTAATGGCTGCATCGTGTTTTACCAAGTTCGTCAGGGATCAGATACCTCAGCATTCCCTGGTTTGGGCCTGTAGGTGGTTCCCAGGCTGTTTGCGTGATAAATGACCCACCTCTGTCTGCATGCATTGTTGCATGTCTTTTCACTGTAGAAATCTCCATCCGCCACAGGGTAAGAGCGAGCTGTGAGACCTTGACCCTGGCGAGGTTAAAAGCACGAATGCAGGAGCCGGACAGCCCACAGTGACCTTGGGCAAGTCGCGTAACCTGTCTGTGCCTCAGTCTCCTCGTCTATAAGACCAGGGGGAATGACAGACATCACCTGCCTCACTGTCACTTCCTGTGTGTAAAGGGCTCAGTGAGTACCCTGAAAGTGTTTGCTCTTGTTTACCCAGAACCATAGAAACTGGGTGTTAATTGGGTCAAAAAAATTTAACATTTTAAGGTTCCTTATACATAAATTGCTGCCTTGAGAGTGTGAACCAGGCTCCTCTCTGTAGCTCAGGCCCCAGCTGGTTTGGGCCGCGGCTGTGCCATGGATGAACATCGAAGCCGTCTCTCTCTGCGGTGCCTGATCTCTTGGTTCTTACAGTTCCATTTATTTTTCTGCCTCTAGGGTGTGAGTTCCCTGAGGTCAAAGACTTTGCCCTCAAAATAATAATAGCTGATCTTTATTGAGTGCTTAGCTCTGGGTCATGCTCGGGCAGAGCGCTTTGCAAGCCTCATCTGGTTTGGTACCCACAGCGACCCAGGAGTCAGGGCCATCGTCAGACCCGGCCTCGAGAAACAGACACCAGTGACAGCGGAATGATACAGATTCCTTTCCCACACTTGCCACCTCAAACGATCAGGCAGAGCTCAGAGGGGGTGAGGTTGGGGGTGCGGGGTGCCGACCCCCAGGCCTCACTTTTGGAGGTTCAGATTCTAGAGGTCTGGGGCAGGGGCCCAGGAAGCCGCATTTTTGTGCCAGCTGATTTTTTTTTTATGCCAAGGCCAAGGCCGAGTGACACCAGAATGGCTGGATGACCCGGTTGTCCCTGAGGCTCTGGCAGCCCCTCTGACTCCGGAGTCCCCGCCCATCACTGACTGGAGCAGGAGAGGCAGAAGGGGCGCGGAGGAGACACAGCGAGTCTCGTTAGCATGCAAGGCCTTCCCTGTCACATCGCCTTTAATTGAAGCTGAAGGGCTGGCGCATCTCCCCGGGATTTTCCACTCCCTCCGCTCTTCCGGAACTGGCTGCCAACTGGCCTGCCAAGGGGACGCGGACAGCACAGGGGCAGGAGGCATCTGCCTGACGGCGTTGGAAGCCAACCCCGATGATGTCCCCGAGCTAGGGCGCGAACCTCGTTGTCTCAGCCCTCCTGCCTGCTGCTCCCTGCTGCCCCCCACCCCCTCCCCGCCCCCACCGCCACCCGAGCACCTGCGCAGGCTCCCTTCTGCCAAGACCAGGAGGAAAAGCACCGAGGAGCCTTCATCTGTGTCTTAATTTCTAACAAAGTCATCCTCGCGCCTGCTGCCCACGGTTATAGACACGTCGGTTTAGATGAAACCGAAGGACGGAATGAGCTTGTCAATCTCTGCGTCACCCTCTTCCGCCCCTATCGCTCTGAACTCAGCGGCTCCTCGGGGTGGTCACTTCTGTATCTCGAACAGAGAGATAAGGTTTGCGACATCATCTGCTGGTTTCCGGCCGTGACACGTGAGGACTAGCTCATTTACATCCCCTCCCCACCTCCCAAAGCAGCTAAATTGCTCTTCTCTGTTCCTTTATTGGTTGACTGGGTAATTTCACGTAGCATACTACCATACTACTGTCTTTCTTTCTAACCTTGTTGTGTGCGCGTGTGGGAGTGAAACATACATACAGTAGTGACTATAAAACACACAGAACTATGAAGCAAACACTCACTCCTCCATTAAGGAAATAGAGTGCTGTCGACGCTTTTAAAGCCACCTGTCCCCCATGAAGCCACTTATCCTCACTTTTGTGATAATTGCTCTTTTATTTTTATTTTTATTTTTTATTTTCGTCCCTTTGGACGTATCCCTCGACGCTTAGATTTGCTATAAATAGACTCACACAGTAGGTATCGGCCCACTGTGCGCCTTCCTTTCGGCCTCGACAAGCTAATCTCAGCTGACGTGTGGAGCTGTGGTTCATTCGTGTTGGCCGCCGTGGACTCGCTGTTCAGGGAGACCATGATTGATTTATCCAGCCAGCTGTTGATGGACATTTGGCTTGTTTTCCATTTTCTGCTGTCACGAACATCCTGATTCACGTCTCTCAGTACACGTGTGCAAGGGTTTGATAGTTAAATTTTGATAGTTATTAAATGGCACAGACACGAGTGGAATCTCTGCTTTGCAGGGGGCGTGCACACTCTGGTTCCCTCGGTAACGCAGGGCGCTTGTGCGGACAGTGGCTGCCCCTAGAGTCTGGCTTGATGGGCTAGGATGGGGCCCGGCACCCGGTGCCTTCAAAGCCCCCCAGGGGATTCCATCCAGAGGCTCCACATTCACTGTTACTTCCAGTCCATCAAGTCTAGGGAGAATCTTGGCTGTCTGGTCTGAAGGAGCATCCCTAGTACCCTTTCCACTCTCCTCCCTTAAGATTTTTGTGCCATGATCTGAAAGGAATAGAGAATAAGGGCTTTTCCCCGGGCAAGGTCAAAGTGTAGGTAGTGGCGAGATAAGAGAGCCTCTCAAGGGGTGGACAGGAACTGGTAAACTTACTGGGACAGAGGCTTGCAGGTGAGTTCTTCCTTCGGGCAGGGTCCGGGAACTAGAAAACCCAAAGGCTGGGAATCCTGGAAGCTGGTCTTTCCTTCCTCCAGTCCCCAGCGTCTGTCTGTCTGCAGGCTCTAGGTCAGAGAGGATGTCATTCTAATGGCTTAAATGTTGAGACACTCGTACTCCTCTGAATTGATCTGAGGGTGTTTCCAGTCCTGTTTCTTTAAAGGGACACTAACCACGTTTGTGTTTCTCAGCTCTGGCTGAAGTTAGCAACACCGGGCACTTCGAATATGCTGATGCCCAGACCCATTACAGCAGAATGCCTGGGCCGACTCCAATGGCTTCAGAAGCTGCCCGGGTGATTCTTAAATGCAGCCGGGTACAGAACCAGTAGTCAGGGGATCTCAAACCGTAACTAGTGCACATACACGTGGGCTCCACTCACAGCTTCTGATTCTGTAGGTCTGGCATCCGGCCTCTGGACTCGCATTTCTAACAGGTTCCCAGTGATGCAAATGTTGGTGGTCTCCCCGCCACACCTGGAAAGCCATCTTGCACCTGCGCTCTCCCTGCATGCTGTCCGTGGGGAGCTGGTGCAGCTGCGTGCCGAGCTGCTGGTCTGGGTGTGTGTGATTCTTTCCAACTCTGTATTACACTCGCTCATGTTGTTGGGCCGGGAGCTCAAAATCGGCCATGGAATTGGTAAATACTGCCAGTGAGGACCCCACCGCCCCCAGTCAGCTGCTGACACGTCCTGGACGACAGCAGGGGTCAGCAGGGTGCCGGGAGGGCACCGACCTCTGCGATGACAAACCATTCACTGTCACCATCAAGAGGGCTTCACTGTGATCACCCGTATAGCTCCCATATTTATGGAACAAAAAAGGTACACACCTTTAAAAACTTTTAAAAATTTTCCCATGACCACAGGCTCCAAGTGTTAAAAATACTTTCCTGGTTTGTTATTAATACAATTACTAGTACTTCACAAAGCCAAAAACTACTACATCACAAATTTTGATAGTGATTAAAGAGAGGAGACTCTGGGGGTGCCAGCATTTCATTACCTCTTTATTTGGCACCTGGGGATTTTTACACACTGGGCAATGCCAGGATGGGGAGAGGTAGGAAAGGGGGACCGATAGAAACCCCGTGACTGCAAGCCCACGCATGGCCGCTGAAGATTTGGGAAGCGATTTCTCTTTGAATCACGTCCAGGAGCCCGTGGGCAGTGTTTCTATAGCCTGCGTTTGGGACTACTGGGCTGGCCTGTGCTGCTGGAAGCCGGCAGCCACTCGCATCGGGGAGTGACCGCACTGTGCGTGCCGGTCTGCACGCCTCACTGTGACCGTGTGGGTCTGGCCAGTGTGTGCCCTGTCACTGGGAGGTCAGGCCCAGGCCCAGGCTCTGCTGAAACTCTGCCCTGCTTGGTACCAGCCTGTAGCATCCTTCCTGCTGGGAACATTGCCGTCCACAAATAACCAGAGCTGTGCCCTTGCTCGCAATAACCCTTCAGGCATTAACATCCCAGCAGGCACTTGGACACTAGAAGCAAAGATATTTAAAAACAACAAGAGGGTCTTTCCAAAAGGACCCCTCCCCCAACCCAGTCGCCAGGTTTCTGTGTTTTGAAGGAGCGGCTTTTGGCTGTGGGACAATTTCCCTTACGGACAGTGCCATGCTCTGCGTTCAGCTAACTTTCCTGTTTGGCTGACTCAGGAAATCACCCAGATCTCATTCTGGTCCAGACCGTGAAAGACTAGAAGATTCTCTTCTGACCTCGTACTGACCCCAGTGTTATCCGAGCTTTTAATTTTGCGTGTGTGGGGAACAGGGTGAGTGGTGACAGACCACATTGAGTCGAGAGCCTGGAATCTGTCATCATCTTCAGCAAAACTTCCTTCCTTGTACCCTGACCTGCAAAGCACAGTCTCACCTTCCTCTGAACTGAGAACGGCCTTGAGCGCTACACCAGGTGGTTTGGGAACTTCAGTTGCTGTCCTCAGAGCACAGAGGCCCCGTGTTCTTCCCGGCGGGTCCGTGGGGCCAAACCTGTAGCAGCTCGGTGGTTTGGGTACAACCAGCCTCTCCACACTTCAGAGTTTTTGAGGACGAGTCTGTCCAGGTATGTAACTTGATCCTTCTTTCTCTTCTTCTTTCTTTCCTTCCTTTGCAGTGAAATGCACAATGGAAGAGGAGGAGGCGGAGGCGGAGGCTGAGACTCCAGCACTTTAACCACTGTTGGTGTCTTCCTGAGATTCAGGACAGATGTCCTAGGTACGCTTCCTCTGCTGCCCTTTTATTAAGGACTAGGTTTGCTACATTTGAACCCAGAAGCTTCTCCACATAAGATAGGATTTGTTGCAAACATGCTTTAGTGCGAAAACGGCTTATCGTAAAGAAGCGCCAGTCTTAACTTTCTGTAGGGTCCCCAGATTTGGGGTTTTCAGCCACCTCTTTCTCCAGCGCCATGAAAAAACTGGACAATGAACTCTAGTTCCAAGAGATGTTAAAATGCCCTGGTTACGAGTTTTCCGCTTTTGGCCACCTTTGTAAAGAGCCATATTTAAATTTCCGTCCCAAACTCTGCAGTGAGTTTGAAGCTCATCTGGTGAGTACTCTCCATCAGACCTTATTGCCTGAGATGGTTTTCAAAGGAGACGGGGCCCTTAATCTTTACACCCAACAAGATGAGACATTTACGCCCAGACAGCAACCGAGGCGTCTGTTGTCTAGGCCCCAAAGTATTATAGCAAGTTCTTCATTTTCTGGGTAGGCTGGCTGATTACCCTCTTTGTTCTGGGATTTGCCATTAAGCAAGATTCTCCCATCCAAAGAACCACAAGCTGAGCCTCCGGGCAGATCCGAAAGCCTAGTGGTCCTATTGTTTTGACAAGCTACCACGAGTCTTCAGTAAATAGTAAAGCCTTTATTTTTGTTTGTAACAGCATTTTGAAAATAAAACCTATCTGCCCATGCTTTACAACCTTTTCAATTTGTAATATTTATATACAGTCATTTACGGTACACATTGATTGTCTTGAAACTTCTTGTAATGTTTTTTTTTTTTTCTTCTAAGTATGCAACAGTCAGCCAGGGGAAGATAAAGGTACATTATAAAACACACATCAATACATTTAATAAATATATTATCTATCAAAAACGAGCCTTGGCTCTTTATCAATTAATAAAAAGCACCTGCTGAGAACTCCTGTACGCTGGTATTCCCGGTGCATCTCTGGATTATAAAAGCCACAGTGCGCCCTTTCCGTTTGGGATTCAGCGCGGCATCGGCCAGCCTGACGGACTCTGTGCTAAAGTACGGATCCCCAGCTTTCAACACCAGAACCGGAAACCCTGGAGGCACCCAGCACCTCCCAGCCTATCAGTTCTCTGAGCTGGGCCCCTCACTCCCACCCTCTGTCCTCAGGGGAGAAATCCAGCATAGAATGACCATTTTTTCATTACAAGGGGGGACAAGAGTGGCTGTTATAGTCCCAAGGTGATTTTAATAACCAGACACGGAAAGATTTGTGCTTACAGTTAGGCATTTTGATCACAGATGTCCCCTACCAGGCCGTTTTCCCCAACAAGTCTCATTCACAGAAACAGATCTTAAAACAGAGGCGCCGTTAATTTTATATTTCAACTTTGCTCCTGGGGGCAGCTGGCCGCTGGTCTCTTGGCAAAGGCTGTCTCTTTGTACCCTCCGGGTAAAGTCTTTAGAAAAATAAGTTCTCTGAGCTCTCCCCTGCCCTCCCCTCCCCTGCCCGCGCCCCCAGTGGGAGGGCATTCAGCCCACTCTCCATCTTAAAGCCAAAAGGAAACAAAACGCAAGCGAGCGATGACTGTATCAGAGGCGTGAAAAGAAAAGAAGGAAAACAAGGTCTCAGGTGCATTCCCCGAGGCTCGAAGCTGGTTCCGTGTTCGCGGTGGCGAGACGTGACTTTCCACTCGTAGCCGTTTACGCCGAGCTCACCTGACACGCCTGGACCACCAAGCACTTAGAAAACAGTCGTGTGAATTGCTCCCTCCTGCAAGGGGGCTCCTTGCAGACCAAGTCACAGGTGGTGGGGTCAGGGAGCTCCGAAGGACCCCAGGGAGCGGGGGTGGGCGACCATTTCCTGGCACAACAATGTGTAACGCAGTCGGTTTTCACCGGCCTGGGCCCAGGTGTTCGCCGACTTCTGCAGTTTGAGAATTCTGGGTCTGCATGCACCCAGCCCCCAGCCCCGCTCCCGCCCCAGGTGCTAGCTTCCTTCCCTCCGCCCCCTCCCCAGTATTCAGAGCGTCCAAGCCACCGGTGATGCTCCTCCTCGCACAGCGGACTGGACTCTGACTCTCTAGAAGCAAGCACATGCTCTGGGCAGGGGCGGGTGGCTTCACTGGTGCCATGCTGTCCCTCCCCCAAGCGAGGTGACAAGAAATGCACTAGCAGGACAGACAACCCCGACAGAGGGCCACGCAGGGCCGGCCGGATCGGCCTTGGTTACCCCAGGGCTCTGCAAGGGCAGGGGTGGGTGGGCGAGGACAGGACACAGCGGAGACTAGGGCCTCGAGAAAAATCAGAAGGTTTATTCAAACATACTCAGCTCAGACATATTGGCTTACGAAGAGGTCAGTTCCTCCCCCCCAAACTAACCTTTGTCATTTTATTTAAAGGTTAAAGGCTTACGGGGTGTTTAATAGACACAAGCAATGCAGTGATTAGAGTGTGTGCGGAAGGGCCCCCCCTGTGTATGTGTTCCACGCCGCCAGGTGAAGACCCTCGGCTTCGAGTCATCGCTAGCGATTATGCTGGCCAAACAGTGCAGAGAGCATGGGGCTGGGGATGGCTGAGATGTTCAAAATGCCACAGAACCAAGGAATGACTCGCTGAGGACAGATGGAAACCATGACAGAAAAACAATGGGCTTTGAAGAGAACCATTTCCATGGAACTTGCAGAAAACCAAGTCAAAAATGTCCCCCAAGCCTCCGGAAGCAGCAGGGGAACCATGGGTGACACAGATCCTGGGGCTCTGACTACATCAGGGCGCCACCGCTCCATCTCAGAGGGCACTCCGGGACGCCACGTCACATGACATCATCTCGGAAGATCCGCTGGGTGCCCACCTTCCGGCCTGCCAGCTTTTGAAATGAACGTGGGATCAAATTGGGAGAGGGCTTTGGAGGGGGCACTGCTGAGTGCGGGAAGAGGGGGCGAGAATCACGGGGGTTGGGGGAGACCTGCCCCAAGCCAGAGGGTTGCTATGGCAACACCAGGGCCGGCGGCTGGCTTGTGTTCCTGCCACCGATGCTAGAGCAAGAGGCCCCCAGAAGGCCACCACTTTCCAAACGTGACGGTCACTTCGACATCCGGATAGCACCCCCTTTTTGGCACACGTCGGCATCCCTCCAACCACTGGTTGGAGAGCTCACTCCATGATTCGACTGGGCCTCTCCTTGGATTCACACCCACCACCTCCTGAAACTGCTCCTGACCCTCCCCCCGCCACATGTGCAGGCCCCCACTGGTTCTCCTCAATGAAACGGGCACCTTCAGGAGGCCCCCCAGGGCGATGCTGTGGGGGACGGCCCTGTCCACCAACACCAAGCAGCCTGGCCCAGCGGCTGTGCGCTGGGTTCCCTTCTAACCTCAGGGGGGACTCAGGCTTCCCACTACATTTTTGAGTGAGCCTAACACTATTTGCGATTAGCTTTGCTTTAGTTTGCAGGGATTGAGGTTGGTTTGGTGTGTGTGTGTGTGTTGTGTGTGTGCGCGTGCGTGCGTGCGTGCGTGTGTGTGTGTGTGTGTGTGTGTGTGTGTTGGCGGGGCGGGGGAGAGGGGAGGGCAGTCGGTGTTAGCTTTTCGGTTCAGCAGTGTTCACATTTACACGAAACCCCCTTGTCTGGGATTTCCAGACCTCCCGGGCTGCGAGGCGGCCTCGTTCGGCTGCGGTTACTGCTTTCCCCCTCAAGAAAGACACAGCCAGGGACTAAAATCGGTCAGAGTCTTACTCTCTGGAACTTAAGTCTTTTCACCAGAGGTGTCTTCCAGTGTAACTTGGCGGAGCAGTTGGGATCTAGAAACAAGGATAACACACTGAGAACTCGGTGCTTCGCAAAGTCCGCGTCAGACACCAGCGCGTGGACAGCGCGCCGAAGACCAGCGACCTGGCTTTTTCTAAATGGGCCGAAGGATGCCCAGAAAAAGCAGCAGCCACTGTGCGTCACGCTGCTCCGTCCTCGGGAGGGCCGGCTTCCCTTTTCTGTAACCATGCACCCCAGACACAGGTGTTTGCTTACCCAGAAACTATCCCACTTTCTAAGTCAAGGGCTTTCCTGCCTTGAAGGGACCAGGGGACCTTAAGAAAGATAGAGCTGCCTGCTAACCATATTTATTGTCACACACAAGCGCTGACTGCCTTGAGTCAGGCTTTTCTTGGCACCCAACAATAAAACAGCCCAGTGGATGGCAGGGGGTCTTGAGAATGCAAATCTGTGAGTCTTTTTGTCTCTGAGCCTGTCCCAAACCCGTGCAGACCGATGCCTGGCAGGCCATTCACAAAGGCCAGAAGAACCAGAGTTCCCTCGGAGATCAAAGACCATCCCTGACTTAACATCAAACACAAAAGCAGCTCAGGTCGAGTTATGGAACTGGCACATGAGAGAGAGGATGGAAACCCAACTGACACATGGAAGCCGGCTCATGCGTTGTTTCTAGAAGCAGCACGGAGCTATGGGTGGAAAATTAAATGTGGGAATGAGCGTGCGTCTGGCCCGCTGAAGAAATAAAAGGATGTCATTCCACGCAGGCAAACAGAAACAGTGACGATTCTGCTGACGGTCTGTTTGGCATCAGATAGTAAACCTGCTTTAGTTCGAGGCAGAGAAATGATCATCGCCTCCACTTGTTAATAAGCAGGAGGGGAGGGGGACCCGGGACCTGTCTGGGACAGAGATGGGGGAGGCCGAAGGGGATCTGAACGAGGCTGGATGTCAGCACCTCCGCCGGGGCTTCCTAATTCTGGGCTTTTCCTAAAAGTCACCTCCCAGGGAGAGAGTGGAAGTGGCTTCTGTGCCACGAAAGCAGAGCTCTCGCTGGGTGGAGGAGCCAAAGAGACGGGGGCTCTTGCAAACGACTCTACAGGTGGTGCGCCACACACGGGCGGATCTTGCCTAGAGGAAGGGGCCGGAAGCCTCGCGTGCATGCAGCTGCAGGGATGTCCTCGTGCAGGCCCGTCCGCAGCCTCCACCAGCGCACCCGACCACTCTTACTTAGGCTTCCCGCCAGAAACATCCCCTCTGGATACTTACGGTCCCGCCATTGAGCACGACGGCCATCTCGGTGGGCTGATACACGTTGCTTCTAAACGGAGCGCTGGGTCTGTTTCCAAGCTGCCATTACGAAATCCTGCTGTCCGCAGGGCTGAAGGAAGGAAAAGGCAGCACAGAAACACCAAAAAAAAAAAAAAAAGACAAATTTGTTTTCTTGTCCTGCATCAACACCCTGCTCCGGGCACACAGCCTTTGGTGCCCGGACACCCCTCCCCACCCCACTTTTGTCACAAGCCTGATTCCAAACAAAAATGTTCACAAAGGAAAAAAAAAGTCACAAAGGGGCTTTGTTCTCTGGCGCTCTTGGAGCCTGACCTATCTCTCCGAGGTTGGGAAGTTTGTAGGCTCTCCCAGCTGCAGGCCCCCCCAAAGGGGGCGGAGCAGGGGGCAGGGTTGTGCCTCCACCCCTCCCCCCGCCAGTCCCTGCAGGCGGTGGGTGACAAGGAAGCACCTCTGAATCCCTCAGATGGTCGCCTCTGACAAAGACCCCCTCACTACAGAATGCCGTTTGTATCAAGTTCGGCATCACACCGCTCAGCACCAGACCCTTCACCGCTGTCTGCTGTCTCTGGATACACGCGGGGTGGGAAGGCCTAAGAACAGGGCATCAAGCACATGATAGAGGCCATCTTCACGGGACAGTGGCGGGGAGGAGCCCAGAGGGACGCCAGCTGGGGAAGGGTTACTTCTAAGGGAAAACAGGGAGACCTGAGGCAAAGATGGCAAAAGAGGTTGGCACTTTTTACCTCTGAAAGGCAGGTAAATGGCGTTGCGTATCGGCTCTGTACTTTGAGAGCTTCTCCCCTTTTTTAATAGAGAATAAAGCAAATTACAAATGCCACGGAGGAAACTGAAATGCATATTGCTAAGTGAAAGAAACCAGTCTGTAAAAAGCTACATACTGTATGATTCAACTATAGTATTCTGGAAAAGGGAAAGTTATAGATAAAGACAGTAAATGGATTAGTGATTGCTGGGTGGGGGGTGGTAATGAGCAGGTGGACATCAGGGCATTTTTAGACAGCGAAACTGTTCTGCATGATCCTATAATGGTGGATACGTGACATGATGATGCATTTGTCCAAACCCATAGAACTGTGCAAACAGTGACCTCTACAATGTCAATTGGGGGCTTTAGTTAATAATTATGTATCGGCATCGATTCACCAGCTGCAACACTAATGTAACAGTAACGCAAGTGGTCGCTAATGGGGAAATCTATTATGGGGGGGGGGCATCTGGGAACTCCCTGTATTTCCTGCTCAATTTTTTCTATAAACCTAAAACTGCTCCCCCAAAAATGGTCTATTAAAAAATAATAAAGTAGAGAAATAGATACTATAAAAAAATCAAAAACAAAAGTCCATCTCAGTCGTGTGAGGGCATCTTCATTATCTCTATTCTCATTGAAGGCACTAATCTCGCTTTGCTAAGAAAAGCCTTTCCTACAAGTCTTTCTGAAGGGAGTCACTTTTTTGGCTAAAAAATAGCAAGAGAGTTTTGGTCGTTTTACACATTCCTTGGGGCAAGAGCCCAAATCAACCTTGGTAATACAGTTAACCTTCAGAGAGTGCCTAGCACTCTGGAAAGTACTTTCTACATATTATTGAATTTTTTGTAACGCAATAGGTGCTTTTATTATTTCCACTTTACATGGGGCACAGAGATTAAATAACTTGTCCAAGGTCACACAGCTGGTAAGTAGTAGAACCAGCATTCAAACCCAGGCAGAGAATCTGTGTTCTTAACCACGACACTATTCTGGCTCCAAATACTATGTTTTTGACCACCATACTTAGTTACTTAGAAACAACTTGGATTTAAGTGGTATGAAGGGCAGCTCAGCCCAGACTGAACCAAAGAAATTGAGGCAGGGTGGGGGCACACTTAGAGAAACCCCTTTTGTGTTAGCACCTCCAAGCCTTCAGCAGCCCGTTACCCATGTGCTGAGTAGCCGTGGGACACCTCGGCCCAAGGGCCCTCTCTGTAGTGGATTTGGGGTTCTCCTCTGATAAACATCTCTCCCACATTTTAGGTCCCTGAGTGTTGGCTGCCTCTCCCCTGGCCATGCTTATTGGTTCAGGCAAAGGCCATCAGGTCCAATCAGAGATAACTCCGGGATTTTTGCTCAGGCATCCTGGGAAATGTTCCTCCTTTCTACTGAACAAGCCTAGAACTGTGAGGTACCATGATGCTAACAGCCAAGAGATGCAGAGAGACCAGATCTTGTTACCTTGAGCTTCCTGGATCCAACCATTCCTGAAGCTTGCTTGATCCCTAGCACATTAGTTTTGCTGTTGTTGTTTTGGTTGAGCTGATTCAAAACAGATTTTTTAAAAATTACTTGCAACATTGAGAATCCTAACTAACACCCCAGTCTGACCTCAGTCAGCTTTGAAAGGTAAGCAGGGCTTCTCCGTAAGGGGGTCCTCACAGGAATCATATAGTAGTAGCTGAATGCCAGCCTTCCCCTGTTTAGACTCTGCCCAAAGCTGACCCAGAGCTTGCCACTGGGAAGCTAAAGGTCAGAGTTTAAATGGCCTGTGGCCCTGACGAGACCGAGCCCAAACAGAAGAAAGAACACTCTTCTTTTTTCTTTCCTGCTCCTTTGCGAGGTGAACATTTAATGTGCCTTGTTAACGCTTTCTAAGATGTGATCAGAGGTGCTACATCCTTTGGTGTATTTTAATCTTTTTACTCACATACCTCATGCCTTGTTGAAATACTTATAAATAAGAAGCAGGCTGGCGAAGTATATATCTGGGGTCTCTCTCAGAGGACGAGAAGAAGGGAGTGGAGGTTGCTGGGGCACAGCTAAGCCACAGGCCAGCCTGGAGAATGCCCTTCCACCTCTCCAAGAGTCAGGGACAGATGCTCAGGGGACGAGAACCTAAAAGGCTGGCTGGTTAAAATGCAAGAGGAAGAGGTGAGGCTCCTGGGCAAGGCCCCTGTGCGTCCTGGTTCCCTAAAGTATAAGCTGGCTGAGGTCAGCACCAAAGATGACAACAGCTGTCCTCATCACGGCAAGGGAGTGTGCCCAGGCGTCCCCCCAGCCAGCGAAGCAGGGGATTCTAAAACAAAAGCGGTCCTCGCCAGGCTGCCAGTTCAGCCTCTGTGAGTTTTCTGGAGGAACCGGCGCTGCCTGGAGCCCACCCTGCTTGGTCTCGTGTGAATTTTGGTGGACACACATTTGGGATGATGCAAAATGGCTATGAAAAGAAAAAGTCTGACGACATCCAAGGTTGGTGAACAAGTGGGGAAGCAGGGCTCTCCTAGGGGGTCAGCATATTAGCCCACGATTCTGGAGACACTGTCCAGCAGGATAGACTAAGATTTAAAGTTGCAGATTCTCTGACGCACCTGTAGGAGCAGCCTGGGAATTTTTTTTTCCTTGCAAGGAGTTCACTGATTAAGGGCACAGAGATGTTTCCTGCAGCATGACTTTATATGGGAAGCCAGAAGATTCGCCAGCTAAAGATCAGGACACTAGATTCTGGCGCTTCATGGAAAGCTCTGCATCTTGAAAAGGGCCCCGACCTGGATAACCCTCCAGCCATGACACTGATTTAAGCATCCACGCTGCACGTCGCCGCGTGGACGAGGGGTCTCAGCCTGCTAACCTCTTAGAATCACTTGGGGACCTCGAAAACCACCTAACCCCAAACAGACTTCGTCAGAATGAGGGGGCAGGCACTGGGGATTTTTTTAAAGCTGCCCAAGTGATCCTAACGTGCAGACAGGTTAAGAACGGCTTTATGGGAGTGTCGTGTGTGTGTCTGTCTGTCTGTCTGTCTGTGTCTGGGGCGGGCTCTGTATATGTTCATCCAGATGTCTGGCAAGGTGGGAGCAGTCAGCCTTTGGCAATGGGATTTGAGCCATTTTTATTATTTTTACTTGCTGGACCTTCTACGTGATTATCATTGATCTTTTGTCATCAGAAAGGAATACTAAAGCTATTTTTGTTTTGGAAAAGAAAGAGGGGGACTGAAAGACAAGTTACTTGGCTTTGGTACACGTCAGGGTATGAAATAGTTGGGGCGGGGGCACCTCTGGACCCACATCGCCCTTTGGGCCAGGCCCAGCACTGCTGGTACCAACCTGGTTCCCTCTGATCTTTGGATCTCATGAAGTATTGGCTGCATTTTCGCAGGGAAGGGTGCATGTAATGGGATGTAGGAAACCAACGTTTCCCCTCCTGCTCTGCTATGCATTTCCGGCCTGAGCTTGAACAGGTTGCCTCAGTTTCCTGCTCTGTCAAATGGGGCCGATAACCCATCTTCTCAATGCTCAGAGCTGGCCTGACAGGTCAGGGAGTTGAGGGCACTAACGTGCTTGGAGGAGGGCAGAGTAATCCTGGGGCAGAGCGGCCAAGCGTGGGGCCTCTGGAGTCCATCTGTGTGGGCTCTGCCGCCTGGGCAAGGCTCTTAGCCACTCTGTGCCTCAGTTTCCTGTCTGCAATGTGGATCTCACTGGGTTGGGGTAGGCAAAATGCTCCAAATGGTACCTGGCCTGTGATAAGCATGCGGTAAGGTCGGACATCCTTACTTTTGAAGACTTAAAACTTGGGTGGTTCCAGCACCCCCATTTCACTGCAAGGAAACCAGAACATCAAGTCCTTAACCTTCTGGGGGTCACAGATGGCTCTGAGAACCTGACAAAGTGCCAGACCAATACCCTAATGTACAAACATTTACATCAGGTGTCCCCATTACCACTGAGGTGGCAGGGGAGTCCAGGGACTCAGGTGAGCAGAATCCCATTCCCAGGGGAGCTGAGGAAGAGGCGGAGCCCCGAGAACCACAGGAACTGGCCCCTGTTCATCCCTGAAGACCCTCTGGGCTCCCGGAGACCCCCATCCCGACCCCCCAAGTCAACCGCCTACACCAGGCCTCAGGCTCCGCTTCTGGGGGGACCCACCCAAGACATGCATCCAACATGCCGGGTGCCGTGGGAGCCCCTCGATGGGTCCTACTCAGCACGTTACTTCTCAGGACAGCTCCGTGAGGCACACGCTCTCCTTTCTATTCTACAGATGAGAAAAACTGGCTCAGAGAGGTGAACTAATTCGCTCCTAGCAGCACACCTAAGAAGAAGTGGCGGCTGCAGGATCTGAACCCAGACATCTGACTGCCGGGCCCAAAGTCACACTCTCGGTACCAGAGGTAGGGCAGGGGACACGAGCCTTGCGCCTTAGCGTCTAGCACACAGGCTGCAAACACGGACACTTTCAGGGAGGCCAAGCAATGAATGTCAACGTGTTAGAGTGGCCGGGTCAGGGACGATAGGGAGCGGTGGGGAGTGTGGTAAACAGGAAGTAGATCCCCATGGAGAGGGGCAGGACCGGTGAGGGGTAAGAGGCGGGGCCTTCTAGCCAGGCCCGATGACTGTTGCTAGCTGGGACCAGATCCAAATGTTCAAAAGAAGCCAGAAACCTGGATTTTTATATGAAATTCATTGGCAATTGATAGGGGGTAAAAAAATAAACCTAAATAAATAAAAATTCTAAGTAAACGCTGACAGGGGTCCCCGTTCGTGGGCGCTGCTCTGCCGGGACTGGCCCCCTGGACCACCCGTCCCCACGGGAGAGAAAGAAGAGGCCCTTCGGGACGAGCGGCCCGCACTCGCTAACCCACAGGCGGCGGGGTACCTGCGTTGTGCTCGTCCATGGAGAAGGCCTTGTTCTCCATGTACGTCCGCTGCAGCTGCGCGTCCTCCTCGAACGCCGTCTCGCGCATCCTCGGCTGCGACGTGTCGAAGTAGTTGGGCGTGTTCTCCTGCGGGGCGGGCAGGATGGTGCAGTGGACCTCGGGGATGGCGTGGAAGATGACGAAGACCCAGCCGCTGGCCACCAGCGTGATGGCCAAGGTGGGGTCGCCCCAGGCGTCCCCCTGCCGCAGCTCGGCGTTGCCGAAGAGGTACATGGTCATCCAGGCCACCCAGATGAGCGCGGACAGGAACGCCGTGACCAGGATGCACGCCCCGTTCTGCTTCCACTTCCTGAACTTGCCGCACAGCGTGAAGAGCGCCAGCCCCAGGGCGGCCACGAGCAGGACCATGTCGTAGATGAGGGCCATCACGAAGTCCATGGGCTCGTAGGCGCAGGCCGGCTTCGCGTCACGCAGCACCGTCAGCACCAGCCACTCGATGGCGATGATGACCTGCACCAGCATCAGGCACAGCGCCACGCCCGCCAGCTGCCAGCCCGACGGGCTCTTGCCACGTCGCACCAGCCTGCGCACGCGCCATGCCTGGCTCAGCAGGCAGGAGAAGCAGAGCGCGAAGAGGACGCCCCAGAGGAAGCGGCGGACCGCGCAGATGGTCTCGTCCTCCCGGATGATGAAGGCGAACGTCAGCCCGAAGAGGCCCAGGGTCCCCAGGAGGAAAAGGAAGTGGAGGCCCACGGGGTCCTTCTTCTCCTTGTCCTTGATGAACGGCAGCCGCACCAGGAGGATGAGCATCAGGAGCAGCGTGATCAGGGCGCCCGCCCCGGCCACCGCCTCCACCACGATGCCCCAGATGGTGTCCAGGTCGCACAGGGACACGTACTGAGGGAGGAGGTCAGGCCGCAGCCCCGGGATGGCTGGCGCGTCTCAAAGAGCAGGAGGCCCCGGAGGCGATCACGAGAGGGAAGGCGAGGGCTGGGTGGGTTCTCATCTTTCTCGCTGATGCCAGGAACGTTGTGGGGAAAGTTGCGGGGCAGTGGGGGAAAGATCGATTCATCGTCAGACCGCCGCTCCCCTGACTGCCTTAAACCCACCTCACTGCAACCCTGCCAGCCCAGACGGTGCCTGTGGATAGTCAGGAAAAGGCCCCCCTACCCGCCCCACCCCCACAACCCCAGCAGCACAGCCAGTCATGGCGGGTGGGGCTGGGGTGCTGGATGGATCGGCCCCCATCTGCACCCCTGGCTGGGCCCGGTGAACAAGCATGAATCATTGTCGCTAAAGGCTGGAAAAGAGGGTGAGAGGGAGCCTCGTTCCTCTGAATACCCTTTCAGTCTTTGAATTGAGGCCATGTCTGACTCTTGAAAAATAAGGGAATAAGACGGAACTGTAAAGACGCAGTCACGGGCCCAGGCCTGCTGGGAGAATGGCATGCATCACCTGGAACGGCGATGACTCACTCTGGGCCAGGCAGGCGACACAGCCAGTCCTCACACGAGTGACAAAACAGTCTCCAGGCTAGGACACGGGCCCAAGGTCACACAGCCCAGCTCCTGGAAGCCTCCCAGCTGCTCAGATACAGTGCCGCACACTCTCGGTTCCACGTTTCCCCTCCCCTCCCCCCGCCCCGCCCAGAGATTTCCAGACGGTCTATCCTCTCGCTCCACGCCAGTCCATGTCTCCTGGGGATACCTGCAGGGTGCTCCTTGGCACCCCGGCCCCCATGCAAAGTGGGGACCGGCTTAGTCTCCCACGGTCCTTCCTGCTCCCTCTGTTCGGATGCTCCTCCCGCCGCTGGTCTCAGCTCCAATGTCATCCACTCGGACCTTGGCCAAGGTCACATCCCCATTCCTCTCTACCAGCCTCCTCTCTATTTCTTAGCTCTAATCCTATCTGTCATCTTTGGGCCTGTTTACTTTGTTTCTCCCCTCCCTTCCTCCTCTCCTCCCTTCCTGCCTTCCTCCGGTGAGCCACAGGAGGACGGGGACACTGTCTGTCTTGTCCATCAGCAGAGACCGGGGTTTCTCAGCTCGGAACTGCTGACATTTTGCGAGTGACCAGTCTTTGTTTCGGAGCCTGTCCTGTGTACTTAGGATGTTTAGGCAGATTCCCTGGCTTCCACCCACCAGATGCCCAGAGCAAACCCCGTTCCTCAATCGTGACAACCCAAAAGATCTTCAGGCACTGCCACATGTCCCCTGGGGGGTGAAATCACCAGGATGAGCACCACTGGTGTAGACTCGGCACACAGCACTGGCACAAAGTAGACGCTGAGTAAACACCGAAGTCACCAGGTCTCTTCCCCGTACCCACCAGCACTGCTGCGTGCTTCTTCTGAAGGGAGCCCGGCCATCAGACAGCCAGTTTCCAGGCAGCTCCAGCCAGTCATGCGCCTTAGCCCCACCCTCACGTGGGGCCGTAACCAGGCAGCTCCGGCAGGTCCCTGGGGCTCCCCTAAGTAAATGCGGTATCGACCTCCCCTCTCTGCTCTGTTACAGGATCTCGTGAGCATCTCCTACCCTGCGTTGGCCGTGGGGCCATTGACTGGGACACATTATTGATGCCACCGACCTAGAAGGAGCCTGGTGCTTCGGGGACCATCACCTTTGCCTGTAGAGAGAAGGCAGGCTCAGAAGGGAAGGTGTCTGGCAAGAGGTGCTCCTAACAGGCATCCCAGATGAGGATGCACCCCAGACATTGGCGACCGGGCCCGCCGTCTAGCCAGTATTCGTGGCCCTGCCACGTCAGTCCCTGGAGGGCCACCTCAGCTCCTACGCCTTGTGGACACACTGCCTATGCACTTATCTATTTACCTGGCTCACCAAGTCCTTTAAAAGAAAACTCACTTAAAAGAAAACTCAACACACTGAAATACCAATCTCCCGAAATGTTAAAACTGCTTGTCGACGTAACTCATGTTGTACACCCAGCACCATAATCCCAACAGACCACCTTGGGGAAGACTATCGTCCTGGCCAGAGCTGCTTTGTCACAAAGGCCTGTAAGCATGCTGGGGATGAAAACTGAAGAACCGGATATGTCAGAACGAAATGCCAGCAGCCCCTCCAAGACAGTGGAGGGGCCCTGAGGTGGCGTTCCCCCGGATATTTCATTAATGGCAAATGCAAATAAGTGACTGCTCAGCAAGGAACAGCGGGACACACACAGGCAACCTCTCCAGGACACGCAACAGCCAACCTCACCCCTCATGTGGCTGGGAGGATGAGGTAGGAATGTGCTCCCGAGTCTCGACCACCAGCCCTCTCCCTACACGCCCTCTAGGGCCAGTGGTTCTCGGCCAGGGCCTTCTTGTGACCCCAGGTGGCATTCGGCTATGTCTAGGTAAATTTTTGGTTGTCGCAGCCGGGGAGGTAGGTACATCAGACATCTAGTGGGCAGAGGCCAGGTACACTTTTAAACATTCTATAATGCACAGGACGCCCCCCACCCCACCCCAACAAAGAATTGTCCAGCCCAAATGTGAGTCGTTCCAAGCCTGAGAAAGCCTGGTTTGTACAGGTGAGGTCAAGAAACCAGCCAGGCCTCTCATCCTCCAGCCTGCACCCTGTGTCACTTCCTTGCAAGAACCCGGCTTTCAAATTTGGAACTCGGCTTCCCCCAGCTCCTCCCCATTCCTGACTGGCCTTCCAACAACGGGAAACCAGCGAGGATGATGAAAAACCAAGATGGAGACCAAGCCTCTGAGCCCGTGCAGCTTCCTTCTGGCTGGGGGCCAGGTCCCGAGCTCCCACCCCTTTCTGTCGTGGTAAATGGACACACCCTTGATTTCTGCCTTCATTCCTGAGGGTGGAACCCTCTTTCCGGGACAGCTGTTGTTTTTGTTGCCTAGCATCCATTTCTCCCATCCCTGAAAAGAGCTCCAGATTCTCCTTTGGAGAGCCTCCTGGAGCCCCAGCCCAGAGCCCCTGACCCAGGCCTGGCCAATCAGAGCAGCCGTCCCCCCTTCGTCCACACTGACTGGTTCGTGGAGAGGCACGTGGCCCCACCCAGACCCAGGGTAACCAGCTTAGGATATTTGGTAGAAGTAACTGGAAAGAGGTCTTCTCGTTCTACTGGGATCATCAAGCTAAGAGGATACAGGCCTGGAGCTGGAGTGGGCCCATCCACCACCTCGGGGAGAGAACCTGCCCTAGGGTACAGCTGACCCAGACAGAACGGCCAGGTGATGGCGCACTGTCCTGATACGCCCCAGGGCTGGATTCAGCTCTGCCTGAAGCTGGGTACCCCGGCCTTTGCAGTTCTAGCAGCCAGCTGACACCCCTTTTTGGGATTAAGCCAGTTTGGGAGAGGTTTGTGTTATTTGCCAACAGAGACGTTCTGTTATTCCTCCAACACCCTGTGGCCCTCCTCTTCCAGGAAGTCCTCTGTACCCAAAATCTAGGCAGCCAGGGGCTTTAGTAGGTTGCAGCTGACTCAAGCGGGTCTTTAGCATTGCCAAGGACGCCTATGTGTTGACAGCCACTCCACTCTCTAGAGCACCGTCCGTGGTGATGAGGAGGAGGGCTATGTACCGCCTCACAGAATGAGGCTGAGTTTGGCTCATCTCGGATTTCTGGGGATTCGGAATTGCCCTGCAGCGTTTTCTGTTACTGCCATGGTGACAGTGACAATAACTATTAACTCGTACCGCTTACTATGCTCCAGGCACTCTGCTATGCACTCCGCGTGTGTGTTGACGCCTTTATAAGCCGCACGGCACTAGGAAGCAAGTACTATTCTCTCCATTTTACAGGAAATAAAACAGGGAGGTCAGCCGGCTTATCCAAGGTCACACAACTAGAAAGCGGCGGAGCCAAGAGACAAACAATTGCGCCGTTGTTGCTGGACTCTCACTACAGACCAGGGCTCTAGAAATGTCACCTGGTGAGTCCTTTGCCAGCCAGTCGATCTGAATTTGGTCCTCCCCACCCCCATGATGCTCTGTGCCGTACTTTTGGCCTTTGTCGTTGTCCCATGTGCCACAATTTTCAGTTATTTTATTACCCTTTTGGTCTGTCACCCCACCCTCCCCCACCCCACCCCCACGCTCTTGGTCTGTCTTGTTCTGCACCGATTCTCCAGCGCCTGGCACGTGGGCAGGGCTCGGCGCCAGTTGCTGAATGAATGAATCGCTAAATATGCTCTCCAACCCCTACGTCATCAGCAGGGCAGATGTTCTCATTGCCATCTTACAGAGAGGACTGAGGGAGGGCCTGAGGTTTCAATCAAAGTTCGATCCTTGGACGGGCAACAGCAGCAGACTCTTGGGGGGCCGAGTCCCCCATTTCCACAAGCCTCGCAACAAGCCCCAAGGGTGCACAGATGTCAGGACACACTGAGGAATGAGGGGCTTGGACGCATATCGGGGGCCAGCACCCCAACCCGAGACCAAGCAGGCGGTGCCCACTGTCAGGTAAGCCCTTCCTGCTGCACTAGCTGCCTGGCGCCTCGCCCCACCGCAGGCCCAGGAACCCCGAACTGCACAATACCCATTAGAGGTTTCGAGTCAGCCGCCAGGCAAGGCTGATCGGGACAGGATGAATATATGGCAACAAACCCGTGGGATGGGGGCGTGCAGCTCCTCAAAAGGAGTGATGAATAAATGTGAACGAACGTGCGAGACTCGGCTCTCATACTAATTACCTTTGCTGCCAGCCAGGCTCCCAGAATGTGACTCATTCAGATGCTCTTAAAACACTACATCCATCTCTCTCTCTCTCTTCCTCCCTCCTCCTCCCTCCTTCTCCCTCCCTTCTTCCCTCTCCCTCCCTTCTTCTCTCTCTCTCTTTCTCTCTCTCTCCCATCCCATCCACCCCCCACCTCCCGCTGTCTGCAGTGGGGCTGGAAGCCACCAGCAAGTAGTGGAACATCTCCATCTCTCCGCGAGCTGGGGCCTGCCGAGGCTAGAGAGAATGCAGGCCAGATTCCTTGCATGAGGGACAGCACTGCCCGCCTGCCTGCAGGCCATGTGCAGGGCTGGCTCCCCTAGCCTGGGCCCTCAGCGAGCAACCGTGTCTCCGAATGAGACCTTCCAGTTCCAAATCCTGTTCCTGCCACTCGCTAGCATCCTGTGATCCCGGGCAGCTGATTTAACCTTTCTTGCCTCAGTTTCCTTACCTGCAAAATGAAGATAACAGAACCCACCGAGTGGAGCCAGTTGCAAGGATTAACATAACGAATAATTAGGGTTTAGGACAGTAGTAAAGGTAGGTCGAGCACTTATATAACGAGACGGGGTAATGCTCCTGCGTCTGAGCCTGTGAACTTTTCTGACTGCTTTTCCAGGAGGGGCAGTTGCCATGGAGATGGAGTTGGAAGTGGGGCTTGCCCAGGTGTTTGTCCACCGCTGGTTCCCAGCCTCCCTCTCCACACACTGAGCAAAGAGGTCCCTGAGGTGGCATGAAGGGGAGATGCCTTTGGGGGTGGCCTGGCTTGGGAACCCCTAAACAATCCCCATCTCCCAGCAGGTGGTCTAAGTGAGACCCTCAGTGAGGATGATTTTCCCAAAAGGAACCCAGGCCGGAGGACACAAGGCCAGCCCGGGTGCCCTGAAACTCGGCGTCTCTGATGAGTCAGATCCGGGACACCCAGAAACCAGATGGGGGAGCCAGTGTCTCATCACCCTACCCGCCGTGTGAAAGGAGATGTAAGTGGTTGAGTCCCGCTCTCGAACACACCATTGCGACCGGCCTCACTGCGCCTACTAAGATCGGGGCTCATCGGAGGCCACTCGCCCTCCACCCCAGTGTCCCCTCCCAGTGCCCAGCTGATGAGCGCATCTTCAACCCACCTTCCCTAAAGATGCATGGAAAGGAAAGATGAGTAGGTAGGGATGGGCTCTCCTCGTCCTGGGCATGTTTACTAGTGCGGTACCCAGAATTCACCCTGCTGTCTCTCTGTCCAGATCGGGGAGACCTCAGTGGGAGGGAAACCAGACAGAACTATGGGACGCTGGCCATTCCTTAACCTCTCTGACCCTCGGTCTCTTTGTCTGTAAAATGAAGATAACGGCAATGCCACCTTCACAATGCTGGTGTGAAAAATACATGAAAAGCACCCAGCAAGGTGCCTGGGACACAGGGCATCATAGTTATTAAAAAGACAATCGTGATTCTCATTGTCCTGCTGGGAAACTGAAAGCTGAGGTGAGAGGCGGCTTGGCCAGAGGCTTACTGGAATTTACAGGCCAAGATGGGACTAGGCCTATTTCTCCCAACTCCTGACCTCAAGACCTTTCCACGGCACCCCTGGTTTGGCCTCCCCGTGTCTGGCAGGGGCCCAATGTCACACTGTGTCCCAGCCCACTCCAGTTATAGCCCCTGGTGCATTTCCTGCTCCACGGGATTAAACTGTTACAAGGTTTCCCCCGACATAAAGCTCTTGTCTAAACCAAGTTAACGCCATCTCATCATCTTTATTTCTCAACGGTGCCTGGACCACCAGCCAGCTGGGGGGCCCTAGAATTTAACAACCCTCAGAGGTTAGTAACCGGGATTGCCAGAACCCAAGCTCTCCGCGCACAAATATGCAAAGCAGCTCCCAGCCTGTAAATAAAAGCAATCATTGAAATGCAAATTGTATCCTTGGCTGCCCATTCGGGCTGTAATTTCAAGAAAATGTGACTAACTCAGAACCCCCAGGAAGCTCTGCGTGGAAGCGTTTATGGGGCCGTGGGCTCTGGGTGGGGGCTGCTGAGGAAGGACCAGAACTGCTTAAAAGTAGGGGGTGGGTTTTAAAACCCGAGCTACTCCCTGAGTGGGCTCTCAGGGCTGGCCAGGCTCAAAGCGGTCCCCACAGGCTGGCAGGCTGGACAAGGAGGGACCCTCAGAGAGTCTCGGAGTCTTGCCATCCCCAGAGGCAGAATGTCAGGGAAGCTGCTTTCCGTGTCCTTGTTGAGGTTCGAGGCGCTTTTAAAAATCAGATTCTGTGGCTTCCTGCTCAGATTTCCTCTAAGGGTTCACTGGCCCAAGGAGAATAAAACCCAGACTCCTTTCTGTGGCCCAAAAGATCGAGGTCTGGCTGGTCCCAGCCACTAGGCGCCCCCACCCCAACACACACACACACACACACACACACACACACACACATCTGCCTTGGAGCTCTAGCCACAATGGCCTTTGTTCGGATCCTCTAACTTCATTCCACCTCCAAGCCTTTGCATTTGCAGTGTGCCCTCTGCCTGGTTCCGTCTTTCCCCCAAGATCTCCCTGTGGCGGGGACCTCCCATCTTGAGGGGCTCCAATAAACGTCACTCCCCCAAACAGTCTTCCCCACGTACACAAATCCTTGTCGCTTTCTTTTACGGCATCCTGGCCCTTATCCTGATGGGAAGTTATATCTATTTACTATGTATCTGCTTGTTTAGTGTTTGCTCACCACCTCCCCAGCCCCCCGGAGAGCAGGGCCTTGTCTGTGTCATACACCGCAGTGTCCCAGACTCGGTTCTGTAACTGGCACACTTATTTAAACAACAAATGAACCCATCAAGATCTCGAGCTTTTCTTTCTCACGAGACCGCTTGTCTTGCTGACTTGTGCCCCAAATGGCGAATCCTTCCCCTTCCATCTTCTCCCCTTCCCGGCTCCGCTGACCCCTTTCCAGCCTTAGCGCAGGGAACGGATAGCAAACGTCCACTCCAGAGTGTGGAAACAAAACTGGCCGGGCGGAGGGCTTCCCCGCCGACAGATGCCGATTTGCATTCTATTTCCGTGCCTTCCTGCCCAGCTTAACTCCAAGTCTGACTCTCCCGAAAGCCCCGAGCCCACCGAGGAAACTTCTGAGAGTTCCGAGGCTGAAGTTCCGAGGCTTTTGTGCCAAGTTCCCCCGCCCCCAACTTCTATAGTCTTTGCGAGGACCCCCAGTTCGTCCCGGGCGCTGCTCAGGTGCCCCCCCCAACTCCATCCTGGCGCAGCTGGGCAGCCTGTGCGGCGCGTGGGCCCCAGACAGAGACTCTGCTGCCCGCGCCACACTCCAGGGGCCTTTGTCCGCGCTCCAAGGAGCCGCCCCCTTAGCGAACTGGGGACAGTGCGTGTGTGTGGTGTGTGTGTGTGAGGGGGGGGGGACTGGCTAGACCTGGGTGTGACAGAGCAAGGGCCGCGGAATGTGCCCGCGAGCTGCGTTGGGGCCGCCCTCTGTGGCAAGGTCGGGGCCCCCTCCCCGGCTGGTTAAGCAGCACCCCCAGACCCAGGCGGGTTGTAGGCAATAGAGATCCCGGGATGGGGATGGGGATCCCCAGGGAGAGGAGATGCAGCACTGGGCTGGTCCTCACCTCGGCCTGGCCCAGACAGAAACGCCAACCCCCGGCCATTGTAAGCGGCCGCCCCTCATTCGGCCCCCAGCCCCAGGTCTCAGCTCTGCCTCTTTCCGCCCGCACCGTCCCCTCCTTGTCCCGTAGGGCACAGCCACCGCTGGCGGCGAGCTCGGCCCCCAGCCCCTGCGGCAGGTGCGGCAGCTCGAACCCAAAGCCCGGCCCTTGTGCCCTCGGCCCCAAGGGCTGGCCACACGGCCCCCGAAACCCGCTGTGGCTCCCGTCACGCGACGAATCCCTCGGCGCGGCCGGACGCCCTTAACACTGCTCGCAGCTGCCCTTTACCTGTGGTCGGCTCCAGACCCTCCTCTGAGACCTGATCTCCAGCTGGTCCGGGACACAGCCACACCGCCCCCAGGTCCCCAGCCCTCCTCCCCTCACCCCCGCCCTGCCCTCTGCGGCTCCTCTCCCGCCGCGCTGTGGTTGCCCCCCATCCGGAACCCCCATCGCCCCCAACAGACGAACCCTTTGGGGCGATTGGAAAAGCACAAGAAGCAGAACCCGCAATCCTCCCAAGTCCACAGCGAGAAAAGTTTCTGGGGTCCCCGCAGCGTCCTCCACCCCGTCCGCAAGGCTCGCACTCACCGACCCCCGCGGCCCCGCAGCGCCGACGCTCCCGCTGGCCTTCGGCCCGAGTCACATCCCCGCAGCGCGGCCGCGGCCCCCGCCCCGCGCGCGCCTGCCCGCCGGTCCGGCCTCACTGCATCGCCCTCGGGAACTGCTGCCGCGCGAGGCGCCCCCTGGCCCGGCCCGCGCCGCTGCAGCCGCCGCAGCCCCGCCCCTCCGCAGGGCCCGCCCACCCAAGCCCCGGAGCCCCGCCCCCGAGCCTCCGAGCCCCGCCCCCGAGCCTCCGAGCCCGGGTCCCCGCCCCCGCCGTGTGGACTGTGGTGCATCGACCCCTGCACTAACTGCGCTCGCTCGACCCAGGCAAGGGCCACCGTCCTTGTCCGGAGCTCTGAGGCGACCCCCTCCATGTCCCAAATTCAAGGACACCCCCCCCCCCCAGCCGCAGTGCGCCACAAGCAGTCCAGACGCGCGGGACAAGTCCCCAGGTTGATCCAGCTGCAGGAACGTACACACGGAGGGACAGTCCCACGAGTGTCTCAGTGCAGGGCCTTTGCCCCGCCCAGGGAACTCTGCCACGTGCGTTTCTAAACAGTAACTCCCCCCCCCCCCTCCACCTCCGCAGACCAGCACCGGACCCAGGACGCGGCGAGGGTCCCGTGGCGCGCGTTCCAGAGTCACCCTGTACACCACCAGGCACCGACTCGAGGCTTGGCCTCCTCTACGCAGGTCGGGACGCAGCCTTTCCTGCCCGGGCGCACTCCACTCCCCCCACACCGCCTCACACGTGGCCTTGTGCCTTTGCACGCACTAGGTCAACACCCGCGTCTTTGGCCATTCCCAGCATACACGTCCACACGGTGCACCCCTCACATGCGTCCACACGCGGGACCCCCACCACCAACGCCACACACATCACCCAGGTCCACACAAGCCCACCCCTCCTCCGGCCGGCGCAGACGCTAAGCGACCCGGGTCGCCGGCCTTGAGCTCTGCAGATGCTCAGGGCACAGCCGGGAAAAGCGCCCACCTGGCGGCCTCCCGCCGGGCTGGCAGGCAGCGGCAGGGGCGGCCTCGCGCCTCTGCTGAGTCCGGTTCCTAGTCCACCCTGACGTCCGAGATGGGCATTGTCGGCGAGTCTGGGGGCTGCGCTCCAGCACTCCCCTGGTTCCCTGGGTGACTTTCAGACCCGGTCTCCCTAACCTCCCTCCCTCCCCACCAACCCTAGTTTCTCAGGGTGACATTCTGTCCCCACCACATCATCTGATCTTGGGGGACCACGGACCTTCCATGTATCCTCATCCCTTCCCTCGAGCCTCCCCTCAGTTTCCGCCCAGCCAAGCCGGTCTTCAGCTGGTCAGGCCACATAGGCTTGTCCGCGAATACCTTTTTATTATTTTGTGAGGAAAAGTAGAAAGGAAAGGAATAGTTATTCCTGTTTTATTTGCCAGCATATGCTCGGCGCCTAGAACGGTGCCTGGCACACGTCCGCGATCACGAATTATTGGCGGGCGCACCCCTCGGCGTTCCCGGCGGCTGCGGAACTGGAAAGTGAGTGGGCACTGTCACCTGGCGGCACCTAGTGGAACTGACGCCGAGATCCTTTTCTTTCTCTGCGGTGTAAACGTGAGCAAGTCCACCTTTCAAAGCCTCGATTTCCTCATACTTAAAAATGGAGATAATTTTAGAAATGCATGCGTGTTGGGGTGGTCGGGAAGATGAAACACATAGTGTATGTGAAGCTCTTCACGTAGAGACGGCAAGTGGAAAGCCCTTAGTGTCAATATTATCTTCCCTTTCCTGGCTTATTTTCAGAGGGCCCCTGACTGTGATGATCAGTTTAGCTTTGGGGATGATACTTTGGGAAGCAAAGAGTGAACATGAAGGAGGCTATTGAGTGGCAGGGGCATGCACCCCCCCCCCCCCCGCTCAAATTCAAGGATCCATGGATAGTCATCATCACCGTGATAACTTATGTAGAACTTACTACGTGTCAGGTGCTGCTCGAAGTGCTTTCTCTTCTTTTAAAGGATTCAGCCCTCTCAGGAATGTTTGGGGCAGATGCTATTGTTCACCCCATGTTGCAGATGGAGACGCCGAGGGCCAGAGAGGTTCACTGCTGGGCCACAATCATACAGTCGGCAGAACTAGGATCCAACTCAGGTTTCTCTCGACCAGTGGCTAAACCGGTATCATTTGCTGCGAGGTCAGACATTGATCATCGCAGATGAGCTTCATGTCCCTGGAGCCTTCCCCGAGTCTCCAGCCCTGGACGGAACAGCTCTAGAAGGCCAGGGACCTGTGTCAGGCTCTCGAATGCTCCATCCACTTCAGCCTCATGAAAAACGTGCTTTTCTGGCTCTAGTTCTCATTGAAACTAATGAGGCACTGCCCACGGCTTCCTACTGACAAATGACATGGTGTGTACTTCGGTTTTGTCTGGCTGTCTGTTTCACGTCTGTCTCCCTAGCCCTGTCCCCACGAGAACTTTCTACAATAATAGACAATGTTCTATATCTGAGCCACTAGCCTCATGTGGCTACTGAGCACTTCACATGTGACTAGTATGACTGTGGCACTGATCTTTCGATTTTACTTTTAGTTCATTTGAATTTCAGTAGCCTCGTGCGGCTAGTGGCTACCGGGTGGAGAGCCTATCTCTAAGCTCAGTGAGAGCAGGAACTGTATCTGGCGTCCGTCCTTGTATGTCACGGCCAGCGCAGGGCATGCTTCTTCAGGTATCTGTTGGCTAAACGGATAATTAAACTCGAGCCTTGCCTTCCTCTTTCAAGTGTATCTCTTCTGTATGCAAACCCATGAAGGGACCCTATTTTCTCTGCTAAGTATTTCATCTCCCAAATGGATATACGCCACTCGGAGTTCTGGAGTCGCCCACATCCATTTCCATGGGTCATCTTGCTTTAACCACAGAACTACCCCCAGAGAGGTGTCTGTATCTTGCTGTGATGATACGGAGGCTTGGAAAGGTTGAGTGGCTTCTCCAAGGTCTCACAGCTGGTAAGCAGCAGAAGCAGGATGCAAACTTAGCCCCCCGTGCTCTTCCCACCTGTGGTTTACAGGTGGGCAGAAGGAGGGTCCCACTCTTGAAGCTCCAGCCCAGGGTCAGACTGTCTCACTAATTGTGAGAGGTAGTTAGTTAGCGCAGGGCATTGTGGGAGGGCCCCCTAGTTAATGGAGTCCTGGCAGCCCTTGTTTGGCAAGGCTGAGAGGGGGCTCAGGGTCCCCAGAGAGACTTGACTTTCTCTCTAGAGTGGGAATGGGGGACACCTCAGGCCAGCAGCCTCTCTGGGTTCCTTCTTGGAGTGAGTGGCCAGAGTCAGCCAATGTGGGACATGCTATTGCTACCCCTTTATTATCTTGTGCCCATGACACAAGCTCACTAATCGATCACCACACTCTCTCCGGCCCTCGGTCTGTAACTGCTGCTGCCCGTCATGTCTTAGAAGATTCAGTCCCTCTTGCGAAGGGCTCCATGGTTATTCCCAGGGTCCCCAACAGAGTGCCTCATAGGTATCCACAAGTCAGATTGCAGGGGCCACCTGCAATCACCATGTGGCAGCCACCTGCTCTTCTCTCCCTGTCCTGACCCCCAAAGGCCCTTGTCTCCTTGTCTGTGGTCGAGGAGCAGTAGCTTCATCATGTGAGACCATCATGAGGACACTCCCCAGTGCCCCCAAACATTCAAGTAACAGGACAGAAAATGGTCTAAACTGTAGGGAATTTTGTTATCACATGAAGGGGACCAAGGTTTCACCACCCCAAAATATACCTTTTGGGATACTGATTTTAAGGTGGTCATTAAGGAACAAAATCTTTGACCCTCCCCCTTTACCTGCCTAAAGGAATTTAGACAGAGGGCCTGCTCCAGGAAGTGAGACATCATCACAGATGACTATAGTTTAACATGAACTAGGGCGTGCTGGACAAAGAGGAACCTAGCAAGGCCCATTTGATCAAAGCCCTCTCTGCGTTTCAATGTTAAAGATGACCCAGCAAACGTTTATCCACCAAGCATCTGCTTTTCTGTCTCCATGTGAATTGCCTCCCTGCCCGTTGATGTCCCAAACCACAAACCCCTTCTCCTTAGCTCCAGAATGTCCTGTAAACCTCTCCTGGGCCATGCCTCCATGGGTCTCATATTATGGCACCCCGCGTGTACGTCCGTAATAAAGTTTGGACGTTTTCTCCTGCTTTCTCTCTCATGTTAATTTGATGACTAGCCCAGACAGAAGAACTTAGAAGATGGGAGGAAAATTATTATTTTTTTCACTTTGCCCCCACCAACAGTAGTAAGTTGGGATGTGGAGGTCTGTAAGATCGAAACTCTTTTCACGATAGTACTGAGAGCTTATTTGCCCTTTTTGCTATTGTCCTCTCATGAGTGTTCAGTGGACTCTTCTAGAGGCTTCAAGACACGTGATGTTGCAAGGGGCTGAAAGCAGCCCAGATGTGGGATCCAGCTGCCGCCTATTAGGCGAGACAGTACAGAGATGTAAAGAACATATAAACTCTCACTGTGCTTTTCACTAAGCGCTTTTCGATTTGGAAAACGGAGTCATTTTTCATGAAAAGATTCAGGTGACAGGTAATGAGTTTGTTGTGGTTAGATGAATACATATTTTTAAAAATTCCTTGGTTCGAATTTAAAATGTGGTAAATATTGGTAGGATAACCCACCTGAACAAAAGCTCTTTGACGTCATCTAACAATCTGAAGAGTGTAAAGGGTTCCAAGACTGTAGAGTTTGAGAACCACCGAGGCAGGCACACCTACCTGGATCCAATCCCCTAAAAAGAAAAGCAAACAGTTCCATAGTTTTTATGGTGTGCCAGGCACTGTTCTAACACTGTTTATATATATATATATATATATATATATATATATATATATATATTAATATATAACTTTTTTGGTCCCTGTGACAATCCTATGAGGTGTACCACACCCCCACTTTATTTAATTTTTTTTCCTAGCTTTATCGAGGAATGGCAAATAAAAATTGTGTATATTTAAGGTGTACAAAGTGGCAACATGATATACGTATACATTGCAAAATGATCAAGCTCATTAACACATCCATCGCCTCACACGTTACCATTATTGTTATTATTTTTTGTGTTGAAACACTTAAGGTCTATTCTCAGCAAATTTCAAGCACACACTACAATATTAATAACTCTGGTCACCATGCTGTGCGTTAGAGCTCCAGGACTTATCCATCTTATAACCAAAAGCTTGTCCCCTTTGACGGACATCTCCCTGTGTCCCTCCACCCCCAGCCCCTGGCAACCACCATTCTGCTCTGTTTCTACCTGGTTCACAGTTTAGAGTCCATGTGTAAGTGAGATCATGCAGTATTTTGACTTTCTGAGCATAATGCCTCGGGGTTTAGCCCTGTGGTCAAAATGACAGGATTTCCTTCTTTTTTTAAAGGCCGAATAATATTCCATTGTATGTGTATGCCACATTTTTTTATCTGATCATCTGTCAACAAACACTTAGGTGGTTTCCAGGTCTCGGCTACTGTGAATAACCAGGGGTGCAGATATCTCCAACTCCGTCTCACAGAATGGGAAGTTGAGGCACAGAGGGAGGAATTATCAGGCAGCCTGCTCGAGGTCCCTGACGTCCAACCATGAGTCAAGGCTTTGGATGTAGGAGAGGCTTCTCCAGGGCTCGGCCCTGCTGGTGAGCCTCCTTCCAGCCCCGTCCCTGGGGTGGGGAGGGGCCTCCTGCCCACCCACTTCCTCTCCGGCTGTTTCTCGCTGAGGGCTTGGCCCAGTCAACTGTGAAAGATTGTTCCAGACAGGCGAGGCCGAGGTAGGAGCTGCGAGGTGGGGATGGGAGCCTGAGGTGGCTTGGGTTACATAAAAGTCCCTCCCTTGGGGACAGGGGACAGTTATGTAAGGGGAGGCAGGCAAGGATGGTGAAGCAAGTCAGGACAAGAGAAGAAAGCAGGAACCAGGGGAGGAGGAAGAGAAGCACAGAGCGGAGGAAACGTGCCCACTGTCAGTCAGGGCAGCGGCCAGAGGACATAGAACAGGCCAAGGTCGGAGCTTCCTCTGGCCTGTCACCTCCCCGGCGCCCATGCCTTGGGGACTCCAGCTTCTCTCTTGGCCCTGTTGGGTATAGACGATTCCAGAAGTTCCCCCAGCATCTTTTGATTGAACACCTTTACCACATAATTAACTAGAACCAGTTTCTGTGTCTGGTGGATAAGAACCATGAGCTATCGATACAGAGCCTTCTCCTGACCCGGGACTGGACTGCGTGGGGGTCTGGAAACTTCTGGGCACGTGGCTGCTGCTCCATACGTGCTGGTTCAGTGAATAAAAAACAGTGGATATTCTGTATTTTATCGTACTAGGTTTTACATTCCTACTTCCAGTGGTTCACCTGGGGGCTGACCCCGAGCTTCACCCACAAGGGGCCTGAGACCCTGGTCCCATCCCCAGCAGCCGCGGCTGCTACACTTGACAGTCTCCATGGGCGAGAGACTGAAGGTTTGCGTCCCCCACATCCTGTGTTGAAACCTGCCCCGCAATGTGATGGTGCTGGGAGGCGATGGGGTCAGGAAGGGGCCCCCACGAAGGGGAGACTGGTACCCTGGTTAAAGGGGTCCCACAGGGCTCCCTCTTTCCACCACGTAAGGACACAGTGAGAAGTCAGCAGTTTGCAACATGGAAGAGGAGCCCCCATGGAACCATGTGAGCGCTGAGCATTGTTGTCCCCGCCTCTCTCTGGGGAAGCCGCCCTGTCCCCACTGGCTGGCCTGCGGTGGTTCTTCCTGCCAGGACAGGGGTTCCTTTTTCTGCCTGCTCATCTCTCCACGAGGAGCCCAAAGGGACCAGATGGCTACTGTGACTTGAAACTCAATGGGATATTTGCTGTGTCCCAGGCGGAGATGCGTCCCCTCTGGGAGGGAGCCCGGCATCCTGCACCGCCCAGAGTTGTAGCTCATAGGCCGTGGCTGCCCGAGATCGCATGGGGCTGTGCTTGTCCCAGTCCCTGCCACCTCCCAGCCTGCCTCCCCACGTCCATCTCCTGCCGGCTCCAGAGGCACTTGAGTTTGCAATCCTGGTCTAGATCATGACGTCATCCAGCCCCTCCTGTCGAGTTCTCATTCAGAGGTGAGTTTGAATGCGACTCCTTTCTTCTTTCTCTCAGAAGGCATTTCCTGCGACTCCCACTTGGGGGCGCCATCTCTCTTGGTCCTGTGTCACAGGTTTATTCCAGACATCTTTTTTTTTTTTATTTTTTATTTTATCCTGAGAGTGTCTTTGGTGTGTCTCATGCTTTGGGCTTTGTTGTAAGGTGGTGGGTGGGATCAAATGGAGAAGTCGTGGTGCCTTTGAACCGACAGCCTCGGCACTGCGCCCTGGGCCCACAGACCTCGTGTCTGAGACACAACACGGGACGTATTCTTAAAGGTGTGTGACAGCATCTGTCATCTGAAGATTCAGAACATTATTTACGATGTGTATGCAGGTATACATTTTTGTTTAGTAATTCATTCAGTTATTCGTTCATTCTTGGTCCTGTGCCACAAAGAACCGAGCTAATCCTTTTAATTATTGAATGATGTTGTAAACGACACTGTAAACAAACAACTGAGAGCGTGCTTGTGGCTAAATTTGCTTGGGGTCTGAGTTGTCCGCGCAGTGTAATAAATTACTCCAAAAGGCAGTGGCTTAAAATACAGCCACCGATTTGCTCACGGCTCTGTCGTCTTGACAGGGCTTGTCTCTTCTCTGCATGGCATCAGCCGGGCTGGCAGGTCCAAGGTGGCCTCTTAAGCTCCTGGGCCTCTTTTATGTGAACTTTCTCTTCAGCGGGAAGCTGGACTTTAACTGATGTAACCACAAACGCCCGCTTTACGCTTTCATTGCATAGGAACCTGCACGAATTTCTGCGACTGCCACAAACCAGGAGGCTTTAAGACAGCAGAAATGTATTCTTGCACAGTTCTGGAGGTCAGAAGTTCAAAATCAAGGCGACGGCAGAGCCACAATCCCTCTGAAGGGGAGAGTCCTTCCTTGCCTTTCTCGGCTGCTGGTGGCCCTGGGTGTTCCTTGATTTGTGGCATCTCTGTCTCTGTCTTCATGTGACCTCCTTCCTGTGTGCCTGTGTGTCTCTCACTGTCCTCTCTTTGTGTGGTAAGGACACCAGTCATTGGGTTTAAGGCCCACCCTAATCCAGGAGGACTTTGTTTTAACTAATTATGTCTGAGAAGAGGATATTTTCAAATGAGATCATATGAGCTTTAGTGGCTTGCCTAAGCCACCGACCTAGTTCATTCACCCATTCACTCATTTAATAAATAAACGCAATGTGGGCCAGGCACTGTCCTAGGCGCTGGGGACACAGCAGTGAGCAAGACAGACAAAAATCTCTGTCCCGTTAGAGAGATGATGAGCAAAGATGTGTGGTCTAAGGTACTAAAACACACAGCCCCCCTAGATGGAGACGAACACCATGTGCGGGGCGGGGGGCATGCTGGCACTGCCAACTTTAAGGGGTGAAGAGAAAGAACACAGGTGAGCCAGGGCTTGGAGGGGAGAGAGAGGGAGCTCTCTGGGGAATAGTGTTCCAGGCAGGGGAACAGACTCTGCACTTCCCAGTGTGCCATGTCTCGCTCAGTCCTTTAGGCTTTGTTGAATTTTGCCTTCCCTCAAGGGACCACTGTGCCTTCCTCTCCATCTTTTGAAACCCATAGTCATCGAGCCCTGGAGGTGGCCTGCAGTTCACCCAGGTAGCCACAGGGTGGCAGTGTTTACCGCAGATTTGGCTCCTCACTCAGCTCCGGGGAGCTCTGGCTGTAAGTGGTCAACGCAAATCTGTTTCTCTTCGTCCTTTAAAGTGCAGCAACTTTTGGCTCCGAGGAGCAGGCGTCTTTGAATTATTTTATGGCTCTTTGCTTCTCCACCTCTGTCTCTTGAGGATGAGGTGTGTGTGTTGGGGAAGGGAGGGGATAGTTCATGGCGTGAGAGGAGGGTGGGACTCTCTGGGAGCTGTCGAGATGTCCACGGAGGTAGGGTTTGGGCTGGGATGAGGAACTTTGGCTCAGAGAAGGGGAGTGAGTGTGACCCAAGGTCACACAGCTGAGTGGTGTCAGAACTACACCTTCTGATCCCGGGACCAGTTATTGTGGCACTCTGCCTGCTTCCCCAGGCCTGAGATGCAGATGGAGTCAGGGGTGGGGTGGGGGTGGGGGAGAGGGATGGGATGAGCACTGAATTGAGAGTCCAGAGATGTGAGCTTCGCACTCAGCTTTTGAGAAATGGGATCAGAAGGGGGGACTGTTGCTACTGAGGTAGACTTTTAAGACCCAGTTTCCTTATCTGTAAAATGGGAATAAAGAATTGAGTGGCACCCACGTGTAGAAGCTGAATGTGGGGTGAGACCTGGATTCTGACCCAGGTCAGAAAAGTTGGGAGAACTTTTAAAACGACTCCACCTTGGGGGGATCAGGTGCAGCTGGTCTGAGAGCCCACTTCCCAGCTGTATGATCTTAACCTCCCTCGGCCTCCTTTCCCTCCTCTAGAAAATGGGTTTAATAATATTATAGATTAAATGAGATAATATAGATAAAGAGCCCGGCCCCGTACTTGCCATGCTATAAACGTTCACTACATATTAATACAGGGTTGGGGGTCGGGGGATGGGTAGCTAAGGTCAGAATGGAGTTGGTGAGCCCCAGATGGAGTGAGGCAGCTGGAGAACACCCAGTCATTTCCCTGGGTGGGTGAGGGAAGGCTGAGGATCCAGACTTCAGACTAGAGGTAAAGATACCGTAAAACCCCCAACAGCTGCTATTTCTTGAGCACGTGTATTATTTGTCACAGTCATCCAAGAAGTAGGCAGTATTGTCCAACCATTTTATGGCAGTGGTGACTGAGGCTGAGGACCGTGCCTAAATGTGCACAGCCAATAAACAGCAGAGCCTGAGCTGTAGGATGTCAAACCATCGAGCTCAGCCCCTGTACTGTAATGCGTTCCAGCTTCCTAATATTCGGTTACTCGCAGGATGATAAAATCTCCAGGGACTCATTGTGTCACGTAGAGTCTGATGACCATCTCTCACAGGTAGTCTCTAATTCTTCTAAAAAAACAAAAACAACAAAAAAAGAAACAACCCAACCGGTACAAGAATTATAAACTGCTCCAGGAGAAAAGTAAACCAACCTTAAAAAAAAGATGAACCTTTAACAATTTTATTTATTTTTACCTTTTTGCTATGATAGTTTTCACAATCACATACAGTATGAATATGTGTAGTATATCTATTGCTCAGCTTTAATGGTTATCAACATTTGCCATCTTGTCTTACCTATTTCCCAAGAGGGGTTTTTCGAAATTTTACTTTAAAAAATCTTGTTTAACCCACTGCAATTTTTCCTCCACACAAATTTCTCCCTGGCTTTATTGAGATATCATTCACATATAATGTTGTATAAATTTAAGATGTACAATGTAATGATTTGATATATATGTATATACTGCAAAATGTTTACAGTAAGATTAGTTAATATATCCAGCACCTCGCACAGTTAAGATTGTGTGTGTGTGTGTGTGTTGTGAGAACTTTAAAAATCTGTTCTCTTAGCAACTTTCAAATATACAATATGGTATCGTTAGCTACAGTCAAGGAAGAAAGTACTTTTTTTGGTTGAAAAACAGAGTTGCTCCCTCTCTATTTCAGGAACTCATATCACTGATGGCAGCTTGCTCGGTGGTGTTTGAGGGACCTCGGCAGGTTAATGTCCATCAGTGTTTGTGGCTGATGCTTTTACGGTGATTTAAAGTTGAGCTATAAGCATCCGGCTGCTTTATCCTGATGGCTTCTGGGTAGTGGTGTCTGAGCATCGATATGTTGAAATCTGTATTATTTTTTACTGTGGGTGTTCCTTATTTTTTTTCTTTATATTACAGTCAGTCATTCGATTGATGTAACGAAGAGTTATATGTCTAAGTACCCTTGAATTTCCCTTCAGGGGAGTAATGGGGGGTGAAAGGGGGTTGGCTGTGGGGTAAGAGACCATCAACGTCTATCCTCCACTGATGGTGGGTTCCAGGGTCTCAGCAAAGGTCTCGGGGCCCCAGGGTGGCTCAGAAAGAGCAAGCTTCTAAAGATGTGTGTGAGCTTGGCTGGGGAGAGAGGTGAGGATGTGTGTGGGTGGGAGAGGTTTTCCAGAATGTTTTCGGTGTGTACATGGATGTGCGTGTATGTGCATGTACATGGGGCACACATGCATGTGTGTTAAGTGTATGTGTACATGAATGCACATGTGTACAACACACGTGAGACAGACATGCCGTATGCGCATGTGCACGCACACAAGCACACACATGCACTGCGATATGTGCATGTGCACATATATGCATATGCATGTGGATACTGTAGATGTGTATGCGGTACGCACATGTGTGACATGTATACGCACATGCAACAACACCCATATGCCGTGTGTGCATGTATATGCACATGCGCACACACAAACAACACAAATGTGTGCCATGTGTGTATGCATGTGCACGTGCGACACATGTGGCATGCATACACACACGTGCACGAGACACACACATGTGTGGTGTGTGCACACGTGTGGTATATGCACACACATGTACATGTGCCACAAAGTGTGATAGGTGCACGTGCATGCACACAGGCACACATGCATGTGTGATATGTATATGTGCGTGGATACGTGTATATGTGTATGTGGCATACACAGGTGTGCAGCATGTGTATGTATATGCGCATGCACATGTGTATGTGATGTACACGTGCGGTGTGCACATGTACACACATCTGCATATGTGCACAGGCACACACAACACAATGTGTGCGATGCATACGTGTGTGGTATGAGTACACACGTGCCTGTGACACACACATGTGGTGTGTGCACGCCACACGATGCACGTGTGGTATGTGCATGTACATGTGACACACACACGTGCTATGTGTACACATCTACACGATGACCCTCGAGCAACGCGGGTTCGGACCGCGGGGTCCGCGTACAAGCGGGTTTCCCGGGAGGTCCAGCCCCGCCCACCCGGAGCCTCACATCCGGGGCCTCGCAGCCACAGCGGCCCCACGTGGTTCCCGGCGAAGGTCGAGGTGTGGGTCCCGATGGGCCGTGACCCCGGGACCTTCCGGGCCGCCAGCCCCGCGCTGCTCCAGCGTCCGTGGTACATGAGCCTGTACGTTCAGTCTCGGAGTGGGGGTGTCGCCCAGATAAGCGGGAGAGGGAGATAGCGGCGGTTGGGGTGCAAAGGTAACATTTTGCTTCAAGAAGGCTGTCCAGGCCTCGGCGGCCTGGGCAGGCGGGACCCAGCGCGGGGCCCCTCGGCGGCGGGCCCGACGCCGGCGCCTCCGGCTTCCGGGGCCCACAGGGGCCTCAGAGGAGAGGACCGTGGACTTGGCCGAGGCTGTGGGGCGCGGCGGGCGGGCGTTTCAGCGCGCGAGTGAGGGGCGCGCGTTACCAGCGGGATGTCTCCAGCCTCGGAGCCGGAATCCGGGCGTGGCAGGGCGTCCAGGGATGACAAGCGCCCTCCTCCAGCGATTCTTATCATCCTGCAATTCGGGGGACAGCGTACCTTACAGCAGGGGCTCTGCAACCCGAGGAGTGAGCCTCAGAATCTGCCCGAGGGCTTCCGAAACCACAGCGCGCGAGTCCCGCCCCGGGGGTGCCCGACCCCATGGGTTGGGGAAGGACAGCAGGAGAATTTGCGTTCCTAACAGGTGCCCAGTGTCGCTGATGCGGCGGGTCCCCGGCCCCACTCTGAGAAGCACTGGCTTGGAGCGGAGCCGCCAGCCCAGGCTGCAAAGCAGAATCTTCTGGGAGCTTAAAAGATCCCAGGAACCTGGCCACATATAGGCTCCCATATAGCAGAATCTCTGGGGGAGGGGAGCGGAGTAGATCCACACATTAACAACAAAACACCCCCCCCCAACCTTTTCTAGATGATTCCAGTGTGTAGCTGGGGCTGAGAACTATTATCTGAGCAGATTATCAGAAATGTAGTGTCTTCAGCCCCCCCCCCCACCCCACGGTATGTGAGCATTTATATATTGAAATCCCTGTTATTTTTATTATAGATATCCCTTTATTATTATTATTTTTTTTTAGTTTATATTACAATCAGGTCATGTTGATTTAACAAAAAGATCACATATGTAGGTATCTTAGAATTTTCGTTCAGGGGAGTAAATGGAGGATTACAACCTGTTTTATTATTTAAAAAAACAAAAACCAAAAAGCTACGAGATTTGAAAGGTCGTGACCCCTTAGCTTGGAAGTATCTCCTGGAGATGGGCCACCTGAGCCCTGCACGAGATTGAGACTCACTCTCTGGCCACAGGGTTGCTGCCAGCCCCTGAACTTCAGTGGCTGGGGGAGATGACGTGGAGGTGACCCAGGTTATCGAATACTACAATGGATAACAGCACTGAGACCCCACTGCAAGCCGGAACATTCAGATAGAGCATCTTCTAATGCCCAGCGCGACCGTGAAAGAGGTGGAATTATTAGCCCCATTTGACAGATGGGGAAATGGAGGCTCAGACAGGAAGCGACTCACTTGAGGCCCCTCCGTTGGTAAGTGGCAGAGCCAGGATCCTAACTCCGGAATCTCAAGCTTTAAAGCCCTTGTCTTTTGTGCTTGACCGTGTTGCTTGTTGCTTGGGGTCTTCTTTGGGCAGGGGTGGGATGGCCGTTGGAGAGATTTGCAGGAGAAATATAGATTTTATACCAATGAAGATATAGCCGTGAATTTAGGCCAATGATTTGTGGAAGGTACGATTAGCAAGATTCATGAGCCCAGCTGTCTCGACACCTCCTTCTGGGACTGGCTCGTTAGTGTCGAGGGCCAGTGGGGCTCATTCGGGCGGCTGTAATTAACTCGCTGACTGCTGAGGCTTTCTCGGCCACAGTCGCTCCTGAATGTGCTGCTCTCGGTCCCAGACCTGCAGGGGAGCCGGCCCCAGGCCCAGGGTGGTCAGCAAAAATGAGGATTATTGGCGTTTTCAAACCGTCGGCTGGGCTCAGGCACTTAGCGTTTCCCTGTCCAGCCTGGCATCGCTTCTAGAAGCTTAATTAGTGGGGCCTGGAGGAAGAAGGCAAGCACCGAGGAAGCAAAGTGGAGTTTGGGTTCGTGTCCACATGAGCTACTCAGAACGTGGTCATCAAGGCTTTGGATCAGACAGCCTTGAGGTTAAACCCCACTCTGCTGCTCTCTCTAAAAAAAAAAAAAGGAGAGAGATAATTCATTTGACATAAATTCATGATTTTAAAGCGTATAATTTGGTGGGTTTTAGTATATTCATTGAGTTGTGGAACCATCATCACTAGATAATTCCAGAGTATTTTTATCCACCCCCCAAAAGGACCCTGTCTCCTTTGCAGTCACTCCCCGTTCCCTGCTAATCCCCAGCCCTTGGCAGCCCCGATCCGCTGTGTGTCTGGGTGGGTTCGCCTGTTGGTGCGAGGCTGTCGCACCTGGCTTCTCTTCCTGGGCGAGCTGTCCTCAGGCCGCGCCCTGCCGTAGCGGGGGTCCGGGCTTCCTTTTCGTGGCTCAGTACTATTCCCTTGTGTGGATATCGCATGTTTTGTTTATCCGTCATCTGTTGACGGACATCCGGATTTTTCCCACTTCTCGACTGTTGTGACTAGTGCTGCTGTGAACCCTCGTGTCTGCGTTCTTCTGGGGACAGATGTCATTCTGTTGGACATGTCCTGAGGAGTGGAGCCACTGGGTCATATGGCGACTCCGCAGTTACCTTTGTGAGGAACTGTCAGACTGTTGCCCATAGCATCGATTTTGTTCCTTTACTGGGGAGGTGACCTCAGCTCTCTGAGCCTCGGTCCCCTCCTGTGTCAAATGGGGACCATTCAAAGTGCCAGCCTCTTTGGTGCTGATGGGGCAAAATGATGGAAGCAAAGTCCCACAGCAGCGCCTGGCACCACGCCGAGCACTTCATAAATGTTCGCTCTTATTATTATTTACCCACATATTTACTTATTTATGAAAGGAGTGCGGCCCCAAAATATACAGCCCTCACCGGGAAGAGGAACAATAAAAATAGACTTTGAAAATCGATGGGGATATAAATGGCGGTGGCTCTGGTGTCGAAGTGTGGGTTTTGTTCAAGTTCAGTGAAGTAAGCATTTCTGCGCCGATGCTGAGCGCACTCACTTAGGGCCCAAGCAAAACAGACTGTGTGGGGCTCTGGCCAGGTGCTTGGGGGTCTGTCAGCAACCTGGGGTGGGGCACTTCCCGCCCCGGCGCCCTCATTTCTAGCTTGCCACTGCGGGGGTAATCAGAAGGTTGGGTGGATCTGCGGCTGGTGGGGTCGGGGGAAGGAGTCAAAGAAGAAGCTGGAAGAAATTCTGGCAAGCTGGCTACTGTCCTTGGCAATAGTGACAGCTACCGTGTTTCGAGCACTACTGTGTGCCAGGCCATTTGCTCAACGCTGGGGATAAAACCTTGCCTGTTGACTGTGTCACAGCCGTGTGAGTCCTTTTGATGAGGAATGTGCTTAATAAATACTCATGTGCACTAATACGTGTTAGGTGTCGTGCTGACTTCCTTACATGCATTAGCTCCCTTAAATCACATACTAAAGCCATAGGATGTTCCCATATAATCCCTGTTGGGCAGGTGGGCAGACGGAGGCTCAGATGAGTGAGAGGACGTTCCCAAAGCCATCAGCGAGTAAGAAGTGAGTTGGAATAGGAACACGGGTCCGTTTGACGCCAGGGCTTCACCCAGAGTGGAAGGCAGGCCTCTGGGTTTGCTGATGTGCACAAGGGGGCTGGGTCCTCCTCCATCTTCTGGTTCCTTCTCTTCCTGTTCGCTGTTCTCCAGCCACCCTGGTGTCCTGTCAGTTCTGAGAACACACCAACTCTTGATCTTCTCGGAGCCTCCGTACTTGCTGTCCCCTTTGTCTGGAACGCGATCCATAACTCTTAACAATTAATTCCTGTTATTCTCGCAATCCACAGCGCGGCTGCTCTTTGCTTCTCCATAACAATTTCCCCCTTTTTGATAACAAGGGCGACAACTTAGACACGACATTTCCCAGCCTCTCTTGAGCACAGTGTGTTCGTGTGACCAATTTCTGGCCAATGACACAGGAGTAGGATACTCTGTAAGACACAGTCAGCTCCTTAAATGGGTGGGGGTGTGTTCCTTTATTTCTCTGTCCTTGCCCTGTCCTGTCATTGGTGATGCAGACGTGATGGCTGGAGCTCTAGCAATCATTTTGGACCATGAGGCAACCTTGAGAAGGGAAGCCACATGCTAAGGAATCGGGGGTAGAAAGACAGAAGATAGGCTGGTGGAGCTGCCAAATCAGTCCTGGGCTGCCTCCTTCCGATTTCTTGTGGAATGAGAGAAAAAGGAAACTCTCATTTTGTTAAAGCTACTAGGTGGGATCTCTATGACTAGCAGCTAAATAAAATTCCTAACTAATATAATTTCTTGGTTCAAATATTACTTTCTCAGAATGGCTTATGTGAAACTCGAAATAGGTCCCTCATTTTGTTCTCTTAATAATATCTGGTTCTTTTCCTTCGTTGTGCTGATTGCAATGAAAAGAAACACATACGGCTTTGTTTAGTTTATCTTTTCCACTGGTTATGGACATCTGGGCAGGGCGCTGGGTGTAGCTAGGTAGGTTGTGCAGTGTATAAATCCAGGGATGGTGGTTAAATAGTCTGTGTGAATGACTGTTCCAGCAACTGCATAGTCACAGCCCGTGGGACTGTACACGGCAGCCCAGTCTACAAGGTCAGGAGGGACCTTGACCGTGAGGTTTATCAGTGTTCTCTCGTCACTTAGCATAACGTCTGGACAATGGTCAGCTCTCAACAAATATTGGTTGCAAGGTGAATGGATGAACAAAAGTGATGGAGGCCCCGAGCTGGGTACTGAGGGCACAGAGATGGACGAGAGATGGGAATGAGGGCCAGGGAAGAATGAAGGGTTCTGGGGCTCAGGGGGAGGAGGCCCCATGGCTTGGGGGAGCTGGGACTTTGTGGGTGAAGGAAACCCTTCTCTTATCGGGCTACAGCTTTTCATCTGTAATGTGGGGACACTATTGTAGACAAGTGGTTTTTGTTAATCCTTATTTTAATTAATTGATTAATTAATTAATTATTTGTAGGCGAGGTACCCTTGGTTGACCTCACAGATTGCAAGGACCTTGTGAGTTTACATTCCCTTATTTTTAAATTTTTTATGCCTACAGCACCTGGTCTTCCTAGGTGGTCTCCCATCCAAGTACTAACCAGGCCCGACCCTGCTTAGCTTCTGAGATCCGATGGGATCAGGCACGTTCAGGTGGCACGGCCGTAGACTAACCTTTATTTTAGGTCTTTGTTTTAAGTAAGCAGTGCTTTCATGGTTAAAGACTCAAATAATACAAAAACCATAGGAAGAAAAGTAAATTTTCTTTTTCTCCTAAATCCCAGGGCCTCTCCACTCCAAAAAGAGGAAACCAACTCCCACTGAAACCAATTGTTATAAGAATAAATTTCTCTTATTTCATGAGGTTAGTTTAAAAAATCAGCTTTATGGCAGGTGGGGATGTAGCTCAGTGGTAGAGCGCATGCTTAGCATGTATGAGGTCCTGGGTTCGATCCCCAGCATCTCCATTTCATTGTGTCTCTGCTGGGGAAGCCTTTTCTTTAGGTACTGCCCACACCCCATCCCTGTACAATCTGAAAATTAATCATCTTGCTTCATACCTACATTTTCTTGCTTCCAGCGCTTATACGTTGCTCCAGTTGTGCTTGTAACCCTTCCGTTTTTTGTTTTGTTTTGTTTTGTTTTTTACTGAGGAATAATTAACATATAACATTATATTAGTTTGAGGTCTACATCGTAATGGTTTGATATTTGTATATCTTGCGAAACGATCACCACTATAAGTCTGTTCGACATTGGTCACCATACATAGCTACGAATCTGTTTCTTGCGATGAGAACTCTTAAGATTCATTGTTTTTAGCAACTTTTAAGTATACAACACGGTGTTATATAGCTGTCGTCCTTGTGCCACATGGCATCCTCATTTCTTATTTTTTTGTACATTTTGAATCCCTTTATCTATTTCTTCCACCATTCCCATCCCCTGCCTCTGTTCTCTGTATCTATGAACTTGTTTCTGTTTTTTTGGATTCCATATTTAATTGAAATCGTATGGTTTCTGTCTTTCTCCTTCTGACTTATTTCGCTTAGCATAATGCCCTCAATGTCCAGCCATTTTGCAAATGGCAAGATGTCTCTTCTTATGGCTGAATAATGCTCCCCTGTCTATATGGACCACATCTTCTTTACTCATTCATCCACTGATTGATACTTAGGTTGCTTCTGTATCTTGGCTATTGTAAATAATGCTGCAGTGAAACATGGGGGGAATGCATCCTTTGAGTTAGTGTTTTTTGTTTTCTTTGGATAGATTCTCAAAGGTCGATTGCTAGGTCATATGGCAGTTCTCTTTTTAATTTTTTAAGAAACCTCCATCCTGAGTTCCATAATGGCTGCACCAATTTCCATTGCCATCAGTGCTGCACAAGAAGTCCCTTTTCTCCACATCCTCACTGGTCTTTGTTATCTCTTGCCTTTTGATAGTAGTAGCCTTTCTAACCGATACGAGGTGATATTGCACTGTGGTCTTGATTTGCATTTCCCTAATTAGTGATGTTGAGCACCTGTCGACCATCTGTATATCTTCTTTGGAAAAATGTCTATTCAGGTACTTTGCCTTGTAAATATACACACACACACACACATATACTCATATACTCACATATATATACCTTTCCAGACGTATCTGTATAAACGAGTAGATATGTGCCATATATGTATGAATTTGAATTTGAGTGTTTTTAAAATAGAAATTTATTCTTTAAAAATAGCTAATGATTTATTTTCAATCTAAAGTATGAGTTGAGAAAATAGTGATTATTAGTGATTATTAAGTGATCATTGCTGAAAATAACTTTATCATTAAGCGCACATGATTGTACACCTTGTGATTTTTTTTCCTTTAAACGTCTTGGGATTATTTCATTGATCTGACCCCTTCTTTTATTTAAATGGTTGGTTGTCTAGTAGAGTATTCTGCTGCATGGCCGTAGTATAATTGATTTGACGGGTTCTGGTTAGGAAATGCTATTTCTGATCTTTTGCTGTGACAGACAGTGTTGCAAATGCATCTCCTTGTATTAGAAGTTTTTCACACATGTGGAATTATATCGTTTGTTGAATTCCTAGGAGTGGAACTTACGGCTTTTGAAAAGATGAAAAGCACTTGTAATTGGCATGGACAGGGCCCGCACGGGGCTGTACCAATCTGCTGTCTCACCAGCCTGTTTCCCCGACCTTATCAGTGTATTACCAGACTTTTGGATGGATCGTTTTATTAGATTTTCTTAGTCTGAATGAAGTGATCATCTTTTTATATATTTAAGAATAATTTGTATTTCCTTTTCTATCAATTATCTGTTCATCTCTGCCTCTCCTCTGCCCTTCCCATTTTTGGATTAGATTATTGGCCTTTTCATTACCCATTTTAGAAACACTTTATAAACCGTAGCTGTTTGTCTACGGTTATCAAACTTTTGATCTTTGTCAGTCTGGTAGGTGAAAATAATAACACGATGTGGGGGTCCCTGTCTCTGGGCACGGTGAGCATCTTGTGTCCGAAATCCGCTGGCCTTGCCTTCTGTAAACTCTGTTCATGCTGTGTACAGCTGTGGTTCTTAATGGGTGGCACCCGAGGACCAGCTGGTGGGACATCTCTGGGCTATGTGGGTGCAGGCCCTAGCCCCGGGGGCTCTGGTGCAGTGGGCCAGGGCTCTCTCAAAGGGCGCCCGGCTGATGCTGATGTGCTTCCTCAGTTATAAGTTAGAGGCATCGGTGACCCAGGGGCCTCTTCTGCTCAGCACTGCCATGGAGTAAATATGCAGCCATGGCAGGAAGGAGGAGCGTCACGCAGGGAGAGGATCGATAACCTGCCTCACGATGTGGTCCAGCGGGGCTTGTAGACGGAGCGGCTTGTGGCTAGCGGGGTCAGCTCTCGTTGCCATGGTAGCCAGTCGACACGTGGGCACTTGGTTTGGGAATTGGTGCCCCCGTGTTCCTGCTCGGGGGTTCATGGCCTCGTAGGACATGGATTGACAGACAGCTGGGTCTTCAGATCTGGGGACAGGTCCAGAAGGGCACTCTCATAGGTCAAGGGGACAGTGGAGACAATGGCTGGAAACTGCGTGAAGGAGAAGGGCCCTCTGCCCGCATCCCCTGCCCTTTGGGGGAAATTCAGTGCTTCCATCACTTTGTTTTAGAAGCAGCAGCCAGGAAGAGGAAGGTTTAGGAAACTTAAAATCCCAGCATTGCTGTTTTCTCTTAAGAGCAAAGCTTGAAACAAAGTGTACGGAAAGCAGGGAGCAAATTAATTTAGGGAGGGTACAATTACAGAATGGAATTTAGAAGGTAAAATTTGACCTGTCTGTATTTCCTGGTGCTGTTTGATTTAGAATTGCCTTAATATATTGAATAAAGACAAAGTAATATTTATAACGATACGATGAGTACAAACCTAATGTTGTTATTACTGAGCATGCCCCCCGTGGAACACCCAGTATTTTGCTCCCATGGTAGATTATTTTTTAATACCTCCTTCTTTTGTGCAGCAAAATTACTTTCAGGAAGGATCACTTAATAATCAGTAATAATCATTATTTTCTTGAATCATACTTAGACTTAAACAATTCATAAAGAAGTATGAAGTTTTATTTCAAATAGATTATTCAAATTCGGTAACATATTTAATATATAAATCAAAATTTGGACCTATCAAAAAAAGTGTCCGCCTCGTAGTTCATGCTTTTTCACTCTTTTAAATTTTAAACACAAATACGAACTCCAAGGGGTCAGGTAGAATGACAAGAAGTGACAAAACTCAAGTTCTCTTTCTCTTCTTGAGACCACTGTGATCTTGCTTTATTTCCAACATTCCTATTTTAATGCAGGGATATGTAATATCACAGAGGTTAGAGATATGAACTGCACCCAAAACAAACCCAAACAAAATCAAACTGCTACGAATTTATGATAGAAAATGAGTGGATATTGCCGAAGTCTGCGGTTAGTTCAAATCAACTTTCACGCAGACACAATGTTTACTAAAAATTCCCTCAGGGACCATTCAGGGGACACAAACCACACTAGGAATTTGAATAGGGAACATTTTATAAGGAATTATTAACTTGTAGAGGGGATTAGCTACAAAGAGAGGTAAAGAAAACTCTGAACAATATGGGAGTAGAGGATGTAGGAAGCAGTCACTGTCTTTAGGGTTGAGAGAGAGTTTGCAAGAGTATTGTCTATTGCTGAGTATAACAAATTAGCATAAATTTAGCAGTTTGAACAATACCTATTTAGCTGTTATGGAAGACAGTATGGTGATTCCTCAAAAAATTAAACAGAATTACCTTATGACCCAGATAGTCTACTTGTAGGTCTATATCCAAAATAACTGGAAATAGGTTCTTCAAGATATATATTCGTACACCTATTTGTTTAATTCGTAGCAGAACGTGTATGAAAAACCAGGTTAGACTCAGAGGAAGGAGGAGTGAAAATTGTTGGAAGAAATGCCAATAACTTAAGATATGCATATGGCATCACCTTACCAGCAGAAAATAGCAGTGATTTGAAATGACTTCTGATGAAAATGAGAGAAGAAGGTACTGAAGCAGGATTACATTCGAACAAAAATCACAATTTTAACTTGGACAGTGAACACGCTAAAACTGTTCAAGATTTTGTTTACCTCGGTTCAGTCATCCGTTCGAGTGGAGACTGCAGCCAAGACGTCCCGAGAAGGCTGGGACTCGGAAGGGCAGCAGTGGAAGAATCAGGGACAGTCATCAAGAGCAAAGATGTGTCATTAGAGACCAAGGCTAAGGTCACCACACCCTCGCAGTCCTGGTTACTGTGCACGGACAGTGAAGAAGGCTGGGGCGGGGAAAACATTGGTTCATTTGCAATACGCGGCATCTCTGGATACCATGGACCAGCAGAAAGACGAACAAGTGGGTCCTAGAGCAAATGAAGCCTGAAACGTCACTGGAGGTGAAAATGACATAACGGCAGCTGTCCTACTTTGGGCACACCACGAGAAGGCAGGGTTCTTTAGAAAAGAATGCTGGGAAAAACGGAAGGCAGCGAAAAAGAGGAAGGCCAAATATGAGATTGACTCCGTAAAAGAAGCCAGAGGCCCAGTCTGCAGGAGCTGGGCAGGGCTGTTGAGGATGGGACATGGCAGACAGCACTCATTCATAGAGTCCAGGAGTTGATGAGAACTCAATGACCACACACACACACACACACACACACACACACACACACTCACACACTCTCATAGCAGCATTGTTCACAAGAGCCAAAAGATGGAAGCCACCCAAGTGTCCATCAGTGGATAGTGTGGCAAATCTATGCGACAGAATCTTCCTCTGCTTAAAAGCGGAAGAAATTTTGACACTTGATACAACATGGATGAACTTTGAAAACATGCTGAGTGAACTAAGCCAGTCCAGGAGTCCAGATACTATGATCACATTTATATGAGGTACTGTGAATGCTCAAATTCATGAGAGAGAAAATTGAATATTGGCTGTCAGCGGCTAGGGGAAAGGGGTCTGAGGATTTATTTTTTAGGGGGTAGAGAGTCTCAGTTTGGGATGAGACGTTCTGGAGATGGTGGGTAGTGATGGTTGCACAGCAGTGTGAATGCACTTAATGCCACTGAACTGTACACTTAAAAATGGTTAAAATGGTAATTTTATGTTACATGCATTTTATCACCGTAAAGAAGAAGGAAAACAGCAAGCCACCCATTTGCTAACTCACAGATGTGTATGGTTAGCAGTTCTTTGCTCGGGGTATGGCTAGGCTGAAATCAGGGGTCAGCTGGACTGAGGTCTCGTATGGAGGCTCTGGGGAAAAAGCCACTTCTGAGCTCACCTTGTTCTTGGTAGTTTAGTTCCCTGTGGTTGTAGGACTGTGGTCTCCATTTCCTGCTGACTGTCAGCTGGGGGACACTCAGCTCCTAGCCACGACCCGCATTCTTTGGTCCCCTCCATCTCCAAGTCGTCGATATCAGATCCTTCTGTGCTTTGAAAGTCTACCTTTGAGTGTTTTGGTAGTACAGCCCAGGGCCTGTCTTGCATCCCATGAGAGTAACACTTGATTCCTAAGGGTGGGAGTAAATTACAGTGGCCATAAAGAGGTAAAAATGTAGCTCAAGGCATCAGTGGGTCGAGAGCTCCAGCTCAGTGGCAATGAAGCTGATCTTGGCAATGGCATTGGCATCAGTAGCTCTAGCACAGTTATCCATGGGAACCACCTGTGGTGATATCTTTAGCAGGAAAGGGTTAACAGTTTTGAATCAGCGGAAGCCATCACTGTAGCTAACAGGAGCAGGAAGTGCGGAGCTGGAGGTGGCTGAGCAGCGAGGCCACTGTGTTTGACATTGCTGACATTGCCGCCAGCATTATTTTCTTGGGAGGACCCCTCTCCTGCCTTCCCTCGCAAGTGGAGTTGTCCATCGTCCTGTCCCATTTTGACCACTGTCTGGGCCAATCAGACTGTAGCTTTCTCCTGGATTCAGTGATTGGTCCAGCGGTGGTTACACACCTCAAACAGGACCAATCCCTGCCCTTCTGTAAGATTTTCTATCCGGCTGCTGCATGAGACGGCATCATTTAGGTCCTTTCTGTGTTAGTTACCCAGTGCTGCGAAAAATGACCCCAGAACACATTGGCTTAAATAACAACAATATTTTATTATCTCACAGTTTCTGTGGGCCAGGACTTCAAATGGGCCACAGTGGGATGCATTGTCCCTGCTCTGTAGGCTCTTTGTCCTCAGCTGGGAGACTTATGGTTGGAGACTAAAGTTACCTGAAGACTCATCAACCTACATGTTTGGTTGTTGAGGCTGGCTGTCAGCTGAGCCAAAGGGGACACAATCGTGTGTCTCTAGCCTCAGGAGGTAGCTGAGCCACAGACCAGAGTCTAAGTACCACACCCTGGGAAACCAGCCCGAGGCCGAGTTTGCCAGTCCTGCAAGGTGACTTTCACAGGGACGCCACAGGATACGGTGTGAGTTCAGATCCTGAGCAGGCAGGATGTCGTTTAGCTAGCTCGAGAAAAAAAAGTTCAGCCCCAAGATAAGTGGAAACCAAATTTGTGCACCTATCATCTAAGTCCCAGGGCTGGGGAAAGATCCGGGGAGCGGGGCTGGTTTATGACATCCGACTCGTTAATGACCCGAATGGGTCCCACGTGATGCTTTTAACCCTGCGGATGTTGCTCAGCGAGGCTGGAGCAGGTGGTTTGGTTTAGGCCAGGGCAGGACGTGGGTGAGGTTTTATAGATCCGCCTCCCCGGCTGTGCTGAGTTCATTCTCGGGCTCACGAGGCTGGTGTGGTCAGGCCCAGTGAGTGAGATTTCTTGCTCCCCTCTGTTGTGCTGTGACTCAGAAGCGTTGTGATGGGGCATAGCGGGGGCAGCGATTTCTTCCCCTGGCTGTGTTCTCTCCAAACGCCACTTTTTCAACACCTTGTGCAAGGTAGGTGGCTGTCTGATTTCTCTTCCCCACTGGGACATGCTATTAGCAATTACCCTGGGATGACAGAGGCAAATGAAGATTTCACAGGGTCAGTGGAGTGGCATCGTCATCCTGGGTAATCGTGGCGATATGCTTGTGGAGGGATGCCAGAGGAAGTGACATGAAAGCAAGAGTAACAGGCGGATAGGGACGGGTGTCAAAGGCGGAGGCTTCCTAGCCAGCTGACTTCTGCCCAGGCCCCCACTGCCTGATGGTGAAACTTGGCCATCCTGAGCCGTGAGCAGCACGCCGCCCCTTCAAGGCTGCTGACTCGGTCGGCTGGCTTTAGGGGGGATTGCGTGACGTGGTCGTGACATTCACCGTGGCTTTTTGACTTTTTAAGTGACATTACGCATGTACAGAAAATTCGTATATGTTGACGTATGCACGCCCCACCAGCCAGATCCAGGTTTGGGGTGTTCTGGCTGTGACATTTGAAGGTTTTCATCCTGCTGGGAGGAGAAGTTGCTTGTTGTGTTTGCTTCGGCCTCCCGGTCACTCTGCGTTAGTGTCCTGTGGCAACGAAGACACATGACCACAGACTCGGTGGTGTCAAGCAGCACAGATTTATTCTGGGGGACAGGCGTCTGAGGTGACTCCTGCTGAGCTGAAATCACGTGTCGGCAGCGCTGCGGTCCTGTGCAGGCTCTAGAAAATGTGTTTTCTTGCTTCTCGAGGCCACCTACATCCCTGGGCTAGTGGGCCCTCCGTCTTCGAACCAGCGGTGTCCCTGGTGACTCCTGCTCACCTCGAGTGCCCCTGACACTCACTTTCCTCCCGCCCCCCAGCACCGAAGGACCATGTGGGCCCCCCAGACACTCCAGGGTAATCTCCCTGTTTAGCAGCCTTAATTACCTATTCACTAATTAGGGGGAAAAATTCCACTTCACAGTTGTTAAACTGTTTTCATCATCAAATGGTCCAGATTCCTGTGAGGGGTTTTGAGAGGAGAGACGCACATGTGTGAAGTCCCTCATGTGTGTCTGGCGCACAGTTTTATAATTTCGTACAGATTATCTCGCTTATGTGTCCTGGATGTCCTTGGTGGCGGGTTAGGGAGGCTTTTAGCTTCAAGGAACTCAGAGCTTGACTCGCAGTGGCTTCAGCACACAGGGTTCTTTCTCTCCTAGAAGAAGTCTGGAGGTGGGCAGCTGCTGACCTGGGTTTACAGCGGTGTCAGGGCCAGGGTCTCCCTTGTTTTTTTCTAACTGTCGTTACCTCATAGTCAAAAAAGAGCTGCCACTGCTCCAGGCATCATACTTGTTTTCGATGCAAGAAAGAGGAAAGGATGGTACCAGGTACAACTGTTCCTTTTCTTTCCTCATCTTTAATCAGAAATGCAAAACCTCTGTGAGACATCAACCTGCATGTTACCGTGTTTGGTCACGTGGCCACCCCTAGCTGAGGGGCCGGCCGGGCGGGTGGGAGAGGACTGGGCAGCTGGGCAGCGTTTACCACAGTGATGCCGTTTCCATTTTCCCTCTTGAGAGGGCTCAGGTTCAAAGTCAAGACTCAAGTTCCTGAGGTCACTCACGTTTCCCCACCCCGCATTGCCTCTCGACAGCTTTTTTTTTTTTTTTTAATTAATGGTTAAAAATGTATCGAGGTAAAATTTACATAGAGTAAAATGCACGGATCTTTACAGTTCGATGAGTTCCGACAAATGCATAGCCCGTGTTGCCATCGCCCAGACTAAGCCCTAGAACATTCGCGTGGCCCCTGACCCCTCCCGGGGAATCCCCTCTCACACCAGAGGCGACCGCCTTCTGATCCTTAACACCGTATCTTTACTTTGGGTTTTAGAAGGATTTCACAAGACATCCTACAGCACAGGCTTTGCGTTTGGCTTCTTTCCCTCGCCGTGAGGTTTTTGAGGTTCGTCGTGTTTTGCGTGGGTCAGCACCTCGTTCCTGTTTGTCGCCGAGATGCATTCCACCAAGTGGATGTACGGCAGGTGCAATCCTCTCTGCTGCTGATAGTGAGCCGGGCTGTTCTACATCGGGCCGCCGTGAGCAAAGCCACCGTGGGTGTTCCCGGGCAAAGCTTTTGGTGGCATGTAGGTCTGTTTCCGTGGGCTGGAAATCTAGGAGTGGAGTCGCTGGGGCATATTTGGGTCATTTACTTTATTAGAAACTGCGTGGCTGCTTCTTGATAATGGCCCTCTTAAAAGACAGGGAGGTAGGGAGGGGCGGGAGGGGGCATGTGGCACCTGCTGGGTTATGGGATGCCCGGTGAGGCCGCGTGGGGGTTGGGAGCAGCTCCTCAAGCCCAGCACTTTGCGCCACGTGGGAAAATGAAAGCCAGAGTTGCCGCATCTTCTGATCTTAATCTGTTGATTCTCAGGCCGTTGAAATCACCGGGGCTTTAGAAAATGCTGATGCCCAGGTCCCAGCGTCTGGATGTTTTGAAAGCTCTTCAGGTGGTTCTGATGTGCAGCTAGGGGTGAGGACCACTGTGTGAAAGCGAGTCCTTCTCAAAGTTCAGTGATAAAATGTGGCTTCTGGTCTGGACCGTCTGGGGCGAGGCCTGAGACTCTGCATTTCTGACACGCTCCCAGTGGGCGCCAGTGCTACTGCTCTGCGGGCCCCACTTTGAGTTGTAGTGTTCAAAGAGAAGCTGCAAATGTGGATTTTGAAATGGGAACTCTTCTAATTAGAAAACAAACAAACAAACCGCTGTGTACACTAAACAAGTCTGTGGGCCAGTCCTCCCTGGGGGTCACTGGAACCAGATGAATGCATCTCTCTCTCTCTCTCTCTCTCTTCTCTCTCTCTCTCTCTCTCTCTCTCTCTCTCTCTCCCCCCCCCACCTCTCTGTCTCTGTCTCTCTCTCTCTCAGCATTGCTAGGGTTCCTCTTGTGACCAGGACACAGGCGCCTCGTGAGCCCTGAGACGAGGCCCTCTGACTTTCAGGGGCTCCGAGCCACCAGCCTGTTTTGGGACATGGTGATCTGGTAAATGCCTGGGAACAGCCCTCCCCACACCAGCCCGGGGCGGTCTTGGCCTTAATTGCCGTAAGTGCTTTCCCTGCAGATGCGGGGAGGCCAGACGAGGTCCAGACGGCTCCCCGTCACACCCCGGCCTTAGCAGTACGCGTTTCTACTCTCTTTATTGGATCAAAGTCTTCCATCAAGCTGTCTGGTTCTGTCTTATTCAATTAAATTTTTTAATTCAATTTGACCCATGCATTCATCTTCTTTGAAATCTGAGAGACGACAGCATCCGCTACAAATTGAGAGTAAATGGCCGAATTAGCTTTCAGAGAGGGTTCAGTGAGGCCGTGTCTTCCCAGAGACTAGCAGGCTCTTTGGAGGCAGCTGGGTGGTGGAGAGGGCCGGCCGGGGGGCATGGATGGCTGGGAGGGGGTGCTGATCACCGTCCACTCAAGGCTCCTTTGGGAGATGGCATGGCACGTGGCCCCCGGAGCCAGAGCGTCGGGGGTCAGATCCAGCTGGGCGATGTCAGGCAAGTGCTTGAAGCTCCGTGCCTCAGTTTCCCCACCTGTGGGAGGAGAAGGAGAGCAATAGTTCCGACCTCCTAGGGCCGTGGGAGGATTAAGTGCACCCAGACATGTAAAACGCACAGAGTGGCGGCCGACCCCGGATGCCTGTGTGTTAGCCATGGCCATGGTGGTGATGTGCAGGCTCGCAGCATAGGCACGCACACACGCACTCGCACACACACACACACACACTCACACACACGCACACGGGACGGTGGAGCCGCTCGCAGGCTCACTTAGCCTTGTGGGGATTAAACTGTGCAGGCTTGGCCAAAAATCTCCCAGTGAAACAGCCCCCAAGTGGGTGCTTTTCAGGGCGTTTGACTGCAGGAACGACGTTCTGTTTTCGGTGCTGGACGACGCGGTCTGGGAGGACAGCAACACTCATGCCGTACTTCATGGGTGACGTAAGGGGGAAGTTTGGATGCTGTACGACTTCTGTCTGAAATATCAGTTTTTTCCATTTTTCAGCAGAGTATCCGTGGGATCTTGGACTTTCCTGTGTCCTCGTTGATCCCTGCCCAGCCTGGCGAGGCAGGCAGGGTGCGTGACAATAATCACAGCAGCCGCTGACGGCAGTTCAGACCGCGTGTGGGAGTCAGTCAGACTGCCTGGGTTCCAGCCCTATCTGCAAATGGGGGAGATTATTTTTTAATAGAAAATATAATAATACTAGCACTCCTCTCATAGGTTTGTTTAAAGATTAAGCGGATTAATATACCTAAAGTCCTTGGAACAGTTCTGGGCGACTGTGCTAAATAAATATAGTTAAAAGTCATAGCGATGGTCCAGGAACAGTGACCCGTGCCAAACCCTGTGTGACGCCTTCGCCACATGTTCTTGCATTTGAACTTGGCAGGAGCCATCTTTGCAGAGGTGGGGGAGTTTGCGTGTGTGTGTGTGCGTGTGTGTGTGCGTGCGCGTGTGTGCTGCTGTCAGCGTATGTCCTTGGCCTCAGCCAGCACCATGAGAGAGTATATGTCATGCAAACCTGTCTGCTCTGCGGGTGCACACCGGCCTTCAGTTTCTCGAGCACCTGCTACATGTGGGCGGGGGCTAAATGCATTGTCATTTAGCCTTCGCCGTGACTCAGGGGCAGGTGTTTCATCAGTCCGTGTTCCCGGAGAGAGTCTGGTGTGCGTCTGGTCCATTCCCAGAGCCCCTTGACCCACCCTGCGTCTGTCGGGTGTAACTGTTTGCTGAGTGGAAGGCTCTGGGACCAGGGTGTGTTCTGTTTCACTGATCAGGAGAAACTGGGGGTGAGAGCTGAGCGGGGTTTTGAGGGGAGCACACAGCGTGGACAGTGGGGCCCAGGGCTGAGAGCCCCCAGGAGAGGCGGGCTGGGAATGTCACCATGTGCTGTCTCACTGCAGGCGTTCACAGGGACCGCCTGACAAAGCCAGCCAGACAGCAGCAGTGGCGACTTACGAAGCTCAGCCAGAGGTGTCTGGTCAAGGGCGAGCCCAGCGGGAGGACGTTTGGGGTGTCTCCCCCAGCTCGAGACTCCTGGCCCCATGCAGGCTGCGGAGCAGGGCGTGTGAGTGTGCGCGCATGCGTGTGTGAGCATGAGTGGGAGGAAGGTTGGATAGTCTCAAATGAGTTTGCTTTTGACCTTCACATGACTTTCACTTTAGCCTTGGGGAGAAATTCCTTGCAAAGCATTTATAGCATCAATGTCTCAGTCTACTGCACGGGAATATGGAAAAGCCAGGGTCCAAACTGGGTTTAGAGCCAGCCTGGCTCTTTGGGCCACCTCGCAGTCACTGGCGAGCTTCACGAAGGGCTGTTTTAGGGGCTGCAGTGGATCGCAGGGGCCGAGGAGTGCATGAGAGGGAGAAATGGAAACACGGTAGCGTCCTGGGTTTGAGACGCTTGCTGCGAAGGCGCAGCGTGCCTGTGGTTGTGATTCGCAGTTTCCTGATCGCTAATGAGGTTGAGCCCCTTTTTCACTCACATTTGATAGGTCATTTGGATATTCGTGATGTAGCAGTTTAAAAGAGGAGGTGCAGGGAGAACCTCGCTGAGGAGGCGGCATTTGAGCGAAGATTCAAAGGAGATGAGGGACGTGACTCAGGGAGGAGGGAGGGCAAGGTGGAGGGGCCGGGATGCGGGGCACACAGGGCCTTCCGTCCCATGTGGGAGGGAAGAGGGGGTGGCACAGAACACACTTCGGCTTCTATAACCCCGGCCAGCACCGAACTGAGGAGCATGGAGCTCAGAGAGGTGAAGCTGGCAGGCGGCAGAGCCAGATCGGAACCCAGGGCCTTGGCCCTGTACTCCGCGAGGGGTGGGGGAGGTCACCGGTCCTTGTACGAGAGGCCCATTCCCGCCGAGGGAAGTGGTCAGCAGTCCACTCCACGCTGAGATCTGGGGAGCTCTGCCCTGAACGGGGTTCTGGGAGAGTAGAAGCGGGAGCCCGAAGGACTGTGTGTGCCAGGAAATTGATTTCTTTACGTCCTCGTGCTGCTGGATTACAAGAAATGAGCCCAGCTTGCTGCTGCCGGGGAATCCCCGGGGAGGTGTTTGGAAGCCCCTGTTGCCAAGGCAACCAGGCCACCTCTGGCAGCGTCTGGTCCTGCACAGCTCCTGTCTGCCCGGTCCCAGCTGGCCGTCTGGACCTTGGCTAGCTTTCTTGCCATGCTTCCCGGGGCAGGAGAACTCAGGGCTTCCCTGTGACGACTGCTTCGTCCAGCGCCCGCTTGCTCCTCTGCTCAAAACCCGGCAGATGCTCCCGTCTGACCCGCAGGCCTGCACGATCTGGCCTCCTGGGGCCTCTCTGCCATCATCTCTCATCACCCTCTCCTCACTCCAGGCTAGCTTTCCTGCTGTCCCTCAGCACTCCAATCCGACTCCCACCCCAGGGCCTTTGCACTTACGGTTCCCTCTGCATAGAAAGCTCTGCCCCCAGATTTTATGCCATCACCTCCTTCCACGCTCTGCCAAAGCGCTTGCTGCCTTCTCAGCAAGGACTTGCCTGGCTGCTCTGCTTACCACGATATTCCCACCCCTGTTCCTTGCTGTATTTTCTCTCAGAGCTGCTCCGCCTAGCATACAGCCGAGCTCGCTTGCTTTTCTGGCTTATGGTCTTACTCTCTGTGGCAGGCAGCTTCTGTGAAGGCGCCGGTGACCCCGACCTCCTGCTCGTCCCCTTGTGTAATCCCCTCCCACTGAGTAACTTGCTTCCGGCCAGCAGAGCGTGGCCCCATCGAGGGCATGTCAGTTCTGTGATTAGGCTGTGACTTCCATCTTGGCGGCTGGCTCTCTGTCACCTTCTTAGCTGGCATGTGGCCATATGGGGAGGCCCGTGTGGCAAGAAATTGAGAGAGGCCTCCAGCCACCCTCCAGCAAGGAAATGAAGCCCTCGGTCCAACAGCCTTTCAAGGAACTGCGTCTGGCCGACAACTATGAGAGGTTGGGAGTGGATCCTCCCCCAGCCGAGTGTTCAGATGAGACCCCAGCCTGGCTGACCGCTCAGGTACAGCTTATGAGGGATGCTGAGCAGAGCAGCCAGCCAAGCCGTGCCCAGACCTGTGCCCCACAGAAACCGAGATGAGAGGCGTGTGTTGTTTGTGGTTACGCGGTGACAGGTGACTGATACCCCCCCTCCTGGAATGGAAGGTCCGTCTACACTCTCAGGAGTTCGCCAGTGACCTCAGAGCCTGCAATGCAGGAGCCGCTTTCCAGGCTGCAGTCTGCTCACCCAGCCCTGGGCCCTTGGATGCCCACCTGCCTGGCTGGCCAGCTGCCCCCGCGGTGGTGGGGCGTCCACACAGTGTCCTGTGGCAGGGTGTCCTCCCTGCCCCGTCCTCTTCTCCACCCCCTTCTGCTGTCCCTTCCATGGCAGCCGAACGTGCAGCTTTCCACGCACACCCCATCCATCAGCTCAGGTCACTGCTGAAAGGTTCACTCTCAACACGAAGTGCTTTCTCTGCTAAACTCATTATTTCATCCAACAGACGCAGGAAAGGATATCATCTTTAAAACCCGCTCAGGCCCAGCCAGCCATGTTTCCCAGCGCTATTTGCTTTTGAAAAGAAAAGGCATAATCACTGTGTCTGGAATCAGCCAGGGTCTGATCAGGAAAGAAAAAGAAAAAGAAAAAGAAACAAAATTTTTAACACCGAGGGAATGCATATCCGTAGGGGGTTGGTAACATGGGAGAAGGAAGGGGTGGGGTGGGGGAGCCAAGCGGAGGCTGTGATGCAGCCCGAAGCGGGAAGCTCCCACCGTCGGCAGGGCAGAAAGCACAAAGGAGGGGAATCGGGTTAGTGGAGCCTTGGAAGCTGGAACTGTGGCACGTGTCTGATGAGGGCTGGAGCCCCGGAGATGTCAGAGCTGCTGTCCAAGAATCTAACCAAATCTGGGGTGCAGGGAAGGAAAAACATCCTGGCTTTGCCCCTCTTCCCACCATCCTGTGTCCTGCCAACCGTGGCCAGATGCTAACTGATTCAGGAGTCTGCAGGAGTCAGGGGAGGGGGAGGAGGGTCTGCACCAAACAGACCCAGGACCTGCACATTCCTGTTCCCTAAAATGCCCCGGGACAGGGGTCTGCAAACTAAGAACAGAGGGCCAAATCCGGCCAGCCGTGTGTTTTTGTAAATAAAGTTTTATTGGCATACCACCACAGCCATTTATTTCTGTATTTTCTGTCTGTGGCCAAGTCTGTGCTGCATCAGCAGAGTCTGACAGCAGCAGCAGAGACCGTAGGGCCTGCAGAGCCTAATGTTTTTACTGCCCGGCCCTTTACAGAAAAAGTTTGCAAGTTCCTGCTCTAGAGGAAGGTGTTTATGGTACAAATGCCTCCCCGTGAAGGGTGTTTATGGTACAAATGCCTCCCCGTGAAGGGCATCTGCTAAAAGCTTCTAGGGCATCTGCTAGGCCTGGGGACATTTCGGGGAGGGCAGAGAAAGGTGAATGACACAGTGAGAGTCATGGCAGGCTCTCTCCTCCACTCGCTTTGGCCGCAGAAGGTGCGGCTTGATCGGAAGGAGTCTGAGCCTTCCAGTCAGACGGAGAGTTCCCTGAGGGCAGGCACTTTGCATCCCAAGGGTCCAATAGCACTGGCTGAAACCTGTTGTTTGTGATTCTCAGGAAGCAGCACAAAATGTTCCCATCATGCACCACGTGGTGACTGCTCATTTTAACTGCAGGAAGGCCTTGTTACTGGAAGATGATTTCTGCAAGGGTCAGCCCATTCGAGAGTGAAGCTCCTTTAAAAGGGAAGCAAGATTTCACTGTAGACAGTGGGGAAAAAATGGAAGGATGGAGTTAAAAATTGGAAAAACTAAGTTTTCTATTATGTATGATGTATTTAGTATAATTCTAGTTTTACTAACAACTCTGTACTAAGTCTTAGGATGAACAAAACATGAGTCACTTTTTTTGCACATATTTTTCTACTAAAATTAAGTGACAGCAAGATATGACATCTTTCTCTTCACGTTTGACTGACAACACCATCATAAATAGCATTTCTTTCTCCCACAGTTTGAGAGCTTCACTCATTTTTACAAGGCCTTCTCAATCCACTGATATTTAATTCTAAATTTCGGTGGCCTGTAGCAAATGTCAATCACCTTATCCTAGTTACATCTGAGTCTGACACATGCTGGTGCTTCAGAATGGAGTCAACTCTAGAAGGAACAAAAGAAGCCAGAATTGGCTCTGATTGGTTATCTTTTGGAAACTAAGAAGCACAAATATTTTGGTTTGGTTGAAAGTGACAGAAATCCAACTTAGGTTTGCCTAGGCCAGTAGGAGATGCACTGGCTCACGGGAGCCAAGCATGGCGGCCACACTTGTTGACTTTTTCAAGTCGTGGTTGCACCTGCCGGCAAGGGGCTACCTGTTGTCCTCTGTGGGTGCAAATAAAAAAGTCTTGGCCTCTGATGGACCCAACTTGGGTCAAATTCCCATCCTAGAACCAATCAATTGTGTCTTGAGGTCCAAGAAGAACTTGACAGCTCTTCTGGAAATGTTATAGCTAAAGCTGGGAAAGGACCAAGTGCCAGACGAAGAGCACGTTCTGTGGGAGATGAAGCAGCAGACACCCCTCCAGTGGGCTGGCTTCTCTGCCACGCTCAGTGCTGCTCCTCCCACTGGATGCTGCAGCACAAAGAGCCTCTCAGACCCTGACAAGGCCCAGACTCTGGTGGGGTTGATTGCAAACAGAGCCTGTGCTCTCCCTGTGGCCGCCTTCTCGCCTTTCAGCCATCGCCTCTTCCACGAAGCCGTTGCAATCCCTCCGATCCAGAGGGAGTTGTCTGCTTTTTTTTCCCTTTATCGTGCCTCAATATTTAATTTCTATGTCTGTGCCTTTCACATCTCCTTGACTTATGTGCTTACAGGTCTCCCCACTGACCCGTGATCGCCACGAGGGTGGAGTTTATGGTCCCCAGCAGTGGGCCTTGCGCACAGCACGTAGCAAACACTCAGCACATCTTTGCTGATTGGAGGTAGGGCTTCCAGATAGCTATCGTCAGTGAGGACAGCACTTGGCATTTCCAGGTGTATGAGTTTGGGGAAAAGGAGGCAGCATGACATAGGGGTTAAAAACCCACACTTTGGAATCGGCAAATGCAGATTCTAGTTCTGGCTCTGCCACTTACTGGCTGTGGGCCAGTTGCCCAAACTCTCTGAGCCTCATTAGTTAACAGTGGGGCGGTGGTGATGAGAACAGTATCTTCTTCCTGCAACACTTAGCACAGTGCCTGGCACACAGTAGGCCCTCAGTGAGTGCTGGCTATTATGATTGGAAGATGGTTACTCTAGCCTCACTTTTTCTTTTTTCGCGAAATGGAGAATGTTACTGTACAGTAAAATTGAGGTGATAAACCAGGCAAAGAAATTCTTCATGTCCAAAGCTCACGAGTCGGGAATCTACGTTTTTCAGTAGGGCAGTAGTTGAGCCATATTTCAGGCAGTGGCTTACTTGGATTTTATTTATCCGCTGAAATTATTTTGGTCTGAATAGCAGTGTGTCCAGGGGAGATCGGATGTATTCGGTTGCAGCAGACAGCACACACTCGCCCTCCCAGCCCTCTAAATGGTAGACCCCGGCTCCAGCTTCTACAGCTGAAACTTCCCTTGTGAATAACTTATTTCGTTTTCCTTTCAAGCCCCTATTTGTGATTTCATTACATTTAAGATAGGGTGGATGCTTTATATAAAACTCATGTCATATCCATTTGAAGTTCTGTTAATCAATGATCGCAGGAAAAACAACCTTCGTTTGCTGCTTTGGCAGTGAAGGCAATTGTAGTGAGCCTGTCTCGTCCTGCCTGCGGTGAAGGCCAAGGTTAAAGGGTGTCCATGCCATGCCATCCTCTCCTGCCTTGTAGCCTTGAGCTCTGCTAGGTGAGGGCACAGATAGGAAGGTGATTGTCTTTCTGTCTTGATGCTTATTTTCCCTTGTGCATCTTCCTTCAGATTCTTCATTCTGAAAAAGGAAGAGGCTTTGCCATAGCTAGAACCCGATTAAGGTAGCGATTCCCAATTTGTCTGATCTGACCATTAGTTGGCTCTTATAAAAATACAGATTCCCGGGCCCTGCCACAAAAGGTTCTGGTTCAGGGCGTCTGGAGTGGGAATGGTGGATGTAAGGTTGTTCATCCATCACAGGTGATTCAAAAACCAGAGTTTGGGGAAACAGTTTTAGGTTAGTGCTTGTCAAGAATCACCTGAGATCTTCTTATTCACATGCAGATGCTGATTCAGCAGTCTGAGGTGGGGCCTGAGAGTCTGCATTCTAACGTGCTCCCGGGTGATGCCCACGCTGCCAGGTGTCTGGACCACACTTAGGGAACTGCAGCTGCTAAACTGTGGGGTCTTTAAGAATAACATTGGTTTGCATAAGTGGTTCATTGGGGGTTAGAGATTTCGAAGATACCGATTTGCATAGATTATTTATTGGGGGTTAGGTAATTACAAATCACCTCGAGGAATATCATTTTGCATAAATGACTTATATTCAAATTTTCTTTTGGGGACCTTCATTGTTTAGGGCAATGGGCTTCTAAATAGAGACATCCCATGGGTGTGGGAAGAAAAATTAGACTTCTCTTTCTCTTTGTTTTTTCATTTCATACTTAACCCCTGCACCCCACCCCATGAATGTTTTATGATCGTCCCATCTATCTACATAATAGGACATGCATGTAATCTGTATATACTTGTGTATATTTATGGGGATGTGCTTGCTCAAAACATTTTTTTAATGGGGAATGCAGTAAAAATGCTAGGAGACCATGGTTTTAGGTTCTCATAAAAAGAATTAGTTGTATGGTGTTAAACAAAATTCAGCTGTGTAAATTTTAAAGATACTGTTGGCTTTATTCAATCATTCATGAATTGGGCAGCATCCAATTTAGCAGATAGAAAGGAGCTTTGGGGGGCTGTACAGAATGAAAGACTTTTGCAGGCAGAAGGGAGCAGGAACAGAAAGTTGTAGGAAGCAAAAATGAGGGTTGGTTACTGCAAGGTTTCTTTCCTTATAGGGAAGGACAAGGGTCTCTCAGGTGAGTACCTACCAGTGCTGATCAGGTGACTCCCGAGTCACTGGATCAAGGTTCCATTTCTGGGGGAGCCAAAACTGTAGTTAAGTCTTTGGTTTGGTGACATGGGGCTTAGCATCAGTGACTCCATTTTGGGGCCTTTTTAAAAGTTTTGGACAACGGGGAGGAGATGAGGTCGTTGTTTTTAAAAGAAGAGAAGAGACGAGGCAGACAGAAGTCAGTGCTCGTTGCCATCAGCTCACAGGTCACAGCAGTAGAGGTCATCCAAGGGGCAGAAGGTCAAATAGTAGTACATTCCCTAAACTTCTAAACTTTTCTTATGGTTCCCTCTCTCCCTCTCTCTCTCTTTCTCTCCCACCACATACACACTTTAGTCCTCTGCCTGGAAAATATTTGTGCCCAGGTGGCACAAAGACAGGACGAACTAATAGACATTTTCCTGAGCACGTGAGAGAACTCCGTGCTGGGGAGAGCACCTGTAATTTCATCTTTCCGTGATTTGCTTGGCCCCGCTGTTCAACTTCTTGCCTTTTCTCCTTTCTGACTGAGTGATGCTGAAAGGTTTGACACACATCACACACCTTCTGATGAGTATACTCGGAAGAGTCAGAGATGGAGGTGGATGCGGGCCACTGATTTATGTCTCATGAGAGCTGAGGGTGGAAGTTCAGAGATTGGAATTGCCTAGTAACTCAAAGGGAAGACACTGATGACTCGCCTTGGTGCAGGATCACTGGTTATCAGATCGGTCCCCATTCCCACTGTTCCTCCGGGATCCTCAGGGCAAGACACTAAGTTAATGCAGAGACATTGGCCAGCAGAGCCACAGGAGACTTTATTGGGTCAAAGGTGTGTTCCGAGGGAGTGAAGGAATGTCCAAGCTCGGAAAAGGCTTGATGTGAGAAACTAACTTGGCAAAATCAAAGAACGAAAACAATGACAGCATGGCAAAAGATATAGTCAGGGTCCAGACACTCTGGAGACCCATGGGCCATGGTAAAACGTTTAATTTTATTCTAATGGCAGTAGGAAGTCACGGGAGGGTTTTAGGAATCGATTTTGGTTTCCAAAGGACGACTCCGATCGCTGTTTGGAGAATGGAAGGCAAGAATGAAGGCAGAGAAACTGAGAAAGAGGCTGCTGCAGGAGCCCCAGCAGGAGATGGCGGCAACGGACGAGGGAAGCAGGGTCCTGGGCAGGGTGTGTGGTAGGGCTGGGGGCTGGGCCCGGGGCTCCAGTCAACAGTGCGAGAGTAGACAGACCCTCAGCCGAGGAACAAGCTCTCAGCGAAGGCCTGAGTAACCGAGAAGCAGGCATGGGGCGCTAATGATTAAGGTTGACCTAAAGACTGCTCTTCAGTGCTGGCAGCTCCTAACAGATTTCTGATTAGGGCCACAACTGGCCGGAGGGTGTACCTGGCCTGAACCATTCAGTAAGACAAGAAGGCACAGTGGAGATTTGATACACAGGTGGCCGGATGATTCCTCACACTGACTAAAATTTTCTCTTGGCTCCCAACAAAGCTATGGACAGCATCCAAGCTGTATTAGACCCGCAGCACCTTCTAGTGGCTGCCCTGGGAATGTCCGACTCATCTTTTTTTTTCTAGCTCCTTTTTTTTTTTTCTCCTGCAAGGGGATTTTGTGTGCGTCTTATCTTCTGTCTTTAAACACAGATCTTAGTTATGTACTTCATAAATTTCACCACTGTGTACGTCCTATACATGCCCCTTTAACCACCACTCTTTTCCCATTTCTTTCTGAATTCTTCTTACTTTAAGGCAGTTTTTCCCTTTCTTTCCTTATATTCTCTTCATTTCAAATAAAGGCCCCAAAGGGTCCTCACAGGCCTGCTAAGTGGCCGAGCAATTTGAGTGATACGTTCGTATTAAGGTGAAGGAGAAGCTCTAGTTTCACTTTTCCAAGCTTTATTGAGGTATAGTTGACAAATAAATGGTCTGTATTTAAATGTACAATGTGACGATTTGATATATACATACTTTGTGAAATTATTACCACGGTCAGGTTAATTGATACATCCATCACCTCACATAGTTACCTTTATTTTTTTTCTTGGTGGTGCGTACACATAAGATCTAAGCTCTTAGCAAATTTCGAGTACACAGCATGGTATTAACCGGACGTCTCTCACCCTGCAGCCCCTGGTAACCACCATTCTACTCCTGTTTCTGTGCTTTAATGCAAAGCTCTAGTTTTGAACTGGCAGTGGCGATGTCACAGAGAACCATCCTGTTAACCTCAAAAGCCACTGAAAGGGCCCAGGGTTGCATTGAGAATCTACATGAATGCCTCCCTCGATTTCTCCGTCATCTTGTGAATTAAACTGCTTTTCATCCTCCCCTCATTGATGTATATCTACTGTGCGCAGGGCATTTGCCTCTAACCTAAGACTCTCTTATTTGATATTTTAATTCCCAGCACTCACCAGAATTGCTTTCTGCTTTTTAAAGATTGCAGACATGGAGGGCTTCAGCCACTTTAGTGTTAAGCAAGCTATTGAAAACGACTCTGGGAACTCAACCACCACACATTCCTGCAGGATGGACTTTATTTAACTCAAGAAATGTTTATGGAGCATGTAGAATGTGCCAGGGCTGAGCCGCGTGATGGGTTGAATAGGATTTGGTCTCCGCCTTCTAGGGGCTCACGTCACGTGTGTAAGTCAAATAAACAGATACGTGTAATACAATATTTGGAAGGATAATGTGTTGGTATGTTAATTTGTGTTCATTGTACCTTTATTTTACTCTTTTCCTGTTTCAAGCAGATTGCTAGACATCACATTTCCTAACCCTTGGGGGTGTTTACAGGATTGAGAGATGACTCTGATTAAAGTCAGGGCTTCTTCCTGCCTTGTAAAATGACTAAACTCACTTAAGAGATGAAAGAGGCGAGGGAAGAGGGAGGGCACTGGAGAACAAGGTCAGAGAAAGGACATGACCTTAAAGCTTAGAAGGTTGCAGGTGGGCAGGTCACTTGATAGGCTGATGTGATGATGGTTAATTTTATGTGTCAACTTGACTAGGCTGAGGGATGCCAAGATAGCTGGTAAAATATTATTTCTGGATGTGTCTGGGAGGGTGTTTCCAGAAGAGATTAACATTTGAATCGGTAGACTAAGTGAAGATACAGTCCTCACCAGTGTGGGTGGGCATTATCCAATCCATTGCTCTCTGCTTAAGCTAAGACATCCATCTTCTCCTGCCCTTAAACGTCGGTGCCACTGGGTCTCAGGTCTTTGGGTTTGGGTGGGGTCTCAGAGGATCACCAGGGTGGGGCGAGAGCAGTGTTCGCCAGGTTGATGGAGACGCAGGTTTGGTGCCTGCCTGTGCCTGCAGGCTGTATGGGCTGGAGGGCTCAACAAAGGAACAGTGGTGCCTGCTGCCCCTCCAGCCCGCACCCTGAAACCAGACAACTCAGTGTCTCCCCATATGTCCCTGGCACTTTTCAAGCTGCTGTCTCTTTTCTGGAGCTTAGGGTGGGTGTTTGTGAGTGGGTGGGTCTGTGTGTGGGCCCTTTAAGAGGATGCCTGGGTCTACAACAGCCCTCTGTCTCACCTGGACTGAGTCCCTGCTGATTTCCACAGTTGGATGTTGTGGGGACTTCTCTCCCCAGCGCTGGTGCTCTGGGCTGGGGAGCCTGGTGGGGGGCTGAGACCTTTCCCTCCTCAGTGGGGACCTCCACAGCCCAAGATGTCCCTCCTGGTTCTTAACCATCGCACGTGGGTGTGGGACAAGCCTGTTTTACTTCTCCGCTCCTCTTATCAGACTCGACATGGCTTCTTCTTTATGAGCTTAGTTACAGGACTTCCGTTCAGCTAGTCTTCAGATGGTTTTCCAGGTTGATACTTCTAGAATGTAGTTGTAATTTTGACGTGGTCGTGGGAGAAGGCTAGCACAGTGTTTATCTACTCTGCCATCTTGACCGGCAGTCCCCCAATCCTGCAGTTATGATTGCTTGGGCTTGCACATCCTGATTGGTTGTTTATGGAGCAGTTCCGATTAAATGGGGCAGGTCTCAGTCCACTGGTTGAAAGACAAAAGCAGGAAGTCCTTTATAGAGGTGCAGGCATAGTGCGGAAGCCGAGAGTCAGTCACAGACTTGTCCTGTTAAACGGTATGCAAGAAGCTCCTGCCAGGAGATGGCTGCTAGACTGTTATTATTTATAAAATTTAGGCTCTCAATTGACTATGGAGAGTCCATCTGTGCAGGTAAATTCTTTCTTGGGTTCACATCAGATGAATCTCTCAGGGTCTAGTCTGCTTTTGCAATATAATGGCAGTACTGAGTGGTGGTGTGACAGAGACTACAAAGTCAAAAATATTTACTATGTAGCCCTTGATAAAAACCTTTGCTGACTGGCTTGGACAATGTACATCTCTTAGCAGTGACAGTGTGGGCCCAAAACTAGTGAGTTTCCCTGCTATCGGAAAGTACAGTGTTTCTATGAAAACATTCATAAGCTGAAATGGCATCAAGAAGCAAATTACCATTGATTCATATGAAAAAAAAAATTTGAGCATTCCCAGACCTTAAAAGTAATCTAACAAATCATACCAAATAACAAAACCCGGAATAACACTAACATACTGGAGAATAACACTAACATACCGGAGAAGCAATGCCACCCTCACTGCTCAGGGTTCATTCACAGGCATGAATGTAGATCTTTCGTAAAAGCGAAGTGGCATGATGTGAACTTTTAAAAAGCTGGGGGAAACCTGTACTACCTGCAGGGCTTGGGCTGGGTAAGACCTTAGGTTTTTGCATGACTCTCAGAGGGAGTGGGCGGTGCTTGGCAAAGGTGTTCTCTGATGACCGATGTGTACTTTCCCACCAGTGTAGTAGGATGAAGGTCCAGGGTGGGATTTAAGATGCTGTAAGGAAGATATAGGAACGGGAGAGCCTTGCACTCTGAAGATTTGCATCTGCTTTGGTAAAAAGCATGATGATGTTTTAAAATAGTATTCAGGGCATGCTTACCACTCCTGGAAATTCCTCATATCCTGTCTTTCCTACCTCGGGCTGCGGTGTTCCAACCTCATCACTCCCAGGGGAAGGATGCTACAGTTGGGATGCAGAGAGGGGAAAGAAGACCATGCTCAGGTCTTGAGTTTAAAAACGGTCTTTTGAATTTTGAAACTCTTGGCACCCTACAATAATTTTGAGAATCAAGGCATTTGCTTTATAAGAGCCAGTTTTTTATGGTCTCAAAAGCTTAAGGTGTTGAAGAGCTTGTGGGTATAAGGTTTATACCATAATTGAAAAAAATAGGAAACAGTAGATGAAGAGGCAGTTTTATAGGTAATGTGATAAAATTTATGTGGGAAGAGAGAGAAAGGAGTATTAGGTGCTGATAAGTTTTGTATCCGTTATTTATTGCTGCATAACGAATCACCCCAGACTCAGTGGCTGGAAACAACAGCACTCATCTGTTTTGGTCAGTATTCTGCAATTTGTGCAGTTGGATGTAGAAGCCTCCTTGGCCAGGATGGCTTGGTGGGGTGGGTTTAGGGATGTTGGGAGGATGCATTTCAAGATGGTTCATTCACATGGATAGCAAGTGGTGGCTGGCTGTTGGTCGGAAGCTCGGCCAGGGTGCCTCCCTACGAGGCCCCCTAATCTGTGGGGTGCTTGGACTTTTTTTCATAGCTTGGAGTCTGGGTTTCAAGAGAGAAAGGTAATAACGTATGGCATTTAAATAATCTAACCTTGACAGTCACATAACGTCTCTTCCACCTTACTTGCTTGGTCGAGGCAGTCATGCTTTGCTCAGTTTCAAGGGAAAGGGACATAGACTTCACTACTCAATGGATGGACACTCACACTAGAAGAGGAGATGTGTGATGGGGGACATTGTCGTCACCATCTTTGAGAAAGCCAGTCTGCCATGAGTATGTTTTAGAGGGGGCCTTGTCTCCTGCCTCCTCCCGATCTGAGTCTCACGGGGAGGGACTGAATAAACTTCCGGTGGGTTTAGGGGCCCACGCAGAGAGGACCTGTGCCTCAGTCCTTGAGCTTCACAGATGCCCCTGCGCCCCCGGGCTTGGAATGATGAGTAAGAGGTGGCTGTGAGTGGTGTCTGAGCAGACTGGCCAAGGGCAGGCTCCCCGAGTCCTAAGCATCTCCCAGGGAGAGGGGGACACAGGCTTCTGCTTCTCAGGTCATCCAAGGTCAGCGTGGTTGGGGCACCGCAGTGTGAATGAGGGGCGCGGCCATTGCTGACTGGAGACCAGCAGGCGTTAAGAAGTCCTGTGATGTCACCAAGGGGTAATGATGTTGATTAAAGACATGACAGTGTGTTTCTCAGTAGGCGCCAAAGGGATGACCAGGGGCCGGGTAGTTCCCCCAGCAATGCCAGGATGCCATGTAAGCACCCCAGAAATCAGGTGCCACCTGAAGGAGAAGGCGGGAGGGACTTGACCGTGAGTGAAATAACTACTGAAACATCACATTCGTTGAGTTCTTCCTGAGTTGTCCAAGTTTATCCTCTTCTGGACAGGATTAGATTTACTGCAGCCAGGTAGAGTAGGGGATCTGGAAAATAATAACGTTCAGTTTTAAGGAAAAAAGAAAGGTTGTATTTTTGCTCACCTGGGTTGGTGGCTTTTAAATGTTATACAGCTGCCAGAGATATGCATTGGCTACAAAAGGCAGAACAGAGCCAAACCGTTTGGAAGAAGGAAGGTCAAGGGCTTGGTGAGTGAATCAGTAGGGGATCCGGGCAAATGACCTTTAAGAAGACCCAACATCGATGAAAGGTGCCTGTCTCCCCTGAATCTTTGTGGAACAGAGGGGTTGCCTAGGGACAGACCCAGTTTTAATCCTTCTCTTTCTGAAACGCAAGACGGAGCCGCAAAATTGAACAAAAAATGATGGACATTTTTGCATGGCCGTCCAATTTGGCCAAGGCCGTCTCAGCTCCACAAGCAAACAAGTATTTGGCATCCCTCGGCAGGTTTTTCCTCGAGTCTCATTAGTTCCCCAAATAGAACAGCTGCTGCCAGAGCAGTTCGCTCCATCAGCCCCGAGAGCGCTCCCCGCTCGCCCGGCTCCCTCAGCTCTGGAGGAATTAATTTCCTCTGCGGCAGAGCTCAGAGGCACCGCGGGGATTTCTGCTGGCGGCCAAGGGGCTCCAAACAGCCAAGCTAAACATGGTCGGGAGGTGAGCTCTGTTGACCCAGCTGATGGCCAGTGCCGGAGACCCCATTCGTCACAAGCACTTCCCTGGCGGTGCTGCTCTGCTGCGCGCAGGAATGGGAGGGGGTGGACCAAAGTCCCATGTGGTGGGGAGAGGGGGAAGCAGTGCTCGGAGCTCCTCCCCCTAGTTCCTGCGTTTGGGGCTGGACATGTACTTTTCCCTGTTCCCAGCCTTTGCTGCAGGAGCTTCTTTGCACCTGTGGGCAGCGCCTCCGAGGCTTCAGCCTGCGTGTGCATCCCCGGGCCGTGTTGTTAAAATGGCAGGGCCTGGGCTACTCTTGCATGTACCCTGAAATTGCATTTTTTGGGGGGGAAATTATTATTATTATTTTTTATTGTGGTAAAATACACATAAAATTTACCTAAAAAATAAAACAACATAGACTTTTCCGTGATAACCATTTTTAAGTGTTCTGTTCTGCGGCATTAAGTCCATTCGCATTATTGTGCGGTCATCACCAACATCCACCTCCAGCACTTTTTCATCTTCCCCAGCTGAGACTCTGTTCCCATGAAACAGCGAGTCCCCACTCCCTCCTCCCCCAGCCTTCTGCTCTCTGTCCGTGTGAATCCGACTGCTCTAGGTAACTCGTGTAAGTGGATTCATATAACACGTCTTTTTGTGGCCTATGTATTTCATTTAGCATAATGTTTTTGAGGTTCATGGAGATGGTAGCATGTGGCAGAATTTCTTTCCTCTCTGCAGCTGAATAATATTCCATCGTATGGCCATGCCACATGGATATTTGGGGTCTTTCCATCTTTTGGCTGTTGTGGGTGATGCTGTTAAGAAAATGGGCGTGCGTTTTAAGTAAGTTCCCAGAGATGCTGCCGCTACCGGTTCTTGGACCTCACTCTGAGTAGCTGGGGTCCAGAGGTTAAGGGCTCAGGCGCATACAGACCCTCTTGGTTTATGTCCTAGACCTGCGGTTTTTTTTTTTTAAATTTTAACCATAGGCAAATAATTTAACGTCACTGGTCTCAGCCTCCTCCTTTGGAAAATGGAGATAATACTGGGACCCGCCTCAGAGAGATGGGAAGAGTATCGAATGAGACGATGCATTCTAACTGCTTAGCACACAATGCCTCGCATGGGTTAGGTTGAACCATGTGAAATTGCCATTTGTATAGGTCAGAACTGGTCCAATATCAAAAAGAACTTAAAATGGTTTTTAAATAATCTTTATTGTACAATGTGAATGTGAGCCCTTATTTTGCAAAAATGGTTACTTGTCTTTTTAATATGGGCTGTATCCAGGGGCTTTAGTGGTGAAAAGTCACCATTCGTTGACTTCCCTCCTCACCCGCTCTGGCCCCGGCCAGCAGTCACGCCTGCCACCTTGGCGTTACCTCTGCAGCATGCCCCTGTCCTCAAGCCTGCCGGTGTGAGAAGAAGCCCGTAAGTGTTAAGTGATGCTCTCTGCATTTTTCTGCCTAAAGATAAGATTTTTGTTTGTGTAAATCTCACCCTGACCTGATTTTATAGGGCTCAGCAGCCTTTGCGAACCAATGGGGGCTTAATGACTGGGAGGGTTAGTTGGCTTTGCTGGCTCATGGCTTTGCTGGTGTGGTGCGGAGCCCCAGTGGGCCTTTCTCAGAGTCATTGCCCATCAATCCTGCAGTCCAGGGGGTCACGTGACCTTCTGGGTCAGTCCTCTCAGCTCCTGCTCTGCATCCTCTGACAGGAGGGGCTAGTCACTGTGGCTCCTGGGCTTGTGCCTCTGAAATTGCCAGCCCCTGGTCATAAAGCTGTTGCCTTTCTCCTCCCCGTCCCCCCCAAAAAAGGACAAACCCTCAAGGCGCTGAAACAGCATCTGAGGCCATTCTCATTGTACCCTTGTCACAGTGCAGGGGAAAGACCTTACTTGGTTACTCTGGGTCATTTTTAAAACTGCTGGGGTCTCTGCACCTGAGACCCCACTTGAAACTGGCTCCTTTGGCTACTTCTTCCAGCCTGAAGGGCCAGGCAGGGGACAGACCCTGAGCCATCTTCTCTGTCCTCCTGTAGATCTATCTGCCCCTAAGAGCCCAAACCTCTCCTCCTGGCTCCTTTTACCACGTATGAAAAGCATAATAGCTAACTTCTACTGAGGGTTGTGTTAGATTTTATAATTTTTCTCAATTATTTTTTTCTCCTTATGAGAAGACCATACCTTCCTGCCCATTGCTGCATGGTTGAAGGGCGAGGGCAATGTTGGGCTTGGCCCTGTGACTCGCTTTGGCCAGTGGCTCATGGTCGGATGTAATGGGTGTGATGGATGCCTGAACAAAAGTCTTACGCTGTTGCCCGTTTCTGCCAGCTCTCTGTTCTGTCCCTTCTGCCACAAGAATGGCACGTCTCAGGGCTTATCCTAGATGGGGGCTACACTTTATCATGAGACAGGAGGTAAACTCCGTGGTTGTAAGCCACTGAAGTCTGGGGGTTATTTCTTACGCAACAAGGCTGATCGATACAAGGGTTTTCCGTGCTCTGGGTACTTGTTCCACCTGTGCTTATTTATTAATTTAACTCATAACAACTTCATGAGATCCATTCCAGTCAGGATAAAGTAGGTTTTGCTGCAGTAACAAAAAGACCCCGAGTACTCAGTGGTTCCACAAGAACTTAGTTTTGATTCATGCTGTGTGTCTGCTGAAGGTCGGTTGGGGAGTCTGCCCCTCGCTGTTATGGAGAGACCCAGGGTGACGGAGGTGCCATCCTTGGCATGTGGTCACCTTATAGGAAAGGGCACGCAACTAATTGTGCATTGGCTCTTAAAGTTTCTGCCTCAAGTGAGATACATCATTGAGGTCACCTTTTTTATTGGTCAAAACAAGTCACATGGTGATACCTAACTTCAAGGTGATGATTATCTTAATTCCATGTGGTGATCCTGCAAAGCAGGTGGGCTCCTCTTTAGTCTACAGATGAGGGGCCTGAGGCTTGGCTAGGTGAAGGACATGCACAAGGTCACACTAGGGGGTGGATCTTGTGTTGGACTTAAGTCTGACTGACTTCAAGGCCTGTTCTCTTAACTACTCAGCCCTGCTGCCTTGCAAAAGCTGCTCTTTTTCAGGTCAGAGGCCCCGTGGTTTCCACCTTGAGAAGCTGTCTTATTTTCAGACTTTTCAACTTTCCTTACCTTTGAAATTGCAAACTGCTGGCCCACGAGTTGGATTTGACCTTTAGATGTAATTTGTTTGGCTTTTACAGTGTTTGAAACATTCTTAGCAATTAATTGCAGGTATTTAAAATTGAGAGACTTTACACACACACACACACACACACACACACACACACACATGCACAAATCCCCCTTTTCCAGTTCCCGGAAGACTGAAGATCTGGTCCCATTGGAGTCCCCTCTGCACATGACAACAGTGGTCGGGGCCGAGCAAGGCCATACTCTTTAGATGGTGACCTCATTCTCTAATTCATCATTCGCTCTTGTCCCCCAGCCCAGTTTCCTCATTTGCCATACCCCTCTGGTGCTGGCAGGCGTGGGAACTTGGGCCCCTGCCCTCACCTCCCCTGTTCAGCTTAGAGAGTTGTCAGGCAGAAAACTACCCTGCATCTCCATCAGCAAAGACTGGTGATGACTTCTCATCCAAAGAAATGAGCAAACGGCTGCCCATCAATAAACCTGTAACACGATAATCCAGAGAGGTCCCAGCCACTAGGACAAGCAGGTTAGACATGCAGGAGCAGGCTCGGGGACAATCACATTCAATAAATAAGAATTTTCTATCAGCAAGCTTTCGCTGCCAGCTCATTAACCAGGAGTAATAAGTATGGGGTCGAGGACCCACTTAACACAGTGCAGCCAGAAGGAGGCTTGATGAGGAAGCAGGCTAGGGCCTCACTGGGGGATGGATGCAGGCAACGAGGAGACATTCATCACAGCTGCTGGGGAGGCCGGAGAAAGCCCCACCATGCACAAATGCAGCCCCGGGGGAGGAGAGGCAGAAAGGGAGCAGGAAGCATTTAAGCCAGGGCAGTGTGCCAGGGCCCTGGTGAAGCGAAGGGGGTCCTGGCCATCGCCTTGCTCCCTGTCCCCCATTTCAGGAGTGCTTTCTCCCCATCCCAGCACAGGATTGTGGCATACAGTCATATCCTTGCAGGTCCGTAGGGGGTGCCATGGGAAGGTGGCCCCAAACTTGTGCAGTACACGGCATGGCTCCTGTGTTTCTGAGTTTCACTCATCCTTCCCAGAACAGTTCAAATGTCGTGGGCTTCCAGAAGCCTCTGCCAACCCTTCCTCTGAACCGCACCTGCCCTTTGCTGTCTCAGCTTCGGGGCATTTGTCATTTCTGCAGAGTTCTTCCCTGACCAGCCCCCCTTCCAACCCCCCCAACCTAAATGCATTTCTTCTTATTATTCTTTCTCATAGCATCATGTTCTTTTCCTTCGTGGCATTTATCCCAATTTGTAATTAAATATTTATCTGTGTGATTATTATTTCATGTCCCTTTTTGCAGCTGGGCTGTAACTTGCCTAAGAGCAAAGACTATGCCTTGATTTGTTCACTGCTGTTGTCTTACCCCTCCACCCCCAGCACATAGTAGGTGCACAATAAATATATAATGACTGAAAGAAAGTGCGCACATACCATTTCCCTTACCACTCTCTGGCTAAGAGAGGCAGGGATTGGTTTTATTTATGCTTGGGACCCCTGAATACTTAACAGAGGCCTAGCACACAGTAGGTGCTTAATGAATGCTTACTTGAGGAGTAAATGACATGAGCTCTCATGACAAGACTGACTAAATTTGCCCTGGCTTTTCCCGAAGCACACATCCTGTCCCAGGCCTACACATGTCTGCTACTTCTCTGTCTCCAACTTTTTGTCTGGAAGGTCTGGGTATCTAATGGACAAATGTGGGTTCAGATCTTCCTTAGATCAATGCCTGCCTAGCTCAGGGGTTCACAAACTACAGCCCATGGGTTGAATCCTGCCCTTTGCCTGTTTTATAAGCAAAATTTTATTGGGACGCAGTCAAGCTTTGTGTTCTAGCAGCAGAATCGAGCAGTTGCAACAGAGACAGTATGGTCATTAACTGGCCCTTTACAGGAAATCTTTGCTGACTCCTGCCCTGGTCCAGGAGCCTTGAACAGGTCACTTAATCTTTCTGAACCTGATAGTCCTTATTCGTAAAAGGGCTTAGAATACCTACTTCATAAGGTGGTTGTGAAGTTTCACGTGTATGTAGTACGTACTCACTAAATGCTTGTTTTATCTCTCCTTGTTTCCAAACAGAATTCTGGTCCCTCTTCTAAATTCCTATAGAATCCCTGTTTTTACTCACCCATTCAGCATTTTTTGAGCACCAACTATGTGCTAAATATTTTGCCAGGTACCGAGAATTCAGTGGTGGACAACATGCGGACTTTGGCCTTGTGCATCTCCTGGGTTATAAGGGGAGACAGTAAACAGATAACCCAAACCCAATCTGATCAGTGGCTGGGAGGACGGGAGGTCCAGGGGACTGGATCACACAGCGGGGCAGCTGATTCAGCCTCCTCAGGACCAGGAGGCGTCCTGGGGGAAGTGACATTTAAGCTTTAGAAAGAGAAAGGGTAAGTTAGCCAGGGAGAAAGATCTTAGAAGGACCATTCCGGAACTATTGCTGAGCTTGGAACACGGGGTGCAGGGAGGCCACTGAGTACCTCAGCAGTTCTGCCAGAGTCCAAGCTGCAGGGGGAGAGAGGCGAACCTGGAGGCAGGCAGGAAGGTGGAGGTTTGCCTGGAAGGGCTTGCAGAAACGTCTTGTGCCAGGTCAGGTCGGGTCAGTCTGCAGGAATGCGGATGCTGGGTGTGGCTTGGGCGGGTGCTCCTGCGGAGGAGCCGTGATGGACATGTGCTTCTGATTCAGCCCTCAGTGTCACCAATGCGAAGGCGTTCAGGGCAAGCTGAAGAATCTCCTGTGAGGTATGGCCAGGTGACTAAGCAATGTGTGTGGGGCAACCGCTCCCCCAGTCCAAGCTGGGCAGACAGCAGCCACCTGGATCCAGCTAAGTGACGCCATGGGATAATCAAGACAATCGAGGACTCTGCGTTTTAACATTAAGAGCCAACCTTTCTCGAGTGTTGACTGCACCAGGCACTCTTCTCTAGGCCTTCCTTTCGTGAGCACGTTTAATGCTCTCACGTCTCTGCGGGGCATGCACTGGGGTTACCCCGTTTGGCGGTGAGGAAACAGATCCAGAGGGTGTCAGTGGCACATCTGGAGATTGGGGGAGGCGGGATTTGAACCCAGGGGGTCTATCTTTAGGGCCCTGACCAGATTATTTTCAAAACCCTGGATGAGGAGTGGGGGTAGGGAGACTAACAGCCAGCCAAGGGCTGGAGGCCGCCTGCCTTAGAGAGCTCTGATTAAGGGGACAAAAATGAACTTCATAAATGTAAAATGATGATGGATTTAACAATTTGGCTCACTAATATAAAATAGGCCTCTTTTAAAAGCTGCCTTGTCCTTCATGGATCAGGATGTACCAGGCATTCGGGAAGGGCGCCCGCGATGTGGGTCTCAAGTTTCGGTGTGTGTAAGTCTCTTGCTGGGTTTTTGTTTAAAATGCAGACATCTGATCTTGTGGGGAGAGCGTTTGATTCAAAGACCAGGGTCAGGGCCCAGCAATATGCATTCTAACATATTTAATGAAGCCCCAGTTCCGTTCTGCTGTGCATGAATCGAGGACCAGCTTTTAAGAAGTAGTGCAATCTACATGATCAGAAAAGGTCTGATCCAGCCTCCAGGTGAGGGATGAAGAAGGTGAGATGCTACTTCTGTCTCCAGGCACCAAATCAGGAGAAAGGACCCTGCATTGGAGTTCAGAAATAATGACCACACCATGTCTCAGTCACGTGCTCCTCCCCGGGAAGGCCCCCTAACCTCCCAAGCCTCAGCTTGCTCATCTGTAAAATGGACATAGTAATGTGGCAAGGACCGTGTAGTATTGAGAAAGTCCCAGAACCTCTCTGAGCCTCAGTTTTCTCATCTATAATGGTCAGTCAAATAGTGAAGACATTACAAGACTGTTGGGTAATAAAAATAAAAATAAAAAAGACTAGTAGGGAAAATAAATGGGAAGGGAAATGGGCAGTAATTAGGAGACTGCTGATAAATGTTTCTTCGCTGCTCCGTCCTACTTTATTGGTCCAGTTAATTGCTTCCTCTGGGTGAATTTATTGCTTTGAAAGGAGATGCTCATTCACAGTAGGCATTTTGGCTCAGATGGTTAAAATGTGGAATTAATGAGATCCCTACTGTGGCTTGATCCCCAAGGTGTTGGGGTGTTGTTTCTTGTTTAGAAGCCCCACCCCCTCAGTGGTTTCCTCACTCCATGATGGGCAGCCACTGCCAGCCCAGGGACCTGGCAGATCAGGCAGATGAAGGAGGGTAGGCAGAGGGAGGGGGTCAGTCATCACCATGGCCAGTCAAACCTCTTTACAGGACACAGGGTCCCCTCTGCAGCGATCAGCAGCACCACTATTGAATCAGAAGACAGCTCGTTATTCTGAGTTTATTGATGGATGGCTCAGCAGGGCTGGAAGAGCTCACCAGGTGTCCCGGAAGGCCCAGCCAGACCAGAATGGCACCTGGACAGCCTCTGAGCCCCTTACTCAGACCCTCAGGTTGACCTTAGTCAATCTGTAGGGGACTCTTGGGCGGGACCTCCCTGCCTTCAGACAAAGGTGACAAAGGAAAACTTGAATATGGAGAAAATCAGTGGGAGGGGTGGCTCTGGAGCAAGTCGCATTTTCCGTCAAGCCTGCCTTGACACCAGCCCTGCCTTTGGAGGGAGCAAACTTCCTGCTTTGTGCCACAATTCCTGAGCACCTGTGCTGCTGCACTGTACCTCTTTGACTTTATTGATGGCAGTTGTTGGTCATACAATGCTTTAAGCATTGTCCTTGGAAAAAATTGAAAATTATAGGTAGGTCTAAAGACCCTTTTGTCCTCTGTTCTCATCCCAGTACCCTTCTCAATGTAATCATTGTTTTTATTTTTGTATATATCTTTCCAGACCAACAATAGTAATGACAATAATAATGACCATTGTATTAGCATTGATAATAGCGGACACCCATTGAGCACTGGGTATGAGCCTGTGTCAGCTCATTTAATCCTCGCAACGCGATGATGTAAATACCAGGCACATTTGCCTCATCTTACAATTCCCATTTTACAGATGAGGAGACTGAGGTTGAAAGGATTCCGGAAGTGTCCCCGAGGTCACCTGGCCAATCAGTGAACGGCATGATGGGAGGTGGGTCCTGAAAGTCTGAGCTCAGAGTCTTGCCCTCGGGCATTATGTTCCCTGTTCTCTACACGTTAACGTGTCCATCGAAGACAAACGCCCTGTGTGTTCATGTGTATGTCCGTGCAGAGTGGGTTATTTTTAAAATATGAATGGTATCGCATCAAATAGGAATAGCTCTTTTTGTTATTGCTTAATTTTTTATGATTTCAACCAGCAACGTCTTTTGGAATTTTTGCCACGTCAATAGTATAGACTTATTTTATTATTTTTCATGGCTGTTATTTTGTTATTCCCCTGTCGACGGACCCATTTAGGCTTTTTCTTTCTGCTTTATTTTAAACTAAAATTTACTTTTAAATGTTAATCAAAGTGTATTTTCTTAAACACTTAGGATTTACATTTTGACAAAGGATATTGCCACATATATTGACCCTGCATCCTTGAGCACGGATTGTGCATGTTTCTTGTGGGCCGAGTCCCTTGCTCTCACTTATATGCATGTCTGACCCTGCGTTAGACTGAACAGACTGAGGGCACAGACCATGCCCTAGTCCCTTCTGTATCCCCAGCCCTGGCCTTGTGCCTGAGGTATAGTAGGGGCTCTGTGAATGTTTGAATGAATCAATGATTAAATGGTGCAGCTTAGAACACGCATTTATTGTTGCATCTTTTCAGTGGGTCAGGAATTCAGGCAGAGCTTGCTGGGCCCTGGGGCTCAGGGTGTCTCCCAGGCTGCAGTCAAGGTGTCAGCAGGGACTTCCGGCCATCTCAGGGCTCAGATGGGGAAAGGCTGCTTTCAGACTCCTGTGGTTGTTGGTAGGATGTCATTTCTCATGGCTGCTAGAGTGAGGGCCACAGTTTCTCTTGTCTCTTGCCACCTGAGCCTCTGTAACGCGGCAGCTTGCCCTATCAGAATGTGCAAGCCGAGAAGGTCATGTCTGCTGACAAAACAGTCACAGTCTTTTGCAACCTAATCACGGAAGTGACATCACCCATCATTTTCGTTGTGTTCTATCGATTAGAAGCAGGTCACAGGCCCCAGGCACATTGAGGGCAGGAGTTTACAGAAGGGCGTGAACACCAGGAGGCGGAGTCACTCAGTTTAAACGGCCTCCCTAGGATCACACAGCCAGCAAGGGAAGAGCCAGGATTTAAAGCGAGGAATTTTTCTATGAGTTTAAGCATTAAAACAGATCATTCAGTCCTGAGGTTTGGCTTGCCATATTCCCAAATGTAAGGGGTACGTGACGGGAGAGTTACAAAGAGGCATCCTGGTGTGGTGGAAAGAGGAGAGAGTCGACTTTGGAGGCAAGAGACGAGGTTTGAATCCTGGCTGTGTGTCTTATGCTGCATGACTTTGGGCACTGCCTTTGGTTACCTCCCTGACCCTTGGTGTCTCCATCTGCAAATGGGGCCGTTGTGAAGATGAAAAGTGATGACGAGTGTATTCAGGAAGTGCCCCTCAGAATTTTTGGCACACGGCCTGCAGTCCGCGGTTGCAGCTGCTGGTTTTGCGGGAGCTGGTTGAGCGATGCTGTTGTTTATAAACATGTATTACACGCTTTTGAAGTCTTCTTCAAAATCCAATTATCAGTTGTTAACTGGGCTGAGTCCGTGGCTCTCCTTCTGAGGTATCGTTGATGATGGCTATTTTCTGTTTGTTGACTTCACACACACAAACCCACTCGATTAAGAATTGATGGGGAAAAAAGTCGTAATTCAAGTACATAAAGGATGTTCCCTGAGAAGGAATCTTGACAGCCATGAAATTAGTGCAGAAGTGTGGTTGCCATGGTTAATCGTGACTGAATAACTGGCCTCAGTGGGAAACTGACAAGTTAGACAATGGCTGTCAGGGGAATTTACCCACTGTGGGCTGTGGACAGGGCCCAGAAGGCACGCACCAGGTGGTGGGGTTTTAGGCAGATGGTTGCCCCTTTTCTCTATGGGTTTTGGACCAATTGAGAAATTAATAGATAGCAAGAGAGGGATAAGAATATCAAATCTGTTGATGGCTAACCTGGATTGAAGAACAGAGCTTGGACATGAGAATCTAATCAGCTTTCTTAATACCCCTCTTCTTGTCTAGAACTTGAGACTCTTTTATGGGGAGAGCTGGGAGGGAGGAACAAGGGGAGAAAGAATGGGAGTGAGGAAGAGGGGGCAGGGGAGGGGAGGAAGTTGGAAATACCAAAAAGGAACAATGGACCAATGGAACGCAGACTCTTGTCAACTTACCAATCACATCATCGCTTGACCTCTCAGGGGAGGAGTCAGCAGGAGGTGGGAGGAAAGGTAAAGGCTTACTCACTAAATAATGGTACAAGTTCCTATTTTATGAGCCAGCCTGGGCACTGGGTGAAGACTCTGGCTCCTGCCTCTGATGAGAGAATATGATTGTCATGATCATACCAAATATTAACTGAGATTTTACTGTTTGTCAGACTTTGTGCCAGACCCTTTAAATGAATTATCCTGATTAGTCTTCAACACAATCCTTTGAGAGGGAAAATACAATTAGCCCCCATATAATACCTTGTCAACAATCCAAGGTCCCAAAGTAAGTAAATTTCAGGCTGAGATATAAATCCTGATTTTCCTGCTCTCAAACCCTGTGTTTTTTAAATGCCAGTTTTCTAGAAAGTGATCCATGTACTTCCTGATTCAGAATCATCAGGGGTGTGTTCTAAAAGTGCAGATTTCCAGCAGATCTGACTCCCATCCCACTGACTCAGGAGGTCTGGGGACGGGCACAGAGATGTGCACCATAGGTCAGGACACCAGGTGACTTAATGCACACAAAAGTTTAGAATAATTGCACTGGAAAGATAGATTTCCAATTCAGCTTCTGCTAATTTACCTTTGGGACAACAAAATGGGCGTTTGTTTGCAAACAGGGTGTTTTCTTCCTGATTTTTACTAATTTATTGAATCTGGCAGCTCCTTGGGGCTAGATAAGTCAGGCCTCCCTCGTTTGGGGTATCTGTGCTCCTGCAGTGATCTGGATGTCATCCTGGGTACAATTTTTTTACAGTCTTCAGTGTAGAGTTTTTTTTCCTTTTGCCCAGTGGTGACTCCTATACCAAGAGAGGTCAAGACCAGGGGACATTTCCTTCTAAAAAGCCTCTTTGCTTTTCAGGACAGGGTCATTTGCATAGACTGGCGTAGCCACTTACAGGCATTTGCATACATCTGCATAGATTTGCATTCATTGGGGATGTGCTTGGATTCTTTCTGTTCCTTTGAATCTATGCATGGGTGTGCTCTCTGTATATTACAACTTCCTACCCTCCCATCCTCCAATTTGGACCAATTTAACTCTGATTTCAAAGTTTTTACAATTTTAAAAGTTTTTCCCGTGGGGTCATTTGGCTTTGGGAACCAGACCTGATTTAAGGGACTGGTGGAATTTCCTTTATTGGCCAATGGGAGGCAATGTAGAGTAGTGGTTAACAGCACAGACTCTCTAGTTAGATAGATTTGAGTCTAAATCCTAGTTTGTCCAATTACTAGCTATTTAACATTGAATAAGTCACTTAACTGCCCCCTGAAGCTTCATTTCTCAGCTATAAATGGGAATAATAATAGTACCTGCCTAATAGTGTTGTCGTGAGGATTAAATGCACATAAAGCATTTGCCTGGCTCATGGCTCAGAAAATGGCAGCAATTAATATATGGTCATTCTTTTGTGTTAATAAAGGTGATGATAGTGATGATGATGATGATGATGATGATGATGATGATGATGATTCAGCACTCGTAAGCTTCCCAAGCTGTGGATTTCTTAATCCCAGAAGACAAGCATTCATTGGGAAAGGAAAGATTCAGTGTCACTGTAGTTTAAAAAATATATCCACAAATTTTTTGATTCTCTCCCCTCAAGACATGGAGTGTAAGCTGGTCTTAGTGCCTAACTTCTAATGAATAGAATATGACAGAAGCAATCGCGTGTCACTTCCAAGATTAGGTTATAAAAGACTGCAACTTCTGTCTTGGATTCATGTGGTTTCTCTCTCCTGGATCACTCACTCTGGGGGAAGCCAGACTGTAAACACTCTGGCCACCAGACATAAAATTGAACTTGGAGGTGGAGCCTCCATTGCACCTACAAGTGATGGCTTGACCGTAATCTCATGAGAAACCTTGAACCAGAAAGAACCATAACACTAAGCCTCTCCATATTGCTGACTTCAGAATCTGTGAAATAATGACTGTTTGCTCTTTGGAGCTGCTGAGTTTGGGGTGACTCGTTACACACAATATTTAACTAAAACAGTTGGGAAAGACTGTATTCCCATGTAGATGCCCATTCTGGGATCAAATGAGGTTGCAACCCTTGGTCTGAAGGCCGAATGCTCAGGAGCAGTGCCAGGAGGGGTTTGTGCAGAGGTGCACGGAGGCATAGCTGGAATAATGGTGAATTTTCAGTTGACTGTCACCACATAACTAATGCCTTTACTTGCGTGACACACTCACATATGTTTCTAGATTATGAATACCTTAACAAATCATGATGAAGGAAAACATGACTGCAATGTGCAACAGCTGTGAAGGTAAATTAGTAATAATATTTGTAGCGGCTGAAGCACAGGGGGGATGGGCCGAAAGCTGTGTCCCAAGGCTGGGTAGAACCCTGTCCCTTCTGTCTCATTCATAAAGCTTAGGGGATGTTACCCATTCATTTACAAATACTTATTGAGAATCCACTAGGAGCAATTCACTCTTCTAGGCCCTGGAAAGTCTATAGTGAATAAGACAGTCTCTTCCACCACAGAGAACATATCGAGTGGAAAAATCTGGAGGTAGCAGCCAATTAAACAAGCAAAAATAATAATATGTGGCAAATTATGTTAGATGTATTCATTAGAATGTCTTTTAGCTAGAAAGGCAGAAAATCTTGTTTAAAATTGCTTAGGAATAGACTATTTAATTACATAGAGCTGGAAGTTCACATGTAGGGTGGACTCTAAGCAAAAAAATGGTCAGTGGCTCAATGATGCCTGCCAAGAGGACCTAGAACCTTTCCATCTCCGCTTTGCTCTCCTGGTTCTCTCTGCAGGTGGCAACTGGGTCTCCATGCTTCATCATTTACATCTAGCAGGAAAGGTGTTGAAATCTCCCTACTCTGCCTAGACTATATCCCTTCTCTTCAATCCGATTGGCCAGTTTAGGTCACTTGATTTTTCCTGAGCCAATAACAGTTGCCAGAGGCATGCCTTCTTGTGATTGGTTAAGACCAATTAGGACTTATCTCCTGGAACCGGGGATAGGTAACTGTTGGCCTATAGCACGTGGGAGGTGTGAATGCCTGATGTGAACAGGTTCTGTTAGGAAGGAGCTAAAGGAGGAGGGTTTTAGATTATGGACAGGCAGCCATAGTGTCTGTTATAATATGAGAAGGTTGGGGAGATGTGGGAATAAATGGCTGGGAGTTTGAGAGGAGTCGCTAGGGCAGGGATGTTGGCGGAGGGATCCAAAGGATGAGGAGTGCGTGTGCACGCGCGCGTGTGCAAGTACAGTTACTTAGTAATACGTTATTTGCAGCACATTTCACCATGATCTCCTTGACTTTACCATGTTAGGGTACAATGGCCTGACTTGCAGCCACCAACACTTTTTTAAAAAGTGGGGCCCAGTTTATCACCATGGTGTCAGTTTGAAGTGCTAGTGAATTAGTGCCTGACCCCAGTACCTTCCACTCAACTGATAGGACTCTGTACATAAGTATTTCCGCACCCCTGTGCCTTGGGGGACAATTCGGGCAAGTGTTTTCCATGGGTTTTCAGAATTCTCTCACTGGGAATAAGCCCCAGTTGCCCAAGTAGTAATTGACATAATAATTCACCCTTTACTGCTGTCTTATCTTCCCTTTCCCCTTCCCACTCCCCTTCTGGTGCTTCCTGGGGTCCAAAAACCTTTGTGTCAGGATCCGCTTTCAGGGGAACCCACACTAAACCAGTCACTGTGACAGAGGCTTCCAGTTGCCTATCCAATATCCATTATCCACCCGCCCTCTTTACTATCAGAACCAATTATCAGGGCAATATACAAGAACACATTTTCCAGTCTTCTCAAATAAGGGTGGCCAGATACCATTGGGAGGAATTTCTGGGAAGAATCTTTAAATGGACTGTCTTCAATGGGAGGCTTCTTCTTTCTCTCTTCTCCCTTCCTCTTTTCCTCTGCCTGGAATGCAGGTGTGATTGCTGGAACTGCAGCAGCCATTGTGGAGACGTGAGGTAATAATGACTGTGGAAGCCACGTGCTGAAGATAGCAATGAAAGGACACTGTTTATGTGAACTTATTTTACGTGGGAGAAAATACCCCCTAACTGATCAAACCACTGTTCTATGACTCTTTGTTACTACAGTTGAACACAGTTTGCTTCCCCCTTGCTGCACAAGTGACAGGCATTAATGATAGAATATACAGATAAACAAAAGGAAGAGAGTTAAAACCGCTAGTGGGGGCACGTGCTTCACCCCTGAGATGGCCCTTGGAGGAAGCACTTGTTGCCCAGATGCTGGTGTGCTTCCCGGTGGTAAACCTTCAGCCAGCCGTCAGCCCATTCGGGGATTGACCTGGTTGCAGAAAGCCGCCTCATCTAATGTCACACACTTAAAGGGTGGCACGCGTCCAATGACCGGTGGACGTGGGAGGCATAAAGGTCTGGCTACCGCAGTTCAACCTGGGACACTTTAAGGACTGGCCTAGATCTAGGGCTCCTGCATCAGGCTCAGGCTGTCCCTCTGCCCACTTCTGCCTCCTGTCACTCCCTTCCGTAGGTATTGGTCCCAAGGGCCCTTTGTGCCAAACTGAAGCTCACAGGCCACTGAGGACCTGACGTCATCAGTGTCCTTCTTGGGAGATGACCACTGCGAACGTTTTGGCACCTCTCTAGGCGAGTCTTTCGAACGCTCTTTCTACACATAACACGTTTTGGTTTTGTTTTTACAAAACCAGGGTCACGCTGCACAAACACGTTCTGCTTCATACAGCACGATGTGTGGGTTAAGGCTGCAGACATAAGTGGCCTAGGTTCAAATCCCAGCTCCACTTCTGCCTGGGCTTGTAATCTCAAACATGTTATACGACCTCTCTGAGCCTCAGTTTCCTCCTCTGTAATGTGGTGGATAATCACAGTACCTTCTTTCCAAGACTTTTGAGGATTCAGTGAGTTAGTACATGTGAAGCGCCTAGAATACTAGCACAGAGTACATGAAATCCTCAATAAATTTTAGCTGCCAGTAGGATTTGTAACTGGGTTTTCTCAATGTTGCACCATTTTCCCATGGTATCTAATACTCTTCTCTCCCAGCATGTTCGATGGCTTCACAGTCTGCCGTCGTAAGAGCATAGCATAGTGTATTTAACCCGTCTTCTCTCATGGAAGGATATCTTTAGCAGAGGGACCAGCATGTGCCAAGGCCAGGACGAGAGAACGCGGACCCGAGACCCGAGCAGTGTGGGAACACTGGCCAGGAGCGCCGAATGACAGCCCTGTGCGGCTTTGGTTCAGGCTTTACCTTGTGGCTGACAGCTGCCAGTGAGCAATGGCTCTCATGATGGAGTTGCAAACATGGTGACACTTGGGTCCGAGACAGATATCTATCTGTGAGGAAGAGGAGCACATCAGGGATCAGGCTGGACCCCGTTAGTGAGGCTTTGGAGCTGGAGACAGGCAGGGCCGGAGGACGATGCGCTGTCTGCCCATTTGCCTCCAGAGAAGCAGCTGTCGTCTGACCCCCTAATAATAACCTCACATCCTGAGTGGTCAGGATGCTGCAGGCTCCCTTTGCCTGAATGCACTCCTCAAATTGAATTCTCGGAGCGGGCAAACAAACCATCGTTCGCTGTTGTGGGCAGAGTCAATTCACTTGTGGTGAGGGATGGTTAGCTCGGGGCAGGGAGCTCAAGCGCTGGGCCGGAGGGAAGGTGAGCTCATCGGGAGGGGGCCTCGCTTGCTTCCTCTGCACTTTGGAAAACCGGTGAGCAAACAACATTCTTGAACTCCCTCTTGGATGGAAGAAAACAGGCTTTTGGTCGAGGCTGGTTTGGATTTTGAGTGGTAAAACTTTTATACCCTGGAGAAGGCTAGGCTATGGGAAGAGGAGAGCGTCACCACGTGAGGTTGTGACGTGAACACCCCTTCTCACTGCAGTCGGTCTGCAGTCGGTGGTACCCAGCCCCTAGGGCTGTGACGTGGTCAGCTGGAGCCCTTAAGTAATGACTCCGGGGCTGGGAAGAAGCAAACACTGGCCTTCTGGTTCTTCACAAGGAAGAAAATAGAATTTCCCAGGTGTTTGCAAAGGGGACATGTATGTATGCTTGGAGTTCCTCTTCCATGACAATTATTAACCTAGCCAACTTTAAAAAAAAAATTGTACATATTTATATTTGAATATGCAACATTTCCACTGTGGTTCAAAATTCGGAAGGCATGAAAGGTTTTCAGCGGTAAGCCTCCCTGCCATTCTGGCCCTTGACATCAGTTGTCTTCCCCTGAGGTGGCCAGTGGGGCCAGCCTGTCTTTCTCCTCAGCAGGCTCTTAATCTCACTTTAAGAATTCAGGAAACTTTCTCAACCTCGTCCTCCCTGTAGCCCACCGTTACTCTCGGTGGAATTTGTCCTTCGTTCACCAGCCGACGGCCCTCTCCCCATTTCCTTTCTCTCTCTCTGGGTTTTTTCCAGATCCCAGGGGCCAGGGGTTGAGTCGTCCAGCCTCCCTCTTGCTCAGCAGATTGTCATCACTCATCTGGACAAAGCCCCCTTTTGTTTCATGACCGATTCTCCTTTATTCCACCCCCTTCGACCCGGGTAGGCAGCATTTCTAGTGCTTAGTTTATCTCCCTTTGTTTATCTGTGTTCTTGTGAATGGGCAGTGATGCATTTTCAAAGTGTCCGCTCTGAGTCAGGCCTTGTGCTGGGACTTGGGGTGACGTTCAGGGGAGCGCAAGACAAGCAGCTTCCTGCTCTGGAGGAGTGTCCAGGGTCGAGGTCATTCGGGAGTTTTCTTTTGCTCTGTATTCCCACACGGATCGCTTTCCTGGCACTTTTCTACCCCTGCACTGCTGTCTCTCTGTCTGTCTGTTTTCCTATTTCTGCCTTCCTCTTTTCCTTTTCTTTCCTTTTACTTATAAAGGCTTGCTCCAGGCCGGCCAGCTGACACCGAGTCTCATGAATCTTCACCCAGCTCTGTCAGGCAGTGGACCCAGGCGTGCCGGGGCATCCGGAGGGGACTCTGCTGTCTGCCGTCCCACAAAGAGACTCAGCCCCTCAGTGCAGTACCCGTGGGGCCATTTTTTTTTCTGACGATTCTTAGATGTGGAGGAGGCGGCTCATGCTGCACAGGCAGAAACCTGACCAGGTACCCCATTAAATGTCTGTGGCTGGGCCCACCACGTTTTCTTCCCAGTGGGGGCTTGTCTCTCCCCATCCGTGTTCTCTCTTTTGCTCCATTTCCCCCTTCTGTCTCTCCTCTTCCTCCCCTACCTTGCAGCCTCCCAAATTCCTCTAGTTTCTAATTCCACTCTTACCTTCAATTAGCATCTCTCTTTATGCAAGACAGAAGCTAGAGATTAGCAGTAAAGGCCACCCCTTGGCCTGAGTAGAAAAGAGGATAGGGTCAGGGGGCGGGGTGATAACTGGTCAAGGGGTAGGGTGACAGGAGCTATCTGCCCAGCAGGAAATGAAAGACGGGAGGGGGTGGGGGGGAGGATGTCATTGTCTGCACAGAATTCAAATCAATATTGAAACTCACTAAGAGTAGGCATGCTTTTTATTATCACCGAGCATCGGCTAGAAACTTTAAACAATGTCTGTGGTGATATCCTCCCCTCTCCCTACATGCTGCTGCCATGACGAGTGGGTACAGTCGAGGCTGGAGTGGGGTGTGGCTCAGTAAGGCAAAGCTCTGTGCCCCAGTTCAGGGCTTCCAGGAGGTGGTTCTCCCCCCAGTTCCCGATCCACTTGTTTCCAAACCGTTAACCGAACTCTTCCCATCAGTGGTTATGTGTGTAACCCAGACGCAGCAGGTCTCCCGTGAGGGGGGCATACGCCACCCTGCGTCCCATTCCTGAGAGCCTACCACAGTAGGATCTGTTAAAAAATGAAATTCACCTGAGTAAATTTGAGGACCTAATTGGCTTTATTCAATGACTCATAACTCGGGCAGCATCCCTTCTATAAACTGGAAGGCTTTTAAAGGCAGAAAGGGGGTGGGAAAAGAAAATTAAAAGAATGGATTATTTGGGCAAGGTCACCTTTCCTTAGTGGGGAAAGGCAAAGGGGTCTGTCAGGCAGATGGCCTCACTGGTGTCGATCGGGAAGTTCCAGACTGACAGGTTAGAAGTGACATTCCTGGGATGGATGGAAACTGCATTTGGGTTAGGTACCAAGTCCTGGTTTGCTGACACAGGGCTTAGCACAAGCGACTCCATTTTGGGCCTGTTCTCTCTCTCTCTCTCTGGCTGCGTCTCTCTCTCTCTCTCTCTCTGACGGCACTTGTGAAACATGAATCGTTTACTGAAGGAGTCATAGAGGGACGAGAAAGAGAGTTTACGTTACGCACCACACACCAGAAATTTATATTCCCTCCTGTTCTTCTCCACGACTTTCTTTGTCCCTCATCATCACCTCATGTCCTCTTCTCTTTCTCTGCACAAACTCTTGGGACCTGCTCTGATGCATGGACTCAGAGTCCCAAGGGTGTAAGGGCTGGAAACATGAATTTTCATCAGTGTCTCCGGTGATCCTTCTGCACAGGGAGCTTTGAGAGCCCTAGCACTATAAGATGCAGTCCCAGCTTGTAGGTTTGGAATCCTGGGCCCATTTGCTACAGTTAAAAAGCCAGGCCTTGAATTACGAACTGCCTGAGTTTGAATCACAGCCTTAATTTTATGACCTGGGCAAATCATCTTACCACTGTGAGCCTCAGTTTAGTCATCGGTAAAATGGGGCTAATGATAGTATCTGTTTCATTGCATGATGATCGAAATCCACTCATTCATTCACGCATGCATTCATTCATTTGTACACTTGACAAGTATTTATTGGGCCACAGGTGGTTTCTATCACATATTTTTTCCCCTAAAACCCTTTAAAAATGTGAAAACTATTTTTAGTTCACGGGCCATACAAAGACAAGCCACGAACTGGATCTGGCCGACCCCAGATAGCTATTATTCAGTGAAATAATAGCTATAAAGTGTTTTGTGGTCATAATGACGATGTAAAGTGTTGAGCACGGCCCCTGGACCGGAGTCCAGGCCAGTGAATAGTTAGTTAGCTGTTGAACTTGCCAGCTTCAGTCCCTGATGGCACTCGTGCTCTGTGTCCTGCCCGGACACTGTCCTCGGTGTTTTGTCTCTGACCCTGACCCGTTGGCTGCTCTGCCTCGCGGAAGTGAGCAGGCCCTCCCCGCAGCTCCTGCCTCCCCACGAGGTCAGCGGGGTGGCCGCCAGCGTCCGTCCTGCCGGCCACGCCTGGCAGCCCCCGGCAGGCTGGCCCTGGTCTCCTGCCTGGACACACTTCTGCCAGCTCCTCCGCCTCTCAGGGAAAATAGCGGGAACCAGCTGGGACGATGACTCAGTGCTGTGGCCGTGGGCTCAGCGCTTCATGCCCACAGGCTCTTGGTGTCCGCCGAGGGGGCGGTGGAAGTAGATGGGCCACTGCTCCAAATGTCCTCCTCTCCCCAGGACAGGGCGCCCCAAGGACATCTCTCAGTGGCTGGCGTGAAATGGTCCAGGGCTCGGTCAGGTCCGCTACCGGGTGGTCTCATCAGCCCGCACATCCTGCGGAAGGCAGGGGCCGAGCCCGCCCCTGGCCTTTCAGGAGCCCCTGCGCTCCCGCGCTCACCGACTTGGCACGTCCTGCCCTGATGCCGCCCCGCTGTCTTCATTACGGGGCATGAGCTGGCCCGAGAAGACAGACTCTGCAGGCGTGGCTCACTCACCACAGCAGCCTTGTCCCCATGTTGCCCCAGGCCAGGCCGTCTTCCATGCTACGCCAGCAAGTTCTTTTAAAAGCGCGGGTCTGATCTTGACTTTGCTGCTTCCTGTCCCCCAGTGGCTGCTCAGGCTCTAGGGTAGAGTCCCGGGTGCTCAGCTGGGCCGAGGAGCAGCCTGTGGTCCGGCTCCGGCCGCCTCCGCGACTTGCACCACCTTCCCGCTGAGTTACAGACGTGAGTTCCGGAAGTTCCATGTCTTCACAGCCCCGGGGCTTTGTGTGTGCTGTTTTCTTGGCTTGGAATCGCCTTTTCCTCCCTGTCAACTAGCTCGTTCTTCTCAGTGCCCTCAACTGTCACCTCTTCATGGAGCCGTCCCTGAGCTCTCTAACTGGATCCTTCCTTCCCTCCTCTGAGCTCCCACTCACACTGATTTTAATCCTGTGGCCTGAGTCTAGGCCGAGTGCTTAAGAGCCTTGCTTGAAGTCCAGCTGCATCTACTGCTAGCTGTGTGGCCTCGGGTGAGCCACTCGACCTCTCTGAGCTTCTGTCTCATCTGTGAAGTGGGACTATACTACTCCCTGCCTCATAGGGGGCTTTTGTCATAAAGAGTAAGTGAGCTAATGCCTGTGAATGCCATCGCACTGCAAATGGCTCACAGCAGATGCTCATTAAATTCACGAATGCCAGCGCTGGATGGCAGTGCGAACTCTGAGGGCAGAGCTGGTGGTTCATGCACCGCTGGACCCAGCACCTAACACAGCGCCTGGCTTCTATCAGGTCTTGGTTAAATTACCTTTTGTCTACATGCTGGTGAATGAAGGTCATGAAGAAAACTTTTTGACATATCAAAATTTATCTATAATGTTCCTTGCAACATTCATTTGGAGAGTAAAATATTGAGAACCACTGAAAGCCGAGCAATAAATTATGGTAATTCTTTACTATGGAATAGTTTGCAGTGATTAAAAACAATGAGGTCACCCTATATGTGCTGACACAGAAGAATGCCCAGGACATATTCTGTGAAAAATGCAAGTTTATGTCAGCAGGTATAGCTCTGTGTGTGTGTGTGTGTGTGTGTGTGTGTGTGTGTGTGTGTGTATTTAAAGGGTATTTATTCATAGAAAATGAGTTGAAGGCCATATGAGAAACTGAACAGTGGTTATCTCTGAGGGGAGAGAGGAAAAAGGACTTTTCTGTTTACTTACATGTTTATTTTTATTGACGTATAATTGGCGTATAATATGGTATAAGTTTAGTTGATGCGATACATTCACATACTGCAGTATGATTATCACTAATGTTAGCTAACATCTCTATCATGTCACATACTTGTCATTTCCTTTGTGTGGTGAGAACAATTAAGATCTAGTCTCTTAGTAGCTTTGAAATGTATAATGCGGTGTTGCTGGCTGTCCTCAATGTGCTGTGCTTAGATGCCTAGGACTTATTTATTTCCTAGATGCAAGTCTGTGCCCTTAAATGACATCTCCCCCGGCTGTGTGCCAATGAAGCTTCATTTACAAAAATAGGCAGCCAGCTCAATGTGGCTGTCGTTCGCTGGCCTCTGACTTATACGCAGCAGCTCATGTGGTATACCCTATACTGTGAGGCTTAACTAGAGAGCTTGGGGCTGTCTCGGTTTCTTTCTATTTAAGACATGGCAAAGGGACGTCCCTCCTGAGCTCTGGGGGTGTTGGGGGTATCATTGAGAGTATGTGCCTGAGGGTTGACTCGTGAGCTGGACCCGGGCAGTGAGAGGGTCCTCCCCGCTCCCCATCCTTGGAATGTACGCTCTGCCCACCACTCTCTCAGTCAGAGCCATTTTTTGAGGACACAGCCAGGAGCCAGCAAGGTGCTGCTGAGCCCATCTGGATGGTACGTGTGATGAGATCTTGGTACGGTCCTGGCAGGTGAATGCGGGGATCCCTTTATCTTGGGGCTGCTCAGGACAAGCCTCGTTTGTAGCTCCCCTTGCTGATTAAACTTACCACTCTGGAGTGCTGTTTCTACCTTTGGTCCCTCCTTGTCCTCCATGAGCGCGGGGGCTGGTGTGGATGAAGGGGAAATCTTTCTGGTTGCTGGTGGTTGCCTGCAATCCTTGGCATTCCTTGGCTTGTAAATGCATCTCTGCCCTGGAGTCACAGGGCACTCTCTCCATGTCTGTGTGTCTTCTTAGGACACCAGTGACTGGATTTGGGGCCCACCCTAATCCAGCATAACTTCATCTCAACTCACATCTATTTTCAATGGAGGTTTTGGAGTTTCAACCCATTCTCGGAGGGAAGGAAGATAGTGTTGTTGGAATGGTTGGATTTTCCATCAGAAAACCAGGGGCACATGGGACCGTGAGCAATGATTAATTCCCAGGGAGCAGAGAGTCACCTCTCGAGAAAAACTCTTAGTTTCCTGCATTAAGACACTGGGTGGATGGCAGTGCCACTTATGAAGTTCTTTGTTTCAAAGTGACCTTTAAAAATAGGTGAATTACACCTTTCCCTGAATAATTCTGCGCTGCATCCACTCGTCTGCGTCCACACTCACCAGCCTGGTCCAGGCTCACATCTTCTCTTGCTTGGACCACTCACTGTAATCACCGCCTCACCCGCATCCCTGGTGTATGCTGGGCGTCTCTGCACCTCAGAACCTTTGCACATACAGCTCCCTCCACCTGGAATGCTCACCCGCCTAGCTGTTAGCCAGCTCACTGCTGGCCATCGCTCAGGTCAGGGAGGGGTCCCCTGAGTCCCTAGTTTAAACGGGAACTCTTCTCTCCCTTGGTGCCCTGTTGGTTTCCTTCGTAGTGTCTGACGATTTAGAATTCTTTAGCTAATTGTATTTAGAGATTAGTGCCTGTGTCCCCACTAGACTGAGAGTGATGAGAGGGCAGAGCCATGTCGATTCCGTTTGTTACGGGTCATGTATGTCCACGCCTAGCATTGTGCCTGGCGAAGAGCAGGTGCTGCTCGCCGAGTGAGTGCATGAGGGACTGAGTGGATGAAGGAGGCTGGGAACAGCTGGTTTAGGTGGACGATGCCACTCTGCAAGTCTAGAGGAGGGCAGCTGGCTGGAGCGAGCTGGACATCAGCCAGAGTAGCCACTCCCCGCGATCCCAGAGCCCTTGTTTCTAAATGTTTGCTTTACCTTTGGGCTATAGCTAAAGGTTCTGATTCCTATCCATGGAGCGATGGAGGCGTCACTTAAGTGCTCCTCTATCTCAGAGCCACTGTCCATCACCACTTGCCTCTACGTGAAGGAGCTGCATAGCCCTCCAGCTCTTCCCCCACAGAGCTCTCCCAAGCGGTCCGTCTAACATGCATATCTGGCTACGTCCCTCTCCATCTTTAAATTCTTTTCAGGCCCATATTGACTTTGGGAGAAATCTCAGCTTCAGCTCTCCTTGATGGTTATCTCCCACTCTTCGCTCTCGCCTTTTCCTTCCTTAACTTTTACTTTAATAATCTCTACTAGTTTAGGATTGCCCCTTGACTTCATTTCACTGAGTTTCCCCCTCTTCCCGTAGAGCATCCCCTGTCTGATCCAACAGGAAAGCTTCTCTTCATCCTTCAAACCCCGTCTCAGATGCCCTTTCCTCTGGAGTCTTACGCGAAAGTTCCTTTTCTGTCCACACAGAGTATTTTGCTCCTTCTCTTTGCCAGATTGTAGGTGTACATGCATTTATTGTGGTCCTTACCTCGCCATATCAAAATTTATTTTGTTTCGTGACAGTGCGCCCTGTTGGAAAGGGGGTCCTGGTTGGAGCGACCTGCTGTCCTGGTTTGCTCAGATTGCAGGCTTTCCAAGGACATGGGACTTTCAGCACTAAAACCGGGACAGCTCCAGGCAAAGCGGGAAGGTCAGGCGCCCTGAGGGTGGTTAAGAGCACCGGACTATAGGGCCAGGTGGTCAGGGTTTGAATCCTGGCTCTGCCACTTATTAGCCGTGTGATCCTGGGCGAGTTTCTCGATCACTCTGATCTTCACCTTACCTTTTTGTAAAATGGGGATAATAACAGTGCTTAAGGCAAGAGCTATTGTGAGGGTTTACATGACTTAATGTGTCTGTTAATGGTGTAGAGAGGATGGGTAAGAGTTTAACAAATACTATTATTCTTGTTGTCTCTGTCGACAAGTATTTGCCGAGCACTTCCTGTCTTCAGAGCCTGGGCTTGGAGCTTGGGGCACAGGGTGGTCACGGGCGTGGAAGGCCACAGACGTTCCAGCTCACGGCGGTGCCTCCCAGTGCCCAGCCTACCACCTGGGTCATGGGCGATGCTCAGTAAATATTCACAGGGTGAGGGAAGTGGTCTCAAACCACGTCCTGTGGAGCGTTTGTGCTGATCTGTCCCACTGCTCTGGGCTTCAGAACCGTGGAACCTTTGAAAACCTTCTGTACTGACCCAGTTCGTTCAAACGAGGGGAAATGGTAGTAGCTGTCGTTTATGAGATGTTCCTCATCACCTCTCCACACAATGGCGGAGTGGCCGCCTCAGGGCCTTTGCACCTGCCGTTCCCTCTGCCTGACACACACACCCCTTCATCTCCCTGTAGTTGCCACCTGTCTTCCTTCAGGTGTCTCAAAGAAGACTTCCCCGACCAGCTTGGCTAAAGAGGACTCTCCACTCTCGGCCCCTCTCCTATCCGGGGATCTTGTGCCATTTCCTTCAGAGTATGTATCTTGTGTTAAGTTTGTCTGGTTGATTGGCATGCTTACTTTCTCTCTCCCCCACGAGAACATGGGCTCTGCAAGGGCAGAGACGTCATCTAAGGGGCTTATCAATGTCTTCTGGGCTGGAACTGGACCTGCCACACAGTAAGAGCTCAGTAAAAGTTTGTCCAATGAATAGACAAATGTTTTAAGTTGCAGTTTGTTGAGCATCTCTGTGCGCCAGGCACTGGCCAAGCACTTGGGCTACCCCACCGCGTCCGGCCCTGTAAACAGCTTGCAGAAGCTGGTCCTCCAGGGGCACACGGCGCCTGCTGAAGTCACGCCATGTTGGAGCCTGACTTCGGGCCGGCCCCCGCTTTCCAAACCCCTCTCTGCTCGCACCATCGTGCTGTGTGCTCTGCCTCCCAGGGCATCAGGAAGACGTCTGGGCTCTCGGTGCCTCGTGCACCCCCCCTGTGGGCCCCCAGGAAGGATTAATCACAGACTCCCAGATAGCCCCCAGCCTCGAGCAGGAAGCACGCTCTCCGGGGTGGGGGTGGCAGTCGGGAGGGGCACGGGGACTTGCCAGGTCTGGCTGTGTCTCAGGCCCCAGAGCCCCCGAGTTTGCATGCTGCCTGCGCCACTGCCGCCTGTGCGACAGCCCTCCTGTCACGTAGCGCCGGACGGCAGGTGCTCTGCACCAGGCCCTCTCGCAGGCAGAAATGCAATTAGGGCTGCACAGTCGGCAGGCTCCGTCTCCACGCTGCCTTGGGAGAGGAATCGAAGGGCAGCGGACGGGGCCCTGAGTGCCCGCGCGTGCGGCCGTGTGCACGCACGTCTCGGGTTAACCCCCAAGAATTCGCAGGGCATTGTCAGGAGGGGGAGGGCCGTGCTCTTCACTCCTGCCGGTGACTCGTCCCTCCTCCTTCAGTCATACTGTTACATTTCTGGAGGACGTACCTGTGCCAGGTACTGTTGAGTGCTTTATGTGTGCAGTGCCATTTAAAACTCCTGCGAGGCTAGTGTCGCTGTCGGTCCCGTGTTACGGATGAGAAAACTGGCTCGGAGAGGCTGGGGCCACCCGGCTGGTGGTCGTCTGAGCCTGGAATTACAGCCGGGTCGGTCAGACTCAGCTTACCTGTCACCTCGTGCCCCCTTTTCTCTAGGGTTGACATCGCAGGCTGGAAACCTCACTCGTTGATTTGACACCTGCTAGTAGATTTTTCTATGCCAACAACGTCCCCTGCATTTCATTTTTCATAGGTGCCGCTGCTTTGTAACCCTTTCACAGTCATCCTCGTATTGCTCAGGGTAGGCAACGTGAAGCAGCAGTATTAAACATCCCCAAAATACAGTCCCCTAACAGATTTATTTCTCACTTATTAAAAGTTCGCTGTGGGTTTGGGTGACTGACTTCCGGGTGTTGGCTTGGCCCAGAGTCTTTCAACAATGGCTTGGCAGGAAATCCGTGTGCAGAAAATCACTTAGTGACTCTTCAGTTGCCAAAAGGTGATTTATGTCACTAATGCTCACATTTCATTGGCCAAAGAAATTCAGATGTCTGTGCCTCACCTTAAGAGGGCATCTACCCAGAAAGAGAGAAGAACCCCAAGTCTTAGTGAACCCTAGTAATATCTCCTATGAGTGGAGACCGTCAAGTCTGCTCAGTCTTCTGAGTGTCATATTATTAATCCTAGTCGTATAAGGGACGGATCCCAGACCTCGGACACACCTAGACCTGGATGAGGGTCGCGGCTCCGCCGCTGAGTCATTTCGAACGAGATGACCCGGCCTCTCTGTTACTTCAGAGTTTCATTGTTCTCACCTGTAAAAATGGGTTGCTGAGAGGTCCTGCCTGGAGGGATGAGGGCTCCGTGAGGTAATCCACGTGAAGCTCCCAGCACTGTGCCTGTAGCACGGATGGCAGTGACAGTTAATGTCGCAGGTATCCACTGAGTACTTACAGCAGGTGCTCAGTAAACGCTATGTGGTAGGGTGATTTTCACCATTCCTCCTTTTAAATCACAGTGTGGTTATTTATGACTGCTTCTCGTCTCTCTTCTGTTTACTCATTCCTTCATTCAGAAGGTCTTCCGAGTCTTCTCTGTGCTGTGTACTGACCCTGCTCCCCCCCAGAGGGAGGAGCAGCAGGAGGGAGGTTGGCCGTTCCCTGCCCTCAGGGGGAGCACGGTCTCCCTCTTCCTTCCCTGCCCCACTCCGTGTTCCTCTCTCTCTCTCTTCTCTCCCTCCCTTCTTTCTTTCCTTTCTGTCTTACTCAAGGTCCACCTTCTGTAGACAGTTAACGGGTTTTCACCGAGTGTCTCTGCTGTGTCCCAGGACGTGGGACATGGTGGAGAACACAGCAGGCACCATTCACGCCCCAGAGCAGCCGCGACTTCACCCGGAGCGTGAGGGTGCGGGCCCCGCCCCCGAGTCCTCAGTGGGCCTGGCCGCTTGGCCTCCAGCTGGGTCGCATTGCCCCGCCTGCCCTCACCCTCAGCATCCTGCCCGAAGTGCCCTCACGTCCTCTCCTCAGCGCCAGGGGCTGCTGGGACTTCCTGGTCCTTCACGAGGCTGGGGACAGAGCAGGCACACGGCCCCCCTGGCCTCTGGCTGCTTTTCCGGGGTTCTGGGGCCCTGCCCCGCTTTTCGGTGTGAAAGGCCGGAGTTGATGACGAGGCTCCTATCGCCTGAAGAGAGACGTGGCCACGGATCAGAACACACCGTAGCTTGTTGGTTTAAGGTCTGGATTACACGCTGGACGTGGTGCTCAACCCCGTCCGACTCCAGATTTCTGCCCGCATTAAAGGGCCTTGGTGAACGGGGGCATGGTGTCGCTGGAGCAGTGTGTGTTTGGTGAGCAAGGCTGGTGGTGACGATGATGTGGCATCACAGCCACATCCACTCAGCACGGTGGTCACAGCGTGGCCACGCGGCACGATGTCCAGGTGATAGCCCAAAGCCTGCACCAGGTCCACAGCGCGAGCGCCCTTGCCCTGCGAGACACACCCATTCGCTCGTGCCTTTTCCCCGGAGGAGACACACGCGCTCAGATCATGGTCGGGTCGTCGCACGGTCTGGATGCTGTGATTGGCCACGGTGCGGCGAAGCTGATGGCGGAAGCTGCAGTCTTCGTGTCCTGTAGTTTCTCGTGAAACGTCCCACAGCTGAGAGAAACAGGGGCCGAGGTCCTTATGTTCTAAAGTGCAGAGTTAGGGTCCTTCGAGAGGACTTCGGTGGGCCCCCAGACTGGAATTCCTAAAGTTAGCCTGTCCCCAGCCCCCCGACCGCGGAGGAGAAGGCTCAAGACCCACACAGGAGCGGAGGAGAGCAGAGGGCGATGACCCAGAGTGGAAGGGTGCCCGCGCCTCAGCACACGTGCGTGGTTGCCGTGCCCTGGAGTCTGCGCCCGGAAATAGAACCGTGTGGTCGTGAGGCAGAGCATCTGTGTCTCTTCCGTTTTCACTCTCACCAAGGCCCTTGTCTTTTCCATGTCTGCCTGGCACTTGAGGTGTCTGTGTCTTTTACTTGTCGTCAGCCTGATAGGTATAAACACTGCCAAGGTTTTAATGTTCGCATTCCTGAGTTTTAGTGACCCAGGGCATGCTTTTTATTTTTATTAGCCATCCAGGTCTCTTCTTCTATGAACTGCCTACTCGCAGTCAGAACCTTCCTCCATTTTTTTTTCCCCAAATGTGTACCAAGGTGACTTAATCCGGAAGAGGGACCGTTTCCTGCCTCTGCTTGGCATGGGGCCCTGCTCTAGATTCTCGTTGACCTCCTGGTGGCCTCTTCCAGTGAGGTCCCCTGAAGCTCTTCATAACTGGGAGGCGCCAACGAGGAGGACTTAGGACTTGGGGGGAGGGACGGGGAGGAGCCCCTGTGGGATGACAGCTGGCAGACTGGGACTGCGTGCAGTGACGGCAGAAACTCTCGGAGGCATTGAAGGAGGGACCCACGTGAACACACAGAGGCAGGATATAAACGCTCTGGGATGTCGTGAGTAACAGGACATCTTCAGTGTGGCTCTGTGTGTCCACAGGGTGGTGAGGCAGGGGCGTATTTGGATTGTTAGACATCTTCGCCTTTTCTGGACTGTGGAATCACATAAGCATCCATTAAGTCCTTTTGTAACCCTAGCAGCCTATGTACAAACCGAAAGGAGAAGTTAACCCCCAGAGATGCTGCTGCTTCCCCAGACAGGCTCTCCCCCACCCTGTGGTCCGATCTTACCTTATTTCCTCTTCGGGAGTGGGTTCCTGCTTCCGCAGCTGTGCTGGCCCTGGGTGGGGTCACACTCTTACTTAACATCTCCTTCAGTTGAGGCTGGATGGGATATTTGAACGGGACTTCACTCACGGTCTGTGACTATAGCAGGAAACCAGCAAAGAGACCCAAAGGAAATGGTCAGACTTGAAGGGGAGCCGTCCTCCAGGCACCCGTCTCATTAATGGGGGTCTCGGGAGGAGCGGCCCATCCTGGAACTTGTTGGTCTGGTTTTAGGCCCCGCTGTTAGCGTCTCCTGCCTGGAGGACTGCTGGGGACATCCAGGCTGTTCAAGTCAGGACAGAAGGAAGCAGAGCTCCCCTCTCCTCTGCCCTCACACCCAGTTCCTTTCCCCCCTGACTGAGGACTGCTTCCCCTGGATGACAGACGCGGTGACGATCTCATTCTTGGGGACGACCCTGTCCTTTCCCCTCGTGGTTGTGGCCTTTCCCTTGCAGACCTCATTGGGACAATGATGCCAGGGCATGTCACTACGCCCCAGCAGTCGGATACACTGAGAGGCAGACACATTTAGCAACAGGGAGTCATTTCTGTACAGCCTCTTAGAAATCAGGTATTTACAGGATTAATTAACAATAACAAGAAGCCCTTGCCTCCAGCTGAGGAGTGTTTGTGTTCTCTCTCAGAGCCCTGGAGACATACTTGACATCGTGGGGATGGGTCACCTCTATTAACCTTCAGCCACCAGCAGGACTATTTCCATTTTTCTCAGGACCGAAGCCAGTAACAGCAAACCTAACGAGATGGGCTGGTGGCCTTTGTGTGGCTGCTGTCATACTACCCCAAAGGCTAAAGTTTTGCTCCAGAGATTAGCAGTGGCTGCAGGCTGTTTGAGAGAAAGAATTAGGGTAAAACTGGAGGCCACATTTCTTGGTACTGAAATTGAGTATGGAGTGACGGATGGCCTGCCTCCAGTCTTCCAAATCCTTGACGCTTTTTTTTTCTAGGGACTGTCACTGGATGACTGCAATGAATGATATGTTTTTCTCTACCTTGGAAAAGAGAGAGAGCTGGAACATGGCATAGTTAAACCCGTTCTTCCTGGGAGTGGCCTCGTCATCTCAAAGGTGACCCAGTTTCTCAGAGAACTCCCAGAATATTCAGCGTTTCTACTGTTCCTATCACAGGGAGCTAACTAATTATATCGTGTATTAATAACACGAATATGTTCCAGACACTTAAAAAGATTATAAATAATTCCCACCACCCCCTTTGGAAGTCAGTAGTATCATCTCATTTTACAGATGACACACAACAGCAGCTCAGAGGCTAGCAGTGACTTATCCAGAGTCGACCAGCTGAGGCGGTCAGGATTCGAGCCTGGAGAGCATGACACACGTCCTCGCACTCGGGAGCCTGCCTCTGGGGGTGGGACTGCTGTGAAAGTGTCTGATTTTGCCACCACTCTTTTCACTCCTGAAAGTGCTGTTTGGTGTCCTTATTTTAATCAAAGTCAGTTAAAATTATTTTTGATTTCAGAGCTTTTAGAGAACTACGTGCCAGCTGGGAGACATGGGTAGACCAGGGCTGAAAGTCTCCGGCCCTGAAGGTAGAAGTACACCTTTGGAGGCAGCTAGTAGCTTTGACTTGAGGACAGCGAGGCACCGGGAAGATCAGGGGGTCCTTTTCTTGCTTTTTTCTCTAAGTATTTTTAACAGTACAGCACAGCTGACTGTCTGTCTCCTTGCAGGCTGTGAAGTTTCCTGAGGCACTTTCATACAGTTCTCTAAGTCATGAGGAGGGGAGTGAGAAGGGGAAACCATTTTCTCTCTCGAATCGTTGTACCTTGGCCCATTATTTAAGAGTTCTTTACCTTGCTCTCGGAAGTATTTGCAGAGTAACTTCTCCCAGCCTCCTCTTTCAGTCTACCCCCAGTGGCGAAGGGAGGCTTCTACCGACTTGTGAGATTGGGAGAAGCACAATACCTGGGACTCAGCCTCTCTCTCTCTGTATGTCTCGGGCTAGTCTGCCCTCAGGGGGAGGGATTCTTCCTGTGCTCCATCTTTCCATGTAGGAATCCTGACTGAGTTGCGGCAAGAGGTCCATCTCTGACTGTCCTCTGCTTGCGGGGCTGTCTGGGGAACTGTCTTCTCTGCGGTTTCAGACTGTCTCATGGGTGTTTGAGTCCAGATCTAAATCGTTTGGGTGGGAGGTCCATTGCCCTGGCTCAGCCAAGGTTCTCCAGCTTCTTCCTCCCCTCCAGTAATAGAGCTGATATTTTATCTCCACCCATCCATTTCTTGAATCCCTTTCTCCACTGGTTCCAAACTCAGAGTGAGGGGATTTTATGGGTATGATTTGTCAGCCACCCTGGTCCTCAATAGTGTGAAGCGCTCACCTGTGAAACCTCAACCCATTGTGAGAGTTCGATTTGGGAAATGGTCAAATCACAGATTATTTGGGAAGCTGTATTGTAACTTCTCTGTTATTACAGCCAACCAAGTATTACCAAGTCACAAGTGGTTCTGAATCCTGGCTGTGTATTAGAATCACTGAGAACGTTTTAGACTATTCTGTGCCTTGAGCCCATTCCTAGAGGTTCTGATTAATCATCTGGGGGTAGGGATCTGGACACGGGTTTAAAAAAAACCTGCAGAGGCGTCTGAAGTGCAGCGAAGTCTGGGAACAACTGAAATGAAGAAGCTGCGGAGTGGATCAGTGTTTTCTAAAGTACAGCACTTGTGACATGCAGGGTGTGTGAGAGGGTGTGATGGCAGGCGCTTGCCTTCAGTAACGCTGGCGTGCACTGCGCAAAAACTTCCCCTTGCTAATGTGTTCTCGGTCTTCCTGATCAGGGGACGGAGAGAGTCTCAGTGTATTGGTGGTAGGCCCCTAAACTAGCTTTTGTTTTTTTAACAAAGAGGAAGGACACTAGTCCCCAATTTCCATGGGGACATGTCCAAGCTCCCAGTGAGTGCCTGAAACGTGGACAGTATTGCATTTGTATATACTATGTCTGTTCCTATACATACACACACCTTTCACTTAAAAGAAGCACTTTACAGCTTCTCCTTGGCATATTCGCATTGCTGGCATCACTGCTCTTGCACTTTGGGACCATTATTAAGTAAAATAAGGGTTACTTGAACACAAGCTCTATGACACCACGACCTTTGACCTGATAACCAAGGTAGCTACTATGCGACTCAGGTGGGCGGAGGGCAGCGTCCACAGCATAAGACGCTGGATGGAGGGGTGATCCACATCCCAGAGGACTGAGCAGGGCGCTGTGAGATTTCATCATGCTCCTCAGAATGGTGTGCAATTTCAAACTTATGAACTGTTTATTTCTGGAACTTTCCACTTCATATTTTTGGACTGCTGTTGACTGAGAATGCGGAAAGCAAAAGCATGGATGAGGGGGTGCTACTGTAGACATCACTTTCAGACAGTCATTGAAGGTAAGAATTGACAGTCTTTGGTCTTTTAAAGAATGGTTTCTATGTATTTATGGCAGGTGATACTGGTTTTCCAATTATGGTAGCGATACAGAGTTTTCTTTAGAAAAATCTGTGGTTGTTCTTCTTGGCTTCACGTTGGAATCATCTGAGGAGCTTTAAGAAATACTGTCTGGATTTCACCTCAGGTGTTGGGATTTTAAAAAGCTTTCCAAAGCTATAAAACCACCTTTTTAAAGAGCAGCAGTGTAGTGTCGCTCAAGCTTTAACGTGTGTGTGAATCACCTGGGAATCTTGTTAAAATTCAGATTCTGGTTTAGTAGGCCAGGTGGGGCCTGTGAGTCTATGTTTTCTTACAAGGCCCCTGGTGGTGCTGCTCCGGTAGGTGGACCCTAGCTTGAGGAGCGAGGCCCTAGTGGAAATTACTTCTGTAAGAAATCCTATCTTAAATAGTTCCATATAAATAGAAATAATTTCATGTAAATAACATGTGTGTGTGTGTGTGTGTGTGTGTGTGTGTGTGTTGGGGGGCAAATCTGTATTTTCATACATAAAATTTTTCTTAACATGTGTATTGCCTTCCTTGCTCAAATGCAGAGGCTCCCAAATGATTTCAGCACCTTGGACAGAGCAAGGCAATTGTTTTAAAGGCGAGTGCCTAAACTTGGGAAGGACCAAGAGATGAAATCTATGTATAAAATGCTTTTGCAAAAAAAAAAAAAAAAAAAAGGATTTGAAAATATTATTGAGGATTGGGCTAAAAGTTTTAAAAAGTATATGCCTTTTCAATGCTTTAGTGGCCTGTAGAGTCTGTTATTTCATCTGCCATCTCGTGGGGCTGATACCCTGTTGAATTTTGTCAGACACGTGAATTGGGTCATGAAATAGAACCACGTGATATTATGAACTGATGATTCCTGACTCCTCATTAGTGAGACCAGAGGGTGGCTTTAGCCCAAATATCAACCTTGCATGATGAAAAGGCTAATGGGAACAAGCTGCTAATTCAGGAGAGAGCGTGTGGGACGTCAAGGAAAAGATGTCAGACAAAGTGACTCGGAGTCAGAGAGGCCTGGGCTTCGGTACCAACTCACAGATGGCCCGCTGCGACCCTGAGCAAGCTTAGTTCCTCCCCCGAAGACTCAGGTTCCTCGTGTGAAAAGTGGAGGTGAGACCATTCCCTCCACGAGTTGTGATGGGTGAAAAAGACCACAGCAGTTTCTTCTTCCCCCAGCGGTTTCTCACCCGTTCCTCACCAGGGCCCACAGACCTCAACACGAGTTTGCTCCCGCACACCCCTCCCTGCCTTCTTCCATACCATGCTCCCCTGAGTCACTAACTTCAGCAATACTAGCCTTCTGTTTGTTCCACAAGCATCGGAGATCATTCCGTTCCAAAGACTTTGTCCCTCTCAGTTCCTTGGCCTGGAATGCTCCTTGTGTGGCTGTCTCCTTTAATTCGGGATCCAGTTCTGTTGCCACCTTCTCAAAAGACTTCTCTGTTTGGCTCGTCTGTGTTGTTTCTGCCTGTCCCCTGCCACTTTCTCTCATTTATTTCCCAGAACTTAACCCCTCTCTGCAGTTATCTTATTTGCTTCCTCGTGTATTGTCTCTCCTATTAGTAAGTGCCACAAGGGCAGGGTTTCTGTCTGTCTTGTTAACTGATGAGTCACTATGCTTAGAATGGATCCTGGCACATAGTACATTTCAATACGTATTAGTCAGGTAAATGAATCGCCATGGGAGTGAGTGCCTGGTACATGTGGTTGTTAAATGAGTGTCCACCCTCTTGAGTCTCTTTATTTCTTCCCTAACTGTGTTCAAGTTCATGGTCTTGTCATTGGAGATACTGAGGATTAGTAAAAGAAATTTCTAACCGCGAAGGTTGGAAAGCAAGCTTGTGAAGGTGCTGGAAATGTGCTGGAAAATCATTGGAAAGAGGGCCTGTCCACATCAGGTTGTGTGACTTTGGGCGAGGTGATCTTCTGGGCCTTAGCTTTCCTTTTTGATATTTGAGTGACATAATTTCTAAGATCTCCTCCAGCATCCAGCGATAAGTGAATAAGGGTCTCACGTTGATGGTTCATCCACAGTTCCTTTCTGTCTCACTTGCCATTGTTTATTTTTCACTATTTTGTGCCTTGGGCTCTGGCCACTGGGGACTGTGTCCCCTGCACTTCTTCCTAGCTGATTTCTGTTTGAGCTTGGCCAGTGGAGGTGTCAGCATGATATGGAAGGTAAGGAAGAGAGAGGTTGGGGTATCCCACCTTCCTGTCTGGCATCCTATGTCTGGCCATGGTGTGACATCTGTTTCCTGGAAGTTCCCCTCCTCCAAAGCATGGGCCACACTGAGCTGCAGTAACTCTGTTTCCTCCTGTCACCTCATCAGGCCTAGGGAGGTAAGGCTTCCCATTATTTCTAGTTCCTAGGTGCTTTAGTAGCTCTTCTCGATTCCCTTATTCCTGCTCAGACCCTTTTAACGGTCTCTTGGTTAAAGGCTTTTCATCAAAACCAGCTGAATGAGATTTGCTTCCCTCCAAGAGGACTCTGACTGATACGTAGTCCATTCGGAAGTATATCCAGAGAAGCAGATTTGAAGAACTCGCATGAAAAACCATTCGTGGAGTTAGTAGCCCTCCCTACGAAGAGTTCTTTTTGGATTTGATCTGGAATCGAACAGTTTAAGCCTCACTCCCTCTTCTTCTCTCCAGTGGAGACAAAATACTGTGTTTCTGACATCTACTAGGTCACACAGCTCCTTAGACCTAATTAGTCCTCGTGCAGAGCTGATGAGAAGACATCTCTCTCCCCGGTGGCCCCACTTTCTCCTTTTTAATCAGAAAAGTTTTCTTTCTCTTTTGCTGGAATGACAGTGACACATTCTCCCAATAAACCCAGGAAGTTCACGGTATCTATTTATCCCAGTAGATGTGAACCTCTAATCCACCTTGTTGTGTCTGGCGAGAATGCAAGTTAATTGCACACCTTCCATCCATGGAGCTGAGCCATCACATTGAGCTGAGTGCACTAATAAAAGGATGATTACTTACAAGTCTAACCTCCAACGGCTCACTCTTGTCTCGCCTCCCTGAGCCGGTGAACAAAATTAATGACGACACAGCGGTCATGTCCAATAGCTTCTGATGGCGATCTTTTTAACAATTCTTGCTTTTCTGTACTTCCCTCTCAACTACTTGGAAGTTACTTCCATTCTCCAAGTTGATGCAAAGATAGATTGTGACAATAGTTTGTGGGTGGCTGTCAGAATTGATGGTGGTTTGTGTGGGAAATGCATAGCTAGTTTGAGAGCTATGGTTAGGATTCCAGATAGAGTCAATTTTAAAAAGTTTCTATCTTACAGGGAAAGGTCAAACTGAGTGTTTTAATTATGACGCTGTTATAATACATCTCATGCTTGGCTGGCCTGGGTTTGAAGAGTTGGAAAACCATGCAGTATACACAGCTCTAAAAAGGGCACAAAAATAATGTGATCTTCTGGGCGATGAGTCAGAATCTTGCAGAGAAGGCAATGAGGCAGGGTGGAAAGGATGAAGCGGCAGGTGACCTGGGTTCTACTCTGGACAAAATCATTAACCTCTTCGTGGCCAGCATCCTCACCTGTGAAAATGATGTACACTTGGAGGCTCTTTTCAGTTCTGCTGTTATTAATCACCCACGAGGTATGTGCTGGAGTCACTATTAGCCCTATGTTATGGAGAGGAAATTGAGACTCAGAGAGATTGAGAATGTTGTCCAGGGCTACCCAGCCAGGAAGGGGCAGACCCTATAATAAGTGACTTCAAACCTTGGTTTCCTGACCAGGAGAGCTTCTACTTACCTTGCAGGCAATTGGATTAAAAAAAGAAGAAGAACTTTTGTACCGTTTTCTATGTGAGGACAGTTTTTCAGAAACCTTCAAGGATTTACTCAAGGCCACGCATCTAGTAAATGGTAGAGCTGGAACACGAACCCATGACTGACCGAAATCCAAGTTCTTAGCCATTAGGCTAGATTTGCACTTAAGATTATAGCTATTGCTGTCTCCAAGAATGTGGTCAGAAGAGAATTCAGATTTATACCCAGTAAGCTACCTAATTCAGGGGCATTGGTAGCAGAGTTCAGTGGTCTTAAATTATGAAATATATCTGGCTAACCAAGAGGCAGGTAGGACTCAGATCTCATTCTAGCACCAGCACAAAGCATAAGTAAGATGCTCATTTAAAAAATTTTATCAGAGTTCTGAAATGGCTTGAACATGTATGCAAATGCCAAACACAAAGTGTGCACCATATAAGAATTTATTATAATACAAACAAGTCTAAACACAATATATTATCTGGTTAAGAAAATATGAACATTTACTCTTTTTCTATGGTAACATTCTATTCCACCTTTGAACTGGAATAGCCAACATTAGAGTCTTTTATTCACTTCCGACGGGCCCCCCATGTTGGACCAGTAGGTACCAACTGTGCAAAGCAATCTTTTCCAATTGCAGAGGGTTTGCAAAATGGAAGTTCATGCCTTTTCGTGGTCTGTCTCTTATGGTTTGTCTGTGATCCTCCTCATTTCCTTCCCCTGGAGACATTTTCGTCCTTGCATTGTTCAGTGGAAAGACACAGCATGTGCATGCTTAGTGTCACTGCATGTCCGGGAAGGACACAGATCTCACAACGAGAGGTGCTAGTTAACAGTCTTCGAAGGAGGAAGCATCACAAAAACCCGATATAAGGCAATTACTTAAGTGCCATCAACAGCAGCTGTTTACATGACAGGCTTTAAAATTCAAGGCTTTGTTTCCAAAACTGGCCTGAAAGAAAAGACTTAAATTAAAAAAACAGAAACAAAAACACCTTTTAATTATTTTCCATAATTATTACTATAAATAATAATAAATTAAAAATTTGTAGATTATCTGAGAAAAATTTTAAAAGATATATATCGACCTAACCCAATGGGCATTCACGTGTGCATTTTAACCAGAACACAGAAACTCATTGGAGTGCCTTCAAGAATCAGATCTCTTTTATATATTATTTTATCAAAATGTAAAATATAGTCAGAAGGAAAAGAGACCACGATACTACTTGGTATAGTCTCTGTTGTCAAGAGAAGTAACAGATTAGTACACGAGGAAAACATTCCAGATGCACAGCAGTTTTTACTTTTTAAATATCAACAATGAACTTTTACATATAATTAAAAACGTGGAGCAGAGAGCATTGAGATCCACATACACGTTTTCCATCTTACGTACATTCCGAAAAAGGAATTGCTTGACCTTTATAGATATTGCACTGTGATTCATTCATGTATAGCTCCAAGTAGCATTTTTTCAGAGCTATGCATTTAAAAAATAAATGTGTGTATATATATATATATTCAGTGTAGGTAGCCTTTGGTCAGTGTTCATTCATAAGGGAGTGTGGTGGAGTCACATTGCACACACATGAAATGAACACGCATTTGACCATACGTGCTTGGCAGAAAAGAAATAGAGAGAGATGCAATTTATAGGATCTGGGGAGTCTGCCCACTTTTCCACTCGATGCACATGTGCTCTGGGGAGACTGTGTCACTGGTGACGTTGGAGACACGAGTCTGTTTGCCCCTCAGACGACTTTCACGAACCTTCCCTCGTGGGAGCACCTTGCTGCACCAGTGTGATCCTAATGTTCTCAGATATGTTAGTCATACAATATGGCCCCTAAACACAAGCCAACTCTGTCTTGTCCTCAGCCAAAAAAAAAAAAAAAAAAAAAAACCCAAAACAAAAAACCAGCCACCTGTTCATTGCTGGAGACAGACTTAGCTGTGCTCAGCTGTGTTAGGTTTTCTACGGGCTAGAATATGGTCCCAACTGGGCTGATTCCTAAGAACTTTGCAGAGGCAACTGAGCCTGCCAGATTGTTGTATCTTGCACTGACTTTGGAATCTAATCTTTGGATAAGATGAGACTCTATTACAGCCGTTTAAAGGGAGTAGGAATTAAAATCAGCACGAATATGGCTTACGATTATACTGAGTACTGAGGGCATTGGCTGAAGTTTAGGGCTTGTGTTACTGTACGCATTTACTGCCAAGTTCCCCTTAAAAAGGATTAGACAGGCCTTCTCATTTAGAAGCAAAAATGCAGTAAAAATCCAGCCTGAGGTCCTGAAAACATTATGCAGTTCCAAAGTTGGGAAATTTCTTTCCAAACAGGGATGATTTCAAATACTGGGAATTTGGAGAGAAAAAAAAGGCTCAGAGGAACTCCAATGTCTTTTCTCTTTCAAAACACATCACTGGATACATAGGAGCCTAATAGAAGTGTGTGTGTGTGTGTGTGTGTGTGTGTGTGTGTGTGTGCGTGCGTGCGCACACACACGCATGCACATACACACAAAGTGGTAATTCCCAGGGAAGCCCCCCCCCCTTGAACTGTTCCTGCCTTGGACAGGCAAGGAGGAAATAAATAAACTCATACTTTATCATTTTGCAAAGGATCTGGGTTAAATAGCTTCACGGAAAACTGGCACCGCCCCTCGGAGCTACCCCTTGTCTGCATCCAAGGGCAGACAAGCAGACAACACGGGGCACCTTTCCATGTCTATTTCGTCTGTATTTGTGGCCGGATGGCAAAGCCAGCCAGCTGACTGGGGTTGGGGGGCAGGGCCGAGAGTGCCTCTCTCCACACCTGGAGAGCTATACGGTTCCTGACCCTCGAAAATTAAATCCAGTTCGGAAGTCACTTCAAAGAAAGCAATTTGGCGAGGGCTTCAGCAAGCGAGGAGGCGGGGCTGGCTACTCTGTGTCAGAGCTTCTCCAGGAAGCCTCAGTGGTAACTGCGACGAGAAGCTGTTTTGAATAAAAGGACTGTACGCAGCTGGCACAGGGATGAATTGGAACAATGGCAAGAGTGGGCTTATTTTTTTTGTTTTTCTGGGCTCAAGAAATCCTCCTTCCCCCTCCCATGCACCAGGCAGGGTCTTTGTTTTGGAGGAGCTAGATAAAATCTGTACATCATGGCGAATAGAAAGACTGCCTCTTGGACCCCAGGTCTGAGGGTCAGAGTTATGTGGGTTTGGAGCCTTTCCAAAGAAGCTCTAGCCAGAGTCTGGATGGGACTCAATATGCCCCTGCCCTCACAGTGTCATTGTGCAGCTGGGGGTGCCAAGGCCACTTCAAGACCACAACCCTCTCAGGACTAAGGGCACCTTGGGAAAATCCCGAATCGGTCAGCACTGTTAGCTGCTGGGAGCAGCACCCGGAAGCGATGGATGACCCAGCTCTTGGCAAAAAAAGAGTGTGGGCTCAGCTAAGGTGCTACTGTGGCTTGACGTGTCACGTGAATGAGCAGTTCCCAGTGACTGAGGACTGTGCCAAAGCTAAGTCACAGACTATTTCTCTACTGGATGTCCTTACTGGCCACAGGATGGTGACATAACCTCCAATGGCATCTTCAAACTGGTAGGAGCTTTAGCCGTCCACATGACTTTGTGAAAATAAACGCACAAATGGAAACAAGGTTCACGCCCTTCTTTCTTCCCTGCCATCTTTTCTCATCTTCCGGTCTGAGAGGTGCTGAGTCTGTGAAGACAGGAAGTCAGGTTAGCACTCTTAAGGAGAGCCGTTCAGCTGTCGCTTGGGCCACCCTCCCCTGGAAGTGGATTAGACAGAGGCACCAGGTGCCAAACCAATGGGGTCACGGGGACACTTTTATAGGTTTTCCGTTTCGGTCATACTGGTACACCAGCATCTTGATACAGTGTGAGTTGGCCGGCGAGATCCAGGGGCTACTCGTTATGGAAAAGTTATGGTTGGTGTAGAACTGTGCGGGTTGCTTCTGGCACTTGAAGAAGGCAGTGAGCGTGGCGGCCGCCATGGTGCGGAAGCGCTTGCTGATGAAGCAGTAGAGGAAGAAGTTGATGGCTGTGTTCAGAAGGGCCAGCATGTTGGCGACATCCGACACGATGTGCACCAGCCAGCGGTTCTCGATGGGCGCCCCGTACAGGTGGTAGAGAATCATGATGATGCGGGGGGCCCAGAGCGTGGCGAAGATGGAGGTGATGGTGAACAGGATGGCGGTGGTTTTCCCCGTGGAGTAGCCTCGGAGGCGAAAGTTGCTCTTTCTCCTGAGCTTGTACACGATGATCGAGTTCAAGATGAAGAAGATGGAGCAGGGCACCAGGTACACGGTGAAGCAGTGGACCCAGATGAGGACGTGGTGCATGGACGTGCTGACGTAGTCTTCAGTCCAGATGTTGGGCCACCAGTAGTAAGGGATGCTGGTCAGGAAGCAGGTGAGGTAAACGCTGACGATGACTTTCCGCGTGCGGGCCGGGTAGGACACCGTGTGGTACTTGAGCGGGTGGCAGACGGCGATATACCGGTCTATGGTTAAGGGCACGGTGATCCAGATGGACGTGTGGATGGAGGAGAATTCCAGCACCTCGATGACCTTGTCGGGCACCTGAGGCATCTGCATGTTCAGGATGAAGTCTTCCAGGAGGAAGTCCACGAACACGATGAAAAAGAGGACCAGGATGTCGGCAGCAGCGAGCGCCAAGAGATAGTTGTAGGAGGACTTCTGTCTCCTCGCCACCAACTGAGAGAGGATGATCACCGTCAGGATGTTTGCTGTGGAGGCAAGAGAATCTGCTTTATCTCTTGAGGAAGGTGACTTTATTGGCGGCTGCGGGGCCCCAGGCATATGTGTATTGGGTACAAGGGACTGAAGCAAGGGCTTCTGAGGGACAATCAGTATGATAAGTCACACCTCATACGGACAGCTGGATACTATTTTGTCACAGTTTTATGCTCTTACTATAGTTTAGCTGTTCTCACACAGTCGTGACAGGTGGCGCCACTCCTGTCCTCACTTTACCGGGGCTCAGAGAGCTTAGGGAGCTAGTTTAGAATCACACAGTCAGTCAGTCCTGGTGACAGGACCAAGCCTAGATTTCCGAGTCCTCAATCCACGCTCTTTCTTTTGTCCGACCATTTGCGGAATATGGGGCTGGGACGGCTTTTCGTGCCTCGCGTTTGTGTAGGAGACCGGACTGTATGACCTCGTAAAAACCTTTTTAGAAATTGGATTTTAGGTCCTTTCCTTTCTAAGCGGACTTAAAATCGAAGAAGTGGAGAAGGTCATGACCTTCAGGTTAATTTAAAAATAAATTATACTTATTTTCAGAGTAAGTAATCTACGTACATGGTACATAATTAAAACTAATAGCAGAGAAAAGTAGAATTTCCCTTCATTCTTGATCTCCAGCCACCCGCGTACCCCTCTATTGGGGCGATCACAGTTCGTAAGTAATCTTTATATATATTCATATAATATGCGTATATAGAGTTTTTGCATAAATAGTAGTGATGTATATTTTTCTTGGGGTCAGATTTGTTTTGAAAATGTACCCACATAATTTCCGATCGGTTTTAAAAACAAACGTCTCTTTGAACAAGAAGCATGTGGAAAGCCATTAGGGACTCACTCTAGAACAATATTCCAATGGATAATGTGTCGAAGTCACTCTACATGTTCATTCTCGTTAACGCTCACAGTTGACTCTGAAACTTGAACACCATTCATCCTGTTTTGTAAACGAGAATCTCAGGGAACTTGTGTCCCTTGTCTGCGTCCAGCGGAAGACCTGGCATCTGGACCTGGCTTTCTCTTTCTCTCTTTAAAATACTATGCAATAGTTCACATGTAAAAAAGCCTCGTAACATGCACACCCTGATGTACATGAATTAAACAGATTTTTAACATTTTGCCATCTTTGCTTCAATTCTTTAAAAAAACAAAAGTGACCCTTTAGAGACGTTGAAGTCCCCTTTGAAATTGCTCCAGCTCCATCCTTTCCCTTCATCCCCCACAGAGCTGCAGTCAGGGCCGAGTTGGTAAACTCTTAACACGCTGCTTTTGCACTCAACATTATATTTTTGAGACCCCTGTTTGGATTTTTAGGTCATTTGCCTCAAACCACATACCGAGTGAGGGAGGCAGAAAGTGACTGTAGCTCCGTCTGACTTTAAGGCATGTAAAGTTCTGCTTTGCTGATTTTTGGTCCTTGGAAAGGATTCTCAGCTGGAGGAAAGGGGTTGCCCTGACTTAGAAAATTGCCATCATTTCTCAGAACCTCTTTTTCCCTAGCCATTAAGCGATGCTTATGTTCTTTCTTGCGTCCCCACCTCCCACCCCACCCCACCCCACCCCCACCCAGGCTCTGAGGAAGCAGGAATGAATAGTGCTGGGGTCTCCCTAGAAAAAAGGCTATAAATATTCTGCAGAGAGTGTGAGCTCACCGCTGTCTCTCATTCCCCGGTTGAACCCTGCTTGAAGTGTGGTACTGAAAATTCTCCATATCCAAACTCTTTAAAAATATTTCTGCCCCATCTAATTAATGCTTTAAGTCAGGCAAGTCATCAGCTGCTAAGGAAATTGCTAGGTATTCATATTTGACATTTCCTTAAGTTTCTAGTAATTGCTCCCTGGAGAAACTAACCCACAGACACTGAGTTTCCCATTCCTTTTGTAGAGGTAGATGCCCCCAGGGCACCATCGAGACCACTTAGGAGATCCTCCGGATGAGAGAGACCCGTGGGCCACAGAGGCCCACAGGGGAAAGGAAGGTTGCTTGTGTATCGATTTTCTGAAAAAGAAATGAGAAGGCAGTTTTCAACTCTTAAAGGCTTGACATTTGCTGTGATTCTGGGACCACATCAAAAAATCTGTTCATTTTCACAGTGGCATGTTTTTCCTCAAAGAAAGGGAGCATTATTGACAGAATCTATCTGCGTTTATAATGGGCGAATAAGCGAAGAAACCCAAGTCACCACTGCCTGAAATTCCATGTCTCAGCTTTTCTCTCAGACTAACTAACCCAAGACTCCGTTGTGGAAACTCAGCCTGTCCAAGCAAGCGAGCCCCAGTGGACTCCATGACCAGAATGTCCGAGCTTCTAGGAGGCAGATCCTGTCTGTCATTAGTGTCACTGGATGGGTTTAGGCTCTCGGGTAATACAAAGCTCATGTTTTGTGCCTGCAATGCTTTCTTGGTTATATTCTTGGGGGAATTCATTTCCTGTACTTTTCGCAGCTTACTGTGCTCAGATTTGAGAGGATTTGGGGAGCGGCTGAGAAAATGACACACGCGGGCTGTCAGACTGCACCACGGAACGGCCTCCTGGTGCAGAGGGAAAGGGCCAAGGGCTTTCAGAGGCATCTTCTGTGTCCATGAGGACTGAGAGGTCCCTGCAGGTTACTTGGGAGGGGCATTTGGGACGGAGCATCGTCAGGGAGTTCGGAGTTTGTACCTCTTACTTCCTTTTCTTTTTTGTCTTTAAAATTCATTTTTTTAATTACAAAAGTAAAACACTTATAAAAAATTAAATATAATATTATTAGCTGACTTCACTATGAACAGGGTATTTTGAAGCATCTTACACACAATATCTCACTTAATCTTCACAACCACCCCATGAGATTTGTACTATTGCTGAAGAGCATGGAGGCTCAGAGAGGTTAAGTAACTTATCTAAGGCTACACAGCAATAAGTGGTAAGACAGCACAATAAACCAGGCTTTTTGTGTCCCGAGTTTGTACATTTAGCTCCTACTTTGAAATAAGGAAGTGAAAGTCTGCCCAAATCCCATCTTCCAGAGACGATGCTGTATCTAGCCTCATCGATGGCTGTGAGGCGAGCGGCTTCCTGGTATTTACACCTTTGTAGAGTCTTGTCCCCTTGGGCTGGAACTGGACCTGTGACTTAATTTTGACCAATAGACTGTGGCAGGCGTGGCACCACATGCCCAGGTCATAAGTGGTCCTTCTGCATACTTGTTGAAGTGCGCCTTTTGGAACCCAGCTGTCAGAAGCCCAAGCCCACGGAGAATTCACGTGCACGGGCTCTGGGTGAAAGCCCCAGGGAGCTCGTGGCTGACATCCAACAACCATACAAGCCATCTTGAGCCAGCTCAGTGGAACTCCCAAGTGACTGCAGTCCCAGCTGCCCCTGGCAAGAGCCACCCAGCTAAACCCAGCCAGCCCAAATGCCATGATAATCATCAGTCGTTATTTTAAGCCTCTAAGTTTTAAGGTGGGTCGCTGTGCTGCAGCAGATAACCAGAACAGAGATGTATTAACCACTTGGTGTTGGTTATCTCCAGATGTTTATATGCCTATATTTATAAGCATAATTAATAATAAGGATGGTCACAAAACGAGATCAGAAAATAATATTATTGTGCAAGTTGATTTTTTTTTCCAGTTAGAAATAAATCATGCATTTTTTCCAATGTCAATAACATTCACAAACTATTCACCCATGGCTAGATATTACTTATTTTATTTTTTGATCACTAAAGAGCTTCGTTAAGCATCTTTGCATATTTCCATAGAATAAATTCCCTCACATAGGAATTCCGGTTCAAAGGGAGCTATGAGCTCCCCTGGGGCTTTCACCCAGAGCCCCTCCCCTACCCTCCCCTTCCTACTCTCCCTCCCTCCCTCCCTTCTTAAAGGTAGCTAAGAGGCTTTGTAAGAAAAAGAGCTCAGGTTGGAGCACCAAAAGGGTAGACACCAAGAAGGACTTTTTGATTGCCATGGCAGTTATGTGAACAGGAGCAGGCCGTGGAAACGCATTTGCTTGACCCATGCCAGTCTTCAGAAAAAGGTAGAGAATTGCTTATCTGGGCTGGTTAAATTTCTGGGATTACCTTCTGCAAATCCTCTTTTCTGCATCCTAAATTATGTTCTCGTGACTGCCCCGAAAAGAGCCATTCACCCCTTTCAGCCATCCTCCCTCCCCTGTGACTTAAATACAACCCTCCTCCTTCCTTGCCTGTCTTCTGCACTAGAAGAGCCGTCCCTCGTGCCCGCAGGCACACAGGGACCCCTGGCCCTGGGAATGCTTCGATGCTGCTCTCGGAGCCATTCCCAGGACGTGCCCCGGGGACAGAGTTTTAGAAGAAGCAACCTCTAAGCCTCCCAGGTGAGAAGTCAGCACTGGCCTTGTTTAGATCAGCTGGGGAGTGGAGACTGAATCTCATGATGGGACATCACCTCCTGGTGACTGCCACCTCCTCCATTCTTGGAGCAGAAGGAAGGGGAAGTAAAAGGGGACGCCAGCGGGGCTTGGTGTCAGTCTTTTCAGCCTCTGTGGGTGGTGCTGGGAGGTCTTCAGAGGTTCTGCTCTGGGACTCCCAGGAGAGGAGCCTCCCGAGGGCAGCTGTGCCCTGCTGTGGTTACAGCCTCAGCTGCTGCCCTCTGGCCAGCGGCCAGCCATGTTTCCCATGGTCCTACTTGCCCCAAGGCAGACGCTTGGAGTGTGGCCTGTCCTTCCGGCAACTGGTTATTAGGGGCACACAACGCTGCGGGCCAGCGAAGAGGCGGTCAGGCAGTGGGATCCCACCCTCCGGGGAAGTCCATCCGTGAGCGATGGCTTCCAGGTTCCCGGAAGAGGCCTTGTGCTTCTTACAGGCTGAACCTCGCCCCCAAATTATCCAGGTACTTGAGAACCTATCTTAATTGGAAGAGGTTGCGAAGCAAAGTGGTTTTTTCTCTCTGAGCCTCAGTTCCTACATCTGTGAAATGGGCATATGGAACACCCTCATGGGTCATTACTGTATGGAACCGTGTGCAAGAGGCTGAGCTTAGCGAGCGCTCGGTGACTGTCGTCTATGGTGACTTTTCACACCTGGCCAGTTCAGCAGACAGTTGCTGAGCTAGAGGCCAGGCCTTGCGCCGGAAGCACAGGTGAGCAGGAGAGAGTCTGAGCTCTCAAAGAATCCAGAGAAGATTCTAGTCTCCATTCACAGGTCGTCCAGGCACTAACAGCCCTGTCACCCGATCCAGACGCTCTCTGTTGCCCCTGACCTAGTCCTTCTCGCCGCAGCTGTGTCCTTCCTCCCGCCCTCACTCCGTCCCTCTGCTCCCTGGAGAAGATCGTCGGTCATTATCTGTGGCTCTCAACCCTTACGCGCCGTTTCTACATGATGGCTCAGTTGTCTCTTGCGTTTTCTGCAATAGCCTTTGTTTTTTTAGAGCCATAGTTCTGATTTTGACACCTGGTTTACTTTGGAGCATTACTATCACGTTCCTCTCTGTCAGTTTTCTCGGGGAGACCCCTGTTGACCGATCGACTGTGGCAGGGGTGACTCCGCATGCCCAGGTCACGAGTGCTCCACGTTTAGCACTTGCGTGGATGCTTTTCAGAACCAGGGTTTGTGCTTCTTGGTTCTCTGAACTGCCTTCCTTGTGGGCCCCCTGCCGAGATGGAGCGCACAGCCTGGGGCAGGATGGCAAATGACTGGGAGCCATGTTGAGTCACAGGCGTGCCTGGGCTTCGCAGTGCCGCAGTGGGTTGGCTGTCTGCCGGGGTGGGGCGCACATGTGGGCTTGTCCCGAGGGTCCTGGGCCTCCCTGGCTTTCCCCCGAAATTAACAAAGCGGCGTGGACCAGCACTAGTAGGCTTCGGCTGCCTCTTGCAGATGAGTCGTTGGCAGGACCTAAGAGCTGCCATCCCGGGCGGTCGGACTCGGGGTGGCGGGGTCAGTGAGTCAGCGTCCGGGCTGCTGCGGGGCTGGAGCCAGCCTTGCCACCCAGTTGGCGTACCCTCGACCGCAGAATTGGTTCTGGCTTTTGGACCAGGGCGGCATCTTTGGGTAACCATGACAACTGCCAGGCCTCAAGTGGGAACCCACATTCAAATAGGCCAACAGACTCAGCAGTTTCCAAACCACACTTCTGGGTGCCGGAGTTCGTTTTCTTAGGACTGCCACACGTTGAGCACCTGCTGTGTGCTGGGTGGTTCTGTATAGATGAGACGATTTTATGTCATTTGCTGGTGAACATTTCTACTTTAAAAGTTGCGTATTTATTTAAATGGTGTTTGGGGGAATGTTGCTCTTTCCATTTAGGGCGGCGATAAAAGCCAGCTTATAAAATAAGTTTAGTTTATTTAAAAGGTAAGTTAATTTCAAGAAAACCATCAGGGGATAGGAGCGTCAGTATCCCCGGTCTCCATTGTACAAATGAGGACACGTTCAGAGAGGGTCAGCCACCTGCAAGGCAGGGCAGCTGGTAAGGTGAGGAGGCATCTGAGAGCCCTTGATGGTGCCGTCAGGGGTGAAGGCGTCACAAGTGATGGGCGCAGCTGTGTTTCCTCAGCCTGGGGTTTTGTCACGGACAGGTGGGCTTGAGGTGGCTCTCCAGCAAACACAGAGTGGAAATAACCGGAAAGGACAGGCTTCTTAACACGGAGGCATGAACTTTGGAGCCTAGTGGAGCCGGGGGCCCCTGGAGCCGCACAGGTCCAGCTGTTTGAATGCAGCGAGCCTCAGACCTCTCATCAGGATGATGGGGATCGTGGAGGTGTCTGGTTCAGGGGGCTGCCGTGAGGGTCAGAAGGACTCAGTCACGCAGAGCTCCTCGCTCAGAGCCTGGCACAGGGAGAGTGTGCAGTGAGTGGGCACGGGCATTACGTGTGAGTGTGGCGAGCAGCCCTGCCCAGGTGACAGACTGCACCAGGCAGAGGCCTGAGGCGGAGGCAGAAGGCCCGGCAGATTTAGGCTTCGCTCTCCAGGGTGGGAGAATCGGCTCTAGAGAAGACTCTCTCAGTGAGACCGCCCTTCGACCTCCCAGTTTCGTTGACATCGGGTTCTGACGCAGACCCTGTGTGTCCATGGACAGCCACTTCCCTTCCCAGTGCCTCAGTCCCCAGATCTGCAAAATGGGCCAGTTAACAGCAAAGCCATGGTAATGATGATAGTGTCATAGGTCATATCCAGGGAAGGTGGCTGGGGAGTTTAGCAGGCAGACAGGGCAGGGGGGTCCTCCAGGAGGAGTGAGCAGCATGTGGAGAGGCACGGAAGCACAGGGGAGGGGCCCCCACATTCCCTCCGGTCAGCAGACAGGTATCGCATGCTCGCTCCGTCAGGCCCCACGCTCACGTCTTCATACGCATGAAGTATATTCCATATCTAGAATATTAAGCATAACCTACTATTCCATCTAATAGTAAGTTCCCAGTGTTAAATCCTTTCTAATAAAGTAAGTACTGTTTTCATTCCCTTAATATTCATGAGGCTCAGAGGGTTAAGAGATGGCTAAGGTTGGACACAAGGCACCAAATGCCTCTTCCAGTTCTCCCACCCATGATACCTGTTACACGAGAGCTGAGCCCGTTTAATAATAACTGGTACCTTTATTAATAATGGTTCGCTTTATTAGGCACTTAACTATATGTGGATCACTTTTGAGAGGATTTCCTTTCATTAAATCTGATCCTCATGGGACAGTCGGAGATGGATACTGTTTACAGCCCCATTGTAGAGACAGGAACACTGAGGCTCAGTGGGCAAGAGACCGGCCTGGTCAGACGTGAGGTGTGAGCTGGACCCGGGACTCAGAAACAACGTATTAGAGCCCGTTCAATGCACCTGCTTGTCCAGCTGCTTCCGTCATTAGCTGAGGACTGACCATTAAGTGGACGCAGACCAAGTCATTCGCTCTCTCTTTTCTCCTCTCTCCCTTGCTCCCCTGCCTCTCTCTCTCTCCTCCTCCCCCCTCCTTTTTCTTTAAACAGTGTACATCAGCTGGCATGTACATGGCATGAGGGAAGTTGGGGGAAGAGTTCCCTTCAGAGAGACTGTAGGGCCTCTGAGGACACCCGCCACCCCCAGTGCCTGGAGCTAAGTGGGGGATAAAGAGACAATGAGTTCTTCTCTATGCCAGGATCTCATCACTTTCTCACAGTCCAGGGCATGTGACTGACACCCTCTCCACTGAGCTCCTCCCTGCTGGCCAGTTCTCCCTGGGCGTCTCCCCAGGTGCTGAGTCTCTGTCCGCACGGCCCACCCCCTCACTTCCAGCTGGAGGCTGCTTTGTGCACAGGATGCTCATTTGTTTCTGCTGTTCTGTAGACCCAGGGTGATGGTCACTGGGTGCCAGGGGACCAACAGGAAGTCAAAGGCTTCCGGCTCTTCATTTGAGTTCACTGGGGTGTCAGAGGCTAATTATGGCTCTGCTGGGGTTGTCGCTGTTTGATTAAACATCTTGAGCTAAGCACCATCCATCTGCCTCCCAATGGCTGCCTAGGTATTTTTAGCTCTGGGCAAATAACTTATCAATTGTGAATACAAAACAGCCAACACAAAGCCTTCATTTTCTGTTGCTTGTCTTCTTCCTTGCAGACAAGGACAACTGGAAGAATTAAAGGAGGCTGGCGCTCACTTATTCATTCGACAAACACTGACTGAGCTGTTCAGTATGCACTGGGCACCAGGCCAGACATGGGGATGCAGCAGAAACACACAAGTGGATGGAGCCCGCATGCAGCTTACAGTCCGTTCTGGCGCAGTGGAATTCTGCTCTGCTGCTTACTAGCTCTGTGGCCTTGGGTGAGTCACACGTTTTTCTGGGCCGCCTCCTTTCCTTCAGAAAGCATATGCTACGTGCCAGTCACAGTGCTGCATCTGGTGGCGAGGGGAGGCAGGTCTCTCCTCTCCAGGGAGGGAGGCAGAAAGGGAAAGAGGTTGCGTGTCCAAGCGGTGAGTGTGACCAGGAGGTCCAGGCATGTTCTTAGGCCCACGGAGAGAACGTGGCAATGCATTCCGGCATCGGGCCTGGGAAGGCTGCAGAAGCAGGCAGGGGATGATGGGGATGGGCACTCTACGGTCCAGCAGCGGCACGGGCGAAGGCCCACACTGTCTTTCAATCCATGAGGGGTCTCTTCCCAGAGATGGCTGGTTGTGCTGTAGCTAAGACCACGTGTAAACTACAGCCGTCAGCTGTTGACTTTGCACCTCTAGCTGCTGCTAATATTAGTCCTGCATCAAGTATCTCCAACTTAAGAAAAAACATTAATGCAATATCAGGGGGAAAAAAAATAGCTACTCTATACACAAGTTTCAGAACACGTTATGGTTAATCTCCCAGCCCAGGGGCCCGTTGCTGTGGATGCCGCCAGAAGTGAGCACCACCCTGGTGCTTCAGGAGGCACGTCAGGGCTCCCAGTGTCATCCCAGGAGGAGAGGTGACAGAGAGGACAGATTCTGGGGCCAGGCTGTGAGGGTTCCAACCCGACGCTGCCGCTTTCCAGCTGTGTGATCGTGGGCCATTTATTCAACCTCCCCATGCCTCAGTTTGCTCATCTATGAAAAGGATGATGACATGACCCTCACCACAGGCTTTAGGGAGCGTTAAAAGGTTCCCGGACCAGTGCCGGGTGCCACGCGTGCTATATAAATGTTACCGTCATAACCGTTCGGTAGGTTAGAAGTCTTGAAAGGCAGGAAGTGTAACTATTTTGCTTATTATTATTATTATTATTGTTACTATGTTGCCAACCTCTTACACGGCCTCTTGCATGCAGTAGGTGCTCGATAAATACCTGTGAACGAATAAATGAATGAATAACGAATGCAGACGAACACAGCATCCAGACATGCCGAAGTGCCGGTTACAGTTTTGAGAACACTCTGAAAGTTACTAACGGTTTACTGCAGAAAATGAGTCAGGGACTGTGGTCAAGGGTAATTGGAAATTAATTGGAAATTAATTTAGTGTTCAGTGTGTGAGAGAGAGCTTTTCGAGACTGTCAGCTCCCTGAGAAAAGGTTTTGTGCCAGAATCTTCTATGTGAATCCAATTCAGCTCAACATAAGTTTAGTGAGGCCCAATTCTGTGCCAAGCTCGGATTGGGCTCTCGGGAGTACAAGACTCATTCCTGGGGTTCGGGGTGCTCAGACATCACTTATAAGTCCCAGCACGAGGAGTCATTTCAACCCCCCTGCTCCCTTCGGTGGCTCTGTGCCAGGGCTTGCAAGCCGAATGGGAGGCGGGCCAGGCAGGCAGGTGACATCGTGTGTGAGGCGGGCGTGCGGGCAGCTGCAGTGAACTGGACAGCTCGCGCCCTGTTTCAGCAGGGCAGCGACTGTTTAGTCTCAGCTGCTGGTTTCCCAGCAGGAAGTGGTAGCTGGCCGTGGCCAGGCCCCCCAGTGTTTCCAGAGAGGCCCGCGGGCAACACGCGGCACACGTGTATGCACACGCACACGCACGTACACGCTGTGGCCCGTGGGTCGCTGGCCGGAGACCTCTGCTCAGTAGCCAAAAGCCTGCGTCTTCGCACAGCCGAGCAGATGCGCCACAGCCTCGGCCGCCACGCGCACGTGCGCCTTGCCCTTCGCCTCGCCAGTCGGCAGCATCCTCTCGCCTTCGTGGCCCGCAGCGGCTGTGCCCTCTGCTGGGAGTGCCCACCCTGCCCGCGGCCCTCTGCTTGGCGGACTCGTTATTTTAAAGCCTCCCCTGATCTCGGTGAGCTGAGCTAAGAACCTCATTGACTAGAGCGTTTACCACGTATTTGTAATGATTTCCTTCGAATCTTCATCGTCCGTTACCTGACGATGGGAGGGACTGAGTCTCTTTTCTCTGAGCCTTGAGGGCCTATCACAGGGCAGGCAAAGTACGCAGTCCGTCAGTGTTGGTGGGATAAGAGTGACAGGTGAATGGACGGACGGACGGGCTGATGGACGGACGGACGGGCAGATGGACGGGCAGGCGGGTTCATCAAGGCGCTCCCTGCGGGACTTGTCTGCTGCTGCCCGTTTGTGGTACTCCATTGGCTGCGTGGTGGCTGATCTTATCCCTCCCCGCTGCCGCCTTCTCTAAACCCAGAGTCTCCCTGTGGCCTCGCGGGCACTCCTTCCTGTTACTCCTGTCGTGGCTGGCGAATCCGACTTTCAATTCTCCATATACTTGCCCGGGCATGACACTTAACTCACTTTCCTCATCTGTGCAGTGGGGACGATGCCATCCTCCCAGAGGGCTTGTTATGAAGCCTGAGTAACTTAACACAGAAAAGCATTAGTACCATGCTTGGCATGTAGTAGGTACTCAAAAATACTGCTCCTTTCTCTGTTGGAAAGCGGAGAGGTTAGGAGTGCCAGGGCTGAGAGCAGACTTCGTGGGGTTGAATCCAAAGTTTGCTCATTTCTGGCTTTGTGATCCTGGTGATCTTCTTAAACACTCCATGCCTTAACGTTCCTCATTTGTAAAATAGGGTCACGATAGCCGTGTTATAGGGTTCTTGGTGGCATGAAGGCCAGTCCTGAGAAGAGGACCCGGCACGGAGGCAGTGCTCAGCAAATGTTATTTTCATTGCTCACCAGCCCGACCCAGAGACTGGGCTGAGGAGGATTTTGTATTTCACCAGGACCACTCAGGCTAGTGTCCCTCCCTTTCCTTCGGCCACCGCAATCGACTCCCACTGTGTTCAGGCACCTTGCTACCAGCCGCCATGTCTCAGTAAGCCAGAAGAACCTGTGTCTTCCCTCTTGGAGCTTCTAGCTTGGCAGAGCCAGATAGATACCCAGAGAGAAGGCCCCAAACGGCAGAAGACAGATATGGGAGCACTTAGAGGGATGATGGATCACGGAAGACTTCTTGGAGGAAGTGGCATGGATTCAGCGAGATGGAGGCATGGGAGCCGTCAAGTGACTAGGGAGCAAAGCCTGCCAGCAGAGGGATCAGAACGTGCAGAGGCCAGGAGGCACGCTGTTGGAACATTTAGAAATTCAGCAGAAAATCGAGGTCATGGACCAGAGGCTGCTGATGGTCTTTAAGATTATTTTTGAATCGGTTGCCATAATTACAAGTTATAGTATTTCCTATCCAATTGACGATCTGCGCTTCCTTTGAAAATCAGAAGGGGAGGCCAAGCCGGGCCCACATTTCCACATGGGGCTGCCCTTAACTTCAGCAAGTCCCCGCCAGGCCTTGCTCTTTTCTGTTATCCACCTGCCCCTGCGGGGAGAGAGAGCTGGGAGGGGCGCCTGGTGGGAGAAGAGGCAAAGAAGCGGCAGCACCCAGTTCTAACCAGGCAGGTGGCTGCGCGGCCCAGTGTGGTTCTCTGTCCTGGGGCAGCTGAGTCTCGGCAGGGCACTGAGCCTCAGAGGGTTTACTGAGCGAGAGCTGATTTTTTCTGTACCAGGAACAGGTGCTCCCAAAGGGCGACAAGGTGGGTGGGCGTGAGGAGCAGAGAGAGGGTCCTTTACACACTTCACTGAAACTTTCAGAAATGGGGTGGCATCGTCCCTTCCTCATGTGTAAAATTCGACAGGAGCCAGCAGAAATGCGGAGAGGTGACACTTCTCGAAGGGTGCACCCACTTCCTCCTCAGGTGGCAGGGACCCGTGGGATCTGGATGTTCCTGAGGAGTTCTCCGCTGCATGGCGCTGGCGGCAGGCTCTCCGAGGCCTGGTGGACGTTCTGTTCCAGTTCTGTTCCACCGTGGGACCTGCATTCTCCCAGCAGATGGGGGGCTCACAGGCCAGCACCTGTGCCAGGGGACGTGGCTGGACGGGGAACAGGCCATGCCCAGAAGACAATGTCTGATTACCTGGGGACCTTGGGAAGCAATTTTGTTTGGTTGGAAAAATTGGTTTTTGTGCCTTCGGCGCATGCAACAGCCGAATGACATGTAGGTCAAGGAGGCATAATTATATGGAAATGGTTTTATGTTCGGGAACTTCTAAAAACCCACCTCTGCATGCTGGGAGGGGCAGAGAGAGAGAGAGAGAGAGAGAGAGAGAGAGAGCGAGAAGCTTCCAGGCCACCCACGCTGGCTTCTACTTGCTTCCTCGTGACTCTGGAGGGGTCTGTTTCTTTTCTGGCTTTGGGACACCTGTCTGAATGTCACAGAGAAGAAAGAAGCAGTGCCTTCCTGGTACCGCGGTCATGAGCACAGGCGTTGGATGCGGATCTGACATGAACTTGCTGTGTGACCTTGGGCAAACTACCTAACTTCTCAGTGCCTCCATTTACTCATCTATAAAACGGGACCGACTGTGAGGACTAAATACCTTGTTGGACAGAAAGGACTTAGAAGAGCATGGGCTGCATAGGAAGCACCCTTGGAATCGTGGCCTCTGTACCCTCTCCATCCCGTTTACCTCCTCCCTACCCTGTGTCCCAGCCAGGAGGAGCCACTGCGCCTGAAGCTCCCCGAATAAGCCACACCCTGTCCAGCCTCTGGGCCTTGTCCTGGTCAGGTCTCTCTTCCTATGCATTCTGTCTGTCCTCCGTGAACCTGCCGGTCCAGCTGCCAGTGATGACTGTGCCTCCCCTGATGAAACGAACTACACCCCCTCCCCCGTCATTTCCAAGGGAGGACAAGGAAAGTGTCAGTAGGAGAAGCAAGTGTTCCCCCACCCTTTTAGAAGGAAAAATGTAAATAATCATGGTAATGGTAGCAGTAATAGTGATAATGTGAAAAAGGATTCTATACCTTTTTCTGCCATGAGAGAAGTCATCTTAATAGTAAAAATAATAGCTTCCACTTAGCAATCTGTGGTTATAGATATCTGGATAAGTGTTTTGCACTGATAGTCACTGCTGCTTCCCTTACGTTGACGGCGGGTATTATCAGATCCTTTCCACAGAGGAGGGAATTTAGAATTAGGGTGAGAGGCTTGCCCAAGGTTACGTAGCTAGTAAGTCACAAACTCCGGATTTGAACTCACGTCAGTCCAGCTGTGAAGGGTTACCTGCTGCACTCTGTATGAAGGCAGCAGGCCTGGGCCCCGTTGCTTCCGGTGACACCTGAGTCAGCTGCAGGACAGAGCTGTCCCCTTGGCCTGCTGTGCTCCCCTGACATGGGGACCATGGCCGGGTGCCCTCGACTCGGGGATGCCTGAACCTTCCCTGCTGCCCCAGGGAACAAAGGCCTTACCCGCCTGCCCAGGGTTTCCTGGGACGAGCAGGGTACTCCCTGGTCGAACAAGGATGGGATGGGCTCCTCTTGGGCAGAGGGAACCACAGTGCAAAGTCAAGGAAGTGTGAAAGCATGCTGTGTCTGCAGAACTGTAAAATGACAGGCTTGGCCGTGCGGACTGCAGGGAAATGAGGCATGAGAATTCAAGAATCCAGTGTGATAACCTCTGTGAAATTGCTTTGCAGGCTCCCAAGGTTGTTGTGGGGACCAGAGGAGACAATGCACGGGGAGCAGCTTTGCACACTGGAGAAGCATTTAGGCAAATGTTAGTTATCAGAGGCGGCCTGAAGGGTATCCGGAGCGAGGTAGCAGAAAATTAGAATATCGGCTAATTTCTCTGGAATCCGCCTTCTCAAAAGCACTCGTAAATGAAGAATTCTAATTTCATTGCTCTCATCTGCTCTTTTTCAGATGACTAGATTGTCATAGGTTTCAGAAGCTAATACAAATGCAGTCAATTTCTTGGTCATTATCAATTACCTTGCCAGGCTTTGAGACTTGCAGTAATTTTGTGCTGCCCACCCATAAGACCGTGTCCAGCTAATTCTTCATCTAAATACTCTTAGATGCACCCTGTCCTTCCTCTCCCTTGGTCATCCTGGCGCCGGGAGCTCTGGGAGGGCTCCTGGTGTCTGTCTCATTTTGGGCCACACTCTTAGTCGCTAGCACAGTACCTGACACATAGTAGGCACTTGTTTGGTTTGGTGTAGCGTCCAAATCTAGATGTCATCATCTAACAGCTAGATTACTGTAGGGACTTCTTGTGCCTTGGGCCCTGCCCCTCCATTCCTGAAGCTGTCTGTCTGAGTTTGCTCAAAACTTCAATCATTTCCCTCAGTTTGATAAAATACCATTGGTAAGCTGATTTTACTAATATTAAGTGCTAATGCTACTAATAAAGAATCCAAACCTATGGTTTAGCCAAACGAGGAGGCAGGAAACTAAACGCCGAGAAGTAGCTATTCAGACAGGCGTGACAGTTATTATTTGTGGGTAACGTAATGGTATGCTTAGAAAAGCCCAGATGTGGCCACGGCGGCCGGCTGGGAAATGGAATGGGCGGAAGATTCCATCCATGCCAGCCTAGGCTCCAGCACCCTGGAAGAGCCCCACTGTGAGTGAGGAGCGGCCTCCTTTCCCGCCCTGGGCTGCCCGTGGTGCTCAGGTCCAAAGTCTCCGCATAAAACTGTTCCGTCCGCTGTGGCTCTTCCCAGTGTAAAAAGTAAGGCTCGAACTCAGGCCGCCGGTTGGGGGCATTAGATGCCACCCATTATCATGCCCGTCCTCATCTCGGGGGACATTCTCTGCTTGGTTCGTGAGGGCCCACGTTGCCCTCCAATGTGAGCAGCCTTTACAATTCTCTCCCTCCACGGTGGCTGTCTCATCTCCTCATCTCCCGTTGTCAGAGGACGAGATCACAGCTTGAACGGAAAAAAACAGCCACCTGGGTGACCTTGGAAATAAAGAAGTGTCCTGAGCAGAAGCTCTGTGGAGCAGGTGGGAGCCCGGGCTCCAGGTCCCGGTGTCCCCGTTGGAAGGCTGGCTTTGCCGTAGCACTAACCGCATGACCTGGAGCCATGTCACAGCTTACCATGCGCCTCGGCTTCCTCATCTGATGAGGGCAATGACTGCACCCACGTCATGGGGCTAGAAGGGTTGGTGCCTTCACAGCACGTGCTTGAAATAACGCCTGCCAGGGAGTAGGCGCTCAACTAATGTTAGTTATAGTCACGGTAAATGACTGTTGGCTTAGTTTCTACCATCAGCTGGGCTTCCCAGCGTTCAGCCGTGGCTACCGCTGTGCGTGGGGTGCGCGGCGGGATTGGGGTCATGGACGCCGCCCTCAGTGGCCGCTGGTCTGCGGCTCCCGCGTCATCCCGAGCTTTCCTTCAGGACGGCGAATTATTACACTGTCAGGTATAAGTTTGAGCCACGTGAAACGGTCTTTTTAGAAGGTCAAAAATGGCGATATGTTGACAGTTTCATATGGCACAACCTAATAATTTTCAGTTTACTTGTTTCGCCCACTGGACTGTACGTGTCTTGGAAGCATGGGCCAAGGTCATTCATCTCCCCTGTCCTCAGTCCTTGGTAAATGCTCAGATGCCCAGGAGATGCTCCATGTGTGCGTAGGACAAAGGCTCATGCTCCATGTGTGCGTAGGACAAAGAAACAGACCGCGCATTGCCTTTTGGGTCCCAGAAAGGAGGAAGGTGAGTTCCAGACAGCGGCGACACAAGGCCTGCCCTGCTGCCTCCCTGCCTTCCCAGCACTTCCCCCAGCCCAAGACGGGGGTGGGCGCCTTCCCCCTTGCCTCAGGGTCAAGGGTTCCCTCTAGAATATCGCACACTGGTCTTCACATCAGGGTTGCTCATTTCTTTATCTTTCCGACCAGACACCGTCCTGAAGAATGGGAAGTCCTAGCGGGATTCAAAGAGGCGGCTCCATTTGGGGACAGGGGTGGGTCTTTCTCGTCCTTGAAGGCTTTGCGTATTCAGCGGAACAGTGGGCTCTGGGTTCGAGGTCTGATGGTGGAGCTTCGGTTTTGGAGCAGTAACTGAGAAGTAACTGAGAAGAGCTGTTTAATTCCAATGAACTTCAGGTTCATGATGGATGAGAAAGCCCTTTGTAAATCTTAATTCACTTTGCATGTTGGCCAGCACTACATTAATACTGATGGCCGTTATTGATGGTGTCTTTTAAGCATTGGGAGCAGAGCATGGCACATAATAGGTGGTCAGTAAACCTTCACTACCTGAACTGGACTTGGGGTTCTGGGCACTTGCCTGAAATTGAGGCCACTTATGGCTGATAAAGGAAACCTTGGAGGGATTTGGAAGATGAGAGATTTTTCAGGGGATTGTTTTATCACAACCTGCTATTTAAAAAAAAAAGGGGGCAACTCAATTTTCATTTCGTAGGCGAGGTGTGGGGTGGAGAGGGAATTCACCTGCCTGTCCTTGCTCAAAAATAATTTCATGTAATTGAACCATCTGCTTGGGGGAGGGCAGTGGCAACGCCAGGGGAAATCGTCAATCGAGAAGAAAGACCTAGTTCCTCAAAACATCTGCAAAGACCAGGCTGGGAGGGTGAACCAAGATAGAGGTCTGGACACATAGCATTCGTCTTTTCTGACACTCGGATGCTAACGTCTGCCGCAGACCCAGCGCAAGCACAGACCTCTGCAGTATGGCGCAGCTCGTCACACCTCGGCGCTACTGCCCAGGAGCTGAGTTACCTCGGCCAGGTCACTTCACTTCTCAGAGCCTCAGTTCCCCATCTGCCAAACGGGGGCGACAGAGGTGCCAGCCACCTCACAGGCACTGCTGAGAGGATCAAATGGGGCAACAACGTGAGACGGTAGCTTTCAGCTCGTGCGTGGCTCAGAGTGAATGCTCAGTGAATGGTGTGTGTGGGGGTGGGGTGGTGACGATGGCGAAGAAGAAGGTAGTTATGATCAGCTTTGGTCTCTTCCATGTTCGTATAGTAGAGAAATTACATTTAGGGGATTAAGAAGGCAGTCATCTGTTCATCCATCAGTCCACGCATCCATCCATCTATTCTTCCGTCTAGTACTTAGGAAGCCCCTTACCGTGTGCCGAGGGTACTGGAGTCAAAGCGAGGACTCCGACTCTGTGCCTGCTGTCAGGGGCTTCACAGCCTAACTCAGTGGCTTTTGGACATTCCCAGGCAGAGACAAGTTGGAGACCCTGCAGGGATTTACATGCCGCCCGTCACAGTATGTGTCACGCTGTATTCCGATGATCGATCTCCCTTTCTACCTGACTGGAGTGTGAGTTCTCTAAGGGTGGGGACCATTTCAGGGTCATCTTTGCCTTTTCCCCATCGCTAGCCCCTGGCACATTGTTGGGGCCTCAAGAAATGAAGCCTTGTCCTTAATGCAGCCTGGGGAGCCCAGGTGGGGATCCGATAGGACATCCTTGTCAATTTTAAGAAAAGAACTTCTTCGTTTGTTAAGCGCTGTGCCAGGCACTGTATGTGCATTGTCTATGTATCCCCTTCGATAAGGCGGGGTGGGGCGCTCATCCCATTTCACAGATATGGAAATAGAGGTTCAGAGAAGTTAAGTACACACAGCTAGAAAGTCCAGTCCCACAGGGGCAAGGCGGGGGACATAAGCGCTGGCTCCGGCTCTGGTCCAGGCCTCTGCAGGGCATTAGTGAGGTGGCTGAGAGGGTGTTAGCCAGCTTGCATCTGACTAGCACCTCGTGAGTACGGAAAGAAGTCCTGTCATTCCCCAGAGCTGCTGTCCCCGGGCCGAGCCGAGGAGGTCCGACCCGCCTTCTCTTCCCTCTGCCCCCGGCTCGCTCTGCCCATTTCCCAGATGGGCTTGGAGTCGTCTGCACGCAGTCTCAGGGTGCTCCTCCCCCTTCCCGCTGGACTCGGGGTCACCAGAACGCACGCAGTCACGGTGACAGTGTCCTTCCCCTCGCCAGCCAGAGCTCAGTCCTGTTCATTTGTCAAACGACAGTCGGAAGGTGACCCTGTGCTTCCTGTCCAGCCCTGGCTTTCTCTTGCTTCCAGGCTCTTGAGGCTGACCGCTGGGTCCTGGGCGGGCTCGTCCGCTGCCACGACTGAGACGTGGGCTCTCCGTATGCTGCAGACGCTGTCCGTGGCCCCCCGGTGAGCCGGCCACACATGTCCTTGGTGTCTGAGGACATCATCAGTCGGCTCGCTTCTCTTGCCGCCTCTGTTTTACTTGGAGGCTGTGGTCACGGAGGGTGGGTGGGGGCGGGAAGTGAGAGGCCGTGACCACGGCCCTGCCCCCACTCCTGCTGTGCGCCAGGCGCTGGCAGGCCCCCTGCAGGCGTTCACGCTTTCCCACCAGAGCCCCGAGGTTCACGCCGCAGCCGCCCCCTCACCCTCCAGCTGCTGCCCTCGCTCGGTGACCTGCCATCCACCCTTCCCCCAGCAGCCAGGGCGACCTCTGAGAGACTCACATTAGATTGCGTCGTCTGCTGGAAAGGCTCCTGTGTCTTACTGCAACACGCAGAATGCTTTCACCCCTCGGTATTCTCAGGGGATTGGTTCCAGGTCACCCTTCCCCACCCCGTGGATGCGCAAGTCCAGGTGTAGAATGGCGTCATGTTTGCACATGACCCACGCACGTCCTCTGTGTACTTTAAATCGTCTCTGTTACTTACAATACCTAATACGGTGTAAACGCTATGTAAATACCTGTACTCTGGTTTGGGGATCAGTTTCCTAGAATTTTTTGGGGAGGTGGGGGGTGTTTTCGATCCATAGTCAGTTGAATTTGCAGACGCGGAGCCTCCCGATGGGGCGGCTGACAGTAAGCTCCGAAACCCTCGCTGTGGACCGAGAGGCCCACAGAGTCCAGCCCACCTCTTCCCTCTCATCTCCTGCCAGTCCGCCTGCTGCTCACTGCCTTCCAGCCGCACTGGGCGGCCTTCGTGCCAGCTCATGCCCACCCCGGGGCTTCGCCCTGCTGGTCCCGCTGCCTGGCATGCCCTTCCCCCATGCCACCCCTGGCCAGCTCCTTCGCATTACGGCAGCCTCAGCTCAGACATCTGCCAAGCACCCTGTCTGATGCGGTTCCGTCCTGCCTTACCGTGTTTTGTTACCTGATGGCACGTTTCAGTAGCTAAGATGGTGTCGTTTATGCACCTCCGTACCTGTTTACTGCCCATGGCCCTGGCAGAGCGCACGCCTGAGCAGGGGCTCTTTGCAGTCTTCTTTGTTCCTCTCCCGGTGCCCACAAGGGTGCCCGGCATGTGACAGGGGCTCTGTATACAGAAGTCCCCCGCCCCTAGGGCACACACTTCAAGTCTCCCAGATAGCACAGAAACCACAGGTAGCACCAAACTCTATATATACTATATAGTTTTCCTGTACATACTTATGATTAACTTTAATTTATAAATTACGCACAGTAAGAGATTAACAACAGCAATGACAAGTAGGACAGTTATCACAGTAACTGTCTAAAAAGTTATGTAAATGCGACATTATTAAGTAAAATAAGGATGACTTGAACCCGAGCACCGTGGCACTGACAGTCGATTTGATAATTGAGACGGCGACTAAGTGAGCGATGGGCAGGGAGCATCCACAGCATGGCCACGCTGGCCGAGGGATGAGTCACGTCCCAGGTGGGGTGGAGTGGGACAGCAAGACACTTCATCACGCTGCTCAGAACGGCCACAATTTAAAACCGTCCGCCTTGTTTCCTTTGGGAATTTTTCGTTTAATATTCACACCACGGTCATCTACGGGTCACCGAAACTGTGCAAAGCGAAACTGCAGATCCGGGGGGGTGGGGGTGGGGGACCACGTGTGTGCGTGTGTTAAGTGAATGAAGTTGATGTTGCTGCTCGCATTCCCAGATGAGGAAACCGAGGTTTAAAAAAGGGGAAATCATGCGCTCAAGACCTCATGACTAGCGAGGGTGCAGCGGCGGGACTCGGACACAGGTGTGCCTAATTCCCAAAGGCCGTTATGCCCTGATGCCCTTTGGCTGGGCGACCTGGCGCTCTTGCTCCGGAAGGGTCCAGGGTGTGGAGCCTGGACGTGATGAGGGGACTGTGCTCCGTGGGTCCTGTGATTCCTTTACGGAGTGCCCGTCCCCACCCTCCTCATAGCACCGGCCACTCCTGAGTTCTCTCTCCAGTCACTGCTCGGTCTGCCACCTTAAGCCAAGCTGCCACTTTCCCTTCAAGAGGCAGATGATGGTTCTTGTCCACAGCTCCGTGGAGCTGAACAGTGGCGGTGAGGCCGGGAGTGCTCACAGCAAATGGCTGTGGCCAGGATAGAATCACCAGGCTGCTCTGTGCCTTTGACTGTGGGAGGCGTGTGTGTGTGTGTGTGTGTGTGTGTGTCTATGCACGTGTGTGTGTTTGCACGCCTCCGTGTCTATGTGTGTGTATTCTCTGTGTGTGTCTGTGCAGAGGCCCTCCGATGTGGCTGACTGAGAGTTTGCTCTGCATTTAAGCTGAAAATGGTAAGAAATGTCTGTGGCAGGAAAGCAAATCCCCCAGCTCTACTGACTGCCAAACATTCTGGCAAATGAGGGAGGAAAGAAAGGAAGTCGCCGGTCAGCACCGGAGCATGTGTTGTCCCAGCCCAGGGTCCATTAGCGTGGGTTTTACACAGCTCTGGCTGCTTATTTCTCCTGCTCGCATCGCACACATGTTCGCCCCCTGCCTCCGCCCACCCTTCAGCACTCCGGAGACTGGCCCCAGTCTGTCCCAATGGGCATGCAGCGGGCCCCCCGCTGCCCAGGGTCATTGCACAGCCTGCTCCCTTTCCCCTCGTCCTGCCCCAGCCTTCAGCTTTCAGGCGCTCTCCCGGGGAGCTTTCCCTTCACCTCTCCACCTGGGCAGGGCCCCCCGTGAAAGCTCTGCTGCCACCACGTGCCTCTCCTTCACGATCGTTTTATAGGTGGCTGTCAATGCTCATTCGGGTTTCTGATCAGGCTAGTCTTTCGTGTGTGCGTGTGCATATGAGCACAAAGGCAGGATGTGGGTCTTTTTGGCTTGCCATGCGTGTCCAGGTCTGTGTGTGTGCCAGTGCTGGGCACATGGATGGATGGGTGATGAATGGGTGGGTGGATGGATGAATAAATACATGGATAGATGGTAGATGTGTGGGTGGGTGGGTAGGTGGATGGACGGGAGGGTGGGTGGGTAGATGGATGATGGATGGTTGTGTGGGTGGGTGGATGAATGGATGAATAAATACATGGATAGATGGGTAGATGTGTGGGTGGGTGGGTGGATGGATGGATGGATGGATGGGTAAGTGAGTCAGTGAATGCAGATGCGTTGTCTAATTGTGCTCTCTGTTTCTCCTCTCATCCTTTTTTGTTGGGCAAAACGAAAACATATATTTGGCTAAAAGTCCTAGTATCCTCTCAACGTAGTTCAGTTGGTCATGGCCTTTGCTAAGAAAGGCCCAAGTCATTCTTTCTCTTTGCATTTTATCAAAAAGCAAAGATCCTTGGATCATCGCACAGAGAAGTTCCCTTCCTTTGAATCCCACCGGGATCCAAGGTAGCCATGTCCTTGCCACACCCAGACCCTACCTTCCTTACGTTCTCTTGGGGGGGGGTGGAGATGGCAGGCTCATCTCTGCTGTGATGGCCAAAGCACACTGGAATGGAGTCTAGAAACTTGGGGTCAGGGTAACCCCTAATTGGTTGTGGAACCTTAGGGAACTCCTTTGCCCTCTCTGGGCCTTAGTTTTCTCATTGAAAACATTGTATTATGTCAGTCTGCCCCAGATTTTAGTGACTGGTCCACCAACGTGATTTTTGCTATCTTCTTGCATTCCTATACTATTATTTATGTAACATTTTTGTTTTAAAGTTTTGCCTTTTCTTTTTGAATTTGTATTTTATATAACACTGCTGTCCAAGATAAAATTAATGTGAGCCACATAAATCTCAATTTTTCTAGCAGCCACATTGAAAAAAATAAGAAACAGGTGAAATAAATTTTAACAATGTATTTTATTTAACTATGTTCATCTAAAATGTAATCAATTTAAATTATTGATGAAATATTTAGCTTTATACATATTGAATGTCCGAAATCTGGTATGTATTTTATACTTCCAGCATATCTCCAGATGGATGCTAATCTTCGCTGGAAATCCTTGATCTCTGTGTAGATGTCATAAAATGCACAGTAGAAGAAGTAGATTCACATACCCAAGTTGTTTCAAGTGCTCAGTTCTTTTCCAATGACCGAACCGAGTATCAGATTTTAATTGTAAATTGATCGGAATGAAATGAGACTTGGTTCCACGGCTGCACTAGTCAGACGTCAGGTGGTTACTACATCGCAGAGCACGGATGTACGACAACCCTGCCTCCGTGTTCTAAACAGAAAGTGGCTTTAAAATAAATACCGTGAAGATAGGAGAGTGCCATTAAGTTCCAGCTAGGTGCTGCTGCCTGCCAAGGTGTCAGCCCTAGGCCTGCTCAGGTCTGTTAAAAAAGGAGATTTAGCTATATGAAAAGGTATTAGAGACACCCTAGCAGCAAACTGAGCCTTTCCCTTTGATGGAATCGGAAGGATTAAGATAATTGAAAAGGAATTTAATGCCCTAGCCTGGTACCGCCTAAAATAATCCTACAGAAAACAACAACAACAACAACCCCCCCCTCCAATATCTAGATAATCACGCTGAGCTCTAAAATTCCACAGCCTCTTTCTCCTTTATTCCTGTCACTTTGCCTCCTCCCAAGACACCGCTAGCAGTATGATTTTGTGAAAAAAGTGAAATAAACAGGAGTTCGAAAAACTAAGTTCGGGTTTAGATTCTGCCATTCCTAGCTCGGTGACTTTGGGTGAAGTCACAGTTTCATTTTGTAAAATGGGAGTGTTTAGACTCCTCAGAAAACGGCAGCCACAGACTGGCAGGCCCTGTGCCCTGTGCTAGCCACCACAGATTGTCCCATTTTGTCCACACCGTAGATGCTGTGAGAAAGGCCCCGTTAGTCCCATTTTGCAGAGAGGAACACGGAGGCTCGGAGTGGTCAAAGCGACCTGCCAGACCCCACCAGTAGGGGGCCACGAGGCAGGCGGTTGAATCCAGGTCCGGGGGTCACCGAGCCCCCGCGTCTAACCCCCCATGCCGTCAGCGTCTAAGGGCTCTTCCTATTCTGAAAAGCTGGGGGTTCGTGTTCCAGGACATCGTCAGCTGCAGTGTGTGGCGCTTCCTGGAGCTTTCTTTGCGGTTTGTGCCAGGTCCCTGGTTTCCTGCGTTGGACGCTTTCCCAATGGGTCTCCATCGCCATTAGTTCTCCCTCCTCCCTCTAGCTTCTTGTTTTCATCCTCCCCGACTGCGACCCCCTCGGTGTTTCTTGCCCACTCCGGAGTGTGTGAATTGTCAGCCTGGCGGGCCCTATGAAGCCTGCAGACATGTTTGATTTGGCTCACGCGGTGCTGGCTTAACATCGTGTTTTAAAAATGTTTGAATGAGTTGCCAACATTGAAACACTGCTACATTTCATATAAAATGAATCAGGATCCTAGATTCTTTTGAACACTTTGGCAACACTGGACCATTGGCTGGAAAGCTGAGTGGTGGCTTCGCTAGGTCCTCACTCTTTCCTACTGTCTGTCGCCCCCACCTCTCGACCTAGCCCGAGGGTCAGTTGTCAGCTGTCATGGCGGGCAGCTGCCACTTTCTTATAATACAGCTGGATAGCAGTACAGAATATCGCTGTCATTTTTTGGCTGCGTGACCTTGGGTAAGTCTCAGCGTTCTCATCTGAAAGATGGGCATAATGATTACACGTGCCCCAGAAGGTTGTCATGAGAATTAAACGAGTTAACATATGTGAAGCGCTTCGGAGGCTCTGGCGAGTAGTAAGGGTTAGCAGTCATCAAGAGGAAAATACAGTGTTTTGGGAACACGTGTCTCAGTCTTAGAGGGAAAAAGAGAGCAAAAGAGCCACAAGTTGTCAAAAAAACAGCAGGGAAGCATGATTCTTTGGGCGGTGAAACATTTAAAGCTGGGCCACTCTGTTCCTTTATATTATCTGAGTGCCCCTTGGAGGTATTTGGGTTCAAGACAGCTACCCTGCCCGCCCCCAGGTTCCTGGTGTCCTCTGCAGGCCTGGCATCCTCTGTCAGCAGTGCCCACGTATTTCGGGCTCACAGGGAGGTTCCCTGGCCAGACCCGTGCACCCCCACTCTGTTCCTGACCCCGGCTGCAGCACAGAGAAATCCTTCTGCTGGTGCTTGTCAGCCTCCGCCAGCTCTAGCTGAAGACCATTTTGTGTTCTGGGCTGACACCACTTCTGCGGGTTACACTGCGCCACAGGCAGCGCTCTTAGGGGCACGAATTCCCTAGGCTTATAGTAGAATTATCACTTCCTCCATCCGATCATTCCCTCCCCGTGTTCCAGGGCGTGGAGTTTCACTTCTGGTGGGTGTGTTTGTGGGAACGACCTCTGTATAAGACAGTGTGTAGCTCCAGGGGAGTTACAGGGCTTGAACGCACCGACACGTTAGGCAATAAGAACAGTGCCAGCTACGATCTGTGGAGCTCCTGTGACGTGCGCGGACGGGACTGTAGCATGTCTTAGCCTTTGCGTGTTTTATCTGGAGTCACCACAGCAGCAATGTGGAGCGTAGAAGGTTAATAACACCTATGGAACTCTTACTCTGTATGAGAGCAAACGCGTGCCAAGAACAGCAATAAGCGTTTTTATGATCTCATTTAATCCTCAGAACAACCCTACGAGATAGATATTATGATTATCCCATATCGTTGATGAGGAGGCTGAGGTTCACAGAGGGTGAGAAATTTGCCCAAGGTCACAGACCAGCACGCAGGGGAGCCAGGATTCAAACCCAGGCAGTCTACGTCAGAGACCACTTGCTTAACTGCCGAACTTGACTGTCCACTTCTTTACAAATGAAAATGGGGGCTCAGAGAGGTGCAGTAGTAGCATATCTGAGATCAGGCAGCAAAACCAGAGTAAGATGTAGGATTCAGATCCATATTCGTTTGGTTCGAATGCACTTCACAATCAATTTCACAAAGCAGAAATGACAGGATGGTTATAGAACGTGCAGGGGTGGGGATTATAAAGTTACTGTTCTGGACCCCAGCTCAAGCCAGCCAGGCGGCCTCCAGCACAGCTACTCTACTGGTTCTGTGCTCATGTCCCATCTATGGGCCATGTCTCCGAATGAGCTGTATACAAGCAGAGCCCAGCTCTCCTAGGCCTTCGACAGGTCTAGCAAGAATGACTTGTCAAGGGCACCCGGTGAGTTAATTTCAGAGCCAAGCCTGGAATCCAGAGCTCCTCGCACAGTGCTCTTTCTCCAGGTGTTATAACAGAGATCTGAAGACCAAAAGTGCATAAAGAGGGGCCAGACAGGTTGCAGAGCAGAACGAGGGGCCTCACGGAGGGACTCTTACAGATGGCGAGTGTCTATGTGCTCTCGAGAGGGGCGGCTATTAAATAAATTAGGGCACAAATATACAATGCAGCACTATGCCGCTCCATAAAAGAATGAGAAAGCTTCACAGGTACTGCTATGGATGATTCATAAATAAGTGACAACAGCAAGATTGTAGGACAGTGTGTATAATGTGCTCATTTTGTGGAGAAAAAGAGGGAGCGTTGAAATTACAACGTGTGACCATATTTTTAGGTTTTGAATAATATAAATGTCATCATCTATTTAATGCATGTGCATTTGTGTGTGTGCGCGCACACACACACACACACACATCCCTAGTCCTCAGTGCCAGCCAATTACTACCTTCTGGGAATATGAGCTTACTGCCAATTCTTCTGGTTTTTCAAGGAAACTTGGAAATCTACTTTTTAAAAAGAATCCAAGTTTTGATTTCAAATTGTTTATTGCTAATATATAGAAATCCAATAGACTTTTTTTTGCATATTAACAGTGCCCTGATGCTCTAACTTATTAGTTCTTAGGAGCTTCCTTTGGTGGATTTATATGAAGACTATGATATCATCTGTGAATAGAAACATTTCATTTCTTCCTTCCTGTATTCCTCTTATTTCTTTTTCTTGCCTTATTACACTGGCTAAAGCTTCCAGTCCAATGCTGACTGAGCGGGAGTGGTGAGAACAGACATCCTTGCCTTGTTCCAGATTTTAAGGGGGAGGCAGTCTCTCTTTTACCATTAAATGTGATGTTACCTGTAGGTTATTATAGATGCCCTTTATCACCTTAAAGAAGTTCTCTCTCTTTTCCTAGTTTGATTAGTTTTTATCATGAATGAATATTAAATTTTGTCAGATACTTTTTCCACATCTTTGAGATGATCATATGGGTTTCCTTTTTTAGTTTGTTAATAGGGTGAATCACGCTGAATGATTTTCAAATGTTGAACCAGCCTTGCATTTTTGGGGTGAAACCAGCTTGGTCCTGATGCCTTCTTATATATATTCCTAGATTCGACTGGCTAATAATTTGGTGAGGATTTTCATGTCGAGGTACACGAGGAATATTGGTCTGTAGTCTTTTGTAATGTCTTTGGTTTTGATATTAGAGCAATTCTATGAAGTAACTACAATTAAGATTTGTGTTTTCTGGGTGGGGCAGCAGAGACAGTGTAAAGTCACTTGCCTGAGGTCGCAACTGAAAAGCAGCAAAGCCAGGACCCAATCCCAGAGGTCCAACTCCAGACTTTGTATTCTTAACCTGTTGACTACATATTTTTCTCTAAAGAAATTTACAGGCCAAAGCTAACATATCTGGAGGCCTCAGTCCAGCCTGTCAGTCACCGTTTTTCTACCTCTGGTTAATGACAGGACCGACCACGTGCCAAAGCACTTACTACCCGCCAGGCCACGGGCCTCGCCGTCCTCCCTTCTGCACTCCTTCCCCAGACATTCAGGCTCCTCTTTCCCTCCTGCACTGTGTCCTGCTTTGTACTGTCTTGTCCTAGCTGGCCCAGTCATTGTCCCCAGCTCTACCTCGTTGGCTCTGCTCGCTTATTGTACGTGTTTCAAAAAGTTAGGAACATCTTGCTTACTTAAAAAGGAGGAAGAAAGACATGGAGTTTGAGGAATATCTGGGACACCACTTTGCCACTGAGCACACAGCATGAAGGGCTGAGGTTAGTTCCGAGAACTCGCCGGCAGAATCAAAGGCACCATGATGCGGCGGGATGGGCAGGTGTTTGCACACTGGCTTGACTGTGCAGATGAGATGCTCGCTTCTCCGAATCTCACAGGGCCAGGTACAGGCCCCGGGGATGTGCTGGGGATTAAGTGCAACAATATCGGCACTTCATGTAGACAAGGACCTGGTGTGCAGGAGGTGCTGGAAGTCCAGGCACTGTGCTGAGCCATTTCTACACAGATTAATTTATTTATGTGCGTGACCTGCATGGGTAGTAGATGCTTCTGCTCCCCTGACTTTGCAGCGGGAGAAAGTTGTGTCACAGAGAGAAGTCAGAGCTCTGTCCATCACTCACATCAGAAGCCCCTAGATCCCATGCAAGACCAGTTCAGTTAGCCCATGTGGGGCAATTCCTAGAGGCAGGGGATTGAACCACACGGCCTTTCTCAAGCTCTTCTCACTCTAGAGATTGAAGGTGGCAGGAGACATCCAGACTGTCCCCTAGTTACTGGCTCCCCCACTGTCAGACACTCTGCCACTCCCCATCTCTGCCTCAGTTCCCACCCACAACTCTGACCACCATGGCGAGAATTTGGAATGGGGTGAGTCTACTGCCAGGAAAAGTGATTCAATTAAAATCTCAGTTTTCAACAGCATTACCAAGCCCTGCGGTCTGTGACTTCACACCCAGCATAGCCGTGCCTCCCAGTCGGTGCAGGGTAATGAGGGTTTGCTAATTGCTGGTGGCTGGGGCCGGGAGGGGGAGACTGTAGTGAGCTTGGCTGGAAGAGGAGTGCTGAGCTAAGTGCTTTTCTCTGCGTGCTCCCAGGCCCTTCTCTGGCTCACTGTGTATGTGTGGGGGGCGCCCTGAGGAGCCCCCTCCTCCTCACGACCAAACCAGCTTCCTGGGCACAACTGCAACAGCTCGGCAGCAAGCTGTGCACGGGGTGCCAGGCACTGAGCGGAGCGCCTGACCTGTGCCATCATCTCCATCGGCATCGTCACTTTGCACCACGAGTCCAGGGGGTAGCTACTCTCGTAAGCCCGTTTTACGGATGTGGCAGCGGAAGCACAGAGATACAAAAGGCCTGTAAATTCACACCCAGCTCTGCTTCACTCCACAGTCTGCCTTCTCAGTTACCAGGACAGACTTGCCTGCCCTTATGGTTTTAAGGAATGACTTGAGGATTTCACCTTTGAACTACCTTGCAAGCCATTCACAAAACCAGCCGTCATCAGCCCATGACCTTCGTACAAGCCTGGCCTCTCCAGTCATTCTTCTCCAGACTGCTGGGTCCTTCTGCGTCTGTCGCTGCCTCTAGAATTATAAGCTCACATTTGTGAGTTCCGTGAACCCAGGGACAGCACTTTAGGGGTCTCTGAGTCCCTTTGCAACCTCTCTAGCAGTTGGTACACGGCAGGGGGTCTTAATGCTTAGTTGAATGTATGAATACATCAGTGCCCCTACTTCTAATCTCAAGCCAAGCACCTCCCCCCGCCCCCGCCCCCAGAGTCTCTAAGCCCTAGGCTCAGCCTTGATGAGCCCACACCTGTGAAGGCATGAGGTGCCTTGACTTCCACCTTGAGGTGTCTGAGGTTCCCCTGTCCTCCCCATCCTCACGTCCCTGCTCTGTACCCCTGGAGGGTCAACCTCTCCCCATCTTTATGTCTCTTAAGGGATTTTCAGAAGAAAAGCCCAGTGGCTACTTCAGTCAGCAGAGGAGACGGAGGAGCGAGAGGCGGGGTAGGTACATTGTGATGTGAGGGCTACAGGTGAGAGGGGGCCTGTCACTTCTCGGCTTCAGTGAGTGTCACTAATAACCAACCTTCTGAAAAACTCAGTCCCTAAAAGAGAGCTGGGAGAGGCTCAGGAGGGCGGACTGGATGGAAATCAATTCCAGCTTGAGGTAATTACAGGACTCGGATGCGTGCTGCCGCTGCCCAGCAGAGCGAATCTGAAGCTGAGCGTCTTTCCCAGGGCAGCCGGAGCGATTAGAAAGAAAAGCCTCGTCACACGCCTGGAGGGCGGGGTACCGCACTAGTGAGCTTATGCTTTCTGTACCTACCTAATTTGGTGGGGGGTTTATTTAAACTACCTCGTCATGGCTATGGACTTGAATGGTCTGGAAAGGAAATTTCAATGAGGCTCCCAGAAATCCCGCTTCCAAGTTCCCAGGATCCCAGGAAGCTGAAGATGATGATGGGGTGATGATGCTACAATTCTAGGCTGTACATTTTTCAGTGTCAACTCTCGCATCTGCCTTTAAGTGATCTTTAGGAATCTTTCTGCCACAGAGCTGTCTCAGGGACTGTCTGGAAGAAGGGGCCATCTCAAGCAGGAGCCCCTGGAGACCCCTCCCCCTTTCTCGCAGGGCAAGCACCCCTGTCCCCTCCTCCCCAGCCAGCTCCAGCTCTCTTCAGGAATTCAGCACAAGTCTCGGCCACACTTCCAGAGGACGTTGAGCTGTGGGGCCAGCCAGACATCTGCAGCAGCCAGTGAGCTAGCTGCCCAGGGCGGGTGGACCGGACGCCAAGCCAGGGGTCGTGGCTTGTCCTCAAGGAGACCGTGACCCCCTGAGGTGGCAGGTGGCGGGAGCCTGCGTGTGTGTCTCTGCGCCCTTGCCCTGGCCAGAGCATCACCCCAGAGCCACCCCCCGACTCTTCCTAGCCCACCTGGAGAGCCATTCCTGCTTAGGGGGCAGCAGGGGCTCAGCCCGTGCTCTATCCCAGGGACCCCCTCCCCACACACAGCATCAGGGTCTTGGGCTGCATCTCTAGTCAGGTGGGGACACGCGGTGGGGCAGGGGGGCGAGGTGTACCAGGGCTGCGTGGACGGACATAGGGAGCTACGGGAGACATGGAGCCCCAACGTAGTCATCTGTCCCGAGGCACAGTCAGGTCACACTTGCAGCCTTTGCTGGACCCCAAGGATGCCAAACCGTCAGACACGCACACAAATACTCGGTAGCATCCTCGGCTACTACGCGTGCACCCACACCAACCCACACTCACACACGCACACCATGCACACACACACCATGAGTCCCCCCAACGCCACACAACTTCCTTTCCCCCAGCCTGGCAATGTCCGCAGCTGCCCTTCAGGCTTAAACTTTTTCCGAGGTGGCACCAGGGCTCCGCGGAGAGGGTGGACCGGCCTGGGCTTCCAGGGTTGGGGCGCCCCGCACCAGGGGCTCCTGGCTTCCCTCCCTCCCCCCGCGCCCCTCACCTGGTAAACCGAGGCACAGCAAGAGGCTGTAGTAGACCACGGGCACAAAGCCCAAGCCGCAGGCCGCTCCGGGGGACCAGGACAGCGAGCTGTTGTCTGCGAGGTGGGCGTGCGTGTGCTCCATGAGCGCGCCCCCCGCGCCCCGCTGCGCCCACCCGGCCTGCTGGCCGGGCTCCGGACGCCGGCTCGCGGGTGGCGGCGGCCGAGGCAGCAGCTGGAGCGGCAGCGCCGCTGTCCCCAAAGGACTTGCTGCTGCCGTTGGCCGTGGTCCCCTCAGCTCCCTCTGCACCTGCCCGCCTCGAGTCCGGCTCAGCCCTTCCGCAGGGCGCAGGGCGCATGGACTCACTCGGGAGGGGCGCCCGGAGCCGGTGTGTGCACCTCCCACCCTGGACCGCTTGGCTCCCGCCTGCGAGCCCGGGGGCTGGGACGCAGCTTCCCGCAGCCAATCAGCAACCGCCTGGATGCGGTGGGTGGGATGCTCGGATGGAGGGGGTCTCAGCTTCCTCTCCCGGCTCCAATTTCAGGAGAGGAGTTGGTCCCGGGAACCCCAGAGGAAGACCCGGGTGGGAGCACCCACCCCGTCTCCACCCCTGCGGGAGGGGCGTGGTGTGGGTGGGACCTGCTTCTCCCGCAGCAGCTCTGTGCTCCTTCAGCGTGTCCTCAGATCGCCTTCTCCACTCTCCCCCCAGGCCGCCTCTCTTGCCCCTCGCCAGTGCTTCCAGCCCATCTCCATGCGGGATTCTCCACCCAGGGTGTGGGGGAGGGGAGGCTGTTGGAGCGAGGATGCTCAAGGGTTGTTGAGCTCCTGGAGAGAGCTGCTGCGCTGAAAGGAAGTGTGCCTGCCTCCGAGTGTGGGTGTCTACTCTGGGGAGGCCAAAGGGGGCCCTCCCTGAGCTGGGACGCCTTTGAAGGGGATGCAGGCCCACCGCGAGACGTGCGCCACAGGGAGTCCTGCTGTCAGGAGTCAGGACGTTGCAGCCCCTAGACACACTCACCCACATTCACACAAAGACACACAATGCCCAGGTATGCCTGCGCGGTCAGACACTCACACAGGCAGACGGAGACCCCCTCGTCCCATACCCAGACACACGCCAATGCAGGGCACCCTCATCAACGTGCACCAGGACCACAGTCACGGGACGTCCCAGGCACACACACAAACCCACGTGGGAGTCGTCTGGGGGCGATCTAGTGTTCGAAGGTGGTGTGAAGGATAGGAGAGGTAAAGCAGGTGGGATCTAGGCTATTGTGGAGAGTTGGGGTGAATGGGCACCCCCTTCTCCTCAGGGTAGGCAGGTGGAGTGTTCCCCATGCAGCTCCTGTGGGGGCCACAACAGAATTGGGAAAGGAGAGAAGTCTGTCTGAGGCTCAAGACAGTGTGCATGTGTGCGTGTGCATGTGTGTGTGACGCGCACGCGTGTGTGTGTGTGTGCATGGCAGGTTCTGCAGAAATGAGGAGGAAGGGGAGGCATTGGTGGCCAGCTGTGGCGCCTGCCAATGCAGGACCACATGATGGGCTCAGAGAAACCTAAGACCCCTCTCTGCCCCGACCCCCCGACATGCATTTCCTGGGGAGAAGGAACTGCATGGGCCCCCCAGCCTCTCACAGGTCTCCCAAGATGGAGGAGACCCTCATGCCGAGCAAGGGACATGTGTCCACTGTCATCAGGACCCCTTAGGCAGGCATTGGGGGTGGGGCAAACACCTACACATGGGGGGGCAGTCTGCACTGGGCGGGGGGCTCTGCGGCATCTAGCTAGGTCTGTACTGAGCACCGAGGCTGTAGGCCTGACAGGGACTGATGATTACAGAGTCACGTGGTGCCAGGGCACGCGGGTCTGACATCTCAAGCCAAGTTAGATACTGACATTTCGTAGCAATCTGTAGTTTAAATGGGACCTCCCCAAATAAAAACAAAATAAAACCCTCAGTACGTTGATAAATACAGCCGTGCTATGGCAGAGGCTCAATAAGTAATTGTTTAAAAACCTATACATTGGATTTGTCTGCAGGCAGCTGAACTGCGATGAGAAGCCGGGGCTGGGGAGGGGGAGCGGAATCTGAGGAGTCCATTCAGAGATCTTCCCACCTCAGAACCACGGACAGAGCCTCTGAGCCTTGGGGCTTCTGCCCTTTAGAGCACTGCATTAACCTTTTTCTTTTCGGGTCTCTGAGTCTCCCCCTCATGGAGGCTTGCCCTGACAATTCTATTTAGATTTGAAATCTCTGCTCCCCCCTCCCCAGGAGCTCACTTCCTCTGCCCCTTCCTGCTTACTTTTTCTCCACAGCACTTAGCACCACTGCCATACCACACATGTATTTATTTCATTTCTGTCTCTTTCCCCTCAGAATGGCAGGCCCTGTTGTCTGCTTTCTTCTGTTGGCATCGCTGGCTTCTGCATGTTGCAGACTCTCCATAAACACTGAAGAATGGAGGGCGCAGCGCCCACTGACCAGGGCGCGCAGGGCACGGGGAGATGGGTTTATCTTTGCCTGCCTTAGCGGGCCAGAACGTCGGAACGTGGGATGCCATTAGGGCTGGAGGAGCACAATCTCAGATTTAGCCTGTAATTACCCTCTGTGACTAGCTACTCTGGAAATGATCTGTGTGGTTTGGGATCCAGGGCTGTAGTTGGAGAGTCTTTATAAAATGAGTTGGGCAGAGATACCAGGCTGCATGGGGAATCTTGATGGGTCTTACTGTTTCTAAGCTTCCATGTCCCCCTCTGTAACATGGGGATGAAGGAGACGAGATGCCTCGTCCCGGGATGCCCAGCGGGGAGCGAGGGAGAGGGGTGATGGGTGTGTACGGACTGCGACCTGGAGTGGGGAATTGCACCAGGTCCTCTGCGGGCTGCACAGGGAACCTTGGCAGCCTGTCAAGATCCAAGTATCCTGGGAAGTGGACGGGTTGGATGAGAACTTCAAAGTTCTAGGACGGGCTTCTGGAGCCAGGAAGGGGGCAGGGTGAGTCAACAACAGGGTATGTTTAATTTTGCTCAAGGGCTAACCCACCAGGCTGGTCCTGTAGGACAGTGGCATGCTCAAGCCGACAGCTGTGGTTAGCTAAATCTGTTCACTTATTCATACTTTGAACAGACTCTCATTGGACATTTAATGTGCATCGATTGAGACTAGCGGCTGATATAAACATGAAAATGCAGGGCCTCTTGTTCAAGAATTAAGAATTTCAGGACAGCAGTGGCGGAGCATTCAGCCAAGCGTGGGGCCCTGTGTGACCCGCACAGGTCACACACCCACGACGCTGGCCCTGCTTAGGGTGCAGAGGTAGGCAAAGGAGGGCTAACAGTCACTGGGGGTTTGTCGCGAGAGACCAGTGTCTTAGCTTATCTCATCCTCATGCTAGCACTGGAAGGAAGGTACAGCGATCAGCCCATTTCCCAGGTGAGGAAACCAAGGCACGGAGAAGTTTGGTAATGTGCCCAAGGCCATCTGGTTGGGGTTAGGTCCAAGGCAGCCTGTCTGGCTGCAGCCACTGGGGGAGCTTAGTCAAGTGGGGAGACAGGTCTAAGCAGAAACTGTCACACAGTGCATCGTGAGCCCCAGGTGACACGAGGGCAGGGACTTCATCTGTCTTGTGCTATTTCCCCAGTGCCAAGATCAGTGCCAGGTAGGTGTCCAGAAATAAAGCTTGATAGATAGATAGATAGATAGATAGTAGATAGACAGATAGACAGACAGATAGATAGATAATTAAATCCAAAGAAATATGTGGAGAATGGCAGGAGAGGGGGTTGCAAACTCTTAACGCCTGTGAGCCTGGGCAGGTAATAAACGTGAGTGTGCAGAACTATTATACATTCTTCTTTTTCGTAGAGAAATACCCTGTCTCCCATTTCTCTGGAAACACCTGGCCCTCTCGGTCTTGCTTCCATTTTTCTACTCTTTGATAGAGGAAGTGGGCTGAAGGAATAATTCTTTTCTCTAAGAAATAGAGCAGCACAAACATAACATAAAGCGTAACACTTTACCCAGCCTTGGGAGGGCAGTAGGGAGCGGTGGGGACTGTAACAAACTGGAAGTTTGTACCAGCCACATGCCGAGTTCTGCATATGCAGTTGTTTGAAAAAGCTGACATGGTCGCTGCTTTCCTAGATTTTAAGTGCAAGAGATAGGCATGAATCAATCCATCTGAGATAAACCTGGATGGCTAAAAAGAAAGCCCTTAGGTATGAGAAAACATGAGATCTGTGTGCCCACTGGGGTGCAGTGACGGGGCGGGTGCATGGAGCCGATGCATTTGGAGAGCAGGAAGGGCCTCGTAGGCTGTAGCGAGGAGTTTGGTCTGTATCTCTGGTTTTAAGCAGGGGCCTGCCATTGTTAGATTTGCAGGTGCACACATTTGCTTTGTCCGTGAGGTGGAGGAGCGATGGAGGGAGGCAAGGACGGAGGTGGGAAGACGAGTTATGAGGCTATCGGGTTGGACATGTGAGAAATGGCCGTGGCTTGGACTAGGGTGGTGCTGGCATGGAGTGGACAGCACCCCGGAAGTCAGGGGCGCGAGTGAATGGAGGGAGGGGGAGGGAGAGAGAGACGAGAGGAAAGGGAAAAGAGACAGATGCGGAGGGAGACACAGATAAAGGTAGATGACAAAAAAAAAATAGATCGGAGGAGGCGAGAGACACACAGTGATCATGAGATTGTTCTGATGGGGGGCTGGTGAAACGGGGCTCGGAGCGCCCTAAGACCTCTGCTGACCCGCCCTGTCCCCCAACCTCCTGTGAGAGTGTGACTTGTCCTCTGGTTTCTCCTCACTTTTCACGACTCTCCTTAATGGTCACCTCTAAGCTTTCCTACCCTGCTCGTCCCCCCCCCGCCCCCCACCTCCCTGACCCAGACACCCTCCTCTATACCACTTACCACTCTGTGTTGCCATCCGGGGGGCTACCTGTTCCCTGCCCTTCCGGGACCGAGGTCACCTCGGGGACAGGATAAGTTTCCTTCCTCTTTGAATTCTCAGTGCGGAGCTGACTGCGGGGTCTGTAGCATAACTAGCAGCAGTCAAGGCCTTGAACCCAGACCTGGGCATGAGTCCCAGCTCAGCCCCAGTAACTGCGTATTCGTTAGGACTCTTTCTGTTGAAATTGACAGAAGAAAGCTTAAACTAGCTTAATTTTTAAGTAAGAATGTAGTGACTCTTATCACTGAAAAGTACGGAAGTTTGCTGGACTTGAGGCTGTCCGGATCCAGGAGCAAAAATCCCTCGTCCTCTCCTTCAGAGGGCTCCGCTTTGCTCTGGATTAGCTGCATCCTTGAGCAGGGTCTGACAGCATGGTGGGCACCTGCATTCCTGGGCGTATCCTATGCTTAGTGACCTGAGCAGACAGGGGATTTCAGCGGCGGTCCTGCGGAAGACTCTCGATGGGCCAGCCTGACGCTCGTGCCCGTCTCAGCCAAGCTCATCGGTTTGAGCTGAACTTCTGCAGCCTACCCAGCTGACGCTAAGTGGCCAGGTGGGGTTCACGAGTCCAGTTATGGAGTCACGAAAAGGGGTCGGCTCTTCCCAAACCACATGGACTGAGAAGAGGTGGACCATTTGTCCAAAGGAGACTTGGGGTTCAGTAGCAGGAGGAAAGGGGAAAAGATGCTGGGCAGGCAAGACCAACACGTGTCCGCAAGCCGAGTTTAGCCTACGGGCTGCATTTACTAGCTCTCTCTAGAGCTATGCCATATGCTTTATTTCCTTTTTTATTATTTATTTATTTTTTAGAAAGAAACTTATTATTTTTTTTAGAGCAGTTTTAGGGTCCCAGCAAAACTGAGTGGAAGACACAGAGATGTCCCACATCTCCCTGGCCCCACATGTGCAGGTCTGCCATCATCAACATCCCCCACCAGAGTGGCCTGTTTGTCACAGTCGATCATCCACCACCTAAAGCGTGGCTTACGTCTGGGTTTGCTCTTGGCGTTGGATGTTCTTTGAGTTTGGCCCGAGGTAGAAAGACGTGTATCCACCATTATAGCATCATGAAGAGGGACTTTTCAAGGCCCTAAAAACCCTCTGTGTTCCATCTATTTATCCCTCCCTTCCCCTAACTCCCATTTTATTATTTTATGTCAAAATACGTTGCGTGTGAACCATAAGCAAATACCGAACTCTAGTTACTTACGGACACACTGAAGTGCTGGGGTGACGTATGCATATCCAGCGATTAAAAAGGTTCTCAGGTAGAAGAATGCGGGAGATGTGGTGACACCAGGTGGTGTCAATAGTTGGGTGTATGAGCTTTCGCTGTAAAATCCTTCGATTTTTACATATCCTTGAAAATCCTCATGCTACAATACAGGAAAAACATATCTTGTTGAATGTAGCTCAGCCACACAGGTTATTAAAAGCCGTGGTTGAAAGCAACGCCTCCTGGTTCATCAGAAAGGCAGCCTTCGGAGCAGCCACAGGCACTCCCCGTCCTGCTAGTGGGCTGCGAGAATGGTCCCTGACCTCCCCCCCCCCGGGTGCTCACGCTTCCCCACGGGCCTCGGCCAGCTCTGTGGGAGCTTGTACCATCCGTCTTTCCTGACAAGGACTGTAGCCCTGCGTTTCTTGTTTCTCTGCCATGTTTGCGGCTCGTGGGGGACGCCTTGCAGAGCTGCCGAGGACCCCTTCCGGCACCTCTTGCAACCGCCGTTCCCGCAGTCCTTCGAGGTGCTCGTCAGTTCCCACAGAATTTGCAGAGTCTCTTGTTGCTTGTCACTCACCTGTCCAGGTGGTCAGGGGCTGCCACCAAGCAGGAAGGGAATACTTGCTCGTTTAGCTCCCCTCCCCCACAGGCCAGTGGTGGAGAAAAGTCAGGCCGGGTTGCACCTAGGACCCTGTCTCAGGAGGGGAGGGAGTGTGGGGTCGGGGAGTGGAAGGAGACGGGGCCTTTGACTGAGAGGAAGAGGGAGGTGAGGTTGAAGGGAGTGTGTGTGTGTGCGCGCACGCGCATGTGCACAAATATATGTGTACACGTGTGTGCATGCACAGACGTGTGTCTTATATGTGCACACGTGTGTGCATGTGTATATGGAGAAATGAAAGGTTGCCTCTTAAGGGGCATAAAGTTCCGGTTCAACCAGATGAGTAAGTTTCAGAGACCTTATCTTTAACCCCATGCCTATAGTTGACAGTACTGTGTTGTACACTTAGCATTTTGTTAAAAGGGCAGATCTTATGTTAAATCACAATAATTTTAAAAATTCAAAAAAAGCATAAAGATTGTCTAGATAAAGCTCTGTAGAGACATGACGAGTCCTTCTCGAAAAACAAACACGAAAACAAATTTTCTTTCGTTTCAGTTAGTCAGAGAAGGGTCCTGTTACTCGTAGCTCAAGAGCGTGTGTTGGTGGGTCAGGGGTCTTCGTCCCCAAAACAGTGACACATCACACCTGGTGGAACTTCACCCTTCACAAAGTGAAGCCGCGTGCACCGTTACCTGTGTTACCTGTGCGAAGCGGCCGGGGCGCAGCTGGCTCGTTTTGCACGTCGGAACCCTCGGCTTGGGGAGAACAGGCAGTGTGTCCCTGTTCCCTCGAGTCTGAGAACTGCGGGACCCACAGAGGCAAGTCCCCCAGGTCCCCCGTTTTCAGATGAGGGAATCGAGGTCCAGAGAAGTTAAGCGCGCCATCCGCGGTCATTAGTATCGGAGCCGGAACGCAAACACAGCGTTTGCAGCTCCCGGTCAGTGCCGTTCTCCGTACAACCGAGAACTGACTGCAGAAGAGACAATAGCGGTAAGTTAGAGGCGGCAGCACGTCTCTGTGTGTCAAAAGTCCCCCGATGTCATTTTCCTTTGATTTGTATAGTTTCCGAGTCCAAGAATTCTCACACGCTGTACGACACCTAGAACATTCCAGGTACTCAAGCTGTCAAACCAGAAGAGGAGAGGTTTGGATATTCTTCCCAGCCCCTGCTTCGTGATAACGCTCCCCCCGTCCCGAGCCTTTTTCTTTTTCTAACCATCCTACTCCAACTGCTGAAAAGTTCCATTTTCTTTAAGAGCCTCAGAAATAGTCCTAAGAGGGAGGCATGGGGTATTAAGAGCAGCGAGAGTGAAGGTACTTACCAGAATCTTCCCTGCAGGGATAAAGCTTTGAAAGTACAGAAAGCATGACTCATCAATACAGATAAGGCCAGTTCGCCGAGCAGAACGATGGCAGAAGCAGGGCGGCAGGAAAGGCCAGCGGGCAGGCAGCCTCGTTGCTGGGATACCTGGGGGCAGAGGAGCGATGAGCTGTCCTGCTCAGGAAAGTTCCAGAATGCCCTGAATACCCGTGCACTGCAAGCTGTCTTATCTGGAACAGTCATCCCGCTGGCTCTGCACTGATGATCTAAGAGGCCGATTTCCAGTGTGACGACCGGCTCCAGCGCCATGCTGCCTCTCTTTGTAGCGGGCCCTGTCGGGGGGCAGCTGCAGGAGACTTGGAGAGAGAATTGAGCGCTTGGCCCAAGCTTTTGCAGGTGAGGGTGAGCCACCCACCTGGCAGCTAATTTCCAAAGCCAGCAGGTCTCGGGAGCCTTCTTAAGAGACGCACACGAGTCTTTCCCAAATTGACAGCTTCCGATTCCACAGCAAACACTGACCTGTCGGCGTGGTCAGTTTCAGACTTTGGCGTCAGGTGGAACTGGGTATAAGAGGCCTCTCTGTGTCACAGCTTCCTACAGATAAACTAGACATAAAAATGGCCTCTACCTCTTAGGGTCGTTACTAGGATAAAAGAAATCATTCAGCATTTCCTGAAATTTAGCTGTTGGAGTACCGTGTGCATGATTTTCGCCACTTGTACTGCTGTTAATATGATACTTCTTTTAAGTTGACTCACTTAGAAATACCTCTGTTTGAAAGATTAGATGTATAAAATTGATTTTAAAATTAATTTTTACCGTGTATAGCCAAACTAGTCTCACTTGCTCTGTAAAGGAAACCATTTAAAGAATCATGGAGGGAGAAAAACAATATAATGAAACTTCTGGCTAGCATTGTAGCCTGCCAAGGCCGAGTCTGAGGCCTGTCCATTCTGTATTGGGAGGGGAGGTCAGCACGTATTAGAGATGCATTAAAGACTTGCTGGCCCCCTGGAGGCTTTCCCCGATGTAATTGGATAGTCAGAACGATAGGACCGGGAGGAGCTCCCTTGCCATGTGATCCAGTGTTATTTAATATTGGGTCTAGAAACGCCTACAATTGTCTTCTCCATGGTCTCTTGCCTTAGTCTGTTCAGGCCGTTATTACAGAACACTACAGGAGTGGGCGGCTTATAAACCACTGAAATTTATTGCTCACAGTTCCGGAGGCCGGCAAGTCCAAGGTCAGGGTGCCGTCAGATCCAGTGCATGAGCCTGTGAGAGCTCCTTTCCTGGTTCATGGTTCATGGCCAGAGCCTTCTGGCTGAGTGTTCACGTATGGAAGAAGATAGGGCATAGGGCAAAGTGTGGTGCTTCCGTGCCCTCTCTGAGCTCGGCACCTTGTTTGTTCACCAAACTGGACGCTCGTCAAGCCATATCCTTCTGAGCTTTTGTGGAGACGTCATTACACGGCCACAGTTGATTAGATCATTGGCCATTGGCGATTGAACTCAGACTGCAGCCCTTCTCGCCTCCAAAGAAGACAGAGGATGGGAGTGAAAAAGTCCGACCCTCTAATCGCAGGGTTGGTTCTCCTAGCAACCAGCCCTCATCCTTAGCTGTGGTCCAAAAGTCACCTTGTTAACACGACACAAGACACCATTATTGCTGTCAAACTTAGGGAATGCCAAGAGTTTTAGTAGCTCTGTGCAGAAGTGAGACTAAGACCAAACACATTTCTTATTGTAAACGACAGTGTCTCTCACAAGGCAAGTCTAATCGTTAATGAGGCCGTCTGGGTTCCAAAGCCATCCTAGGAGACTGGCCGCACTTCTGTGGCGTCAGGGCCCCCAGCTGGCAGCACCGTCTTTCCCTGTCCCCGGTCGCCAGCTCCAGACCATGCTGCCTGCCTCCCCTCACGGTCCCATAGCCTCAGTTCCCCCAGCGCGGCCCTGTCCTCCCCTCCCTCTCTCCAGGACGAAGCACAAAGAGCTTTTCAGGACCTCGACACGATCCGTCCTGCCACGTCTCTATCCCAGCCCTGACCCAAACAGCCTCTGTCCTGTACCTACAACATTTCTTTGGGACTAAAAGAAGCCTATTTGGCTTTGAATCCAGCACCCCGCTTACTAGCGTTGTGGAGTGTGGCAACTAATTTAGCCTCTTCAAATCTCAGTTTCCTCGTTTACTTAAATGGCGGCACTATTTTCCAACCTTGCGAAATGATGAGGAGCGTTAAGTCATGTGCACAGGTATTGTTGATTGAATGACTCTCATTCCATCCTAATGGCACTTTGGGATGGATGCAAGTATCATGTCCATATTAAGGGTGAGGAAGGAGAGGCTCAGAGACAGTACTTTGTAAGTCTTTGTCCAAGATGACAGGGCCAGTGAGCGATAAAATTGGGTCTGAGTGTAGACGGTCTGACTCAAGAGCCTGTGCTCTGAGCCATCTCCCTGGTGTCCCAGGAGGCTATGTACCATCAACCCACAAATGTTAGTTTTTTTCTTCCACTCTATTACATATCTGTAAAATGGAGTTAACAGCAGTATCTACCTTAAGCATTTGTTGTAGGAATAAAATAACAACTGAAATATCAACTCTGAAAAGCTTAGTCCAGTATTCGGAATGTAGTAAGTTTACAGTGTGTCCTATTCTTGTCGGTATTTAAGGTGTTATTGTATAACGTTGATTGTATAACGATGTCTTTGGCTGTAAGTCACAGAAAACCTGATTCAAGTGGATGAAACAGAAGGTTTCTTTTCGCACATGAAAACCAGTCCTGAGACAGAGCTGCCCAGAGCTGTTAGATCGGTGGCTGGCCCAGTGACACCACTAGGGGCTCAGATTTCTCTTTTCTGCCGAGTTATCTCTGGTGTTTCTGGCTTTCGTCTCCCGTGTGCTCTTCTCCCTTCTCCTGCTTGCAGGAGGGTGGCAGTTAGTCTGTGAAAATCGCACCAAGGAGGGACCGTTTCTTCTCCCCTGCATCTTTATTTTTTTTCAGCGAGGAAAAGCTTTCTTACAAGTGCCCCTATCCCTGAGACTCCTCAGGTCTTCGTGGCCAGAGTCATGCCACCCCCGCTCCACCCAATCCCATACCTCAGCCAGTCACTGGAAAGTGATGATCATGAAATGGCTCATCCACCCCCGCTCCCAGCCTGAGTGACAGGGGACAAGCGACTTCTCTAAGTGTCAGAGTTTTTCACCTGTGAAACGGAGATGGCGTTGACTGATTCTCAGTATTGTGTGAGATTAAGGAAGGTAATGCAGAGTCCCAGACACCTTCATGGCTAATGTCTTCATCCCCTTACTCAGCCTCGGTCATCACAGAAAAGCAAAATGATACCGCACATCCTAAGGATTCAACCAATCATGTCCAGGCTGTGAGATGCAGGCTAAATTGCTTAGTTTAATTTATTTTAGAATTTCAGTGATGATAGGGATAACTCTCATAATGATCCTTGCTGCCTTTTATCCTGTGCTTGCTAAGTGCCAGGTACTGTAACAGACACTTTACTTGCATTTGTCAGTTTAATTCTCGTGGCAACCTGTATTACTTAAGCGTTAATTCCATTTTACAGATGAGGGGTTAGCCAGACAAGATGAAATAGCTAGTAATGGTGGAGCCAAGAGCTGACGGCTGGTTTGTCTGTTTTAAAAGCCCCACACTTTAACGCCCATGAGATAGTGCCTCTGTTTCATAGATTTTGGATCTCAACCTCCTCATCTGTAAATGGGTATAACAAGATCTTCCCCTGCCCACTTCACAGTGTTTGGGGGAGCCTTAAATAAGATAGGGTCATAGCCAGGACATGGAAGCAACCAAAGTGTCCTACTGTAGATGACTGGCTAAAGAAGCTGTGGTACATATGGGATATTCCTCAGGCATAAAGAGAGATGAAATACTGCCATCTGTGACAACAAGGATGGACCTCGAGGTAGTCATGCTTAGCAAAATAAGTCAGATAGAAAAAGTTGAAAACCACATGATGTCACTTATATGTGGGATATAAACCTAAAAGCAACAGTCGAATAGGACAAACGGATTCATGGACATGGACCATAGACTAGTGGTTACCAGAGGGTAGGGGGGAGAGGGGAGGTAAATGGGATAAAAGGGGTCAAATATGTGGTGACAGAAAGAAATCTAATGATGGGAGGTGAACACACAATGCAATATATGTATGCCTTACTGTTAAATTGTACACCTGAAACTTACTGGATTTCATTAACCGATGTCACACACACACACACAAAAGGGCAGGGTCTGAGAAAGCCCAGTGAAAATTCTGAATTATGGAGATCATTCTTGTTAACACGGATAACGACTGGTAGTAGACACAATAAACACAGTTCAGCCCCTTCCAGTTGTTGTCACTTAAGCTCAGTTAGCATCATCTTCCGCCCTCACTAAGGAGTCTGGATCCTTAGTCCCTCCTTCCCTCCCTCACCCGCCGGCTGAATTGTTGCTGTGCCTCGTTTTCTTTCAGACGCCCCGACACTCTAGCTCTTCTTCCGAGGTCACAGCTAGATAATATGCTAAAGGAATCAGTGCCAAAAGGCTCATGGGAAAATGATATGGAAGACGCTGGAGGACTACACTGTCCCTCCCTCCCTCCCTCCCTCCATATCCTTCTCCTTATCCTCTCCCTACCTCCCAGGACATCCACATTGATGACGATAACTTTTGGGAAAATGTCTTCTGTTCTCCCATCTCACCTTCCTCAACTACAGACCCAGTATTAAGTAACACTGGCTCACTTGGCATGGGGGCTCCTCCCTGTCCCTCCAGTCTCAGTCAGGAGACACCTGGCAACGTCTGGAGACATTTCTGGTTGTTAAGACTGGATGATGGAGCGCCGCTCCTGGTGTCCAGTGGGTAGAGAGACTCGACGCTGCCCAGCAGTGCCCAGGACAGCCCCCTACAGCGAAGGATGATCTGGCCCATGATGTCAGCAGTGCTGAGATTGGGAAACCCTGCTCTGCTGTCATCGGACTCCTTAAAGATTCTTGATTAATGGAGAGAAAGACAGTGGGTGGTGGGGGAGAATAGTCAAACCCTGTTTTGGTTTCATATTTTAAAGGTGTTTTGGAGTTTCCAGGTTTTGCTTGCCCAGCAACCACGACTCTCTTTTGCAAACAGATCCCATCGACTAGGCATAGGTTTAGGAAGACTGCTCAGAGGGGAAGACCCACAAGTGACCAATTAGACTCCTTCCTTGGGATTTTTTTTTTTTCAAACAAGAGGTAGAGGAGATGATTTTTTTTTCTCCTCTAGGTCCAGGGCTATTAAAATGTAGACTCAGAGAAAGCCCAGGAAGAAGCTGATGAACCTGGGTGCGGAGAGAGACAGCCGACAGAAGACAGAAGTCGGAGGGCAAGCTGCTGGCGTTGGAGACTCTAATTCCAGCCATTTCTTAGCAGCAGCCCTGACCTTCCTACTGTTTGGCTTAGGCTAGTCCAAACTGAGGATCTGTCACTTGCAATCAAAGAGTTCTAATTCAGCCACGTTTAAGGAAAGTTTTTAGAGAGACAAAGGAGAATTTTCTTGGTGCTGGATGCATTGTGCTTTGCCTGAGTGGGATTTGACTAAGGAGAAGTGATATACAACAGATCTTGGGATGTGTGCCCTCTTAGGGAGCAAATAAAAGTGAAGTGATGAAAATTTCAGAGATTCTAAATAAATTCACATACCAAGGAAAAAAGTGTTTTCAAAGAATTAGGATCATTAAAAAAATAAGTTCCATGTATTTTCCTCTTCTTATAGTAATTTATCTGGTTTTCTCCATGCATCAAACGATTTAGAAAACTCAAGAGGAAAAGGAAAGTCTATTGTATTTACCCATATTTTTATTTACTGTATTCTTTTTTCTTGATGTTCCAAGGTTCCTTTAAAAAATTATTTTCATTCCGTTAAAAGAGCTTTCTTTAGCCATTCTTTAGGCTGCTGGTGACAAATTCTCTTTGCTTTCCTTTACCTGAGAATGTGTTGATTTCCTCTTTATTCCTAAAGGACATTTTCACTGGGTATAGGATTCTGGATGGACAGTTCTTTTCTTTTTAGCACCTGAAAATATTGTGCTATTTCCTTCTAGTTTCTGTGGCTTCTCATATAAATCTGATGTCATTTGGATTTTTTTTTCCTTTGGGTAAGGTGTCATTTTTTTTTCTGGCTGTTTTTAGGATTTTTTATTCATCTTTCATTTCCAGAAGTTTAATTATGATGTGTGAATCCCTTTGGGTTTGGCGGTTGCTTAAGTTCTTGAATCTGTAGGTCTGTTTTGTTTTGTTTTATTTTATTTTATTTTATTTTATTTATTTTATTTTATTATTTTTTGCCAAATCTGGGGAATTTTGAACCATTCTTTGAGCACTTTTTCAGACGCACCCTCCTTTTCTCCTTTTGGTACTCTAATGAGATAAATGTTAGATCTTTCATGGTTCCACGGGTCCTGGAGGCTCTGTTCATTTCTCTTATTTCAGCCTATTTTCTCTTAGATTGGGTAATTTCTATTGTTCTATCTTCCAGTTCCCTGATTATTTCTTCTCTCCCATTCATTATGCTGTTGAGCCCATTCTATGAATTTAAAAAAGTTGTATTTTTCAGTTTTAAGATGTCGTTCGATTCTTTTTTATATCTTTTGTTTGCCAACACTTTCTATTTATTTACTGAGGTTTTCAATTTTTTCACTAGTTTCAAGCGTGTTTGTAATGGCTCATTAAAGTATTTTTACAATGGCTGATTTAAATTCCTTGTCAGATCATTTTAACATCTCTGGCAACTTGGTATTGGCATCTACTAATTGTATTTTTTTTTCATTCAGTTTGAGATATTTTTGGTTCTTGGTGTGATGAGAGATTTTCAAATGAAGCTTGTACATTCTTGTCGTATGTTGTGAAACTCTGGGTCTTGTAAAGCCTTCTGTTTGGGCTGGTTTTCTCTGACATTGCTCTGGCAGGGTAAGAAAGTAACTACTCTGTTACTTTCAGGTAGAAGTAGACATTGTACTTATGTTTGTTTTATGTAAAATATCCAGGGATTTTAGTTGTGCTTAGCAGGAGAAATAGGGGAAAGTACATCTACTTGACCTTCTTGGAAGCTAATATCTCTTATTTGTTAAGCATATACTAAGTGCCAAAATTCAGTGCAAAGTGCATACCCATTGCAGTCAGATCCAGATAAGTCTGCATCCCGAATCTCCCACTTTTAGGCTGTTCTGTGGGTTAAAGAATATATAGCATCACTTGAAGTACTTTCACTTAAATTCTCTCCTCTAACCTTCGCATCAAATCTGTGAAGTTAGCCTTATTAACATAATTTTGCAGATGGGAGAACAGACGCAGTGAGGCAAAGTAATTGCTTCAAGAAAATTTGGCTCTCAACTTGCAACCCCACCAGGGATGAGGAAGAGAGAAAGAAATACACAGAAAGAGGAGTATAGGGTGGCAGCTTGGTGTTAGCTTGCATGAGAAGTTAGAGTAACGGGCGACAAGGTAAGCTAGAATTAATCTTGGAATCAGCATCACAAGACCTTGGACCTGGTCCCAACTGAATTGCCAATTTAGTTGTGTGATCTTGAACAAGTCACTTAACCTCTCTGTGCTTCTTCTAATGAATGCAAAAGTGTAGGGTAGATGGTACCTAAGGTGCTTTTTGCTGCTATAATTTATGATGAATCTAAAATATTACATTTCAAGGACAATCTAGATGCAATATATGGATGAATGAAGATCTATTAAACCCAGAAATGGACACAGAACATTGGCACAGAACAGAGTGCTGAAAGTATTTGGGCAAAGACCTTGCTCAAGGGGAGGAAAGATGTGATTATCCATGAAAGCCCTTTAAATGTCTCAAGGTCATCAAGTGATTCATGATCAATCTTCTTTTGGGAGAGATTCCTTTTATGAGAAAAGGAGCTGGGATCTTCCTTTCCCTTGAGACTTGCCTGATGCCTAAGTCATTTACTGATGTGCCTTCTAAATACGCTGTGAGTTCCTCCAGGGCAGGAACTGAGTTTATGATAGCGCTCGCTGTCAACTGAGGGGGTTGGAACACTCACTGTGTGCTTGATCTTATCTTCTCATAAACAACCCTGTGAGTTTTGTGCTACATTTTATATAGGAGGAAAGTGAGGCTCATAGAGCTCAGGACTTGTCCAAGGGCATTCGGCTTGTAGGTAGTGCCCGGATGTTAACTTACTTCTCTCTGCTTGCTGGCCTGCATCCTTGAACACTATACTACGTCATGTCCTGTGTCTTATTTGTCAACCCAGAGCCCAATACGGTGCTGGGAACAGTAATTAGCCAATAATTGAATGAATGGATTGAAGGAAGAAAGGAGGGGATGAATGAAGGAAGAAGGAAAGATGATGGAAGGGTAGATTGGTAAAAAGATGGATAAAAGAAAGGATGCAGGGTTGATGGACTGATTGATATATAAAAGGGAATGGGAGGGTAGATGGATGAAACACCCTGGAATATGTAGGGGGCATAAGATGTGTTAGGGAGCTCTGGCCACACTTAATAGAGAATAGTCTCCAGTTAGTTCTGTCTTTTTTTTCTCCAACCATTTATACAGCCAGAAGGCAGAAGAACATTGGAGCCGAGTCTGCCTGACTCAGGAGCCCATGCTCTTAGCCCCCCTGGTACCATTCTGGACAGTGTCCCCCATATCCAGGGGGCCTCCTTTAGGGCTAGAGCTCCATCACGGGAATGTCTGAGCAGTGGGGTTCTTGTGGTCAGATGCATGGGGGTCATGGTTTGGGATATGGGAGGGAAGGGATAAATTGGTTTGGAGCCGGTATAGAGACTGGGTCCAGTTCTCAGGGGAGGAAGCCTGCAAGCATTAAGTAAGCCAGATATGACAAACTGAGTCATGAATATTAATTATCTGGGCAACTTTAGGCAGATTATTTTATCTCGTCGAGCCTTGTTTCAAAGTGAGGGTATTAGTACAGCCATTTTACAAGGTTATTTCAAGAATTAAATGAAATGGTATATGTATAAAAATGCCTGAGTTGAGTTCTCAATAAATGATAGCTGGTATTATTATTCCTATTATTATTATCATTTATTACTGTTATTGAAAAGTCTTTAGATTCAGAAGAATGGCCTTTGAGTCTTGAGTGGGGGAGTCACTCCTAGATCTGTGGCTATGGACAGGTCATTGAACCTGACTTTTTCTCAGCCATCACATGTGTACTGTTCAAAGCGCCAGGCACTGTGCTGGCTGGGGACAGTGTTGTCGATATGCCTTGATCTTTGCCTGGAGGCGCTCATACTTTGTAGAGGAGACAGACTAATGCACAGCAAATTTAACCCAAGAGCTCATGGATATAATAGTGAACTGGTTAGCACCTTGGGGTCAAACAGACAGGGACGCTACCTCTTATTAACTCATAGGACAGAGAAAATTACTTAATCTTTTTAAAACAGGCACGGTGATAATGGAATGTGCCTCATAGAGTTTATTCGAGCTTTGAATGAAATTATACATGTCAAGACCTTAGCACAATGCCTAGAACATGTGATAGAAAAGTTTGAGACCTTTTGGCATTCGTAATGGGGACATTAATTACTGTCTTGCCTGTGTATATCATATGGATGTTTGAGTATTAAATGAATAATGTAGGTGAGTGGGATTTTTAAGATGCGCTAATAAGTATTAGTTGCTACCATGCTAAATTTCTGGACAAAAGGCATGCAGATCGATGGCTTAGCACTCACTGTTATCTAAACTGGCCATATAATAAATATTTGGTGATGTATGCTTGTGAAGGTAGATTCTGTCCTGTTCTTCCTCTTGTCCAATGGAGCTCTGTTTCTAGAGCATTCTGCAGCCAAGAGAGAGAGGAGCAGAAGCAGGGACCGGGAGAGTAGTTCCACATGAGAATAGACTTGGAATAGCAGGTGATTATGCGCAATTTGTTTTCCAAGTAGCTGCTTCGACTTCCTGCCTGTCTCCTTATACCAGTTCCACGGGTCACCTCCTCCTGTCCTCAGCATATGAGAGTGAAGGAGAGGAGGGAAGTTTAAATCCAGCCGGGGAGGGTCTGCCGCACAGGCTGGGGCTGGCGATGGACAGGGGTGGTGGTGCAGAGTTCACCTGCCTGGGCGCTACGTGCGGCTTCCATGCAGCTTTTCTGTTCCTGCAGTTCATTCATTTCCGCAACATTTTTGAGCATGTACTTTGGGCCCAGTGCTGTGCTAGGCACTGCAGATGAAGGAGCGAGCAAGACATCATCTCTGTCTTCCCAGAGCTTGTGCAGGGATCTGAAGTTCAATGCCAATGTGGGCTGTGTTGGGGTAATGTTAGCCGATGTAAAAAACAAAACCCAATAATATTTCAGTGGCCTTTGCACTGTAAGAATGTTGTACTCTATAATAAAACGGTCCAGTGTGGGTGTTTCTGGTAGGCAGAGTGTAAATGGGAAGGCCTCTGTGCAATTTTTCAGGAACACAGGCAAATGGAGGCTTTTCCGTTTTTTAGGACGCAGCCAGTTTTTTGGGTTTGGTTCTGGACATCAGTATTCTGCTGAAGAGATGGGAAGAGAGAGAGGTCCTTGCATTGAAGTTTTTTATGGGTCAGGACTGGACGTGGCCGGCATCGCTTCTTAGAGTTTATTGGCTAGAACTTGGCCATGTCACATGGCCATGCCTAGCTGCAAGGCAGGCTGGGAAATGTAATCTAGGCATGAGCTCAGGGAAAAGAGGAGAAAGGTTCGGTGATTAAATATCAGTCTCTTCTATAGGAGTCCAGTGGAAGTGAGTGAGGTGGGGTAGGCGGGACTGTGGTGGTCATGACAACCGAGCAGGTGTGTCTCAGTTTAGGGGACCATCACTATGCGGGATCCCTAAATGTTGCCAAAGCTTTGGTTTGTTCAAGAGAAGCCAAAATCTGGATTTTTAAGTGTAATTTCCCAGTACATAAACTCGGCAGTTAATTAAAAAATTTAAAGACATGGTGTGGGCCATATTCTGGAGGCCAAACTTACCCACCTGCAGGCAAATGACCAAAGGATTACCCGGTCTTGGCCTCGGGCTAATGGCCCAGCCAGAGTAATTACCATTCAGTGTGATGAGAGCTGCTACTCTAGTCATTCATTCAGTCCGCTGCTATTTATCGAGCATCTACTATATGTTGGTTCTCTTTCAGGTGCTGGAGAGAAAGGTGTGGACAAGACGCACACAGTCCCTACCTTCAAGGAACTCACAGTCTGCTGGGAAGACAACACTGAGCAAAGCAACACAGAAGAGAAGGAAGCGCAATGGGTATGTGTGGCAAGGGCGGCTGACTCGGCCGGGGGCCTGAGGAAGACCTCCGGAGGGTGCGAAGTCTGAGGGGCGGTGTGAGGCCTGAGGAGGGGTTATCCAGGTGGGGGGTGCCGACGGCAAGCGTGACCCAGGTCAGCAAGCAGCATGTGCAAAGACCCCGAGGTGAGAAGGAGGACCGCGCATTTGAGGGACTAAAGGGTTTCTGGCGACACCGGAAACATGGAGCAGCCCTAACACCAACACATTTAGGGTCAAAGGGTGCACGTGAAGGCCCACATGTCACATGCCTAAATATTTTCAGTTATCATTAAATTTGAAAAGTAAGATAAACATGATAATGTTAAAAGCCAAATGAAAAAAAATTATTTAACTAAAACTGAAATTTATTTCTGCTTTAAGGACTTAAATTCAAACTCGTTAAATAATTTTAGCATGCAAAGTGCAGCTAGTTGTCGATATGCAAACTACAAATATAAATGGTTTAATATTGCGAAATATTTCTCAACTGCCATGTCCCACCACTGCAAACACCATGCTGATTTGTGAGTATCCGTGGGCCCATAAATCGAAACATGAAGAGAAGCAAGAAAATGATTGCTTGACATTACTAGGAAACAGTGCTTCATTTTGCAAGAATATATTGCGTTTGTGTTATCTGCGAGGAGGGATGTGACAAGTTAATTAATTCGTATTTTCTCTTACCTAAGTGTTTTCAGTGTTGAAATCTCTGCCTTCGGAGGCAATATTTGTTTCCAAAATAAGCAGGGGCGTCCTAGACAATCCTTCATAGCATTTGAGTGTCCACTGCCCTTTGTTTTAAAGGTATAGAGCAAAGGATGCAGAGGAACGTGTCCCTGGGCCTTGAATCACGAGTGTGGACATGTAGAATACAGGTCCCATTGTGCTGGCACCAAATGCCAGATCTCAAGTGTTCTTAAGGCACCTCGATGCTCTTTAATGCATTTATTTCTCTATGTGTGATACGCGGGTGGTCTAAAATGTGGTAGCCCAGCATGAGGCCCCCTCCTTACGAGACCTTAGGGTGGGATGATGTACTGACTTATCGCATAAAGAGGAAAGAGGAACCAGTGAATTTGCCAGAAGGAGGCAGGGAGGGACCCAGTCCCTCAGAACCTGCGTGGAGGGGTTTGGGTTTTATCCACAGTGCAATAAGAAGCCACTGAAAGGTTTTCAGCAGGAGAATGACATAATCAGATTTGGATTTTTAAAATATCACTCTGCAAGTCATGTGCAAAAGAGGTTTGCATGAGGCAATAGTGGTTGTGAATTCTCACTCAATGGAGAATTGGATGAGCAATTAGGAAGCCATTGCATAGTTTTTCATTCGAGATTCTAGATTTCTGCAGATACACAGCCTTGGTCGGGGTCCCTTACATGGGAGGACATGTTGGCACTCATTCTAGATTTGTCTTCCGTTGGGAATTAGGCTTAGCAAACACTTACGTGCTTGGGAAGAGCATGTCTTTAATATTTCAGTGTTTGGTACAAGGATTCTCCAGCAGGGAGCTGAGGCAGGAGGGTGGTCCTGCATTCCTTTGTGGCTTTAGCTGGATGCCAGTTCCATGACGGGGAACGGGAGCAGAGACATGGTGAGATGGGAAGAGGACGTGTGTGTGGGTGTCAGGTGACTGTGGGCCCCGTCCAGGGGGCGTTCCTGGCCTCTCTGGTGAGTGGGGGGGGGGGGTTGCAGGCTCCCACGGCCGCCCCTTTCCAATGCACAAAGGATATTTTATTTAGCGGCCATTGCCTCTGGTCTCGCTTATTTCCCTTCTGGAAATTACTGTGAGCATAAGGGAGAAGAACATGGAGGTAGAGGATGCCCTCTGATTGAACAGGTCAGTATCTCTCTTGAACACTTGGGAGTTAACCCAAAGCATTTTATTATTTCAATAAGGACCACGAGTATCTTGACCATACTTAACAGCAGTCAGCTTTAAATTTTGAAATGACCTTTGGTGTCGTCCTGGCCTCCCATCCCGAGGAGGACCCAGGCTGGCAGATGGAGTCTCTGCGTTTGCCTCTCCTTTCTCGTGCCTCATGCCACGCTCTTCGTTCAGTACTTTGTCACCTTGTACATCATGTTGCAAAATGGGCTTGGGTTCTGCTGTCGTGCCAGGCTGGATCTGTGTCCCAGCTTTCTGTGGGCGATTGGTGTCACCTCTGCAAACCACAGTTTACTTGTCTGTGTAGTGGGAATAGTGACAGCTCGTTTGAGGAAGAAATAAGATTATGTGGTTCGGGTGGTAAGTTTCCTTCTTTGCTAATTCAGGGACTAGTTACGGGCTGGAACAAGGACTTAGGTCCCCGGGACGAGTAGAGGGCTTGTTACCGGCTTCCGATTTTCTCTCTTTCTAGCCAATGACTGGCCTCTCCTCAGGGAACTGAATCTAGTTTCTCAAGCCTCAGGGCTCTGTGGAAAAACTCTCCTCATCCAGCCCAGATATGGCCAACACTGCCATCTCCCATCGAAGAGACATTCCCGCTTTCCTGAGTAGGAGAGCCGGGGGCCACGTGCTCTGGAAGACAAACCGCATCCCCAGCCTCCGGGGCTGATCGCAATCGGTCAGGCCCTGTCACTTACTCCTGGGTGAGCTGTGCAGGTTGCTTTCCCTCTCTGAATCTCAGGCCCGAAGTCTGTGAAGTGCGGAGATGGAACAATGAGGAGGATGCGGAAGGTCCTTGGCGTGCCAGGGACCCTTGGTAAACAGTAGCCGGCAGGATTCTTTCATGGCGGTGTGGGCTTGCCTTTAGTTGAACGTGGAGGGATGGGGCTCTAGCTCTGTGGGGTCCAGGGCTGCGATTTCCCCTCTCACAGACCTTTTCACACTTCCACACGCACAGCAGTCTCCTGGGGATCTGGTTAAAATGCAGATTCTGAGTCCGCAGGTCTGGGGCGGGCCGAGAGTGAATTTCTCACAGGCCCCCAGGTGACAGCGCTGCTGCTGGTCCAGGGACCAAGCTTGGAGGAGCCGCAGTCTCTAAGGAATACAAGTGGAGCTCGTGTCCGTGGAAGGGGGAGGCAGAAGCGTGATCCTCAGCCTGCCTTCTCGTGGCTTTCGGTCTCTCATCCAGGCTTCTCTGGCTTCTAGCCCCACTGGAGGAGGGTCTCCATTGAGTAACAGAAATGGTCAGACTTGGAATCTTGGAGGCTTAGGCCTCAAGGTCATCCAGTGTAGGTAGAGTGACGCAGGAGCTTCCGGCGATGGCCTGATTCTCAGGTCCAGTCAGCGCATTTCTGAGCGATGACGGCTCCTTGTGAGCAGCAGATTGTTCTCCAAATCTGGGTTTCCGCTCCGCTGCTTCAGGCACACCTAGCCTTTCAGACTCAAGAGGGTCTGTATGGCACTTGGGGCACTGGAAGTCAGTCACTCCGATTAGGGGAATTGCATTTAAGAAGTAGCTTCTCACTGGTCCCTGAAATTAGCATCTCTGCCAAAATGGATGTGTCTGGAGGATGTGGCTGGAAATTCAATCTTGTGGCGATCTGAGGGAGGCGTGTGCCATCCGATGCCCCGAATGCACTCACCTGGGCTGTAACCTCAGACTTGCTGGAAAATGGCTGTAGGGCTTCGGGCCGCCGAGCCTTTGTGGGCAAGCACTGCCTGTCCTGTCTCCCCCTGGGGCTCTTATCCCCTTCTCAGTGTCTGACACGTGCTTGGCACAGAGTGGGCTTCGGGGTTTATGTCTCCGCCTCTTGCTGCGCTGTGCTCCCCGACTCCTCCCACCGCCCGGTGTGGGGACATTCTCTGCATTGATTTTGATGTTCCTCTCTGTCTTTAAAACCCAGTTTAAAAGACACTTCTTCCTGGAAACTGCCCACACCCCCGCCAGTTCCAGGGGCTGCTCCTTCGCTGTTTCCCACCCACGCACAGGAGAGGGTGGTCTTTACAAACTTGGCCTCTGGAGCCACGCATCTTGAGATCTTGAGTTTGAATGTTGGTTCTGCTGCTTCCCACAGATGTGATGAGGAGTAAATGTCTCAGCCTTCTCGGCCTTAGTCTGTGCACCCGTAAAATGGGGACAGAACATCTTCTTAGGGTTGCCGTGGCGATCGGATGGTTGGAAACTTCTAAAACACTGGTGGTTCGTGTCGGCTAGTGTTGTTGCCCAGTGTTGCCATTGCCATCGGCCTTTCCTGAGAAGTTGTCTATGTTGTTCATTCATTCGTCAGTTCAACGAATGTGTGTTAAATACCTACTTACTCCATGCTAGATATTGTAGCTGCTGCTATAGACATTCTTTAATCATCCCTCACTAACTGTGGCCAAAACGAGTTTTCGCCGCACTGTAGCCTCAGTTTCCTTCTCCGTCAAGTGGGATTAGTGAAGCCTGCCGCATAGGATGGTGCGGACGATTTGGTGCTTGATTATGTTTGCTAGACGGACATGGGCAAAAGTCTTTAGCAAGCTCTTACAACCCTGTGAATGATGTTCAGTTTCAAGAAATACATTATCATTATTATGTTTTTTTTCTGAAACAAAACTGATCTCTGAGGCTCACCGGCTTGATTGGTGGGGCTCAGCCCTATTTCCCTCTGAGATCTTATAAGAACCTCACAGGCTCAAGAAAACCAAGGAGGGGGCCATCCTTGGGGGGGGTGGGAAAGGGTGTCTATCCTCGTGGTTGCTTTCGTGGGTTGGTCCCCCGCCCTCTGGAGGGCACTCCTGCTCTGCCCAGGAATTGGCCATGCTCTTTACAGGGCTCGCTGGCGGGCCCAGCCTTGCCCCTGAAAATGGACCCCCGGAGTTGTTTTTGCTGCATGGGGTCTCGACTCGTTGGGGCTGGATGGCAGCGGGACTCAGGGCACTTCTCCTCAGGAGCCTGATCCTCTGAGCAAACCCAGCCTCAGGGTACCTCTGTTTCCACCCCTGCTGTTCCGGTCTCTTTCTTTCTTCTCTCTAAAGTAACTTCGGCTTGACTGCTTGATGGCCCTGACTTTTCGTCAACAAGGCCCCTTTGTCCCAGCATGGATGGGGACAGATAAATGACCTTTCCTCCTTTTCCATGACCATGTGAAGAACAGGACAGATGGACATGTGAATTCCCAGCCCATTGTAAACATAACACAAATGGAAGCCATGGATTCTCTGTGTGTCTTTACCTTCCCTTCCAGAAAATCAGCTCCCGCATGTGGGCGGAAGAAAGTTCTCACATCGTTTTTAACTAGGTACCAGACATTTTGCAGGCACTCTCATTGAATCCTCAAAACCATGGATGACTTTCATTTGAGGTTAAATAACCACCAACCTGAGGTCACAAAGCTGGAAAGTGGCAGAGCAGAGCTTGACGTCCACACACGGGGCTTGACATTTCCCGATCTTCCGTGTCTTCTATTTCTTTCGTGAACCCTACAACACCCAGTGTAATAAATGCTGATGGAAGGAAGTGCTTCACAAGCAAAGAAAGTTCAAAACTCACCTGTGTTGAAGTCTTGTATTCCTAAAATCAAATGGGCTATGAAGCAACATCTTGCATAGACCCTTAAACATAGCTCATGCATTTCTCATCCTTCCCTGCCATGACTTAGCACCCAGTGTGCATGGGACATTTTCAATCAGGGAGCAATACTGAGATACAAAAATTATTAAAAAATGATTTGTTACTGTTTGGGAGCCTATCAATAGGAAGCCCTAGACTCAGTGCTAAAACTTTGTGTCTTCTAAACCATTCTCCTCTGGGAAGGAGGGCCTGTTATTATTCCCAGTGTTTAGAGTATGAAGCCAAAATTTAGAGAATTTAAGAAATAGGCTCAGCTAGAAGGTGACAGTGATGGGATGCGTACCCAAGCCTACCTGAACCCTAAAGCTGAGTTCTTGGCCGGTTTATGATGCCCATCCTCAACGCTGGACCAGGAGGGTTTTCTGACTCCTTCTAATTTGAAAACGTCCACCTCACATCGAATGTTTGATATTCAGTGGCAGAGCCTAGCAGTTCCTCCACTCACTCACTTGGGACCCGAACGTGCCGAAGTCAGAGATTTTGAAGTTGAAGGATATTTGTCTATAGAAACGCCTATATTTATAAAATGTATACCATAAAATCTCAGACAAACAGAATATTTCTAGACACTGGGAATATAGGGGAGATCGCGGTTGTGATGGTTAATCTTATGTGAAAACTTGACTGGGCCATGCGATGCTCAGATGTTTGGTTAAACATTTTTGGGTGTCTGTGGGGGCATGTTTCAGGATGAGGTTCACATTTGAATCGGTAGATTGAGTAAAGCAGATGGCCTTTCCCAGTGTGGCTGAGCCCCCATCCCATCCACCAGAGGCCCGACTAGAATGAAGTGCTGAGTAAGCAAGAATCCTTCTCTCTGCTTCACTTTCTTTGAGCTGGGACACCGGCCTTTTGCCTCCATGTGAACTCAGACCGAAACTTGTACCATCAGCCCCCAGCTTTGGACAGTCACTTACCATTGACTCTCCTGGATCTCTAGCTTGCCAACTGCATATCCTGAACATTTCAGCCTCCGTAATCATGTGAGCCAATTCCTTATAGTAAATACCTGTATCTGTATCTATCTATATCTATATCTATATCTATATCTATATCTATATCTATATCTATATCTATCTATGTCTATCTCTGGTTGGTTCCATTCCCCTGAGAACTGACTAACATAGCTCCTTCCATGTTTGCCATGTGCACTTCACTTTCTGGCATTCCTAGCTGCTGTGGTGAGTCCCCATCTGCATATACATTTAAGGAAACATCCCAGTTTAGTACAGGTTATTAGAAGAACTTGGCCATGGCGTCTGTTTGCAGTTAATACTGGGCAAGAGAGAAAATGGTTTGGTTCTAAGCAGTTTCTAATCAGCGACAACAGATGTTCACAGAAGGCAGAATTTTCTTTTGACTCGGTGTTTTGACAACAACGTTAAAACACAAACCCTGAGGTGGAAAGAAGAGCTCTAGCTTGGCGCATATGTGCTTTTGCTGAGAGCTTTTGGGTAAGTGCGTGATGGAGCTTTCTGTGGTGTGTCAAGAATTAGAGCTCGCTACCCTGAGGTCACCGGAGCAGTGTCCTGCTTCTCCCATCCCTCAGGGAGTAAGAGGAAGCACGTCTTCTGAGATCATAGGAGACTTAAACTAGTACTTGATAAGATCCGAAATACCAAGGGGATAAACAATCCCTTTGCTCGTCTAACAACCTCCTCTCTGCCAGGGTTCCTCCCCTCTTCCTCCTGTGCAGGGGCGGGGCTGGGGCGAAGCCAGCTCCCATCTGCTTACGGCTTAGGAGAACAGACTGTTAAACACTCAGGAATCTGGGAAGAGGTTTGTTAAACTGTTGGTAGCTTAAAATTAGCCACGGTGGGATTATTTACATCAGCGGCATCTTCAGATGTTACAAATCAGGGTTTGTTTTGTTTTTTTTCCTGAGAGCAGATTCGCCTGCATGGCACCGGCGATCCAGACTATAGCTAACACCTGCGGGCTTTGCCTGTCCACCATGCATTCCTTTGCCTCTTCTGGTGACAGCAAATTCCCTTCGGGGAAACACTCTCCATTCATTTTAGGCCAGCGGTTAGGGTGGGACTGGCCGTATTCCCCAGGTTCAAGAGTGAGCATGTGTCCTAGCTTGGCCAGTCAGAGGACACGATCTCCCTGGCCACAGCGATTTGTTTATCGATGAGCATGTGACCCTAAAACCAATCAGAGCTAATTGTGGAGCTTTCTGTGACCAGTGGAGGGGAGAGAAATGAAAGAGAGAGGTGGTGGGAGCTTAGAAAGAGCACAGCCGAGTGAAATGCCTGGAGAGGGCCCAGGAGATGAGGGTTGCGAAGAGACGGGTAGATGCCAGGTCCTGACGACGTGGGTTGAGCATCTGCAAGCTGCGCCTGAAGCCAAGTATCCTTGAACTTTGAGGTTGCCAAGCCAATAATTCTGACTCCATCCTCATCTTTGTTTGGCTTAAACCTGTGTATGCTGGGTTTTCTATCCCTCGTGAGTTGCAAGTTGTAACTGAAAAGGTCCCATTTATTTCAGGGTCCTTCCAACTTTTATGCTCTGGATCAAATTCCAAGGGACTTGGCAAGAAGGTCTACTGGAGGGTCTAGAGGAGGGAAAGAAAGAAGAGCTTTTGTCTCCACTTCCACCTTAGCTTCGTGAAACCTTCCACGGTTTTCACCCTCTTCTCTTCCATGTTACACAGATCTTTGTTCAAATACCAGTTTTGCCATTCGCTAGCTGTGCAAACTAGGGAACTTGCTAAACTTCTCTGAACCTCAGCTTCTTCATCTGAAAAGCCAATATATTAGTGTCCATTTCTCACAGTTGATATGAAAATTAAATGAGACAGCTCCTGAAAATGCACAATGTTTTGTACAGAATAGATGTTATTATACTTATCAATTAAACGCATTTGTGTGTGGAGGGTAGTCTGGAACCTTCTATTAAATATTTTATGATGCAGTCTATGTGGAAAAGTACCTTTCAAGTTCCAAGACCCTGACTTCTTCATGTCTGGGCCCCAAGTGGAAGAATCCTAGACTGTGCGACTGAAAATCAGAAATTTGAGGTGACGTAGATGTTTAGGGATGGAGGGGATCGTGAAGTTCCTCTTGTTTCAGACATTTACGCCTGGATCCCAGAGCCAGTGCATTGCGGGGTTCTGAGACCATCTGTCAAATGAATCACACCTCAATCATCCTCATTTCGTCACTGGAGAAACAGACTCAGAGAAGATGAACTTCTGAGCTATTGTGTTTCCATCTCATGGCATGTGAAGGGCAGATAGATATTAAAACCTACCACTGAGAGTTCTCCTGAGCGGACAGCTGCCATTGATGAGCTCAACTCTTTGGACAGATGCTGTCCAACAGCGCTATAACGTGGGCCACGTGTGACATTTACACTTCTGGTGTCCACATTAAAAATTAAAAAGAGAAAAGTGAAATTCTTTGAATAATTATTTGACAGAATATATCTAGGATACTATCATATTAAAATTATTTACGAGATATGTTACATTCTTTTTCCGTATGAAGTTTTCAAAATCCGGTGTGCGTTTTACACTTAGGCAGAGATCCCCATTTAAACTAGCCACATTTCCAGCGCACGGTAGCCTCACGTGGCTCGTGGCTACTCTAGGCTTAGGGAGTGAGGCCCAAAGGATTTGCTAAGCTATTTTGCAGGAGATAAGGAGCGGGAGTGGTAGGGGCGTCTGAGTGGACAGTTTCAGCGAAGTGGAAGAAGGCTGTGTGTGCTGCTGCAAAGCGTCGTGAGACACCCCTCAGGGGACCCCCAAACACTGTGGGAAAGTTAACCATTCCCTCTGTGTTGGTGAGAGTGGTTCTGCCTGTGAAAGCTGTTGAACTTGAGCTTCCTCCTGGGCGTAACGCAGTCCCGGCCAGGAGAGGCCTGCGACGTTCCTCCGCTGCCCCGGAATTCAGAATCTATGGGAGGACTTCATCGGGAGCGGAATGCCCTGGGCGACGGTGACTCAATACGGTCTTATTTCTCACGACTGTAATGGGGCCACACAAATAACCTAGTGTCCTGAATGACAAGGGAGGCACAGGAGATCGCAGAAGCAAGGGCGGCTCCTCGGGGCTGTGATGCTCAGGCCGAGTCTTGGAGAACAGAGGGCGTGGGGTGGACGCAGGCCTTCCCAGAGGAGGGGACGTGTGTGAAGGCCAGGGGCTGAAGAGAGCAGGGGGCACTCTACGAATTTTAAGAACTTTCCTGTGGTGGGGACGTGAGGATGAGAGGCCAGTGGCGGGGGTCAATGGCCCATCAGAGAGTCGAAGTCATTGAGTTGGGAAGGGATCATGGCTGGTCTACTGAGGGGGTAGCAGAGGTAGACAAGAAGGTTCCAGACTTGGTGATGGGTTTGCGGATGAGTGTGAGCAGGAGTATAGGGTATTGATTGGAGGGCTATTAAGAGATGGTGGGGAGCCTGGGACAATGTCCAGATTGTCAAAGCGGACAGTCATTTGGAAGATGATGCCATTTAGCTACAGAGTGGATATCTGACCTGGAATGACCTCTGATGGACACCGATATGAGGGCATGCTTCCGCATCCCTAAATCTAGACACCCCGAGGAGGAAAGAATCACCAGAATTATGTTTCTCCTGAAAATTCCAGAGAGGCTGTTGGCTCGCAGAGTTGGAAAACTTGCATTTCCTCTCTTGCCCTCCAATTTTTTTTTCCATTTGCGAAATGAAAATAATAACTCTTATGAGGTTGCTGTCAGAATGAAATGAAATGATAGATGTAAAGGCATTTTGAAAGTAAAGCTTTCAGTTATTATTATTGTCGTGCTTATGGGAATGGGTTTGGAAGGTCTTTGTCGTGGTTATTGAAAATCAAACTTGGCACCCTGGGTCAGTGGGCCAGTGGGAGTTCACAGCTGAGACAAAAACTCCTGAGTTCTGGAAGCTTAAAACAGTCTCAGACGATCAACTCATTATTTCGCACAGTTCCTTATTCACTCAGTTGTTCAGCATTTATCAAGCACCTACCATGTGCCAGTCTTCGCGTTGGGTACCGGGGCACTAAAGGAACAAAATCGGTTTCGTGTTAAGAAGTGTAAAGGACATGTCCCCGGAACGGTCTGGGGTGGCCGAGCCAGGAGACCCAGGACTCCCACGGGGGACTCTTTTGCCTCGGCTCAGTGCGGGCAGAGGGCGGCTTGGAAGAACACCACCAGCCGAGACTCGCCGAGCGTTGTCTCTGGGCAGGGCGCTTTGCCGACTGGGAATGTGCTGTGTTAGCCCATTCTTCCGATACCGAAGGAGTTAACGCCATCTCTAGAGGATGCACAGACGGATCGGGCATCCATGCATGCACACGCACACATGCACACACCCCGCTGACCCAGCATGCACGACGTGCCAGACACTTGCCGTGGATACGTCGTCTCTGTGTGGTGTGTGGGGGCAGGGAGGCTCAGACCGGTGGTCGTTTGCCCAAGGTCACACAGTGAGAGAATCAGATGAAGTACGTGGAGAGTTCAAAAGACGGCCATTTAACGGTTGGCCTGAAAAGGTAGGGGAAGCTTCCAAAGCCATAGACGTGGCCGTGGCTGCATGCCGGAGCAGACGACTGGAGTCCCCATGTCAACCGCGTGGCACCAGGTGGGGCCGACTGGGGCTCAGCGCTTCTAACCACCACCTCGGTCCCCTCCACCATCCAGAAGCCGCGGCGCCCTCCTCTCCTCATATTCAGCACCCCTGGACCCCTGCAGTCTCCCACTGGCTCCCGGGGCACCTGTTCCTGTCCCCTCTCCTGACAAAACGGAGCTGTCGTTTGTGTCATGCCATAGAGCCAGTTCTCCGCTGTAAAAATGAAAACGTGTCACTTCATTTCACTGACCCTCAGTTCCTTCCGTGGTAAATGGACTTAAAGCAGTGACTGCCTGTGGGTACTATGAGGCGTGTGTGAGATCAAGCATGTGCGGTACTCACCGGGGCACCCGGCACGCAGCGAGCCCTCGGAGATGCTGCGGATTGTCACAGGTGACATCTCCCCACGAGCTTTTCTTACATGGCAAAGAAGTCCAAAGCATGTATATTTCCAGGTGGGATACCTGGCTCCCAGATCTCTGGGGCAGCCACGTTTTCTTTATCCATCTGGTCCCCTTTGTGGGGGGTGGGGGGACTTCAGGTGGGATTCTCTAGATGCCGACTGTAACGCCAGCCACTGAAGCAAAGCAACCTGAGGTCCAGCAGCGTCTCACCGCAGAAGTCGACTTCTTGCTCACGTCCCGGATCAACGTGGGTGTCCCCGGTCCCTGGGGTGGTCATTTACAGGATGCTGCCAGGAGTCAGATCTTTTCCGACCTGCAGCCCTTCCTTCCACTCAGGGGCCCCAGAATCTTTTGCATCCATCGGGAGGGCGGGAGGGAACACCTGGGAGCATCAAGGGAGGGCTTCAAGGCCGGGATGGAGTTGGCTCACGTCACTTCCATCCACATCCTTCGCCTGGTACTCAGTCCCATGGCCACATGTGACTGCGAGAGAGGCCGGGAACCATGGTCCAGTCATGCACAGGTGTGGTGACAAGCTCACCAGTGCCTACCTCTCTGATCATGACCAGGGGTGTTCAGATTTGGTCCTGAAGCTCTGGTGAGATTTACCACCCCTCTTCTGGTCAGTCTGGGAAGACTCTCTGGAGTAGGAGAGATTTCAGGAACTGCTAGAATGAAATTCATCTTGTGGAGGACCTGCTGTGTGCAGAGTGTGCTCGATACTCTGCTTGTCCTTGTTTAATCCTCATAGTAATGGCCTGAAGGCAGTTTTATTATCCCCATGGAGCAAACGCTGGTAAATGTCTCGCTGCCATTTACTGAGGGCCTACTGTGTGCGAGGTACTTTGCTTTACACGTGCGATCTTGTTTGACACTCACAAAATCCTGCTGGGTAGGCATCAGCTCTCACCATCTTACATTAAGGAGATGGAGACCCAGACGTGAAAGCGACTTGCCCAAGGGCACAGAGCCAGTGTGTGCTGAACTGGGCCTGGACCTGAGCTCTGTTTTGACCCTGGAGTCCACTAGGAAGAAGCCCTTCGCTAGGATTTCTTCAAGCATAGGATCGATCTCATCTTGGATTCCCCATGTCCTGCTACCCTTCTTGAAATGGGGACCACTCTGGTACAGCCAGGGGGTTCCAGTGGCCAGGGAGAGAGGGGACAGGCGAGGTCCCTCCCGAGAAGGCTCTGCTTCTGAGTTCGGTTTCTTTTGTAATCCAATCTCTGCAGCTTGTCAGCATGACTAAGCTATTGACTCACTTCTTTTATGGCCTGAGGAGTCCAGCTCAGATGCAACGTGCAGCGCCTGGAAGTCAGCCACCTGCCAGCATCCGGGCCTGACGTCGGAAGTACACCTTAGGGCATTCGAGGCGAGGGCACCCAGAAGCACCATTTGGGGTGATTTCCTGTACCTTACACAGTCATTTTTCCTCTATGCACTTTGCCAGTCATTGCATTGGCAGATTTATTTATCTCACTTCAAACCTTGATTTAGTCTCAAAACAGATACGTTAGGTAGCAAAGATTCTTATAATTTTTTTTTCAGTTCTTGCCCTGTCTTAACACTACTGACTCCAACAAAAACACCGATACTGCAATAGCCAGTGTTTATTAAGTATTTGTTTTGTGTCGGGCTCGTATGCGCTCATATTGGTCATCATCCTGTTTCACCCGCACGGCTCTCTGAGCTGGATGCTAATGTTAGTCCCTTTCTAAAGCAGAGGAGACTGAATCTCGGAGAGTTTCAGTAATGAGCCCAAGGTCATACGGTTGGAATTGAGCTACAGAACTGCACAGACGGACTCCAGAGTCCCTTCTTAATCACAAGGCCTAAACTGAGGGACAGGCAGGGTTTTAACGATATGTCTTTTTATCATCTGCTTTTTGAAAAACGTTTTTGAGGAAGCTGAGGGTAGAGGAGTCTCAGAGATGGCCTTAGCTTGAATGCTGAGAAAAGCTAGCAGAGGGATTAGTTATCTACTGCCATGTAACAAGTTACCCCAAAGTTCCGCAGCCTGAAACAACACGTGTTTATTTTCTCGTAGCTTCTGTGGATGGGGAATCTGGAGTCACTTGCTTGGCTGCTTCTGGCTCAGGTCTCGGCATGCCCTGGGGCCGCGCTCAGTGGAAGGCTTTGGTGGCAAGGGTCTGCTCTGTCCACCAGTGTGCAGTTGGTGGCCTTAGCTCCTTGCTGGCTGTTGACTGGAGGCCTGAGCTCCTGGCCACATGGGTCCCTCACGAGGGTGCCCGCTGGTCTTCACAATATGGCACCTGGGCTCCCCCGGAGGGAGCGATCCAGGAGGAATCTCAGGCCCAAGCCAGAGCCATACTGCCTTGTATAACTGACTCTCAGAAGCAGCTTACCCTCACCTGCCACCTTCTATTGGTCACTCAGACCAGTGCCGGGACAACAGGAGAGGGGGCAGTGGACAAGTGTGAAGAACAGGAGGTGAGGATCACGGGGGGCCGTCTTGGGGGCTGCCCCCCACCACAGCAGGAGGTGGGTTCTGCAGGCACTTTACCGAGGGTGCCCCATCGCAGGTCGGAAGGAGCTGGGTTACCTCCTGACCCCTCACCCTGCATGGGTCACGGCTCCCTCCAGCTCTCTGTTTTTCTGTTGGAGCCTGGCCAGGTGGTATGGCAAAGCGGCTGAGACCCTGGCACTGGGGCTCTCCAGGGTGCAGATCCTCCTTCGCCCTTAACTAGTCCCGTGACCTTGGGCAAGTTATGTACCCTCTGGGCTCTGGTTCTTCTTCCTTGAAACAGGGATAATTAGAGCCCTTCTCAGGGGCGTGGTGGGGGTTCGAAGAACATGCTTGTCACATGTTCTTTGGCAGATATATTTTTTCTTCCTGCAATGAGCTTGAGCCGTAATGTTTCAGATGAGACAGTGGGACGCAGATCCCTCTGGCTGTGACTGGAACCCCGAGTCACCGGGCTCAGACCCATCATAAAGTCCTAAACGTAAACACTTCACGCTCAGGTCACGCCCTCCCGTCCTTCGGGTTTTCCGCGCAGTTACTCCCAGGACAGCTGGCCGTGGCCTCTTCGGCTTCCTTGACGTCCGTCGCCCCCGCTCGTCTTCCTTCCCTGTCGCGTCCAGGAACCGGCGTCCGTCACTGGAGCCACTTTCTTACCAGCGTCTCTGACTTCCTGCTTCACTGTCCCTCCCTCGTACCCTGGAGAGTCCCCCATCCTGGAGCAGTTCATTTTACTGGTCGTCTGCACCTGCATCTGTCCTGATGACCTCTCCTGGACCAAGTCCCAGAACGTTCCACGCTGGCGCCACGGCCATTCTCCACGTAGCTTAGCGTTCCCTTTGGGTCACCACGGTCAGCTCTCTCCCTCGTTACCACCTTTTCTGACTTGCCGTAAATCTTCTTCCCCACCATCCTTTCTTCTGTCCCTTTTCTCCCTCTCACCAAACAGTGGACTGAGCACCTAGTGTGTGGCAGGTAGATTTACAAGCACCGGAGAATCGGCGACGAACAAAACAAGAGCATCGTGATTCCTGTCTGCCGGGACTTTCACGGGGAAGACGTGAGCCGCAGGGTGGGGATCATCTTTACTGTGTCTTTTAACAGGAAGTTGCAGTTATACCTCCTTTGAGATTTACCATGCTTTTCGTCCTCTTCCCTCCTCCTCCCCATGTCAGTACCATCATTACAATCGCCTATAGCACGCCCGCTAGGTGCTAGGGACTGTTTCAAACAATTTATAGACGTTAAACCATTTAATATGTTACACGTATGAACTCACCAAAACATTAGAAGTGGGTCCTACTATCGTTATCTCTTTTTACACACGAGGAAATGAAGCCCAGAGGAGTTAAGTAACTTGCACAAGTCACACCGCCTTGGTTATAAAATCCCTCCTCTGCTCTTATAGGCAAGGGTGTGCTGTCTCTTGCTGAGGGACGTATTTTTTTGGATCTAGAGTTGCCAGATTTAGCCAAAGCAGAACATAGCATGTCCAGTGAAATTTGGATTTCAGATAAACAGTGAGTAATTTTTAACATAAGTCAGTCCCATGCAATATACGGGACATAACACAAAAAATGATGTGTAAGATAAATACGTAATGGCCTTCTGAGGTTTACCTGGCAAGCCCGTCTGGATCCCCTCTCCCGGCCTCCAGATGTCACTCAGCAGTCACTCCCCAGCTCTGCCCCCTGAGAGTGCTACGCTCACTTTTTAACTCTAGTGTGAAGGGAGTGATCTTGCTTTGGGAGTGACTGGATGCATCCTCGACAAAGCACCCTGAGGCTCAGAGCCCGCAGTGATAATGGTCTGGGGAAGTGGGGCTCCCATTCTCCCCAGCAGGATCCCCGGAGCTGGCGGATGAGGAGCCCGGAGTCCTCCCATAAATAGGGTGCAGACAGGCTACTGGTCTCTGCTGCTCCAGGGCCGAATCGGCGCCTCCAGTGAGAAACGAGGTCAGCAGGGTGGAGGCAAACGCTCCCTAGTTCTTTATTGAATCCAATCATTTACATCTCATTAAACCCAATCAAATTAGCCACTTATCACATTAAAATGGCAAAAGAGGGATTGTGCCAAGCAGTGCTAATTCAATAGGAAAGAGGAGCGGACAGAGAGCTCTGTGTCATCGGATTCTGACACCCAGTTTCCAGAGGCGGAACGCTGCTGTGCCCCCCCGGCCCCTAGCGGTCAAGGGGACCTTCCTCAGACAGCCTTGCGGGACGCCAGGCAGTGGCAGGAGGGAAAACAGAATTCCCGCCCTGGAGAGGCGAGGCTGGGCAGCGGGAGACTGGAGGAGCATGGCGAGCTGACACCTTGCGGGAGAACTCATGTCCAGAGGGGGCATGGCCCGGGATTTGGAGTCAGACTGCCACGCTTGTGACTGCGGGACTTTGGGCAAGTTATTTGACTTTGCTGCTGCTTAGTTTCCTTATCTGTTAAGTGCAGGATGGTAGCATTTGCCGTGGGGATGCTTCCTACAGATGGTATTCCAAGAACGTGTTCTCTTTCCAGTTCTCCTTTAACCCTTTTCGTTCCCTCGAGGAGGAGGACTCGGTCTGGTGCCAGGCTGTCGCTGACACCTCTTCAGCGCTTGCACAGACGCCCTGGTTCTTTCATGGGCGTTAGGGTGTGAGGCCGTGTTGGAGAGCTGACATCATCCAGGCTCGCGTTTGCGACTCCCTGTCGTTCTTACCGCCATGGGATCCTGGCTTTGCCGCGCTGCGCGTCAGCTTCCTCACAGGTAAAGGAGGAGGAGCAGCAGTACCCACCTCATAGGCTCGTTGTCGTGTGTCGCTGAGCTCGTGGGCGTGAGATGCTAGGTACAGAGCCCCAGCTCCCAGTGACAGTAAGTGCCAGCGAGCATCCTCCCCCGCCTCCTTCCCTCTCCCAGACCCACGTGCCCTTGGTACGCGTACTTTCGGCCATGCCGTGCCCGGGCCTTTGCACCTGCTTTCCTTCCGACTGGAACATTCTCCTCTCAGACTCTTTCCTGGCCAACTGCTGCTCATCTTCAGGCCTCGGCAGATATATTTTTTCTTCCAAGAAGCCCACACTGACTTGTAACCCCCTTCCCTGTGGTTCTTTCCTCTTGCAATGTTTTGTCATTTGTTTCTCTCCTCTCCTGGGAAGCCAGGGACCTGGTATGAATCTGTGTGCTTTACCTATATAAATTTGCTTAATCTAAATGACTTTCTGAGATAAGTTTTATTTTTAATAACTTCTTTGAAACATGGTTGACATACGATCAACTGCACATATTTGAATATACAATTTGATAAAGAAACCACAGTCAAGATAATGGGCAGTCCGTCAACCCCAGACATTCCCCATGTCCTTTTAGAATCCTTCCGTCCACCCCTCCTTGTCACCCCTGTCCCCTGACAACCGCTGGTATGCTTTCTGCTACTGTAGATATGTCTGCTTTTCTAAAACTTTATGCAATGAAATCATACGACATGAACTTTTTTGGGGGGTCTGGCTAATTTATGAGCATAATTATTTTGAGACTCATTTTATAGCATATATCAACGTTCCCCCTTTTTTATTACTGAGTAGTATTCCATTGTATGTATCCACCATTATTTATCTACTCACCTGCTGACAGACGTTCGGTGGTTTCTAGTTTGGGGGCTATTACAAGGACAGCTGCTGTTTTTACCCCCTTTTACGGTTGAGGGGACTGAGGTAGGGACTACATCAATTGCTTAAGGCCATAAAGCTAATAAATGGCAGAGCCACGTGCAGACCGAGGAACTGTAGGCCCAGAGCCCAGGCTCTTTCCTCTTCCAGATTTATATTAAGGAAAATTTCAAACCTAAACAAAAATCAGAGAAAGTAGAGTAATACGCACCTATCTATCACTCAGCTTCAGCAATTAAGTCAATCATATGATTTAATCTCTCTTCCTGCATTTTAAACCATTTTGTGGAATATTTCAAAGTGAATTCCAGACCTAATATTGTTTCGCAAAAAATGTCAGTTTGTATCTGACTTCTGTGGAAGTTAAAAAATACTTTATTGTGAACATTTCAAAACTAGGGAAAAGCAGAGACAATAATATATAACTTTCCTTGTACACATCACCAGCTTTGACAGTTATCAGTTCTTGGATGGTCTCGTGCAATATACTCTCATCTATATTCCCTTTCTCTCTCCTGCCAATTATTTTGAAGCAAATCTTGGACATTTTATGATTTTACCTGTAAATATTTCAGTGTGTATCTATAAAAGGTAGAGACTCTTAAAAAAAACACACAGACATAATACCATTATCACACCTAAACATTTTATAATCACTTCTTTTATATCATCAAATATTCAGCTGACATTCACATTTCTCAATTGTCTCATATTGTTTTGTTGTTTCTTCTTCTCTCTCCCTTCCTCCTTCTCTTTCTCTCTCTCTTCTACCCACTCCCTTTTTCCTTTTTACAGTCTGTATGATTCAGCACACAAACAAGGACCATATGCCAATTGGTTGACATGTCTTTAAAGTCTGTTTCAATCTATAGATTCTCTCCATATCTTTTTTTCCCCTTGCAATTTATATTAGAGAAACCAGCCATCAAGGCCATATTTTACATATCTTCCGTGCCATAATCACTGTCACAAAATTAACAATAGTCTTTACTATCATCTACCACCTCTCTGGATGCACGTTTCCCTGACCGTCTCGAACGTGTCTTCGGGTTTTTTCAAATCAAGATCCTCACGAGTCCTCCATTGCACTTAGTGAAGATGGCTCTGAGATCTTTCTGTCCTAAGACAGACCCCCTTTCCCCATTTGTCAGGCTGTTGCTTGTGTCTGCGTTGAGCCTCTGGGCTGTGCTCCTTTTCCTGGTAAACACTCTATGAGTATAATTGTTGAATGAATGAATGAATGAATGAATGAACAAATGAGTGAATGAATACCCAGGAAGAAGCAGCTAAGAGAGCAAGGGGTCCTAACATTCCTGGAGCACTGTCTGAAGTTTCTTCTGCTCTAGACTGGACCAGTGATTTCTGTGTGTGTGTGTGTGTGTGTGTGTGTGTGTGTGTGCCGTGTGCACGTGCATGTGTGTGTTTGTGTGTCTGCATGCAACGGAAATGGAATCTTACACAGAAACCTGCACAAATAAAGACACCGAAGACTGAGTGTTTAAGAGGCTGAGCCCTGGCCCCATGCTGCCTGGGTTCGAGTCCTGGCCTTGCTGCTTAGAAGCTGGGTGACTTTGCAGCTGTTCCCTAACCTCTCTGAGCCTTGGTTCTCTTTTCTCTGAAAAGGGATTTAGAGCCGCTGCTGGGAGCTGTCCTAAAGGACTGTAATGTGTTGACGTGTGCGAAGTGCTTAGAGCTATGCTCAGGATATTGTAAGCCCTCGATAAATTTGACTCTAATTACAATAATTAGTATCCTTAGAAGGGTGGGTAGGGCATGTGACAGGGCTGTGGGTCCCCTTCAGAGCTCTGCCCAGTGCAGTGTGACAACCTCTGGCCTCTATGACACTCAAGGGCTTTTCCCTCTGCTCTCACTTGTTTGGGGGCTCATCACAGCCACCAGAGCCCTCTACCCCGGATCCTGCAGTCTGTGCGTAAGAGGTCCTGAGGTGGGCAGGAAGCTGAGGGCTCACACTCCCCGACCTGTCCTAATTAAGCCAAAAGATCCTCCCCCTCCCTCCCCACCCTGCTCATGTCTGACCCAGGGACTGTCTTGCAGACACGAAACAACCCAGTGCCAGTGTCATGTGTCAAAACCCAAACTCTGAGACCGATCTCCAGCCCTTTGGCTGGCAAACCAAGTACATCTGCTTGAGAGCAATTAAGAAACTGCCCTCCAATCAAGGAGAACATGCCTTGCCGTTGGAACAGGCTTCCGCGTGCCATTAAATATTCACGGCCCAATGATGGGTGTCACAACAAGCTCAGGAGGGAATGTCGGTGGGGCATCTGGAGGCGCAGAGCAAAGCCAGCCAGCCATACCCCAGGCCTCTTTATTGAGAGCAAGGTGGGGATGAGTAATGTGCAGCAAGGTCTTACTCCGGGCCGGCACCAGGCGGAGCTGAAGTTCATGTCTTTCCTCATTTGATCTTCCCAGCTCCCCTGGGAGGTGGGTTCGACTTTCCCCATTCCACAGAGGAGGAAAATGAGGGCGAGTGAGCTGAGACATTCGTGCCAGACTTCCACAGGGGCGGACTGGGATCCGAACCCACTTCTCTTCGGAGCTTTTAATGAAGCCACTAAGCTTCCTCTTGGCCAGGAAGTATGTCACTTCATAGGGTGCCTTATGCACCAGGCTCGGAGTTCTTGGTCAGCTGTGATTAGAAACCATTGTTTTTCTTCCTGTAAGAGGCCATTCCTGAGTCTCTAAATGCTTTCAAGCCACAGATAAATTCATTATACTGCAAAACAGCAGGTCTATAGGGGGAGAAACCTATTCTTCTTTGATGTGTAATGGTTTAATGCCCAAAGGTGTTTCCCTAGAGACTAGTGTCTAAATGTGTGCATGTGTGTGTGTGTGTGTGTGTGTGTGTGTGTGTGTGTGTGTGTGTGTGTGTGGCTGTATTAGATTCAAGAAAGGTGCTTTTGTTTTAAACCCCTCTTCCTCAAGTCCCAACTGCTTATCGATTTGCTGTCCTAAACTCATGGGCCTCGCCTCCTTCACCCCAGCTATGCTTTGCTTCCTCATCTCCACTGTTTTCTTATTCTACAGTTTTCTCGCAGTTTCTACACACTCTGGAAAACAGTGTATGTTAACGATGCACAGACACATACACCCTTATACACCCCCAGTCTGGAGCCTCCGTGTGAGTTTACATGTCTTGACAAATTGACTGAGAATATCTAAGCAGTCTTGGAATTTTGCCTGGGACAGTAAGCCAGAAAAATATGTTTTTCCTTGAACTTGGCTCTCAGGAAAATAACGACTTTGTGTGTCTGGGACAGGGCCTGGGCAGCCAGTGAGAGGAAATCTTATGAATTGCCAGTGATCTGAAGACAACAGTGAGCATCTTTTAGGGAGGACATGTAATCTTTACACCTGCAGAGATGCCGTGGGATTTTAAAATGATAAATCGGTTTCAAGCTGGCCTTGTTAAAGGAAAAATGTATGTGTGATGAGAAATAAAAATCACCTGCAGGCTGCTGGCACCGGCAACTCGGAGGTGATGTCAGGGTCGTCATGTCTCACCTGGAAGATTTAAGGGCGGCAGGACTTGCTCAGGCGACACCTGGAAGTAACCTGCTTTCCTGGCTCCCTCGCCAAGTGTGTTTGCTCTGTGACAGCCAGAGAAGTGCCGTGAGGACGTGTCAGAACAAGTTGCTCTTTCACGGGCCCCCACCTCACCTAGAGTGAAAGCAGAAGCCTTCACTTGACCATCAAGGCCCAACAGGCCTGGCTGCGTGCTCTCGCACTGCCGCTGACCTCCGCTCGGCTGCACGGCTCTGCCTCTCCGTCAGCCCCCTCCCCCCATACCGGCCCTCCCACTGCTCCTCGAGGACACTCCTGCCACGGGGCCTTTGCACGTGCCGTTCCTTCTGCCTGGAACGTCGTTTCCGCAGATAGCCACACACGACTTGTACTTGACCCCGCCACAGACCTCCTCCTGCACACTCTGAAACTTTAATTCCCCGCCTTCAACGCTCTATAGTCATCTTCCTCCTTTTATTTTTTCCCTGTAGCATTTCTCATCTAACGCATCGCATACTTCACTTGTCTTTCCCGATCACTGCCTGTGTCACCGCCCCACACCACCCTAGCACGCTGCCTGTTTATCTGTTCTGCGAACCGCTGTATCCCGCATGCTGAAAGCAGTGCTTCACACGTACGTGTCGCATGACAGTGCGTGCCTTAGCCTGTCCGGGGGGCTGTAGCAGAACACCCTATAAACAACAGAACTCTGTTTCTCATGGTCTGGAGGCCGGCAAGTCCCAGGTGGAGGGGCCGGCGGTCTCCGTGTCTGGCGAGGGCGTCCTGGTTCGTGGACGGCCAACAGATGAGAAAGCGCCCTGGACCTCAGCTCCAGGTACCACCTCGTTTTTCACGTTGGAGATTAGGTTTCAACATACGCGTTTTGGGGGATCACAAACATGGCGTCTGTGGTGATGAGTTTGTATTTTTCAGGTAGTCCTTACAGACCCACATTATCTTCACTAAGGGTGCAGGTTTTATAATAAGCCTCTTTTTTTTTTTTTTGGTTATGATAATGAGGCTGCCTCACATGGGGCACGGCAGACAGTCCGCTGTTGAATTCTATTTCGTGGTTGGCACTGACTTTAAAATCAGGTGGCTCCCTAAGAGATAACTGCAGAAGGAAGACACTTAGATGAGACTAGACAAACAGCGTCACCTTCATGAGGCACTAGTCACAGGATAGGGGAAGACTTAAATGTGTCCGTATACTGGCAAGGGGAGATGGCGTCCAGCTGACAAACACAGGCTTTTGCTTCAGACTCCCTGGGTTCAAATCCTAGCTCCACCTCTTCTCACTGCAGGGTGAAAGGCACATGAATGGCTCCAAATCTTAGTTTCTCTTATCAGTAAAATGAGGATGACGACAATACTGCCCACTGCAGGTGGCTTCAAGGATTCACAGAAACAAGACAGGATGATGAGTCAGTAGCAGGGTGACTAACTGTCAGTGAGGGCTCCATAAATGTGCACTGCGGCTGTCAGCCGAAGAGGGGGATCAGTCACCGATGTCCCCGAGTCGAGGACCTAGGGAGCACTGTGGAGGGCTGAGGGTGTGTGCTTGGATCGTGGCACTCTGAGGGCTGCAGGAAGGGGCCCAGCAAGTTCCCAGAACTCAAAGCCTCCAGACTGTGGACCGTCATCCAGCTCTTAATTCTGACTCTGGGTAGAGAATGTCTCTCTGGGGCGTCTGCTCAGGCAGGTCTCCCTTCCTTTGAGGCTTGTTTTCTGTGTTCAGTGGGAAGACCCTGCGGGCTGCTTTGTATCACGTGGCCTCCGCTTAGGCTGAAGCCGATTACATTCGACTCAGGCTGGAATGATCAGACCAGAGTTCCTGGGAATTCAGAGTTAGGACTCAGTGTCTGCTGGCCCTTGAGAATGTCGGATAGCCGCGTTCAGCCAAGTGTACTGAGGCTGCCTGTTCAGAGCAGGAGAGAGACCCCAGGGCAGCCGTTATTTGCGGGGGCGGGGCTCCATCATCTCACCCTCAGCCTTCTCCCCGTGTTTGGAGAATATATACACACATATAGTCAGCCCTCCGTATTTGCGGGTTTTGCGTCCTCAGATTCAGCCAACTGTGGATTAAAAATATTTGAAAGAAAAGTCATGTTGCTGCTGATGCATACTAAATAGGTAGCTCTACGGCGAAGGCCGATGACAGTTGCATCTGCACTAAACAGGTACAAACTTTTCTTCTTGTCATGATTCCCTAAACGGTGCAGTAGAAGGACAATCCAGCATTGACACTGCGTTAGGTGTCGTTGAGTACTCTCGAGCTGACTGAAAGTACACGCGAGGATGCGAGGGTGCTGCGCCATCTCACATGAGGGACTCGAGCATCCGTGGATCTGGGGATCTGAGGGAGGCCCTGGAACCAACCCCCCTCAGATACCGAGGGGTAAATGTGGTATCTGTGTGCGCGCATGTGTGCGCGCGCATGTGTGTGCATGTGTTAAAACTCGCGTAATGAAAGCTTGTACCCATGCTGCAGGCGTTGGAGGCTGTGCCTGGGGGCAGGGCCACAGCAGCACGTGGTGCCCAGTGCCCGCGGTGGAGGGGCTGCAAGCTGTCTCTGTGATTTTCCATAGTGACAGCAGTGGCGTCCTCACCAGGCTCCGTCTGGAGCATGATTTTGGCTGCATCTGGCTTTCTAGCTTGTCTTTATTCTTGCCTTTTTTTTTTTTTTTTTGGTCTTGTTCTTTGGGCTTCCTGGAGAGTCTGTGAGTCTTCTGATATCCCGCTAATAAATTCCCTGTTTAAATCAGCCAGAGTCGGTTTCTTCGTAGCCAAGAATTCCGACTGGTACAAGAAATCAATGAAGCAGGCGTAGAGAGAGAAGCTGCTGTGTTAGAGCATGCACGGAGAGAGTGAGAGAGAGGAAGAGAGAACTGTGAAGGGAGGAGCATGTGATATACAAGATGTATTTGAGACAAAGTGAGGCTCTCGTGGTTTGTCTTCCCTGTTTTTAATTCCTATTCCTCTTAAGACCAAAGTTTAACTCCTATCCTTAGGTTCCATGAGATACCCCTGCATTTAAAAAAAAAAAAAAACAACAAAAAACTGTTCTTTCTGTTTAAGCAAATACAAGCGGTCTTCTATCAACCGAAAGAAGCCCGGTGTCACTTCGCTGGTGACATGCTCACCGTACCAACTTCTTGCCAGGTCTGCTTTCGCTCAGCCCGGCGCAATATTCTATAAATATTTGTTTAATGAGTAGATGATTACAGTTTGGCTCCAGAGAAGGAGCGAATGTGCTGTTCATGCCAGCAGAGGCATCCTGGTCCTCTTGGCACTTCTAATAATCATAAATGAAGACATTTGCTATGTGTTCACGCTGGTATTTATGCCAGGCTCTCGTGAGTTTGGACAGCATGCGTCAGTCTCTGTGAACGCTATTGACTCTAGGACCCTGAGTCCCTGTGCTCGTGAGGCACAAGGAATGAATGAATGCACCACGCTGAGGTCGTCCAGCAGGCCCCCTTGAGTGGCAGCTCAACTCCCTTTCTTGGCAATGGTCCTATATTGGCAGACGCAGCCCATTCACACTTTATTGATTCATGTGGCACATAGGAAGGATTTACAGGGTAGCCTGGGTTTTCAGAAAACAAGCGTTGAGCCAACGAGCCTTTGGTTATAACCTAACTCTGCCTCTTGCTACTGTGTTTCCTTAAGCACGTTATTTAACCTCTCCTTGCCTCAGTTTCCTCATCTGTAAAGTGGACTCTTTTTTAAGGATTAAATAAAACATATACACATACCTATGAAAACAAGATGGCACATAGGGAGCGCTCTCTAAACGATGTTTTTATTTTTACTAAACATTTTGGTCATGATCATCGTAGGGAAGTTCCTCTGGTATATAGATCACCAACCAGGAGATGGTCGAAGTAGAAAATGGTAACTCTTCTGGCCTACTTCAAAGCTCTGTAGTCTCCATGATGCCTGTTATTCATCAGCCCTGTGACCCCATACTTGGTTGACCCCATTTGAGCCACCATATTAACTATCTGGCATTGCTAACTCCCAAGTGCCTGGTCTGCTGGGAGGGTTTGTGTGTGGGGGCTCTCATGTCCTACCAACCTGGGCTCTACCCCCTTCTACCTGTGCGAACTTGGGCACAGGTCGGATTGCTCTGAGGGGCAGTTTACTCACCTGTGATAGGAAGGTGATTCTGCCTATCTCATGATAGTGAGAATTAGATGCGCCAATATGTGTAAAATGCCCGGCACACGTTGGGAAATGTGTCAACTAATGCTCACTTCGTTCCACTCGTCTTTTCTTCCCCAGCTCTCAGAATCGGTAACAACTCATTTTACTAAAGAGGTGTTTCCTCTGGTTCCCATGTTTCCCGTTTTGGGGAGCGGATACTCAAAAGTTCCTTCAGGGTCACCTGAAGAATGAGCGGCAGACCCCTTGCCATGTTATCACAAAGCACTGCTTCAGATCATCCACAGAGGAAAACGGGGGGTCTTCGGATTCGCCCTCGGTGGCCCACACAGTGTTTGTAAAATTGGAGATTCCACTGAAAATGTCACGCTTCACTTGATCTGAGTTGTGGATGGTCCCTCCAGACAGGACAAAAGGTCTCTGCCATCCTACTAACTACTCACCAGCACGCACTTCACCCATTTCTTACACTTGTCTAGTCCCCAGAGGCATCTGAGATCATGTCTATGGGGGTTTTAAGACATGACCTCAACTTCTTTAATGCGCCTCCCACGAAGAGGTAGAGTCTGGGTCTCCTCTTCTCGTACCTGGGCAGGCTTGTGACTGCTGTGACTAGTAGAATATGGCAGAAGTGACACTATGAGGCTTATGAGGTTAGGTCAGTAAAAGGCAAAGCTTCTACCTCGTCCTCTTGGAATGCTTGCTCTGGGTGAAGCCAAGCGCCGTGCGAGAAATCTAACTACCCTAGACTGAGATGCTAGCCAGGCGTGGTGGGCATGCCTGGGGGCAGCCCCAGCGTCAGCTGCCAGCCATGTGTGAGCCATCTGCAACGGGTCCCCAGCCCAAGTTGAGCCTTCAGAGTGCAGTGCAGCCCAGCCAACATCCGGCAGCAGGTGCTTGAGAGACCAGAGTTCCTGGCCCACAAAATCATGAGCAAAACAAGGTGGTGCTGTTTTAGGCCATAAAGCTCAGGGTGGTTCATTTCACAGCAAAGATTCAGAGTAAATATCTCGTGTGAGCTATTCGATAGTCATTAAGCTTGCAGAGGGTGTAGCAGGTGGTGATGGGAGTTCTCTTTCTTTCAATGGCTAGAGTGAAAACTAGAGATTAGAGTGGAGTGATGGGTTCTTTCATGCATTCATTCATTCATTTGCTCATTTATTTATCCAACAAACATTTATTAAGCATCAACTATGTGCCAGGCATCTGATAAGTCAATAACAATAATAAAACAGCCATTTCTTAGGCACCTCCTTATATATTACCTTCCGTATATGTGCCTCCATTTAAATGTCACAGTCTGAGTGGTAGGCACGGTTATACCCATTTTCAGATGAGAAAGGCAGGTGACATACCGCTGGAAAGTGATGCAGTGGGGGTGGGCGTCCAAGACTGCTGAGGCCCTCGCTGCTTTTCCCTGACCGCTCCTTCTCCCTACGAGCGCCATTGCTGGCACAGTGTACCAGAAGGCAAACCGCTGACCTCGACTCTCCCGTGCCATGTCAAACGAGAAAACAAAAGAGGAAGAAAAGGGAAGACAATGATTTTTTGGAGAAGAAACAGCCAGGAAATAGAGGGACACACTGGAGCGAGAATGTATTTAATGTTTATGCCTCTTCCTCTTGTCCCTCAAGTTGAGTTTAGCATCTGGCTGTCGAAGCTGACAATTTATGAGCCTCTTGGGTGAGCAAACCACTTGAGACCTCCCCGTGGCTCTCGCCCTGGCAGGCAATTTATCCAAAAGACTGTGGGACTTTTAGGGTAAAATGCTTTTCTAATAATTTTTCCCTTTCGCTCATGCTTTTCCCAAAGGGTGACAAATGGTCATCGTTTGCCAAAAAAGCACTGTATATGGGCTTGAATGAGACCAGACTTATACCTCGAGTCACTCTCTAGAGAAAGTGACTTCATCCCCATTCCCAAGCTTGAGTCTGAATCTCTAGAACTCCAGTGACCAATTCAAAGTTGTTTCTTCCTTGGGCCGTCTGTCCCTCCCCACCTCCCTTTCTCCCTTGGCCTCAGGAGAGAAAAAAGTGCCTCCTTTCTTTTTTTCCCTGTAAATTATTCAGAGTTAGGTTTTCTCAGGAAAAAAAAAAACCCTTGGGTAGAGAGCAAGACAGTGAGAGAAGCTTCCTCGGAAAAGTACCAAATTGACTAAAGTGCACTGGCGAGGAGGATGCTGAGCCAAGGATGAGACGCCCTCCCCACGTAGCCAGGTGGGGTGCCTGCCGAGCCCTGTTCTGGGCGTTCTGCACACCTCGTCTTCCTTGGTCGCCAGCCGCTTATGAGGGAGGCGTAATTATTAGCCTCACTGTCACAGTGGGTCGATGGGTGAGTCGCATCTCAGAGAGGTGAAGTGACCTGCTGAAGGCTAGTCTGCTAGGCTTGTAACTGGAACAAGGACGTTCCAGGGACAGGGAGCAGGGTGAGTGGAGGTGGGGAAGTGAGAAGTAGCTCGTGGTTGCTGCAGGTGAGCGGGCGTGGCTGCGATGCCGGGTTGCGTCAGGGGCTGGCAGGAGCGGAGTTTGGAGGACTTCGGATACTCAGACTGGAAAGGCAGTGGGAGCCCTTAAGGGATTTGAAAGCCGAGAGTGACATTGTTTCACAGTAGTCCGCCTTAGCCTCATTTTACTCTCCATAGATTCAGTTACCTGCGGTCATACATTCTGGAAATATCAAATGGAAAATTCCAGCAGGAGGAAACAATTCGTAAGTTTGAAATCACATGCTATTATGAGTAGCTTGATGAAATCTCGAACAATCCCACTATGTCCCACCTGGGATGTGAGTCATCCCTCTCTCCAGCATGTCCATGCTGTAGACGCTCCCTGCCCGTGAGTCACTTCATAGCCTCCTGGGCTATCGGATTGACCGTCCAGGTAGACCAGTGCTTGGGTTCAAGTCACCCTCATCTTACTTAATAATAGCCCCAAGGTACGGAGTAGTGATGCTGGAGATTTGGATTGCCACGGGGAAGTCATAAAGTGCTTCCCCTAAGTGAAAAGGAAATAAGGAAAGAAAAAAACATTGTCTTGCTAAGGTTGCTAAGGTCTGCAGTAAGAAAGCGTCTCCCGTCTGTGAAAATGTGAAGAAGGAAAAAGGAATTCATGCTAGTTTTGCCGTCGCGCCTCAAACTGAAAAATTTTGGCCACGGTGCATGGTAAGGCTTAGTTAAGATGGAAAAGGTGTTCGATTTGCAGGTGGAAGACATGACTTTGTCAGAAGGTCAGTGGTAGCCTAGCACTTGTCACAAGGCCTACGTCATCCACTTCATCACACGGGTCTTGTATCTTCTCACAAATCACAAGACGGGGCAGCACAGTGCGATAAGACATTTAGGATATGTTGAGAGACCACATTGGTATAACTTTTATTATATTGTTATAATTGTTTTATTCTGTTATTCATTATTATTGTTAATTCTTACTGTGCCTTATTTTCAAATTAAACTTGATCACAGGTACGTATGCATAGGAGACATATAGTATGTGTAAGGTTTGGCACCATCTGAGATTTCAGGCACCCCACACCTGCTGGGGCTCTCGAAGTGTATCCCCTGCAGATATAGGAAGCGCCTGTTTCTCTTGACTCTGAGCTGGTCCTGGGACCCGCTTTGACCACTAGAATGCACCAGAAGTGACATCCTGGGATTTCCAAACACTTTCCACTTCCTGCCTCTTGGAGCCCAGCCAAGATGCCCAAGCTATGTGGAGAAGACACATAGGTAAGAATTGAGGCACTCTGGCTGATAGAGTTAGGTTTTCTGGGGAAAGATAGAGACACTCATGGCTAAATTGAGGCACTCTGGCTGATAGTCCCATCTGAGCATCCAGCTGACCCCAACTGCTAGCCATGTGAGCAAACCATCTGGGATGTTCCATCCCAGTTGATCCCCCAGACGGCTGTATCCTCAGCCACATAGAGCAGAAGAATCACCCAGCTGAACCCAGTCAACACACAGGATCAGGAGAGATGATACCATGGTGTTGGTTTAAGTCAAATCTGTAAATCTCAGGTGGTACGTTATGCAGTTGTATGTAACTGAAAGAGAAACAGGCACCCAGAAGTAGGATACTGCCAAAACATAAGTTTAAAACGTGGCAATGGCCTTGAACCAGGCAGCGGCTGGAGGCCTGAAGCAGCTAGAGGAGACTCGATGGAGGCTGGCAGGGCAGTGTGGAAATTGCTACTGGAGGTAGGAGAAAACGGGACTCGAATAATTAAATGCCAGGATGGTAGCAAAATGCCCCCTGCAGTAACCTGGAGACGGAAATGGTACCTCATGAACCTGTCAGTCTGGTTAAGGGACTCTCCAGGTAGAATGTCGCATGCAGGTGCCAACTGATGCCAATTAACTCGGAACTAATCATTTTTATTCATTGAAATTCAGTACAAGTAAAAACCCAGTTCCTCACACGCTAGGCACATCTCAAGTGCTTGTAGGCCACCTGTGGCTGCCCCGTGGGAGCGTGCAGACTGCCCACCATCGCGGACGCTGCCCCCTGGACTGCCCCCAGCACGTGCTAGCGGGGAGACTGGCAGCACGCCCAACGGGTCACAGCAAAGGCCGCTGCTCAGCGTGCAGTCTCCGGACGGGCAGTATCAGCGTCTCCTGAGGGCTCCTTACAAAGGAACCCGCAGGCCCCGCCCCAGGTGTGCTGAGCCAAAGGCTGGGCGTGCGAGCAGGCATGGGGGTGGCGGGTGTGGGCAGGAAACCGTGTTTTGACAAGCCCTCCTGGTGTTTCTTACCCGCTTTCAACTTCGAGAAGTACTAAGGACAGTTTGATAGAAAGTACTAAGGACAGTTTGATAGAGGGAATTCCGCAGGTTGAGGGCAGGGCTAAGAGCAGCTGGCAGAGAGGTGACCAAGGTGTCATTAGCAAAGCGGTCCCAAGGAGCGGGAGCCTAGAAGGGAGGCCGACCCCCGCCCCGCGGGGTTGTTCCAGAGCTGAGGTAAGGCAGGAAAGGTTGGGGGACGGCGCCGAATACCCCGGCCCCTCTCCTCTGCCTTTGCATGTTTTTAACTGGAGCCTCCCCTGCCCAGAGCAGGGCAGGGCAGGGCGGGTGGAGACGGATCTGGATGGGCGAATGGGACCGAACCAGCGCACAAGGTTTTGATGCATTAGCTGTATTTTTAAAAATAACATATTTGATCTATGCATGCACAACTACTATCATTAAAAAGATGTTAGTGCCCTTGAAAATCATCTTATTTACAACGTCTCGGGGAATCGGGCTGTTAGCAAGGTCGTCTCTCCATACGGTTTTAAGAAGAGAAATAACCACTGTTACTGTTTCTTTCCACTTCATTTTCCCTTTGCACCCCTGCCCGCTTTCTGTTCCTTTCTCTTCCCCTCCCTCTTTGCTGCCAATCCTTCCCCTCTCTTCCTCCTCTCTTCCCCCGTCTCTAGCCATCTTACATCATGCAGCAGTGTTATAGTAAATAAAGCGGGGTGTCCTGTCTCCTTTGTTTGAAGTTGTGCTTTGAGCATTTCCCCGCGCCATTAAGGATTCTCTGAAAACATGTTTTTTAATGGCTGTGCAGATGGTTTAAAGATGATTGTTATTGTAAGCTGTCTCAAATCCTTTTGGGAAGTAGGTGGTGTATCATGCATAAATTATAAATAAAAAGCAAGTTGTTCTTAATTTTACCCTCAACCTCTAAAGTGCAGTAGCTCTTTGTGGGTCTGTTTCTCCAAAGCCACAGAGACCGAAAGGATAGTGAAATGAGCAGAAAGGGGCTTCGAGGAGGGAGGGTGTTGAGCTGGGAGTCATGCCCTGGCTTGGTCCAGTTCCTGCCCACATGACCTTAGGGAAACCACATTGGTCAAGTAAGGGTGCTGGGACCAGCCAAGGTTCAAGGTCCCTTTAGTTCCGACTCTGGTTTCTAATACAAATCTAATGCCCTGGTAGACAGGAAAAGTCTTTTTCTTTTCAGAACTGCCCACCTCCTCCATTACCCCTGTTCCAGACACTGTCAGCTCCCCTGGACGACAGCGAGTGCCTCCCACAGGGGCCTCGCTCTCCCACTCTTGTCCTCTGACAGCTGAGGGACCCGGTGACGGACACGCCGGGTAGTGGCACTCCTCCTCTTCCCCCTTGTCATGGCTGGTAAGGCCCCAAGCGACCAGGCGCTCACCCCCTTATCATCTCTCCTCCTCGCCTTCCCCCTTGCTCACTCCACTCCAGCCACATCCGTCAGCTGCTCCCACTCCAGAGTGTCTGCCCGTGCTGCTCCTGCTGCTTGGAATGCTGTCCCCTCCCATGTCCTCTAGCTCCGACCTAGTTGGAGAGGCCTTCCCTATCCCCTGCCCCCCACAACAGCCTGACGCCATCATTCTCTATACCGTTCTGCAGTGATCTCAGACAAGGTGTCTGTAGGGGCCTATTTACTTATTACTTGTCTCTGCCCAGTAGCGTATAAGTTTCACGAGAGCAGGAACTCCGTCTGTTTTATTCATTGCTATATTCCTTGCACTCCGAAGTGAACTTACTAGGTGCTCAGTAAAGTGTACTTAGAAGGAAATCCATAAAAAATCTATTGAATGAATGAATGAATTGAATGAATGCGTAAAAGCTTTCTGGGGCAAGTCAGCCCTCAGGAGGAAAACGTGCCCGAACACCGCGGCGTCGTGCTCGGCATAGAAGGGCTGACGCTCAGCCTGTGCTCAGGGCCTGGATGTTTTATACAAAGGCCGTTATGTCAGTCCCTCTGTCACTCCTCTTCCCGTGCCCTCGGGCCACCTCCCGAGAGCTCCTCCTGCATCTCCTCCTGCTCTTTGCCTGCGTTCCAGCTCTCCTCTTCCTCACCCCTGCCTCGCCCCGTGGTCCGTGGTCCCCTCTGCGCCTCTCAGAGCGCGGCGGCAGCCACCCTTCCTGTTTCGCAGCATCTAAAGGCTTCGGTTCAGGGGGCACTCCCTCCACGCACGCACTTCCTTCATCTCTGACTGATGGAGCACCCGCCCTGGCGGGGACTTGGGAATTTGGGGACAGCGATGAATAGGCAGAGATGGTTCCTGCTCTCACTGAGCTCAAAATCTGGCAGGGAGACAGACGCGAAACACATAACAGGATGAATATTTCCCCAAATTACAATTATCGCTAAGTGCTGTGGAGGAAAAACAAATACCACTTATTGTCTCTACGACTGACGCAGTTAATCACATTTGATCCTCACATCAGCCCTCTGGCGTGAACCTAATACCAGTCTTGTTGTGTGGACGAGGGGACAGTCTCAGGGGACATGTTCCGGGGTCCAGTATGTTCAGATACTCATATGTGTATATGTGTCTATACAATATTTATATGTTTGTATTTCGTTTACTGTATTATATAGTGTACATAAAATATGTTAATGTGTATTTATACAAATATATAAATATTCTATATTTGCATATGTACTTATATTGTAGAAAGCATGTAACATGTTTTATATATTGTAGACGTATATGCATATATTTATTTATGTTATGGACATTTTTATGTACTAACGAGGGTGAGAAAGCTGCATTCCAGGGAGAAGCACTGTCCTGCTTCCTCCCCGGGTACCAGGGCCACGCACGGGCCCTGTGTGAGGAGCGTTAATTCATTAACTGGGGAGAACTTGACCCCAGAGCACCTGGTGGTCTACTCGGCATTCCTGCGCCCATCACTCAACACCCCAACCCTCACAAGCCTCCTCCCAGACTCTCTGGGAGCCTCTGGGGCAGGGGGAGGGAGCTGCAGCCACCCTGGCTGTGCACCGATGACCCCCTGCTGTCATCTGTGTCTGCTTAGGCCCCTGTCACAGAGCCCGCCGCCGGACTGGGGACCAGCGGGGCGGCAGTGCTGGTGTCCTGAGAGTCCCCTGTGAGTCAGAAGTGGGAAGGCGCTCTCAGCCCAGTCAGGCGAGGTGGCAGGTGACGCAGTGTGATTCGCACGGGTTCCTCCAAGCACCGAGACGCTGGAGGGGGGCCTTCTGTGATTTTATTTTGCATTGAGTGCATTCATCGTGTTTTTTTCCTGTACAGGCATATTTTACTACACGCATACAGATATGTGCATACACGTTCTTTCCCTGGTGTTTAAGTGTCTAAAGTGGAGAGTAATAATTCTGGATAATGGGCAGTGTGTAAACTAGCAAGAGGACTTAGAACTTGAAGACCAGACATAGAATCAGGCTCTGCCACCTACTCTCTGTACTCAAGCCCCATAAGTCCCCCAGGCCTCTGTTCCCCATCTGCAAAGTGGGGGTGTCTGTCATAGATGCTAAGGTTTCTGGGTAACTGGCTCCGCACACTCGCCTGTGCTTTCCTGCGTGTGAGCCAAGCACAGCTGGGTGGGGAGATGGGTCAGGCACTGACTGACGGGAATGGTGGCCTAGTCTTCCACACTGGGTGCGGGCAGATTCGGGACAGGGCTTGAAGACTGGTTTTGACTTCCCGCCTGGGGACTGGCCACATGGAGGCACAGGGCCAAAAGCAAATGAGCAAGGAATGGGAAAATGTCTGTGCTTCTATCCCCTGCGGCTAGAGTATAATCCAGCCTCCCCAGAGCAGGAAGACCCGTATCCATCTTGCAGAGGGAGTAGGAGACAGTGGAGGAAGCGAGCTGCCAGGACCAGTCCCGCGGGGTCCGGGGCGCAGAGCAGTAGAAAGCAGGTCTGTCTCTCAGTGGAGTGACCTGCAGCCAAGCGTGGCCCTGTGGATATCAGATTGGCAGTTCTGCACCCCTGGGACCGGGTGACACAGAGGATGGGATGCAGAAGGGCAGGGGCTCTCTTCTCCCTTGAGGAGGAGTCCGGAAATGCGAGCGGAGAGGAGGAAATACACCCTCCCTTGAAATGCTGCAAGGGTTACCGGCTGACCCAGTGGGTGGGGGGAGTATAGTCCTTCTTGGGGAAGAGCAGAAGTATAACAAGGCAGCTCTGCTCCTATGTTAGGAGAATTCTCTCCTAGCACGTCCTCGGGTGTTTTTCTAGAACCAGGGAGAAGGATGGTCCAGCTCTGGCCCACCAGCAACGGACTGTGAGAGCTCATTCATTAAGTGTAGGCTCCCTGTGCCACGGACTCCTCACAGGACGACCCCCGCCTCCGTCCCCTGTCCCCTGCCCCCACGGGGGGAGGGGTGTTGGCACCGCTGCCTCGTGATCCTGCCTTCGTAAATGGAAACCAAGACAAATCCTCTCCAGCTCACTCCCCTTCTCCTTACGAGTTAGAGTTCAGAGGAGTTACCAACTTTCACTCTGCTTTGTCTTAGTTTGATTACTTTAATTCAACTGTATGAATGATGACAATAATCACAGTGGTGGTCATTGTGTGCTGATGACTTTCTGTGAGCCGAGGACCGTGCTGGCGCTTTCGGTATTTTTTTATTTAATGCTCACAACACACTCCACCTCCCCCACCCCAGGGAGGTTAGTGTCCTGATTATCTTCTCCCCATTTTATAGAAGAGGAAATCGAGGCACAGAAGATGATTTGCCCAAGGTCACGTGGCAGGTGTCTCCCGAGTCCACACTCTTCACCACTAAGCGACGTGCCTCTGTGTCCCTGGGGTCAGCTCACAGACTCGTGTTCTCTGGGGAAGGCAGAGACGGAAAATAGGGGAATGTAAGAAGCATGAGTTTAAACGGTTGAGAAGTCTTCCACACCGAGGTGGCGACACTCTGCCTCCCTTTTCCTGGGGGAACATCCGCAGGCATGTTGTAACCCGTCCCCCCTCTCACAGGGCGGGACTGTCTAAGTAATTCACGCTCACCTTCCTGCCACATTTGGATGTTTTCCAAGGTGGCGTTCAGCCTCCAGGTCCTGCTCGAGGCTTCCTTCTTCCCTTCGGAACCCTTCCTAAATGTTTAAAGCCCCCACTTCGTCAGCCACAGGGGCCTTACGCGGACAGCTCAGCAAGCCTTGCTCCACCCCTGCATTCTCCAAGGGCTCCGCCGCCCCCGCTGGTCTCCGCCCACCCCCCTCTTCAGCCATATCCCAGGGAGTTAGAGAAATTCAAGGAAAGGCAATTGCTGAAGGAGGAATTCAGGAAATCGGCCTTCAGAGAATTGACTGTTGCGGAATTGGTGTTTGGTGTGCTGGTTTGTCGGGTACCGGTCTGATACGTATCTCATAATCCATTAGCCCTTGTTCGTTCTTCCTTGTAGGATGGAGAGAGAGAAAAAGAGAGAGGAGAGAGACGGAGACAGAGACAGACAGACAGACAGCAGGCAGAGATAGACAGAGACAGACAGACAGAAACAGGCAGAGATAGACAGAGACAGAGAAAGGAAAGGAGGGAGAAAGGAAGGACCATCAATCCTGAGGTAGAACTAATTAACTGACTTACTGACCCTAATTAATGCATAACTCCAACTTAAAAGGGCGTGATAGGGACACATCTGAGTCCCTGATACATCAAAAATCCCGCCTCCTGTGCTCAGGAAAACCTTTTCTCCCGGTTCCTGCTTCCTTTCTGCTTTGCTTCGCCATTGTCCATATCCAACTGTAAGACCAAACGATGCTTCTAAAAGCGACCCCTGAGTTTCTGAGCAAAACTGGCACCTGACAAACGTCCTTAGATCTGTGGAGTTTTCTGTGGCACAACCCAGGAAACTCAAGTGTCTGCTTCGCAGAGAATTGGACAGTGTAAAGGCTCGATGATGATGATGATGATGATGGCAGTGGCAATGGCATCAAATTAAACAACTGTTTATAAAGCCGAATCGCATTCTGGCTGTGCGCTCAGCTCTGCGGAGGCAGAATTGATCATAGGAACTACGGGTAGTTTTGACTGAGGACTCCGTACCTGCTGAGCGCTGCTCTGTGTGTTTTCTGTGGCTCGCTCGCCTGATTTCCCAAGCACTTAACAGGGGCCGCTGCGGTCATCATCACTGAAGAGCATGAGGCGCAGAACAGCGGGGACCTGCCCGCAGTCACCTGGCTGGCGAGTGGGACAGCAGCTTTTCCCGTGGTCTGTCCGGCCCCTCCCAGCCCTTCCAGAGCCTGCGGTCCAGCCTGGGCAGCAGTCTGGACGGCTGGGTTGGGTAATGAGGGGCGGGGAAGCCACTGGGATGGGGGACCGCCTAAGTCCTCTTCCCTGAATCAGTGTCTAAGCAAGTTCTTGAGACATCAGCAAACAGAATCACGTCTCCCCAGATTCCATCAAAAACCTTGCAGCCCGAACAGCTGAGTCACGAAGGGGGCGGATTGCTCTCCTCCGTGTGGCTCCACGTGTTTTCCTGGGAAATGCAGGGCTCTGTGTTGCCTGTCCCCTGCCTACGCCTCCGGTGGTCCCTGGGGACACGGCAGTCTCATCCACACGTCAAGGCTGTGCCTCGCTCTGGGTCTTTACCTGCGTGGTGGCCGGGACGTTATCCCCTGTGCTTCCCTGTGGCCTGCTGGGCATCCAGGCGCCATGACCCCAGGCGGAATCCCCGCAGGCGCTGCGGCTCCCGGACTCCCGCGGACCAGCACTGCTCATCCTCTGGCCAGCCCCGGCCCCTTGCTCTTCATCTAGCCGCGTTGTCAGCCTCGACTGACCCAGCTCAGTCTGTGTACCTGCAGTGGCTGAGGACACCATTCCTTCTCCTCTTTCACCCTGCCAGCCGCCTCCCCAGGTGTCAGGAGGGAGACCTCTCTCCTCTCTCTCTCCCTCCCTCTCTCCCTCCCCCACCCGCTCTGTCTCAGTGCCCATGCTATTGAAGGCAGCTTCCTCCTCATTGATGTTCAGGCCAAGCCTGAGTGCTCTCCTGCTCACACCCACCTTCAGTCTGTCAGCAAACCCTCCTGGCTTCCTCTTCAGATACGTTCACGATCCGACCACTTCTGGTCCTTCCTGTCATCGCCTCCTGGTCCAGGCCACTGTTACGCATCCCTGGACTGGCACAGCAGCCTTTTACAGGGTCACCCTGTGCTTCCACCTTGGGTCCCTCAAGGCAGAGTGAGCCTTCTTAGAACATGGCACAGCCCGTGACTCCTCCGCTCACTGCCGGGGTGCTCATCTATTCAACGGACAATCCCACGTCCCCAGCTGACCTTCGAGGCTATGACTGCAGCTCCCACGCCTCCCCTCGCTCCTCCCATCCCAGTGCCTTCTTAGAAGGTCCCAGGGTTTACGAAAGACTTTTCTACCTCAGGGCTCGTGCGCTGTCGCCTCTTCCTGGGATATTCTTTTCCCACCTGCCCTCAAGTCTTTGTTTAGGTCTTTGCTCTTATACAAGAGCCCATTTACTTCCTACCCCCTTCCGTGGTTGCTTCCCTACATAAGCCATATAACCTTCTGACGTATCCTACATTTAGGGGTTTGCCACTGTCTCTGTCCTCCAAGAAAGCTCCGCGAGAGCAAGGACTTTGCTTTATTCTCTGCTTTACCCCAGGCCCAGGAACAGCGTGTGGCACACAGCGACCCTCAGAGAAGCTGTAATAAGTGCCCCGATTTGAGAGGCAGGATGACGGAGTGGTTAGGAGGTGAGGCTCTGCGATTTGCCTTCCGGAGTTTTAATCATAGATCTGCCGGTTCATCTCTGATGAGCTTGGACAAGTGATTTAAACTCTTTTGCCTCAGTTTCTTCATCCGTGGAATGGGTACAGTGATGCCCCCCAGGGCTGTTGGAAGGATTAAGTGAGTTATACTTGTGCAACATGTAGACCCGTGTCCAGCACTTCCTTACTGTGTTCTGTAAATGTTCACTTTTCTTTTCATTAAATTCCAGTCTCACTTTTGCTATGTGTATTGGGGAAAATCAGCCCTCTCCGGGCTGTCGTTTCTTTACTCGTACCAGCCTCAAGTCCTGAAAGTGGCTAGAAACTCCTCGTGCGATCCGCCCCTGCTTCATGTCACCCCCTCTCGCTCTCGTCCACAGTTCCGATGGCCCCAGCCTTTCCGTTTCCAGACCGTCCCCCGCATCCTCCCAGCTCAGGAGCCGCACACGCAGGCTGCTCTGCCCCCAGCGCCTTTGCCTGTCGATCCGGCTCCTGCTTATCGCTGACCCCTGGTTTGCGTGGAGCCCCTCTGCTGTGGTCCGAATGTATGTGGTCCAGACTCACGTATTAGAATCCTAATGCCCAAGGTGATGGTGTTAGGAGGTGGGGCCTTTGGGAGCTGATGAGGTCATGTGGGTGGAGCCTTCGCGACTGGGATTAGTGTCCTGATAACAGAGACCCCCCAGAGAGCTCCCCAGCCCCTTCCACTGTGTGAGGGCACAACAAAAAGTCTGACCTGGAAGACGGCCCTCACCTGGCCATGCTGGCACCCTGACCTTGGATTTCCAGTCCCAGACCTGCGAGCGACATCTCTGGTGTTTATAAGCCACCCAGTCTGGGGCATCTTGTGACAGCAGCATGCATGGACGGAGACATCCTTCTAGCATGTCACCCTCCTCCCTCACAGCGCTTATCGTGTGTGCGTAGTTATTTGATTGTGTTCTTAGTTGGTTTGGTAGTGGCGTCTCAGCTAGACCCCAAGTGTCACGAGGGCCATGTCCTTCTCTGCGTTATACACCACCATGTATTTGTTATGCCACACAGCAGGTATTAAATAAATATGAGATGAATGACTATGTAAGGCCAGGCTCAATTATTTTAAATTCCCCTTCATCGCTAAAATTCTCCATTTGAGAACAGTTGGGAAGGACATCAAACAGCCTTCTTACTTAGATGTGGCAGATTGTCGAGAACCGTGAGAACAGCCACTGGCAGCAGTGGTGTCTGGAGAAGTTTGCCTTCCACCTGGGGATTCTGCACCCTGCCTGGGGGATGGGTGACTTTCTCTAAGCTGGTCACCTTTGGAACCGCTCAGAGCCCGCTGTCACGTCTTCCTCCACTCTGGCCCTAAAAATCATCTTGCTAGGCAGCAATTAAACGCAACCGAATTGCTCTTTAAATATCAGACACCATTTAATGGAATAACTTCCGTCTACCTGACAGAATTAATCCCCAAAGCTAGAAAAGCGGCTCCGAATGCGTATGTGTGATTGTATGCATTTTTCCCTTCTGAAAGTGAATGGGGACATTTCATTTTCATTTTTTTTTCCCGTGGAAACTTCCAGCACACTCAAGAGTAGAGAGAACTTCAATCTAAGTCATTGCCCACTGGTACATGTCCAGCCCGACAGCTGCAGATATGCTGCCAAGCTTGTTTCATGTACATCCTCTGATTCATTTTCTGTTTTCCTGGCTAGAGTTTGCTACAGTAAATCTCAGCCATCGTATCATTCTACTGCCAGCATGAAAGGCAAGACCTTTCTTTGTCTGCGGTGCCGCAATGCCGTTAGCACCCCCGGAAGACCAACAGTAAGTCTCGCATAGCTTTCAATGCCCAATCCATACTCAGTCCTCCGAAATGGGCAGTTATGAAGGCCTGGCGTGGGTTTGTGCAGGTGCTCCCTGGAGCCTCCTCCAACTCACTGTCAAGGATGGGGGGATTTTGCAAGGATGCCCGTAGCCCAGTGCAGGAGGGCGATGAGGATGCCTGCTTTGCTAGCCACACATGCAAGATCCAAGTCAATCATTTCAGCAGCAGATGCTATTGTCAGAGTACTCTGACACACCGTTTCTGTCACTCTGTTCACGTCTGTCTGCATGATTCTGATGCATCCATCTGTCACTCTATTTGTCCGTTTACCATACTAATCTAACCAAGCATCCATCCACTCATCCAGCTAACCCTTAGACTCTCTTCAATCTAAGTCATTGCTCACTGGTACATGTAAAACAATCCCATGGCCAAATCACATCTCAAAGCCCGCTGGATTTTGCCCTACCTGCTTGTGCAGAATTTCAGTCTCCTGAAATTCTCCCCGTCTTCCAACACGCTCTATAATTTACTTCCTTGATTTATTGCCTCTTATTTTTCTCTAGAATGTAAACTCCACGCAGGCAGAAATTTTGGTCCAATTTGTTCACCACTGTATTCCAGAGCCCAGTTTAAGGTCTAGATATGTAAGTGCTCAGTTCATACTTGATGAATAAATGAATGGATAATTCATTATCAGTCCCATTTTTACAGATGATTGACCAAAGCTCAAGGGGCTTAAAGAACTTGCTCAAGGTCATGCATCACGAAAAGGGAAAAGTCGAGCTTTGAAGACAGATCCGTCTAATTCATACACTTCATGTTCTTAATTTCACATGCATTTATTTTTTTTTCGTATTGCCTCCAGCAAATTAAATAGTCCACGGTATACAATATACTCTGGCTCATTCTACCATCTCTTCTGGGAATTACCGTTGTTGTCAAACCTAAAATCCTCTGAGTTGGTTTTTATTCTCAGAGGATGGAGCCACCTTGAGCATGTGGGTATAAGAACTGTATTTAATGGAAACATTTTGCATACTAATCATTTTAACCAATTATTTAATTATTATATAACTAATTTTAATGTACTTAAGTAAATCATTTAATTACTTATTTAGCTAAGTTTGAAGTTATTTAATCATTTGTGGTTGCTTATTAAGTTTCTTTAATTTTTAAAAGAAAGGTCAATGTACTTTGTAGTAACTATACAAAATGTTGAGGAAAATATAAGATTAACCAGTGTTTAAATGTTAATTTTTGAGCCATATGTAATTGCCACTGTTGGTAAAAATAAATGAAATGTTGGCAGTTTCTCATGGTTCAACTTAATTTTCTGACTGTAAGCTACAATACTAGTCTGCTCTATTTAATCCTGGGAATCATATACTGGAAATAATATTATAGTCTAGTATTGAGGCTATACTGAAGCATGTCCTTAAAACTTGTTTATTGTGGTAGGGTTGCCTTTTGGAGGTTATCGTGGGGAAGACATATAACCTTGTAGTCAGAAAGGTGATGTGAAAAATCACCTTAAAAACGCTGAGTAGCTCTCAGGCCTGTAGAATATTAATGTACCCTGATTGAATGTATTAACAGAACCAAATAAAGAAGGTGTCAGTCAAAACGAGATGGGCAGAAGATACGCAGCGGTGGAGACAGGAGGAAGGAGAGAGGCTCTTCTCGTACTCAGCTCACTGCTCGCCAGCCAGGAGGGCATTTTAACCAAGAGACTTTCTTCCCCTTTTCTTTGAGGTTTAATTTGCATATGACAAAATCTTCAATGTTCAATTAAATCAATTTTGACAATTGTACAAAACCACTGGGAATGAGATATAGTACATTTCCTTTACTCCAGAAAATTCCCTCAAGCCTCTTTCCAATCAACATCCTTCTGCCTTCCAGGCAACCGCTTTCTGATATTTTTCACTCTGTGATCATCTGGCGCGGGCTGGAACTTCGTATAAATGGAACCGTCGGTGTACATCCTTCCGTGTGAGGCTTCCTTGGGATTCACCCACGTTGTTGTGGCCTATCAGTAGTTTCTTTACATTGCTGAATAGTGTTCCACTGTATGAATATACTATATTTATCTCTTCACCTGTTAATGATTGACCAATGGAAGTTTTATTGTAGTAAAATATATAGAACATAGAATTTATCGTTTTCACCATTTCCGAGTGTTCTATGCAGTGGCATTAAGCACCTTCATATTGTTAGGCAAGCATCATCATTATCCATTTTCAAAACTTTTCATCATTTCAAACAGATGCTGTACTCTTAAACAGCAACACCCTCTTCTCCCCTCCCAGCCTCAGAGACCTCCACCTACTTTCTGTCTCTGTAAAATTTGACTACTCTATGTACTGCACATAAGTGGAATCATATATTATTTGTATTTTTGTGAGTGATTTATTTCACTTAGCATAATGTCCTCCAGGTTGTAGTGCGTGTCAGAATGTCCTTCCTTTTTTAAGGCTGAATAGTATTCCATTGTGTGGATGGACCACATCTTGTTTATCCATTCATCTGATGATGGGTGCTTGGGTTGTTTCTACCTTTCCATTATTGTGAATGGTGCAGTATTGGTATACAAGTATTGGTATATAAGTATTTGTTTGAGTCTCTGCTTTCTATTCTTTTGAGTATATACCCAGAAATGAAAATGCTAAATTCCATTTGTGTGGTAATTCTGTGTTTTATTTTTTTTTTGAAGAAACATTGTACGATTTTCCATAATGCTTGTACTATTTTACCCTCCCCAAGCAATGCACAAGCATTCCAATTTCTCCACATCCTTTTCAACATGTGTTTTTTCATCCTAAGACATCCATTTAAGCATCTTTCCACTTATTAATGTCTTTCATTTCTTTCAGCAGTGTTTTGTAGTTTTCCCTGTATAGGTCTTTCACTTTTGGGGTTAAATTTATTCCTAAATATTTTGTTCTTTTTGACTGTTGTAAATGCAGTTGTTTGTTGTTTTCTGAGTTTTCTTTTCAGATTGTTCCTTGCTATACAGAAGTGCAGCTGATTCTGTGTGTTGATTTTGTATCCAACTTTAAAGTTTGTATCCAACTTTACTGAATTCATTAGCTCTAACAGTTAATGTGTGTGTGTGTGGAATCTTTAGGGCATGCTACATACAAGATTATGTAATATGCAAACAAATCATTTTTCTTCTTCCTTTCCAATTGTGTTACCTTGTATTTCTTTTTCTTACCTAATCGCTCTGGCTAGAATTCCTGATACTATGTTGAACAGAAGTGGTGAAGGTGAGCATCTTTGTCTAGTTCCCAGAGGAAAAACTTTCATGTCAGCCATTGTTTTTTTCACATATGACTTTCATCATGTTGAGATGACCACTGAATTTAACGTTGGAAAGACCATTTCTAACATGGGTTTGGAAATAGAAAGTTACATCCAATGCTCTTTGAGTATTTTGTTGGCACAACAAAGTTTCGAAAACATGGAGCGTACGCGTGGATGGCAGGTGAGATGATTCTATGAGACACAGCACAGCAGCCTTAAATAACATTGAGTCTCACTGTCCCACTGGGAGAATTTTATTTCTCACTCAAAATTTGTTTTCATTTCCTCTGATCCTATCAATGAGAAACTTTCAGTCTGGTGCTCCTGCGTCTTTAACGGGTCTCTAACACTGAGTAAGTTTTTTTTTTTAAATGAGGAGAGAACAGGTTTCAATTTTGGTGCCTTTAGCAAACCATGGTATCTATTTAGATTTATGTGTGTCTGTTTTATTTGTATCTATTTTGCCTTGTATTTCTGGCAAAAAAAAAAAGATATAAATAAGATTTTCTACTTATTTCTATCTGCGAAATAATTATAGAAATGTAAAGTTTTATTTAAAAAATAAGGGTGTTCAAATAATAGACAAGAGAGTTGACCCTTAAAAGTCATGTAAACACATCAATTTTTACTAAGGATTAAGTTTCTAGTACCGAAGGAGGAGTTAGAAGCAGGTTCTTTTCCCACCAAATGAGTGGGGGCTTTGCACAGGAATATAGATGTGCAAGGTGTGAATTAGATAGAGGTAAACTTCGAAGCTACCCCAACTTCCCTAAATCCAGAGAGGAAGAAGGGGAGCGTCAAAGAAAGAAGCGAAGGGCTAGAATTTTAATCTTCAGACAGACCACTTCAAGTAAACTCGTCTTTTATCTGTGCCCAGGTCAATGATGACCAGGATTTCTCTCAGTGGTCTCCGCCGAGCAATAGTGGTGGGACAGACAGGGTGGGCGTCCCATTGTTCCTGGGGCTTCGCCGTGCTGGCCACCTGCGGCTCACCCAGGCTTACCACCGGTGGCCACGGTTTCCAAAATGAGGCTGCCCGGGCACATAAATGCACCACTTCTTAAAATCCCATAATTCCGAAACAAGCACACCCTTATATACGACCGGCATCTCCTCTCCGTCACCATCTGATAAAACACAAAGCCCGTTTTCCATTTAAGGAAGACAGTTAGGCTTCAACTCCATTTGAGACTATCTTGTGACAAAAGAAAACACTCTCGATATAAAGAAGTATTTATGTGGGGGCGCGTAGCCCCACCCCACAAGGGAATTGTCCAGAAGCCCCTTCTCAAGATAGTAAATAATAGTACCAGTGGGTATAGCAAAAAGTCCTGTAGTTGGCACCTGAATGACTGAAGTTTACGGACTATGAGGCCAAGACCATTCTTACTGTGAGATGGATGCTTTGGTCCGTCTTACCTAGATGCTGCCGACCTAACTCCTCCAGCTCTGCGACCTAATCATCAGATGACCTTTGAGCATTGGCTATTGACAGGGAGATACAATTCTGTTCATACGGAGTCAGAGGAATTCAATCCGTGCGATAACGATTTTGTATTGAAAAGTATCCCATCGACTTTTTGGTTTTACACATTAATCTTGAGCACTTGGGTCACGTGAATGTGCACTGTGGGTGTGCTGGCGAAATCGGGGACTCGGTCAGCAAAGCCAAGGATCAGGTGGGACGGCAGGATAGATGCAGAGGTGACGACCCGCTTTCCCTCGGCCTCTCCAGGCACTGGCTGGGATGGCGAGGCGGCGACAGGTAGCTCTTTCAAGGAACCGCTGGCTCTTCTTCCCACGTAGGGAGTCACTTCATGCCATTCGGTGCATCTAATGTGTCCTGGTCCCCATCCCCAAACTAACAAATAATGACCTCGATATAAAGAATTATGAAATACTTAATGGTTGAGGATGGTTATATGATTGTGGCAAGCTGAAAAAGGATGATGGGTTCCAGTTGGGTGGAAATTGATTTATCTGACTCTCTTCAATTCTAGACAATTTTTGGTTTACAATATAAATTGTTGGAATTAAAGAACTTTCAAGGCCTTCCTCTCCCCACCCATCCTTCTTCTCTTCCTTCTCTTCTTGTTCACTCTCTTCCTCCCTTCTGCACACATTTACTGATGGTGTGCTTGCTGTTACGTCCCGGGCTGGGGGCAAAGGATAAACCATGCAGAATGCCACTGGTCTCTCAGACCTTACAGCCCAGTAGAGAGAAGGGAGGAGGGTACAGATTATTAGTCATGCTAATAATTATTGCTGGTGTTTACCGAAAAGGTTCTGTGTCCCAAGCACTGTTCTGAGAGCTTTACGTGTATTAACTCATTGAGCCCTCGTGGCAACAGTGTGGGGAAGGTGTTAGTGGTACCCACTGTCCAGAGAGGTTGACTAACTTGCCTGGCACCACACAGCGAGTAGGTGGAGAATCCAGGAGTGGAGTTAGGCAGCACCCAGCTTCCGATAGCACTGCCCACGAGGAGAGAGGGTCCAGTCTGATCCTCACACAGCTTCCTCTGTTGTCCATCCGGGGTATCCTGTCCCTCCTAACAGCCTGGGAGATACTGACCCCAGCCTGCCTGCCCACTGAGGGTGAGTCCCTGGTGACATCCAGCACATTCTTGTGGGCTTTTCTAGTAAGGCCAGGTGAATTGCAGGGCATTTTGAAGGAGTGCCATCCTCCAGCAGGACCAAGCCTCGTGCCCACATGGAGATCATTCCTTCAGCCCCTAATCCAGTCCACCTGCCTGGTGGAGTGAGGAGAGGCTCCTGGGAAAGTGACCTCTGAAGGATGAGCAGAGACTTCCATGCGATGGCAGGGGTGGGAAAGGGAAGAGGGAGTGGGGGGCATGAGGGTGCTACAGGCGGTTGAGCAGGGATGGGGGAGGGGCTGGGGCCAGAGCAAGGGGCAAGGCGGCGGAGGGCGCGGGCCTGGCAGATGTGATCCTGAGTTTGAGCTGGGTCCTGTGAGCATCTTGAAAGACACTCTGTGCTAACTATGACTTGGATTGGTAAGGATTTCTTTTACACCAGGGACTGCAATGGTTTACTTATTCCCCACAACAACCTGGTAGGGGCTCTATTCACTCTATTTTATAGACGAGGAAACTGAGGATCTGTGGGTTAAGAAACTCGCTCATGGGAAGTGGAACTGGGTTTGAACTTAGAGACTCTAACTCCAGAGGCTTCACGTTTACCCCTTGTGCTCTGTCTCTGAACTGGTCGGGGTGCACCAGGCTGCTGACAATTAGAAGCTCCTGTCTTCCAGCGGGCAGCTTGCTCAGGTTTGTCCAGGCCTCCGTCACCTTCGTCAGGGACCAGCTGAGCCGCTGAAAATTCCATCCTCTGCAATTCGGTTTCAGAGCGCGTATGACAGAGCCGAGATAAATTCGAGTTTAATCTTGCATGCCTAACGAACTTGCAGAGGTATCTCAGAAATTCTCCTGCTTCTATTAGTGAGATAGCGGGTGAGGCTTATTTCCACTGACAGGCAGTTTTATCATTATTTTTAAAGCAGAAACTTGTCTCGAATAGTTCAGGCGGTGTCAAAAGGAAAAGATAACAAACCTCCTAGAATAAAATGTCAGTGCAGGAAAGCAGCTAAATATCAGCTAGTCCAACCCCCTCGATATACAGAAAGGACAGGCTTTCTCCCAGTGGCCCACCCCAGTGCGCCCTCAGCCGTCTGTCCGTAGGTTGTCCTTCTGGCTGCCTGGGGAGCAGTGAGGATGGGAGAGGCGGTGGGGCTTTAATATCGGGGAGAAGGGCTGATTTTGAATTTTGGCTCTGTCAAGGGGTTGCTGGTTGGGGACCTTCACCCTTCTGGGACTCAGCGTCCCTGTTTGTAAGATGGGGGAAGAGAAATGCTTTTGTGAAGATTAAGAGCTTATTGCCATGCCTGGTGCATAGGAGGCACTCAATAAAAATACTGGTTTCCTGTCCCCTAATGCAGGTGAGTGGGGAGAAGAACAAGGTCCAACCTTGGGGACTTTACTGTCTAGAAGTAAAGGTGAGAACAGAGAGAAGGAAGAGTCAGTGCTCGGGAAGGGAGGGAAGGCTCTCAAAAGGTAACATTCAACCAGGGCCTCGACGTACAGGTAGCAGTTCACCGTGTGCATATGAGAGAAGAGATTTCCATGAAGGGGAGGCAGGATGGTGACCGTGGTGCGACAATACAGTAAGGGAAGAAGGAAAGCAGGAGCTGCAAACTCTGCCGTTTGAATCCTGCCACAGATGTGCTTTCTTGGCTAGGTTAAAAGTTTGAGTTTAAATTCCTGTTTTCTCCAGTTCTCCATAAGCCCCACCACTCCTAGGCCCTTACACCTGGCCGGTTCATACCTTCCTGATACCTGTCCAGTGACTGAGGCTTTTGAGTTTGGAACCCCTAAGAACACAGAGGTCAAGGGCATGGACTTAGGTACAAAGGCACTGAGGCTGGAGGCTGTCAGCCAGCCCTGCTCCCTGGAGCAAGTTCTCCTGGGGGCAGGTCTGGCCAGGCAGCTCCATGGTTGCTACCGGAGGCCTCAGCGAATCCCTGTTCAGCATAGGTGAGCCGTCTTTGCAGGCTGCAGACTCAACGTGCTGATGTTTCAGGACAGTAAGCATTTATCAACAGTGTGACGGGCTGAGTTGTTCTCCCCAAAATTTATGTGTGGAAGCCTTAGCCCCCAGTACTTCAGAGTAGGTCTACATTTAGAGGTAGGGTCTTAAAAGAGATAAATAAATTAAAATGAGGCCAAGGGGGTGGGCCCTAGCCTTGTGTGTGATGGATGTCTTTATCAGAAGAGGAAATTTGGGCTCAGACACATAGGGAAAGAAAAACGGTGTGGGGATCCAGGAAGAAGGCAGCCATCCACAGGTCCAAAGAAAGAGGCCTCAGAAGAAACCAACCTTGCCAATGCCTTGATCTTGAACTTCAAACCTCTAAAACTGTGAGAAAGTAAATTTCTATCGCTTAAGCTGCTCAGCCTGTGGTACTTTGTTGCAGAAGCCCCAGGAAAGTCATGCAGACATCTAGCGAGGAATCTGGGGCAGGGCCTTGCTCTCTCATAGCAGAAAGAACGCTTTACTAATTTAAGAAACCCGCTTACTGAGCGTGGACTTTTACCATATGTATTTGTTTCCTAGAGCTCCCAGAACAAATCACCCCTAACTGGGCAGCTTAAAGAAACAGAAATGTATTCTGCACCGTTAGGAAGCTCAAGTCTGAAATTGAGGTCTCGGTGGGGTCGGTTCCTTTGGAGGCTCCGGCTTCCGGCTCATGCTGGTGGCCGGCCATCCATGGCCTTCCTTGGCTACAAGACACATCGCCCCAATATCCACCTTCGTGGTCATATCACTTCTTCTCTGTGTCCTTTTCTGTCTCTTATAGGGACTTTCTCATTATAGGGACCTTAGGGCCCACCCTGAGCCAATATGCTCTCCTCTTGATCCTTGTCTTAATTATATCTGCAAAGGCCTTACTTGCAAAGGTCACATTCCAAGATTTTGGGTGGTCATTAACTTTTGGGGGAACACTGTTCAGCTTACTACAGCAGGTCTTATTTAATTCTCTGACAACCCTATGCAAGAAGTAGAATTAATGCAGGTGAAGAAATGGGAGTTGAGAGAGTTAGGTCACCCGCCCAAGGTCACACATCTGGTATGTCGTCGAGCCAGGATTTGAGATGGCCTTTCTGTTTCCAGTGTCTTTTTTCCTTATGCTTCCTCTGTCTGTTATCCTGCTCCACAAGGAAAGGAATCCTAAGAGGGTCCCCCTCCACTCCCACCCAAGCGACAGCCACCGATCTGATTTCTACCACCACAGCCTCGTTTTGCCTGTATTTAAGCTTCATGTAAGTGGGATCAGACAATATGTAGTCTCTTGTATCTGGGCTTCTTACAGCAAACATGATGTTTTTGAGATTCATCTGAGTTATTGTATGTGTTCGTTGTTTGTTCATTTTCATCAGTGAGTATTATTTCGTTGTGTGAATATGATTTGTTTTTGACGAATATTTAGATCTTTCCAAGTTTTAGTTATTATTAATAGAGCTGTTTTTACAGTCAATACATGGGCACATGTTTTCATTTCTCTGGATACCTAGAAGTGAAATAGTCGCATCGTCCCAAGTGTATATTTACCTAAGTGCCAAAGTGCTTTCCCAGTGTGGTTGTTAGTGTTTTATAGGTCTGCTAGGAACGTGTGAGTGTTCCAGTTGCTCCATGTCCCCACCAGTATTTGGGGTTATTAGCCTCTCTCATGGATAAAAGGTGGTATCTCATTGTGGGTTTCATCTGCATTTCCCAGGAAATTAATAATATAGAGCATCTTTTCAAATGGCTTGTTGGCCATTTGAGTATCTTCTTTGTGTAATATCTGTTAAGTCTTTTGTCCATTACATTTTTTTTTATTATGGGTTTATATGACTTGTTTATATATTCTGGATACAATTTCTTTATCAGATATATGTATTGCGAATATTATCTCCTTGTTTAACTTGCCTTTTCATTTTATTAATATCTTTTGAAGAATAGAAGTTTTCAGTTTTGATAAAGTTTAACCTATCATTTAAAAATGTTTATGGTTAATGCTTTTTCTGTCCTGCCTGAGAAATCTTTGTCTCAACCAAGGTTTCAATTATGTTGTCCTATGTTTCATTTTAGAAGGTTTTGTATTTTTAGCTTTTAGGTTTAGGTCTGTGGTCTATCTGGAATTAATTTTTTTGCCTGGTGTTAGGTAAAGTTTGAGCGACCTCCAAATCCATGGTTAAATAATTTATCCAGGTGCTTTAAAAATATTAATATTATTAATAAAGAAAAAAATGACAAAAGTATAAAACTACTGTATACTCAGGATTCTTGCAGGTGCAATGGCAGAAACTCCAACTCATCATTTAATAAGGAAAGGAAGATGTATTGACTCATGTAATTGAAAAAGTTCAGAAGATTTAACAGCTCATAATTGATTTTTAATTTCTAGCACTAGGACAGGGAGGATTTGGAGAGCAATTTATTCAAGTAATTTTTGGAAAAGTGGTAAGCATGCAGGCACGGCTGCATCCGGGGGCTCAGATGATGAGATCCGCAAGCATCTGGTCTCTCTCACTCCGCACCTCAGATGGTCTCTCCTCAGGTGGTCTTGGTTTTCAGACAAGCTTTCCCCTCGCGGTGGTAATTCTACTCTTAGATCTCACTCCAACTCTTCAATTGTTTGATGGATTACATTTTACTGCTTTTTAAAACTGAGCCTCTAAAGGGCCTGCCTGGTAGGGGGCGACGCCATCTTCCAGTGTGCAGCTGATGTCCCAGAGTCATGGAGGAACCTTTGCTGTTGCGTTATCTGTTTGCAAGTTTGGATTCCCTCCATGTCCCAGGGGTGTCCTCTTCAACATTGAAAAGCCCCGAGCCATTGACAGGTCACTGGAAAGCAGTGACTCGGAGCTCTGGAGTCAGGTACAATCAGTTTCCACCTTCGTATTGTACTAGCTGTGTGACTTTGGGCAAGCTGTTTGACCTCCCCGAGACTCAGTTTCCTCACCTGAAAAATGGGAGTAATGATGATACTGTCTTTTAGGTTGTTGTAGGGGAAAATGAGATAATGTATGTAAAAAAAAATTAGGACGAGGGTTGATACCTAAATGAATCAGTTATTTTTGTTGCAGAATTGGACAACAGTGAATCCAAGCTATTTCACAGGGGATATACAGCCTCAGCCTTTAATAGTTTGGACTAATCATGGTAAAGATAATTTTGAAATATCTGAATTACAGGCTTCAGGGATTGCATGCTTAGTCCAGTAGACATTATACCACCATCACTACCGAACGAGAAATGACGTTTTGGTTACATAGAAAAGCACTAGTTGGTCAATGCAAGGTTGGCTGGCCTTACCACCCAGACACGTGCAAGGAAACACACCCAGGAATTCTGGCTAGCGGGGAGGGTGCTTCCTACATGCAGACGGATGAGGAGAAATGCACGTCTGCAGTGCTGAAGTGCAGATATTGAAAAAGCAAAGAGAGGGACAGAGGCAGAGGCAGCTGTCCATTGACAGTAGCTGTCAGCACAGTTACCTGCCCGCCGGTGAAACAGGCTCTCGCTGACCAGAGCAGCAAGGAGAGGAACTGAAAAAGAGCCAGAAGCTCTTAACCCAGAATTTCCTTGCAAAGGGTGAAAGAGAGAAGGGCAACAACTCTCTTAAAAAAAAAAAAAAAAAAGAAAACCTTTTAATTCCAAGCAGTTTTATGACCTTTGAAAGCCAAACTCAAATTAACATAGTGTTGCTAAGTAGAGAGACTTTCCTGCTGGGTTTTCTATAATGAATAAACACCATTCATTTCTAATTAGCAGCACCCAGCTGCATGAGGGCAATTAATATGCTAACACGAATTAAAACAGTAGGTCCTCTTAGGAAGGCAAAACATCAAGGCGGTCTTGATTTCCTTGTGTTTGCCTTATGCGAGAGCCTCGAATAGCAGGCGCTTTTTCCTCGGCTCCTTTGTGGGCTCCTGCACATCAGCCATAGCGAGGTTCCCGTTGCCCAGTTGTGCAGTGCCACGGGCTGCCTTTCCTTCTGCATCCCTGGGTTTTCATCATTTTCATCGGCTCACGTGATCGGAAAGTCCAAGAGAAGATTTATCTCACTGCACATTTTGCTTTCGTTTCACTAGCCGTTCGTGATTTGTCCTTGCCCGTTTGCAGAAAGGGTTCCAAGTAGTGTATGACGTGGGAAGGCCCTCACTGGGTCTGCTTGGAGGAGCTGGCCTCCCCCAGGGCGGCAGAGAAGGAGGCAAACTGGGAGTTAGAACACATGCCCTGCACACGTCCCGAAGAGCCTGCAATCTTATTTTCGCTCCTCATTTGCTAGGCCAGTACTTTTTTTTTTTTTTTTAGCATGCAGAGAAACTTCGGTTTAGGTCAGAGTGTCATGAATTCTGAATTACAGTGAAAGCATCCAAATCCATGAGCCGCTATGGCACAGCCGCCATGTGGCCAGCAGGTGACAGGAGGAATCTCATCACTGCAGGAGGCCTTTAGCCTCTGTGGCTTCATGTCAGGAAAGAGCAAACACCTAGAAGGCCGCAGGTTTGCGTTCCCATCCTGCCTCTGCCACTTACGAGCCACGAGCCACGTGCCCTTGGCCAACAAATTTAGCCCCTCCCACCTCAGTCTGCTAAATGCTTTGGAGGTGACATGCTCAGCCTCCAAGGGAGCTGTGACAGTTGTGCTTTGCCTGGGACATAAAAGAAAACACAATGAATAGCTCTAATTATTATGAGAGGTAGCCAGGCGCAGTGGAAGGAGATTTTAGCATCACACTGACCTGGATTCCAAGCCTGGTCGCCCTCGCTAGCGGCGTGACCTTTGGCAATTTACATCGCTTCGCCAAGAGTCAGTCCCTTCATGTGCTAGTTGGGGAGGATGTGACACACTGCACAGGATTGTTGCGGGATAATTAAAGTCGTGGATTCAAAAGCATCAAGCTCGGTTCCTGGAACATCCATGGGCACTTAATAAACCTCGGCTCCCCTTACGTACTGGTTTTGGAGAAGGAAAGGCATCGAGTGCAGTCTGGGAGGCCTGGCTCCATCCCTAATGAGCTGTGTAACTGAGGGCCAGTTTCTGGACCTCTATGAGCCCCACCTCCTTCCTCTGTAAACGGGAGAATGTAATGTTATCTATGACAAGGTTAAAGAGAAAATGCGTTTAGTGTGTGACGTGTAGGAATAATAGCTCCCATTCACTTACCGTGAGTCAGACCCTGTTCTCAGTAATTTACGTATACTAATTCCTTAAATCTTGTGATGAGAGACTGTTTTTTTTAGGCCCATTTTACCAATAAGGAAACCAGGGCTCTGAGAGTTACGTCCAAGGTCTTTTGCTAGTGAGGACTGGGGACTGGGTTTAAATAAAGGCAATCTGGCTCCAGATCCTAAATCCTTAACACTGGGTTACATTACTCTGTTTCTACCATGCAACCTTGAAAGACTCATAAATGGATTCAGATAGGAAATAATACAAAGAGCCTATGGCCGTGTTGAATTATGGCAGAGTGGACTAGATGCGACCATGGCCATGTCCTGTTGTGGCCAGGACACCTTTCAAGGGCCATTGCTGGAGACTGGACTCCGAGTGGCCAGGACTAGGAAGGGCGGCTTTCTACCTAAGGCCACCCAGGGCTCAGAATCTCTAGGTTCGTCAGACGGGTAACGGCAGGGAGACCAGGTTTAGGAAGTAGGTCCCATGGGTCAGCGTAGGACCAAACCTGGGACAGAGGAGGTTAGGATCCAGAGTCAGGTTGGCCGGGCTTTCAGAGGGTGGGATCCATATCGTCACAGAGGTTCCAGGAAGCAGGAACAACGGGGCGGTCTCTTCAGGGGAAGCTCTCTGGGTCAGTCGGAACCAGTGATTTTCTGTCTCTCTCCATCCTGAAGGTCTAGTTGGCTCGGATTGAACGGGAGGCACAGGCTGAAATAATCAGGAAAAGTTCGGCTGCGCTGCAGGAGCAAACCACTCCCCCCAACACCATCCCGTCCCCAAGTCTCAGTGGCTTAAACAGTAACGGTTTATTTCTTCCGTCGTCATCTGGGTGAAAATGGGCCGGCTCTGCTGGTGGTTCCCTTCCAAGCAGTGACTTAGAGATCGTGGCCCCGGCCATCATGTGACCCTGCTGTTTCCAACACGTGGACTTTTTGGTTGCTACAGTAAAGGAGAAGAGAGTGTGGGTGGTCGCTTGGATTTTGGGGGGCTGTACCTGGGGGAGGCATTCATCGCTTCTCTGTACCCCTCATTGACAGAACAGTGATCATATAGTTTCAACCTCACAGCAAGGGAGGCTGCAAAATGTAGTCTTTCTTTGTGCCAAGGAAGAGGAAATGGACGAGGGAAATATTGGGCCATTTTCTGCCTCATCCACCAATAGCGTGTGCAGTGGGGGAGGGGTAGTTCTTCCTGAAAGAAAAATCATGGTTCTGTTACCTGAAGCATGGGAGTGCTGAGTAGGCAGACACAAGATAAGGGAATATAGGAGGACTTCCTGGTGGAGGTGGTGCTTAAGCTTCAAGAACAGGTAGGAAGTAACTAGGTAGGGAGAAAGGGGTAGAAGCCAGCCATCCAGGAGAGAGTGAAAAGCATGCAGGAAGGCCCAGACAAGGGAGAAGAGACTTCTCTTCCCTTCAGGGAACATGTTTGGTTCATTGTGGCTGGCACACAGAGTGGGGAAGGGGTAGGAGAGAGGGGACTGGGGGGCAGATTCGTGAAGGGCTAAGCAGGTCCTGTCGGGAGATGGGGCTTTAAGGCAGGAGCAATAGGCTGGCATAAGAGGGTTCAAGCAGCAGGCGACACGATCTGATTTGCATTTAAAAAGGGCCCTTTGGCTCCAGCAGGTTGCACAGGGGTAGAGTGAGAGGAAGCTGACAAAGACTGTCACATCTACCTGTCCTAGCTGGGTGATGCCGAGTGAGTACAGGTGATCTAAGGTGGGGTACAGCCCACCTTTGGGCGCATGACTTCTAGGAGGCCTGACATCACAACAAGAGGCCCGTGTGTAGTGTCTGGCTTACAGATGTGTCCTGTTTGGCCTACGGAAAGATCTTTTTCGTTTATTTTTATATTTTGAAACAGTGGGCAGCATTTATGAATTAGGAGATTTCACATAAAAAATCCAGATGTCCAGATGTATTAATTGGTTGGCTGCCATAACAAAATGCCACAGATTGGGCGGCTTAAATAGCAGATATTTATTTTCTGACAGTTCCCGAGGCTGGAAGTCCAAGGTTAAGGTGCTTGTAGGGCTGGTTCCTGGCGGGGCCCCTCTCCTTGGCTTGCAGAAAGCTGCCTTCTCGCTGTGCCTATGTCCCTGTGTCTCCTCCCCTCCTCGTGAGGACCCCAGTCCTGTTGGATTAGGGACCCACCCTTATGACCTCCTTTAACCTCAATGACCTTCAAAATCCCTGTCTCCAAATAATGGTCACATTGAGGGTTAGGGCTTCAGCATATGAATTTCCCCATAATTTTAACCTATAGCATCAGATTTCAGTTATTCACTAAACAAATGTTGATTGAGCACTAATGAAATGCCACGCATGGTTTTTGGTACTTAGGGTAGTGGTTAGAGAGAGAGAGAGAGAGAGAGAGAGAGAGAGAGAGAGAGAATGAGAAACTGCCCTTGTGGGCTTATATTCTAATAGGTGATAAATGCTGTAGGAAAAAAATGAAAATTAGAGCCGGGGAGAAGGTCCTGGAGGGCTGGGGTGTGGGGAGGGAAGAGGACGTTAGGGTGGGTCTCACCGAGAGAGTGGAGTTTAGTGCAAAGTCTGGAAGGCGGTGACAGGATGAGCCATGTGGGTGTCTAGGGCAAGGGTCGTCGGGCAGAGGGAACCGCATTTGCCAAGGCCCTGGGGTGGGTGCGTGGCAGAGCACGTGGGGTGGGCATGGTAGGAAACGAGCCCACAGGGATGATGGGAGTGGGGGAAGGCGAGCAGATCACGAGGGTCTTATTAGCTGCTGTCAAGACTTTGGCTTTTACTCTGAGTAAGATGGGAAGTGTGTTTTCCTAGAAAAAAATCAGGAGAATGAGGTACACCGCACCCCAATTCTTCCAGGGCAGCAGGTGGCTGGAGTTCGGCATCGGCTTTCTCCTTTGTCCCGACCCGCGGGACCTAGTTATTTGTGGGGACGAGGAGGATCCGACCTGAAAGAAAATGGGGGCGAGAGAAGAGCGAAGGCAAGACAATACTCTGATCAAGCCTTCAAATTTTATTGTGAGACGGGGTATATATACACTGGTGTTCAGGGGCGGAGTGGGCTATAGGATACATGTAGGCAGGGGATTGGCCGCGTAGCAGGGGTGGCAATAAGCTACATTCTGATTGGTATAGATAATGGGGAAGGAGGGGGAGAGAAGAGTATCTTTTGGCGCGCGCGGGCTTCATTGTTGGCGCGCGCGGGCTTGCAGCTAATCTCCAGGAAGTGAAGCAGGAACCTCATGAACCGTGGCCATCTTTTGTCTTTGTGTGGCTCCCGACATCTCCTCCCTTTCTATTTATTTTAGAAAGGTGGGCCTTAATCGAGTGAGGGAATAGAGGCCTGGCTCCTCCAGCAGGGTAACATCCTGCAAATGCTCTCGGTATCTTTTGGGGAGGAGAGGCAGAGCTGAAAGCCAAATTGATCTTAATATATCAAGGCTTTATGTACATATGGATACCAACCTCTATGCAAGCCAGGCGTATTCTCAGGGAGGACCAGAGAGGTTCTAGGAAGAACCCTCCCTTGCAGTACTTTGTCTCGCACTCATCTCGATGCCCATACCCTCATATACTTAGGGGTATGCCTGGTTCTGGCGGACCAGCATATGAGCCATATTAAGTACGGTGCCAAAATCGATGGTACCACGGTCGAGGCGCCTGTAAAGTTGAGAACCGGAGACCTGGAGCATTGGTTGGCTCGATGCAAGACTCTTCATCACAGGCTGTAAGTCTGTGATAATGAACAGCAACCGCTGGCTTGACGAGCTGGTCAACCTGCTCTCGAATAAAAACTGTCAGTTTTCTTAAGGCCCAGGGGCCAAGAGACACTAAAAGGAAGAATCCTGCCAAGGGTCCAAGGATGGTGGGATCAGAGTAGTTAGCCAAGGGGTGGCAGAGGTCCAGTTTTTGTACCAGGCCTCATCTTTTTCTCTTTGTTTTTGCCTGGCCTCTAGGTTTTTCTTAACTTTATCGATGCTATCTTGTACTAATCCTGTTTTGTCTTTATAAAAGCAACATTCTTCTTTAAGAGCAGCGCAGAGGCCTCCTTCTTTCAAGAAGAGGAGGTCTAACCCTCGGCGATTTTGGAGCACTACCTCTGAGAGAGAGACAACAGATTCCTTCAGGCTGTCTAAACCCTCTTGCAGATTTTGTATGTCTTTATCAATAGCCTGACTAAGAGCATAATATTGTTGTTTAGAAGTAATTATGGAGGCAATGCCTGTTCCGGCCCCAGCTGCTCCCAATCCTAATAATACAGATAAGGTAATGGCGGTTACCGGCTCACGCTTAGTACGAGCAGAGCCCGAGTAATATGGAAGGAGGTCTTCGGTGGGATGTATGGAAATTTTGGGCATGAGCATGACTAAAACACAATATTCATTGTTAGATATTAGTAAGCGCGGGTTAACGGAGGGCGTTATGCCAAAGGAGCAAGCAAAATAAGTACCGTTGGGCGCGACAAGATATTCATAGGACAGCGGGGGTGAGAAGGAGCTGTTACAAATGGGTACTAGCTGAGGGGGTAGACGCAAGAGGGGGCTATGTATACAGAGGCCTATTCCCGAAAGCTGAGCCAACGTGAGACCCGGAGAGGTCTCTGAAAAACGGAAGGGATCTGACCAGCGAGTCTTGCTGGAGTCATTGGTAAGTATGAGGTCTGCTGAGGTATTGACTAAAACTGCTATCCCTTCGTAAAACGGGGGAACGGGGGAGAAACATAACCAGCACTCGCTATATCCAGTGGAGTTAAGGGATTCTGCAGTCACATTAGCCAGGCCTTTAAGGATTTCGCCTGTAGAGGGTAAAACCGGGGGGAGCAAAGCCTGGAAAACAGTACTAGCAGACAGGGGGGAAGGGTTAGAAGGTTTTGGGTCTTTTGTCTTAGGGGCAATAGGGCCAAGGATAACGTGCTTGTTGGCGTTTGGAATGGATCGAAGTAATTTGATTTAAAAGTGAGCCCAGGGTCAGTTCCTGAATATAAAGCCTTAGCCCCCATTCATGTCCCCTGAGCCATCCATCAATAGGGGCCCTTTTTCCCTTGTCAGTAAAGGCAATGGAGAGCGGTGTACATCGTCCCCCTGTGGATTGGATGTTTGACATTCGGGAGTGGGTACGGTTGAGTTACGCTTGGGATTCCAAGTCCTACTTACAGTTATATAATCCCAAGTGGAGCTAGGCTTCCAACTAGCGTCTCCCGTGGTCTCACACCCCCAGGAGCCACAGAAATAGGAGTCTCTGTATCCACATTTATAGTTAAGGGTTCGATCTCTATGAGCTCCAGGGCAAACATAAAACTCTGTTCTCTGAGATAGGTTCTTTTTACGGCGGTATGACACCCAGGGGAACGGTAGAGTGAGTGGGAGCATTGTCAAGGGGGGGGAGCTTGGGAAGGGGGAGTAAAGGTCTGGGAGTCCCCAGGCCGCGGAAGCTCCGGCAGCCAGATCACAGAGATCAGGGGTAAGAACGGGCCAAGGGGGGGTACTTGCTAATGTGGAGAAATTGAAGGCGACGTCTCCTGCTTCATTGGTGACTGTCCAGGTGAAATTGAGAATTTGATGGGTCCAAACGGGGCGAAGGGCCATGACGAGGATCAGTAGCGTGCATGTCTTCATTTTTGCCTCCTGAAAATAAACAAAAAGGGAAGGCTTCTCAGGGGTTAATATGCCCTGGATTGGAATTATTATTGTTTTTGCTTTTATTTGTGTCTAGGGGTTTAATGAGTCTATCTGGGAGCCATCGGGCATTTTGTACCTTAGCATCATATATACAAGCATGTCCTTTCCCCCATATGAGTACAGGGTCAGGCCCGTGCCATGTGTTGGTCATCGGATCTTTCCACATAGCCTGTGCATAGTTATCTGCCGTGGAGGGATGCCAAAGGCGATCAGCAGCGGTTTTACCCGCGGAGTCATGGGTAAGAAAATTGAGAACAAATAGTGCATGATTTAGGAGTGTCTTTGCATTACCTGTTTTCGGGTAGAGTGCTTCTCCCCCCGACTGAAGTTTGAATAACATGTTTTTAAGAGTTAAGTGGGCTCTTTCAACAATACCTTGGCCTTGGGGATTATAAGGAATTCCCGTTATGTGCTTAATACCTAACTGTGCACAGAACTGTTTAAAGCTAGAGCTGGCGTATCCAGGGCCATTGTCAGTTTTTAAAACTTTAGGTTGTGGCAGATATGCCAGGCATGAGAGAACATGGGTAATAACGTTTTTAGTTGCCTCTCCCGTTTGCAAGGATGCACATAGAAAACCACTGCAGGTGTCAATAGACACATGAATATATTTTAATTTACCAAAGGGAGGGTAATGAGTGACATCCATTTGCCATATCTCTCCTGGGACTAACCCCCGGGGGTTGATTCCGGTATGAGGCTCTGGGAGGAGAGTTAGGCATCCTTGACATTGCCGAACTATTTGGCGGGCCTGTTCTCGGGTGATTGAAAATTTGAGTCTAAGAGTGTGAGCATTGAGATGATGTAGTTCATGAGCCCGTTGGGCTGCAACCAAGGGTGAGTCTGACGTGACAGAGGCTACTAATTGAGTTGCCAGATCAACCCTGTCATTGCCTTGGCAAGCGGCCCCGGAAGGCCAGAGTGAGCGCGTATGTGCCCGATGAAAAAAGGGGCACCGCGGTTTAGAATTAGTTTTTGTAATTTTGCGAATAGGGGGGAAGCATTTGTAGAGGGACGTATGTAAGGCACTGTCTCTAATAGGGGAACAGAGGTGGCTACATAGGCACTATCAGTGTAAAGGTTAAAGGGGGCATCTATTAAAAGCTCAAAAACCTTGATTATTGCAGTTAATTCAACAAGCTGTGCAGAGGAGAGGTCTGTCTGTATTCGAGTAATCTGCCCATTAATGCTGAAGGCGGCTATACCGGAGGAGGACCCATCAGAGAACACCATTACGGCCCCAGCAATTGGTGTGGTTTTAGTCCTTTTGGGAAAGACAACCGGGGTCTTTTGAAGGAACTGGACTAATCTGTCCGCAGGGTAATGATTGTCTATTGTCCCCTGGAAGGAGGTGCAGCTGATTGCCCAATCATCATCATGTTGAATAAGCCATTGTAACTGAGACGTGTTGTATGGGAGGGTTATAACTTCAGGGTCTCTCCCGAACAACTTGAGGGCTGCCTCTCGGCCTAAACGTAAGAGGGCAGCAACTAATTGAGGATAGGTAGCTAAGACTCTAGGGGGGAGGCTGGCAAATGAACCCAAAATAGTGGATGGTTTTGCCAAAGGACTCCTGTAGGGGAGAAGGGAGTGGGAAAAATGAGCAGCCACAAACTTAAATGTGGAGAGAAGTAGCTAATGGTCTGTTCAGAAATAGCCCGCTCTACAATGGTTAACGCCCTTTGTGCTTCTGGTGAAAGCGAGCGGGGGGAGGAGGGATCAGGATCTCCGCGTAGGACATCAAACAAGGGCTTTAACTCTCCGGTGGTCAGTTTTAAATAAGGTCTAAGCCAATTGATGTCTCCTAGCAGACGCTGAAAATCATTAAGAGTGTTTAAGGAGCTTCTCTTTAGCTGAATTTTTTGAGTGAGGATTTTATTAGAAAATAATTCAAAGCCTAAAAATAGTTGAGGGGGGTGGACCTGGACTTTTTCTGGGGAAATGTGTAGTCCTCGATCTCGGAGGGCAGTGACTAGTTGCTGACTGGCCGCATAGAGCTGTTGCTGGTCAGGACCGGCAAGAAGAATATCATCCATATAATGGATAATATACAAAGTGGGGAAGAGCAACCTAAAGGGGTCTATAGTCTGGGCTACAAATTTTTGGCAAAGAGTAGGGCTGTTGGCCATTCCTTGTGGGAGGACTCTCCATTGAAACCGAGGAGAAGGCCCTACACAATTGGTAATGGGTAAACTAAAGGCAAAACGTTTGCAATCATCAGGATGTAAAGGTATGGAGAAAAAGCAATCTTTTAGATCAATAACTAATTTGACATACCCTTTAGGGATGGCTATTGGAGAGGGAATTCCAGGTTGTAATGCGCCCATAGGGACCATAGTCTTATTGACCGCCCTGAGGTCTTGTAAGAGCCGCCATTTGCCTGATTTCTTTTGGATTACAAAGATTGGAGTGTTCCAAGGGGATGTAGAAGGTTCAATATGTCCAGCAGCCAGCTGTTCCTGCACTAACTCTATGGCTGCATTTAATTTTGTAGTAGTAAGGGGCCATTGATCGATCCAGACAGGAACATCACTTTTCCAAGTAATCTTGTCTGCTTGGAGTGCAGGAGGAGCAACGGCCCTTACAAAAAATGTTTTTCAAACCCTAAACCTGAGCGGTCTGTCTTAGGCGTAGCCAGTATTGGGCTGGGATCTCCCTGTTTTAGTTTGCCCAACCCTTGACCAGGGAGGTAACCTTGTGAAAGCATCTGCTGTGCTACAACTTCATTAGGGCTACACATGATGACCTTCATTTGGGAAAGGATATCTCTTCCCCAAAGATTTACCGGCAACCCAGGAACTACGAAAGGCTGAATGAATCCGGTATTTCCTACTTCATCTTCCCAGTTCAATAACTGTGAACTTTGTAAAGTGTTTCTTGACTGCCCAATTCCTTGCAAATGGGTCAAGGAGGCGTGTAAGGGCCAGCTGGGGGGCCATGAAGCCTGAGATATGACCGTAGAGTCGGCCCCCGAATCTAAAATCCCTCCAAATAATTTTCCTTGGATCTTAAGTTTAAGGGTAGGGCGTTCTTTAGTAATAGCCTGGACCCAATATAAGTCTGAAGAACCTGGGGTAGAGGGGCCTCGCTTTTTATGGATAGCAGGGTAAGATGTACTTAAAGGGAGGGGGAGCGCCTGCGCAAGGCGCTGGCCTTTCATAATACTGACAGGGCACTGAGGGGCACTAGCAAGAATTTTTATTTCTCCAGTATAGTCATTGTCAACTAAGGAAGGGTGGACAATAAGGCCGTTTATCGTGGTGGAAGCTCGCCCTAAAATTAGAAAATAGGTATCTTTTGGAGGTGGGCCATAAATTCCTGTAGAAATAATTGTAACTCCCTCTTCAGGTGTTAATATTGTTGAGGAGGAGGCACAGAGGTCAAGTCCTGCACTCCCGGGTGTGGCCCGATAGAGGGCGGGAGTGCTACAGCTTGGCTGTTCCCCGAGGCCGGCTGGAATGGAATTGGCTGGGGGGCCCGGGGCTGGCCCCTCAGCCCGTTTCCCTGAAAGGGGGGGGTGAAAGGATTTGTGGTGCTGTAAAAAGGATTTGTTGGATTGCTACGGCACTCTTTGGCCCAGTGCCGCCCCTTATGGCAGCGAGGGCAAATGCCGGGGATTGACCCAACTCTAGGAGGAGGAGCCGTGGTAGGGCATTGGCGAGCGAAATGGCCTGGCTGTCCACATTTAAAGCAGTTACGCATAGGCGATGCGCCCCTGGGGAAGGGAGGAGGATAAGAAGCCGGGGGAGTCTGAACAGCGGCACCTACAGCTAAAAGGGCTTGAACTTTAGATGTAAAAGGATCAACATCTCTACACATTCTCAGCATTTCATCAAGAGTTTTGTCCCGAGTCTTACCTCGGAGGACTGCTCGACATGCCGAATTGGCGTTTTCATAGGCCAACTGTTTTACAATCTTATCATTGGCAGCCTCGGAACCAAGTGTTCTTTCGGCGGCCTCTAACAGCCTGCTAACAAATTCACTGTAATCTTCTTGCGAGCCTTGAGTAATCTTAGTTAGGGAGTATTAGCAGTCCCGGAAGCAGGGAGTGAAATCCAAGCGCCCAAGGCCGCATCTTTCACTTGAGATAAAAGACCAAGGGGGAGGCGCTGCTGCCTAGTTTCAGAGATATATCTGCCCTGTCCCGTAAGCTTATCAAAAAGTCTCCTTAGCATTTGCCCTCCAGTTTACCACAGTCTCTGCTGCTCCCTACTGCCTCCCATCCTGGCGTGCTTCAGCCTCTTATGTTTTGTATATGGCCCCTGAAGGCACTGAAGGATGCAGTTCCTGTTGTGTGGGTCAGTGTGTCTCAGGCACTGGCATCCTTAGGAGTGCAAACTCGGTCCTGCTTGCAGAGAACGCGCGTGCTTCCCGGGCCCCTGCTAGCCTGGATCATGCTTGCTGGAGCCCGGAGCCTGAGGGGCAAGCTGAGCCTGGGGTGGCGAGATCCATCACACTTCCACCTTGTCAACTTGCCTCGTATTTCAGAGACCCCTGCCACAGAGACTCTGTCTGGAGATCACTTGGCACTGATGTGGGCTTAATTAAAATGCTGCCACGTGCTGCCTCCTGTCTGCCACTGGGGTGGCTGGGCCGGCTGGCTGGGCAGGCTGGGCTGGGCACTGATAGGCGACTCCCAGCTCTCAGTCCAGTTGTCACGTACCCAGAGCCGGGGCTGCGGGCACCTGCAGAGCGGCGTGGCTTAGCATGGAGAGCTTAAAAGCTGACGCGCCTTCACACAGGCAGCTTTGTGGAATCCTGGTCGTGGCAGAAAACCCTGCGGGACTGGTCAGGTGTCTGGTCCTGGGCCTAGCCTCCTGCAAGTTGGCATGAAGGCAGGGTAGGCATGGTCACAGGAGAAGGGACGGACCTGAAGTACAAACAAAGGCCCGATCCCTGGGCCTCGGCAGCAGTCGGGACTTTTGACTCCATCCCCAGGGTAATGACATATAGGTGACAATTTAAAGGAGACAGTGGGGCATTTCTAAGACTTTGGCCTGTGGTTCTCAGTGCGGCTGCTCTTCAGAAGCGCCTGCCTCACGGGGTTGTCGTGAGGGTTACGTGGGTGAGTTCTTGCAAAGACCTCGGAAGTAGGGCCGTCCAGTGAGGACTCTGGATATGCAGCTCAGGGTCGTCGTTTTCTCTTGTGTACGTCATCAATGCCAGTCACAGAGCTTCCCGTCGCCTGCCGCTCCCTCCCCTACACAGACAGACACTCCGAGTGAGAGGCTGGAGCCGGAGAGAGGGACCGAACCCCAGGTGGCAAAGGCAGACATGACAGGCCATCACCTCTCTCCACAACGGATTCCACCTGGCTGCTTTCTCAGAGTTCCTTTTCATGAGACAGCGGCGTCACAAGGACATTGGGCATTATTGAGATACAGAGGGCTCGTAAATTGTCCTCCTGGCCCGGAAAAGCCCCCTCTCACAGGTCGTTTTCCCCAGGACCCCCGTGCGATGGCAGCTGGATGGCAGAGCCAGATGGTTCCCCTGGCCCCCAGGCCAAGGGCATGGGGCAGGAGTGTGCGACAGTTCACCCTCATCGGGGGCTCCAGATCTGCCTCTGCCCGGGCTTGGTGAGAGGAGGCAGTTATCTCTCTGAGGAAAGTCTGCCTAAGGCAAGAGCCAGCCCGTGCTCTCTCCACTGCTGTTTGGAGATAGATAAATAACAGGGAGGAAGTTGTCACCCAGCAGAGGCGACTGAAGCCAGCAGGTCTTCCAGCCGCGTGGAAAGGAGAGACATACACCTGTAGACTTCATGGGGGGTGGAGACTGTCAGCTTTCACTCCCAGCCCCCAAGTCCCCAGGAAGCAGGAAGGAAAGACTGCTTATGGATTCTTTCCTGCATGGCATCCTTCATTTTGTCTGATTCTCAACACATAATCTAGGAAATATTCTCCACATGTGAGTAAGCGGTAGTGGAAGCTCAGAGAGGTTTACTGACTTGCTCACGGCCACTCGGCTGGTACGTGGCAGAGAGGACACTCTCATTCAGATAGACCTACTTCTTTTGACCATTTTATGTGCCAGAAGAGACAAGGAGGAAAAACTAGAATATTATGAGGCTTCCTCCACCACTACTAACACCACCAACATACCTTTAGTGAGCACTTACTGTATGCACCAGGCAGAGAGCTAAGCAGTTCACATACATTTCATTTCATCCTAACATCACCCTGAAGAAGTTGACATTATTACACCTGTTTCATATCCGAGGAAACTGAAACTCGAAATGATGACACAACGAAGGCCAGGTTCACCTGATTCCTTTCCTTGTGTCACACACCCACACTGCTCGTGTCCAGATCGCGTGATGAGACAGCAGCGCGCTTCGCCGAGCCACCTTTTGGGTCTCGGTCACGGCAGCTAGAGCACGCGTGCCAGGTCACACGCCGACTTCCCCCGGGGAGTGTACGCGTGCACCCGTCCGGCGAAGGCGGCTTCCCCGCTGCGGAGTTTTCATGTCTCCAGTCAGACATCTGCGTGTTATCTGATTAGAGAGACTCTACCTGGAGCCTTGAAAATTGTGCGGCTCCCTTGGAAAGGAAGGTGGCACTGTTGAGGACCCAGCCAGGGGGCCCCTGGAGATGCCCAGGAGGGAAAAGCGGGGGGACGTCTTTTACTTTTAGGGGGGGGAGCTGACCACTGCCTGTCTGACCTCGAGCGAGTCCTGCCTCCCTCCCATCCAGTCTTTCGTTTCTTCCCACCAGAACGAGGGAGCTGGGCTGTGCTATCCCTGCGGGCCCTTTCCGATTAGAGGTTTCATGGTGGCGGCTTCAGCGTCATTAGGAGTTCTCTTGGCTGCTGGTCCCCGGAAGTTCTGGGTATCTGTCCACGGAGGCGTATCCATGGATCCTGAGGCTTCATGTTGGAGGCCGTGGGAGGCAAGCCCCGCAGCCAGCCAGACGCACAGAGAGGCCCGGGGCCTTCCTGTGGATGCCCCGACTAAACTTTTAAAGGCCAAAGGTTACTTGTGAAATAGGCGCGAATTTGGCCCACAGTGCTGGGGTGCAGAAAACTTCACATTTCTTCATTTTTCTAAGTCAGACGTGCTCTGGCTCTGAGCCCCCACCCATGTGACTGATGAGAGGTGCAGCATCTGTCACCATCGGGCTGCCTCCTGCACCCCGTGAGATCATATCAAATCCTCGGTGTCGCAGGGGCTTGGTCCTCAGCTGTTGGCTTTGGGAGATGCCCCTCACCGTGGCTCAGTCGAGCTATGGCTCAGGTACAGAGATCCCCGCCCCCCCATCCCCAGCTAAGTCCTGGTTCCTGGTGATCGCCTCCAGGATCCACGCATCACCCCAGCAGAGGTTTGCCTCCTGGGGGCGCTACCAGGTAGAAGAGCCCAGGCCTCCGGTGCGCATAGCATCTGCCCCCCTCCGCCCGCTTGATCCAGGAGCTCTGGTTCCGGGCGACACTATTTCCTTCTCCATCCACGGCACCAGCCCCTGCCCTCTCGCTCCTCTGTGGCGACTGCAGGCTGATTCCCTGGCCCGTCTGTCCTGGTCACTGTAGATGTGAGCGGGGGCTTCCTCCAGAAGGGCTCCTGGAATTCAAAGCAAGTCTGGCCACCCCGCTCCCCACCAAGACTGGCCTAGATCTTCAGCTGGTACTCTCCTAGAGAAATAAAATGTGAGCCACGTGCGTAATTTACAGCTTTCTAGTAGCCACATTAAAACAAAGGGCTGAAATTTATTGTAAGAACGTATTTCCCTTAACCCAGTATATGCAAAATATTACCATTTGAACATATAATCAATTTACAGTTATTAGCGAGATATTTTACGTCTGTTTTTAGCACCAAGCCATTGAAATATAGTGTGTCTTTTTCACTTAGAACACGTCTCAATTTGGACTAACCACATATCAGTCACTCAGCAGCCATGTGGGCTACCACATTGGATTGTGCAATCTTCAAACAATAAAGCAAAAAAAAAAAAACAAAAAACTTTTTTTAAATAAATAAAATAAAATAGTGGCTGTTCTTCCAGAAGCTAGGAAGAAAAAAAAATTACCTTTTCATCTTTCTTTCCTCTAGCAGAGAAACAAGACAGAAATTAATATCGCAATAGATTATCTTGACACGTTGAGTTACAGAGAACAGAAGTTATTCAAAATAAGCAAAATGGGAACTTTTTAGAAGGGTGCATGAGCATCTCGTGGAATGCAGGAACAGGAAATGCAGCATGCCAGTGCACAAAAGGCAGATTCTTTCTGTCCTTCTATTTCAGTCTCTGTTCCTTTATCTGGGAGCATAACGTTTTCTGCCCAGCTAAAGGAGACAAGAGGTCTCCTTTCTCTAGGCTCTAGGACTTAACTCTTTGTTCCTCTAAGAGATTAGCTGTCTCCATTTTCCACCCTGGAGAGCATGGTGACTGGCCCAAGTGTGCCCCCCACCCCCACCCTGAATTTATATGTTATTCAAGTCCAATATTCAAAGTTAACTGACCCAGCTATGAGTGCCAATTCCAAATTTGCGTGAGGAAGAATTCAGTTGGTTCATTTCAGCCAATGGCTTGGCTTTCCCTGATCAGAGTTTTCCCTCATCCAATCAGCTGTGTCCCGGAGGAGTGGGGTTACTTCCCATGGAAACAGCTGCAGTATCTGACCTGTGGACGAGAGGGGAGTGCTTAGAAAACAGGGGTATGGGCTGGCCCACGCCCACAGCGCATCTACTTCAATGATGCTTAAGGAGGTAGAACCCTAAGTGTTCAAGGCTGCCCATTTTCTATCTAGTGAAAATCCAGCAGGAACAAAAAAGACCCCAGAATTTTGCATTGGACAAAAATGGCAGCTTGAACACAGCCATTGTTCATAGCAGCATTATTCTCAATAGCCGAAGATGGAAGTAATGCAAGTGTCCATCAATGGATGAATATATGAACAAGTATGTATATACATGTATACATATACTATATATACTATAATATATATATACCATATATAAACAAGAATAGTATATTGTGTGTGTGCGTGTGTGTATACACACACACACACACATATAAGAAATGAGAGGAGAGAGATAGGTTGGGGAAAGGATTTTTTGAGTTTTGCTGTGTACTGTGAAGCTCTTTTTTCTTTGTCATTTCTAGCAAATATATATATATGTATGTATTTTTATATATACACACAATGGAACATTATTCAGCTTTATAAAGGAAGGACATTCTGACACATGCTGTAACATGGATTAACCTTGAGGACATTATGCTAAGTGAAGTAAGCCAGTCACAAAAAACAAATACTGTACAATTCCACTTATTTAGGTGTTTAGAGTAGTAAAATTCACAGAGGCAGAAAGCAGAATGGTGGTTGCCAGGGATGGAGAGTGGGGGACACGAGGAGTTGATTTAAGGGAGACAGAGTTTCAGTTTGAGAAGATGAAATAATTCTGGAGATGGATAGCGGTGATGATTACACAACCATGTGAGCATACTTAATATCACTGAGTTCTACACTTACAATGGTAAATATTGTGCGTGTGTGTATTTTACCACAATTTTAAAAATCGTTGTCTTGACTCCTAGGTTTATTTTAAAGAGCCGATCATTGGCTGAGAGAATTAGGAAAAAGCAGGTCCATTTTTCTCTGGGGTTTCCCCCACTCTCACAAAGAAGGAGTTCTTCCTGGATCACATTTGAGGTCATTAAGCCTTCTTTGCTTATGTTAAATTACACAGTCCTTTTTCTTTTTTGGTCCAGTTCTAAGGCAAATCTATAACCAAACAGGAAGTCCTGGTGATAACATAATATTTTACACTCTAGGTTTAACTAAAACACAGCTGTGCTTGGAAGGGGCACCCCTTGAAGGGAGAATCTATGACAGGTTATAAAAGAAAACGCATTAAGTTATAAACCTTTGCAGTCTGTTTCCGCCCCAGGCCCGCCTTGCTTGCTTGCTTTCTTTTCTTGTACATATCTGGGTGATGGTAGAAAAAGGAAAACTGGGAGAAGCCAGAGAGCTGAGCCTGGTTAGGGAGAGGAGACAAAGCAAAAAGACTGCCAAGGCCTGATTTATGAGGGAGTTTTAGGGAACAAGAAATGAAAGGAAAGACAGGCTAGGGAAAGGATTTTTGAGTTTTGCTGTGTACCGTGAAGGTCTTTTTTCTTTGCCATTTCTAGCAAAATGTGCTGCAAAGATGTGAATTGCCTTTCAATGACTATTTCTTTGAGTGTCATGAGGTAAGGCACAAGGTGACAAAGCTGTATCTGGGGCACATTTGCATCCCCAAGACGGAGGAAACTGTCCTATGGGTGTGACCGAGTCAGTCCAATTTGACAGAGGAGTGAAACCCGAGCAGGGTGTCAGGATCCGTCCTTCTCGGCTCCCTTTTTCCTCCTCGTGCCCCACCCCCAACATCTTGTGGAAGTCCCTTCAGAAGTCATCAGCGGAAAGCAGCAGAAGCAGTCCCCTCCATGGGGAAAAATACTGCAGCAATTATCACTTTATGTCATGCTGGAGTTCTGTGAAAGCTGAAGCGAGAAAAGATAATGCCGGCGACAGAAATTATGTTGAGAACGACCGTATATCACTTCATTTAGTGTAGGGGGAAGTGAAAATGTTCATAAAAGTCCATTTGATCTGAAAGCAAATAACTTAAGTCATTCAAACTCAGTCTTGTTGGACCATAAAGCCTCTGGCGACATCTCGTATAAAGGACTCTATAGAAAAATAAATTGTATTTATCGAGTTGAACTTCAAGTAATAACCCTGCCACCTACTCTTCCCCCGCCCCCCCGGCCCTCCACATCCTATGAATTTTGATGAGTCACAAAAAGTTCTGTGGCAACCTAATTACTTAAACAAAAGCTCACTGGGTAATAACGTGAGCACGTTCAAGCCGGAGAAAAACTCCTGGGTAATAACACGAGCACCTTCAAGCCGGAGAAAAACTCCTTTGCCTTGTAGGTATCATCTTTTCTTATTCTCTCACTGTTCTCATTGCCTTTCTCCAAAATAATGTTCAGAGCAAAACCTTTTGTTTAAGGCTCCAGGTGTTCCAGAAAACGACCATTCTGCTCTGCAAGGGACTCACTCTTAGAGGCTTTTGATCAGATTCCTTCTACCTCCGAGTTCTGAAACTTGGCTTTTGGTGGTCGAGCCTGATGCTGCAACCCAGTGCCTCCCTCATCCAGAAAAGATGCAGGGAGCATGGCAGAGTTGCACCCCAGGATCATGCCAGTCCATAAAACAACACACTTGTGGAATCCCACGGGACTGCTCAAATCTTGCTCTCCTGATCCTGACCTGTCTGTAACGCCTCTTCTGAAGGTTGAGCTCAGGTACCACTTCCTCCAAGGAGCTCTCTTTGATCTCCCCCAGGCTAGGTTATGTTGTGTCTATCCCATAGGCTTTTGTAGTGAGCATTTGTGAAATTTTGGATTCTCAGGATCTTTGCTCTCCCCATATTTAGAGAATTCATTCATCCCTTTCACCCATTTGTTCACCAGTATTTATCGAGAGCCTGCTAATTTCCAGGCACTGTTCTTGGCATTGGCATTGGGGACAAGGCAGTGAATAAACTAGACACAAATTCCTTTTCTCTAGAGCTTATATTTTAGATACTATATCTCATAGTGTATGAGACAGAGGTAAGGGCCATGGGGGAAAATATAGCATTGAAAGATGATGAGTGCTGGGGGAGGGAGATTCATGAGGGCTTTTTTTTTCTTTTTTTTCCCCAGCTTTATTGAGATATAATTGACATATAATGTTGTGTAAGTCTACGGTGTACGGTGAGTCGATTTGATACATTTGGTCTCACTTAGAAGGTGACATTTGAGCAAAGCGCAGGAGTTATTTCTTTTACCATAAGAGTTTTGCTTGTGGGAGACGGAGTTCACCTCAGACTGTCAAAACTCAACAGGTGAGACGCTCACTTTCCCAGCATGCCTTGCAGCCTGAATGAGCCCCAGACTTTTTGCTTTGGGATCTGGAAAACTAAAGGAGCTGGGACAGTGGAGAAGCCGTTCTTACCCGGCTGCGGTGGCGATGTGCTGGTTCTGGGGGTGTGGGGCAGGAATGGGCTTCCGGGGCTGCATAGTGCTGTTCAACTGTGATGGCGCCATTCACCGACTGCGGCTGCAGGGTCTTCACCACGGTGGTTGGTTCTGAGACTGAGGTACTAGCTGCAGCCGAGCCTGCCTTTTTCTGCCTGTTTTCTGAGCCTTGTTCTTTAGGCTCTCTGGCGCTCCTGTGATATCCCAGGTGTCTTTCCAGTAAATTTTTTTTTCCTGCTCAAAGAAGCCAAAATTGGTTTCCGTTGCTTGCAACCAATAACTCTGGCCGAGTGGCACATCCCCATTCTGTCCCGTGCTCACGTCGATCAGTGCTTCTATCTCAGTGTGTTGTAGCGCCTCGTTCGTGTGCGCATCTCTTGTTTACCACAGTGTCGGCATTTGGTACTGGACAAATCCTGTATGTTGTAGATTGTTTGGCGCTTGGCTCCTCCCACTGTCAGTGGTGCCCCCTTGGTCACTATGACGACCCCAAATGCTCCTCACATTCCACATGGCCCTTGTCAAATGCCACCTCCGGCGGAGAACCACTAGCCTCACGGGCCACAGTCAGAGCGTTGCCGCCCATTTGAACTTTCTGAGCTCACATTTCTGTCATCACTGCCATTGCGAGAATTTAAAGATAGATTCTTAATAGGGGCAGCAAGAAAGTATGTAAAAAAAAAGCCATAAAACAACCAACTGCATAAAAAAATCATGCTAAGAGCAAGGATGGGAGAAATCAAATATGCATAATTATTGGTGCTGCAATAGTTATTCCCAGAATTGCTAAAAATGCAAGACATTCTGAACAAGTCCTTATCTAGTCTCTCTGCTCAGCATAATCTAAAAAACTGGGGAACAAATCATGGTCATAATAATTACTTAATTTCAGACTAGCAACCATGAGAAAACCACTCCCTTTGGTGAGGGGAAAGAAAATGAAAGAAACTCTTACCTAGCATTTTTTATACACAGATACGGTAGTACACGGGTTCCGTGGATTTCCGCTTTGATTGCACCGCAGTGTGGAGGTCGGTATTATTGTTCCCATTTCACAGATGAGGAGAGGGAGGCCCCAGGAGGTTACGGCGCTTCCCAAGGCCACACGCCAGGAAGGGGTAGAGCCCGTCTTCAACGCGGGGCTTTGGACTTAGGATCTTTTCATCATGTCAGATGAGGAGGGTGTCTATCAAAGCAGCTTTTAAGGCAGCCTCATTGAAAGGAAAGTTCAAATCGTGATGGAAGGGCAGTCAGGGCATCGCTGGGGGGTGCAGCTGAGTGTGGAAGTCCGGGTGGGCTGAAAATAGGGGAACCCGCCTGGAGGCTGGAAGCCAGGAGGGCTGAGTGCAGGGCGGGGCTCAGAGGGAGGAGAGAGTGAGCACACGGCATGCGTGACCGAGCTTCTGTGTGCGGGTGCGTGTGCGTGTGTGCAGCCACCCCTCCAGTGTCCCCGTTGCCTGGATCAGATGCAAGAATGGGAATAGAGACCAAAAAGAATCTTCCAGTGTTCGCTGCTGGACTGTGTAGTTAGCTGTTCCTAGCGTGCTTGGTTTGAGGGTACCGTCTGTCCTGTGAGCTTCCACGTGGACATGCCTGAGAAGGACAATCCGCTCGGCCTCCCCTCACAAGCCACAGAGAGCTGCGGCTTCTTTGGGTGCTTCTCTGGAATGGACCTGACATAGCAGGTTCACTCCGGCCCCTCCAGATCCCCACCTGTTAGCTCGCTTGCAGCTGGTCAGCAGACGTGGAAGCCGGGCACGAGGCGGGCACTACGCCACCCTTGGGACGGCCTGAGCCGGGTCCCTGTGCCCTTCCAGGGTTCCTGTCGCCGTCGCCTGCCTCGCTTTCCCTGTGCACGGGACTGCCACTGTCAGCCCTGCCATGCCACAGCCACTCTGGACACATTCCAGTTCTCCAGACGTGCCGGGTCCTCTCGGGACTCGGGGCCCTTGCGCGTGTGGGTCCCTCTCCCCAGAGGCCTCCCTTCCCTCTCTGCAGGGAGCCAGTGAACTTATCTTTCAGGCCTCACCTAAAACGTCACTTATTCCTGGGGGGGTTAATCAAGTCATTTGATACGAATTAGGTTTTCTCAGTGGTCCCAAATTGGGCTGATCAGAGGGATTACCAAAGAAGTTTTAAAAATACAGAGACCTGGTCCCTATCCACAGAAATCCTGATTCCGTAGGACACCGGGATGCGTGGGTCACTAGTGTGCTTGTACAAAGCCAGCCTTTTAAAAGGAAAGGTCATGCCATCTGTAGGACAGTGTATTCTGGCGGTAATTTACAGGGTTAGATTTGGTTACAGAATCCACTTGATCACGGATTTGCGACTAAATGAATCTCTTGTGAGGAAAACTGTAGGTTGGCCCTTTCATTCCAGCTTTCTTCCGATGTGCTTTTCTTCCTAGAAAGCTAAAACTACATCTTCCAGGGAGGGTTTCCAAAAATCAGACACCTGCTTGAAACCCAGACTCGGAACTGAGTTAAGTAGGGGGCAAGGGGAGAGGCAGCTGTTTCCTGGTGAATCGTGTAGCAGAAGAGCTATAGCTCACGGGTTCCTAGCTCGGCAGGCAGCTTCCTCAGTATGGGGGGAACAGAGGTTCCTTTGGAGCTCAGTTCTGCTGTGCTGCTGTGGGAGTCACCCCTAGAGGCTCAGTCTAGAACCTTTTCTTTCTTTATTCCAAAGGATCTAAAATTCATTGCTGTGCAAAGCCATAAACAAAGTCCAAAGCCAAAGAGATTGGTGCTTCAACCAGCCGAAGTGGATTTGTTCTCTGCAACCAAATCCAAGAAAACCACCTACCTGTCCTAATTCAGACCTCAGACCCTGTAATCCACCTCCACATAACATAACTGACAACAGGGAGCTTTGGGAAAAGGAGGTCTTACTCTCCAGGTTCTTCTAGCCACAAAGTTTTCATCACCAAGCGGGTGGCGCCGTGATCCCCTGAACCCCAGAATCTTTACTTCCCTGTTGATTCCATCCTAGATGAGGGTCCATCGGTGACCCATGGCTGTCCTCTCTAGAACTGTTTATCCTTGGTCAGCAGTTAACCTAGTGGCCAGTACGGCATAGGTTCTTAGAAACAATTGTTGAATGAATTAATTAAATAACGACTTACTGCACGAGTGGGGGAGGGAGCGATGTGTGAAATGGTGACACGATGTCTGGTACAGGGTAGGTGCTCAGTGATAAATTGAGAATAAATAAAGATAAGAGCAAATGAGTGATGTGTTAGTATAGTGCTTAGCACATAGTAGGTGCTCATGAAATTTTTATCGAACGAATAAGTGAATCCTGTGTGTAAAATGCGTAGCATAGAGCCTGACCTATAACATTTTAAAGTTAACGAGTGCGTGGTCATTTCCCACACCTGTGTGGAGTCTCCCTCTGTTTACCTTGGCCAGGTGACCATCTCTCGCCTTGGCGCCTTCCTTGGCGCTAAGCCACCTGTCAACCTCCATCTATCCGTCTTCTGTCAGCCAGCTGCTGGTTCGTCCCCAACCCACATTTTCAAGTATACACATTTACATGTACCCGAATGAGGAGGCGACGAATAACAGATGCCACCTACTACGCACCTGTTATGTCTTCGGTACCCGCTTTCTGTATGTCCCCAAAAGCTCCGTTATAGCATAATTCTCTCCAGTTCAGAGATTAAGTATCATGTCCAAGGTCACACAGCTGGTAAGTGGCAGAGCTGGAATTTGAACCCTGGTCTCTTTAATGGCAAGGCTACTGTTTTTTGTTTGTTTGTTTGTTTGTTTTCCGCAGCCGGCTGCTTATGTAGCTATAAAGCAGATGAAGCAGACATACACTTGTCTGACCACACATACATCTACACAGGGGCCTTTCAACAGCAGCCCAGTGACGTTGGCCGAATAATCCTCTGTGCACTGTAGGATTCCAGCAGCAGCCATGGCCTCCCAGCTAGGGGCCAACAGCACCCCAGTTCTGACAACTAAAATGTCTCCAGATATTATCCAATGTCTCCTCGGTGGTGGGGGCGGGGGGCTGCCCTGGTCGAGACAGACTGTCGGCATGGCTGAAGAGGACGTTGTTCAGCATGTTGAGATGCTGTGCGCAGAGGCGGAGTTCACAGGTGGTGACGTCTACACTAGCTGAGACCTTGGTTTGGCCGACGTGCAGGTTGGCTGGAATTAGGGGTCAGCCTGCACCCTCCTGGGACAAGGGAACGCTGTGGGAATTCCACAGCCCAGGAGTTAGGTAAGGAGCGTCTAAGGTGGTGGGATGTCACAGGGAATGCGGGAGCACCACCTCAGGCCTGTGACCAAGTGAGTGGCTTTGCGTCAGTCACAGTCATCTTATTGCAGTAAACGGGTATTGATGGGTATGATGCTCCAGACACTGGTCTCAATGCATCAAATATATTCTACTCATTTAATCCCCAGACAGTCCAATAAAATAGCTGCTCCGTTTTTCTAGGCGAGGAAACTGGGCCAGAACAGCCGAGATGACACACGGCGAGTCAGGACAGCTCTGTTTCCGCCGTGTGTAAACAGGGAGGTGGGAATAGTTGGTTTCTTGGGTACTGCCCAGTGAGAAATTGTAGGACTCTAGGCAGTCATTGCTGTAGCATAGAGTTATCGAGCATAAGTACGTCCTGGACAGGATGGCACGTGAACCCTCTCCAGGAACTCACAGTTCTAGAACAGCAGAGGCAAGACCGGCACACCTTAATTTAAAACATTAATTGTGATGGCCGCTGTGAACCAAGTGCCTGTCGGATGTCAGTCGTGCGTCAGGTATTTGACCTGAGTTAACTTTAACCCTGTGGGGCCATTAGCACCGCTTCTCTGATGAACAGCTGAGGCCCAGAGAGGTGACGCGACCTGCCCGTGACTATCAGAGCAAAGCGAATTGGGTTTAGAAAACGTTTGGTGGCAGTGGAGGCGGTGGGAGTCTCCGCCTCCTCCCCCCCACCCCCCTCTGTCCTCTGGGGGAGGGACTGGGGAGGTCACGGCAGGCTCCAGACCCTGAAGGCGTGGCTTCTCTGTCAACCCCAAGTGTGTCTCCCTCTCTCCTGAGAAAATCCGTGGAGACAGACTGGGTAGGTGGATCGCCCTGAGGAGCTGGCGACTCCATGAGTCACTCACAAAGCCATTCTCTCTTCCCGGCTTGTTCCTGAGAATGACCAAAAGGCCCAGGTGTGGCTGGGGCCCCTTTTCTCAGAACACCTGGTGTCCGTAGCCCTGTTGTTTCTACTCCATGTTGCATCTAACGAACCTGGCGAGGTGCTTTTCCCATGCCTTGTTCATGCTTTCTCTTTCCAATTCCCTTTGCTCATCTAACACCATTAGGCAAACTCCTACTCATCTTTTGTGACTATACTCAATGTCACTCCTCCCAGAAGCCCTCCGCCATTCTCCAGTTTAAATGGCAGCTCTCTCTGCACTTCCTTAGCGTTTGGGTTACATCTGTGTTTTCATAATCAATATTCATATCAGTGTCTTCCTCAGTCACTCAGAGGTTTCTGAAGGGCAGGGACTTGTGTTTTACTCACAAGCTGTGTACCACATGGTGCCCAGTTGTTAGTCTTCATTTGCCCCCACAGATATTTTTTGAGTATAAAGCTAGCATTGCGCTAGACTTTGGGGTAGGAAAGGGAAACGTTCTCTACTGTCATGGATCACAGAGTCTACTTCAAGAGAAAAACTGACCTAACGTAAATTGTGACCGAGTGTCCTAAAAGGGCACGTATGAGGCACAGAACGAAACAAAAGAGGGATGCTGACTCTGCGGGGAGGCAGGAGAGATTTTTCAGAGGAAAGGCTCCAATGGGGCTTTGAAACATAAACGTCGGTGGGAGTTTGTCAGGTGGACAAAGGGGCAGAGAGGAAAGACCCGCTAGGTGGAGGGATCAGCCTGAGCAAAGGCCAGAGTAGGAAACAGTGAGGTGAGTTCAGGGAATTGTACCTCTGGCATGGATGAAGCGATAGAATGTGTGAGGCGTAGCAGGGGATGGCTGAAATGTAGGGATGACAGGAGTAGGGAGTGAAGAATTCTGTATGCCCCGCTGAAGAGTTTGAGTCTATTCCGATATGTAACATGGAGTGTCTGTCAAGGCCGCGAGCCAGTAGCACACCTGCACCATCTGTAGGCTGCCATGTTTGTTCTGAATGAAGCCACAACCTTGGGCATAGCTGACTGGACCAGGGATGGACATCTTCCCCAAACTAGAACAACCCTAAGTCCTCTCTCCAAGATTTGAAATTGGAGCTGAGAAAGAGTCGAGTCAGTCTCTTCCTGTGGATAATATTTGACATGAAATAACTGGGTGAACTCTCATTTTGGTTCATTAGGGCTGACTTACGTCTTCCCCAAATTCACATGTTAAAGTCCCAATCCCTAGTCCTAACGGAATGTGACTGTCTTTCTAGGTAGAGTCTTTAAAGAAGTAATTAAGGTTAAATAGAGTCATCGGGACAGGTGTAATCCAATATGACTGGCGTTCTTAGAAGAAGAGGCAGTTAGGATACAGAGGGAAGCCCACGTGAGGACGTGGGAGAAAGCCGCCATCTGCAAGCCCAGGAGAGAGGCCGCAGAAGGAACCAGCCCTGCAGGCGCCTTGACCTGGTTTTCTAACCTCCAGAAGAGAAAGTTTATGAGAAAATGAATGTGCCTTGTCTAACCACCCAGGCCGTTTGGGTAGCCTTAGCGAACTAGCACAGTGGGTCTCCAGCTGACTTCTTAACCAGAGGGCCTCATCCGGCTCGTGACCTGCAGGTGTACCCCGTCTTCATGGAGCAGTCCACGGATGATGGCCTCTCCCGCCACCTCCCGGTCCGCAGTGGGAAAGTTCCGATGCCTGCGGGGAAGGCGGGGGCGGGGGGGTGGGCGCCACCCTCCCCGTTCCGGAAACAGACCTGCCTGTTGTGCCCAAACTAAACGCACTGGGCTCTGAGGGAAGTTCGAGCCAAGGACTCGGGGTTCAGGTGTCTGTACCAAACCACATGCCGTCAGGGCCGCGGCCTTAGTCTGACTGTCTTGACGGCAGGTGCTACTCCAGCGTGCCCAGGGCCGGGACTTCAGAGTGTGTTCCGTGTGGATGCTCCCCCCGCCCTGATGCTCTCCCTTCCTTCGCACCCTCCCCTCGCCTCTCCCTTTATCCCCACCCCGCTAGAGTACCCCCACCCTTTCACCTTCTCTCCCATTCTTGACCCAGCCCCCCAAGTCTCCACCAAAATCATCACGCCTCCCTTCCACCAGTCTCTCCTGGTGTCTGGCAGGTCTCCAGCCTCAGGCGCTGACCAGCAAGGACCCTTCTCTGCTGCCTTGGCTACCGACATCTGTGGGGGCAGCTCCAGCCCAGAGCCCGCCGCGGGGACTCTTCCCATGGATAGATTAGAGCATCTCTTCACACTCTGCATTTCTGCAGCTGGTTCCCTAGAGTATTTAAAATGAAACCGATCTCATCACCCCAAGAATTAATTTCTTTCCAAAATATACCCCTGCCACATATACTTCCTTCTGATCCGCATGAGAATTTAATATTCCTCTTATTAATATAACTTGACATTTATTTCTTATGAGCTAATACCCTGGCCTCATTATATTCTTATTTGCCTCTTTCTTACTTACGGAGTTAAACCATAAATCCACTTAACTTGGCAGTGAATGCCCATTCCAGTTCCACTTGCATTGGAGCTGAGCTGGTGCTGCGTTCCTTACAGCATGTGTCAGCCTCAAAGCGGTGAGGCGGCCACAGTCCATCCGCCCTGGCCATGAAGGGGCTCAGGATGGAGAAGGCAGAGGGTGCTTCAGCAGGCGTCCAAGAGGAGCAGAGCGAGTGGTGGGGATGGGAATACAGTCTTAGTTCCAGATCACGTTCTGGTTTATGTTCTGTTTCTAGAATCGTCCTGCTGTCGGGTGGCTGTGGCAGAGATGGACATCATCCTGGGTGGACAACCTCCCTCCTATAGCAATAGAAGAACCCCTAGTTTTTAGTGTGGTACGTGGCCGTCCAGACTAGCGACTACATTTGCCAGCTTCCCTTACAACTCGGTGTGGCCACGTGACTATATTCTGGCCAATAGGATGTGAGTGGAATGGATGTGTATGCCTTCAGAGTTGTGCCCTTAAAACCAAGCATTGCTTCCTTCCCTCGCCCTTCTTTCTGCTGCCTGGATGGTAGATGCGATGGTGAGCACGCCTAGGCCTTGCAGGGGAGAACAGTACCTAGGCATAGCAGAACGGAAAGCTGGAAGCGGCCTGGGCCCTGGACAAAATGGAATCACCTCCCAGGCCCTGGCCTGCTTCTGTCTATTATTTGAGAGGAAGAAATAGCTAACCTGTTCAAGCCGCTGTCGACATGGGAACTCTGTTGCACCAGCGAGTCCAGTAGCCATCCTGACTGCTGCAGGTGGTTTTGCTTGTTTTGTTTTTTTTCGGTCTGGCCGCTATCTCTCTCCTCCGGCAAATTCTTCAACTCGGCCTGAAGTGAGGGAGCCCACCTTTCCGTCCTTGGTCACTCGAGTGAAAGCGGGAAGGCTGGGGCTGTCACAGCCCTGCTCATTCTGGGAGAAGGCTCACGTGATGGGAGAATGAAGGCAGCTCCCAGAGAGAAACGGAAGTGAAAGCTAAAGTGACCTGACGGTACTTGAGCTCCTGCTCTCAGTGGTACCTGAAGCTCGACCTTACCCCATGCTTGCTGCTCTTTCCTTATGTGGCCCCCTAACTTGCTCTTTTGTGACTAGGCTCACTGAAGTTCAATGTCTTCCTCTTCCCCCCGCCCTCCCCTTGCTACCAGGAGCTCTTACTAACTCCCGAGGAGCCATCATAAATCCCCACTCCTCATTCTCATGCTGGAGTGTGCTGGATTTCATTTTTACTGCTGGCCACTGGTGAGTTCAGTCATAGAAGTGGGGCATGCGGTGAGGTTTTCAACCAGACGAGAGATGGATCAGATTTAACCTTTTGGGATGCACACCCGGCGTGTTGGGGGAGGGGCGGTAGATGTTTGTCTAAGGCACAGTTGAATTCCCAGGAACCAGACATGGGCAGAGAGGACCGTGTTTTTGCCCAAGTTTCAGACCTTCATCATTTCCGGAACAGGACAGTTCCGCTCCGCTGCCGAGATTCCGACAGGCTTAGCCCCAGCTGCTGCCCCCTCCTAGAGCATGGCTCGGTAAATCTCCATGATTGGGAGGCGCAATTATCTTACGATTTTTACTAGACAACTCTCTGACCCCCTAGGCCCACACACAGGAGGTTGGCTCCAGAGATGGGAGGCAGGACTGCCAGGCGGCATAATGCCATTCCTTCACAGAAGAGCTGCAGACTGCGGGCGTCAGCCCCAAAGGGATGTCGGAGAGAAGCGGTCCTCAGGGCGGTTCCCCCTTAGGGACTGTTTCCAAGGAAATGACCGTTTCCCTCTTCTACAGGAAGCGGAAGCATTTTAGTTTTAGTTCAGAGGTGTCTTCTCCCCAAGGCAACCCCAGCCTCTGCGTCCAGCAGGAACAAGCCTGGGGCACGCTCAGAGCTGCCGTGGTTCTTTGAAGCTGTGGGTTGCCCTCTCTGCGCTGCACCCACAGGCTTCTCTGCAGCTGGGCTTTGGGACAAAGCTTTCATCAATGCTAGAAGGACCCCCACAGCTGCTCTGGGATTCTTCCTGGAAGCTGAGGCGAAGTCTTGGGGTGCAGTAGGGGGAATCTCCTGTGCTCCACGTGGCCTTTGGGCAAAGGCCAGAGTTCTCAGTGTAAGCCTCAAGGCCCCATGTGACAGCGGCTGTGGACACTGGCGCATTCAAACTGTCCATAGGCAGTCCCGCCAATTCGATCCGTGTTTGTATATGCATGAGCCAGCGGGCACGTCCGAAGAACGGCAGATGGTCACTGTCAGGCAAATCTGCAAGCTGATGGCGAATGCTCAGTTGCTCTGGACAGAGGGGATTTTGAGAGGCAGTGTAGGAGGGGGAGAATGCAGGTGAAGTGCTGGCTGGGGTGTTTCAGGGTGAGGAGGAACAGATGATGGTTCAGTTCTATGATATGTAATTTAACCGTCCTTCCCTGCTGCCTCTACCAAATCTGGAGGAAGCCAGCAGGGTGTGGAGCGGATTTATCTTGGGAACATGTTGAAGTGCTTAACCTGGCCTCCCCATGGAGATCCCAGCTCCGGAGGTTGCCCACGGGAGGCCTTTTACGCCTGGTTATGTGCGATTTAATCTTGCCACAACTTAGAAAAACACTACAAATGGAGGTCCCTCCAGGCTGATACCAGTTTGTGGGTGGGTATCCTGCAAAACCAGAGGGGAATGACCTCAGATGTAAGCTCCATGAGGGTAGGGCATGGTGTTCGTCGTAATCATTGCTGTATCCCCAGTGCCTTGAGCAGTGCCTGACATACAGCAGGTGCTGAATAATGATTGTCTGTTGTCGGCTCCGTTCGCCTATCTTGCTTCTTCTCCCACTCGGCTTCACACGCCCTGTTTCAGCTCCACTCTGAGCTTCCAGCTCTTGGAATGTACCTGGCTTTGTAACTCATTCACTCATACATTCATTCAGCAAATATCTACTGAGTTCCTGTTTTGTGCCAGACGTTGTGCTAGAAGCTGGGGATACTTGGTGAACAAAACGTGGAGTTACATACCAGTGGGTAAAGAGAGTGTCAACCCAATCATCAGATTAGTAAATATAAAATAGGACAAAGACAACAAAGGGCAAGTATAAGAGGTTATAAGACCATATGAAAAGAGGATTTGTTTTCGAGCAATGGGTGATATTTGCCCTGAGTTCTGGAGACCCCCTAAATGCCACTGAAAGTATAAGAGACTATCAGTGTGGCAGGAGTTATAGAGAATATAGAGGTATGTTTGGGTTTAAGGTTAGGCCAGGCCCTGCAGAATCTCGTATGCCGTATTAAATGTTTTGGTCTTTACCCGAGAAGCAGTAGGGAGCCACTGAAGAGTTTTAAGCGAGGTGGAGTGTTAGGCATAGTCAAATTTGCTTTATGAAAAGATCATTCTGGCTGCAGAGGTCCTTTGAGCTCTCTGCCATCCATCCCCACCCCACAACAGTCTGAGGCCATGCAATTACTTTGTTGGTGGCAAGGACAGCCTCAGTAGGTGAGTAAAATCTTAGCCATGTATTTATTGACTCTTGGCTTCTGTTCATAATGAACTCTCAGCTTCCTTAGGGAGGGCGGAGGGTTGAGTAGATTTGCTGAGAAGAGGAAGAAGGGGTTGGGGGTGGGGACTGCGAGGGTGGATTTGGGGCTCCATGTTCTGTTCTCACATCTGTCTCTCTCTATTGATACCCACCGCCAGGATGATGTATTATAATTCAATAAGCCTAGCTCGTCTTTTCCTAGAAAGGGAAGGGCTGGCGAGGGAAACAGGGCCCTCACCATCAATGAAGGCGAAGGCAGTTCAAATGAATCATTCTGTTAACTAGCAGAGGGAGCCCACGGTTAGTGTAAGGCCATTGCTGTGTATGTAATTCCAGTATCATCCAGAATGTTTAACCTGGTAATTCTGGCAGCCCTGACACCTGCAAACCCTAAGTCAAATGAAATGGCTGCTCATCACACTGTCTCTGCACCAGCAACCACTCTGGCAGCCCTCTTGCTCTCTCCGCCTGGGATATTAATTCCAGGATGGGAGCAACATTTCAGCAAAGTGAGAGGGGTCAGGCTACTCTGTATCTGTCTTATCTCCTGCCCAGGAACTGCTATGATCATGTGCTCTGCTGCCGGGGGGCTTACCTTGCACTTGACTTAGGAAGCAAGACATAGAAGGTTGGTTCAACTAGGAGAGAAAGCTACCCGTGTTGGGAAAACTCTTTGGTTGGTGTTCAGAGCTGAAGTTTCTTCTTGGCAGCACCTGAGTGGATTTCCAGGGGTGTTCTGGGGAGAAGAGAGAGATGAGGGGGAAGGCGTAAGTTTCAGGCCAGGTGAAGATAGCGGGATGGTGGAAAGCCACTTGCATTGTGATGCGAGCCTTTCCCCGGACCTGCTCAGCAGATAAGAGTCCTCAAAAGTCATCAAAATGGTTGGTAAGACTCAGTAGATACTGGAGAAGAGGGTGCACTCTGCACCGTGGGTGCGGCAGGGTGAAATCACGCAGCATGGGTGGGCTGACTTTGGTCACGTGCTCACCTCTGGACCAGTCACTGTGGCCAGGAGAATGTGAAGCCCTGATGGGCTCGGGCCTATGTGCTCTATGGCGGGGAAAAGAGGGTGGAGTCCCCCGAGCAGGTGTGTGGAGAGCGTGCAGGGAAAGGTGCTTCGCCCGTACGATCGTTTGTGATTTTCCTTCTCTGTGTCTCTTCTGCTTCTGCCTCTGTTTCTCTCTCTGTCTTGTTTCTTCATCTACTGCCATGCATAGTAACCACAGCTACCCATCACAGGGGGGTAATATATATCAGGCCCTGTGCCATGTGACTGACATGTCACCTCATGAACCCCCATAACAACCTCAGGAAGAAGGGACTTATTCCCACTCACATATGAGGAAACCGAGGTGTGGAGGAGGTACCCAGGTGTCCGAAGTCATGTAGGTGGCACATGGCGGGGAGGACCCTGCAGGCTTTTGCACCCTGATTTGTCTGGCCAGTGTCGCTGCTCACAGCTACGGCTGAACTGCCCCTGCTTCTCCCCTCTGCTTGTGAGGGGAGCAAATAAAGCTCCTGTAGCGGGTGGACCTGGCTAGATCTGCCTGTTTACACCCAACATGGAGGGTCCTGAGCTAGGACGTCTCATCCCACTGTTGGTTGGATGTGCAGTGCTGCCTGGATGATGTCCTCTGGGACTTTGATCCCTTCTGACTGGGGGCAGCTTACATGACCCACAGCCCGGTGACTTGAGTGGAGGGAATGGCCTGTGGCCATTTCCTCAGTCTGGCCACATCCAAGGACTTGACAGAGTGACCTTCTCAGACAATAGATTATTCAGGCCGGTCTGGTGTCTCCATGTTGCAGATGCAGAAACTGAGACCTGAAGAGGGGACACAGTTAGCTAAGGTCTCAGGTCACACAGGAAGTCACCATCCAGGACTCTTTCCGCTACAAAGGATTGGCCTCCGCCCAGACCAGGAGAGGGAATCAGAAATGCCAACGTCACATACTTGGCAACAAGAAGGAGGTTGTTAACTTCCTCCTTTCCTAACTGAGCGCACTCTGCCCACTCTCTCAGAGGTCTTAGGAGAAGGCTGTTAAAAAAAAAACAGAAATCCAGTCTTGTTCTGATGTTTTATGAACAGAGACTGCTGGAGTTTCAACAATTTTAATTGGGGCTGAGTTTTACTGTATTCACACCGCAGGGTGCATCTAGGAAAGGGAGCCGCTGAGCAAACTAGAGGATCAGATGAACAGATTAATTAAATATCACCATGTGGGAAGCTCAGGGCAGGCCAGCCTGCGGCCCCTCCCTTCCCGACGCGCGTGGAAGTGGGGGGAGGGATGTAGGGACTGTGGGTACGCGCAGAGCTGAGTGTCTCACGGCACGAGTAAGCTTCAGTTTGGCACAGCTAGCAGCTCTTTTCCGGCCAAGACCTGGGCTTCCTTTGTTCAAGGCAAAATGCACAGGGCGATTCTCCCGTCTGGTCGCTGCTTCCCCAATTCCACCCCCACCGTCAAGGTACATGACGTGGCTATTACCGCTCATGAGTTTATTTTATTTATCGTCCACACACTGTGTGCTGTAGGTCAGGTGCCGTTCTCAGCGCTTTACAGAAGTCCTGTGATGCTCACGGCAACTCTTCCAGGTAGGAATTGTTGTATCTCCATTTTAGATGAGGAAACTGAGCCAGAGAGAGAGAGGAAGTAATCTGCTCAAGGTTCCATGGCCGCCGGGTGGCAGAACTGGAGCCTGAGCCTAGGCTTCCAGGCCAGGTCTTCGTTCCTACCCACGGCCCTTCTCTACCTCTCGGCGTTGGTAGCTGGCGTCCGCCATTGGAATCCAGCGTCATGAGGCCTGGGTGCGACCTGGACCCTGAAACCTCAGCCTCCCGTGGGCCCCTCATGTCAGCAAGCCGGCAGCAGACCCAGAAGCTCGGCTCCCGCTAACTCCTTAACTCCTGTGATTACGAGTCAGTCTCTGGTTCCTGACCAGGTGGCTCAGAATCCAGATTTTGCCTCTTGCTGTGTGACCTTGGGCAAGTCACTTAACTTTTTTGGGCCATTGTTTCTTTATAAAACAAGGGTCATCGTAATAAAGAATACACAAATCCTCGAAGCGGTATCTGGCCTGTGGAGAGCGTATCTAAAGGTTTCATTCACTGCGATCGTCATTTTTGCACTATTATATATTCTGCCTCCCCAAAGATGGCAGATTCTCTCCATTGCTGACCTGAAGTGGTTTTCTGTTTTTAGCTTCACCCCTCGGGCCTCAAGCCTGAGTTGTTCTCGGCTCTGAGCGAGGCCCTCTCAGCCCCATCTTGATGTCGTCTCGCCTCTTCGTATCACTGCCCCTGGGGAAGCACCTTGCCTGGTCTAGCCCAGCCCCTGGTGCCAAACATCGGTCCCCTCACCCTTAAGAAGAACACCGTCGGCGGTCCAGTCACTCACAGATGGATGAGGACCTTCTGGGCTCCTAGAAGGGCTCTTTTTTTAATAATCACAAGAGGGACGATGACAGAAAACACAGCAAGCCCCATTTCTAAGGCCACTGACAGTCAACGAATCAAGAAAAGCATGATGAGAATGGGGATATGAAGGACATAAGACAACCCTACACTTAAGGATTAAAAAAAACTGGGGGTGAGGGGTAGAATTCCCATAGCATGCAATTTGCCATTTCAGCCATTTTAAAGTGTGTGACTCGATGGCGTTAAGAACAGTCACGTGCGTTGCAACACCATCACTGTCTAGTTCCAGAACTTCCGTATCTTCCCAGACGGGAACTCCACGACCACTGCCGGCCACTCCCCTCTCCCCTTCTCCCCAGCCCCGGCAGCCGCTCATCTGCTTCCTCTCTCTATGGAGTTTAAGGATAGTCTAATCTACGGGTAGAAACAAACACAGGAAAAAAAATGCCTAACAGAAAGAAGCAACATGTACCAAACGACATAGCATCGCTCGGTGGTTAGCAGCGGACTCTGGAGCCAAACTGCCTGTGTTTAACCCCAGCTCTGCTGCTTATTGCTCTGTGGCTTTGTACAAAGTAACCTGCCTCTCAGAGCCTCAGTTTAAAATACAAAATGAGGGTTACAGAAGCCCCTCCCTCGTAGACCGGTCGGGAGGATTAAGCGTGTTAATGATGCTGAGGATCTGGGAACGCTCTCTGGCTGTCTATGTGCCGTATATAAATTTGCCCTTGTCACTGGCGTGGGCGGGCAGTGCTGGGCCTGAACCCTTTTTTAAGGAAAGAATCCCCGAGGACAATGCCTGGCATTCAGTAGGCACCTGGTAAATATTGGTTGGGTGACTCCACTGGCATTTGAGAGAGAGGGGGTCTACAGTGGGACACGCAGACCACTCAGAAACCCTATGCTCAATGTCAAAAACAGTCCACGCTTCTTGGCAAAGCTCGTTAAGAACCACCTGAGTGCTGGCTATTATGTGACCCATGAGAGCCGGAACAGAAAACCAGGCCAGGCCCCAGCATGAATATGGCGATAATGGTTACGACAATAATTAATCAAAATGCCCATTATTTGTCGAGCACTTAACACATGCCTGGCACTAGGCTAAAAGTCTTACGTGCGTCAATTTGTTAAATTTTATTTTATGACTCAACCTGTGAGACAAAGCCCACCAGCACAATATAATAATAGCAATGAAAAGCTCCATTTTTTTAAAAGACAGGGCAAAATGCCAACAAGTGTGAATGAATCCTGTGATAATTGAGTCTGAATGGGAGGTGGGGGGCGCCGAAAAAGTCAGGTGAGGACAGCCGTGGAATTCTGATGAAACATCTGTACCCCGATCCAGCCAGCCTGTTCATCATCTGGATATTTGCCACCCGAGCTGTCGGTTGCTTTAGGTTTGCATTTTTCTCTCCGCATCCTGCAAAAGTCGTCTTTGACCCTCTGATAGGACAGATCTAATCACGCCTGCCGCCTCTTCCGGGCACGCATGCAGGGGTGGAGGAAAGCACATTTGCTGATGTCTCAGCAGACCAGCTCCCAGAGGGCAGGTGCTCCTTGTCCTGTGTCTGTCCCCGGGACAGTGCTCAATGCCAAGAGCCAGCTAATTGGCCCCAGGAAGGGGTTACGGAGGCAGGTGTCAAGGCACAACGGCCTGAATCAACCCTCAGATTAATTGAAGTGTCCAAATAGACTGCACGTTTCATGACCTGAGGGCTGAAGTCGAAGCCTCTTTGGAATAGAAATCAGATGTGAATGTGAGTGGGGGTGGCGTGGGGAGGGAGGTGGATGGGAAAGAGAAGGAGTAGGTGGGGGAGGGGAAAGAGAGGGAGAGAGAGAACAGGAAGAAAGAAAGGAGTAGGGAGAGAGGAACGAGAATGAATATAAGCATGAATATAGGGTTCACCACAATCCAGCTAACTTGTCATCTTCATCATTGGATGTCCCTAGAGAACAGAGTCCTTTTTGGAGGGCTTTCATGCACGTATCTGAGCTGATCCTTTTGGCAACTCCAAGAGCAGACAGACTGTGCTCCTGAACAAATGACCACCCCCAGGAGCCCAGAGCCTAGCGGGGTCGGCCCCACCCAGGCCCCCCAGGGTTGCGATACAAGCCCAAGTGTTCATCTCCATCCCGGAATTGGCAGGAAGCCTGAGATGAAGGCTTCCGGGCTCCCAGAATGCAGGCAGATGTTTCTTCCAGAAACATCTTTTTCTTCTTCCATTTCTCTATCAGGGAATTAGTTCAGTAGGAAGCACACTAGAGCGAGTGGAAGGAGCATTCCCTCGAGAGACCAGGAAAGTCTTCTCTCCCCAACCCCGGGCCTCTGTCCAGACCTCAGCTATGTTCTTTCTGTCTGTGTCCATGTTTCAGTGTGCGGGATCTGACCAGCTCTGTGTTCATCTGTCTTTCGGTGTGTCTGTCCTGTGTGTCCTTCTTTGCCTGTCTGGCTGCCAGCTCTGTGCCCCGCACCAGCCTCTTCTCTCTGTCCGCCCATGTCTCTGCCCCTCTGCTCAGTCCCCACTGGCTCACCTTCACCTCCTTCTCTGCTCCTCCTCTGCCTTATCCTCTCTATTCACGTTCAGTGTCTTTGCCCATCTCTGCCCTCCTCCTTCCTGTCTACGTTCTCCTCTCTTCCTCTCACCCGCCTCTTTCCTCCCTCCTTTCTCTCTTGCCTGTTGCAGTAAGGATATTTTGCTGGTAGCTTCAGTCCATTCCCATCAATAAGCATCTCTAGAGCCCCTACTGCAGCCAGTCATTGAGCTGGGAGTGCCCTGCGCAAACAGAACCCCCGGTCCCTGTCCACAAGTGGCTCTTAGTCAGGTTTTAGCAACTTAGTAAAAGTTTCATTTTATTGTATTTAGCCTCAACCTACAGGTGCCTTGAGTGTGGTCACCTGCAGGGGGAATGGGCTGAATGACTGAGGGAAGCAGGAGGCTGGTGCCTCAGTGTGCAAAGCGTGTGGGGAGCATGGGACTGTGAGGGCAGGGCAGTGCCTCGAGGGGGCCGCACCTGTGCTTACCCACCTGGGAAGGTGGCCCTTAGCCGGTCAGGCTTGGCTCACCTACACTGTCAGGGGGACAGTCCTATCACCTCTCTGTCATCTTTAGGCTCTTTTTAAGGACCGGTATGTTAGATAATCGATGTGGTCTGGACCCTGTGATTCTACATTTGGTGGCTTCTCAAATACACTGCAAGACTGAGGGAGCCTCACAGGACTAATTATTTGACCAACTCCTCATTCTGCATATCAGTTTCCCTCCCCACATGATTCATATTCTATGCATCTGTCTGGCACGGAGGACGCCTGGGGAAATTACATGGCTCTGCACTCAACATTTGTTAGAAGTTGGAGGACAGCTATCTTAATTCACTTGATAATCTCTTATTTATGGGTTTGTTCTTGTCTTAATATTAATGAGGCTTCCTATCTCCATCCCGCTATGACAGCTTTATCAACACGTCTGTGGTTGCATTTCTATCAGGTAATAGGGCTGGGATAAGGTTGAATTCACATAAGTACCAGGAAAATCCACTTGGTCAGGGATGCCTCTTAGGGCAAAGGGCTGGGTCTTGCAGAAGCTACCTTCTCGTTGGGCAGTGTGTTGTTCGCTGCACATGCTGGGATCCAGGGCCCGCCGTGTCCCGCACTGACATGGCAGGACTTTAGAGAAGCTTCCAGCCCCTCTGGGTTGGGCCTCTCTTGCGGTGGACCCTTCTTTTCTGAGGCAGTAGGAGAAGCACATGATTTAGAGTCAGACTCTCCTGGTTTGTGTCTTGCCTCTGTGAATTGATAATTATAAATTTCTTGATTAGTATAAGAAAAATGAAGCTTTTTAATAGCTATAGCATATATCAAGCACATGTAAATGCTTTACACAGAGCATCCCATTAACTCTCACAATCACCGTAATGCAGATTTATTTTCTTGATGCAGAAACTGAGTCAAACACACATATCTGGGTGTTCACTTTCATTCAGTAACACATACTTCAAAAATGTTTTATGATTGTATATTATACTCCAACCATTAAAGCTTAAAAATTCAAGTTTGGAAAGGCTATGGCATGTATCCCTAGTTGGATCTTCGGAGAGGAAGGACCGGCAGGGCTGCCATGAAGAGCTGTACATGTTGGCCACTGACTCTCTTAGACCAGGGGTCAGCAAACCACGGCCCTCGGGACAAATCCAGCCTGACATCTAGTTTTGTAAATAAAGTTTTATTGGAACACCGAACAATGTGTTCACTTATTCCATATAGCCAACGTCTGCTTGCATGTTACACTCATCGAGTTGAGTAGTTGCAATGCAGACAGTATAGCCCCCAAAGCCTAAAATACCGACTCCCTGGCTCTTTGGTACTTTAGAAAATGTTTTCTGACCCCTGACCCAGATGACAGTGTGAGTTCCCACGAATGATTCAACATGGGGCCCCGGAGCCAGGATTTGACCATGCGTCTCAGTGAGTTCTGAGTGACTGCATCTTTCCTCCCATGCAGGGTCACTGTGAGAAATTAGGGGATAGGACTGTCTCCTTCAGAAGGATTTACACAAGGGCCTAACGATCTAGGGATTGGGGTGGTCATTGCAGCACTGTTTTCCACCAGGAAGATGTGGAAATTTTCTGAAAATCCGTCTGTAAGGGATGTGGCAGGTTCATTTGTACAGTGACGGACCACACAGACATGAGAATGAACGAGGCAGACCTGTGTGCGCCGAGCGCTGTCCGTAGCAATGCACGCGGCCGTACATCTCTATAATCATGTAGGCACTATGTCTACTACATTTTGTCATGCTAACGTGCCACTCACCTCAAGGTGTGTCATTATTTTATATGCCACAAAGGGGGAAAGACTTTGGCCACCATACGTTGTCTTGAATTATAAGATGGATGCTTATTTCAGAGATTTTAAACTTTTTAAAAAGTACATTTTAGTATAGATGAAATAGGGGTGGTTTTTTTTTACATATTTATGTAAGAACTTGTGTATTTATGAAAATGCACAGAAAAAAAAAGTCGATGGATATACACACCGAAGAACATAGAAATGATCCCCAGGGACCTAAGTGGGACTAAAGAGTAGAGGGAGTGAAGAGGGCCTTGTCTTTTTTTTAAAAAAAACCTTCGCTCTTTATGCTCCTGAATTGTCGAAAAGTTTTATGAGTGTATATAACTAATGTAATTTAAAAATATTTTTAAGTGAATTAAAATCATGTAATCAGGTAGTATCTATAAAGTAACTCATCGAAAACCTGGCACAAAATGGGAGGACAACCATTGCATTGTCCTCTCTTCTTTCTGTACAACCACCAAGAATCATTCAGTGAAGAGAGACACGACATTGGCAGCATTTTCTAAACAACAGGTGTGTGATAAATTTAAAGCGTTGTTGCCGCTCATGAAAGTTTCCGTTTACAGGTCGCTATTTGGTCAGTTTTTGAAATCTTTCATGTTCTGTTCTTCTGCAAAGACGACTCCTGTGTTAGTTACAGACTATTGCGACCTCACGGACGTCACACTGAGTGCAGAGGTTTAAGGTTCTATGCTCCCATAAAGAGCACTTCAATCTGGAATTTTCCATGTGCCTTTACTCTACGCAGAAAATTGAACAAACGACTGACTTATTAGTCAAAAGCACAGGAAATACTTTATTAACACTATTTCAAAATGAAAGGAATGTTTACACACTGTCATGTTTTCATATCCTCCATACTGCTGAGGTAGAAAGGGGACAGGCCTCTTCAGAATAGCAAATAACCTCCGAATCACCTGCATAGTGGACATTGAGCTTGGAGATTCCCTACATGACAAGCAGCATAGAAACATTTATAAAAGTTGCATTTTTGTGTGTGTTGCTTTTCCCTATTTTGAATAACAAACTGGCAATATGCTATGACATAATGTAAGTAAAAAAGACTTTCATGCACAGGAAAGGGACATTTATATGAATGGAATTGGGACCATAAATTTCTAAGCTGTAAGAGACTTTGGGGGGTGGGTCATGCAGTCTAGCCCCCCACCCTGGCAGGGACCCTGCACTGGAGTCTCCATGGCTGTGGCTCACCTTTGGCTTGCTCGCCTTTGGGACTTCAAGGACTCTGTGTCATGCGATGAAAGTCTAGTCAGTAGTGACCGTGATGGCGGGAAGCCTTGGGCACCAGGGAAACGGGCAGCTAACACAGCCTGTAGGGTCCAGGAATACTTCCCGGAAATGGCACACACTGTCGGCTGCTTCATCAGTCAGAATGGATTTTAGCTGCATGTAATATAATACTTAAAATAATAATGGCTAAATAAGAGAGACAGTTATATGATATAATTTTAAAAATTCAGAGAAAAGCAACCCCAGGGCTACTTCAGGGGCACAAGGATGCAATTAAGGAGATAGGCCCTTTTCATCACTCTGCTCCACCTACATCAACTTCATCTTTCATGCCCATGGTCGCCAGGTGGCTGCCAAAGCTCCAGGAATCATGTCCCCACATGATCAAGTCTAAACACACAAGTCAGAGAGGTGACCAAGGAGGCAGAGAGAGCTCTTTTCATGTCGTTATACTTTATCAAGGAGGGCCTAGGAGAACCTCCCAGAAGACTTCCCCTTATGTACAAATGTCTAGAAATAGATCACATGGCTCTCTAGCTGCAAGGGAAGCTAGAAGTGAATATCTTGCTTGTTTAGCCTCTATAGGGAGATAGGGCAAAGATGAAGGATTGTTGAAAATAACCCATTAGCTGATAAAGTGTCTGACAGTGTTCCCAGCTGTGCCAGCAGCTTTTATTCTTCACTTCTTGGTCCTCCCTAGTCCCAGGGATGGATCGTGATTGGACTAAGAAATTCAATTCCTTGTACCAGTCAGAAATGGGAATGGGATGCAGTCTGCCCAGTGAGATGTGAGGTGGTATGTCTCAGAAGTCTGGGAAGCTTCCAGGAGACTCAGCTCCTGTGTTAGGAGTTAAGTCTCTTCTCCTCTTTCAGAATTTGGACACTTTTGTTTGAGGTTCAGGTACTTGGAGTCACGCAGCCCTATTAAACCATGAACAGATAATTTGAAGACACAACCCAACCATTAAAAATGGAAGACTAGAAAGATAAAACAGGCACATATCCATCTGGACCTGGAACTTCCTACCTCCATGGTTTTTGTTCTGTGTGACTGTTATCTTTGGTTTGCTCAAAAGGCAGATCCTGGGATGAAGGGCTAATATGCCCCTTGTTAGAATGTGAAAGTCAGAGAACATGAGTGAGGGACAGAGAGTGAAGCAGAGGAGGAAGAAGAGCCAGTAGGAGAAAGCATGATCCACTTGGCTACCACTAAGTGTAAAGCCATAAACTACATCTCAGGGGGATAGTTTATCCACCAGCTCTCATCATCCATTGATCAAAGTTTGCTTATGGTGTGCTAATTTCCCCGAACATCGGGGTTTTACATAAATGGGTATCAGTGTAGGTCCCACAGAGTCCAACAACTGGGCATGAACAGGGAAACCTTGGGAAGGAGATGAGAAACGTGGTCCAGGCACAGAGATGAATTGAGGTCCAGTTGGATCACACTTAATTTTGATGGATAGTCAGTGGTGGATAGAGTCAGGTGATGAGCTGTCTATTACAGTTTACCCTTGCATTGGTGAGATCCCCCCTTGACCTCCACTTTTGAAAACATGGTGCCCTTATTTCTCCCTGAAGGAAAGCACAAGTCTGACTCTTGACAGAGTCCCCTTCAAGGTGGTGGTCAGCTAAACCCTCTGCAAAAACTCAGGGCAAGAGGGTTTGTGACTCTGACCTTGATCCCTGCTGGTTGTGAGCTCATAATTCACATCCATCATCATCACCTTCTGCTGCCATGCTAGAGTTCTCTGAGCCCTTTTTGGGTCATGGTTTCCGAAATTGCTGATTTTCTATTATCACGGGGCACAGAAGCACAAGAAGAGGCCCCAGAAAACTCTCCCGCCCTTATCTTGAAGTTGCACTCTACTTCTTCGTGTATTCAGCATAAATTCACCTCATAGCACTGTGGCTCCATTTTAAGCAGTTCAAGCCATTTTGAGTTGGATTTGGGGGTCTTTTTTTCCTGGTAGTCTAAAGCATCCTCACTAAATATCAGAGAAAGTGACAGCTAAGGTTGAGATCCAAAAGAATAGTAGAAGGTTAAAAGGGCAAAGATGATGGGCAAGTGTGTTTCAGGCAGATGGAAAGTCGTGTGTAAAAATCTAGGAGAATAAAAATGCAGTGTTTGTGGGCTTAAAACAGTTCAGTATGGCCAGAATCAAGATGATTATAAAAGATGCTTGTTAAATTCTTGTATGATGTTGGCAGCTTGCCAAGGAGACGTTAGTACCTTTGAGAAACCATCATAAAGAGAAACCTTTTGTCACTGGAACAGTAGCTGAGATTGCTTTGCCTTTTGAGAATTAGATAACAGTGGCTTATCTCCCTAATTGTATCGCATGCTATTGGATTAGCTTTCCCCAAGACTTTCCTAAATTTTATGTCTTATGTTTATATCTCCACCTCTAATTTCATTACTGTTAGGTGCATTTGTCTTTTGCTTTCTGTGGCTGTATCTTCTCTGCATCAGCCCAAATATGCAACAAAGCTACTTTTGATGTCTTTCCAAAACGACAGTCAACCAGGGGACTGGATAAACTCAATAATCACTTAATATTTGGGGGGGGGAGAGATAATAAAAGGTGACAAATTATGGCATAGGAAGTTGTTTAAGAGGACATCCTTGATTTAAGGTCCCTCTGCCACTTCTCTCTGGCCAGCCTCATCTTCACGTTTCCTGTTCCGCAACCATGATATTTTTCTTCACCCCTAAGAATCTCCTCTCATCCTTGCTGCTCATCTTGCCCAGCAGCTTCCAAATCCTCTTGCGTTGTTACACAAAGACGTTCCATTTTTCATGGATGCCCTAATCTTTCCAGACTCCAGGCACCCATCTTTCCACAACCAAAACTGCTCGCCAAGGTGGTTTTGCTAACCAAATGCAGCCCTTTTCCCGAATCTCAACACCTAATCTGAGAATTGTTTCTCCACACTTTTTTTTTTTTTTGACAGGGAAGGAAATCCCTGGAGTGGGAAGGAGTTGGTCAGGGGTTGAGACTTCTCCCAGGGGTGCTGACCTTGAGCTGCCTCAAAGGGTGGGCTGTGGTCAGCTAGGGAAAGAGGGGAAGAGAGAACGCTGTTCTTGGGCATAGACATTAGGGCGTGAGATAGTGACTGTCCACCTCCCATCTCTCTCCTTCTCCCTTGTGACAGCTTTTAACCTTCATAAGTCATTGGAGCCGGTGGATGAACAAGGGAAACCCGTGGACTTAATCTGAAAGGCCACCAGTCTAGAGGCCACCAGCACTGTTTCTTATGAGGACATAGGGGAAGGTTCCTTCAAGCTGTGAATGTGCTCACCCTACAGTGGCAATAAATTAAGGTGCCCTGAACGTCCCTTTTAACTTCCAGCCAGCCTGCCTACGCTGTAAGAGTTAAGTGGGCAGAACTTGGAGCCAAGCTCCTTGGATTCAAGTACTGGCACAACCACGTGGTAGCCATGGGGTCTCGGGCCAGTCACTGGACCTCTCTATGTCTAGGTTTCTCACACAGGGTTTTCTGAAGATTAAGTAAGTCATGTCTATATAATCTGCTTAAAACGGTGCCTGGCACAAACTAAGCCTTTGTTAAATATTAGCTCTTAATGCAGATGCTTAACTCTGCTCATTGAAAATCCTGGTGACTTGTAGCATTGCATGTGCGAGCCATGAAAATTCGTTCTAGCCTAGGCCACTTTTTGTACCATCCAAGTTTTTATAATGGAAAATGCATCTGATGCCACCAGGGAAGTTACTGAACATGGCTTGCCTAGCTCAGAACTCTATTGCATATAATGAGAACAAAATTAGGAATCAGAGACACAGATATAAGGGGAAAAATCATCTCGTACGTCGTAAAGGAACATACAGCTGCTTTACGGTGCAGTTGTCTGCTTGCTGGGGACGTGTTCTTTACGTTCCCTTTGGTTGCTACCTCCTGTGATGCTCATGGGAATTTCAAAATATGCTGATGCCTGGTTCCAACGCCATGAATTCTGATGTAACTGGTTTAAGTTGTAGCCTGGACTTTGGGATCTTCACAAGCTCTCCAAATGATTCTAATTGAGGCCAAAGGAGAGAACCACTGGTTTTTTGTTTGTTTGTTTTGTTTTGTTTTAAAAATCCCCGCTAACAGACCATACCCCAGACAAATTAAATAGGAATAATTGGGTGAGGCTTGGGCATTTTTAAAGAGCTACCCTGGTGATTGACAGTGCAGCCAAGGTTGAGAATCAGCTCATTGATTCGGGTCTAAGCTCAGGTACTGCTCGAGATTTGCCCTGCGATGTCTTGTCAGTTTTGTAGTTGGCAATGACCAAATAAACCCATCTGTCTTTTAAAAAAGTACCTTCATTATTGAAATCCCCCTCCCATAACTTTGGCTTGCGAGGCTGACATTGTATTTATCATGTGATGTTGATAATGTGAACTTTTCGTAAGATCGCAAACCTCACGCTGGTCATCGTGGACTGCCATGCTCCCATTCCCATAATTTACCGTTTTCCTGGTAAAATTATCCCAGAACTTTTTAAAAATTCAATTTATTTAAACTAGAAAAAAATAATAATAATTCACCCATTTCTCCCATCTTTCACCTCCTGCTTCTGGCAACCACCAATCTGTTCTCTATATCTATGAGTTTGTTTTTTAAAAAATTTATTTTTAGGTTCCACATGTGAGAGGTATTATGCAATATTTATCTTTCTCTGTCTGACTTAGTTCACTTAGTGTAGTACCTTTGTGGTCCACCTGTGTTGTCACAAATGGCAAGATTTTATTTTTTTTATGACCGAATAATATTCCACTGTATGTACACACACACACACACACACACACACACACACACACCACATCATCTTTATCCATTCATCCATCAATAGACACTTAGGTTGTTTCTATATCTTGGTGATTGTAAATAAAGCTTCAGTGAACATGGGGGTACATTTATCTTTTCGAGTTAGTATTTTTGTTTTCTTCGGATAAATACTGAGAAATGGAATTGCTGGGTCATATGGCAATTCTATTTTTTTTCATCTTTTGAGGCATCTCCATACTGTTTTCCACAGTGGCTGCACCAAATTACAATCCCACCAACAGTGCATGAGGGTTCCCTTTCTCTACATCCTCGCCAATTTGCTGTTCTTAGTCTTCTTGATAATAAGCGTTCTAATAGGTGTGAGGTGATGTCTCATTGTGGTTTTGATTTGCATTTCCCTAATGACTAATGATCTTCTACCCATTTGTTAAATTTATTTATTTATTTTTTGCTATTGAGTTGTATGAGTTCATTGTATATTTTGAATATTAGGCCCTTATCAGATGTATATGATTTGCAAATATTTTCCCCCTTCCAAAGGTTGCCTTTTCATTTTCTTGATAGTTTCCTTTGCTGTGCAGAAGCTTTTTAGTTTGATTTAGTCCTATTTGTTTATTTTTGCTTTTGTTGCTTTTGTGTGTGGTGTCATATTCAAAAAAATCATCACTAAGACCTGTGTCAAGGAGCTTACTACCTGTTTTTCTTCTAGGAGTTTTATGGTTCTAGGTCTAACATTTCAAGTTGATTTTTGTGTGTGGCATAAGATAGTGGGCCAGATTCATTCTTTTGCATGTGGCTATCCAATAAATTTTTTTTCAAAGAACCACTTTCTTTACCTCTTAGGCATTGTTTTGTGGGGGGGTCGGGGGCTGCATGAGAAGAAGGAGGTCCTGATTAGGCTAAGCCAATTAGCATATCCCACTTATGGGTATAGTAATTGGATCTAAGATGAGCACGTGGTCACTTTCTGGCCAATGAGAATTGAACTTAGGTTTAGGGATTGGGAAAGAGTAACTTCATCTCAGTGGGATCTGCAGCTGGGAAGGTTTGAGATCTGGAGCTGTTGAGAGTGGCTAGGCTGCCTGAGAATGAAGCCCTCACACGCAGGAAAGCTGAGCAGAATTGCGGTAAACTCTGTCCTGCCCACTTGGTGAAGCTCCACAAATCGGCAGGGCCAGATTACTCTTGATTTTTTCTTACTCGAGTCAACAATTCTCTTTCTGTGAAAGCCAGGTTGAACTGGAGTTTTTACTTAATCTCCATGAAGCATTTAACTGGCATAGAAGAACAGAGGAAAAATTTAAATAGCACTTTTTCAGAGTAATTTCTCCATTTGTCCTTGCCACAATGACATGGAATCAGTGTATCAGGGTGCTAGATTGTCAGCTTCATGGGGACAGGAAGCCAAGGTGCTTGGCTCCCTCTCCCTCTCTCCTGGCACAGAGCCTCATGCATGGTAGGCACTCAAAAAATAATTGCTGAGAGGATGAGTGAATTTAAAGTTTTCATAATATGGTTTCAGCCTTGCTCAGGACTGCCCTTTATCTAACATGATCCACTTGCCGTTTCTTGAATGGACCTTGTATTTCTACGCTTCTGCCTGAGTCATTCCTTCCACCTCAAATACTTTGCTCCCTCGGCCTTGCGACTCCTCCTTCACCCTTCAGGACCCAGAATAAATGCACTACCTTTATGGCTCTTGCTTTGCTTCCCATCAGTTTGACAAAATGGCTTTCTCACTCTCCAGATTCTTGGTGGAAGAGTGATAAAGACTCAGACAGAATTGGGTTGGACTCTGCATTATTGCTTTACTTCCTAGCAGGGTGACCTGGCAAGTCATTTAAATGTGTTAAGCCTGGGTTTCCTCAGTGCAAAGTTGGGATAAAAATGCCACCAACCTCGCATGCCTGTCGCAGAGAGCAGATGAAACACACAGTGAACAAATTTGCTGTGGGTTCTAGCACAGAGAAGACAGCAATTCTGAGAGGTGCTGTTCTTGTCCCTGATTCCCAGGTGAGGCACCGTACAACTAGGTGACCTGTGCCTAAGGTCAAATGTCTGTTCATCCACTGGTTCATTTATAAGTCATTATCTATCAAGTTCCTACTATGTTTCAAGTACTGTGAGGCTTGGGATGTAGTGGTAAAACAAGACAGATAATATCTCTGTTCCATTCATGAGGGAGATGGATCTGACATAAGCAGATAATCACGTGCCTAATGAATGTTACAAAGGGGAAGTCTAGGAGTATGGGGGGGACTGTCGAGAGGCTGTAAGCTGACCATAAGAATTCCTTGAGGTATGACATTTAAACTGAGGCAGGAAGAGCATGAGGCCTCTTCCTCCATGACATAAAAGCCAGACTCAGCATCTTTCTGTCCTTGATGATCCTGGGACCCAGACTTCAGCAGCCCCGGGGACGTGGCATTCCCTTCCCTCCAACCTGGGGACCACGGGGGAGGATAGTTTCCTTCATGACTCTGGTGTGTCTGTTTTTGGCTCTCCTTATCAGTGTTGCCAGTAATTATATCAGTCTCCTTCACTGGCCTCTCTTCTTTACCGAGGCTTCTGATGATATTTCTTTGTTCTCTGAAATTGCCTCCGTGAGAGTTTAAGTAAAAATAAGAAATGGGCTCTTCCACGTTGGCTTGACGCAATTCTTCCTCCCCTGCCCCCATGCCACAGTCAACACTGTCGACAGAGCTCCTGCTCAAAGATCAGCCTTTCCCAGAGGCTTCTGCCGGTGGATGCCTGAGATTGAGTGGTTGTAAATGGGCAGCACACAGATTGTTGGCACACGCCATAGCTAAAAGTCTGGGAGTTACACATGAAAATCCATATTTCTGGCTTCTCTTGAAAAGTCAGAAGAATTGGCAGCGCCATTTCCACATCTCCAAATGGCAATACTCGGCTGTAGCTGAGTGGCGCTGTCTCTCTTAGATGCGGCACACAAGTTACGGTTCACCTCAGACCCCACCACTCCTATTGTCTCCCCAACCCAGCCTGCTTGTCATTTATTATGCCTTTGGGTCTCTTAAGTCAAGTTTGCATTGAATTTTAATTTGGTTTAAAGAGGATCTGGCACATCGTAAGTGCTGAATTAAGAGTTGCTGTTATTAATAGTTGTCATTGGAAAGCTATCCAAAGACTACAGCCCTCGGGATGGATAGAAAAAATATGGGGCCTTTTCCAAATAGCAGTTGGATAGAGATAGTGTTGTTAACCAAATGTTCGAAAAAGCACCCTCCCTTCTTCCTTAAATCAGCATTCTTACCTTAAAACATTTCTTAGTGAATTGCACAAAATCCTCCCATAACAATTACAGAACATGTTGCAGGTAAGGTGATTATTATTATTTACCATCATCACATAATTAGACGTCATTTCAACAATTACCCAAACAGAAACTGCGTGAATAAATACTCCTTAGGAAAGCACAAACTAATGAAAAGAGAAAGGAGGTGAGATCGCAGCGTTCAGAGGGCACTTCCCATTTAGGATCATTCAGGAGGATGACGGACGCAGAGGAGAGTCCCTGGGGATACGGTCCAGCCAGGCATTTGGGGCTTTTTGAGAATGAATTCAGGGCAGTGAGTTTCCTCTGGCTCGGCATCTAGCAAAGTGGCTCTGTCCATCAGCGAGGGGGACTAATAATTTAGCTGAACTTGATCTGCTTTCTACTAAACTGGAGTGTCCTTCTGTTCCAGCCTATTCCTCCTTCCCTCCTTCCCTCCCTTCCTTTCTTCATGCAGTAGGCTTTGTGGGGCTGCCCAGGCTGCGGGCGCTGTCCAAGGTGCTGATAAAACAACAGGGCACCAGGCAGGCAAGGACCGTGTGCCTAGTGCAGTTCACGATGCAGCACCCTCCTCGCCTTGGGCCTTGGGAAATGCAATTCAGTCTGTCATTCCACATGCACTTGTTGCTACTTGTGCCAGTCAGGGAACTGGGTGCTGAGGGAGGAATAAACTGACAAAATATATAAACAACCAAAGCAAGACAATAGGAGGTACAGACAAGGGCTTCGATGAAAATAAAAAGTATCCAAGGAGATATACTTACCACAGAGCTTGGCTTGTGGACACTTAATGAAGGTTTGGTCAATTTCTTCCCTGTCCGACCTGTATGGCCTCTCCCTCCTCACGGTTCCAGTCTTCTCTCCCTTTTTTGTCTTAGGGTCTTGATTTGAATCCCAGCTCTGTCACTGTTCCATGTCCTTGAGCAGCTGGGTCAATGTCTCTGAGACTTAACTTCCTTATCTGTTAAGTGGGTATAAAGATAGCACTGCCCTCAGTACGGAAGTGAGGATTAACCAAGTATTGCATGTGAAGCCCTTGTACAATGTCCAGCTCATGCTGGGCACTCAGGAAATATTTAGATGTGAATGATCTGAATCTACTTGTGCTTCCAAGGTCAACTCAAGCCTTCCCTCCTCTGGAGCATTCTCCTAGCCTCCCCGCCCCCTTCACCACCACCACACACATGACTTTGCTGTTCTGGGACCAGGCTGTGTACTGTTGGTTTATTTTACCTGCTAATTGTCTGTCTCGCCAGAACTAAATAAGCTCCTAGTCTCCTTTGCAACCCCCACCCTCATGCACCTAACACCCTACTGAGCCCTTAGTGGCACTCAATACGTGGTCATTGACTGACAACATGCACGTGACTTGATATTCTTTGTCTCAATGTCTGATTATTTTCTGTAGACCGGGTGATGGGGAGACCTGTTAGTGTCACACTGTTAGGTGCTCTGACTCCTGATGATGCTGCTGACACGTGTGTAGAGCCAGAGCCCTCAGACTTATGCAACCTGAATGCAGTGGCAACCCCCACCTTCCTTTAATGAAGGAGAAATCAAGGGTAAATGCACGACTTTCTTCAGCTCCGTTTGTGTGTGTGAGGAGCGTTACACTGGCACTGATTACAGAAAGGAGAAAAAGATAAAGTACCAAAGGAGGAATTAGTTGTACTTGGCCTAATTAAAATCCCATAGAAAGAATTCCTCTCTTATTTGGAAAGGTGATCTAACATAACCTTGAAGCCATCGTATTAACCACTGTACTTTTCATTTTAAGGGGAATAGTGGCAGAGAGATCATTTGAGCAAGGCAATCCTTCAATTGCCTTTCAGAAATGAAATGACCTTGATTTCTGAACCACTTCCTCCCAATGAAATTAAATTACATTGAACCCTGACAGTTAAGGGAGTTAATCAACCCCGAGGTGGAGCTCACCCAGCCAGGAGTCGGGGGCCTGTGGGTAGGGAAAAAGGAGCAGGAAGGCGAGGGTCTTGGACCTTTGGTCAAAGTTGATGAATTTTTCACACACACACATTGAAATGTAGCCTTTCTCCCCAGATGGACCTTATGCTATATCATGCGCCTTAATATTAGAAGGCGAGTTTTCTACGGTCTAGTGCAGTTTAGAAAATTCCAGGCAGCTTATCTGCCTGGAGAGGACCTACTGCAGTCAAGATGTAACACCCACCACAGTAACTATCATCTATGTGTTTCTGATTGTGCCAAGCCCTTTGTACACCTCACCTCATTTAATTCTCACTGCTGTTCATGCTAGCTGCCACGATTATTCTTCCCATTTTGCAGATAAGAAAACCGAGCCTGAGAGGTGTTAAGTCATTTGCTTAAATGAATGGATAGCTGAGGCTAGAATCCAGGTTTGCTTAATTCTGAAACCACCATGGTCTTTTGTCCCAACTAAACCATGCCCGCATAGGAGTATTTTTCTCAGGGAGGATGTCAGACTTTTTAATCCCACGTAGAAAGCATCTTCTTTGGCCCATATCACTCCAGTTTGGTAATAGTGTTGTATTCCGTAACCTGTACTCTATAGCTGTTCATGTCTGCTGCTCAGTATAAATTGGCAGGTGTATGAGAAATGCCTTAGTTGAGGGCGGAAGAGACGTGCTGACTTACCCTCATGGACTGATAATAGCCTTTCTACCCAAATATGGAGAATGGAGCTAACAGGTGAGGTAGCTAAGGAGACAGCACAGCACAATGCCGTCCTTATGAGTGTGGGCGCTGGGGTCTGCTTGCCTAACCCTGGATCCACCACCACTTTCTAGTTGGGTAACTTTGGGCGAATTACTTAAGCTCTCTGGGACTCTGTTTCTTCATCTTCAGAATGGAGAAAATAACAGTACCTACTGTGTAAGGGTATTGTGAGCATTAAATGAGATAGTTCTATAACTAGCAGGCAATAAGTGCTTAGTGTATATTAGCTGTTAAGATACCAATTTGGTCTCTGGAAATGAGAACACCTGAGATTCTGAAAGAAGACAGAAGAGGTCAGTTCGCTGCAAGCTGATCACCAAGGGAGAGTTGTTCAGAGGCGAATCGTACTGGACATGGCAAGGGCAAAGGGGAACCGGGGCCAGGAAGCGGAGGGGCCACAGGAAGAGCTGCATTCTCAGCATGTGGGAGGAGCCCTTGAGAGGAAAGGCTGGGCCTGAGAGGAGGAGAGATGCCACTTGGGAGAATCCCTACATCTTTCCATCCTGTGGTCCCTTCGTCCTTCCATCTTTCCATCCTTCTACCCTTCCACCCATTGCTCCATCCACCCATCGATCCATCCATCCATCCTTTCATTCCAGAGTCTGCCATCTTTTCTGGATTTGCAACCGTTCTTCCATCTTTCTGTTCTTTTGTTACTGCATCTGCTCATCTACACGTCCCTTCTTTCCACCTGTGTTTCATCCTCAGCGTAGCGTAGCGGTTTAGAAGGCAGAATGCAGAGATGGAAGGTGGGCTTCCCATCCTGCGTTACTTACTGTTTGACCTTGGGCAAACTTTTTAACCTCTCCAAGTTTCCCACTTATGAACTGGGACTGCGTCTTGAGGTAGAGGGTTTCGAGCAAGGGAGCGATACAGTCATGTCTGTGTTTTTGCAAGTTTTCTCTGCTGTGGGGAGGATGCAGAGAAAGGGGCAAGACCCACAAGAGGGCCGTAAGAAGGAGATTGATTGGAAGCGATTGCAGATAACTCAGGCAAAGATGATGCGAACAGGAATCGAGTAATGACAGCTGTCACGCATCGTGTGCCGGGGAGGCGTCTCTGAACACCTCAGTGCTGTGTGCTTCACCCGTTTTATTTCCTCGACTCCGACTGAGAGCCCTACGAATTAGATCCTATTGTGTTATTTCCATTTTACGGGAGTGGAGAGTGAGGCTTAGGCAGTGTAAGGCACTCGATAGGCACTAGATCGCACAACTGCGAAGTAGCAGAGCTGCAGCTTGTGCACAGATCCGTGGCCCTGACGTCGTCCGCTCCGCAGCTCCAGGCGGCCCCTGCGCAGGGACGGTGGAGGAGAGCGTGAGGAAGACGGGCTCCTTCGAGGGACACAGCCCATGTCAGAAAGGAAGGATGACACAGCTGACGGCCGGAGGCGCTGCTGTGCTGGTAAGCCGCTCTCTGCGGAGGGCGCAAGCCCTAGTTTGTAGTGTTTACTGATTTCGAAGGTGGAAGTACTCCCAGCATGGCTGATTTGACGTTTCAAACTGGGAAACTTCCCAGAACATTGCATATTGTCACCAAATTCTCCAGTATTCCAAGGTTTTCATTGTTATACCAAAGACCTTGTGCTGCATTTTTAAAAAGCAACCTCCGAGTGGCGCTTAATAAACAAATCGACAGTAGGCATGTTTGTAGCTCTCAGACTGCAGTGTGGCGGGGTCCGGCTGGGCCCGACTCCGCTGCTCCGTTCTGTGTGTCACTCCTTCTCCACCTGGGACCAGCAGGCTAGCCCAGGCCCAGTCACACATTAACCAGAAACTTTCAAGGTCTTCCAAGCCCTAAGCTCGTAGCTCATGCCCTGTCACCTTCACCCAGTTCTGTTAGCCACAGCAAGTCACATGTTTGGACCCAAAGTCGAGGGGTGGGGAAATATATTTTGTCCTCGTAGTGGAAGGGAGGGCCAGTCCCATGGGAAATAACATGGTACAAGGAGGTGTCGTGACATCGAGGCCACAGACTCTGTCTACCACAGGGGTGTCCCCTGCAGGTGGGCAGAGCAGACTGTGCCTGAGTCTTACCATGTCCTTCCCCGGGGTCGGCCTCACGCCTCCGCCCAGCTCTGTTTGTCCTGTACCCTGGTGAGGATGGGTGGGGAGAGCCCCCAGGCCTGGGCCTCCTCCCTTCCGACCTCTGCTGTTGAGAAGGCTGGGGTTGTCCTTCCTTTCGAGACCCGAGACCTCCTTAGCCATCCCAACGAGCCATGTGACCTTCTTCCCACTCAGGTTTTGAGTGAGCCCTTCAGCAAGGTGGTGCAGATGCAACTTTCCCGAATGCATCTTAAAATTAGTGTCTTTTTAAAATTTTACAAATAGGCTTTATTTATACCACGTGCACAACAACAACGAAAGGAAGATAATTAGGTGTACACACTGCAATCAAGCATATTGGGTTTGTTGGAACCATTAAAGTTAATTGCTTTCACTTGTTATTTCTGAGGGCTGTAGTATTGGTATTAAATGCCAGTGGAATCTGCTGTATGTTTGATTTAGCGAAACCGAGAACTCGGTGATTTACTGCCTCTCAGAGAGGTTTTTATCAAAGTGAGGAATAAGCCGAGTGCCTCCTCTTGCTTTTCATGGTACCTGCTGGAAAGCACCTTTGCTGAAAGACTATCTTGCGTCCTGTCCTGTCTTGGGGCCTGTGAGAGTCTTGCCTTTAAGATTCTGGCCCATCTCCGCATGGGATCAACCACAAGAGCTAACCACAGGTATTAAACCCTCACAATGGGCATATCTCATTTAATCCTCACAATTACCCCCGTTTTGCACAAGAGGAAACCGAAGTTCCAAGAGATTAAGCCATTTGCCTGAGGTCACACAGCTTGTAGGACAAATCCGGGATCTTTGCTAACTGGGCAGAGTGCCAGAGGCTGGGGCTGTTGTTCGCTCTTCCTTTGTGGTTCCCAAATCTCGGTGTTGGTTTCTCCTTCACCTTCTCAGTAAGTCTTGTCAGAGACTTCTCGATAGTCTCATGAACGCTCTCAGCCTCAACGTCTAATAAGCCAAGGATTCACGACATTGGCCACGTGCCTTTCACTGTACTGAGAGTTTTAACTACGTAGCCTCACGCAGTCCTCCCAACGATCCTGTGCTGTAGCGTATGGTCATTATATTTTGTTGTTATCATTGCTACTATTACTGTTACGCACAGATACATCCGTGTGTCAGGCTGCTGTCAGCATCTGTATCACCTAGGATGTGTCCAAATGCGGATAGTAGCTGCCCATGTGGTTTCTCCCGGAGGGCTTTATTTTCTCACAGAGCAGCAAGTCCAGAGAGGCTGTTCACAAGTGCCGGTTAGGGACCCAAACTCCTTCCATGCCCAGCTCAGTCATCCTTAGAGGTTGGCTTCATGGTTGCAAAACGGTTGCTGCGCCTCCAGGCATTGCCTCTGTCTTCAAGACAGCAAGGTGAAGCGTCAGAGGCACAGGGTCCTCCTTTGTAGTCCCCACCCCTTATATATTTATGCAGGGTCACCTTTTGTGAGGTCTACTGCTGACATCTCACTGAACAGAGTTATGTCATGGGACCACTCAAGGTAGCCTAGGAAAGACAAATTATTCTGGTTGCACGTGAACAAAAACAGGGCTTTTTGTATGGAGACTTCAGAAGAGGGAACAGATGTGGGCAGGACGCAGAGAACCGACCCGGTCTGGCAGAGCAGATCCGCAGGCTTTGCTGGCGGAGCGCAGCTTGGCGTGTTTCTTCCTGACAAGCTTCACCTCACTCTCTATCATCCCTTTTCATCCTCACACAGGCTTTTGAGGAGGTCGGCCCACTTCCGTTCCCAGGTGTTCTCAACGCACACTTTGCCAGTCACATTTTCGGTCTCAGAAATGAGGACCAGGAGGAAGGCGAGGGGCTGTTGCCCGCTGTGGACAGACCTGAGCGGGGCTCATATCTTTCCCCCCCAACAAACAGGGCTGGCAGGCCGGGGACAGCTTGGGACTAGAGGTTGGGATGGACTACGGGCGGAGATTTAATAATGCAATTAGCTGGGCTTGGAGTCAGACCTCTCACCATGCTCCTAATTAATTGATCAGATGCACCGCTTGCTGCCTGCTCGCCCTGAAGGCTCCCAGAATGCACTGCGGGCGCAGGCAGGAACGCTGCACCTGCCCGTGCATGGGGAGCTGGAGAGCCCCTCATTAAGTCAGTTAACACATGAGCCCCGGCCGCTCTGAGCACGCCTTGTGATGAGCGACTAGAGGGAGAAGATGAGGGCTGCCAGGAAGAGGGAGCTCTCTTAGTTGATCGATTATGCATATGTGTGTGGGGCGGGGAGGGGGAACTTGATGCACAGTGGTAATTTTCAGCATCCATTCCCAGCGCAGATAAATTCTGCATTCCAAGAAGGAACGCGGTAGGAAAAGAACAGTAGCCACAGAGCTCCGGGGTGATAACCGACATGCATCTGTGAGGCTCTTTTTGTTGGTCGGTTGAAGACTTTTTAATTATCAAAGTTAGGTATACTAATAATAATGTATGATAGCATTTCCAGAGTGGTTACTATAAACGAGACCCTGTGCTCAGGGCTTTACTTATTTTATCTCGCGAAATGCTCACAAGAGCGTGTGAGAAGGTTAACGCGCCGTTTCAGATGAGGAGGCGGCTCAGAGAGGGGAAGGGACTTGTCCGAGTCACGCATCTCTAGACGTGGAAGAGCAAAATTTGAACCCAGTTTTGTCAGACTCCAGAGCTAATCACTAATCATTCTTTCCCCAGCTCATCATTGTAGAAAATTGGATCATGCGAACAATTATAATCACCCATAGTCCCAGCTCTGAGGGACGGTCTGGAAAAGGCACACCACCCACCTTGTCTTCCCACTCTCCCCTGAGCCTCCAGGCCCATTTTCATTCTCCTTCATCCATCCTGTTCCCTTTCACAGTCACCAATGCTGTTTAAACCAGGGGCAGATAGCCAGTTCCATCCGTCGTCCCCCACAAATGGAGGGTGGAGTCCCAGAGCGTGTTGGCCGGGGGAAGGGAGGGCTGAACCGCTGAGGCGTGTAGAACCGTCGCGAGGGGCCCCGGTGCTGCCTCCGTGATGGACCCTGCGGAAGGCGATGGATGATCATGGAGCCGGTGCAGGACAAGGAAGCGGGAGGATAGAGTGGGAGAGGATGAGGTCCTGATAAAGAGCAAGGGGAGAGGCTGCCCAAGATCACAGCCCTCCCTCTGAGGCCAGCTTGGCCTGTCTAACCGAATCTGTAAAATCGACCCTAGAACTAAGCACCTTCCTGAGTGAGTGCGTCTCTTCCTGATAACCAGATGCTCCCGGATTTAAGTACAACTACTGGGAACATTTTGGGGTGTTTCCTTCTAGTCCTTCCTTCCGTCCTGTCTGTAAGCTCAGATGCAGAGAGCTGAGATCGTGTTCCTCGCATTTTAAGTATCATCCCCACCCCATTCATCCAGCATCGCCTCCCCAACCGCTCCCTCACAGACGTCCACTGTATTGTTTCTGATATATGTCTCCAATGCACGCTTACTCATAAGATATGTAGAGTTGTTTTCTATGTGGATGCGATTTTAGTACAGTAAATCTCAGTTTTCTTCTTTCTTTTGTGGTTAAGACTACGTTTTAAAGTTCCATCAGTATTTTTCCCCTATGTATCATCTCATGGTTCAAATCATCCTTTGTATGTAATTTCATATTTAATTTAGTACTAGAATGAGAGGGAGTTTTATATCTTTCAAGGCCAGATACCTATCCTTCTGCCATACATCTTTCTCCTAAGAACTCGGACTGGAGAATAGCTTCAAAAATGCCCAATGTTGTGAGGTTGTCTTCTACAGAGAGCCATTTCTCAACTTTTTCTCCCAGTTTCACTGAGGAAGATGATGGAGTGAATTGACAGAGAGGATTTTGGGTCTGAGACCAGCTGACTTCTTCGCTCAGCTGGTGGAGAATTAGGGGCTGGATGACAATAATGGGGTTTTATCCAAGTCTCGGCTCCAGCCTCTAGGAGTTCAGAGATAAGATTGGTGGATGTATTAGTTAGGACTCTTTTGATTGAACTGACGGAAACCTAATTCAAGTTGGCTTAAGCTAAAAAGAGCATTTACTGTCTCTTGTACTTTGATAGTCTGTGATAAATGCAGGTTTCAAGCTTGGCTGTATCCAGTGCTGAAAATGCACTGAAAAGGGACTAAAGGACCAACCCCTCTCTTTCTCTCGGCTCTGCTTTCTCTGTGTTGACTTCATTCTGCAGCAAGGTCTCCCCCAAAGAGAATGGCCTCGACGGCTTCAGGTTATACTCCATCTCCCTAGCAACCCAGCCAACAGACAGCACCTCCTCCTCAACGACTCCAGCAGAAGCCCCGAAATTCTGACGGTGCCGGGCTGGCTTTTCCTGAACTGGTGACTGTGACTGTGCTGGTTCTGGGCCCTGGGAGCAAGGTCACCTTCATCTTAGCATGTGGATGGAGAGAGCAAAGGGGATCCCAGGGCCCTGTTACAGGGAGAAAAGAGAACGTGTGGCAGGCAGGGAGTAACCGTGGGTCCCATCAGCGTGGACCGAGGGTGGTACATCATATATCCCTCGAGCATGCCTCTAGGGAGCGGGGAGAGTGGCAACAAGAAGCGGCAGGTTGAAGCAGGTATGCTGACCTCGAAGTTTCTTGGCAATCACCCAGGGCTGGACCCGTACTCGGAGCCTGTCTTAAAAGCCAGGATCAAAAGGAACCAGGGAATAAAGTGTGGTCTTTAGATTCACACAGACTGGGGTTCAGCTCCTTCACTGTTTGCTTCAGGCAAGACGCCTCCCTACTGTGAGCTTCGTCTTCTGTGACTGGGGGTGGAGATCCCTAATAGTGGCATAAGGACTGCTCGGTGTCTGGCCCACCGTCGACTGTCAGCCGCTAAGGTTACTTATTTGCCTTTCCGATCCCTTATCCCATTGATCAAAACGTGTGGAAACCCTACAAGTGTGCATTTCTTTCCCGCATTCTGCTGTGAGTACTTTAAAGGCAAGAGCTAGGGTTCGTTTATTTTTCTGTCTCATCAGTTGTTACAGCATAGTAGGTGTTCAATAAACGTTCGTTAGATAAATGAACTTCATTTCATGGGAATCTGGCTCCGAATTAATGAGATGGGTGGCTAGTCATGGGAATGGCCCAGAGAGAGGGATTCCTCGAATAATTACAGTTTAATTTTCCTTTCGATCTTGACCAGAGCTTCGTACCTTCACTTTCATCCAAATCTGATCCCACCCTGAACACACCTAAAGGCCAAGTCTCTGGTGGACGGTAGCCAGCCAGTCCTTGACGTTTGCAGAGAGAAAGGTCAGCTAATAGCGAAATTGGGGAGGGTTTAGACGTGAGCAGTAGCATAAAAGGCATCTTATGAGAACCCACATAGAGGCGAGTGCTCTTTGTAAATTTAGCATGGCAAGATTTTAATAAAAGGCCATTGGGATGTGTGGGGCTTTATATATCATGCTCCATATTTATATTCCTGTCAACTTTCCTCGCTTAAGCAATGTATTTATTATAGTCCATTTCACCATTTCTCACAAGATAGATACTGTATCATGTCAGATGAAAATAAGTGGGGTGGGCGTGGGTCTGAAATAATGAAAAAGCTAGTGGGAGAATAGGGAGCAGAGGGCCAGGGAGAAGTTTATGCTTTGAAAAACCATTCTCCTTTTTGCCCAAGCAGGTGGGACAGTGGTGAGCCTGAGGGTCTTGCTATGTGGTCCTATCCCATTGGTCACTGCCCCATCCCTAGTTTGGGCCTCAGTAAATGAGGGGCTGGAGTAATCGTCTGAGAAGCTGAGAGAAATTAAGGACCGTCTCGTTCTCCTAAAACATGTGACATTTGTGTCTTAGGAGACTTCATCACATTCCTGAAGCCTGATTGGTCTGGTTCGAATCAGGTGATTGTCCTCCAAATCGATCAAACCGTATGGACAAACTGTGACCCGATGTCTCTGACTGTTAAGATGGTGGGACTTGGAGGGAGGGGGAGAGGTTTCTAGGATAAGAGGAAGGGGCTTGTGTTGGGAGGGTAATCCTCTAGGCATATATACAGAAAGTGGTTTTGACTGGCGTCCGCCTTCACCTCCGACTCATCGTCTTTGCTCTTGAAAATGCATCCTGACCCTGGTTTTTACAGTGTGTAGTCATCTGACCCCCGTTCACCAAGGCAGACACGCCTGTCTCCACTTCTCCGTTTGCTCTGAAGTGCCAGACCTATGACACTGTGGTGCAGGTGAGATGCCACTGGTAAAGTGCCACCACCCGGACCTGACACTGTCCTTAGCACGAGTCTCAGTTCATGCCTCTGGGTCTTAGCATGTGCTGTTCTGTTACTGATTGCAAGAGGTTCGCTTCTTGGGGTATGCCATTCAAGAATGAGACATGGTTGTCATTATGTAGTTTTATTTACTGGCAACAAATAGAGGAGACAAGGGACTCAGGTCCTAAGCTCCATCGCCCCAAAGGGAGGCTTAGCCACTGCTTAGATGCACTGTTTGGTTACGTGTTGATTTCTTCTTTGCAATTGGCCACCTTATCTGCTTGGGTTCCTGTCAAGCTTGTCCTGTTCATAGCTGTGTCTGCAAAATACTGTTATGTTTTAACATTTAGCAAGAATAGCATTTCGGAAGTACCCCCGGACCTTGAGATCGTTGTCCTACCTGGCGCTTCCCCAACCAGAAATACCTTTCTTAAGATAGCTAATGGATTGCCTAGTTAGAAATCCTTAAAATAGCTAATGGATTGCCTAGTTAGAAATCCTTCCTTCCCCACCTCAACTCCACTCACCAGCCAACAAGCTATTTGGTTTTCCCAAATGTCTTACTCATATTCTCTCTGTCTCTCTCTGTCTCTCTGTCTCTGTCTGTCTCTGTCTCTGTCTCTCTCTTTCTCTCTCTCTCTCTCTCTCTCTCTCACACACACACACACACACACACACACACACACACACACACACCATATATCCTTTGCATTGCATTTATCTATCTACTTGTCTGTCCTTCCTTCCAATGAGGTTCTTGAGGTCTGGGACTCTCTTATCTCTGTATCTTCAACACCGAACAGTACTCGACACGCAGCAGCTCGATAACTATTTACTAAATGAAAGAAAGCCCTCTAGAGCTGAGCCCTTCAGAGGTCATAGGAGGGAGGTTTGAAATGAGAATTCAGAGCTAGGCACCTAATGATGCAGGAATTATGGCCCTATAATATTTAGTGGAAATTTTTCAACAAGAGCTACTTCGGTTTCCAATTAGGGGAATTATGTTAATGAGCCACCTTGCAAAATCCCTGGTAATCATGTTCCAAACTTACCCCGCGGGGTCTCATTTAGGTGTAAAGGATGACAGAAGCACACTGGTAATGAAGCGATCTCTGGCCTCAGTGGGCACGTGCTGCCCTTAGCACACCCCAGGGACCTCCTGTCTGCCGGGCACAAGGAGCAGACTCAGCAGAGCACAGCACTGCCTTCTCCACTGCATGCTTGCTCGATCTTCTGCCGAGGCGCACTGTGTGTTTAGTCCACCGATCATCTTTATGGCACTGTCTGACTGTAATGTCAAGTATCGATTCTGTGACTCTGTCTCAGCAAATGTTTACCGAGTGATCCCAGCATCTGGGGAGATGGGAAGGGGGTCACGTGGAGGTTTGGGCTTTCAAGGCGTCAACACATGAATATTAGCCAGAGACACAAGACGACAGGGAGGATGTGCAGACTCGCTTCATCATTCACTCTGACTGTCTGTGTGTCATGTGGGAGGCATCTGTGTTTACCCACTTAGTTTTAGTAGAATGTTCTTACAGGACCCGTCTCCCTGAGCACAATTACTTAATTGAAAGTGGCATTGGGCTTCCCCAGGAATTCATAAAGAGAGCCAGTTTCTCTCCAACTGTGCGCATTGTAAGATGTATAATTCAGCAGCTGTCATACTGAGAATGAGGTGACAGGCTAAGAGAGCTGAGATGAAGATGGAAAGAGAGTCTGTCCTAGTTTTTGAGCTGAGGCCCAGAGCATGTCTGTCCTCCATGGGGTATGACTGTTAACCACATCGTTGTAGGGATTATGTGAGCAGTAAATTGCCTGGCCTTGTCTAATCTCGTGATTACTTTTTCCTAATATCTTTTCTTCCTTTCTTCTGTAAGACCCCTGATTTTTGGCTGTCCACATGGCTGCCAAAAATAAAGACCATATTTCCCACCTGCCCCCCTTATACCTGGGTGATGACATGACTAAGCTCTTCCACTTGGCAGACATCACTAATCAATTGTTCCCTTCTTTCCTGAGGGAACCAAACTTCACACTGTCAGCATCATCCTCTAGGCATTAGCAATTGATCTGAGCTGGTCGAGTGTGCTGAGGTGGCCTCCTTCATGACCACATGCCAACTCACGTGCAAAGCCCTTGTATAAGTTTCCTGCAGCTGCTGTAACAAACAGCCACCGACTGGGTGGCTTGAAATAACGGAGGCTCATTTTCTCATGGTGCCGGACCTTCCACCTTTCTGTGCCTCGGTGTCGTCCCTAAATGACAGTAACGGTGCCCTCCCTGGAGCCTGCAGGACCTTCCGCACCGCCAGTGCGTGGGGTGATAAGTGTGCAGAGAATGTTGGCTGTTGCTGTCGGTGGTGGCCGGGCTCCTGTGTGCCCCCCGCCCCAGGCAAGCTGTTCAGGGAAGCCAGTCTGATAAAAGGCGCCCATCTGTCCCTCACTCTGGCAGTTCCAGAGTGAGTGGCCCATGTAGGCAGGTCGCAGGTCTTCCATCCAACACAGAGCCTCCATAATTAAAGCATTCTGTGGGCGCCCCCAGCTCCTGGGATTCTGAGAACCCCAGCTCCACATTCTTAAAGGTCCTTTGTTCACTGCAGACATAGGGGTCACCTGGACACTGAGGAGGCCCAGGGGGGTGGCGGGCCCCCAGTCGTCTGGGGAGATGCTGGGCCTCGACTCCATCTCTACCCTCTCATTTCCCTCCCCCTCATCCTTCTCCCCCCTCCCTCGCTTTTTCCCTTCTCTGCCTCCTCCTTGCCCATGAGAGGCCGCCAGCGGGGCTGGAAATTGCCAGGTTCTCTTTGCATCTGCCCAGCGGAAGCGGAAGCAGCGTGCTGATGATCTTCTGCAAATGCGAAATGGGTGGGAAGTGTTTTGGAGCTCAGTGGGATAACAGGTGTTATTTTCCGTGGGTGGTGAATGGTGGCGCTGACTGTCACCTCTCTTCTGGTGGCGGGATGCAAGGCAGGCGAAGGGCATCTCCCACTACACCGGTGCCGTTGGTGATTTCCGGGCCCTCGTTGTGTCCCTGCTGTTGGTGGTGGCACTTTACTGGTGGCATCTCATCTAATGCTCCCCCCACACAGCCCCCCGGGAAAGAAACGGTTGTCTTTAAGTTCAGGGACAAAGAGCTTGAGGCGCCGCGGGGAGCAGGGTAAACGAACGGGGACTTCAGCGCAGGCGTATCTGATGCCGAGGCCCTAGCGGTCCCCGCCACTCCACCTGGGCTTTGGGACCATGTCCTGACAGAAGGGGAGTGTGGCTTTGTCAGCACATGCCCCGTGCCGCCTCCTTCGGGTGTTAGACCTGCGTTGGCAAATGTTTTCTGTAAAAAGCCAGCGCGTAAACCTTCAAGTTTCTCAGGCCATACGATCTCTGTTCCAACTGCTCAGCTGTGCCGTTGGCGCGGGGCGGTCGCTGCACGCAGCGCGTCAACGCACGGGCTTGGCTGCGGCCCACAGAGCTTCACCTACGAGGACGGCCAGCCGGCGTGCGGTCCAGCGATCAGATCCCTGAGGTCGGTCACCCGCTTCGCCTCCTGCCTTTCTCAGTCACCGCTGCACAACCGTATTTAACCTGCCCGTGCCTCGGTTCCCTCACCTGCGAAACGGGAGTATGATGCTTCCTAATCATCATCGTCGTCGTGACACCCACGTGGTGGCTGTGAGGGTCACATGTGTTACAGCGTGAAGAGCTCTCGCAATAGCGTCTGCCGGAGCGTGAGGGCTCCGTGTCAGCTGGCATTGAAGTGTCATCATCGTTGTCATTGTCTGTCATGGAAAGGGCCTGGAGCTGTGAAACAGGGAGAGACCCAAGTGTGGGAAAGATTAAAGGAAGCTTCAGGCACGAAGTGGACATTCAGGCTGTGGAGAAGGGAAGCCACAGGCGCAAGCCTGGGGTCGGGGCAGGGGACGATCTCCCAGGGGGGCCGGGGACTCCCACAGGAGCTGGGCGTAGGGAGGTCGGAAGGCGGCTGCAGTGACCATTTCCTACGGAGACAGCCACCGCTAACTGCCTCTGTGATGGCAGCGCAGGCAGAGCCTTGCCGGCCTACACCGCCCAGCCCCGGCAGGACACGTCCCTGCTGGTCACCGCAGAGCCTCGCCGGGCTCTCCAGCAGCTGCCACGATCCTGCACATTCTGAGGACTTGGTTAATGTCAACGCGATTCAGAAATATGCCATGCACGTCTAGCTTCCCGCCAACTGGGCACCCCTCGTCTGATGGAAGAAGGCAGGGAGAGGATGAGTTTAGTGTCCTCTGTAATCCTAAGCCCCAGGGTGTCTGCACGTGAGTCTGAGCTGTAACGAGGAGGAAGGGGCCAGGCAGAGGCTGAGCTGAGGTGCGAGAGTCAAGAGATTGGAAGCCAAGTCCTGGCTCAGCCGCTTGCTCTCTGGTGACCTTGGGTTGGGCAGCTTGCCCTGAGGGCACCTGAGTTCCCCCACCTGGAAAGCAGGGAGGCCAACAGGACTCACGGAACCCCTGGCAAAGTGCCTGCCACATAGGAAGCTGTTACACGACCATGACCCACTGAACCTCATACTCTCATCTGTACAGTGGGTATAATACTAAATAAAGCACTTTGCTCAAAGTCTGGCACACTGTCAGTAAAAATAAATGGCAGGAGTTGTTATCGTTATTGCTACGGTCTGACAGGGGCAGGCCTCCGACGTAACCAGCGTGGATGGTGCTCGGGGGTGATCTAAGAGGAGGGAGCCCTGCCTTGATGGGGCTCCCACGGGAAGGCCAGTGACACAGGGCACGAGGCTGGAACGGGGCTCTGTGCCCAGCTTTGAGTTTGACCATGTGACTTCTGTTTGACATTTGACTTTCAGCACCTCCTTTTCGGCTCCTGCTGGGGTTCAGGGCTCTCAGATATGGGTCGGGGAGAGCAGGGTGGTGTCAGGTTTAGCACCCACAGGCGTCCACAAGACTCAGCTTCTTCTTCAGCGCCGTGCCTACCTGGTGATGGCACTTGACCATGTTATGATGCTGTAGACATACTGAGTCATTTCGTTCTCACAGCCCTAAAAGGTAGCAAATATATGTTTATGGATCACACAGGAAGTAGGCGCAGAGACTAGAGTCTGTACCCTAAAACACTATGCTATGTTGCTTCCTCTCTGCTGCCACCACGGGCAGTTTGGAGGGTTTAAGGAGACAGTGCACCCAAATCTTTTAACTTGGTGAAGGCGAAAAGCTGGGGGAGTCAGATCGGGATCAGAGTCTGGGGTGAGGCTCTGAGATGCATGCTGTGTACCGTTACCTGGTAACGAAGAAGCCAGTGCTTTCGAGGCTTTGCCAGAAAATCCCCACGGTCAAGTTCAAAGCACATCTAAGCCATAGCCACCTGTTGGAATCCCTGTGTCTAAGCACTGCAGACATCCCTTTCTCTCTATTGCCATCAGAGCAAATGAATTTTTACTTATCAGAAAGCTCCAAACCAGAGATGTCACAGGACGCGATCACCCCGACATCTTGCCCTGGGCCCTGCACTGGTCTCCAGGCCCCTCGGCCTTTAGCTGAGAGGCAATGACTGTAGGGGCTAATCTATGTAAATAAGACCAACGATTTGGCACAGGAAATCTCTCTGCCCTCTTAATCTGTTTCACCATATGCTCCCGCAGGCGCTGGGACCTGGCGTCCTTAGCAGAGAGTGATGTCCTTTTGGATGTGATTTTGTGGCAATGTCTACGATGAGTAAGGCTCACCCCACGCCAGGTGGCTTTGGGTTCCTTGAGGTCACACGCAAACCGAAGGCTTTGGGGTCCTGGGCTTCGGGGCCAGATGTTGCTCTCACATCAATGCGTAACATTTTGGAAGAAGGATTTTTCTGTTCCTGCTCACTCCCCAGTGCCGCTGCTGAAGCCTCTCAGGGAGGACCGTGAGCTCCAGACACATGGAGTGGTCAGCTCAGGGACGGGACGGAGGGCTCCCTGGGGCTGGCCTGTGGGGACATCTGGGCCCGTGACAGCTCCTTGGGCCTCAGCGCCTCCAGGAGACAGCAGATTCGCCTGAGCAGACTGGGGCAGCGCCGAGCTGGCTGGCCGGAGCAGCTTGTCCAGCAGGGGGCCCTGCTCAGCCCTGACCACCAGGGCAGCACGCCACCACATGTTACATGCCACTGCACGTTCCACGCCACTGCACGTTCCACGCTGCACGAGTTTGCTTCCCCTGCGCTGGTCAACAGCGGTGCGTGTCCTTTCCGTTATTTCACGGGGGATGCTGGCGTGGGAGCATTTCAGCGTGGAACCGTTGGGTTGGACGTTGTTAGATATCTCTTCAAAAGCAACGTCAGCTCCTCTGTGTGTGGACGGGGCTGCCCGGAGGCCAAGGTGTGCTTCACCTGCGACTGTCCTCTTGAGCAAGCAGGAGAGCAGCCGAGGGCGACAGATAAAATATGAAACACGTGCTGTGGGAACTCTGCTGTGCCTCCTGATCGTGCCACCTGAGCATTCCGAGTGTTCACTGGTGACGCGTTATGGGACCAGCCGGAGCACAGCAGTGCCACAGTGTGAACAGCAAAAGGGCAACAGTGGAGCAAAGTGATGAGAAGTGAGGAGGGCCCAGGTTCAGGTCCTGACTCTGCTTCCTCTTGGCTATCTGACCTTGAGTTTGACTTTTGATTCTCCACCTCTTGGTTTCCTAATCTGTAAAATGGAGATAATGAGCATTCCTTCCTCATAGACCTGTTGTGAGGTGACCTGGATTCATGATTAGAAATTCTTTAGCGTAGTCTCGGCAGAAAGTGAACTCTCAGTCAGTGGTAGGAGCAAATAAAGGGCCGGCACGGTTCTTCCTTTTGCGCACATCTCAAGAGCTGAGGGGAGGCCCGGGTCCTGTGAAGCTGCTCATGAGTCACAGAGCCCGCATTTTAATCCAGGCTCCTCCTGCCTCGCTTTCCTGAGTGTCAAAGGTGGCTGCTGCTATGTGTCCCCTGAGGCACTGGGTATCTAAGGCATGTCTTGGCCTCAGAGTAGCCCCCCTCGATCAGTATGACTCCATCTTAGCAGGACCCAGGATTAATGAGATGGTTTGGCTTCAGCTAGTGAAGGAAGGCCCTGCCCTCTCTTCTTCTGCATCTTAGACTCTCGTCTTAGACCTGGATGACGGTGTCCGGGACTCGGGACAGTGCTGGGTCCCCGAAGGACCCTCGCACATCACAGTGAGACGCACTGCCATGTGACGCAGTGACGGCAGCACAGGCCTCCTGGGTTCAGGCTCATGTGGATTCGAACCCCAGTTCAGCCCCCTACCTTAGCTGAATTTCACTGAGTCATTGCATTTCTCACCACCTCCACCTTACAGGGAGAAAATAGAACATCAGAAGAGCAAGACCCTTGTCTGAGGTCACATAGCCAGTGAGACAGTCTATTCCACCCCCAGGGGGTTCTGACCCTGTCAATGCCCTTTCCCCTGTCCCCTGTACCAGACTGCCTATTCCTCGTGTTTGAAGATGTAAATGTTATTATCATTCAAGTATGGGAGGCCAGCAGATCAGGAGCTGAGGGGTACTGACAAGAGAGTGTGTTGAAAGTCCTCAGGGGAGGGGCCCCATGGGAAGCACCAGGGCAGGTCGGGGCAGAGGAGCTTTATTGTGGTTTCTATGGAAATACCGGTGAGACAGGTTCAGCAGGCCTAGGACTAGCTGGTTTGAGTTGCACTGGGCCCTGGGGGTTGGGGCTGCCCTGAGCTTTCTCACACCTGGACAGGGGGCACTTAGGGGAGAAGAATGTCACCAGAAGGGCAGAGCACCATCCAGGTTTGGGGTTGGTGGTCCCAGGTTTGGGGTTGGTGGTTCTATGTGAGAGCGTGCTAGTGGGGAGTAGTTCGCTATTTGGGAATTAGCTCCCCTGGGAGGGGCGGTCTTTCCCAGGCCAGTGATATCTGATATCTCAAGATATCAGAGCATCATAAAATACAGGAAATAAAAATATATATAATTAATGCAACTATCCTCAGTGATTTTCCAAGTGTCACAGCCATTCTTATGCCAGTGGGGTTTTCAGATGAATTTCCATGATTCATGCCTAGCTGTAGCACGACCGAAACCATAAAGTATAGTGACATTTGTGACTTTAGTCATCAAATAACCATCTTCAAAAGCAATTGCAGGTATAAAACATACATGAAAATACCCAGCGGCTTTCCTGTAGATTAGTAAAAATCAATAATGAAATGAAGTTAGAATAAAGTTCCAATCACAATAAAATGTTAAATATCTAGATACAAACTTAAATATATATATATATATTTATGTATATATTTATGTTATGTTGTATGAAATTACAGATCTTCATTGAAGGACATATTGGATACATGCTGATTTATCCCAAAATTACAAAAATATTATGTAATATTAATTAAAATATTAGCAAAATTTTTGTTACTTGACAAGATACTAAAATTCATCTGGAGGAATAGATATCTGAAACTATTCAGGGATTTTTTTGAAAAATAAAAGCAATGAAGGAAGTTGTTCTAAGAAAATGTATCTACCTGACACAAGTATATAAGTAGTTTATATATTATAAATGTGCTATTTTAAATCTGAGGGAAGGGTTAATTGTACATTAAGAGGTGTTGGAAAAATGAATTAAATTTGTGGGGAAAAAATTAAGTTAGATCCCTACCTCATACCTTATATCCAAATGAATTTTGTATTATTTAAATACTCGTATAAAAGCTAAGCAAGTAAAGACAAAGTTTATATAAAAACATGTAAGTGAAGGTTCCATTGTCTTGGGAGAGGAGAAGGTCTTCTGAAGTTTGAAATCAAAGCCAGAAATCATCAAGGAAAAACAATAATGGATTTTATTACAGACAAGTTAAAATCTGCACAGCAAAGAACAAAGTTAAAGAATGAAAGGCACATTAGAAAGAGTATTTGCAGCAAATATAGCTTTAACAGTGAAAATCACAGTGTACGGAATTACTCCAATGGGAAAAAAATGAGCAAGAGATCTGCATATGCAAATTAATAAAGTAAAAAGTATGGATGTTTAATAAGCATTTATACTCAGTATTAATGAAATGTATTCAAAATGAGACAGCACTGTGATAACTGCTTTTTTGCGTTTTTTGCTATCATGTTGTCAAAAATTTTAAGTTGGCTAACACTTGGAACTGGTGAGATTGTGAGGAAAAAGGCATTGACATGAACTGCTTGTGAAAGCAAACCGATTCTTTTTTTGGCAGTGTGAGTCAAAAGTCAATAAGAGATCCATATCCTTTGAAACAATAATTCTACATCAATAAATTTATATAAAAGAATTAGTAAGAAAAGAACACTCATATCTATAGAGGGAAAGTCACCACATCTTTAAATTATTTTTTAGAATAACAACAAACAATGGAAACAACCTAAGTGTTCAGTGATAGGGGATTGGTTAATTATCTCTAGTACTTTTATGCAACAGAATATTACACAGCCATTCAAAATTAAGATGTGTGTCAGACAACCACATTCACACACACACATAAGGAAGCTCTCCACAGTATAATTATAACTAGAAAAAAGAAGTTTGTATAATGCAATCAAACACATTAAACTATGCATAATACAATCCCATTTTAGTAAGGAATAATTTCTTCTTTTGGAAGAAAGATCTAAAAGATTAGATACCAAAGTATTAATCATTTCTGGGTGGTGGATTAAAGGATATATATATCCTGGACTTACGGCAAGGGACATGCATTTTGATCATCAGAAAAATACTATAAATATATTAAAAAGTGAGTCTCAGCTGTTTTTCCCCTTAACAGGCTTTGTTCCGATAACTGGTAGCAGAGAGCATGGAGGATAAAGCTGGGTAAAAGGATTCTGTTTTCTGCCCTCGATCCGGGTTGCCATAAGCTGAAAGTCAGGAGAGAAATTTCTCTGCAGAGCATTCACTGCTCTGACCTTCACTGTTAAATGAAATTAGAAGGCCTGTTGAGAAGAGAACGTTTTCCCTCCAAGTTTGCTATAAATATTTAAAGTGGAAAATATGGATTATGTCAAATGCGGTGAAGGAAACCAACACAGAAAGGCCAGAGCGGACCCAAGCATGGGGAGGAGGGGAACCGAGGGGGGTGGCCGTCAGAAGGCCCAGCTGACTTGGGGTTACTGCCACAGATCAATGGCGCTAATGTTTTGCAGAAGTGACGGGCCCCACTGCACAGCCAGAGTCTTATGCTCCACCATCGGGATCCAAGCTCTGCACTCATGAGGGCAGCGTACGATTGTTTACATTAAAGGTACAAGCAGAGAAGGATAGCACCATAACAACTGGCGTAGTTATGTTCTGGGGCCACTAAGAGGGTGATTCCCGCTCATTAAGTGGCATTTGCCCCCTCAGCAGGTCAGTGTTGGTGGCTGTCTATCACATATCCAAATAAATAAGCACATCCGTGGGGTGTCTGCTTCTCCCAGGCCAGGTGGGCCCCATCTCCCCCAGCCCACCCAGGCATGCTTGTAGAATTAACACCCAAACTTCCAGCTCAGCCACAGTTCTGGGACTCTGGTATGGCCCCTTTCCCCTAAGGAGAGCTGAGATGCTGGGATGCTGGAAGCAGGCAGAATAGCAAGGTAGGATCATAGCATCCATGCCTTCGTTCATCAGATATTTACTGGGCTCACCAGGAGCCAGGCATGAGCGCTTCAGAGATAACTGAGGGGTGAGTCCTGCCCTCAGAGCGTTCACATGCTAATGAGGGAGATTAATATGTGAACCGGTAATTATCGTCTCATATACTTAGTAAGTAGAAGAAATGCATACATAATGTGGTAAACACACAGAGAAAGAAGAGGCAAAATGAGCTTTGGAAGAAACGGGTGTCAAACAAGCCTTCCCAATAGAAAGGGTTTCACTCTGGATTTTGAATAAAGTACGCTGTGTTGAAAAGAAATCTGGGGAGGGGTGACAAGGGCATTCGAAGGAGACATATGCAGTCCATAAGATGTTTTGAACGTACCAAAAACTCACAAGGCGTTTGTTGAATGAATGACTGTGAGAATGAAGAAATGATATATCAGAGAAAGGAGTTAATGAATTTGAAACAGCGTGAGAGGCAGGATGTGAAGAGTTGAGGCTGGAAAGGAAACTTAGGGTCAAGTTGTGAAGGGATTTGGATATTTTCCCAATGAATTGGACATTTCCTTGTTTCTTGGCGCTATCAACTCTTGATTTAAGCAAAACCGTCCTTGGGAAATCTGTGATGTTGAAACAACTGAATTTTTCAGCTTCTCTTCTTGTCCAAATCTTCTGGATTATCCAGTAAAATTATCTTCTAAAGATTTCTGAGCGACCTTACCTGGGAGGCTCTGAAGTTGGAGGCTGTAACAGTTAGAACGAGTTAGGTTGCACGCGTAACAAACAGCCCCAAATCGTAGTGCTTACAATGGCAAAGGTTTGGTTCTTGCTTACCTTGCATGTAAGGTCACTTGGGTCACTGCTGTCACTTAGGGATGCAGGTCGTTGGAATCCCTATTGGCAGGAGGCGGGAAGGACATGATGAATCAGGCACCAGCTCTTCAAGGCACCTGCCCGGAAGTGGCACCACGCACTTCCACTCATATTTCGTTGACCACTGCAAATCGTACGGCCTTATGGGGGCCATACTTGTGTTCAGGAGAAAGAGAAACCAAAATTTTGGTGAATTGCACCAGAGAATTTGTCACTGATTAGCAGTGTTATTTTAGACAAGTCACTTCAGCTTTCTGAGCTCCTTTCTCCCCACCCCTTTCTGGTAAAAAGAAGGACAGACCTTCTAAAGTTCTAGAATCCTATTCTATTTCTCTCTTTCTTCCACTCTCCCTCCCTCACTAAAGGAGAGGATGGGACAGGACTAGGTACAGAAGGGTCAGATTCTGTCTTAGAGCACAAGCAGACATCCCAATGAGGCTGGGAGCAAGGAACAAAACTTATCCTCACAGTCCATAAAAAATTTACAGAATTGCAAAGCACCAAGCAGAAATATAAAAGAGTTCTCTGCACTCCGGGAAATTATTGAAGCCATAAAGATTCCTGCTCTAGCAGATGAGGCAGTTGGTCGAGTAGAGCAGAGCAAATCAATAATGTCATACTTCTCGCCCGGATCAAAATACTCAAGGAAATTGCTGCAAAGTAAGAGAGGGACAAAGTCGGCTTCAGTCAGTCACCGGGCTGGCTAACGTCCTAGCAGAGCATAACCTAATAGTCTGGCCTGGATTTTCAAAAGCCCGGAAAGCGTTTAATCAAAATTTGGAGTCTCTGTAGAGTCTAAAGGATAATTACTCAGCACTCTGGCAGAGTCGGTCCTGGAGAAGGCTCTGATAGGGGGCTGAACATGTTTAAATGAGTGCTGGCTTCATAACTATAAATTCTCACGTAAGACACAGCAAGAGTAACTCCCTTTTGAAGGACTGAGAAACCAGGCATCCCAAAGTAATGACTATAGGAGATTATATGTGCCTTGCTCGCTCTTACATCGTCTGCTTCAGCATGGGCCAGGCATGTCCTGTCCTTTCCTTCTTCCTTCCTTCCTTCCTTCCTTCCTTCCTTCCTTCCTTCCTTCCTTCCTTCCTTCCTTCCTTCCCCCTCCCTGGCAACATTTATTAAACATCTGCTATGTGACATATATAGTTTTAAGAACTATACAGCCACGAACTAGGCAAACGAGATACCTGCTCTCATGGAGCTTACATTGTAGTGAGGCAGACAGACAATAAGAGAACATATGTGACTGTATTAGATAGTGGTAAATGCTGTGAAGACAATACGCTGGAGTCCTGAGCAAGTTCAGGATGCCGTGCGTAGCATGCCCAGGACTTTTTTGAGAGGTGCCATTCAGGCTGAGACTGGAAAGATAGAAAGATCCAGTCATGACGTACAGAAGGAAGAACATTCTGGGCAGAAGCGAGAACAAGGGCAAAGGCCCTGGAATGAAAACAAGCTTCACGTGTTTGGGGAACTTCAGGAAGGCCAGTGTTGGACGGCCTTTGGTCAGAGCAGAGGGCAGATGGGTAGGTAGGGACTAGGGAGTGGAGAACTCTACAGGCTATGGTAAGACACATAGTAGGTGCTTAGCGAATGTTTGTTGAATGACTTACTAACCAACTGACTGAAGTGACGAGTGCAGTGATTAACGCTGGGTTGTACAAATATCCAATGGTTATGTTGAGATTGGAACTTGAGATGTGACCTCAGGGTCATTACATAAGATCACAGTAATTCCTGGAGGGTTAGAAGTAGTCAAAGGTAGTCGATGTTGGTGTGATAAATGCAATGTTACATTTTTTGAGCCCCACATTCCTGCAGTTTGACCTTTCTACATCTCTGTAGATACTGTTATGCTTTCTATAGATAAGGAAACTGAAGCCCAGAGAGTTTGAGCCGCTGACCTCAGTCATCACCAGCAAATGGTTAATGGGCTGGTGATCTCCTGATAGATAATATTTATTTTGTTCATTACTGCATCCCCAGCTCTCAGCATGGCACCTGATAAATAGCAACCACTCAACACATTTTGTCGAATGTACAAATAAATCTGCCTTTTAACAGAAACAAGGGATAATATACAATTTGCTTCAGAACCTGCTTTTATCTCACTGTGAACGTTTTTCATCATCAAAGCCCACATTGTCATTTTAATGACTACATTGTATATCATTGTATAGGTGTAACTGTTTTTTATTTTACCAATCCATTATTATTGGATATTCTGTTGTCTCCACGTTTTTATTATTGCAAATACTTCTGCCAGTAGACATCCTCGATATGACTACTTTGCACATCTGCCTGATTCTGTTCTTGAGATAAGCCCCCTGAAACAGAAATGCTGGATGGCACAGATGCACATTTTAGAAGCGTTGGAGACACAAACCCAAACCCCCTCTGGACAGGCTGGGTCCATTTCAGCGTCCCATTTGGATGCCCTCGAGGGCGTAGATAAACTGCTGCATGTTCAAGCGCAGGATCCCAAAGCACACTTGTTATGTGAATGAAGGGAGCAGGCAGGGGGGGGGGGAGTCCATTTAGATGGGAAGGGAGGCAGTTCAGGGAGCCCCAATAGCAATCTTCAAAGATTTGGAATTCTGAGAGCCCAGTTACAGAAGGAAAGTCATAACTGAAACCAAACTTCATGAGAACTAGTCAATGCCAAGTTTAAATAGCAGAGGCTCTCTGAGTGTCCAGGGAGCACCCAGCCAAGGGACATTCAGGCAAAGAAAATCCTCCCGATGCAAGCTGTGAACTGGAAACATTTGTCATTTCAAATCGTTTCAGCGAATGGACTTTGTGGGGTTTTTTTTCCCCCCCATTTGCCTTTGACTCCCTGGGAGGCAGACGGGGCATGTAGAATAACTGGTCTTTGGGGATGGCCAGACCTAAGTGTGAATCCAGACTCCATTTGCTCCCTGTGTGACCTTGGGTGGTTTCCAAACACTTCTGAGCCTCGGTTTTCACATCTGTTAATTGGAGATAAAAACACTTGCCCATAGGGTGGGTAGAAATCAGACAGCATTTCCAAGTGTATGTATAACCCAGGCGATGAGAACAGGAGAGGCCACCACGTTAAGCTCCTTATGCCCAAAATGCATATTGTATATTTCAAGTATTTCTGGGGCTCTAGGGGGCCCTTCTAAACCAGCAGCATTTCTGTCCCATCTCTTCTTCATGGCACCATGGTGCCTCCTCCTTGCCAAAGCCCCTCGAGGGTCAGAGCTGCATTCTGCTGACGTGACTCTGGCCTCAGGCGTGAGACCCTGGTCTCATTCATTCGACACATATTTATTTATTGAGCATTTACTATGTGCCAGGTACTGTCCTAGTGGTGGACATTGAGGGTAAGAAAAATTGGACACGGTACCTGCCACTGTGGTACTTGAGTAGGATGGATACTGATCAAACAGTTCGATGACCATGATCATTAGGGAGTCATGAGAGTATCAGGGAGAGCGTACTGAGTTGGGAGGGGCGTCTGGGAGGGTCTTCTTGAGGAAGTGACATCCGGAATGATAGCTCAGGTGAGCAGGAGTGGACAGGCATCCCAGGCAGCAAGTGTGTGTCAAGGCCCCGAGGCAAGAGGGAATGTGGCATATTTGAGGAACTGAAGGAAGACCAGAGCGGCATGTCTACTTCCTCCTAAGTGTGGGGCAGGCGCTTTGCCTTCACTGGCCACATTAGAACAGAGACCAGGATGTAGCCGTTAACAGGCTTTTACTGGTAATTGGAACCGGTTGGAAGAAAGCAAACAACACTTTACAATGACAGAAGAGGCCCAGATGTCCTCAGACTCCTTTAACTGCCTGGCTTCGTGTCTCTCTCAGCCTGCTTCACCATGGCTGGCCCCGAGTTCCTCCTTCCCCCACCAGAAAAGCTCCAGGCATCTCTGACCTGGAGTCCAGACCTACCTGAACTCCAAGACGGAGACAGGAGACGATTTCATGTACCTCCTGTGTGAGGTCTGTTGTCAGGACCTTGTTTCCTGCTCCAGGATTGACCACCTCCCAGGGGGGGTTGACTTTGAGAACATCCCTCCTCTTTGGGGACCCCCACACCCACCCACAGGGGTTGATCTGTCATTGCCATGCAGAACAATCCCACAGCCCATCTTTTAGGTTATTCCATATTAAGCTGGAGACAAGGCACGGACATCCCAGGCTAGGTGAGGCTGTGCTTCTCTCAGAGAATGTTGTCTTCACCTGTTCTCATCATAGCTCCAAAAATTTGGGGACCTGGTCTCATTTAGGATCACCTCGTATGGCATGTATTGCTGGTGGTGACCCAGGATTTATTACCCTCTTCTGTAGTGACAGACCTCTGATTTCTAACAGGATCCAGGCCACCTGGATCAAAGACTACATTTCCCAGCCTCCCTTGCAGCTGGGCTTACTCCACTAAGTTCTGGCTACTGGGTAAGGTACAGTTGTGCCATCGTTAAGTTCGTGTCTGTAAAGGAAACGGGCCTTCCTTTTCTGCACTCCCCTCGTTAGCCGGCTGGAATGTAATAATGTGCCATCTTGGACAGGTGAACGAAGGCAACCCCTAAAGATGGCAGAGAGACGAGACAGAAGGAGCCTGGGGTTTCTGACGCCCCTGGAGCTTGGTGCCCCCTGGACGGCTTCCTCCTAGACTGTTAAATGAGAGAGGAAAAAGGAAAATGTCATTTAACCGCTGCAACTTGGGGGTCTCTGTTTCAGCAACCAAATTTATATCCTAAAATATACAGTTCATCAGTGTGTAAGACACTTGGCAGGTGCTCACTAAATTGTAGGTATAACTTGTTTCTAAAATTCTCCACCTAGCAGTGGGAATGAAATTGCAGGCCCGTGTTCTTATAGGGGTAACCTTTAAAACAGGTGCCTTAATGGAGGCAGAGTAATATTGGATTAAGATAGATCTCTACGGAAAGAAATAAATGCAAAGACAGTAATACAGTCGGTAAGTCTGTGGATGCACAAGACATATTTTATGATGTAATGGGAATTTAAATATGAATTTCAGATCCAGCGAAATGAAAGCATTGATTCTCTTGAAGCTGAGGTGGGGAGGGAGGAAATTGTGGAGACTCTGCAGGCTGTTGAACTTGAAGGTGACCAGCATCCTTTGTGCTACGTCCAATGTCATAGCTCAGAGCATGCCCTGCTTTCCTGCTGTGATTGTTAAGTTATGAAACCATGAACTGCGTTTTTGTCTGACCTCTGCTTATGAGTCTGGGCAGTGGGCATGGTGAGGGCTAAGGTTTTTCCTACAGGCCCACTACCCCTCAGAGAAGGAGAGAGGGAGATAACTAGGAAGGGGGTGGGTGGAGATTTTCCTTGGTTTCTCCAAGTAGCCAAGCATAGGAAGGTGGCATTGAACTTCCAGAATGGCTGAGCCCCAGAACTCCAACAGAACCCTTGTACCCCAGGCACAGAGTTCACTCTCGGTAGGAAAGCACATGACTTTGGGTTCAGGGAGACTTGAGTTTGAATCTGAACTCTGCAGCTTTCCTCCCAGGTGCGTGGACTTGGACAAGTAAATTTAACTTTTTTCGAGGCCGAGTTTCTTCATTCGTAATCCAATAGATTAAAATCATCTCTTCATATCGCCGTTATATGTGCTTATTATTAACCCCCAACTTGGTTGGGAAGGATCAGATCTCAAGAGGAATCGATCGGCTCATTGAAAATAAATGTGCAAGCTTGAGAAAGGATATGAAGTTCAGCCACACAGCAGAATTTGTCATTGATCTTCCCTGTGGGAAATCAGGTGGGAATGGCCCTGGATTTCGCAGAGAGGATGGTTTCCAGCCCTGATTCTGTGGCTAAATGAGTGTTTGCCGTTAACCCTGTCCTCTGCGTCCTTCGGACCTGTGTCCCCTCATCTCTAAAATCCCTTCCACGATCTCTGTTGGCCCAGTAGAAGCTGGGCGTCACTGGCATGACTTGGCCGTGGTCCCAGGGAGAAGCAGTGAAGGCCAAGGCGGGCCCAGCTCCTGGTCTGGAGCTTTTTCTGGTGCTTTTAATAACATTGCACAAACACTGACTTAGCACATGAGAGGGCAATGGTAGATGCTGTGGGTGCAAAGACGAAAAAACAAGGTCCCTGCCATTAAAGGGCTTAACGTGTAGCTGGTGAGACACAGACACAAACGGGGTCACTCGCCAGTGCCCTAGAAATTCTCCTGCTCTTGTCACTGCACCTGTGAAGGACAGGCCTCTGGTTCCTGGAGCAGCCGCACCCACAGCCTTGCCTCCTGCCGGTCCCAGCAGCTCTGCTCCCTCTCCTCCTCTGGGCCTTTGCATGTGCTGTTCCCACCACAAGGGACCCACTTCCTCCTAATCTGCTCTCTCGGCTCAGGAATGTTTACTGGGCCCTGGACCGTGTTAAGTGCTTTATTTTAATGATGCCTGTGAAGCCCGACGAACACTTTATAAAATACGGACTGTTATTTTTAACCCCATAATGCAGCTGAAATTTAATCAACTCGCTCCGAACACATAGTTAGGAAGAGGCAGATCTGGGATTAGAACCCACGGAGTGGGGGTGTCTGTGCTCTCAGCCGCCGAGCTGTTCAGCAGCTGCTTCCTCTGACCGTGTCCCTCCAGCCTCTTCTTTGGGTAACTTGGGTATCCCCGAGCGCCGGAAGCTGAGAGGCCATCGCTAACCGTGGTGACGCCTAGTGCAACGGCTGACACCCCACCTGTGTCGCGAAGGCTGTCCAAGGTCCCAGATGGTGCTTTCAGGGTGTGTGTGCTCCAGGACCCCTTGGGTGGCCGTCCTCACCAGCTCCTGCTGGACCACCTTGACGAACGCTGATGCACATGCCAGCGTGTCCCCTCAAAGCTGGCAATGCACAAAAACAGCATCAGGGCACAGACCAGTTTGGCAGGCACTCTGCATACCCAGATGAGCGCTCTGCGTGTAGTCACTCGTTTGTTTCCCCCAGCAAGCTCAGGAGGTCGTCCTTATTAACATGTCCACTTCATGGATGAGAAAACCAAGGCACAGACAAAAGCTACCTGTCCGAAGTCAGGTAGAAAGCTGCAGAGCCAGGATTTGAACCCAGGGCGTGTGGCCCAGTACCTGCAGCCAGCCCTGCTGGGTAGAGCTGCATTCCCCCCATCTTTCCCGAGTGGAGTCACACTGCGTGCTGTGCCGAAATGAGTTCAATGCTGCCATCCCCCTGCACGTGCCCCACTTTGTCCCCTGCCCCCAACACTGCATCGTCAGGGCCCCTTGAGTCTCATGGTTGCTCCTCCCACGCCTCTCAGCCCTGAGCCCAGTGGGATCCCCACTTCTTTCTCCCACGTCAGTCGACTCCTACACCTGGATCACCTCCAGGCTGCCGACCTCCCAGCCCCTCAGACCCACGAGGCAGCCTGAATTCCCTTTTTCTCAGCTAGAATCTCTCTTGCATCCAACAGACAACAACAAAGACGCCCACAAACTCTGCCCACTTGACTGATCATTTTCTCAGTGGCCTCTCTCTGCAGGGAGGCTGGAGCAGAGAGAGGATATTCATTTACCCAGAGCTCTGAGAACCCCCGCACGCAGTCCAGAGATTGACTTTCGAAGCCAAAATTATATCCTAGGAGCAACTTTGATTTTATGCTCCAGAAGACCCATAAGGATCGTGTTTCATTTCTCGTGGGGTTGGCGGGGGACCAGGGCCGAGAGGGTCTAGCCCCTGCGATTAGCACCCGAAGGTCAGTCCCCTCTCTGGGGAAGTCACAGCAGAGCAGAGCGAGGTGTCTGTGGTGAGGCAGGTGACGGGAGTTTGGAAGCTTTCTGTAGATGTGACCTGCAGCCAAGCAGGCTTCAGCTCAGGGCGAACCACGTCACCGTAATAATGACGTTTCAAACCTGAAGCGACGGTTTGTCGGCAGGCGCCAGGCGGGATCTGAGATCTCGGGTTCCGGAGCTTCGGTTGCAAGGCTTCGGCAGTCGGGAGTGTGGCAGGGGGTCCAGGACCCAGGACGTGGCGGGGATGCTGTCACACCATCGCGTTCGCTTGTGTTCGCTTCACCGTCCGCTTGTGCCTTTCCGTGGTGAAGCATCACTTCTTCCCACATCATTTTGCCACCATCAATCTCATCAACCGTTCCTTGCTCGAACCTCTGCCAAGAAGAAACTTCTTTAGAATCACGGGGTGAAAAATTAGGCTCAGTTGTTAGCCTGAAGGCTGGCAAATTTCACCGTCTCCCCACAGACGATACATCAAACGCAGCTATAAACGGGCTTCGAGCACGAGCATGATGAATTGGCCACACACTCGGGACGTGGAGCTGAGCTTGCGGCTCAAACTGAGTTTTACATACGTGTTTCTCTACCATGTTACCATCCTCGGTGGAGATTCTAAAGGTGCGCTATGTCTTAGGACATCAAAATCTTCTGAACTCACATGCTTATTGTGTGACCCAGTGATGCCAAACCTAGTTGTCCGCCCCAGACATTCCGAAATGCGTGTCCATCCCAAAACCTGGGCATGAAAGTCACAGCAACACTCTTCATAGCAACCTAAAACCAGAAACCCTACCACAAACATCTGTCGACGGGCAAACGAAGAAACAAAATGCGGCATATCCGCGCAATGGAATAAAAGAGACAGGCGTCTGACATGGGCGAACCTGAAATTCATTATGCAGCGTTGTGGAAAAGCCAGACAGAAGAGGCTACATAATGTATGATGCCATTTATATATGAGATTTCTAGAAAGGGTGAAATTAGGGAGGAAGCTGGTCGGTGGTGGTTTGGGACTAGCTGTGAGGAGGGAGTGACAGAAAGCTGGGTTGCGGCGATGACCCCGTCACCATGGAGATGCACCAACACTGGCTGAGCCGTACACTTGGCAATGGGTGAATTCATGCTACCTCAACAGAGAGACGTGGCGGCTAAGAAGAATCCTCTGGACTTCTTCCTGTTTTCATCCCTTGCTTTCGTCTTCTCTCCCTCATTCCTTCCGTGCCTCTCCAAACATTCCTAAGCCCAGAAATGTCTCAGCCCCTGTACTAAGCAAGCACTGCGGTCATCCATCCATCCCTTTATTCCTCAGATATTTATTGAGCATCTGCTGTGTGCCAGGCTCTGGCTTAGGGGCTGGGGAGACAGTTGTGAATAAAATGGCAGGGAGGGGAGCGTGGCTGGAGAAGGAGGGGGCACAAGTAAGAGGGAGCAGGGCCCAGATCACGTGGGCCTTGGACGCAACAGGAGGGACTTTGGGTTTTATTTAAGAGTGATGGGGACCAAATGGATGATTCAGAGCAGGAATAGACCCGATCTGAGTTGGGCGTCCAAGGGTCCCCATGACTCCGTGAAGCACGGACTGAGGGGCTGGGAATGGAGGCCGTCGGGAGGCCGCTCACACTGGGCTGGCCCTGTGGACGAGGTGCGACGTGCTGGCAGTGAGACCCATGCGGAAGGTAGGCCTCACAGGGTTTGCAGATGAGGAGCTCAGAAGCTGAAAGGAGTTAGTAATTGAATAGAGGAAACAGCTGTAAAGGTAATAGCGATACCAAACACATACTGGGCGTTTGCTCCGCTCAACTCGTCTGTTAATCCTCTGGAATGAAGGTGGATGTCAGATTATGTCACTGTTTCACAGATGGGGAAATCGAGGCCCCAAGAGATTAAGCACCTCACCCAAGGTCAAGCCTCCAGGAAGTGGTAGACTCAGATTTGAACTCAGACAACCCAGTTCAGACTCTACTTCCTTAACCGCTCTGCCACACCAGCTGTATGCAGAGTGCCAGGAGAGGAGCGTTCATAAGATATGCGGCTGCAAGTTTTGGATGCAGAAGGCACAGAGGACTTCCTGGAGGAGGAGGTCTGTCTTAGACTGACGTGAAGGGAGAATAGGAGTTCTCCAGGGCACGAGGTGCAGATGTCAATTCCAGGCAGAGGAAAAGCACATGCAAGGTCATTGGGGCAGGTATTTTTTATTTAAATGGTTATAAATTTCTTACCTATTTCTAGTAATGTGAATTAGAAATATATATATTTATATTTATTTATATTTATATATTTGCCATCAAACCTGTGATTTCATAGATATTGCTTAGGATGGAAGAAAAGTTTTTTAAAAACAGTTGATTGAAAGTAGGATGTTCTATCATTAATAGTATAATTGGAAGACTTTGTGTTGTGTTGTTTCTAATATCAAAAGTTTAGAACCACCTACATGTCCATGAGCTGCTTGAAGAATGGGGCCAGTGACTAGACAGCAGCCTTAAAAGATAAGGAAGCTTATTCTATTCTACGGAACAGTCCTAAGGTGTATTGTTAAGCTTAAAAGCAACTGGCAGGACATAATGCCTGATGCTTCTGTTTGTGTTTAAACAGATGTCGTTGCATATATATGAGTAGACTTTCTCTGGGAAGAGACTGAAGAAACCGATCATGGTTTCTTGGTCTCCCCAGGCTGCGGAATAGCTTATAAACAGCAGAAATGTGTCGCTCACAGTTCTGGTGGCTGGACGTCCAAGAGCACAGCATCGGTGTGGTTCCTTCTCTGTGAGGAAAGGGGTTACGGAGCTCTGTGGGGTCCCTTTGTTGGGCTTCTCATCCCCTTCATGAGGGCTCCACCCACATGGCCTAATCCCCTCCCAAAGAAAGGCCCCACCTTTTAACACCATCACGTGGGGGTTAGGGCTCCCACATGTGAATTTGGGGGGGACACAAACATTCAGAGTATAGCGATGGTGAGTGTCTCTGGGAAGAGCATTTCGTTGACAGGCTGGGTGAGAGTTTTTGCTGTATACTCTTGTATAGCTTTTGCGTTTTGAACCACAGAGATGCATTCAAAATAAATTTGAATTGTGTGGTATAATGAGAGCAGGTCGTATATATGGTGAAGATCATCATGGTAGTACATGCAAGTCAGGATGTCTGAGCCCCATGTGACAGGTGGCAGGAGTCACAGAGTCGCGTGGGAGAGGGGAGTCTCATCATGGGCTTTACTGAATTCATCGATTATCTGCGGTATTCGGCCTCATTCTTTCCTTCCACCCTTTTCCACATCTATGTTCTCATTTTATTTTCATAAAAGTCCAGTGGGATGGGACCTCCCAGCAAATGTATCCTGTTAATCAGGATACATGTGTGGCTCAGGCCCGAACAGCCCTGCTGTGACCGGAGAGTCTGAGCCACCCAGCTGCGGTGACCATGACACGCCTCACGGTTCAGCCTTGCCTTGTCCTTTCTGGACGAACCTAACCAATCTTTTCTTCCTCTCTCGAACCTTGTTTTTCCTCTTCTGCAGAACCGAAATGCCAACACTCTCCGTCCCAAGGTTATCGTGAGCATGAAATGAGGCAATGGAGGTAGAGCGTTTAGCACACAATGGAGCTCAGCGTTTCGTGGGTCAGGGCAAGTCAAAAAATTTTCCTCTGAATCGAGAATCATTGGTGCACTTACCATAAGTGCTCTGGGGCAGGAAACAGGAGTTTTGTTTTGTTAGAGGACCTTTTCATCCTCCTGAAAACACAGCACGAAACATACAAACAAACAAAACACATACGCCATGTCGATGTCCTCAGTGGAACATGAAGTTACGTGAGGAGTCGCATGGACAACTGGACAACCACAGAGTGACCACATGTCCCCTCGTCCCTGGCCTTTCCCACGGGTCACGGAGGAGGACGTCTCAGCTGATGCTGATGAGCCTTTAACACCTTTCCACTGTTTGCCGAACTCCCTGTGTAACAAAGGGAGGCGCGTGGCAGTTACTTTTTATTTACCTGTTATTTATGGCAGAGTCACCTTCCTTGATGGCACATTTATGGCATTATTTACTTACGGTTTTCCTGTAACTGGATAAAAGTTGCCTTTAAAAATCCATTTGTATGAACAAAAAGGGAAGAACACGATTAAGTCGACTGTAGCGTTGCTTTTAGCTGGAGAACACGAAGGCAGGCCGGAATGACAGAGGGCGAGAGTGATTAGTGGCTCTGCTCCCTGCTGGACGGAGGAGACAGGGGGATTCAGATGATGGATAGTGTGGTCAGGGTGGGTCGGGAAGTGTCCTGGTGGGGCCTGGGCTTGGCGAGGGCTTTAAATAGATGGGGGAGAAAGAAAGTTCCAGGCGGGGAAACAAAGACATGGCCTGCTGTTTCCAGACCCCCTGGCACAGGCCTCTTGTCCTTGTGTCCCAGGCTTGGTTCCAATGTCCCCCCCCCACACACACACACTCACAGAGAAGCCTTTCCTGATCTTACTCTGGGTCTGGTCCCCCGTCGGATGCTCTTAGGTCTCCCTTTGCCACTTTTTTTTTTTTTTTGCTCAAAACACTTATCATGGTGTAAAATTATGGGTCTATTTGTGTGATGACAGGACTAATGTCAGAGGCAGCCAACAGCCCCCATCATGCGATAAGCTTTCCCAGGGCACAAACTCTGCCTATTTTTGTCATTGGTGCAGCTCTGGTGTCCGGGAGAGGGTTTGGCACAAGCGAAGGACTCAGTCATTCTTCTAATCAATCGGTCCGTCCATTCATTCATTCATTAATGGTTGTGTTTTCCGCCAAAAAGCGAGGGAAAGAGTCTGAGGCCACCGTGTCAAGCTCCCGAATGCAAGTGTGAGGTGTCTTCGAGGCTTTTCTCTTGCCTTGGAAGTGTGTAAACAGTGGCATTCCACGCATGATATATTTGTTTGTTTTCATCTAATAGCCATGTTTTCATTCGCCCTTTGGTGAAAGAGTTTAACTTTCCTCCGCGGTAAAACAGCTGCTGGGAAATTGACTCCCCGGGAAAGGACGACATCTTCACCTGGTACTGCCACCACCCCAGCTCACGCCCCATTTCGAGGACCCGCCCTCAGAGGCTTTTCAGCCTCTTAGCGGATTTCGTAGGCGAGACGCGCGCATACCCAGGGACCAGGCCGAGGGCGCCCCTCAGGTCCGTGGGTCTCTTCCCCATCCCTCTGTTTCCTCAGTGGTCCCCGTGCTCCCTCCTGCTGTCACCCACTTCTTTCGTCTCGTTCCCTGAGGCACAGCCTGAAAAGTGTAGGGTCTCGGGGCTGAATCCTGTAGCCCAGAGGCCCTCAGGCAGGACCAAGAGAATCGCCTTGGGGGGGGGGTTGGTGTAAAATCCCATCGCTGGCCCCCCCCCAAGTTTCTCATTCAGTCATTGTCCCTGTGGGGCCTGAGTTTTGCATTTCTAATAAGTTTCCCAGGTGACTCTGATGAGGGACCCCTTTTGAGAACCAGTGCCGTCAGCTCAACCCCAGTGGCACATCCAGGCACCTGGGGGTTCAAAAGAACCTGGACGTGTGGCCGTCCCAGACGAATAGAATCAGAATCCTGCAAGGGGAGGCTGAGTCGCTCATGTGTTTTCAGTTCCTCTGGGAACTGTTATGCTCTATAGCCCAGAGAGGTTGTGACTCGCCCAAGGTCACACAGCAAGGCGAGGCAAAGGCAAGCCGAGAGCCCAGGACTCCTGGCTGTGTGTCTCTCCACTGCTCCGCCGCGTGCCTGAACTCACCAGGCTCTCCTACATGTTCGCACCTAACCCTCACCGAGCAGGGGAGGGGAAGCTGAGGCAAAGGTAGCACCAGCACGCAGGGCTGCCAGCCTCAGGTGCTGCCCTCTCAGGGGACAGAAGGGGAAGGCCCTGGACTTGCGTTGGGTCCCAGCGCTCGGCGGAACTTGGCAACCAGGCTAATGTGGGTAGGTGTCAGCCCCGGCGTACGGCATCCGTGAAACGGGGCCACGGCGCCCGTGGAAAGGAGATGTCTGGCTTCTGGGAGACCCCATGTCTGTCCCTGTCACCCCACACGCTCTCTTCCTCACAACCGCTGTTGTTGTGAGTGGGCCCTGAGAGCTCACTGCAGCCCTCACCCCAGACCCTGTGATTCCAGCCCCTTTGCACATCCGAAGTTAGAGAGAGACGTCATTTGAAGCTACATCTCAGGCCGCCATTCACACATCATCTCACTAAACGGCTCTGGCACAGCCCCGGGTGGGGTGGGTGTTCCCTTGCCCCATTTTCAGAGCGGGGCACTGAGACTAGGGGTGGGAGGTTGGGCAGCTGACAGGAGGCTGGATCGGGAGCAGAGCCCAGTACTGCCTGACGCAGGCTCCTCTGCTCCCTTTCAAAGAAAGAGCAAAACTCATTCCTTTAAAAAAAATGCGTTCATTTCCCAACCAACGCAGACGGCAGCCGGCGGGCAGCACAGCCCTGGTAGTGAGCCCAGCTCGCTGCGTGCTCTCCCGGGCCAGCCCTCCCCGCCCCCAGCCCTCCCCTTCCCCGTGAGGCTGCTCCCACCCACAGCCCCGGACCTGAGCTCCAGTCTGGGTGCCGTGGAGCCGCTGCCAGGCAGTGGGGCGCTCGGAGGTTCTCGAAGCCTCCTGGCTGCATGGGCCCCCTGGGTGGTTCCTGCTGGCCTCCCACTCCTCCCTCCTGGGAAGCCCTGTGTCCTTGGACTGGAGACTCAGCTCGACTGCTACATTCCCACTGAGGATTCGGGGGTCAGAGAGATCTGAGTTTGAATCCTGAACTGGTCCCTGACCTTTGGTGTGACTTTGGCAATACACTCGGTTTCTCTGAGACTCATTTTCTCCAACTGAAAAATGGCAATAATATGCCCACCAGAGTTGCTGAGGAGATAAAATGGGATAGTAAAGTACCTGGCCCCCAACAGGAGCTCAAGGCTCGTCCCATGTCACCACGCTCATGAAAACCTCTTCTCTATCAAGGCTGATGGTCAGATTCACTCAGGTATGACTGATGATCATTTCAAATACTTACGTAATGGTTTCTACTTTTAAATATATTTTTATTTCTATCATCTCACTTAATACCCACGATATTCTTAGTATTCCCCAAACCCCACTTTCAGAGGAAACTAACTCTCGGAAAAGTCGTGGACTTGTCAGGGTCAAGGCGCCAGTCCAGGGAAGTCTCAGCATTACACGAGGTCTGACGGCAGCAGAGCCTGGGGCCTGCGGCCTGTGGCCTGGGGATGTGCTGACATGTTGTCCCTTCCTGCGGTATTTGCATTTGTACAAAAAGCTCAAAGAAGTGGACGTTCCGATGGCATGGCCGACCTTGGCTGGCCGGAGGGGAGGCCTGTGTTAGGAAGGGAGTCCCTGGGGGTTCTGCAGTCACACGGGAAGGGCGACCCACCTCACGTAGCTGACAGAAAGCTGAAGTCCTTGCGTGAGAGCCGTGGGAACCTCAGGGAAATCTGTCCCCTGCAGGAAAGGAGCTGGACCCCATGCCCTGTGACCCCCTGGGCAGGGCCGTCTGCGTGGCTGAGGGGAGAGGCTGGGAGTGACAGCAGCACAGGGGTTTCCCCAGCTCTCAGGGGAGCCCTGCCCTCCCCCTCCTCCCATGGTCGAAGGTGCCTAGAAGGAAGAAGGATCCCCTCCTCCCGCCCCTCCTCCCCCTGCCCCCGGCCCACTCTCTGGGTGGGGTGGGCGGTGCTCTGTCAGGGGCTCTGAGGATGCCTGTCATCACTCAGGAGGCTGTGGGAAGTGGGGAGTGACCCACCTCACACACATGGTCCCTGCTTCGGGGAGAGGGGGAGGGAGTTGGCAGTGACCGAGAGCTCTCTCCAGCACCAAGCATCGATCTGGTCCTCTGCGTCGTCATGGAGACAGCTCTTCCACTCTGGGGGAGACCTTCGGGCCCCTCCCCCTCCCCTTCCGCGGGCAGGCAGCGCCCCCCTCTCCTCAGCCCCCTGAGCTGTCCTAGTCACCTTTCCATCATGACAATCGTGACAATCGGCAGGTGCTGCTCCCACCCCTCCCCTCCTCTCATCCTCTCCACCTGCCCTCACCCTGCTCTGGGACCAACCCCCACGGGCCTCCCTGCACCCCGCCCACCAGCTGCACCCTCAGGCCTTGGGCCCCCTCTCTCCTGGGCACGTGCAGAGATGCAGGCCCCACCCAGGAGAGAGAGGATCCCTCTGAGCAGGACGCCCGAGGCAGCCTCTTCCCGCAAGCTGTTCTGCACCCTCGCCGCCCCCCCCACCGTCTGCCTTCTTTAGGGGAGCAGCGGATGCCATGAAACCAGTGTGCCTGTCAGACGGACCTGGGTTCTAGTCCCTGCTCTGCCACTTGCTAGCTTTACAGCCTCAGGCCAAGCGGCCATTGCTCCGAGCTTCCGTTTCCTCAGCTCAAAAAGAAAAACACCGGGAAACTGTCCGCCTCAACGGGTTGCTGCGAGGAGAAACGAGACGCCTCCAGCAGCTCAACGTTTATTGAGCCCTGGCCACGTGCCGGGCACCATCCTAGGCACCTGATGCGTGTAACTCAGTCCTGCGAAGTGGCCACCTTTGCCGTCCCCACTTACCACGAGGAGCTAATGCTTGCAGAGAGGATGAGACTCGCCCAAGGTCGCCAGCACGAGAGCCCCGTAGGCGGTCTCAGATCCCAGCGAGACCCCAAGCAGGGTTCCTGGGTTCAAACTCTACACTTTCTCTTCCCGCATTGGGAAAGTGGCACGCAGAGTTGCCTGGCACCCAGTAGGTGGGCGATCTCTACCATGCCCTACTCCGACAGTCGATTAATTACGTCGTTTATTAGGTGCCTAATGCGCCCCAGGTGTTAGCAGCACCGTGACAAATTGCACACCATCCTTGTCCTTGAAAGGCCTATGAGACTGTGGCAGGAAGCGGACATGCAGATCCGGGCAGTGTGGTGCAAGGATTTGAGCCCAGACCCTGGGGCCACTAAGTCCAGGTGCAAATACCACCTGGCCAAGACCCCAGCGGGGTGATCTTAAGCACATCACCACCCTTTCCTGGATCCTTTGTTTCATGTGCACAATGAGACTTTCAGTGGGACCAAATCCTCGTGAGGAGGCCAAAAAGAAAATGGACACATGACTCAGCACAGTGCCCAGGGTGGATCAAACGCCCCATGAAAGGGTAGAGTCGTTGTCTTTATCATCAGCCCAGTTACACCAGAGCCCCGGGGAGGACGCAGTCAGGACTCTGCAGAAATCAGGAAGGGCTTCCTGACGGCGCTAAGACTCTCGCAGAATCTTGGAGGAGCAGCTGCTTGCCAGGCAGTCCAGGAGGGGCAGGTCGCTTAAGGCAAAGGATTCAGCCGGAGCGAAGGCAAGAGACAGTCTAGCGTGCGTGAGGAAGGGCGTGACGCACGCACGTGGCGAGCGCCGACGGAGCTTTTACTGTGTGCTCAGCATCGCCGTGGGTCAGCGCTTCTCCGTCCTGGCCGCAGGTGAGAAGAACCTGCGGAGGTTTGAGTTTCATCTGTTTCCGTACGAATGCTGGGCCCCATCCCTCAAGATTCTTATTTAATTGGTCTGCGGTGGCCCTGCCATTCGCACATTGTAAAAGCCCCTCAGCTGGTACAACTGGGGACCCAGGTTTGCCAAGCCCCAGTCTAAGTGTTTCAGAAGTAGTAACTCATTTCATCTCCCTGACAACTCCATGAGGTTGGTACCCGGGCTCAGAGGGGTTAAGTAACCCGTGAAAGGCCACACAGCTCAAAAGGGTGAATCGAGGAAGATCTAACTCCAGGCTGGGCTCCAGATGGACAGGGTGGTGGACGGATGAGTGGGTAATCGACATCATGTGGGCAGCTACCTTCCAGGGATCAGGACCTGGGCCACCTTGTCCCTGGCCTCAGGCTTCACCGAGTTGCGTGTTCAAATTTTAACCTAAGTATAAACCACCACAGGGGGTATCTTATGAAAATGCAGGTTCTGGGTCAGTAGGTCTGGGGTGGGGCCTGAGAATTTGCATTTTTGATAGTTCCTATGGGTGCCGATGCCACCGGTCTGGGGACCACAGTCTGGGAATGGCTGCATTACAGTGACATCTCCTTCACCATGCTATAGATTAGATACACCAGCTTGCTTGTCATCTCAGAGAAAGGGGCATTCGATGTGGACTCAATCTCTGGCTTCGAATCCTGGCTGAGCCACCAGCCCCATTAGTGACCGTATGCATTATGGATTGAGCTGGCTGCATATAATGGAAAATCTAAGTAACAATGGCTTATACAAAATAGGGGTTTATTTCAGTCTCATGTGACATACAGTGCAGAAGTGGGTGATCCAGGGTTAATGTGGGAGGTCTTGGATGTCATCAGTGTTCTGAACTCCTAACTTTCTGCTCTTTCTTTAACTTGTGGTTTCTGTCATTGAGATTGCCTCATGAGCACAAAACAGCCACCTCAGCTCTGGCCTTTATTCTTCCATTCCAGAAGAAGAAAGGAGAAAGCGCGAAGGGTTGGCCTGCTAAGTCAGACCTTCTTTAAAGATTTTCTAAAAGTCACATCTAAGAGCTGGCACTTACATCTCGTTGGCCAGAACATAGTCATATGACCTTTCCTCCCTGAAAAGGAGGCTGGGAAATGTAGTGTATTTTTGTTTTTGTCTTTTGGACGCTGGGCTGATCACTGCTAACAACAAAATCTGAGTTCTGCTCATAGAGACAAAGAAGCGTGTGGCTGTTATTCAGGTCACTAGCGGTCCCCACCACAGTGACCCTGGGCAAACGACTTCTACTCTTGGGCTCCATCTCTGCAAATATAAAATGAAGTTGGACTCAGCGATCAAAGAGATCGTTCAGCCCTGAGGCTATTGGGTTGCACGATTCTAGACCTGTGCTCATCAGTGACGCTCAGGGAGAAGGAAAGAGGCCTTGTTATCACCATCAGCGCCCGAGTGTTCCCAGTCTGAAGCAGTGTCACCATATCCTGTGCCTGTTCATCCGTTCATCCAGATACCTATTACAGATACTTTTGAGTGCCTACTGTCTGCTCAGTATGCAGGATAGAGCAGCGAATAAGACAGATGTCATCCTTGCCCTCCTTGCCCTCTTAGAGCTTAGTGTAGCTAAGAAGACAGACGATGACAAATAATGCTGCAAATATTCAAGACGGTGCTGTAAAGAAAGTGGACGCAGTGCGTGAGTGCTGTTAGGACACTCGGGGGTGCGATTTAGATGGGAGAGGAAGAGAGGCTCTCGCCAGGAACTCATTCTGAAACCGAGACCTAAAAGAGAGGAGCGCCAGCTCTGCGGAAGCCAGAGGAAGCACTTCCAGACACACAGAACAGCGGTGCAGACATGGGCCCTGGGACAGGAAAGCGCTGGGCTCGTTCTAGGAACTGAAAGATGGCCAGGGCTCGAAACTGTCATCAGTGAGGAGGAGGCTGGTGTGGAGTGAGGGGGGAGTGGTCAGCAGATCCCAGAGCTTGCAGGTCCATGTAAGCACTGGGAAGAAATTTGAATTTTATTCTTAGCAGGGGAAAGTCATTGGTGTGTTTTAGGCAGATGGACATGATCAGGTCTGCATCTTTACAGCATTCCTCTGGATCCTATATGAATAATAAATGTGAAGGGGGGCAGAGAGGAGGTGAAGAGCCCTTTAGGAGGCTGTTACATCTGTCTATAGGAGCCGAACAGTGCTTGGATGGTGGTGGTGGTGAAAAGTGGTCTTATTCGGAATTATCTGGCACGTTCATCCATCCATCTGTGTATCAGTCCGCTCATCCATCCATCATCCGTCCACTCACCCATCCATCTACTCAGCCATCCATCTACCCATCCACCCACCTACTCATTCAGCCAACATTTATAAAGTGTCTAAGTGTCAGGTTCAACACTAGATATGTTGGATGAATAAGATGGTTCGGTGCCTCCAGGGTTCACAAGTTAGAAGAGTAGAGAGAGACACATAAACAAATCATTACAGTTCAGGACAGGCCATAATAGCAGTGAGTTCCGAGGGTGTGGGAAGAGACTCTTACCAGTGTTGATCTGTTTGCCTAGTGCCAATGGGAGGTGAAAAGCCACAGTGTGATTCACCGCTCTGGTTGCCAAGGGTGAGGACTTATCTGGGCCACAGTAAAATAAACACATTCGAGGCAACAGCACAACAAGGAGAAGTTGACACCCTTAGAATTTAGCTTGGAGATAGACAGAAATCCCAGAAGATGCTAGGGAGTAGGCACATCTGCTTGGTCATATGGAGCTATCACATGGATCTGTCCTACAGGGTCTTTCTGCTTGAGTTTGAGGCTTCTTGAGGACAGTCCATTATTGATTGGCTGGACTCTAAGGGATGTCAGTGAGAGCAGGACTGGCCGCCTGTGCTCCCGGCCTTCAAATCACGGCTGTGGGAGCAGAGAAGCCACGGGACAGAAGCAGACGGGCTCAGACAGAGAGCGTGGCGTAATGGTCAAGGAGGCAGGTTCTGGAACCCAACTGCCAGGATTCGAACCCTGCCCCTGCTGCCCGCCAGCTGTGTGACTTGGCGAGTTACCCGGCACCTCCTCCGTGACTTCACTTCCCCCCTCACGGGCAAATATAACCTCCCTCTCGAGGGTTAAAAGACTTCACATTGCTGTGCTTCTGTCTTAGGTCAGTGCTCGCAACATGCTCAACACTGTCTGTCCGATCATAAAATCTGCCCTGTCTCACTGCTTCTGTTAAGTTCCGTACACAGACTTCCGGGTTGGCCCATGTGCTCGCCGGCTCCCAGGGAACGAGGCGTGCGTCCCAGGGGTAAACATGGAATGTGCTGCGAGGTGGAGCATGTCTGCAGAAAATCTTGGTCTCTCGCTAAAGCAAAGCTCCTCCTGGGAACAGTTGCACCAGTGACCTTGCTTCCTGTTCCTCGGAGTTTGTCTCTCATGCCCAGGGCTGACCTTCTACCTGCCCCATGCCCTAGTCAGAAACCGGAGTGGGATAAACTTGGGATTTGGAGTCAGACTTGTTTCAAACTCTGCTGAGCTGTGTGCAAGTAATTTAACATCCCTAGCCTCATTTGGTTTAACTTTGAAATAGTAAACAGTGCCGAGCTTGAGAAACCCTGAAAGACAGCGGTTGTAGCCCAAATTCAGCGGCCAGCCCGTGGTTAGTGGAGGAGAGCAACCGAGGGCATAGAGGCGACAGGGTCAGAAAGGCATATAGCAGCAAGGTCGGCAGTGTGGACTCTGAAACCCGGCCTCCTGGGTTCAGACCTTCGTTTTCTCTTCTCTTCAGATCCATTAGGGTCTGGAAAACCACGTGCCTAAGTCATGGCTTCACAGTGGGGACAGTGCCAACACAGCGGGGCGGGGGACAGTGCCAACGCGCACGCCTGTGACCATGGCTCCCCGAGCTTCAGAGCATCTTCTCAGTCTCTTCTCCCCAACAGTCAGAGGGTTATCCACCTTCCTTAGATTTGTCAACCGGGGAGCAAAGGAGTTAAGAACTTGGGCTTAGCAGGCCTGGCCGGTGCATTCTGCTGCAAAGTCTATCCCCCAAAAAGTTCTGGTGTATTGGGGTTCACACCCCTTTGTCTAGTTTTTCTTGGACACAAGGCCCATGTTGCAAAGAGAACAGAGTCAGAATTTGGGGAGCACTGTGAGCCGAGAAGAGGGGCGACAGTTGGGCCATTCGGTGGTTAGAACTAGTCATTTCATCCAACTTTTCAATGGCTGAAATTCTGCCTCTTTCTAGCTGTGTGATCTTGGATGAGTTTCTTAACCTTACAGATATTTCACTTATCTGTTAATGAGTTTAATTAAGAATAACACTTACCTCATAGGGTGGTGAGGAGCTAAATTGTTGTCTTTGTCCAAAAGCCTAGCCCAATGCCGTGAACTCAGTAGGAACTCAGTAAATGTAGTGTCCCCTCAACCAGCCACAGGTACCACCTCCAGACTTACCTCTAGACAGTAGCGGATGATAAACAGACCCTCCCCCGTCTGTTGTGTTCTCAGCCGCTACTCCCTGACCTGACTCTCCTCTCCAGAAATGGGTGGTATGAGGCGCGCTGTGGGAGGCAGGCAGACCTTAATATTGTCCCTGGCACCTGCTGTCACATCTCGCCGAATCCAAGATGACTTTGGTTATAAAACGCACCATTATTTTCTGTAGCCCTCAGAGTTAAAAAAATTAAAAAAAAAATGCCTCCAAACTATGACATGCCATCAATTATAAAACACATAACAACTTCAGATATTATTAAATGCAAAAAAAAAAATGTGCTTTTAGAGTCATTTTCCCTTTTTAAGGAAACCAACATTTAGTAAGCACCTACCACATGCTGGCCCCTTAAATCACACATGATCTCAGCAACCCCATGAGATGTGTATTATCACCACCATCGCCACTTTACAGAACAAGAAATTGAGGACCCGAAAAGTTTTGACTTTCCCAAAGTCACTTATGACCCTTGGAATGCCCAGATAGGCTGCCTTCTCTGGGCTGCCTTGGAGTGAGACTCCTGTCGCTGAGGGTCATCAAATATAAGGTGGGCGGCCACTTGGCAGTGATGGTGTAGAGGACACCAGCCTACTTGTAAAACACAGCATGAACCTATTTTACAAAGGGAGAAATGGCCTCAGACTGCTTCAATGACTAAGACAAGATCAGAATGCTCGTGAAGGGACCAGCTGGGACTTGTCTAGCTCCAGAATCCTTCTTTCTTGGAGTTTTACTGGGAGGAAGGAAGGAGTTGAAGCAGAACATAAGTAAGTGGACAAATAAATCAGCCAAATTATTATCAACATAATTATAAGCTATGAGGAAGGAAAGAAGGTGGGTGCTGTGACAGAGAGGAAATGGGTGGAGAGAGGTTCTCAGGGGGACCACCAGGAAGAGACTCCCAGGAGAGAGGGGAAAATTGAAACCTCACAGCGTTTCTGCTTTCAGGATTCAATCTGACAATGCGCACAGTGCCCACAGCCTAATATTTGCCACTAGAAAGTTGCCAATAATTGGTAGCTGTTATTAAGAAAAGTAAAATGCAAAAAAAAGAAAGAAAAAGGAAGGAAGGAAGGAAGGAAGGAAGGAAGGAAGGAAGGAAGGAAAGGAAGGAAGGAAAGGAAGGAAAGAGAAAGAAAGAAAAGAGAGAAGAGAGAGAGAAAGAAAGAAAAAGAAAGAAAGAAAGAAAGAAGAAAGAAAGAAAGAAAGAAAGAAAGAAAGAAAGAAAGAAAGAAAGAAAGAAAAGAAAGAAAGAAAGGAAGGAAGGAAGAAAGGAAGAAAGGAAGAAAGGAAGAAAGGAAGAAAGGAAGAAAGAAAAAGAAAGAAAGGAAAGAACGAAAAGAACGAAAGAAGAAAAGTAAAATGCTCCTTCAGAGATCGTTGTGGAATCAAACTTGTGCTCTGTCCAGCCCCCCCAAATCCAGATCCTTGCTCTAAGGGAGTAGGAGGTGGGGAGGAGAGAACTCGCGGGCAGCGCGGGGTTTGGCAGACAGGCCTCGGCAGGATCAAGGCGATGGCACCTGCGGGCAGCCTCCCATCCAGTGCCTGGCAACTGTCCGTACCATGGAGAATGCCAAGAAGCTAAGAGTCGCCTCCGCCAGCCATACAGTTGCTGTGCGACCTTGGGCAAGTCGCATCTCCTGTCTGGGCATCTGTTTGCTCATCTGTAAAATGAAGGTTTAGGTCTTCAAAATGAAGACCCCTGGGGCTCTGACCTTATCTGATTCCCACCAAGGCCTCCCTCCTTCTTTGGACGTGTTCCCACAGTGCCCTCTACTGGCCATTCAGTAGAGAGCAAGTTCTTCACAGCCTCCGGGACATAGATTCTTGTGTTACGGGCGGGCCCGGAAATCTGGCCTGCCAGCTGCCCTACTCCCATGGGGATTTAGAGCCCTTGGGGACACCGTCAGGAAATCCGACTTCCCAGAATCACAGAATTTTGGAGAGAGAAACTTAAAGACTATTGATCACGACAACAGCAATATTAGCTAACATTCATTCGGTGCTAACAATTTAAAGGTGCGGGTGAAATGGTATGTGTAAAGGGGTGACCAGTAAGGCAGAGGGTCTGCTTGAAAGAGGAAACATTTTTCCAGAGGCCTAAAAGGTGAGCACTGGCCTATCCTGCAGTTGGAAAGGTTACAACAGGCCAAGAGACAAGCACGTGCGAAGTCCCTGGCTGGACGAGACCTTGATGTGCTCAAGGAATGAATGGAATCAGTCAACGACCAGAGTAAATAGTTCCTAGCCACTGCAAGATGAAGAGTCTTGGAATGCTAAAGCCATACGTCTGGTGGAAGTACAACCACCTTGGAAAACTGTTTGGCTCTGCCTAGTAAACCCGCATACCCACCCTTCATGGGAACCTGAGCCCACCAGAGGCGTACGAGAAAGCAGCATGCTTCACAGTAGCTGAAAATGGGAAGCAACCCACATGCCCATCCACAGTAAAAGGACCAACAAATCAGGTCATGTTCTCCCAACAGAACAATGTCAGTAAGTGGGATGATCACACTGTAATTAAACACAACAACGTGGATCAAGTACACAAAGGTAATGGTGCCCACAAGAAGCCGGGCTCGGAACACAGATATTGTAAGATTCCTCTCACATAAACAGACAGAATTCCTCTACAGTGCCAGGAACTGGGACACCGGTCGCCTTTGGAAGGCGTGAGGGGCTTCTGGGGAATGGGGACAGTTCTATTTCTTGAAGTGGGTCTCATGAGAGCGTATTATATGTAGATTACATGCCAGTAAAATACAATGAAAGCATGACTTGGCTACTAAGTGACACCACCTTTTTCATCGAGGTTGCATTATTGTCATCACTGGCAGGAATGAGACGGCCATGACTATTTTGAGGACAAAGCCCTAAGTGCTCCTTTTCAGCCTGAGAAGATGCAAGCAGAGGGGAGCACTTGAGAAGGGAGCCCATCCCTCCTGAGTCCCCGGGGAGCAAGGGGAGACTAGCGAAGGCGCTGGCTTACCCAAGCTCTTCAGAAAGCTCTCAAGGAGTCCGTGCAGGAAGAGCCTTCAGCCCCAGTCATCTCTGAGCTCAGAACTGCGCTCAGCTGCCTTTCTGGACCAGAGGTGCTCTCCTAGGTCCTGAACTGTGGGAGAGTTCGAGGCCGAGTTGACCAATGGGGACCTGGTGCCCCAGGCAGGATGAAAGAGAGCCTTGCTGGAAGGTTTGAAAGCCACAGCCTATCACTGACGTCGAGATCACTAAGTATCACGAAGGGGTGTCATTATCCTAATTTACAAATGACCCAAGAGAAGTTAAGTGCTGTTGTTGAACTCACTCCTCAGCAGACGTCAGACTAAACTATGCATTTCTCAGTTTCTGATCCAGTGCACTCTGGATGTCGGTGTTCTGTGGACAGAGGAGGGGGAGGATGAGATGCTCTGTACACCTCTGTGTCTCCCAGGTCCTCTGACTTCTGAGTTCCTGCTGGGTGTGAAAGGCTGTCTTAGGAAGAGTGAGTGGCTTTTATGCCATTTAGCCTTGCCACAGTTAACTAGTGGCTGGCACCACATACGTGTGCACATATACAAACACTCGTGTGCACACATGCACATATGTGCACACATACATGCGCATGCACACACATGAATACACAATACACATGTCCTGCCACAGTCCTGATGTAGCTTTTTAGTTATCATTGTGAAATGTCCGGGATCATGCAGGGAGGCAGCGCAGTGGAGCGGAAAGAGCACGTATTTTAAATTTGATCAAAACCGAAATCCAAATCTTAGATTTCACCATTTCCTCGCTGTTGTTGACCTTAAACAAACAGACCACCAGGCATTCCTCCAACAAAAATGGGTGTCCCCAGGAACAACAAAGAATTGCAATGTGGGAAATGCGACCTGACGTGACGCCCAAACAAAGGAGAGGCCATGTTTCATAGAGGAAACGAGGATGTTGGGAGAGCTGGTGGGGCCCCTGCCATCTACACAGGGCACGAGAGCGCCCCCTGCAGGCCCTCCCAACCCCAGCGTCAGTGGGAATTTCTGTTTATTAGCATTTACGCCGTGCAGCCTTGAGCTCCCGAATCTCAGCTCCCTTGTCTGTAAAATGTGTAGACTGAAATTCTGACCTACCCGTGGGCACGAAGCCGAAGGCCCGCATGTGCTTTCGGTATGCTGTCGAGTTCCTTCAACCTCTCCGTGCCTCAGTTTCCTCCTCCGGGAAGTGGCACCTATCTCAGAGGGTTAATGTGAGGACGAAGTTCGATGACCAATGTCAAGGGTCTGGCGTCCTGGTTTGTACGTAGTAAGTGTTCATAAAGGATTATTCCGTGTGCTGGGTGTGAGGCAGGGGGGGGGGGTGGGGCTTCCTTCCTTTTATTTCTGGCAAACGCGAAATTCTGGAAAACGTTCTCCTTTGGATCACATCGAGGAGGTAGTGGGTCAAATAAAGAGATGTGAGAAGCAGCTTACTACGTGACCGTGGGGATAATGGTGGCAGCGATGCTGATGTGGTGATGATGCTGCAGTTCATCACCCAGGTGACACACTGCGTGTTGCAGAGTGACTTCACGTCTGCCATCGCTTTCCTTCTCCAGCTCCCCTACTCTTCTCGTTTCACACATACGGAGTGGGGAGCGCTTGCAAGGTGGTCTGAACCCAAGGGTTCTGCCCTTTGAAAGTATAGCTCTTCTCGGTGAGTTCAGAGCCAGGCACTGGAATAAGCTATGTACCACCAGGCCCCGCCCCTTCCCTGCCAACCCAAGTCGTGGTCCCAAGAACTCTGCGAAGCGGAGATAGTCAGTCCCTCTCCCAGACCAGGGCCCCCAGAATCGGTCTGCTGGCCGGACTACCACAACAAATGCTTTCTCTGATACGTGTGCTTTCAAAAGTCCCTCTCTGTGCTTTCTAAGATTTGATGGCTCATTGGCCGTGAAAGGGAGCAGAATTGGCCACCCCAAATGTATGCCTCTTTGGCATAAGGATTATCTTGAGCTGAGTTTTAAGAAATGGCAGACATAGAAGCAGCTCCAAAAAAAAAAAAAAAAGAGAGAAGGTTCTTTTTGTAAGAGACACCTACATTGGTGAGGGGAAGAGGAGAATCTCCATTCGTCAGGGTGTCTTCCTCTGTGTACTAGGAAGATGGCTCAGACTCTAAAACTCTTTATCAATGGAGATGGCAACAACTTAAATCTTCTCTCTGTTTACTGTGCTTTTTTGGCAACCTGTTATAACTGGCCTTCCTTTCCGTGCAATATCCTGTTTTGTCGTTAGCTGAAGATGGTATTTAAGGTGGTGGCTCGGGCCATTTCCGGGAGTTTCTCAGATTTCCGGGATCTCTCCCATGTATACAGGAGGTATATATGTTGTAACACATGTTATTAAAGTTAAGTTTGTTCCTCCCCTGTTACTCTTTTTTTTCTCTCTCTCTAAATTACAATGTGGTTTCAGTGAAAAACCTAGAAGGGTAGAGGAAAAATTATTTTTCCTCCCCTACAGCTGCTAAATGCATTTAGTCACCCAAGCTCTTTGCGGTTTGGTTTTAGGCTTCTCCCCCCACACCTGCCGTTAAGTAGTAATCCCTTTTTAGCTCACTCCATTTGCTCCCCAGCAACCTCCCCAGAAGCCGCAGAAGATGGGAACTAAGCGGGGGAGGAACATGACCCTCTGAGCTCAGCTGGCAGTGGGGCGAGAGAGTGCGTCTGGGATGGAGGCCAGAATCCCTGCTCACGGTCCAATGTGGCTCTTTTACGTAACTCTCCAAGGGGGAACATCTCCTTTATTTCCCATATTAAGCTGTCTCGTTCCCTCTTGGTAGACAACAGTATGATGATTTAGGAAGTCAAGAGATAAATAAGATAAGGATTCAGCTTGTGTCTTCGTTTACTCAGCCAGTAATGTTTGAATGCGGCAAAGCCCCCAACCTCAAGGAACTAACAGTCTCAGGTGGGGCTGGGCATCAGGTGTGAAAAGAGATCATCACAGGTGCAGGTGATGGGTGTGACAATAAGGTTCTGTGGTGACGGGGTCGCAAAGGAGTGTGATCAGCTCTAGACCAGGGAGGAGGGGCAGGATGGCTTCACAGGAGAAATGACCCTAAAGCGGACGAGGGTCACCATTTCCAGAGGGGTGAGGGCCCTGCCAGTGGCAGGAAAAGCACCTGCGAAGGCAGCACAGGGTGAAGTGGAACAGGACAGGGAACTGTGGGAAATTCAGAGCGGCCAGAACGTGGGGTAGGAAGGGGGTGAGTATGAGAGCTGAGGAGGAAGAACAGGCAGAGCTCAGGCAGTGGATGACCAGCTAGCAGTCCGTCCTTATCCCATGAAGGTGAGTTGCTGCTGGAGGGATTTAAAGAGAGGAGTGAGTTTGCTTCAAATGCTCACTCGCTGCAGAGCGGAGAACGGACTGAGAGGGCGAGCCCCGGGGAAAGAGCAGCTGGGGAGCATTGTAACAGTCCAGGCGAGAGAGGAGAGAGTAGCTTGGAAAGATCAAGGTCAGGGGGTTGAAGAGAAGTGGGTCTTCTCCGTAGAATTTTAGAAAGGATCCACTGTGCTGAGGAAGGGTTAGGAAAGGGCACTTTCTAGCCTTTACAGGAGGAGGAGGTTGGAGAAGGAGGATGGGCGAGATTACGAAGCGAGTCAGGCTGGCCAGAATTCGTTCTTTGGTATCCCCATTCCAAACTCAAACTCCCCTGAGGTGACCAGCTTTCAGGGGTCGACCTTTCTTCCTGCCCCCTCACGCCCAGCTGGTTACAGCACGTCTCACAGGGCCCCTTATAAAATTAAGAAAGGACATGCCACCTCTCCTTTTGGGACCTCGGTTTCCATTTGGAAAACGAAGGGGCTAAGCTCCCTGGGACAGAAGCCTGCCCTCTCCTCCCAGGCGGGGCGGGATTCTCCCATCTCCGCACCTCGCTGCAGTGTCTGCCTTGGTCTTGCACTGCGTGGCTTAGCCTGCCTGGCCTCCCAAGCGGACGCTAAGCTCCCAGAAGGCGGGCTGCCTTACATTCTGTGCATCCCCCACCCTCGGACGGAGACACCAGTTTTCCTGAATGTGGGTCAGGCTGCTTCTCAGGGCTCCATCATCTTTCTACTCCAGAACATCTAGACGTGGGCCCAGAGTCTGTTTTCACTGCCCCTGGCTTGGATTTCTTGTCCCAGTGCCCAGCTGGGCACGACTGGGGCACGGAGAAGAAGGAAGCTAACAGGAGAGGAGACGTGGCTGGGGTCCTGACCTTGGGGAGTGGATCCAGGTCTTGTGTCTTGTAGGTAAGCGTGCATGTGGTTATGTGTCCATGAGTATGAGTGTGTGTATGTATGTGTGTGTGTGTGTGTGTGTGTGCAGCATAGGATGTGTGTCCCTGTGTTTTTTTTTCTGTACCAAGATGCATATGTCTGCATCTAAACAACCATATGTGCGTGCGTGTGTGTGTGTGTGTGTGTGTCAGTGAGTGTATGTTAGCATCTGTGTGCCATGAATGTCAATGCCTGTGTCCTATATGAGGGCCTCTACGTTGGCAAATGTGTGTGTCTGTCCACATTTGTCAGTGCATGTGTGTCTTCCCATGTGCCTGTATGCGAGCAAGTGTGTGTATGTGTATGGTGCTGTGCGTATGAATAATGAGTGTCTCCATGTGTCTGTTGTTCTGTATTGACAGAGGCAGAATACAGTATCTGGTTAAGAGCATCTGCTCCAAATTCAGGCTACCCGGGGTCAAGCCCTGAATTCAGTATTTAAAAGCTGGAGGCCTTGGTGAGTAATTTCTTTAAGCCTTGGTTTACTCATTTCTAACAGGATGACAATAGTACCTACTATCTTCAATAGCTGATGTGAGCGGGGGATGGTATAAAGCCCATAACACACTCAGGATAATGCCTTGTGCATGAGACATATTAGAAATGTCAGCCATTACTAAGTTGTTCGTGGCAATGAACATGTCAGTGGCTGAGCTTGAGGGCCCAGGTGAGGGTCTCCGCATATGGAGATGGTTTCTGGGCAGGTGAGGCTGATAGGCAATCTGTTAGGATGTGTGTTTTGGTATGGGGGGACAAGCCCGTCTAGGGCCGGTGGGTTTGTGTTTCTGAGTGGGTCTGCCTGCAAGCCTCGTGTATGCGTTTGCGTTCCGCCAGATTCAAACCTCTACAGGGCGGGGACTGCAAGTCGTTATTTATAATCGTTGCTCAGCAGATCAGTGTCGATGCAATGAATGCAGTAGACTGGACATTCAGAGATTGTTACTCGTAGAGCACCCCCATTTGTAGAAAACGAAAAGCTGGTACTAGCTGGGTGACAGATATGTAGGACAGATAGATAGGTGCGGGAAGAACAGGAAGGATGGATGGATGGATGGATGGATGGATGGATGGATGGATGGATGGATGGACGGACAGAAAGACAGACAGAGAGCAGATAGATAGAGAGCCAGGGTGGCCCTAGTGAAGTAGAAGGCCATGTATTTACACTAGAAGAGATGTTAGAAGGACTTCTAAAGCTTTGACCTTGGTCACCTTGTGGGTTATCCCGGGGTGTCTTTGAGGGCCTGAGGAGGAGGGAATCACAGAACGGGGGAGCTAAGCCGTTGCCCGCATCCACAGGAGTCCCTTTGGTTTTAATCTGTGCATAGCGAATGTCCATGTAGCACTGTATTTAAAGCAAGGCTTCCTCTGTAAATGTTTGAGACTCTCATTCTTGCCCAGCGTCTGGGCCTCGGACAGTCAGGGGACAGGGCTGGGACCTCCTGACCTCTTGTTCAGGCAGTCTCTTCCTTGCGCCGCCTCCCTTGGAATGCAGTAGCTCTGAATCTTCTCGCTTGCTGGGAAACTGGAATCCGCAGTCCCTCCGGGAGCCTCTCTTCTAACGAAACCACCATCATAGTGGCCTTTGTAGGATGTCTGTCCTCAGGTTGGACCCATCGGCGATGTTCATGTCAGATGAGCCCAGTCACCTGGCCCCGGACAGCTAGACCAGGGGAAACACTCAGACCCAAGCAGGGGCATCCGCATCCCCCCCCCCCCCGCTGCCCCATGCTATTGGGATGTGGAATAGCAAGATGCTAGTCCCTGTGGTCCCGAATTAGAAGCGACGTGAGGCTGCAGTGCCCATATTAAGTCAAGGCATGATGAATAAACAGGATGAGCTAGTTTCGGAGAGAGCAGGGCAGGAAGGAGACACACCAGGATAAGCAGATGAGAAGGCCATGTGGTTTCGGGAAGAGGGACAGAGGGAGAGACAGACAGACCTTGGTTTCTAGTGGTCTGTCGCGTGCAGTCAGGTTGCACTGTCTGTCCTGGGACTCTGTGCTCTGCATCTTTGTAATTAACTCCCTTTTGTCCTGAGTGAATCGGGGTGGCTTTCTGTTTCTTCTTGCAAAGACTCCTTCTCTGAACAAGGCAGCGAGTCACAGTGGTGGAAAGTCCCCTTCTAGCAGAGAAGCAGGCTCTGCTGCCCTCACCACTCCCCGCCCTCAAGTGGCCTGGCTTGATCAGGTCATGTTCCCTGAGGCCAGCCTGGAGGGGCTCAGAAACAGCTGTGGGAAAGGGGTGCGTTCTCTAAGTGTGGCATTATTGAGGAATGCTTTGTGAGGGCTCGTAAAGGTCTCCAGAAACGGCTGCCCCTGTCACCCAGACCCCATTGCCAGCTCACGCTGCAGGATCGGGGCACCACTCCACTGGGGGCTCCCCGCTCAGCCCTTTGGAGCAAGCCCACGCTCTACAGCTAGGGGTGCACTCTGGGGCGACCATGTGTCCGCACCCAAACTGAGCAGTTCCTCCAGCAGCCAGGTCCCAGGGGGTGGAGTCGGTAGAGTTTTAGGCACATCAAAGCACGCTCAGTGTGGCAGGGGACAGGGGAGCAATGGGGAAAGATCTTTCCTGGAGCAGGGCCTCTGAAAGCGGTCCCTTCTCAACATGTTCCCATGGCGATTGTCAAGACCACGATGGAAATACGTCAGAGGAAGCAGGGTGAAAGCAAGGGTCAGTCTGTTCAATTCATCAGCAGTGAGAACAGGGGGTGCTTGGGAAGGGGCTGCAGGAGGCGCATCTGATGAGCTCATCTCATTCCCCTTCCCCGCAGTGACACAGTCCCTCTCCCCAGGAGTTACAAAGGTGTGCTACACTTCAGGTAGAGCCTGGAGCCATGGAGGCCCACCTAGCAAATATGCTTTCAAGATTCTGCTAAAGAATGAGAAAGCCAAGGCCAGGCCCCCACAGGGTAGAGCCAGATACAGAGGCCCTGACAGGGGTATGCAAAATCTTCCTCTCCCCAAACCTTGCCCAGCCTGGGGTCTGTGGGCACCCAGGCCATCTGGGGTTTGGGGAGAGGTCCAGCAGAGCGAAAGGGTGACTGGAAGCCATCTCCAGAGAAAGGACACGAGCTTCAAGGCCAGACGTCCAGCTGAGCTCAGAACAGCCCGGCCAGGAGGACAGGCAGAAGGAGCATGGGCCAGGCCACCAGGAACCCTGAAATGCAAGGGAGATGACCGTCAGGCGTGGCCTTTGGAACTGAGCAGCCAGAGCAGACTGGCCTCTCTGTCTTCTGTTGCACGAGGGTGAAAAAGGCAGAGTGTCCTTACTATCTGGTCTGGATTGCAGCCCCCCGGGAGGTGACGAGGAGGTCATGTGGTAAAGGCAAAGCTATCTAGCCACCAAACACTCTTTCATGTCCCTGTGGGTGCACCGAAAGGCCTTTTTCCCAGCCTCCTTCGCAGGTCGGTGGGACCCTGTGACTGAATCTGGCCAGCAAGACGTGGGTAGAAGTCATATGCGCCATTTCCAGGCCTGACCCTTACAACCCCCTACATGATTTTCCATGCTCTCGCATCCACCATCTAGGGACCCAGTGCAGAGGACCCAAGAGAGAACTTGCCACGGAGAGTGGAGTAGCCAGAAATGACCAGAAAGCAGGCACCTGTGTTCCTGATGACTGTAAGGCACAGAGCTACGACCCCTGCCTGCCTCCCCAGTGATTTGGTGGGGAATAAGTGGTTATGTCAGGGCACAGGAAGTCAGGGGTTGTCTGTCACAGCAGCTAGCATCACTTACTCCGACTGATACCACAGAGGCAGCAAGACACAGTGGTCAGAAAGCGCTGGCTCTGCGGCCTGACCGCTTAGTCTCGCACCCCGGCTCTACGACCGGCTATGCAGGTCCAGACAAGCCGTGTGGCCTCTCTGTGTCTGCGTCTCCCCGTACACAAACAGCGCTGTTTTTACTAGCGGCTACCGCCTCATGGGAGTTCTGTGAGGCTTCGGTGAGCGGATTCACATCAGGCATTTAGGACAGCAGGGGTAAACACCATGTGAGTGTTGGTTTTAAAAATTAGACTCTAAGATCTGGGGGTTTGGGGTCACATCTCTTTGGACATCACTGTGCGCTCAGTGCTCGTGGAGCGTGCGAGCTGGATCACAGCTGCCTTGTACCGGGGGGCCCGGGAGAGGCATCTGCACCCCTTCCTGCCACACTGCCAGATTATGACAGCTCCCCAGCCCTCAAATTTCAGAGTCGCCTGCTGATGTTCTAGAAGGGAGGGGGAGAAGAATATCATAATTTTCAGAAATATCAGCGTATGGCCACCAGTTCATAATTATGAAACCTAGGTCGATGTTCAGTTAATTCTCAAGCATCGAAAGCGGTCGTGGGGGGTGGGGGACGAGGAGAACCACAGTGCCCTCCCGTGGCTCGGTGCCGCTTCGGACCCATCCCCTCCGCTTGCAGAAGGCTCCAGAATCCACGGCCCATCCTAGACCTTAGTCACTTGGGCAGACTTTCCTTCTGCACTGTCCGCTCGGCTGTGAGTGGTTTGCTTATGCACCTGTCTCGTTTTTGCATTGTTCATTAACCTGTTGGGCTTGCACCTGGGATATGTTCCCAGCTGGCTCCTTTTCCTCATTTGATTTAATTTTTATCACCGCCTATGTAATTTTTTTCTGGCCATCTATCCATACCGGTATTCTTCTTCCTTCCTACCTTATTAATAAAACATTAATTGGGGACACGGCCACCAGACTCAAGACTACGTTTCCCAGCTTCCTTTGCAGCCACGTGTGGCCATGTGACTAAGCACTGGCCAATGAGACGTAAGCGGAGGTATAAGGTATCGGCTTCCAGGAATGTTCCTGGAACATGCAGGAACTTAAGCTCTGTGAGGACAGGCGTCGGCCCCTGTCATTCACCCTTATGTCCTCAGTGCCTTGAACACTGTCTGGCGCACAGTAGGCCCTGGATAACTATTTGTCATAAATGGCTGGCTCTTCTGCCTAGACTGCGGCCCCCCGAAGGGGCTGAGTGGGTGTGCTCTGGCAGAGAGAGGGGCTGTCAGGAGGGAGGGCTGTGGGACGGGGGTAGAGCACGAGGTACCTGCGGTGCGGGGCGTTCCGTTCATGGCATCAGCAAACGGGGCACCTAGAGACAAGAGCAGAAGGTAGGGTTTCCTCAGTCACACTCTGGTGGCTGCAGCTCTGCGGCCACAGCTGCTCCGAGTCCTTCTGGACCCGGCCCCACAGCCACTGACAGTCCATCCTGTGGAGGCACTAGAATCTGACAGGCACCTCTCTAAACACATCCCACGTGTGGGAAACGTAACCCTCACAGAGCTGCGAGGAGACTGAGGCTCAGTGATGTTGGGGACTGGCCAACTTGTCCCCATTACTAAGCGATGAAGCTGGGATGTGACCCACAGCCCATCTGGCTCCAAAGTGGACGTTCCAGCTACCCTGTAACACCACGTGAGGCTTCCAGGGAGGGTCAGTGAAGGGGCGGGATGACTCGGGCAGAGCCTTCCTCATAAGGCAGCCTCAGAGAGAGGAAGTGGCCATAATGCTGACTTCCTGAGACGGCCATGAGTGTGCCATGTAATGGATGCTTTCGTTTGGGTTTCCTGACTCCTCCATGCCAGTGGAATAAAAACCACAGCACTGTTCACCCATGGGTAGGAGGAATGAAAATGTAGGAAGCAGCTGGAAAGCCTCACCGCCCACTCCCCCCCCCCCACCGTCCATCATGCTCCGATCCTACAGCTAGATTTTGAGAAACACATCCATTGCCAGAAAACAAAGTTGGGTTAGGACTTAGCCTTCAGCCCCAAGGGAACAAGTTATAGGGACCTGGCCAGATAGACAATGGACAGGACACAGGCTTTGGAATCAGATCGAGCTGGGCAATTGTGGGTGAGTCACTTCGTCTCTCTGAGCTTTCAGCGTCTCGCCTGCCACGTGGACACAGCAGGGAGGATTACGTGAGTACAGGGGCCATGGCCTGGTCCCCAGCATACAGGAGGCCGCGCTCGAATGGCAGAGGCCCCAAGCGCCTCATGGAAAGACTGATTCACCAGCGGGAGCACTGAGGAGGCAGTAAAGCTTCTACATTGTTAGTTTCGGTGACCCCAGCATCCCTGGTTAATTGTCAGCACCCAGGCTGAGTTTGACACCGGCCTTGGTGACACTTACTTCTCCGAGTGATGGGTCCCAAATCTAGAACCAAGGCTGGGTTGATCACCACTGCTTCACTGCGGAGCTGATTTCTTGAGCAAGACTGTAGGGATAGAGAATTGTCATGATTTCAAAATTTAAAGGAAGATTAGTATCCCACCATATGGCCCTAACTCTGATGCTGCAATTATCTCAATCCAGAAGCTTCTCACTGTTGTGGCCAATACACCTGGGTGAGAATTGCATCTCCACTGTCTTTTAGCTGACGAATTTGGGACAAATGACCTTACCTCTCTACTGTTATTAAATAGCACCTCCAATTGGGAAGGTTAACATGAGGTATGTCTGCATGCCCAGGCATGTAGAAAGCACTCGGCAAATGCCAGCTATGAGCAGGCAGGGCAAAAAGGGTTCCGAGCTTGGCCACTGGAGTCTGTCCCAGCTCTGATGCTTTCTAGCTGTGTGGCCCTTGGGAAAGGGAGTTTTCTGAGTCTTGATTTCTCATCTGTACAATGGGGTCGATAAAAGAATCTACTTATTGTGAGAATTAAATTAGGAAGTTTTAGTACCGTGCTTGATACAGAGTAAGCGCTAAAAAAGACAACTATTATTAATCATCTAAAATATATCTCGTGCTGAGGAAACCTAGTGAACAGGCTCCTTCATCTGATCTGCCTTCTAGGGTCACAATAATTGCTCATATGTGGGCTTTTTTGAGGCTTAAAGTCCATCCATTCATCTTCCTTCCTTCCTTCCTTCCTTCCTTCCTTCCTTCCTTCCTTCCTTCTTCCTTCCTTCCTTCCTTCCTTCCTTCCTTCCTTCCTCCTTCCTTTCTCCCTCCCTCTCTCCCATCCGTCTCTTCATCCATCCAGCTTTTTTTCCCCCTTTCTTCCTTCTGCCCTCCTTCCCTCCTTTTTTTCCATTCATTTGTAATTCCCATAACTACATACAAAGAGCCTGCCAGGTAAGAGGGCCCATGTCAGGCTCGAAGAGTCCGATGCAAAGATAGACTCACCGGCTGGCACTGTTCCTGGCGGGAGTCACAGAGATGGACCTCACAGTGCAGGAAAACCAGGTCATGATTTCCAGCAAACATGAACATCTGGACTGAGAACCGGCCTTCAGAGGATACTCCATTCTCCTCGACGTGGATGGTGGAATCCTGTTGATTTGGGCAGCTGGGAGGGCGACATGGGCAAGGGTCTAACTTTGAGAATGGCTCAAGGGCCCCAAGACCCTGTGCCCTGTATAAAAACAGCACCAGAGAGAATTAAAGAGCCCTCCACCCCGGGATTCCTCCTCCCGACAACACGGACTTGTATGCCTTAAGTGTCCTCTAAGATGCTGTCTTCAAGCCCATATGGCTCACGTCTTTTGGAGCATGGTCTCTGGAGTGAGACAGGCTGGTTTCGAATTCCAGCCGGACCCACGTCCTAGCTAAGTGACCACTTACCGAGCCCCACTTTTCTTATCTGTAGGGAGGAGACAGGAATATGCATTTCATAGGGTCGATGTGAGCATTTAACGAGATAATCCACGCACAGGGCTTAGCACAGTGCTTGGCCCATAGTCAAACTCAATCAGAAATAGTAGCTAGGATTATTCCCACGGTTTGAATCATGATATACAGATATGTATTTTTGCCTTTGTTTTTGCCAGTTCTTGATAGTCAATAATATTTTGTCCCATAACACTTGTCACACTGTTTTCTTGTTGATCAATCAGTGTTGACCTCTGTGTCACAGTCCATCGTGATGTCATAGAGCCCCCATTTCGAACAGTGAACGCATTGCTGCAGTTATAAAGAATACTGAAATGAAAAACAATTGCCATTTCTTTGCCCTGCCCACCTATGTCGTATTAACGCTTTAGGCTAAGATTTCAGGAGTGGTATCCCTAGGTCAAAGGCTGGCATAGTTATGACACGGAACACCACATTATTTTCCAAAAGTTGTAAGCCGATTCACACCCCTGCCAGGCAGGGATGAAATGATCATTTTACCGCCAAACCTCAAAGGCCAAAAGATACCCCCCGAGTGGTCTAACACCTGTTTCTGATGATGAAATATTTCACGGGGTCCGTCTTGTTTTCAGTGGGTGTGGCATAGCAGTTCCTCAGCAGCAAGTTAAACCGGGAGGTGTCCCCTCTCTCCAGGATGGCGCCCACGTAGAGCATGGACTCGACAGACAGCACCACTGCAGCCCCCTCATAAGGCGACGTGTAGCCCTGGTCTTGGAAGAGGGCCATCCTGACAGTAAACTCTCCGTCCCCGCCCAGACTGATGTTGATGGCACTGAGACAAGGAACACAGCAAGAGAGGAGCCATCAGGTTTCCACCGGTAAGAACAAAAGCAATCGAGCCCCGCTCTTGGGCGAGGCGAGGAAGGCGAGGGCACATCTTGGATCCTTAAAGAAATTGCTTGATCCGCTTAAATCTTCTAGGCCCTGCACTTAACAAATAGACGGGGCCTATCTCCAGGGCGTCCGCCCATCCTCCCTGCCTCACAGACCGCACAGACCCCCTTCACTCCACGTGCACCCCTCCCCCATCTCTGCAGGATGGGGCTTGGGACCAGGTCTGCCAGGTCACAATTTTTAGCAGCAATTTAGCAATTTTCCACCCCACCATCTTCAGCAAAACACCGATTTTAACAAGATAAATGGTTTGAATTTGTATTCTTTATGAACCTTGGGTCTGAAAACCGTCAGACTAGAAAATGTGCAATCCTTCTAATCCTTCCATTCTCTGAGCCCAGAAGGCAGTGAGGGAATGGGAAGAGCACCCTGGATTTCTGACGTTCAACAGGGCCTCATTCCTGGCACGGTGACAATGGACAAAAACCACCCACCAAACGGAACCCCACCCAAACTGCTATTATGGTTCTATTTCTGGTGAATTAGGGGTGGCATTTAGCCCATCGAGGCTGACTCAGCTTAAATCCCACACCTGCAGGGAGGCCTTCCTCCCCCACCATCCCCTTCACACCACAATTAGGTCAGGGAACCCTGCTTTGATCCGATCCCATGGCACCCCGTGCTTCTTCTCCGTTGCATTCACCTCGCTTGTAAGTAATTACTGGTATAATTAGTTGTTTAATGTCTTTCTTCCTCAAGATAAATGAAATCGTCATGTGTTTTTGTTCCTTAGCATATTTAATTAACACTGTTTCATGTTGCTGCATTGCTTCAGAGTTATCATCATTAATATCCACAAACTGTTCTCTGTCTGCCTGGTGCATTTAATACTAATATACAATCAATGACTTTTGTGGAATAAATGACTGAAAGAATGGAAGCTCCTGAAGGAGGCAGGTAGCATCCTGTGGCTATCGTTAAGAAGTGAGAGTGACCAATATCAGGGTTATGGGTCAGAGGGCAAGGGTCGGTGCCATACCTTACAATGGGCCGCAGGGCAGATTGGAGACCGACTTTCATGTCCAGTGGGTAGGCACACTGGAAGTTGATGATGACCTTGGTGTCTCTGATGATGAAGTCGCTGAACAAGGAGAGGGTGTTTTTGTAGATGGCGTGGGTTCCATTTTTCTTTGGCATAAAAAAAAGACCACGTATGTTTTCTGTGCACGTACGTGTAGGTATGTCTCGAACTCAGTCTTCCATCCCGCCACCACCCTGTCTCCTGAGCTCAAGGTGGCAGATGGGCCTCCTCCCTCAGTGGCACTGATACTTTATGGGACGGAGAGTGAGGACCCCAGATCAAAAACTAGAAAAAAAAAAACTCACCCTTGGGGAGAGTTAGGAAGCACCATGCTCCTCTGCCAACCCCTTCCCCATCATCACCAAATCAAAATAAATGTAATCGTAGCTTACACTTACTGAGCTCAAGGCATCAGACCTGTGTTGAGCTCTTTACATGGGCTAGCGTGTGACTCTCACATACCCCCAGAGACCAGAGAGGCTAAGTGACCTGCCCAAGGTCTCACAGCTCCTGGTACGGCCCTCTCCAGCCCAGGTCTCACCCTCCGACCTGGTGGAGACACCACGCACCTCCAGAATGTTCCCGCAGGCGTCGGCCCGAGCAGGGCTGGTCACGGACACCGAGTTCCCCTCTTCTCTTTGTATGATGCTGCTGCAGCTCTGGTTCTGCAAGTAGGCTCTGACCTCGTCTCTGAAACCCAGGCCTTCCAGCTGACACCTGTCCAGTGACACTGTGATCTGCTGGGCTCCGCAGTCCAGCTGCGGCTCCAGACTGTCGACATCTGGAAAGCGGAGGGGGCGTGGGCGGAGTGAGGAGGGGTCTGGAAGCCGTGGCCAGAGCCCATATTTCCTGCCTGTGGAATAGCCACCATGCCCAGCAGGAGGAGGCTGGGCCAACCAGAAGGGGCCCGGGACCAGGTGGGATTCACACCCAGGCTGGTGGTATGTGCGGTTGGCAAAGAGGCCCCCGTCTGACATTTTAATACATTTCCCACACTTGCAGTTCTCGCCCTCGGCACCTGTGTCTCTCGTGGTCAAGCCCACCCATGCCAAAGCCACTTCTCGAGGCCGGGGTCCCGCGGCTGCCCTGGAGGTCAGCCACTTCCCGGCCTCCCATCCGTGCAAACCCACCGGCTTCGAGAACGCACACTCTCCGACCTCAGTTCCATCCGCACTGACTCTGGTCCACGCCTCGTCCTGACCCTATGAAGCCCCCTCCGTCCTGCCGTGCCCACTCAGGTGAGTCCCCACCCAGCACCATCCCGGCTGCGGAGCCGCCGAGCACTCACCGGAGCTGTTGTGGTCCCGTCGGCAGGCACAGCCCCAGGTGCCATTGAGAAAGACACACTCCTCCTCCCGGCGGCAAGTCTTGTTACACCTCTCCTCCACACTGGAGGGGTCTGGGGATGAGGTGCAGAGGAAGGGGCTCAGGATGCAGAGCAGGGGTGGAACCGAGGCCGCCAAGGCCAACCTTGTCACCACTGGGGCACAGAGCCCTGCCTGAGGCTGTGCAAGTCTCCGTGGCAGGGTCAAGCCTCCACCTTGGACCTCCTAACTCCCGAGCCAGTGAGCGGAAAACCCGAAGCTGCCAGCTCAGTGCTTACAACGTGGCAGGCGTGCTTCCCGTGCGACTGCATGAGACAGGGCAGCACGGTGGTCAGGCTCACGGATCCGGGAGCTGAGAGCGCTGGGCTCAAGTCCCAGCCATGTGACACGGGGGTTGGGGGCTGCTTAACCTCTCTGTGCCGCAGGCCCACCATCCGGGGGTGACTGCATAGTACCCAGCTCACGCAGTGGGTTCGTAGTCTCAAATGCTTCGAACACCATAAGCCCTATGTGGTAGTTATTTTTGCCATCATCCATTTTTTTTTTTTTTTTTTTTTTTGGAATCAGGAAACTGAAGCTCAGAGAGGTCAACGGTTCAGCCCAGGTGGAACCTAAACCCGAATGAGCCTGAGTCTCCATGTCACACGACGCACGTGGACGTACGAGGTCCCCCGGCGCTTTGAAAGCTTGCGTTTCACCACTTTCGTGAAAGAGACCCACGTGAGTAGTTGTTTTCACTAACCAAAAAAAAAAAAAAAAAAAAAAAAAAAACCAAACAAATTTCTTTCGCAAAAACAAAAACTCGAAGGCGGCGTCCAGCTCTTGTTTCACAGCGAGCTGCTGTCACAGAGGCGGTGGGCTCGAGGGCCCCGCCCAGCGCCTCCCGGGGACCGCTCACAGCATCTCTGAACCGCCTCTGTGAGCATCCATGCTTTATCTGGATCCGTTTTGTGCGAGATGTGCCGTAAGGTATCAGAAAACCCTAAGAGAGCCCATAAGGGGCTTCAGCTTAGAATAAAAGTGGACGTAATTAAGTGTCTTTGGTATGGCTTGGTAGGTTATTTTTGTTTGCTCTGTGTCGGGAACGCTCCGAAATTTTCCGTGAAAAATGAACGGTCATTGCTGCTTTGCTTGTGTCATTCCGACTCGAGAAAGGTTGCATAGGAACGCTCTTGGGGCTGCTTTGGATTGGGGAGAAAGCTGTGTGGATCAGGAGATTTTGCCCTTCAACCTGAAGATCTGGCCTCCCTTGAGATGTCAGAAGACCCGGTAACTCTCGGGCGATTTTTCCACTGGGCAGTGACTGGCAGGAGCCGGGTGGAAGCTCTTCTACTGGTCTCCTCCCAACCTGCCCCACTTCCCCTCTGGACCCCGGGGCATTTCAGTGCTTAGCCCCGCCCGGCAGCTGCCACTGGGGTCTCTGCCACTCACCTGTGCAGTATCTCAGGTTACACGCAGGGCTGCCCTCTAGCTGGTACACGTAATAGTCATCCGGGCAGGTTCACCTTGCAGGCCTTCACCTTTATCTTCGTGTTCCAGTAGCAGCAGTTGCCTGACCAGTGGGCACAAACTGTGCGGGTGACAGTGCCCTCCCTGAGGGTGGGGTGGGCCCCACTCAGCCACATGGGAGCTTCCGTCTGGCATCGGTAGGTTGAGGGGCAAGTCTCCGGCATCCTGACACCTCCCTCTCCCACAAAGCGAAACCAGCCATGCAAGTTTGAGTCACACTTCTGGGCCTTCTCTGTGTCCTCTGTGCTTCGGGAGGGGTCGTCCAGGGTGGTGTAATTGCGGCAGGGGTCGAAACAGAGGGGGGGCTCTGGGGCCCCAGGGGCTCCGCACTCCAAGGCCAGCTCATAGGAACTGGAGTCTCTGAGACCTAGAAAGCGACAGTGTGATGGGCTTTTCCGAGCCTGCGGGGTTTCCGTCCCCTGACACACTCTGTCTTAGTTGTGCTCAGGGCCCGAAGGAGGCGCTCGGCCATTAATGAAACCCCCGCCTTCGTCCCCTCGGAATCATAATGCGTCCAGGGCACAGTATTTACAGGCATCGAGGACACCAGGGCACCACCCTGCATGCCCCAGGGGGCATCGCTCACTCTGAACTTGCTGTCCCTCCGGGAATTGTGCAGCGTTCCCTTCTGCAACCGTAAAGTGGGGTGCTATCTGACCAGTATTTGTGTTCCTCGTTAGAACTGTAATAAGACTCATTGGAAAAACCTCAAACGTCATTAAAATAAAAAAAGTAAAAATAAGGCCATTCCATCCTCAGAAGTCGCCATAAATTTATTGTAGAGTCTTCAGACCCTTTCTATGCACATGTTTAAAATGCAGGTTTTTGTTTGGTTGGTTGGTTGGTTTTTTTTTTTTAAGTAAAAGTGGGTTTGACGCTGGACAGCATTTTTCTCCCATTTGCATTGTTTTCTTAAATCACCCCCAGTGGAGAGCCACTGGTGTAACGAGACCATTTCTGATTACTGATCTCATGGCTTTTAACGGATTCAGGGACCGTGACGTGCGAAGAGACAGAAGCGAGGGGGAGGGGACCACAGGCTGGTCAGTCTGGGTGTAAGTCCAGCTCCGCACCTGCTGGCTGCATGACCTTGGCGGGTGGTTCAGCTCCTCTGAGACTCGTCTGCAGAACAACACCTGTGAGCAGGTGGTTCCCGGATTTCACCCATTTCCACACTCGTGTCTTCCTGTCCTTTATTTACTTAATATGTTTCTTGCAACGATTCTCTTTATAAATTGTTTCCTCCCAAGGAATAACATCTGTGATACCATCCGTATTATGTACTAGTTCTATTTTTTAATATACATAGGAAAAAAAATACGGAGAGGGCCACCGGAAAATTCTTTACGCGTTTACCATGCACCCTCATGGCCGTCTTGGGATATGTGTGCCCCGTGTGAGGCAATAACGCCCTACAGGACTGTCGGAGGATGCAATGAGATAACAGGCATTAACGTCACGCACAGCCCTGGGTCCTGGCAGCTCAAGCTAGTTCTCTTTTCTAGTTCTGATTTGTTGGACAGTGTGAGTGCCCTAGTGAGGAACTAAGTATGCACACAGGATCCCACGCCTGTGACACCTGTTAGAGGGACTTTCAGAAAGGGGGATCTTCAAGCCTTGCTTATGCGTGTGCTTATTTTAAGGAAGAGAGTCAGTGCACTCGTTATTCTTGGATTATTTCCCACGTATCCTGTATTTTTCCAAGGGAGGCTGTGAGTCGCCCCACCCCCACCCCCAGTCCCCTCGACAGCTACACGGGCGGAAATTGTCAGCCCGGTGTTGAGCCTGAGAACCCTTCCCAAAGCATCGAAGTGCCCTATCCGTAGGCCTTTGGAAGGGCCACAAAGAAATTGCTACATCTAGTCCTCTCGTTTTCCGGATGAGCAAACTGACAAGGAGGAAGGAGAAAGGGCTGTCAAAACCAGGGCACAGGGTGACTGGGCGACTCATGTCCTCACATATCTAGATCTCCCCGTGTCTGCACACGGAAACTTATGTTACCTGCCTCCCTCTGTCCTTGGGGGGTGGGATTTCTGACCTGTCTCTTTGTGGGATAATTATTGATCCTGGGTCCTCTATTCTTGTTCCCTTTGACTTCCAGCTTCCTAGTCTTTGCTTTAGGCACGACCCTGCTCCTCCCACTGACCCAGAACCACCTTGTCTGCACTTCCCTGTTCACTCCCTAGGTACTGAGGGGAACTTGAGAGGCCAGGTGAGCAAAGCACTCACCTTGCTGCTCTGTAGGAGCCGGGGTCAGAATGCAGAAGGCCAAGGCCAGCCATAGGACGTGGGAGCCCGCCATCCTTTCCGTAAGCTGAGACGTGCAGGTCACTCAGCAGCGTGCAGACCCTCCATGCAGCTAGGGGAAGGGAAAGAGCCACGTCCGGGTCTGAGTGACAGGGGTCACTCCTCTAGGCGTGGGGGGAAGCAGGCCCCTCCCAGCAGGACCTGTCCTAAGCCCCTCGTGTGCCTCCGTGCCGTTAAGGCTCTGAACCCCACTCTGGGAAGGTGCTGTCATCACTCCCATTTTATAGGGGGAAAAGCCGAGACTCTGAGAGCATTAATCACTACAGTGTTTGCTGAGCCCTCCTGCATGCGAACAAACTTTGAGTGGTTTGCTTAAGGCCGCAGAAACGGATGGAGATCCGTCATGAAGGGCCGTATTGTTTTAAAGCAGGCGTGGTTTGCAGAGCGGCAAACGGGTGACAGGAAACTTGGCAAGGGCGTCAGGTGGCGGCAAGAAAAGTGAAGGTGAGTGTAGAGCCAGCCAGCACGGCAGAATGTCCCAGAGGGTCTCAGGCTGGATCCTGCTCAGGTGGAGGCAGAGGCTCCGGGGGCTGGGACGGAGGAGAGGGTGGTGGTGCCGTGCTACCTGCAGATAGAGGGAGCGGCCGCCTTGCTTGGTTCTGCATGTCAGACGCTGTGCCAGGAGCCCCCTGAGGTGCTCGTGGTGTGTGTAGATTTCTGCGAGGTGGGGGACCACATCCGACTGAGCCCACCGCTTGCTCTCAGCACAGTGTCTGGGACACAAGGGGTGCCCCGTGGAGGTTTGAGGGATGAATGAATACATAAATGGAGTGAGGAGGGAGAAACAAAGAGCTATGAAGAGCCTGCCAGCACTCAAATTAATAACATTTGCTCTTCTGGGAAACCCTTTGGGGGCTTGCTTATGGCCTCTGGAAGACTCCAGTTCAAGATTTCTGGAACGGATATCAAGAATGTGTTACGAGAGAGCACCCAGGACCATTAAGTCTTACAGACATGATCCCAAGGAGAGGCCTGTCGCCCCGTGAGGGTATCCAGGGCCAAGGCACAGCCAGCGCACGGCTAGAGTCATGGCCAAGCTGGGCGTAGAGCGATATCTGGAGCATCTGACGAGGTCCAGGGTCCAAATTCTTGCTGGGTTCTGAAAGTTTCCAGAAGCAAACAACCCCAGCAAGCCCAGGGTGAGAAAGCGCAGTGGGGCCTGAAGCAGGACTTACCTCAGGGTGAGAACACAAAGCGTTTGTCTTCCTCCGGCCAGCCGTGGAGATGCACACCTGTGGGGACCGTCCTTTTATTGCAGTGTCCCACCCATGTGGCTCTCCAGGATTGGTGCTGAGGTGTCCCTGGAGTTAATCTCCCAGGCACACACTGGGCTTGTTGGCTGAGGTAAGAAAAGTGATTTGTCACGAGATAAGGTGAGGAAGGGCCCTTGGCCAGCCACCACCTTCCTGCAGGTAAGCACTCCCAGCAGCCACACCTTCTCGCAGGGTATTCTGTCAGGAACAGTGTGCAGGACGTGCCCCTGAGCCGCGGGGGGTACTTCCAAGACCCCGGGCGGGTGCCTAAAACTGCAGATAGTTCCAAACCCTAGGTACACATGCCTGTGATAAAGTTTCATTTATACATTAGGCGCAGTAAGGGATCAACAATAGCTAATAATTGAAAAAGAACAATCATAATAATATTATGTAATAAAAGTTAGGGGGGTGGAGTCTCTCGCCCAGAACATCTTACCGCGCGGTGCAAACCCTTCCTGTGACGATGTGGGATGGCGAGGCAGAGTGAATGGATGGCGTGGGCCCAGTGACATCCTGTCAGGCCGCCCTTGACCTTCCGACAATAAGTCACAAGGAGGATCATGAGCCGTGTCAATGTCCCGCCTTCCTCCCACAGACCGAGCGCCTTCTCCAGCTTCCCGGACCACTTCTCACGCCCGGCGGCCCTCGCTTTCGGAGTTCGACGCGTGACAGCAAAACCAGCACGGGTTTTTGTTTTTTTTTTTTTTTCCTTTTCCACAGTTTCACAGACGGAAGGTTCATTCTCACCATAGATCTCAGCGACCTCAGCATACTTTTTTTTTTTTTCTTTCCTTCTTGAGTCAAGAACTTCACTTCACGCAAGCAGTTTCCAGCTTCTCTTTGGCAGATCCGAGTGGCGGTCATCACCACTCTCGCACTCGGAGGCCGTTACTCAGTCAGGGTGGTTTGAACACAAGCTCCGCGATACCGTGACAGATCCGATCGCCCAGGTGGCTACCGAGTCACTGACGGGTGAGGCGCGCGCACACTGGGCAAAGGGATGATTCACGTCCCGAGCAAGATGGAGCAAGACGGCACAAAGTGTCATCGTACTACTCAGAATGGTGCAAAACTTATGAATTGCTTATTCCTGGAACCTTCCATGTAATGGTTTTGGAACTGCAGTTGGCCATAGGCAACTGAACCTCGGAAAGCAGAATTGTGGATAAGGAGGGACTTCCATATGCCTGACATCCCCAACGCACTGAGCACCGTTGAGAACTTTGCACCCATCCCTTCTCATAGGTAATCCCCACCATAAACCCTGATGAAGCTAATGCCACACGTACTATCAGAAAACAAACACTAGGCAAAAGGAAGCTTAATACCCAAAAGGAAGTGGCGAGAGATCAAATGGTCGCCGGTTCGCACAACGCATTTCCAATTGTTCCTTGTGTTCCCAGATAACTCCCCTTAGAACACTTCCGCTTGTCTGGGTGTCACTCCGTGCGGAGCCAGTTAGAGCGAGGGGGTCAATAAGAAAGCGAGGGTGGGTGCTTCCTATTCGGGGCCCATAGACTCTCCCCAACTTCAGATACTCAGTGTCGAGGAGTCTGGGAAGGGCCCCTTTGGTGACGGTGGACCATGGAATGTGAAGGGTAGACGAGGCCCCTGGACAACATGAGCGTCAGAATAGCATCCCCTCCAATCCCTTTTGACGTGTGGGCTACCCTAGAGCTCGGAAGATACAGAACTGAGAGTCAGAGCTTTTGCAGCACGAGTGGCCACTGCCTTTGCTAGGTTACCGTAGGACTCTTTAAGGCTCCTGAGATGGGAGCACCGGGGTCCAGGCACTGGTAACTCCTTCTAGCAAAACCTCAACCCAGACAAAGAGAAGGTGCTGCAAGCTACCGTCTCTGCTCTTAGTGTATTCAGGGCGGTGGGGGAATCCCTTAAACATGGAGGTTATATCGGCCACAAATGCAAGATTCCAGAATTCATCTGGGCCCACAAAATAGCCCACTGGTCCCTCCGTTTTGGCAGGTACTTGTCCTCCTCTCCCCAGCGGCCACCCTCAACTCTTTGCATCCTTTTCTGCATCCTCCGCAGCCATCACTGCCCACTCACTCTGACCCCTTTCGCCATTCTCAGCCTGTCCCTGCCATCCCGCTTCAAGGACATTCAGGTCACCGCACCTCACCTCACTCAACTCTGTCTCCTCGCCTATACACGTGGAAATGGCTATCCTCCACGTGCCGCACCCCCGACTTCCAATGAAGTCATCTTCCTCTTTTTCAAAGTCAGTTCTTCCATCCCACATCTGACCCCTCCCTTCCAATCTGAACTATGTGGCTAAAACTCCCCTGCCAAGGTCACCCCACAGGCAAGTCCACTGGGCACTTTCTCTGGTCGCTTGTCACCGGATTGTTTTTGCTGCTTCTCTGGGCACTTTGTATTTCTTTGACTTCCCTGGACCATGATTTTTCCTCTACCAATTAGTATGCTCTGCTTTGTCCTTATCTTTATCATCAGCCTCGTCCTCCAGCTGTCCTTGAGAATGCTGGCAGGTCCCATTTTTCTTGTCACTCCTGGAGAGTGTCAAGTTAGCTCCTGGTTTCCAGCATCGTTCACAGGCTGATGAGTTCTAAATCTGTAACAACCCCCCAGCCCTACCCACCCTTGAACTTCAGATCCATCCACCCCATCGCCCACTGGACCTTGTTGCTTGGGCTGAGACGCGGGAGGCACCTTGAACTCAGCAGGTAGAAATCTGAACTCATCAGTTTCCTTAAACCTCTCCCTCCTCAGTGCATCATCTCTCTTAATGGCACCACTGCCATTCCAGGCAGCAAGAAAACTTGGTCACCTGGTCACCCAAGCTGGAAACTTGGCTTCTCCCTTTCTCCCTCATCCTCACATTTTCAATAATCACCAAATCTTGCTACTCCGCCTTTCAAATATTTCTTGACTGTTTTTCCTTCTTCATCCCTGCTTCTCCAGTCCTAATTCAGGCCACCATCATCTCTTACAAAGGGCAATTTAACAGCTGCCTAATGGGTTTCTCTGCTTTTGTTTTTGTCCCCTTTTATTCTGCTGTCTCCCCTGCAGTCAGCTGCCACAGGGTCACCCCTTAGCATCACTCTGCTTCCTGGGACCTGACCCCTGTCCACAGCTCCCAGCTCATCTATAGCTTCTCCCTGCACATTCTACGCCCCAGCCAATCCCTGGTTCTCCGCACTCTTCCCCACCTCCGAACCTTTGCGCATGGTCTTCCCTCTGCCTGGATCACTCTACTAGCCTCCCACCACTTACCATTCAGGTTCGCCTCCTCTAGGAAGCCTTTCCTGAATTCCACAGGCTGGCTGGGTTTCTCCTCTCTGCTCCTGTGCCTCTCTGAGCTGATTTCAGTCACACTCAATCACCTGCTCACTTATCTGTCTCCTCTTGAAAGGTGTAAGATCTTTGTGGCCAGGGATCTTATCTTCACAATTCTAACCAGCACCTAATAAATACTCGCGTAAATAAATGGACAAAATCACAATATGCATGCTCCAGACCCTCTCCTATGAGTAATACCTCAAACTACTGGCCCAGTCCAAGTCTTTGTCAACCCTTCTCCTGCCAGACGTTGAACTCGAGGAGGGCACAGAGTGTGTCTGGTTTGTTCATGCTGTACCCCCGGCAGCTGGCACTGTGTCTGGCACATAGTAGGTGCTCTGCAGCTATTTCTTGAATGAATGAATGAATGAATGAATGAATGGAGGGATGAAGAAATGGATGACTGGATGAAGCTCAGAGACAGTGTGTATTTTATCTAAGGTCCTACAGCCAAAGATCCTGCCTTTGGCCCTTTGCACTTGCTATTCCCACTGCCTATAGCATTCCTTCTTGGATATCCCCTGCTTCATTCGCTTACTTCTGTCAGCCTCTGCTTGTCAGAGAGACCTTTTCCAACCACCCTATGTAAAATAACACCCCCTCACTCTATTCCCCTTGCTCTCTTCATCCCCCAAAGTGCTTGTCACCACCTGATGTATCACACAGAGATTGTTTAAATGTGCCCCGTTTTTAAACCTAACATCCTTACCAGCAAGGGCTGTTTATATTTGCTCTTTCCTTGCTGCCTGTTAAGGTGTCTGGCCTTGAACTTATACTCAAAAAGATCTATTGAATATTGAGCGGAATAACTCACTGACAGAAAACAGGGGAGCGGGGCGGGAAGGAAGGAACAGAGGGACAAAATGATTAATTCTGATATACATTTCCCCCCAGCCCTCCCCCACCCCAGCTCTCATCTTGGCCCTTGCTTTTATTTTCTTTTTCTGCTGTACCCAAGTCCACATATAGCTGGGTCGCACGTGGTCCAGACTGGCAGCCCTCACCGGGGCCTGACCACGCACAGGGCTGGGCTCGGCGCCGCGGCCCCCTGCGTGAAGCTCTTACGTAAAGGCAGCGGGCAGGGGGTTCGGTGCGTGTCTGCCTGTGATAAGAGGTCCTTAACTCAAGACACACTGTCCCCGCCAGCCCTGTTTGCTGATATACACGTGTGGTTTTCCCTGGCATCGGAAGGCTCTAGTCATGTGACAGGGCCTTGGTCTTGCCTGCAAAGCCGCAGCTGGCGTCGGGGCAAACATTTCCCACTGGCATCAACTTCCTTTGGACCACTTGGCAAAAAGGTCCAGAGACCTTTGGGATGTCTGGGGCTCGGCCTGTGCCCAGCAGCTTCTTGGTTTCAAGTTGTCCTGTAGGGTCCCCCTTGCAAAGCACCCCTCCCAGTATGGGTAAGGGGTCTGCCTTCTGCTGCTGCTGCTGCGGCTCTGTAAATGGGTCCACGTATTCTGGATTGGGAGGGAGAGGTGTGATGGAGGGAGGGGACCCCTTGTATGTGCCAGGGACATCCCCTCTGAGGACCGCGAGGCTCCTGGAGGCAGGGCCTTTGTCATATTCGCCAGTGTTTCCTCGGCAGCTGGCACAGTGCTTGGCACATCCTGAGCACTCAAGTAAACATTTCGGGAAAACTGGATGACCCCCGCGAGGCCATCGTTACCACCCTGCATCGCACAGAAGCAGCAGGCCCCCACTGTACCCTCCATTTCTACGGTGCCCCCTGCACCCGTAACTACCTGTCAAGTTCTCCTTCCCCTGCCATACCTTATGCTCCAGGAAGACTGTGTCTGCATGCTCCAGACCCTCTCCTATGAGTAATACCTCAAACTACTGGCCCAGTCCAAGTCTTTGTCAACCCTTCTCCTGCCAGACGTTGAACTCGAGGAGAGCACAGAGTGTGTCTGGTTTGTTCAAGCGGTAACCCCGGCAGCTCACACTGTGCCTGGCACACAGTAGGTGCTCAGCGAGTATTTCTCGAAAGCATGAATGGAGGGATGAGTAAATGGATGGATGGAGGAAGCTCAGAGACATTGTGTATTTTACCTAAGGTCACACAGCAGAACCAGAGTTGAACCCAGTCTCTGTGGACTATCGAGGGCAGGGAGGACGTCTGGTTTTTGTCACCACAAACAGTGTCTGCACGAATAGATGCTGCTTCAGAAAATACTTGCTGAATGAATAAATGACTTCACAGACTGAGCTTTTTAAAATCATTATTATTGTGACACCCTCTTGAAGGAGACAGGGGCCTCATGTGCAGACACATCAGAAGTCCCATTCTGAGAGAAGGCAGCATTTAAAGATGCAGGCTGTTTTTTTCAGTAGCGAGGATTAAAGGGGAGAAAACGGGCAAGCTCACTGACGTGTGATCTCCCTTCCGGTGGCTGCAGCTTAGCCCATGTCACCTCCCCAGCCAGCAGGAAGTGACTTGGCAGCCACAGAGCAGAGGGTTTCCACTTGCCGGTCACTGCAACGTCAGGGTCAAGGTGGCCAACAGAAGCAGAGGCAGCCAGACCTTCAGGAACCCTGAAAAGAAAGCGGTGATAGGACCATCAGCAGCACTGATGCGACTTCGTGCAAAACTAACCTGAGATGCCTCCTCTCGTGTGGCCGATTAGGGAAGAACACCCTCTTTGGGCTGATGAGTTAGAAAAAGGAAACTTCCTTGTTATCTGCCCGAAAACCACTTAGAAAAAGGTGCCACTCGGGGTGTGCAAATAGAAGGTGCCCTCGCTGGTGGATGGTTTGAAGAAGACAGCTTCTCCTCTGGGAGAGGCATCACGACCCCTCAAAAGGGCACTCTGTGCAGTGCCCAACCTGCTCCACCGTCCTCAGTGACTTCGGGACGTCCGCAGACAGACAGTCCCCTCAGGAACACCTCAGCTCTCCAGCCCCAAGTTCACTGGCCCCGGGCTAAACTATCTCAGAGCAAACGTTAGGTGGGTGCAACAAGCCCCGGATGCCAGGAGCCAAGAAGGGCGACGGGTACACAGATTCACTTTTCAGCCACATGTTGGGACAGTTCAGTGGCCAAGACTGTCACGGGCCACAAAAATGCCACCGGCCCTGGTTTGGGGAGTCAGAGGAGCAGAGAAACAGGTTTATCCTTTGCCTGTTGTGCTCATCCTGGAACTAAGCATGGCACTTGGTGCGCAGTGGCACTCGGCACACAACTGTCACCCGTGGGGCGGATCCTGCAAACGGCGTCAGAAGCCGTGACGCTGCAGGAAGTGTCCATGGTGCACAGCTGGAGTGTGCATGCGTCTGCCATGTAGAGGTTTGTAACGAGTGTGCAAATATGCACGCGCCTCCAGCTGTCTGTACATCTGAGTGTGTGAATGTGACCGTGTGCACATGACCCTGTGTGTGCGCAAACACATCTGGAGGTGTGTGTTCTCATGTGCCGGCATCGGGTGGGACAGCCTGGGCACACGTGCGTCTTGTCAGCCCCAGGGCCAGGCATTCCCACGGACCCGGTCACCTCTTCCGAGCTGAGCGGGCACTGCGCACGTCCCGGGCCCACGGACAAAAAGCCCCAGGGGAAGGCTCTGGTGCAGGTCCCTCTCAAGGAGGACCCGAACTTACCCAAGCTGCTAGAAGCAGCTCTCGAGACGGTGGCCTGGACACCTGCTGGGGGAGAGGGAAGGATCAGTGCGGTCGGCAAGAAGCCTGGGGGATGCCCGTCCCGTCTGCGCTTCGCCCCGAAGCCAGAGTTTTCTTTCTGAAAAACCCCGATCTGAGCAGGTCGCTCCCCTGCTTTGGGCCGTCCAGCGGTTCTCGCTGCTTTCAGGAGAAAGACCCAAAATCTTAGCAGGAACCACAAGGCCCCACATGGTCCGGTCTCCCCCACCACAGGCCTTTTGCCCGTGCCATGCCCTCTGCCTGGGCATCCCTTCTCTTCACTCCCTTCCGTTACCCCTCTCAGTTCATCCCTCCTCAAGTTCCAAATCTCAGCCCCATTCTTCGCCAGTCCTCCAAGCTGGGTCGCTTCCTCTGCTAATACAGTTCCTAATATAGTTTCTCAATGACACATCACAGTTGTAAGTCTCTATCTGTTGATCCTTCTATCTACGAATCTTCAAATCTTTGAATAACGTCTCCCCCACTGGTCCGTGAGCTTCCCGTAAGCCGGCCCTGTATCTGTTCTTGCTCATCATGACCCCCAACCTCTAGCACAGGGCCTGGCACACAGTAAGCACAAGAGTATATTTGTGCAATGAATAAATGAATGAGAACTGGCAAAAGGCAGACAGCCTATAGTCCATGCTGCCCCACGGAACCCATTTTCTCCAGCTCTCCAGACTCCCAGTGAGCCCCCAAGCACCTGGTTTTGTCTTCCCTCCACACCTCCCAGAATGTGGGGGAGGGGTGGCCCCCTTACCCTTCCGCATGATGGGACCCAAGTTCAGGACACGGGTTGGTCGATACTGGCCCCACTGCGAGATCTGGTCCTGGAGCAGGTCTGCAGGGAGAGGGTGGCAGTGAGGTCCAGCCGTGAGGGCTGCACCCCACAGAGGGGCACCCCCCTGCTTCCGGCTGGAGCTTGAACCCAGGGAGGCGGGAGCTGTGAGGGTGCCTGGGTTCATGCCAATCTTTACCACTTCTGAGATGTGCGACCTTAGGAAAGTCACTGAAGCTCTCTGAGCCTCTCTCCCATACAGAAAAGGAGACTAGCTAAATACTGACCGTGTTAGAGAGCTGCTATGAAGAATTTAAGTGTTAACACAGAGGAGCTAGCTGCATGTGGTGCTTTAACATGTCAGCTCCTGGCAGGAGAACACAAGCTCGCAGGTGAGCAGCGCAGTTACCAGCCTGCGGCACTGCACACCGCGCTGAGCCCACCTGCGTCCCCAGCAGCTCAGGTCTTCTGGCCACGCCCACCCCACCTTCCTGCTCAGAAACACAGCAGGAATGTTCGTGTTTTTCAGATCTCCTGGCCAGACACCTTTGGTTTCGGGAGACAGGGGAATGGGAGGGCACAGCGAGCGGGCTGAGGCAGGGGAGGCGACTCACAGGTTTGCACTTCTCATCCACAGTGTCACAGAGGTACACTTCACAGTGCAGGTAGACCAGGTCGTGGTTCCCGGCAAAACGGAACATCTGGACCGAAAATCGGCCCTGAGGGGACTCCCCGTTCTCCACCACCTGGATCGTGGCGTCCTCGGTACGTGGACATCTGCGAGAGTTACGTCCGATAACCCGGTGGGTTAAGCAAACACTCTGGGGCCTGACTGCACCACCCACAGGCCGCGCGACCTCGGACGGTTTACTTTGTCTCTCTGGGCCCGTTTCCCCATTCGTTTACGGGGCGTAATAACTATAAGCCATATCATAAGAAAGCTGTGAGGATTAAGTGAGTTCATTTCTCAAAGTGCTACTATGGTATTGGCACACAGTAGGTGCCACACAGATATGACGCTAAAGTGTAAAACAGTTGAAGCTATCCTAAGGTTGGCACTTTCCAACTTCCCAGGAAATGGCACACCTACGATGTGCCTGGCACTAACTATAACAGAGGGAACTTCGGAGCCCTGAGGCCACTGGCCGGGTCGGAGTGTGTGCCCATGTCTGCACACGTGCACAATTGAACTGACACACGCTTACAAAGAAAAACGGACCGCATCAGAGCACACGGGCAGGCGAACTGGCACCCCCCGCCCCTTGCTATTTCATACTATTTGCCCAAAATTGATTTAGAAGAGGGGCTGATGCTGACTGCACACAGGACTGGGGCAGGTGAGCATCTACCTGAGACCTTTGTTTGAATGTCACTGAGAGAACGGGCCAGGAATAGGTGACTGGCTGTCGGGGATACTCTCTCTGACTGCTATGACAATTGCGAAGCCCCTCCCTCCCCCTGCTCAGTTTCTCTTCCTAGCCGCATCACTATCACCATGTTATAGATTTCGCTTTTGTTCAGGGGGTGGTTGCTGCCATTAGGAGATCAGCGGTAGGTGGGCAAAGGTTTTCGTCCCTTCCACTCGCTGTATTATCCGCGGGACCCGGCACGCAGGAAGCTTCCCAGAATATCTGTTCAGTTTATGAATGGAACTGGGAACTGCTGGCTCACAGTGTAGGTCCAGGTTCTGTCATGCCACGTGAGTCAAAAGCAGCACACCTGTGTCCTCCTTGTTTAAACCGTTCTCTGGCCAACCGTGTCTCTACCCTACTCCTCCCAGCCAGGGGCCAGGCTGCCTCCTGCTCTGGCCATGTCTGTCACTCAAGTTTATTATCCTTTTCTGAGACCTGGACCCCTGTGGCCCTCTGGTGGAGCCAAGGCATCCCTCCTTGAAAATAGTGTTTGAAATGCGTACAACAAAGTACGTAAGATGATAAAGGAAACCAATTAAATCAAAGCATGGCTCTTTAAATATTAAAACGTTTGCTATCTGTATTCTATTTTGACCTATCTATCATATATAAATGCTTATTTCCAAGCATGTATGTTGGGCAATACATCAAATAATGAGATCTGGTAGAAATTCTAATACCATAATAACAAAAAAGTATTGATGAGCGTAAACATTGTCACGTGTCTTGCTAATAATCCCGCGGTTTGTTGCCCATTCATCATGGTGGCAGTGCTAGATATAGCTAGAGGTTGGTGACTATAAAGATGTGCTTTCCCCCATCCTAGTCCCAAAGACCCTCCCACCCCAGTCCCGGCTGTGGGCCTTACCCGTCCTGGATGATGAAGTACTTCAGGGGGTCTGTGGCGTTGCTGCTGGGCGTGGCATAGCAGTTGGTCATGAGCAGTGCGAACCGAGACAGGTCGCCCCCATCCAGCATGGTGCCACATAGAGGAAGGCCTCGGTGGAGCAGGGCCACGGAAGAACCCTGGTTAGGGCTGTGTGTAGGCGGGGCTCTGGAAGAGCGCCATCCGAACCACCGTGAACATGCCCGTCCCGCCCACGCCGATGTTTAGGGAGCTGGGGGGGAGAGAGGGGGTGGCGAGAGAACCGGAGCTGAGAACAGCGACAGGTGGGCCGCCCTCTCTGCTCTGGCGCCCAGGCCATCCCCCACAGTTATCGACGTCTCTATCCAGCGGTAGGACTGGAACGCGCTAACCATCACTTTGGAGACCACGATGCGCATGCACAGGTTGCCTCGGGATCTTGTTGGCATGCAGGTTCTGATTCAGCAGGTCTGGGGGGTGGGGCTCAATGGTCTGCATTTCTAATGAGCTCCCAGGTGAGACACGTTTTTAACCTGTCACCCTCCCACACAGTGGCCCTCGCTTTCGAGATGTGTAGCAAACAAACACTCAAGGGAGTTGCCTAGATTTCTTCTTCGGTCTCAACCAGGAACAGTTCAAAGGGCTGGACTGTGCATCCTACAGGCCTAAGTCATAGTCGGCTCCACCCCAGAAGACGGGGAAGTGGGGGGAGGGGGCGGGTTTAAGGGGATGTTCTTAAGCCCATTGAAAACAGCCATACTGCTGTCGACTTCACGGGGTGACCCCACAGAGGTCGTCGTCAAACCGATGCTTCAGGGAATAAGGGTTATGAGGAACGCTCAGTAATGGTGATGTCCTTTTGACTGGTGAGACTGGGTTATTGGTCAGTCTGGGGCAGAAGTTCCAGCTCAAACCAGAGACAGATGTGTGCCCAGATGTGTCGCTCCCTGGAGCCTACCAGGTGGGACGTGGCCACACCGCTCGAGGGACCCGCTTGCCCAGGCGATGCTCCAGGCAAAGGCAGACTTCTTCCCCTGAGTCAGCCATGCTCCCTCAGCAGTGCCCGGCGCCCCTCCTTGTGTCTGGTTGGTCTAGAGAACACAGCCATAGGCCTGATGGCCTGGCTTCAAATCCCGGCTCTGCCACTTAGTAGACTCTGCAACTTTGGGCAAGTTAGTCAACCTTCTCTGAGCCTCAACTTCCATATCTGTATAATGGAGGTAGTAATAATCACACCTATACCCCCAAAGTGCTCTAAGGTTTCAATGAGATCTTCCATTGTGCATTTATCATGACGTCTGACTTTTAGTCAGCTCTCCATAAATGTTATTACAAGAATTTTCTTCAGCATCAGCATCATTATCCTGGATCATCCTATTCAGAGATTTTCTGTTTTATTTAGCAACAGAACCCTTTAATATTTTTTAACAGTAAAACCTCATGGGGTGCTCTGTATGGGTGGAACCGTTCCGATTCATCCCGAGCACCCCAAAGATGCCTCCTTAAAGACCTCAGGCTCTAAGAAGCACAGTTAGTAAATCCCTCTTTAATCAAACTCCTTCTGTGTATAGAGAAGGAACAAACCTGAGGTCCAAACACGGGATACGATCTGCCCTAAGTCCCACTGTGGGTCTGGAATGGGCACCTGTCCCTCCCTCGGGACGAGCCACCCGCCCCTCTGATGAGCCAGCAATCCTGACATCTGCAGAGCACCGTTGTGCATCTGTGGAAGGCAGTACAGTCCTGCCAAAGGGATTTCACAGATGAGACAACGCCCAGAGCAAGCCAGCAACTTCCCAAGGCCGTCCTGGGAGTGAGTGACAGAGCCTGGATTTGAATCTGGGCTCCAGGGCTCTGGCTAGGGTCCTCCTTGGGCAACACTGCCTGCTGGTCCGAGCCAGCTCCTTATGGAGGCAGCTGACAGGGGAGCCAGGGCCTAGCAGTTAAGGGCGTGTGGGGCGGAGCCGCCCAGGGCTGCCAGGGACCCTCTCGGGCCCTACCTGATAATCGGCTGCAGGGAGGTCTTGAGGCTGATTTTCATGTCCAGTGGGGTAGGAGCACTCAAAATTGATCTTGATGTTCAGGTCACGGATGATATCGTCTGCCAGGTAGAGGGGTGTTGCTGTACATGGCGTGGGTTTGATTCCTCTGTGTTGGTCCGGGGCGTGGGGAGGGCGGGGAGAAATGGCATGAGAGTGTAAGTAAGTCTCACTTCTGAAGGGGTTTTCCTCCCGCCACCTGTGAGCTGCCCTCCTCGTTTCCTTGGTCAGAAGTTAACAACAGCAGCAACCCCTTATGAGCATGGGTCAAGGGCGAGGCCCTGGGCCAAACACTCCTGTGTCAGTCACTGCATCGGGCCCTTCAGTGACCTAAGAGGCAGGGCTACCAGCTCGCCTGCCTGGGGCCTTGTGATGATGAAAACCGAGTAACTCAGTAACTCGCCCACAGCACGTGAGACCTATAAGCCTGGGCCCCTCCCTGACACCATGCTCCCTCTGTCCAACACGCAAAGTCGGAGAACCACGTGCGGAGTCATCACTAACGGTGGAACTTCAGATGAGGCCATTTCTTCTTTCTTTCTTTGTCTCCTTTCCTTTTCTTGGCACATTGAGCTCTGGGCCCCTTTTGCGGAGGCTTCTGTAGGTGGGTCCGTGTTCTCCCACAGCAGTGATGCAGACCCGTCCCCTGGGACCTGCTTCTTAACCAGCGTGGATACCGACTGGCTTGGGACAGTCTCTGCCCCATCTGGGCCCTCCTCTTCCCCTCCGTAAAATGGGGAACTGTCACCAGGAATAACCCTCTTTATTTGAAGCTAACATTTATTGAGCACTTACTAGGTGTCAGTCACTGTCCTAACCTCTTCACACACACTGCTAACTCACTTAGCCCTCTTAACAGCCCGAGGGGACTGTCGCTCCTCCATTTGACATTTGGGGAAACTGAGGCACAGCCAGGCTCCATCTCTCACCCAAACTCATACCACTAGGAAGTAGCAGAGCTGGGGCCCGAACCAGGCAGTGTTCCAACCCTGTGCCACACTGGCCAAGACGTACCGTCATCACCGTCCCGCAGGGGCCATCCAGGGCTGGGGTCACCACCGACATCCAGACCCGGTCGCCCCTCTCGATGAAGCCTGAGCACTGGCTGTCACGCAGATACATGATGACCTTCTCAAAGTGCAGGCTGTTCAACTGGCACTTGCTCAGGGACACCTTGATGTCATTGGCCCCACACTCCAGCCTGTGCTCCAGGAGGGAAAGGTCTGAAATGGGCAGGGAAGGCAGCATTGGAGGCCCGTGACCAGCTCCTCTCCAGGGCCCAGGCCCAGCTGGCCGGGCTGGCCACAGCTGAGGTTCTCAGAGCAGCCTCGGTCTGATCTCGCTTCAGAGTGACAGAGACACAAGACTGGATTCCCATGTCACTGGGAGGGTGCAAGTGGCCATTACAGCCTTGTTCCTCTAATCGTAGGCTGTATGCACAAAATAGGATGATTTTAGGGTCCTTCGCTGTCCCACCATTTAAAACATTGAATCCCAGTAAAACAAAACAAAACAAAACAAGCTCCTAAGTTAATTGCAATTTCTTTCCATCCTTTCTACATGAGAGACAGCTCTCACTAGCTGCTAATGGTTTTAAGGCCTTACATTGCTAACTCCCTTGTAAAGCAACCACACAGACCTCAGGCTAAGTGTTTGGCGGATACAGTGACATCTAACTGGATTTTTTTTTTTTTTTAGTTTTTTAATGGAAGTATTACACAACTGCTGGAATTTAATGACCGTCTTTCATTGTCTTTATGCTGTTACTCCGTATCTAAAGTAAGGGCTGCCTGCCATACATAGATGCACTAGTGCCCCCAATGACCCGAGTTTACTTAAAAATCAACGTGAAGAAAAAACAAGTTAATAATAAAAATCACAGTATAGGGAGCAGTGAACAAGGCAAAATTGTAAAAGCAGTATTATGTGTGACTAAAATCATGACAGGTTTGGGAAATGCTAGCCTGCTTCGATCATTGAACACGTGGAGAAACTGAGGCTTAAAGACGGCCTCAGGGTTCTGCTCAAGCTCCTCCGCGGGTCAGTAAGAACCCGCAGACCGGTCTCCAGTCTCGTGCCCTTGCACTCCAGGAATGTGTCTCAGGTAGCCTGTGGCCAACAGGTGGTAGCCACCTATGTGTCCACTGTGGTTCAGGGAGCTCAGAAAGAAAGCTGGGGATGAAGAGGTCCCCCGAGCTCTGGGAGTTTGGGATCAACGAAGGGGAGACTGGGAACCCAGAGAGCTTCTGGCCAGTTTTAATGAGCATTTCTGGACCACTACCTACATATCTCCTAGGTCAGCAGTCCCCAACTTTCTGGTACCAGGGACGGGGGCTCCTATGAGAATCTAGTGCCTGATGGTCTTAGGCGGCGCTGAGGCAGTGATGCTGGCGCTGGGGAGCGGCTGCAAAGACAGACGGAGCTTTGCTCGTTCAGCCACCGCTCACCAACTGCTGTGTGGCCCGGTTCCTAACAGGCCATTAATCGGTACCTGTCTGCAGCACAGGAGCTGGGGAACCCTGTCTAGGTCACCCCCACACACTCCACTCACACACGGGGCTGTGTCCCTCCCCAGGCGCTGGCCTTTCTCAGCACCTCCCCTCCCCACACTGGCCTCACCCGCGCTGGTGACATTGCCGTGGGATCTTGTTTGCACGTGCAGCGCCATCTGCCATTATCCGAGATGCAGTCCTCTTCTATACTGCACTCCTCACAGGTCCCCTCCACAGAGCTGGGGTCTGCGGGGGGCACAGACGCACAGTCAGCGGCCGCGCGTATGGCATGGCGGGTGTTTGCGTGGGGGAGGGGCGGGGGAGGCGCGCGCTCGCTCGCTCACCCGTGCAGTACGCCAGGTAGCACTCCCGGGGCGCCGTCAGGTTGTAGACGTAGTAGCCGCCCGCGCAGGCCTTCACCTGGACGGGCACCGACCACAGGCAGCAGTTGCCGCTCCAGTGCGCGCAGGCCGTGCGGCTCACGATGCCCTCGTCGCTGGACGGGTGCGTGCGTTGAGCCACATGGGCGCGGCCGTGTTGCAGCGCAGGACGGGCACGCAGGTCTCGGGCAGGCGCGTGCCGCCCTGGCCCACGAAGCGGTACCAGCCCTGCAGCTGCGAGTCGCAGGTGTAGCCGTCCGCGTGCTCCGTGCTACGCCAGTACTGGTCCAGGGTGCTGTGCGCCTGGCACGGATCGGCGCACGCCAACTCCTCGCCCTGGGGCACGCAGTCCAGCCCCGGCCCGCAGGAGCCCGGGGAGCACTCGCAGTACCGCCCGTCCCCCGGTAGCCCGCGGGCACTCACACGAATAGTTGCCATGGCCGTTGACGCAGGTGGCCAGGGCGTGGCAGTCGCTGAGCCCGGGCTCGGTGCACTCGTCCACGTCGGTGCAGCCCAGCCCGGGCGTCAGGCGGAAGCCCTGGGCGCACACGCACGCGTAGGAGCCCGGCGTGTTCACACAGCTGCTGTCCGCCGAGCAGTTGTGGGACTCCGGGGTGGCGCACTCGTCCAGGTCCACGCACTCGATGCCGTCGCCAGCGAAGCCCTCCTGGCAGGAGCACGTCGTGACAGCCCCGTCCTCGGTGCACGTGGCGTTGCTGTGACATTCAGAGCAGTTTCCTGCAGACGGGAGAGCCCAGCCTCAGTCCGGGAGGGGGGGGTGCGCAGCTGGGCCAAAAGCCGCCCAGAGCTTCCTGTCCTGTAGGGTACCCGCGTTCTTTAAGACTTAGTCCGGAGCTGATACCTTCCATAACTAGTACAAGTCCCCTGATGATGGCCATGCTTCCACCACACATTCTTGTGTGTTAAGCTTTGCCTTCGAGCATGTCTTAGACTAGCCACGTTCATTCCTACATCTAGAGAAATAATGCCTGAGGCTTTGGTAGGATTTAGGTCACCCGGTCGTCCCTTCGCCTTTGCACATTTTATGCTTTCTATCCCCATCGCCTTCCCTTCCCTGTAAAACCTTCGTCAAGAATGCTCAGTGTCACCTCCCTTCTGAAAACGCCCCAAACGGCAGTGGCAGTCACACGCTGTTAGTTCTATTGTGATGAAAATAGTAAAAATAATTAGCCATCGTTTATGAAGCAGTTACTATATGCATATACTGCGATATGCACTTTTCATTCACCATACGTTGAATTCTCCCCAGTGACCCTGTGGGGTCACTTCTGTATTTACCCTTATTTTCAAGATGAGGAAAGCAAGGTTTAGAAGGCTTAAGCCACTCGGTAAGCAGCAGGCAGGACTCCTAACCCGGGCTCCCAGTCGCCACCCCGCAATGATATTTACTGTACCCGAAGTATTCCAGTTCCAGGCAGGCACCCAGCACCCTTCTCCAGGGAGAAGCTGAGAGCAGAGTCAGGGCAGTGCGCACCCCAATGGCATGGCCTCTCAAGTGTGAAAGGCGAGGTATTTGGGAGCCACCTGTGTGTGCTGACATCCCATGTGGTGAAGTATGTTCTCGGCCTTGCGGTGAAGTGCTGGGGGGCCTAAGCAGTGTTCGAGACCCTTGCCTCCCCCTGTGCAGTCTAGGGACCACAGCATCAGTACCACCTGGGAGCCTGTCAGAAATGCAGAGCCTCAGTTGGTGAAGCCTGTGTACGTTAAAGTCTGAGAAACAGATTTAGAACGAAGGCTATGCTGGTCCCAAGTGTGATGGAAGAAGAATCAAGACCTCCTCTTGCTAGGGGTGGCAGTGCCCCCCTACACACACACACACACACACACACACACACACACACACACACCACCTACTTGCTTCCGAGGTGTCAGTGGCCGCAGCTGTGATGACCCAAGAGATCACCAGCACTAATATCTGCATCGAGGTCAGAGTGAAAAGCCGCCCCATCCTTCCTGCTCTCCACAGCGACTTCCAGTTCCGGGAAGACCTGCCCAAAGGCAAGGACATGACACGTTGGCCCTGTGGGTTTCCTCCTCCGATGCCTGACGTCCTGTGAACCAAGGTGGGCGGGACTGATGCTCTCACTCCCCTCCGCACCGCGTGTATGTGAATGACAAAACGTGTGCAGTGCTGTGACCCCCGGCTTTGGCAGGGTTTCCCCCTCTGTGACCCCACCCTTACTCCTCCCCACATCCCAGCCTCGGCTCCCCCTAGTCTCCCTGAATTTAAAAGAATTGAGTCTCTCCAAGATGAGGTGGTTTTCCGAACTCATCGCTTTACCGGAGGCAGCTTTGGGTTGAACAGCCAACCACTGATCTTTTGCTGGAAAACTTTGAATGTGCCCAGATCCATGTATTCATTCAACAAATGTACTGAATCGCTCCTACGTGCCAAACAGGAAACCGCACACCAAGAAAAACAATGAGCGGCACAGACAAGGTCCAGACTTCATGCAACTCACGTATTATAAAGAAGTGGCTTGAGATGAGCAGTTTGAGAGGCGATTAACCTTTACAACGCATTTCAACATTTCCAGAGCGGTCACTTATTATTTTACCCAGTCGGCGAAATAATCCTGGCTGGACACCACTATCAGCCCAGTGTTTACAGCAGCAAAACAGGGCAGCATGGCAGTTACCCATGTGGGACTTGGAGCCTGCAACCTATTTTTCCAATCGCTAACAGTGTGACAAATCCCTAGCAGTGGGCGAGATATTTCCATTCGCTAAGACTCAGTTTCCTCATCTACGAAGCAGGGATTAATGCTTCCACAGATCGAGTGCCTACGGTGGGCCAGGCTCAGTCTGAAGAAGCCTTCGAAAGAACCTGTGTTCTAGAGCAGTAGAGAAAATAATTTTATGCCATGACCCAGTGCAGTAGCTTGTGTGTGTGAATGCGCACACATACACACGCAGACACGCACACACGAAACAAAAGTTTTATAAAACAGTTCTTATCATTACCGTGGGCATTGCCGGCTGACACATTCTATTGTATTTAATTCTAAGAAAATTCCGATATAATCCACAAACGATTTCACGACCCGCTAATGGTTTACCTATCTTTTATGACTGTGGTGGGTAATAACTGACTGCATCTTGTCGTCATGAGGGACTAAAATGACAGATGCCAAAGCAGGGCCTGGCAATGCTCTTGCTCACTGCTGTGTCCCCAGTGCCTGGTACGTAGCAGGCGCTTAATTACCATTCGTTGAATGCATGAAAAAATAGTAGCCATTTGTTCATAGGATCAAAGAGAGGAAACCTGACTTACCAAAGATCGTGAAGCCAGTAGTCAGCAGAGTGGTGACTCAGTCTAGCCTGACCTAAGTGTCCAGCCTCTTAATTTCCTCTCCCCCTTCCCCAGACAGAATGGGAATTGGCAGGAGACTCGATTGAGGAGAGGTGGTAGGAGGAGAGAGAGCTGCAGGTAGCTGTACCTGAAACCAGAGAGGCAGAATTAATCCACTTGCGAATGCGTGCCCCCTATATATGCCTCTGCCCCCGGCTGGCACTCTGTCCACCTTTTATTCTCTGGTTCTGGTTCTTGAGGTCGTTTTCTCGGGGTGGAATATTTTCCCCTTTTTGGCACAGTGTTTTTCTCTTCTAGGCTATAGGTTGTTATTTTTTCTCCTTAATAGGTAGAGACCCCAAATGATTGACACTGGGGGTCACCCTTGTGCCTGGCCTCTGTTTTGTACCTTTCAGCATCCAGAGATTCCTTAGTTAGAAATTAACTGAGAGGGCAGTGCCAGGCTTTTCCTTGGGCATTGACAAGGACAAGGTGGACCCATGAAGCCAGGCAGAGGCCAGTATCTGAAGCCAGGCCATACCAGGGGAAAAGGGTGTGCATTGTCCTCACAGGGACGTGGACCCGAGCCCGCATTGTCCCCACTAGGACATGGACCTGTGACCGCTGAGGTTCCCAATCCTGCAGAGGGCACCCTCCTAAGCATCCCCCATCATCATGGGCTCAGCCCACACCCCTGGGATCCAGATGCAAACAGGAAAGGAACTGAGAGAAGTTGAAGGTCAGAGGCAGAAAGTAATTCGGACATTGTAGGCTCAGCCCCACACTACAAAACCAGAAACCAGTTCCCACCAGGGAAGGTCCCTCGGGAGGTGGGTAACTCCGTGACCGAATTGACTTTGGAGCCAGTCCATCTGAATCCTTATCAGCCACTTATCGTCTGCCTGTGGGCTCATCTCTTAACCTCCCTGGGGTCATTTTTGTCATCTATAAAATGAGAATACCTGTTACCTGGAGTTGTAGCGACCGTCGATGATGCGAGGGAAGAGTCGCATGACAGTGTCACTTTGCCGATGGACGGTCAAGGGTGGAAAGTGACAGAGCCTGGGCTCTGCCTCATGCCTCCTGACCCCGTCCCCCGGAGTCGGAAATCCAGGCGAAGGGTTGGTCACACCAAGAAAAATCCAATGTGTGTGACCTTGGCCTGAGCAGGGACCTTCTGCACTTACTTTTCCAGGACCCCTTGTCATCTCGTTTAATGGTGGGATGACCATCATCCCTGATACAGTCAGTCTTCTCGGGATAATTTTGTAGGATTGACATTTCTGGGTTGAAGAGGTGGCAGAGCTATAAGAATTTTGATGCTTCTCTCCAAACAGTATGCCGGATAAAGTTTTAAATCCTAGTTTCCCGTCTCTCCACAGTGCTCACTAACCCTGAGCACTGTTCTCTCGCTTGCCTTTGTCAGAATAATGAGTGAGAGATATTTCACTGCTTCTTTTTGTCATTATTCCGTGAAAAGGGATGTTATCATCTCTTGGTTTAGTTTTTATTCTTCCTTCCTGAACCGGCTGTGTCCTTTGCCTTTTGTTCCCTCCTATACGAATGTGTCTCTTTTTCCCCTTCACCCTTACCCCCTTCTTTTTGCTTAAGAAAAAAACAAAAGTTCTTAATATTCTTTTTCTCCATCCTGGATGGCGACTGTCATTTCTGGTTGGTGCACGTGAGGCCCTGTCGAAGCCCCAGTCCAAGTCTCTATAGAGGATTCAAGGAGGCCCCAGGTGGCCCTGGGTTTGTTGGGCTGGAAAATGGAGAGTTTGGGCTGGAGACTATTCATAAATCTAAGAACCACATTTGTCTAGTTTCTGTATCTGATGCTTTTCCATCTCTGGGCTTTGCTGACCCCGGAGTGACTGTCCCCTCCCAAGGCTCACGGATCTCTAGAGACAGCTCAGAACTGGTGTGAAAGTGTGCCTTCCACCCCACACCCCCAACCTCTCCCGGATGGGACACTCTCACTTGGGGCTACGATTCCCCTCCCTGATCACCCCAAGACCAGACACCGCACAGCTAGGGACGATTCCGATGTTCAGGATCTGGCCGCCATTATCCAAACCAGCCAGTCCTGAGCTGGCTCACCTCGTGTCCCCTTTCCTTCCCACAGAAGCCAACAGAAAGGCTCTTGCACACATTACCCCCACCCCCACCATCTCTGCCTCCTGACCAACTCAGGTGCTTCTCCATGTGTCCCGCCATGGCATGGAGTGTCCCCTCCTCTTGGTTCTGTGAGCATAAAACCCACCTCCTCAATGGCAGTCATCTTCTGGTCTGTTGGCCTTGCTGTGCCTGAATAATAAAACCCGTATCCTAAAACAGTGAGCACCGTGCAGTCCGTGGAGTCGTGGCCCACACTTCCCGGGAGCCTCTCCGCAGTGCCTGTCTCGTCCGCCTGGCCCTGGCCTCAGTTTCCACGTCGCCTCTGCTATGGCAGCGGAGGCAGCATCCTTCCTCCCGTGCTATTCCGATAACCCTACTTCTCACCTTCACTTACCCTTCCTCCTGCACCTTCGCTCTCCTCTCAGCCACCCCGTATGCTTCTGGTCCCTTCCACAGAAACCTTCTGTGGACCCACACCTTCCTCCAGCCGTCACCTGGCTTTCCCCTTCACAGTCACACTTCTCACAAGCTTTCCCTGAGTGCTCCTCTTGGATCCGCAGCAATAGGCTTGCTGAACTGCCGTCTCCATTGGTGTCACACATTAAGGTCACCAGAGGCGACCACGTCGCCAAATTCAGCCAATACTTCCTTCTCATCTTACTTCTAAAGAAGTGCTCAAAAACTTTGCCTTCAAATGGCTTTACTCAATTTCTCAGCAGTTCTTATTTTCTTGGAAGACTCTATCCAGCTCATAAACATGGGTAAGAGACTGAATACTCTTCGCAGCTGTCCCTGAGTGCCTCTCTTGAGTCGGACATGGTGCCAAGTGCTTTTACATACACCGTCTCATGCAATGAAACGCAGCAACAGAGGAGACTGTAGTTCAGAGAGGTTGAGTCTGTTCCCCAAGATCGCACAGCTGGCTAGCACTAAATCCATACTAAAGCCCAGATGTCACTCATATGTACCCGCATGATGTGGGATCACTCCTTGAGGCAAAGAACATTCCATGCTCAGCTATGAAAGAGACTTACAGGGACAAGTGGTTTTAGGTCTTTTTTGAGAGAGCAAAGTTTGTTGTTGTTGTTGTTGTCGTTGTTGTTTTTATTGATTCAACAGAACACAAGGGATCTTTATGAGGAGTGTTCTGTGTTGGGAGGGGGTTAGGAAGTGAGCCAGGGAAAAGACCCTCCCAAACCAAGGGCATCACCTAACCTCCCCTCCTGATTCTGCTTCCCCCAGTCTAAGCTCCTACTTCCTGAGGCCCCCGTTATACCTGGGTGCCTATGCGCAGCACACACATCCTCTGCCTCATGGCCAGTAAAGGACTATGTTCCTGTGATTTAGTCCTAGCAGCCCTTGTGGACCACCCCCCCTGCTCCGCCCTTCCCCGCTAAAGCCACGTGGTCTTAAGGCAGAGGCAGGTGAGCCTTGCACCATGTCCTGAATACTAATACCTGCCCCTGTCTGGCTCAGGTGAGTTTCAGGGCCCCCAGGCTGTACTTGCTTCATCTGGCTCTGAACAGGCCAGCTTTGGGGTGGGGGCAGGTGTGGGAGCAGGCCCTCAAGGGCCAAAAAACCACAAACAGCCTTCGTCTTCCATGACAGGTAGAAAGTGGAGAGGCCCAGATAAGGTTTGTGGAGACCTTGGCTCCTAAAATAATACGCCCCTTCTTTTCCCAAGAGAAGGCCTGTGATCACCCGGCTGAAGTGAATGTCACAAATGAGCGACACGAGTTGGTGGTCAGCTGAATAGCGACCCCCAAAATATGACCATAGCCTAATCCCCAGAACTAGTGACTTGTGACCTGGCAGAAGGGACTTTGTGGGTATGATTAAGTTCTGGATCTTGAGAGGAAGAGGTTACATGGACAGGCCCGATGCAGTCACCATGGTGCTCACAAAGACGAGAGGATGGAAACGAGAGGATTCAGAGTGACCTGAGGAAGCAGCCATGACCCTAAGAATGCTGGCAGCCTCTGGAAGCTAGAAACGGCAAGTCAAGGGTTCTGCCAGAGGGACCCACTGACGACACCCCGACTTCAGCCCAGTGAAACTTGTGTCTGATTTCCGGCCTCCATCACTGTAAGAGGGAAAATGTATGTTGTTTCGAGCCGTTAAATTTGCAGTCATTTGTCATGGCAATCATAGGAAGCTAATACGGATTGTAATTTGGGTCTGGGGCAACCCCGTCGGCACCTCTCCCTTTGGGGATGACTGTGAAATCGCATAGCTCAGAGATAGGGTGCCGCCTGGTTCCCTCTGATCCGTGGATACTTATTTATCGAGCATCTACGATGTCCGGGCAGAGTTGTAGGCGTGGGGACTTACGCACCAGTGGGGGGCAGGCAATGGCCCAGCGCATGACAAATAATATGTTTTCAAACATTGACATCTAGGGAGGTCTCTTCGAGGTGGTGACATTCGAGCTGGGACTGGGAGGAGGAAAAGGACAGAGTTGCATGAAGGTCTCGCGTGGGGGTGGGGTGGGCATTCTGTGTGCCTTCAGGCAGAAGAAACAGCCACGGAGAGAGAGAAAGAATTTGAAAAATCAAATAATAGAGAGACTAGAAAATGAAGGGAGGGAGGGAGAAGAGATTGGTGGACCCAGAACTTTCCGGGCCTTGAAGGCATGGTAAGCAGACTGGATTTTATTCTAAACGCCATAAAGATGCTATTAGAGTCCAAACAAGGTCCTGTCGTCACAAGCCTTCACAGGTACAGCTTTTTCAAAGGCCGCTACGGCTGCTTTATGGAGTATGGATTTGGGGCGGCGGCGAGGTATAGAGCAAGCAGCTCTAGAGACTTCCATAGCTGGGAATGGGGAGGGAAGAGGAGGGGAGAGGGTGGAGTCACCTGGAGGCGAGTGGGCGGGGCCAGTGGAAGGACGGAATTACAGTCATGTGGGTCGGTGAAGTTACTTTTATGGTAGTAAAAGGAAAAAAGGTATTTGAAGAGTGTTCTAGGGCATTGCTGCTGCCTAAGAGATGGGGTCACTGATTGAGACGTGCAAGAGTGGGAGCAGGTTTGGGGTTGGACCTCGAAATGCAGTGTAAACAAAGCTCTGGGGACCTCCGCCAGGTGGCAGAGAGTGGCGTGTGCACTGTGGTTAAATGCAGAGCCTGCGGAGTGAGAGCACCTAAGACCGAATCTCAAGGGCTTTCTAGCTGTGTGACCCTAACTTTCTGCTAGGACTACTAAGAAGTTGCTTAACTTCTCTTTGCCTCGGTTTCCTCGTCTGTAACATGGGGGTAATGCAGCTAGCTCCCGGCTATGCTGTGGGAACCAGACAGTGCCCAGCATGTTGTACACACACAGTAAGTGTTGAGATCACGGCTTGCCCCGCAGCCCGGCCTGAATTCCTGGCCGATCGGCTTTTCTAAGGCAACATCAACCCGGGAAAAGAAGTAACGAGTAAAACAGGGCTGAAGACGTGCGGGGGCTTTTATTAATCAGCCTCCACCCAGAAATCACACAATATATAATTTTATTAGCGTCGATCCACTCTGAGAGGATGCCAGGGCCTGGGAACAGCGCCTCGCCTCCTGGCATTGGGGGAGCTACAGTTCTTCCTTCGCTCCTGCTTTCTTCTCCTGTCTGGGCAGTCCCTTCTTTGGCGTAACCACCTTCTCCTCCTCCTCCTCCTCAGCTGTTTCCATCTGCCCCTCTGGTGCCTCCAGCTGGGTCACATTCTCCAGCTCCGGCAAATTCTGTTCGGGTAACTCTTCCTGTGGTAAAGGTACCTCCTCTTCTTTAGCTAAGACCTCCTCTTCCATCTCTTCACTTTGCTCAATCGACATTAGCTATCCAAGAGAAGGATGGAGGGAAGGAAGAGGACAAAGAAATAAAGAGGCAAGAGATATATGATCATCGTTATGGCATTTGCCAAGTCCTCTTTTGCTGGAAGAACCCAGAGAGTGTCACCTGGAGGACCTAATGGATGCAGAGATCCATGTGGCCGGGGTAGGGGCAGTGCCCAACTGCAGTCCTGCTCCTCCAGTAAGAGGACCTTTGGGAACCACCCTTCCCCCACTCTGAGTCTATAGGTGAGGCTGCCCCTCCATACCCCCGTGCTTAGCTTCTGGGCTGGGCTTGTGACCCAGGCCTTGCTAATGAGGTCCCTATCCAGGACCTTTGCTAGGGCTACTGAAAAAGAGGTGCTTTCTATGCTGAGAGGATAGTAATGTGAAGCTGTGGGCAATCTCTCCATGACCCTCCATGGGGCAGTGACTGCTTGGGAATGAAGCCAGTGTAAAGGACGACAGAGAGCAGGAGACACAGGACAAGTCGGAGCTTCTGGGTCCTCCCACGTCTGATGTTCTGCCAGTGACGTGGGATAAAATGCTGTGATTGTTTAAGCCAGTGGGTAGCGTTTCTGACATACATGACAGAGAGGGGTCCTAACTAATACAGATGGCACCTTCCGGCAGATGGCCTCACTGAAGCGTGAATGGGATTAGGATGGAACGGGGACTATCATCCATCCACCAGAACAACCTCAGAGGACAGGACCCCGTCAGGACACCTGGTCACCCACTCAGGATGCCGCCTTAGGAGCCGTGAGGCCTCAGAACCTTTGCTCTTCCTGGCGCTTCTAGAGTCCGCCGTTTCTGCTCCTTGTAGCAAGTGCCCTTGATGTCACGTCACCCACAATGGATGGTTGTTCAGCCTCAACTGCCTTCAGTGGGGCACAAGACTGTGGCATCCTTGGCACACGCCCTCTCATCCACTGAGTTCTGATGATTCTGTGTGGGACAGAATAATCCAGGGTACTGCCGTTCCCTCTTACCTCTCGTCATCCTCAATCCTGGTCTTGATTTGACTTTCCAGGAAGTCTGAAAAGGCTTGCATGGTGTGTTCTCCCTTATACTTCACCACCTAGGAAGAAAACAGAACAGAGTCAAAACGGCTGCCTCTTCCTGCAAAATACTCAGGGATTGCTACGTAGATAAAAATCCAGGGTCAGATTCCTAAGCACCGGAGTGCAATGAGCAGGTCGCTTAACCTCTTTGAGCCTCCATCCCCATGGCTCTAAAATAAGGAGGATAAAAATGCCTTCATCGTAGGGCTGTAACGTGGTGGTTCAGAGCCTGGACTAAGGTGCCACGCTGGTCCCCTCTCCTCTTTCAGTCTTTAAGATTAGGAAGCTGCCTACTGCCCACTGGCTGCCTAAACCATCCTCAGATAACCAGAGGCCTGTGACAGCCCTGTCCTCTCAATCCAGCCTCATTTTCCACGGCTCGCTGCATGCATCCTCTGTCCTAGGATGACGACACATCCTTCATTGTGCTGTGGCCATCCTTCTGCCCAACTCCGTGTTCTTAGTGTATGTCCTAGCTATGATTCCTGCCCTTCTGCTATTCTGGTTTAAATCCCCAGTGTGTTCTTCAGAAACCCATTCTGTGTGAAGACTTCCGGCCACATCTGCCCCCTCCACCCCCGCAGAATGTGTTCCCTCCAGATCCATTTGCATTTGGAGGTGGGCCCAGGTCGTGATTTCTCCCCGCTATGCTCAGTCAGACTCTTCTTGGGAGCAGGGACCTTGGCCTATGATTCTTTGATTGACGCCCTCCCCACGTACCAAAGCAGTGGAGAGAGTGTGTCCCATGAGCACTGCAGGCGTTTGCCGCCCGTAATACCAAATTGTCAAAGACACGGACTATTTTTCTACCATGCGCTCTTCCTTCTTCCGGGAGTACCCCACACCTAATATTCACGTGGCCGTTTCCCCCACCAGGTCTCACATCGTCTGGGTACCAGAGGGAACCAGGTAACCTGGGCCTGACCCACCCAAACACCCTTATCCGCTTGGCCACAGTGATTGGGTCAGGGGTGAGTAGCAGGCTTCAGCTGGACCCAATAATAGTGAGTCCTGGGACTTCTGAGGAAGCTAATGGCAAATGCTTTAAATGGAACGGGAGAAGATAGTTGAGGCCTGAGCTGAGAAGGAAGCTGTCTTGGTAGAAGGCGGAGCTGGAATAGGGAGAAATGGCGCTCGTGATCACAGCGTAACCAGATTTCCGGTTGTGTGAGTCCCAGGAGCCCCTCACTTGTTGAGAGTTGGTGGGGAAGAGCCTGAAGAAAGGGTAGCGGTCCAGGTGCATCAGCTGAATGTCGTTTGCCGTGATGTCGATCTTGGCGACGGTGACTGTAGAGTGGTTTTGATACTTTACGCCCAATTCCTCCAACACCGGGAACAGGGCCCTGCACTTGCTGGACCAGGGAGCATCTGCAAGAGAGGGGCCGGGGTCAGGCTCAGCCGACGGGGGACCCCTGGAAAGGGGACACCGGGCCTCCTTAAGAACAGTTCGTGAGCTTTGAGTCTGGCCCAGGCGCCCAGCCTTCTGGAAAGACATCAGGGAGCAGCTTCAACCTGGAGGAGAACTGAACCCTGCCTTCTGCCGCCAGTTCCTTTGCTTCGTGGGAGGCGTGGCCTCGAAGTCCCCAGACACTAAATTTAGATGATCGTCCTCCACGTACAGACCAAGTGCCTCCAGGACGTCTGCTCTCTCAGCGGCACCCCCTGAGGGACCCCTGGAGCGGAAGGGGACATAATGGCTGTAGTCCCAGGGGGCTGAACGGACAGCCCTGCTCCCAAGAAAATGAGGCTGCTCTGGCCTATTACCAGAACCAGATGGGCACCCTCGTAACTCTGGGTGTCATGTGAGTGCAGAAAGGCCCCAGCCTGCCATGGAAAGGCGGCAGACCATGGTTATTTGCAGCCACCTCACCCCATGGGCAACAGTCCACATCAGTGAGGTTTCAAAAGGCCTGCACGGCGGACCCACCAGCCCTCAGGTCGCTCCCCAGGAAGTGGTAGCCTCAGAGCTTGCTTTGAACTTTTTGCCTCTCAGTTTACCTACCATGCACGCTGGGGGTAAGGTAACTAATCTCCCTGCCTGCTGGGTTTGCTGACCTGTGTCGTGGGCCTTCCTAAGAGGTCTGTTTTGAGGAGGAAATGAGAACAGGTGTGAGACCAGCGAACTCATGCCCAACTCATTGTAAGTGCTCAGCAAGTGGCAAATCCACCTATTGAATAAGAGGTGTCTGAAGTAGCTGCAGTGGCAGCCTTCTCTGAGTCTCAGGGTGGCGGGAAGGTCGCTGGCTTCGGCAAATCAGAAATAGTGAGGAAAGAACAATAGTTCTTAGGTGAGCACTGGAAATAATTACAACAGAAGGACCGATAATAGCAATAATAGCCATCATTTATCAAGCACTTATGGTATGCCAGACGCTGTGCTAAGTTCTTTACATCCATGATTTGGGTCTCCAGTGTGGCCACACCTACTCAGGTCAGTTAAACATTGGCCCTTTGATAAGTTACAAAAAGCCTGGATGTAGCACTGGCGTCAGACCGCCTGGTCCCAGTCCCAGTGAGAGCACTTACTGGCTGCTCAACCTGGGCAAACTTTCCTCATGTCCCTAGGTCTCTGTTTAGTCATCTATAAAGAAGGGACAATGTACCTACTTTCAAAAATATGTGGTGAGGATTAAATGAGATAAAGTATAGAACGGCTTGGCGTGAGGCCTGGGATATGATACGGTGGCGTTCAGTGGCAGCCATCAGCATTATGATCATTAAAAGTCACAGGCCCGGATTATGCAGAAGGTATGCCCCATACTCTAAGAATTCGGTTTGGGGGATAGTTGCAGTGTGGCCGACAGCGTCTTGACTCAAAGTCTTTGGATGTCGGAAGACCCCACCCCCCCTGGTGCCGGGATAGGTTTTGGAGATTCCAATGCCCAAGAATTGGGAGAAACACCCGGAACGTAATACCAGGGCCCGTGCCTCCTGTGGCCTCTGTGGAGATACTCACAGAACATCACGAAAACATCCCGGTCCTTGTCGAAGACGACGAGGTTGAAGTTCTTCCCTACAAGCTGCTTAACTGGCCCCTGGTCCCAGTATTTTGGGACCTCCTCGCTGGGCTGATGTTTCTGGAAAGCAAAGGTGAGAGGTCTCGCTGTCTTCAGGAAAAGGTGAGCAGTGGGGTCACCCCCTGCTGGGAACCATGGCAGGTTCTTCCTGTTCTTACAGGAGCCTCAAGGAACAGTTTGGAAGGCTGAGAGGGACTCTGAACTTGGTGGCGAGCCACAGTGGTCCAGGGCAGATCGGGATCAGGAGGCGACAGGGCTCCCTCCAGGCTGGGGTCAGGGCCAGCCTCTCGAACACATGGGATTCTTAGGTGAGGGAGGGGTTCACGTCTTTAGCATCCTAATTCATTTGCTCCCCCACAAAAAAACTTAGCTGTCCCTAATTATGCCGAGAATCAAAACTGAGATAATTTACGGGACCTGCAAAATCTCACCACACTTTGATTCCTCCCAGCCTCTCCAAGCTCATCACCACTCTTCTTTTGCTTTCTTCAGACACCTGGCCTTCTGTTTACCCTGGGGGCCAGCCTGCCTCCTGCCTCAGGCCTCTGCTCACGCTGGTCCTTTGTGGGGAGGAGCCCCCCATTCCTCATTCCTGCACCCCTTTCTGTAACTAGGTAACCTGGATTTTCATAACATTTGGGACTTGTCCTTGTATCACTTTATCAAGCTTAACAGTTCTGTTTGTTTTTCTGGTTATTCGACTCACTGTCTCTACCACACTAGACAGAAGATCGCGAGGAACCTTTCTTCCCGCATCATTGAGTATCCACCGCCTGATACATGGCAGGACCACTAAATACTTTGTAAGTGAATGAGTGGAAGGGTGAGCCTCACTCTTGCTTCTCTGTGAAGGAAGTGGGGTCAATCTCTACAATCATTGCTTCCTGGATACCCTTGAATCCACACCCATCTCTCTATTTTCACCGCTCCTGCCCTGGTCCAGGCAGCCTTCATCTCTCATCTCACAGATGCTCTCTGCATCTCCTCCTAACCCTCTCCACACCTTTATCCTACAAGCAGGGCCCTATCGTTGTGTGGGCATCTAGCTTCCCACTGCCTTTAGGGTACCAAATCTTCCCTGTGCTTACAAGTCCTTGCCGTCCTGTCTTTCCCAGCTCAACAGCTTCATCTCCCACAATCCTCCCTCAGCTACTGGAAAGGACTCGAAGATTATTCCAGAAGGAGAGGAAACTGTGTAGGGGCTGGGCATGGAGATGGGAAAGGGTGCCGATGACGGAGACTTGGGAACGGGCCAGATCAGGCAGATCTCGTAGGTCACGGGAAAGGTGTTCCTCTCCATTCCACGAGCACAGGACGACTTGTGAGCCCCTGACAGGAAGACAGACACCTCTTTAGGGGTACCCGGGGGGAGAGGGGGAATGGGTAGAGCTCCAGGGAGGTTTGCACATGTGGTGATGGAAGACAAGGCGGCCCATCTGAAGCCAAGGCTGAAGGAGGGAAGGAGCGTGAGGAGAACCGGCTCAGGGAACTGAAGAACGAACACACTAAGGGAAATCTACGTCACGATGTCATGGCATTTCCAAGAGCCACAGCAGGTCTGGCTTGTAATTCCACGAAGCCAGATGGCCTCGCCACCATGTTCTTTTCTTTCCGGCATTGGCCTGGAAGCAGGAGAAAAGCTAAGTGGCTTCGCCGAGGGTGGGATTTTTCAGGGTGTAGAGGAGGTAGGAAGTGGAGGGGATACAGGAGTTAAGGAGATCTTGGTCACGGCAATGACCCGTGGAGTCTGAGCTCATACAGGAGGGCACCAAGGGACGGTGAAATGGGCTCGGGGGTCGGAAGATCAGGGGCTGTAGCGACACGGGCAGGAGAGAAGGGAGCCAAGAGGGCAGAAGCTTGAATCGGGCTCCCAGAGGGGCCACCATCTCTGGAGTGTGGCCACAGGACAGATGGTTGGCTGCGATGGCGCAGACACGCCAGCCATGGGAGAAGGGAGACCTGGCTTTGGGATTCTGACATCCCTGGAAATGGTGGCCAAGTAGGGTGGAGGGCATGTTTTGGTGAGGGACTTACCTCCTTGGACAGTGACAAGGACATGATCATAGGACAGCAACAGGGGGCGGGAGCAGGTGGCGTCCAAGGTGTGGGACCCAAAGGGTCTTGGGGGGCAGGGCTAGTTGACGGCAGGAGGAGGAGAAATGCCTCAGAAGGGGCATGGAGGAGGCCAGCCTCACCACTTGGCCCATGATAATGTGCGTAGAGATAAAACGTGTCCCCCTCGAGGCTGCAGGGGAAGCAGTGTCTGTGGGGAGATGGGCAGAAGGTAGTGGACAGAGGTCCTCAGAGGTAGAGTGACCGTGCGTTCTGGTTTGGTTTGCCTGAAGGGTCCCAATTTATTCCTGCTGTTCCAGAATACTTTTAAAGAATTCCCCATGACTTTCAAGTGCCCCATATAGAAAATTAAAAATACAGTCACCTAACTCAGCAGGGTGGTTGAGGATTAGCAAGTACTAAATAAATAACAAGTGACTTGTGTTAGGTAGCCATCCTTTTGCAATCTCTCTTCCCTTTTAGAAAAATAAACTCCCTACCAACTCCACTCCACCCCAACAAAAGGTCCCTAATGCTTTGAGGTTAAATCCTGATTGCTTAATGCATTCCACCCCACCTCCTCCCCCAAAGCAAGGACCTACTCTTAGGCCAAGTTAATGTTTCACTTTAGTCTGAAAGGAGGGTATTAGCCCTGGGTGTGCCTGCAGCTCAATCGGTAATTCCTGCAAAGGAAATGCCTTTACTTTAAGAATAAAGAATGTATAGTGGAGTTATGGGGTCTGTACAGGTGAGAAGTTGACTAGATTAGAGAGGTAGGGAGATGGGGGTATTTCCCCACATTGAACCTCACATTGATCCCCATTCAGATGACCAAGGCCAGCAGAATTACAAAAAAAAAAAAAAAAAAAAAAAGGGATGATCTTAATGTTCTGGACAAACCTCATCCAAGAACGAACTTACCTTGGCACTTCTATTCAGGAAGCTGCGGCCAAATTTCTTGAGGTTTTGGAAGGTTATGTCCTCAAATGGCATTTTGTAGCTCGCGTCGGAGCTCAAGTTTAGGATTTGGACAGATGGGACATTGACCTCTGTGATCCGGAAGTATTCGAAGATCCGTCCATTCCTGGGTTCGTCTGCATCCACAAGGATGCAAAGAATCTGTCAAATCAGATGACACCTGTGCCCTTCTGGATCGGAGGCCACGAAGAGGGTAAGGAATTGAAATTGTGTGAGGAATCCCGTGGGGAGGGGGAGAAACTGTCAGGTGGCTATGCGAGGCAGTAGTGAGATGCAAGTAGCAGGGTCCACATGGCTCCCCAAAAGATGTGGCAAAGTATCCCCCTGTCACCAGTGCAGCTCCGCACCCCTGGTCATTAGACTGGCACCACCGCCCACGTGCAGGGTCCCACCCACACAACTGCAGGAGGTCAGGAAGCCCTGGGCTTGCCTCCCAGTTCCTTGGGTGAAACAGCAGCTTCCCCTCTCTGTGCCTCAGTTTCCTTATCTGTAAAGTTGTGGTTCTAACAGGGCTCACCTTATAGGGGTGCTGTGAGAATTAAACAGGACAGTGTATGTAAAGGCTTAGTTCAGTGACTCAAGACCTGTCAACTCTTCTTATTCTAAGTTATTCTTCTCTCGAGGAAATCTATGACTTCATTCACTCATTCATTCAACAAAGCTTTGTGGAGCCCCTACCAGGCCCTTTGCTAAGTGGACAGCATCCATGCCCTCGTGGAGCCTACATTCTGGTGGAGAAGGCAGACAGCAGAACGAGTAAACAAACAAATAAATTCCGTGGGAATGATCAGATTGTGAGCTCCTCAGAAATCCTAAATTTTAAAATGGAATGAACCAGGAAATATATTTACAAAAAATATTGCCGTGATCAGAGCATCATTCCTGGGGAATAATGAGGTGGAATGAAGCATGGACATTAAACATGTTCATGCCTGTAGTGGCTTTTCTCTGTGTTTATTTTGGTTTTCAGAGTCGTTTACTTAAAAAAAAAAAAAATCTGCCATAACCGTACTTCTTAGAAAAAGAAAAAGAAAAATGACCAGTCCCATAGTCAAAGTGATGATAACTATAGAAATATAGGTATAGTGCTTAGGAAAAAGAGATTAATAATAATAATAATAGTAAAAATAACAATAAAGAATATTCCCTGTTTATTGTACATACTTTGCTCCTTGATCTACATATAGCACCTCTAATTCTCACCACAAATCTCTATTTTACACATGAGGCAACTGAGGCTAAGAGGTTAAGAAACTCATGTAAGACAAAACACACTTGTAAGAGGAAGAGAATTTGGACCCAAGCCTAAGATGTCAGCGACTCAGTGTGGGACAGTCTGTGCCGCTTCCCGCCTCCGGGAGTCTCACACTCCCTGACCTCAGCGGCGTGGGTCTGGCCACCTTCTCCCCTCCAGGCCAATTGCTACCCCCCACCTGTGCAGTCACCTGGCTCTTAGTGGGGTGCTGTCCATCAACGAAGCAGCCAAACCATCGAGTTCCCCCCCCACAATAGACTTATCAAAAAGACGAGGAAAGGTGGAGTATAAAATCTGCAAGAAAGGGAGAGACACTGGACTGGACAGGAAGAAGGGAGGAGGATGATCTAAAATTCAATAGCAAATCCTCAATGGCATCGATATGCAAATCAGGAAATCAGCATACGAGCACATATGCAAATCCTTCCTGCTAACTTTATAATCAGCAAGGCGGGCAGAGGGCACAGGTCTTCAATTCGTTTCGACCCAGGAGCCCTAAAAGAACGGCGCCTTCCACAAACCTTGTTTTGGAATTCCTTCGATGCCAGCTTATAATGCTGCATGATCAAGCCAAACGACCTGGAGCTTTTGGAGGCGAAGAGCAACATGTGATTCAGGATGTGCAGCTCATAAATCAGATCCTTATTCTGAAATGACAGGGAGGACAGGTCACCCCGCGTGCACAGCTGCCCTGGCCGCCCTTCTCCCGGGCCCTTTGCCCACCAACCTCGGTGTTGTATTCGATAACAAAACCTGTGAGTTGCTGCTTTATGACCTGGTTGAGGATTTGCTTGTTGCTACTGTCATTCAGAAGCTCCTGGCGAGTCACAATTTTCCCCTTGGACAAAAGAAGAAAAACGTTGGAGGGCAGTAGCTTCCATGATGTAGGCACTTGATAAATATAAGCAGCACAGTTTTCCCCTTGGATAAAGAGAAAACACCATGGTGACCATGTGACCCACAATCTAGGCACTTCCTAAGTGTGGACGGCTGGGCAGATTAGCCGTGGGTCTGTCAGTACATGGCAACCAACCACGAAGATCTGCTGTCAACAAAGGCAGGGAGTGTCACCGACCACCGGCTGCAGCCACCTCGCTGTGAACCCATCAGCGCATTCATGCCGGTGCTGGGCGGTTCTCCCACACTGCTTCTAGCCACTGACTGAGCGTGTGGGGCACAGGGCTTTCTGCTAAGTGACTTTGATGAACTTTGTGAGGACTCCCCTGCAGTCAAAGACCCACCCTCCCTCCCTCCCTCCTTCCTTCCTTCCTTCCTTCCTTCCTTCCTTCCTCCCTCCCTCCCTCCCTCCTCCCTCCCTCCCTCCCTCCCTTCGGCCTACATCATGCTCTTACGAGTCCACCCAGCTCCCTCTCCATTTGGTGGAAGGAGTGATACGTGGATTTAGTGTCAGCGTTTTTTACCCCCTATGGCTATCCAATTCTTTCAACACCAGTCATCGAATAACATATATGTTCCCTACTGTTCTAAAATATCTTTATCATATACTAAATTTCTGTACGTATTTGAATCTATTTTTAAACTCTGTCTTGGCCCATTCAAAACCACAAATAGGGTCATTTTATTCTCCAGATTAAAACCTCTGAGTGACTTCTATGAGTCCAGGTAAAAAGACAGTGGCTCATAGTCCCCTCTGAAAGTCAAGCAGATCTGGGTATCATTTGACCTACGTCCTGTGATCTTGGGGAAGTAATCTAACCTCTCTGTGCCGCATCTGCAAGTCACATGGTTATTGCAAGGATTTGGCTTTCTGTAGGAGGGGGTGACGCATGTTCCAGGAAGCAGACCCTAGTTTCTACAGTGACACTGTTCAACAGAACATCCTGTGATGTTGGAAATGCTCTGTAAATCTATGCTGTCCAGTGGAGCCACCCTCGCATGTTGCTAATTTGATTGAGGAACTAAACTTTTAATTATTTAATTAATTAATTTAAAATTTAAAGGAAGGGGAGGAGGAAGGTGTGTAATAGAGGCTCAACTGCAGAAGGCCTTATGAGTCTTAGTAAGACTTGAGTCTTTATCCTATAGGAATAAGAATAGGAAAGAACAGGAAGCCCTTAAAGGGCTTTCAGTGGGAAGAAGGAAAGTGGCCAATGGGTTTTGGAAAGAACACTCTTTAAAGGACAAGAGGGAACATGGCAGATCAGTTGGGTGGGTGTTGCATCCGGCAGTGGGAGGTGATGGTCACTGGGTCTAGGACGGTAGCGGTAGAGACCAATGGATAGATTCAAGGGATGTTCTAGATTTAAAATTAGAAGTGTTGGAATGATGCCTGGGTGTTCTGGCCTTGCCGATGTGGCAGATGCAGGAGGTGATGGTGGCTTTCCTTGAGAGAGAGGAAACACTGGAAGAGGACTTGGAGGGGAGATTTCGACTGTAGGCTCGGCCGCACCAAATCATCTGGTGATGGATAGAAAGACCTGGAGATAAGAGCTGGTGTGGAGATGGACGTTTATAAGTCATGGTGTCTGGATGGACCAGAAGGAAACCCAGGACAGAGTGGTGACAGCGAATGGCATTGACAGGTGAAGGAGAGGAGGATGAACTCACAGTGGAGAATGGTTAGACAGGTTGGAGAGACACCGGGAGAACGGATTCTGCAAAAGCCAACGAGTCTAATGTCCGTTGGCTCCCAAAAGCCCATACGTACGTGCGTGAGTCCTCTGTTTGGAGCCAGAGACACCTCTTACCTGCAGCAGGACCAAAGACCTACCTTTTTGAACACCAGGACACTGTCCAGGGTGACATGGAAACGTCCGACAGCATTGCGGATCACGATCACTCCGAACGTGAGCTCTGGGAAATCTTTGATCACGTCATAGAACAGCCCGGCCACTTCTTCCTCTAGATCCTGTTTGGGGAAGGACGTTTGGGAGAAGGCGGAATGCCTGGCTTTTTGAAGGGCAAGGTGAGAATCACGACCAATTTGTCTCCTAACCTTTGCAAGTTCTGGGGTTCTGCTGGGCCACCCAAATCCCCTTTCATGAATGTTTCATACCCAGAATACTTCTCTGACTATGAATAAGGCCAAAATAGGAAAGCCCACAGAGATGAATGGAGAGAATTGATAAACTTGACCTTTTCCAAGTATTAGGGTTGAGACTTTAAATATTAATTCCTTAACTGCTGTTAGAAGAGGCATTTGACTTGATCACATGTTGTATCAAATATAAACCTGGTCTTAGGGTATGGTCGTGGTGCCAGCCTTCATTCATTAACTGAAAAGAAAATCGGGGCCCAAAACGCTGTCAAAAGTGGGACAGGAGAAAAAGAGGTGACCATATGCTAATGTTCTAACCTCCGCTGGGAGAAGGGGAGGGCTCATCAAAGTCACGGGAGAAGAGTTAAGACGTGTAAGAAGCTCATTCTCCAAAAGTGAAAACACTTTGCCAATTATCGATTGTTCAGTGCTGTTGTAAAGGGACCCCCCGAAAAGATCCGTTATGCTGTCGAAACCAACCCCCAAAATACGTCAGTCTCCTCCCTCCATCCTGTCCTTCCTAGTTAGCTTCCCCGGCCACCCTCAGCTTCCATTTTTCCTTTCTTCATTTTAACCCTGCAATTCCCTGCCCTGCCTCCCCCACACCACCCCCATCCCCAAAAACCAGCTCATTGGAAAATGAAGAATGAGTATGGAATTAACCCAAGGGGAAGAACTCTGCTCACCCACTCCCCTCCCAGACACAGGCGTCCTCACCAGTTGAAAATCTGCCTCCCGCCTCTTGAACCCAGTACCTGGAAGAAGCCGATGATGACCAAAGGCCTGGATCTCACAAAATCTGTCACCTGCTGGGTGTCAGTGAACAAAAATGCCTTCTGGCTAATCTGTCTTCTCAACCAGACGACCAAGGCAGCAGATTCAACCACTCCTGGAGAGAGACAGTGAAACGGATCCCACAAAGGTCTCCTCATGAGGTCTCCTCGAGCCTGTCTTTCCCAGGCTTAATCGGCAGAAGCCTCTTGTCTTGGGGTCCCATCCTTGGAAGGCCATGGGTCAGTCCTCCTGCCCCCACCCCTAAGCCCCAAGGGATGGACATTAGCAGCAACAGCTAAACTTTATTTAGCACTTTCCAGGAACCAGGCACTTTGTTGAGCCCTGAGTCTTTGCCTACATTACATCCCACAACAATGCTACCCTAAGAGATATTCTTATCTCCCCATAAGCAAATTGAGGTTCAACTCACCGATGGCCACCCCACTAGCAAACCTGGGGAGGAAGCAAGCTCAGCCTTTTTTCCTTATCCACCCTCCAAAGTGATAGTTAGATAGATTTATTTTTTAAAAATATATAAATACATAGAATGTAAATCCAGAGACCAGCTAGCTCTGACCTTGGGAAAATTCTATCATCTCTTTGTGTCTGTAGTTTCTCAGCTGAGATACAAATGTTTGCTAAGGTCATAGATCTCAACTTCCATTTTCACAGCGATCATATGGGAGGTGCGAGCACACAAAAATCTTATTAGCTTCTAAAATTAGGGACATCTCCCCATATCTGAGGAGACATAACAGTGTGTCAGAATGTGCATAGGGTTACAAATGGAGCTGTGTGTGTTGGATCATCAATTTCACATGATGGCGAATAACGGAAAATATGATTTTCTATCAAAGCCTGCTACAGAATAGAATGGAACATGTAAAATGAGTTTGAAGGATAAAACATGTTTGTTGTGAGCAGCTTTGGCCTATATCCACGGGTTTTATTGGTTCACTTGCTCATTTACCCCTTCACCCTTCTCTCACTGGATAAATGCCCTTCAGGTGCCTATTATGATATCAAGTGCTGTGCTTGGTCCCGGGGTTTTAATGGTGAGTAGCGCGGACACGTTTCGCAGCTCTCTTTCTGTTAAGGACAGATCATGATCACACAGCCAAATGAGTATTTGAAAGCAAAGTTCGATGAGCCTATAGCAAAGATGCATGACCTAGACTGTAAAGTCAGGGAGGGCTGCCTGGAGGAAGTTACTTATGAGCCAAAAAATGAAGGATGCGGTGTCAATCAGGAGGCAACAGGGAGAGGGACGGGCTTCCAGGCAGAGCAGGCAGCCTGAGCAGAGGTCCTGCGACAGGACAGATTGCTCACAGGGCTTGATGAGTGCACGCTGAGTTGCTGAATCAACTATTTTCCACATCTTCACTTGATTTCCTAAGACCATTAGGCCTTTTAAAATCTCGTACTGAAGTAGATTTACGCACAGAAAGGTGTACAAATCAGAATGAATAGTGCGATGAATTTTCACGAAACGAACAGCTGAGTAACTACTGCGCAGATCAAGAAATAGGACATTACCAGGCCCTCAGAAGTCCCTGCTGTGCCCCTTCCCAGCCCCTCTCCCTCCCAACCCCCACCAGGGGTAACTTCTGTGCTGACTTCACGACGGTACTTGAGTCTGCCTGCTCTTGAACTTCATGTAAGTCGAATTATAGAGTGTGTGTTTTCAGTCTGATTTCGTTATGTCTGTGAGATTCACCCATGTTGCATATACATTCCACCCTTTATCTGCCCGTTCTCTGTGGGCTGGCACTGAGGTGCCTCCAGTCTGGGGCCATTAAGAATTCATTCTCAGGCACGTCTCTGGGGGCGCATCATCCGCACTTGGGCTGGGCACAAGCCCAGGAGTAGAATTTCTGGCCGTAGGGGACGCCGTGGTCAGCTTTAGTAAATACAGATTAGGCCATTTAAAAAGCTACAGTGAGTCAGGCCTATGGAAGTTCATAGAAGAAGGATGTGGTGGTCTCGGGGACAGACAGGGGTTGGGGAGGCTTCCCGCCACCCTTGGTGGGCAGGACGACCCCCCCCCCGTGCAGTCACCCAATTCGGCCCCGAGGCTGAGCTTCTAATTTCACAGCCATCTTTTGGGAGGAAACAGGCAGGTGTCTTGGAAACAAACTTTCTCTTATAGGCTTTTGCCTGGAAAAAAATTATTGTAAGGGACTGGTTTAAAAATTCCGAAAATACCAAAAAGGTGAACGAAAACCCTGCAAACCGGTTTAAATTTCAGGTCATTGGAACCACCGCCGAGGGCACTTTGGGTCTACCAGCCCCCCCTCCCGCCTCCCCTGCCCTCTCTACCCTCCAGGGCACCTCCTGCTTATGCAATTCTCCATGTGCGCTCCCACCCCTCCCCCGCCCATTTCTCTTGTTTATGACTTGCATTTTCTTCACTGAATCTGTCTCTTCTGGAAATTTTCATTTTTGGCAAACGTGCACAGTTTCTCCCCTAATGTCAGGCTCACACCAGGTGCTGAAGAAATAAAGGACGGATACATGAGAGCGGTGACTGAATCACTGAATGAGCTGGCTTGCGGGAACTTGAACTCAGGCCCTTCTCTCTGGGAGTGTGAGCTCCATTTGCTCCTCTAGACCCCATGGGACTGAGGTAGCTCTGAACTTGGCAAATAGTTCATCCCTGAGTGCCTGTGAATCGGGACACTGTTGGGCGGTGCGTCCCTGCTTGGTTCTGAGCCAGAGGACACGGTGTCAACCAAGGCGTGAATGCCCTATCAATGAGTGACTGGGGCTGTCCTGCTGCGAATTTTAGGCACAAGCTGTGAACGCATCATTAACTGAGGCCCTGCAGGCAACCTGAGCCTCCCTCCCTCCAGGAAGGCGGCCAAGGCCAAGTCCTTGGGACTAGAGGACCAGGGGGCTGGGGCCCAACAAGGGCTAAACCCCACCTGTCTCTTAGAGAGTTTTCATGAAAGTCACAGTGCGGGAGACCAGTAAAGCCCCGTCAGGTGGGCAGAACCGGCCCCTGCCATTCATCCTGTCTAGGAAACGAGAAATCAGAAGGCAGTGTCAAGTTCTCATAGCTAGTGCACGTCCTAAAATCCGGGCCCTGGCTCCATCCGGGCATGGATTTTGGGGGTAATACTGAAGAAGAAGCAGGGCAGGAAAGCCCAGCAGAGATGCGGGCTGGCGCCTGACGCCAAGCCCACCCTCACAACTCTGTCTCAGTCACATTCAAACACCGTTCGTAAGGTCCTGGGCACCGAAGTGGGTCAGGACTCTAATCATTTGATAATAACAGCCACACCCACCATTGAGTGCAGCATGGTGTGCAACAGGGCCCATAGGCCATATCTGGCCGCCAACTGATTTTATAAATAAAGTTTTATTGGAACACAGCCATACCCGTTTGCTTATACATAGATGCTTTCCCATGCATCAACAGAGTTAAGGTTGTAAAAGAGGTTGTCTGGCCCTTTGCAGAAAACATTTGCAGATCCCATGGAGCCTTGAGGAAGTTACCCCGTGCCTCTGAGCCTCAGTTTCCCCACCTGTAAAAGCACCTCCTACACGGGGTTGTTGTGACGTAGGAGAAGAGACAGGAACAGCCCAGCGCACAGGAAATGCATCCGGGTGTGTCAGGGCTTGTGCCTGCAGATTTATTTCATCGTCACAGCAACCCCAGGAGCCCACTACATGTCAAGCCATCCTTGTTTTATAGACAAGGAAATCAAAATTCGACAAGCAGGATTGATTGTTCCCCTGGGCACGTAATGAGGATTTGAAGCCACCAGGGTGCCCGCCAATTCTGGAATCCTCCTTGGAGGACCCAGGGGAGGAGCTCTGGAGAGACGATAACAGGGAACAGATATAATTCTGTGAAGAGGGGACTTGCAGGGGAATCACAGGTGCTGTAGAACCCCACAAAAGGAGCAGGCACTCCAACCCAGCAGTCAAGGAGACTTCCTGGGGAGGTGATAATGGAGTTTCCTGCAGGGCAGAGGGTCGAGCACAGGCTTCCACCGCAGAGGGACTTGGACAGTCTGAAAGTTGCCACGTTGTCATCTAGTTGCCTTAAGTGGGTCAGACTTTGAGTGCGTCTCCGTCCCTCCCCTCACTTCTCCTGCCCTCTCTTCCCATCTCTTCTCTTCCCTCGTTCACACACCACCTGCCACAAGCCGGCTGGGAGCCACAGCCCTGCCAGGCCTTTCCTGTAAACCTTCCCTGAGGCTGGCACTTTGGCACCATCCTCTGCTAGTCTCTGCCGTGTGTCTCATGCCCCCTTGTGTCCATTCTGAGAACTGCAAGGCATCCGCAGCCCCTCCAGGCGGTGGCACACCCGGGGTTCCCTGGTTCTTAAAACGACTTAAATAGGCTTATCGCACACCTGCTAAACACCAGGCCTGGAAGAAAGGCGACCTGAGTTTCCCGAGGTCAGACATTCAGCACACACATACTGGAAACATCCTACTAGCGTGGCACTGGCTTTGCCGGGCACAGCTGCATTCATCAGTTCTGTTCCATCCATCCACCTCCTATGCATTTACATATCTGATTTTTTTCAAGTAGGGCCTACCATGCGCCACACTGAGGCACACAATTCTTCAGGCATCCTTGACATCAAGATAGGGCTTGACATGTAGTAGGCTCTCAACAACAACAACAAAAAGCACTGAACGAACGATTAAAGAATAAAATGACAACGACAGAAGCAAAGCGTTTGGTAGTCATCCTGTCTCAAAGCTGTTTTGTTGCATCATCTCCCAGTTTCCCTTTGGCCAACCAGTGATTCCTTGGCCTGGGACCTGTCAAAATTATTCTGAAGTGGAAGATTGGGAGGGAGGGATTTAGGTGGAGTTAAAAGCTCACTCTCTGGCCTTTGGTAGTTTATAGACCACACACCTCACTACCTAACCTGATGGTGCTTCTAGGGCCCAGCAGCTGAGATCAAAGTGTGTTGAGATCCAGCTACCTGCCCACCCAATCTGACCAATCTTTCAGTGGGTGGAGCCGTATAACAGAATTTTGGCCAATAGAATGAGAATAGAAACGCTCTTTGCCCTTCAAGCCTGGGCCACGAACACCACCAGCAGGTCCTCACCTCCTTGCCACAGCTGCTGGCGAGACGCAGAAGAAAGAGCAGGTAGCTCAGAGGCCATAGGGAAGACCGAGCCGCACGCCGGAGGGGCCTAGGTCCTTGAAAGACTGTGGAGCAGAGCCCGCCATCTCCACCCTGTGGCTGCCAACTGCATCTGCACGAGCAAGAACTGAACTTGTAAGTCAGCTAAGCCACTAAAATGCTGGCGTTTGTATGTGTTTCCACAGCTAGCATTACTCTGACTGACACACGAGCACCCATTACCTTTGCAGCTGATGGGCTCCGACCTGTTGCCCTCAAAAAACAGTTTCAACTCCGGAGTCTTCTGAATGTCAAATTCCTTCCGAAGTTCTTCTCAACCGTGACGTCCACTTTGCCAAAGCCGACCCCATTCTTGCCTTTGCCCATGATCTCCACGGCTTTGCCAGCTCCTCGGCTAGATTCCTGGATTGCTTGGAGGATGGTTGTCTGAAAGAGCCAGTATGAAGCGGAATTTCTAGAGCCTCTGTCAGTCCCATCTCACAAGGAGGAGGCTTGGTTTTGCCTGCTCAGCCCCTGGGCCTCTCATGCTCTGTTGCTGGTGGGTAAATTTTCAGAGATGGGACACATGGTCATGAAATGACCATTTGGGAGACACACATCAGGGTTTTTTGTTGTTTTTGTTTTAATAGCGAGGGCTTGGCAACGCTGGAAATAATGCACTTTTGGGCAGTTAGTCTACACTGTCACTGAGCTCCACTTTCCTCATGAGTAAAGTGGGGAAAATACCAATTACCTCATGGGGTTGTTGGCGTCAAAGGATTTACTTAACAATCCGTTATATAATTCTTAATGTTTTCTAAGAGCTTGGATTAAGTCATGTAATGGATCAAGTCATTTAATCTCCCACTACCACTATGGGGTAGGTATCATTCTCAGTTTTATAGGCGAGAATACCTATAAAGGCCATACAGTGGTAAGAGGTATAGTCAAGATCTAGACCCACTCCATCAGCTTTCTAATCTCCACTAAGCCTGTTGAACCCTCAGCACAATGCCTGGTATATAATAAGTACTAATAAATCTATTGTTATATAACAACATACTGTTATTATATGCTAATATATTAAGAATATATAAAATATTCATACAAATTACATATAAATGTATAGAAATAGATATTATATGAATATTAATATATAATGTACATATATAAAAGGTACTGTTTTATAAAATATCCATGGTCAGAAATTAGAGACAGGGAGAAAGAACAAGAGGGTATGAGCACCATCTGGTGGAAAGTCATAGAGTTACAGGCCAAATTGGGCCAATTAGGAAGCAGGAACAAGAGTATGAGCGCCATCTGGTGGAACGTTGTAGAGTTGCAGGCCATGGGTCTGTTAAGGAGAAAGAACGAGAGGGTATGGGCGCCATCTGGTGTAAAGTTGTAGAGTTGCAGGCCACGTTGGTCCGTTACGGAGAAAGAATGAGAGTATGAGCGCCGTCTGGTGGAAAGTTGTAGAGTTGCAGGTCACAATGGGCCCTTTAAGGAGAAAGGATGAGAGTATGAGCGCCGTCTGGTGGAAAGTTGTAGAGTTGCAGGCCACGTTGGGTCTGTTGAGAAAGAACGAGAGGGTATGAGCGCCATCTGGTGGAAAGTTGTAGAGTTGCAGGCCACGTTGGTACTATTAAGGAGAAAGAATGAGAGTATGAGCGCCGTCTGGTGGAAAGTTGTAGAGTTGCAGGTCACAATGGGCCCTTTAAGGAGAAAGAATGAGAGTATGAGCGCCGTCTGGTGGAAAGTTGTAGAGTTGCAGGCCACGTTGGGTTTGTTAAAGAGAAAGAATGAGTATGAGCGCCATCTGGTGGAAAGTTGTAGAGTTGCAGGCCACGTTGGGCCTGTTAAAGAGAAAGAATGAGTATGAGCGCCATCTGGTGCAAAGTTGTAGAGTCGCAGGCCACATTGGAACTGTTCAGCGAAAGAATGAGAGTATGAGCGCCACCTGGTGGAAAGTCCTGGAGGTGACAGGTCAAACTGGGTCCCTCTGGCAGCCCTGGAAGTGCATAAAATATGGAGGGGGACTCTCAAGTGAGGAAGATCAGGAAGGGAAGGGTGGGTTTAGAGAGAGGTGGTGATGCTTACTTAGCCCTTTTAAGCCCACCCCGCTGGCGGTTGTCACATACGAATTAACTCATACTATGAATTAAGATTTGTATGCTAACAGATGGTTACTAGACTTGTGATGATCACATCATAAGGTATATAAATGTCAAATCTTTATATTATACACTTGAAACTAGTATATTTAAAAAGAATCCTTGGCTCCTCACTTTGCTAGGCAGTAGGTGAGGAGAAGAGTGGGAGGCTTTTTTCTGGAAACAACCTAAGGGATGTGGCATGTCATGTTGGCAGCAGGCTTCCTAGCCCAAGGTCTGGGGGACTAAAAGGCAGTCGAGTTTGCCTTTCTTCCCTCCTGATAACATTGTGAGCCTGTAGGACCCTCCTTTTTCAAATCCCCTTTGTCTGTCTGGAACACTGGGAGGAAGTACAGAGCACATCCATTGCCACTGGCAAGTTCCAAGTTCAACAGAGAGGTCTTTTGTAAAGCAAACTGCAGAAAGCTGGGCCCTGGACAGTTGGCACATATCCCATTGCCAGTCAGCACACCTGCTCCTGTGATGGAACCCAAAAGTGAATGATCGTTTTCATTAAATGCCCAGTCAATGGACAGGAAGTGGGACTTTCCACTCCCTTGTAGATCGATGGCCCTCCACTGCCTGCTTTGTCACCATCATTGCCTTCAATAACCCTCATCCATCACCTCCAGCAGACTCTGGCCTGCTGCCAGCTGCTCTAGCCTGCGGGCCTCTACCCTGGCTGCCTTGTGGAGTCAGCCACGCATGACTCGGGGTTGCTGGCTGACACCGTATCCAAATCTGAGTTTCCAAGGAAAGAAGCTCAGAGCAAGAGAAACATGGAATGATTGTCCAGTGGTGGGCTTTTAGAGATTCCACACACAGTCCAGTGCTCCTTAGTGACCAAAACGAAGTGAAAGAGGCTGCGGCAGCTGGGATGCTGAGAAGTAAGAGCTACATCGAAGGGACCTAATGATGATGGGACTCATCCATCCATCCATCATCCATCCACCCATCCATCCTTTCATCCAACAAACCTTTTTTTAGCATTTGCCATGTACCAGGCTCTGTTCTAGGTACTGGGAACTTGACAATGAACAGATAAAAATCCTTGCTCTCATTGGAGAAGGTAGAAAGCAAACAAATAAAGAAGTAGAGTATATTCTACGTTAACTGCTGAATGCTATGGAGAAGAAAAAAAAAAAAAAAGAGAGAGCCAGAGGCTGGGAGTTTCAGGGAACTGAGTTTGAGTAGAGAGGCTAGAGGAGGCCTCACCGAGAAGGGGCATTTTAATAAAGACTGAAAGAAGTGAATGTAAGTTGGCCTGGAAATGGTGTTTTGTTTGTTTGTTTGTTTCCTAGAGGGCACATACTGGGTACTCAATGAGTGTGAATTCCTTAGGTTTTCTCATAAAACGGTTATGGGGATTTATAGCACTTGTGGCCCAGGCAATATATTTTTATAACATCTCTGTGCCCCATTTCTATATCTGTACAGTGAGGATATTAACAAATTCTACACCTTAGGATGATCCTACATAATGAGACCAGGTGTGCAGAGCTCCAGCACAGGTGACCAGCTTCAAGCCATCCAACCCAAGTCTGGGCCAATTGTGTGACTCTGTGTGGGTTTGGGGATAAGCAGATGGGCCCCAGAGTCATATTAGAATAGGCTGCATCTTTCTGCCTGCCTGCCTGGTGTGTAGACGTGTTAATGGCTAATGGGTCGATGTTTGCCTGGGTCTTTAGTAGATAACCTTTCACCTACTAGAAGAGAAGCCCCTTTCCTGAGCAGCCAGCATGAGTCTGAGAGGGGCTGATGGGTATGGGAGGTGGGAGTGTAGGAACGGAGTTTAGCTCCCAGCTCAGGGACTGAGTGAGCCTTTCTTGAGACTATGGTTCTCAATGTGGGACAATTGGCCATGTCTAGAGACATATCTGGTTGTCATGACTGCAGTGCTGCAGGTGCCTAGCAGGTAGAGGCTGGGGAAGCTGCTGAACACCCTGCGACACACAGGACAGTCCCACGACAAGAACTATCCAACCAAAATATCGATTTTGCCAAGGAGGAGAAATCCTACTTTAGACCAAGCTCCAGATCAGGCATGAAATAGTACTCTGAGAACAACCCTCTCCCCATTCCACAGGGCCATTTACAGTATATGGACGTGCTCATAGGTCATAGGGACTTTGGGAGGGTCATCGGTCTCCTAGATCCTCGGGGGTCCTCCAACAAACTTCTCTGACCATTGCAATGGCCCACAAAGTCCCAAAGGTTCTGTCGTTCATCCTTCTAATCTCATTTCTTAATACTCTTCTCTTTGGCAACTCAGTTTTGGCCACCCTGGCACAGCTCCGCCTCAGGGTCTTTGCACTCGCCGCTCTGCTACCTAAAATGCTCTCCTCCTTAACTGCACGACTTGCTGTCTTACTGCTCTCAGGTCTTTGCTGAATTGTCACCTTCTGAGAAGGGCCTTCCCCGGCCACCCTCTCTGAAATCACAACTCTGCCTCCACCCACGCCTCGCACTCCTTATCTCCATACAACGTACTATATTTTTTACTTATTTGTCTGTGTCTCTTGAGCCTCCCCTCTCCAGGATGTAAGTTCCATGAAGCAAGGATGTCTGCCTGTTTCCTGTTCACCACTCAGTGCCTAAAATATATCTGTCGCATAGTAGATATTCAATAAATATTTAATGAGTGAATGAATGATGAATAAATATAAAAATAAATACCTCGGTTATTGGCACAGTTCTGTAAGATGAACAGTTTTGTGACTTTGGGCAAATTACCCAATCTTTCTGAGACTTTTTTGCCTCATATATATGATGGGGACAGTGAGACCAAACACAGTGCCTGGAATATAGGTCTTGATAAATGGCCCTCATCATCGTCACCACCATTGTTGTCATTATCATCATCGTCATCATCATTATCTTCATCACCACCCTCTTCCATGTCATCCTCATCATCAATGTCATCATCACCATCATCAGTGTCATCATGTAACCTGTCCCCAGACTAGATAGAGGTAACCTCTGCCTCAGGGATAATTACTAAATTATCCTAGAGACAATTCCTGATAAGTCTCATTTTGGCCTCTCCCCACTAAATGTAGCCTTCTCCTTGTCTCATTAATGGAGAACATTATGGGCCAAAGAAAACTCATTCATTCATTCATTCATTCACTCATTCATTCAACATCCCTGCAGACTTTCCATGCTCCAAAGACAATACTAGATGTTAGGAATCAAGAGATAAATAAGATTTGGTCTTTATCCTCCATGAAGCTCACAAGTTTAAAGGTGGTTTCAATACAGTATAGCAACTCTGTGAAAGGAGGAACATAGAGGGCTGTGTGAGCACATAGGAGGGGCTCCTTGCAAATCTAGGGGGTGTGGGGGGAGCACAGCCTCCCAACAAGGTGACTCCATGAGCTTAAGCCTCACCATGCAGGTGAAGACATGCAGAGAGAACACCCCAGGTAGAGCAACTGCAAATGCAAAGGCCCTGTGGTCTGAGTTGATAGGACCCACCCGGCAACCACAAAGAACTCAGGGTCAAGGGGAATGGGGAAGTTGGTCTAGGCTAGGTCGAGCAGAGGACGTGGTAGCCCTGTTAAGGAGTTCGGGGTCTTAGAGAGTTTTTGGCATTATTTTATTCAAGAAGTGACCCAATCAGCTTTGCATTTAAGAAAGAAAAATCTCTCTGGGGCCGGTGTGGAGATTTCACACCACAGGAAGATGCCGCCGTGGTTTACTGGGGATTGACAAAGCCAGAACTAAAGCAATGGCAGGCAATGGGGAGGGCCGAGATGGCACAGGGCTTTAGGAGTTGATCTCGGTAGGACTGGGTGACAGCTCTGATGTGTGAATAGGCAGGAGTCGGGAATGACCTTGAGATTTCTGTGTTTGACTCTGGGTGGACGGTGGTGCTGTCCATTGGGATAGGATGTGAGAAGCAGCAGCAGGTTGCTGGGAGCAGATCAAAGATGCTGAGCTCCATTTTGGATACATGGCATTTGAGATGTGACAGCAACACGCAGAGGACAGATTCCGCTAACCATTGGCTTTGGAGCCTGGAGTCCCCGGAGAGATGGGGAACTGGGCAGAGAGTTCCCCGGGGCACAATATTGGAAAAATCCTTTTTGTAAAGAGCCCATTTACGCCTGGAAGGAAAGAAAAAAAAAAAAAAACTCTTATAATGGTTTTGCCAAGTGATTAGTTTTTCTAAAGGTCACTTTAGAAGCCCTGCCAGTGCTCAGAGAACTCATTTTGATTTCACTGTGTATTGGAAGGAATTAAATATGCAGACGTAATGAGTCTGAGTGTCTCTTTTAGATAACAGAATCTCCACGGTGCCAGTGCTTTGAAAGGCCAGCTGGTGGGAATGGTTTAAGTTTAAAGTATTCCGATGGGTTGCTATCAAGAGTAATTAAAGACTATAAAATCGATTGGCTCTCTGTGTAGCCTGAGTTAAAAGACCTGACCTGACCTGACCTGAACCGGCCCTTCTCCCCTGATCAAACAGAGCCATCGGGGGCGGGGGCCAGTCTCGTGTTCTCACGTGGGCAGGGTCTACCACGGTGGAAGAGAGAAGACGATTTGGATGCGTGACCTTGCCGGCTTACAGCTCCGCAGCAGGCAGAGTAGGGCTGGCTGCAGGCTTCTCAATTCTCCCCCGTAAAAGGAGCCATGACACAGATACATGCGTGGTGGCCTGAGTCCCGTGGTGGGTGAGGGATGAGGAGAACCGGCTGGAGAAGTCGCTCAGCGGAGCGAAAATGTCTGCCCTGCTCATGGCCTTGCTGCGGACGCTGGCCCGGCCAGACCTCTCCTCCAGGGTCTGTCTTCATAGACTTGAAGCACCATCGAGTGTGTGCCCTGGTGCTTAGGTCAAAGGAAGCCGTGAACAGCCTGAGCTGGAAGGAGGTCAGACGGCCTGGAAGTCTTTCGATGAAACTTTATGCAATACGCATGCGCCGTATTGGATGGAAGCAGAAATGACCCCATCATAATGTTTCTCTTCTGGGAACCATCAAGGTGAAGAGAATGAAAAGGATGCTTTTGTTCTATGAGGATATCACGTGGCCGCATGAGTCAGCCGAGGCAGCACTGGGACCCAGGGCAACCAAGTGGCTGGTGCTGTCACGTACTCACGCTCCCCCGTTGAAGTGGCACGCTCAGAGAGAACGTGTCAGATGAGAACAGCCAGGGCTGGGGGAGGAACTGGGAGGCCTGAATCTCAGACAGGTTTTATAAACTCGAATGCTACAGGGGTGAGCCCGGGGGTCTGACCGTGGGTGTTGGCTAGACAGGGAGGTGGCGAACAGGGACAGGGACAGGCATGTCTTCTGGATCTGCTGTTTCTTCAGGAGGGGATGCCAATTCAATTTTAATTGTGACATCTCCCGATTTTGAAAACGCCGTGTGGGCTGAACGTAACTGACCTGCCGGCCATCTTTGGCCCACGGGCTTCCTGTTACATCCTTGACCGCAGGGTTTGGGGGAAGAAGAGGAGACGTAAAGAACTGAGAAAGCGAGCCTGAGAGACAAGAGAGGCCTGGAAGAGAACAAGGGCCGCGGGCTGGGGCTGCACACAGGTGTCAGGGCAGGTGAGGAGTAGCAAGTTCCCACTGATCTGGGAGCCAGACGTCCTCGGAACCCTCGCCTGAGCCAGGCAGGGCCCAGAAAGACCACCTCGCGGAAGAAACAGGTCCTGATGTTTCCGCTGTGAAATGTCAAGGGTAACAGAGCAAGGAGACAGCGGAGCCCGCATCCTTGACACTGTGGAGCTGCTGTGCTAGTCGCTGACCGCGCATCTGTGGCCACACGGCACACAAGGTAAAGCCCGAAGCTACTGTGAGCAATTCTTTATGATCCACAGCTGAGCGCAGACCTCACTGACGGGACGTCGACGAGCTGCACCCGTCCCCAGGCCAGGGGAGGATGGGAAGTCATGTTTACTGAGCCTTTTCCACGTGCCAGGTCTCTCGCGGACACCCTCAGTTAATCCCTATAACGGCCCTGCCACTTTCATTAGTCTCACTTTACAGATTAAGGCGACACACGGAAATGAACCCAGGGCCACATATTTAGCCCGTAGCAGAAGAGGACTTCGCATGCAAGCTTGCCCGACCCCCACATCCTTCACAGCAAACCCTGATGTCACCTCAGGACCGAAGCGTGTGGATGATTCGGGATGAGAACCACTCCGTGGGGCTTCCCAGGGCCTGGCGTGGGGACTCGGATAAGTATCACTGCCAGCAGCCATCAGTTCCAAGGGCGTCTGTTTGTTCCGTGACTCTGGCTAAAGACTGCCTGCCCGTCACTCGTCACCGCAGGAAAGCCAGATAGTGAGGATTCAGGCTTCCGGGCTTCCAGACACATCCGCATTGGCCCGGGAGTCCCTGGTGTGCGCCAGGACACGAGGGGACAGGAGCCGGGCGGAGAAGCTGCTCGGCCGGTTTGCAGGCGGAAGAGCCGTTTCTGAGGACACGTCTCCCAGCTGTCGCCTCCCCTCGGGGTGCCCAACGTGTAGTGTTCACACTAGTCAATTGGCATGTCTAGCATTTGTGACATTTCCGGCTTAAACTGTAAAGTCTCCGAGGGCAGGAACCAGGGCCCCTCTCCACTGGGACCCCAGCAAGAGCCCACCCAGCAGAGCTGGCTGAGGAAATGTGGGGTGACTCAGAGGACAGTAATAAGGGCTCTGCCTGCGGGTGTCCACTAGAAACCAATGACCGCGTCGGAGCCATTTTCCTCACCCCGTCGAGGAGAAATCATTAACCCTTTCGTGCAGATGCGGAAACTGTCACGGGGAAGAGAGCGGCAGCCCACAGAGGCTTCAGCTCTCGTTAGCCACCAGGCACTGCGCTAAGCACCCCAGGGTTACACGCCGTGATTTAAGCCCCCCCCCCCCATTTCACAGCCAAATAAATAGAGACTCAGAGGGATCACGGTCACTTGCCTAGAGCCGCCTCATCAGTACGTGGTGGGACCTGGCGTTTGAGTGACTGTTGGAGAAGGGGGCACAGGGGCGGGGGCACAGCAGGCGGGAGGAGGGCGGACGGGGAACGGGGTGTGGGCTGCCTGGCCAGAGGCAGAACCTGAGCTGGGACGGGGACCCGCTGGGCCCTGGAACCTCAGCCACTGCCCGGGTGGCCTGGCACCCCCTGGAGGTGGACCCTGGGGACGGACGCGGAGCCAGCGCCTTCCCCGAAGCAGCTCTGAGGGCAAGGTCCTGAAATCCAGCGTCCACACCTGCTGTCCGCCCCCTGCCACTCCCCCCCCACCATGCAGGAAGCGGGACAGCCAAGGGTCTGCGGTCCCCACTGTGAGCTGTGGGACCTCGGGCGAATCACTTGGTCTCTCCGAGCCTCCGTTTCCCCAGCTGAGAAACAGGGAGCCGTGGCGTGCCGCCACACGGGGCTCTTGTGAGGCTCACCTGACTTAGCATTGAGCGAGGCACGAAAGGACCGTGCTCGGCACGCAGGAAGGACTCGTCTTGAAAACCCCTTCCTCCCTGTCCTCGGGCCCCGCTCTGTGCCAGCGCCTCGGGGAAAAGCGGCCCGCCCTCTCTCCAGAAGTCCTGGGGTGCACAGGGCAGCAGCCCAGAGACTAAAAGCAGCCGCGCGATGCCGACGCT